>CM036620.1:13176925-14394114 GCA_020746105.1 Trogon surrucura | reverse complement strand
ATTGCTGTTTTAGAGCTTTATCCTTTTCTAAACTTTTTAAATAAATTCCAGCTGGCATCTTGCTTGAACTCATTAAAGAACAGATTTTTCTCTTCGGCTTCTCTGCCATTGTTCTCTTCTACTTCTCTAGTCACAGAGGCCTGAGTGCCAGTATGTAGTTTCAAAATTTTCACACTGAAAAACAAGTCTGTGGAAGGTCCCATGCTCCTGTGACTGTACAGTCAAGACTGTATGCAGGAGGACATTTCCTGTGAAGACTTCATGTCGGCTGCACTAACAGAAAAAGAGCAAGTCCAGCAGTCACGATTTCTAATTGTAGTGGCTGTTTCACTGATGTTGCCTTAGAAGCATTAAGGTTTCTCACTGCTGATTGCAATCTTTTTGAAGAATAAGGACAGGGCACATTAAGTGTATTTTTTTGTGCATTTCTGATGCTGATTAGCTTCCGCCGTTTATTTGCTACCAATTCATTTTCCATCAGGGAAATATCTGTGCTTGCTTTCTGATGATAATCACCCACAGTGTTCAAAGTTTGTAGGGGCTGACATTAGCTACAGACATAATGAGATCCATGTATTTTTGGTTCTATTTAGCTCAAACCAGGGTATTAGGGATGCTTGGTGAAGTCACAGCTGTCAAATATTTTAGAGACTTGCTGTAAGTAGGACTTAAAAATCTAGGCAGTTTTCATGGAACTTTTGGTGTGGTTTAGAGTACTTGGTTCTAAACCTCTTGCCCCTTCCTGTGTCTGACGCAGAATATACGGTGCATACAGAATGAATAGCTTGTCTTGGACAGATGTAAGAACATCCAGCCATGCCAATGTTACAAATGATTTTTGTTTTTTTTCTTACTATGGAAGTAAATAGGAGCACTTCTGAAAGTGCACAGGATAAAATGCTGGACTGAATACCCGTGTTAAGACAAAAGATAGTAGAGCCCGCTAGAAAGAGGGTGAAATACACGGAATGTATCTTGCCAAGAAAAATTATTTGTATTTCCAGAACTACAAAAACGATAATGTGTTCTTTATTAGAAATCCAGTCCAAATTCCTTTCAACAGAAACATACTGTAGAGTGTAATCTACAGAACAAGTTTATATTTGAATGTTTATATGGCATGGGAAATATGTAATCCCTGTAGAGGTAAACACTTTTTTTTTAATTCTTTTACCTGGATTATTGTACAAGGTACGCTTCTTCAGTAGAAGATGCCAGGCTCACAATCAGTATGTTTTCATTTGCTTCATGTCACTTTGTTTATAGCAAGGAAACAGATGATTTAATTAAATTGCAAATGGATGTTTTACAATATAGGCAAACACTCCAAAAGATGAATTGAGAAAGACATGTAAATTGACCTTTTTCTGGTTTGTGATTTTACATTTTGTCTCAGCGTGAGGACTGAAACTTTCAGGATCTAACATTATGGGGGTGTAGCAGTACTAGGCTGTAATTTAAACTACTTTGAAATTCCTTATAGCCTGCTATTAAAAACCTGCATTATCACTGGGCAAATTGCTGTGCCATCATGTAATATAAGTTCAAACTGCTGTAGTAAAGTACTTGGGTTTATATATATGCCTTTACCTTAGCAGCTTGCCTCTTGTAAGTTTTATAATTCTGCTCTTGTCTGTCACAGAAAGATAACTATCACAGCAAACAACCTATAAGAAATAAATTTCCTAATGTAAAAAAAACACCAAAAATGATATGTTGCTATATATGTACTAACATTTTTTGGAGCCGGAAATGTAACCATGGAATGACCAAATCTGGCCTACAAATGCAAACCCCAAACTTCCTGCAGTTATAAAGCTATTCTATCTTAAATAGTGCTATTTTGTATGCTAGTTCTGGCATTGTTGGTACGAGTTATAATGTCATTTTCTTTTGCTAGCATCAGCCAGTCTCTGACTTACAAACAAATATGCAAAGGTAGCTACATGCGTATGGACAGATGGTGGGAGAAAGAACTTGTGGGAGTGCGTGCATGTGAGTAGCATCACATGTGTTAGCATTGTCATTGAGAGATTATGTTCAGACCTATGTTGAGATTAGCATGCAACTCCAGCATCTCAGCAGTAGCCTGAGATAGAAACTGTTGTCAAGAACTTCGTCATTATTCCTTTGTTGCTTCACCTCTTCCTTAGATTCTATGATCTTCTATGGCTTTTCTGGCTAACCAATGGTATGGTACCTACTTGCTGCTTCTTACTCTTCAATATTCCTGTTTATTGAATAAAAATCTTAATGAGGTGGCAGCTGTTACATGCCTCCTGTCTACAATCAAAGTGCTCAGACTATACCTGAGCATTGCTGCTTTAATTTTTGAGTAGCTGATTCTGCTTAGAATTATTTCAGAGTACAGAAGAAACTGATGTTTTTGTCAGAGTTTGCCTAAACTGTGATAAGTATACAGCTAGTGATGTTCAATTCAAAGTGATCCAGCTGCCACCTGCTCTTGTAGCAATGAGTTAACATGTGAGGTGAATTGATCTGTTCTGTATTGTGATGCTAGACTTGGAAATGCAGAGAGTTGACACAAAGGGACGTGAAGAAACCCGTGAGCAGTGATGTATGTTCCCATTCCCACCTGATGTGCTTCTATACTGGCTCAAGCGGCTGTTGTGGAACTTGTAATGAGCTGCATTAGAACTGTTTTGTGTAAATAAACCTCATAGCTGATGGATACCAAAACCTTTCTATTCTGGGAAGAGTGGTATTTACCTGATGTTATTTACATCTTAATAACATTATTGACAATGGGCACTGTGTGCTGTCAGCAAAGCCTCTGCTTTGTACTAAAAATAACGCACTCTTCTGCTTAGTGTGCTTGGTGTTGAGTTTGACCTGTAGGATGTTTTCATCCCACTCTTGAGTTTTATTGCATTTGTTTTTCAATATATTGAAAAAAATGTTGAAAGCTAGCCAAACAGCATAATCCAAATTCCTTTGACATTAAATAGATTCTGGTCACTGACAAACTTTAGATAATACTGTATCATTTTTCTATCTTCTGTAATATCTGGTGGTCTCTTGTATTTATAAGTTGTCTTAGATGCTGTGTCTATGTGTTGCTATAATTTATTTCTTTCTTAGTTTCCTTCCTTACTGAATAAATTCAATCTTAGGGAATTGCATAGCTTTATGAGACACAGCAAATCCAAACGTGTAAATAATACATAGCTGCAAGTATCTTTATGGCTAAAGAGTGGAAACAGAAGTAATATTTGAAATAGAACAGTACATCTCTAAATGCAATCTGTGTGTTAGGTTCTGGTTGCGGTCTCATCAGTGCAGATTGTGTGAAGTAGCAGTATTTCTGGATTTACAGTGATATCAGATAGATTTTAGTTGAATCTGAAATGAACTGGGTCAAAGTTTCATAGATGGGTCAATTAAAACCGAACTTGAAAGTTAATATTAGGTATCTTGATTAAATGATCTAGTATCAGGTGGAATGAACTTCTCAGAATTACATTGGAGGTGAAAGTTATCATCATCTCTAAAACTTCGGCCATGTTATCATGACTTTTAGACAGGCTTGGAGAACATAATACAAAGAAAAATAACTATAAGAATTTCATCTCGGTCAGAGCAAAATACTACTGTGCTGACCACTAGTATGAAATCAAGAACTGCAAGTACATGTGATTTACTAATTAAAACACATCAAGGTTTCTATAATAGTTCTGCCAAAGTAATGCTCTCTTAAGTTAATGTCTTTTATTCTGTATTAGTACACCAGGTAGCAGAATGTGTCTTTATCCATCATAAAAGCTCATAGGTATTATTACAGTAATACAATTGCATACATCAAGTTCTGTTAAGACATTGTTTAGCTCCATGTCCTCTAAATCATAAACATAAATATATGTTCCACATATACCTATCTCATTGATTTTATTATAAAACCAAAAGAAGCTCGGTGTGGGTAAAGTATAATTAGCTGAGGTGTTACAAACACCCATGTGTGCGCTTCTGAAATTCCCACCTCCTACATCTTCTTCTTCAGACAATGTTAATTTTTTTCTATGTAGCTTTCCTTGGTTTGAGACATACCACATTTCTCATTTTGATTTGTATAGCAAAATCCCACTTACTAAAATTGCCAATGTGTATTGATAACATCTGACATTTCTAATAGAGTGCAATGCAAACACTGTGTACAGCATGCATGCAGACCTATATAAATAATGAACTATGTGTTTATTACAAATGGTACGGTTTCAACTCTTCCTGTAGTAGGTTGGGTGGGGTGGTTTTTGTTCATTTGGTTTTTGTATCCAGGATTGTTCTAGCTTTTGGTTTTCATCTCATTCCACTCTGATCAGGCTCCACCAAAACCCACTAGGAAGTGTGTGCATCATTTCTGTGAATACTTCACAATACCTTTGGTTACAAAGAAATAGGGCACTTGGGATAAAAGATGTCAAGGCTGAGTCAGCTTTGGATAGATATCCACACTTTTTTTTTTCCCTGGAAATTGAGCAAGAACAGGCTTCTGATGAATTTTTATTATCTCCTTGTCTCAGCCAGATCAAAAGTGCTATGAGAATAACCTCTCTCACGATCTTTCTGGCTCACATACTTTTTTTCCCTCATGTTTCTTTCTCTTCATCTTTTGCCTATTCCTTAAAGGGGAAGGTTCAGAGAGAACAATATATTATTTTGAAATGTGTATAATGTAAACTTTTGGCTTTCATTTTCAAGGAGAGCTTGTGCAAAGTAATTTTCCTGTTTATGAAACACGTCTGTGCTGTCACAGTGTGCACTTGAGTCAAATGACTTGAGTCAACACTATGTAACTGATGCATCCTTCAGAAGCTCAATCTTGTGGAATGTATTTTTGCAGAAGGTTCTGTGGACTATTAAAGATGACAATGGCTTCCTAACGATGTCTGTGGAAGCATATAGGTGTCTGAATTCCAGTGGGATGCAGGCATCTTGCCTGCTTTTCTTTCAGAAAACTAAACTCAATGTTTTCCTGCTACAGGTGTTTTGCAGTTGGTTTTTTTGTTGTTGTTGGTCTTATTGTGCAGTACTATATTGCTGTGAGCTGTAATAAGAAACTAGTGTCAGCTTGTGCTGTGCAGTGTACAAATTGTGAAGAGTGGAAAGCTAAAGTTTATAATGTCACTACATGAAGAGGCCATGTAGGAAATAAGAGATAAGAAGCCAATAAACAATGTTGGCTGACGTGATAGTTGGTGGTAGAGGGACATGAGAGTTTAACACTGAGCAGCACTAATAATTCTATGGGCAGCCTAGCAAAAGAGAGCCTTGGAGAAGGGTTTGTGAGAAGTTTGTGGATGTTTATGGGGAGCTCTACCAAATGTGCAGGGCAGCATGAGAAAAACCTCAGTGATTTTTTTTTTTTTTTAAATGTAAGGAGTATCAGAAGGTGTCCATGGCTGACCAGAAGTGGAAAGCTTCCTCCAAGCTCAGGATCAGTGTACCCCTAAGAGCAAGAAATCAGACAAGGGAAGTAAGAGACCTGAATTTTTGAGCAGGGAGATTCTGAAAAAGAGAAGGTGGAATTACTGAAAGCCTTCTTTGCTTCAGTCTTTACTGCTTAGGCCAGCCCTCAGGAGTCCCAGGTAACAGAGAAAGTCTGGAGAAAGGAAGACTTTCCCTTGGTTGAGGAGATCAAGTTGGAGATTAACTGGTCGATGGGTACTGATGGGATGCACCTGCAAGTGCTGAGGAAGCTGACAGAAGTCATGGCTGGGCCATTCTCCATCATCTTTGAAAGTTCCTGAAGAACAGATAAGGTGCCTGAGGACTGGGAGAAAGTCAGTGTCACTCCTCTTTTCAAAACGGAGGGTGTTAGTGGCTGCAGATTCAGTGATGGTCCAGAGGCAAGAGCAAGATATGGGACGTATTGAAGGACAGCCTGAAACAGCAGCTTTAGGCAATAATAAGATAGAGACTAGTGATAAAATGGAGAAGGGCTATATAGACATTGTTGAAATGTGAGTAAAGATGAGGTCTTCTGCTTTTAAAGCAGTTAGATACTAAGGAACATCTGTATTGTGAAGGACATTGCTGGTGAACACTAGGATAATTCAAGGAAAGAGGAATAACTTTTACAAAACTTCGAACTAGAAAATTAATTGTTCTGCAGAGGCTGAAACAACTGTAAAAATATTCTTGTAAAAATGAGTTCTTCCTGAATCATCACATTTGAAGTATTTGTGGTTTTTTAATTGATATTTTTCCAGTGGGTAAATATTCTATCAATTTTTGTGACCAGGTCTAGCTCAAGCATAATTTTTGAACACAGAATTTTCCCTTATGCCACTGGTACCAGCTAAGTTACCACTTCTTCAGCCTCTTTATGCCATCTGGATAAAGGATAATAACATACATGATAACTACTTTCAGTTCAGAAAGCCACTGAATTCTCAACTCATAGAAGAGTGAAGCCAGACTTCTTGTTGACTACTAGTCTCGGCTCATCCTGGTGGTTAGAATCTTGTAACTACCCAGTCATAGCTGTTTTAAACTTCCTGTTACTCATGGTAACTTTAGCTCTGCATTTCTGATGAAGAAACATGAATTATGTTTCCCAACTTTCAGATCAGGTTTATTTTCTTGCATTACAGTAGTTTTAAACTGATATTATATAAAGTCTATTGTTAGACAAGAATATAAAGGAATTATTGAGAAATGTCTCAGCTGATAAGCCAAAAATTCTATGTCATTAACTGAAGTCTGGGTTCTCTGGTCCTATGTGTTTTTCTCTTTGCTCTTCCTTATGCTTTAAAAAAAACTTTATAAGGAGTATGCATTTAGAAACAGTCACTTCTCTTTTTGAGATAAATACAACAGGATGAATGAGTAATTATTACCTTGCAGGTGTCTGTTAGTCTTAAAACAATAGTATCAAGTGTTTTTAAGACAGTTGTACTAGTGACAACAAAGAAATTAACTGCATTTTACTGGAATGATCACTACAAGCTTCCAACCAGAGTGAAAAATGAAGTCATCATTACTTTTGCAGCACAAACATCTTAATACCTACTGGGATATTCTGAAGAATGGAATTCTGTCATCTCCTTTTCTGATGGATGTCTGGCAAAGTCTTCTGGGAATCAGTGAATCATGAGATTTAGCTGACGTATTCTTTATATTCTCACAGAGAGTAGTGTCCAGAATCATGCCCAGTTTTTGCAGTTCAGGAAGCTCTTACATTGTAAAAAAGGCATTAGGGTGAAAAGACTGTTGCTTTTCTTCCTAAATAACTAAATTCAGATCCATTTTCCTCTTCTGTGGAACTGCTTGTGAATTTAATGAAGAAAAATAACACCAGTGCAAATTACACAGTTTTTCAGTAGCATTTCTCAACTGTCATTCATTCTCAGTGTGTTATATCCACAGTCTTAAGAGTTGGCTTCAAACCTTCCTTGAAATAAGAACACTGCTAAGTTGTTGGCAACTCTGGATGAAGATGCAAGCAAGGACATTGTGCCTGCTATTGCTCATTAGAAGAATGTAGAATGCAAATACATTCCAAATGCAACGCCATTTTGGAAGAGGTGCTGTGTGGACAGGGTGATAAGTGTGGGGGTTTACACAGAAAGCAAGGTACTGGAAGGGTCAATTTTTCATTTGGAGGTGGTCACGTAGCAGTTATTGCCACAACAGTTGGCGGTGATTAGCCACCAGTGAGTCATACTGCAATTACTCCTCATGTAGAAACGTTATTTGGCTGGTTATTTGACTGGTGTGTTCCTGCCCTTCTGTGTAGGTGGGACAGGACAGGGAGGAAAGCACAAGAAAGAGGAGAATCCGTGTCCTCCCTTCTTCCTCCACAAATGTATTAGAACAAATAAAGACAAATATCAGTGCTTGAGAAAGAAGTGTACTTCTGATGCCTCAGGAAAAAAAGGTATAGACTCATGGTGTTTTTGAGCTGGTAGGAAGACCTTTTTGAAATATTTTGTGCTGTATTTATAACCAAAGACACTGAAAAAAGAAACCTGGCCTCAGTCTCTGTAGACACATTTGGGAGTTTCCAGTAAAAGGGTAGGATGAGGGCTGTGCTGAGGTTTCTCAATCAAAAACCAAGTGCATGATCTTGATTGTGTGAGGAACTGAACCATGGCAGTGGTCCAGGTTATGGGCTTTTAAGTATGCTGCTTTCAAATTTATAAACTCATAAGAGTGGTACTTGCTGCTGTGGCTTGTTGTTAGATCACTTCCTCGCTCTGTTGCCATGGTACTCTTTTGGCAGCAAAACCACATGTGCAAGCTATTGCTAGGAGAAACTCCCAAATTTCCTATATCAGGGAAGGAAGAGAAGCAGTCATTAAAGTGGAAGAACTTATTTTGGTCTGTTGGATTTGTGCTTTTGCATTGTTACATCAAAATACTGGTATGGGAACCATAAAGCGTAAGAAGCCTGCTGGATTATCTCAGGACTGTGACAGGGGAGACTCGGTGTATCTCCTGCCTGTTTTATGCACCTCATAGGTGCTCATCCAATTTAGCTTCTGGTTATTACCTGTAAGTACGTTCAGAGTGAAAGTGATTATGAGCCTGTATTAGTATTAATGAATGGCAAATAGGTCCCCAGAATGAAATACAGAATGCGGAGCAAATGTAGTTGCACCTTAAATACTTTGAAATTCCCAATCTTAGACATCTTCTTTCTTCTTTCTTTCAGTCTCCTCTAATTTCCTAGAAGCTGGTCAGTACATGTGCAGACCACTTAAGCTTTTCCAAAGACTCTAAATTGAGGAGCGCTTCAATAAATAGTGATCTACAGTTCATCTTGTAATGCTGACAGGTCCTGGGAGAACTGTGTACTGCTGCTCACAGTGTGAAAGGTGGTTGTTCAGTTTGCCTGATCTAAAAATGGAGTTTATTTCTTATCTCACTTGCAGTAGAAGCCAAAGAAAATGAAATAAATGCACAAAACTTTTTCATGATCCAGGCAGATCAATCGAAGAACATTAGAAAAAGTAGGACAAAGTGGCTGAAGTGTCTGATTGCAGAATACAGTCCTATCATCAAGGATGAAGTATCGTGAATTTTCCAGGAATACAGAAATGGGGGAATCATCAAGAAGAGTAGAAGAAAGTGACCTCAGCTTGCCTCTTCTCACACTTTTGCCTTATCTGGATCTTCCCATTTGTACATTCAGCTGAAACCTGTGACACCCTTCAGACTCAATGATGACTGCTGGATAGAGTTTTATGCTCTGTGTGAGCCTAGAAGTACACATTAGGTTTAAATTTACTTTTTTTTTACGTATTTTTTGCTTTGTTTTAATTCAGATTCCAATACTTGGGCTGTGCTTTTATTTGGTGTTTTTTTGTTGGTTTTTTTTTTTTAGAGATTCCTTGTCATTTTGTGTCAGAAAGTTTTTAAAAAAAAGTCTTCAAAGGATCACATAAGCTATAACTCATTCTTTGTACAATGCTACTTGTAGTTGTTTTATTTCAGAAGAACGTGGCTTTTAAGTTGGTTTTTAGAATTACATTTCTGTTATTTTTCCTGTGATAGAAACAGGGTGCCAGATTTCACTCCTCTGGATCCACAACTCTTCAGAAATCAACCAGGTATTTTAGATGTAACTGAATGCAGAATTTAGCCTAGGTTGTGTAAAGCTCCAGGGAAATTCTATAGCTGTGTGGGAAACGTTTAACTTTTCTTGTGTTTTCCCATTCATTGCTCCTCCTCTTTCCTGTTCAGCTTCTAGGATTCTCCTCAAAGAAACCCGAGACATGTTTCTTTTAAAGAACTATACAGAAGCATAGATGCAATGTTGGACTTTGCCTCTTGAAAGAACGAATGGGTGTAAGTTCGAATTACTTCCAGTTCATGTGCCATTGTTAGCCAAGTTGCCTCTGTGTATGAACAATAAAAGAAAAAACATTGAAATGAGTTATGATATAGCCACTATAATTTTCATTTGACTAAAAGATCAAAAATAACATGATGTGGGTTTTGATATAAAACAAAAATACCAGATTTTTTTCTTGTAGTCATCAAGAAGGACATTGTTAGTTCTGAATTTTCCCAGAAAACATCAGTATTACAGCTTAAGTTAATGCTTTGCTCTCTGCTCGTACTTGGATTACTTGGACACTGCTGCACTTCATGTTATTAAACTGTTTTGACTTATGATCAAAGTTTCTGCTTCCACAAATCACCAGATGGCTGGCTGAAAGGATACATACAGTGGTTGTGGGATCTGCAGGCTGCAGCCCACATACATTTCCTACAGACTTTTAAAATTCCTCTTTATCAATGTTCTGGAAATAGAGGATGTAGCAAAGAGAGCCACATTCACTGTTTCTAGTAGACACAAGACAGGAGTATTTTCTAATCATCTGATGATGGACAGAAAAAACCAAACAAGCTGCAAAGTGCATAGTTACCTTCAAATCCACTGGTTTCTCCTAGCTTTTTGCTCTTACATTCCATGTCTTAGTTTGCGGCATTAAGGCAGGAGTGCATTTAGTACATCTGTCTAGAAGCTAAATGAAAACATGTGTAGCAACATCAAATACTACAATTTAAGTGAACAGTGTCTGATGCATGTATCGCAAATTACGGTATTTCTGACTCTACTACGATAAAGTAGCTTTTGTTTTAATTTGGGGGCTTCGTGATCCAGTTTATTTAGAGATACTGAATTCATGTTCCCATGCTGATTTGTTTTTTTCCTGTGTTTTCAATCAGCTATTACTTTCCCTTCTCTGCTATATTCACTCTGATCAAATTACCATATGTACAAAATTCAGCTGCAAGATTTCTGGCTTGCCCTGGGTCCTGGGAACATACCACCCTCATTTTGATCTCTCTAAATTAGCTTCCTGTACAATTTCCTGTCAAACATGAGTTTCATGAGACTTGTCCTTGAATGTGTGTGTGATCATCCCTTCTCACTGCAATGAAATTTTGGCTGCTTAACTAGCTGGAACATTTTCACCAAGCCTGCTTTCGTAGGAGTAAATATTAATGAGATTTATTTTTTAAGTACTAACTCTCAGAAATGGAACTGTGGACATAATTTAGGTTAACTCTTATGTGAGAATTCAAAGCAGGGGGTTCTGATATTCATGTGTTTGTGTGAAGGAATCTCTCCTTCCCCCCAACCTCTCCTGGCATCTTGTAAATTACTTTTCATATTGTTTATTGTGATCTAAACTTCATGAATCTTTTTACATCTAGATAACATAAAATGAAATTGCAGGAAGAAAGCAATGTCTACTAGTTAACCACACTGCAGGAATAGCTTTATCACAACTTCATGTGTGACTCAAGAGAAGACATTAATAAGCATTCTCAAATGCAAATGTTATTCTCTGAGGGATGAATCTTGAGGATGTTTTGTGTCTCACTGAGAGCCTTTCTGCTGCAAGATGTGTATCTCATCTGAAAAATCAGATAAAGATGGTTTCCAGTGAATCTAAAATCAGTAGCTCCTTTCTAAACTCTCTGAGGTTTGTTCTTTACTATTTTCTTTCGGGTATTATGAGATTTAATTATGTGGGTGGAGAACTTTGTATAAATACAAAGTTCTAAAAAATCTAGTTTTTCACTTCCCAATTTGTTTCTGAACTGAATTATCTAAGGCATATGTTCTCAAATCAAAGGTTTGCAGGGCGTGAGGCAAATGCTGGCACGGGATGCTTCTGATGAGTGCCAGATATAAGGTAAGAATCAAAGAACCATCTCCAGGTAAAATAGTAAGAATACCTGATTTTCAACAGTTTGCTGAAAATGCTGATTAGGAAAAGCAGCAACTAAATAATTTTCAAAAACTCAAGAGAAAAAAATTCTTAACACTGACATTTACATCAACTTACATAATGTTACGAAATAGTTACTGGTACCTAGTGTTTTAAGCATACAATTTGCTCTGATTTCATTTAAGTGTGCCTTCTTGACTGCATAGGGGGAGAATACAACACTCCATATAAGCAGTAAAAGAAAGTAGGGCTAAATATGCAATTTAGTATTTTTTTTTATGAAGAGGCATCTTTGGAAAGATCATTGATATGTGTCTGGATAGGGCTACTAGTAAAGAGGTGCACTTGAAGGCAGTAAGGAGTTTCTGACTCTTTTGTTGACTGGTTCTGGGAGGTTCTCCAAACTGCTTGGGAAACTTGGCTGTGGGTTTTGGTGCAGGAGGTATTTGGATTTTCAAAATGTGTGGCAGACCAAGTCAATGGCTGATGCCAGGATGGGTCAGCTGAGAAAGCTGTTGGCTAAGACTATCAGGTGTGAGCTGAAAGGAGAAGCTTGGTTTATGTCTAGTTAGATATGTACAAGAATTAGAAGTTCTGCCTGGCTGTGAACTGTGATTTATAAAAACTACAGAACTGAGGAGTAGGTTCACTTTGCTGGTAACTCGTGTGTAAGTACCTGCAGTTATGCTAATGTCTTAAGAGTAGTGGTATGTAGTAGAGAGCTGCTAAACAAGTTTCTGCCTATGCTGGTTGGCTGTGAATAATGATGTCAATAAAATCAGAAGGCTTAAAAGCAGATCATCTTCATTGCTGTTAGGGTAATTTAATTATTGGCATCTTGACAGAGAAGAGAAGAAAGGAAGGAATGTGTACTAAGTTCAGCCAGTCATAGAGTGTCCCAAGAATAAAGCAGCAGTTTACAGGGACTAGCAAATAAGTTTATGTGTAAGGGAATAAGACTTTGCAGACTGAAAAACTAATCTCTGCCTCTTTGCCCTTGCCATTGCTGCTGACATAAATGTTGAATATATGGGTTACAGCTGTGCAGATAGCCTCTCTTAGAAGAAATAATCACAGCTCCTGAATTCTCTCCTATCTGTGGCTTTTTCAGTAACAGAAAGTCTTACAATGTGAGATTTTCTTTATGCCATCTTTATGCCCATTTCCCCTCTCCAGGCCTCAGCAAAAAGCTGAAATTTAATTCTTTTGTAGTAGAGGAAGAAATAGGAGCAGCCTTAGGGGGAGAGTGGTTTAGTAGGTATCAAGGAACAAAAAAACGGATGATGGAAAGGATGAGGACAAAAGTGAACACAAAATTTCCAACTGTAGTTCATTTTCTGAATGTGGATGGAAGGAATTGTGCCCAGTTAGCTATGGAAAATATACCCCATGCATTTTGAGAGAGAGCAGTTACAGCTTTACCCTCTTATCTTTTCTCTTTGAACTATCCTTTTGTCTCCCTCTATATTTAGCAGATGTACTGTGACAAGTGCTAGAAGAGGAGCTGTTACTTATCATGTAAGCCCAGAACTTGCTTCTGCCCTGTTATGGGTATGTGACCAAGTACCTAGAAATGTATCACACAGATCCCTTCCCACTTATTCCTCCGTATTCTCAGAGGAAAGAAATTTCCCTCAGAGGGATTATTATTCGTTAGTGATTTAGAAATAATACCTGTGAGTTGGTTTGGGTTTTTTTTTAAAGACTAATTATAGCTGCACTATGGCTCTCCTGCATTCTGAGTAGCATATCACTCTATTATCTACTAATTTGGGGTAAATATTGAATGTTTAATAGCTGTTATTTCAGACTTTGTGGGCCAAGCCAATACACTTTTATGACCTAATTCTTTTTAAATTTGTCTGCATATAGCCCAGGATTTGGTTCTGATTTACCTCCACTTTACCAATTACATTCTGATGAAAAGAATAACATGCAGAGAACAGCGATTCAAAAGTTCAGTTTTCCATTTGGATCCTGGTTTAATTCAACATTATTGCTACAGTTTTTACATTTTTATGTCACTTTTACAGTTATATGTGTCCATTATCATAAGGCTTACTCTTGATTTATGCTAGTTTAGGGAGAATTATAATAGAACTGACAAAGGTTGAATTAGACAGTTTAGCTGTACGTAAAAGTTTACCCTTTTGGTTTGACAATAAGGGAGTTTTCACAGTGATAAATATTACTGTTTTTTTGTTGTAACTACTGATCTCCACTTTTAATCATGATTCAGGAATATAGTTTTTGTGCAAGTATCCCCAAGCTACTCTTCTGTTTATTGTTGACTGCTGAACTCTGAACACATCTGCTAGACTATGGTTTTGAAGATGGGATAGAGATTATGAATTTTAAACTTCTTGAGACCTGAGAGTGCTGTTCAAACATGGAAACTGTTCAAGACATTAGTGCCTCTGAGTATGTACATAAGAGACTGCTAGCAAAGTGTAGCAATCTTATGCTTAGATCTCTTGTGTGACAAACCTTTCTGTAGACTGATCTCAGTTTAGCTGTCTAAATTCTGCTTAAACTGCTCTTCAGATAACTGCATCTTTGAACCTTTCCTTTAACCAATTTCTATCTCATTTGGTCAGTGAAAGCAGTAATATTTTTCTTTTTACAGGATAATTAGTGTTTGTCTGATCTGCAGGTAGTCTGGTAAGACAGGTCGTATGAATACTTCAACAGCTAATGATAAGGATAGTAACGTCATTTTATGCAAGAACAGACAAGAGTGGAGAGATGAAGAGTCTGACCAAAAACTGTATGGGGTATTTGTGCGATACTGAAAATAGTTCTTGCACACCTTTTTATTATTTCTAAATGTGTCTTTTACTATGGCTAGTGGAAACCTTATCAGAAAAGATTTTTTCCTTTTTTCCTTTTTTTTTTCCTGGAGAGTAATATATCATTTAGTATAGGGAAGTGGTTCAAATACATTAAAGTTTTTTATCAGGCCAAACATTACAGGAAACAATTATCATTTAAGAAACATTTTGCTCACTGACTGGCAGAACAGAGCCACTTTCCAAGTGTACACTACTCAGGAAGCAATACTAGGTAGCTTAAATGAATTGTTTCATTTGAAGGAGCAATTAAAAGCAAACCTTATCAGTCTTATGTATTTACAATCAGTTATTTAGAATCCATTTTAGATGAAAGAAAAGGGCAGATGGCACGTCTAGTTAGGTTGTTGACTTGGAGAAGTGGATGCTAATGTTAAGTGATAGCTTTTATTTACTATCTGAACATCAGCACATATTACTTTTCTTTAGTTCTTTGTTCTGTCATTTTTTTCTTCATCTACTTCAGAAAGGAACTTAAATACAAATTTTACTTGAAACATGGTGTTTCTTTTAAATCCAGGATTGTAATTATTCACAAGTAAAACAATGATATTTTGTTCTGATGTAGTAAATATGTAGACAATGAGCAATGAAAGCAAAACGCTTTTCTGAGAACTGGAACATAAAATTTATATGAGCTCATGATGGATAGACAGCTATTCTCAAGAGATGCTCTGTGTTTCAGTGGGAACCCATGACCTCTTTCCTAAGCGTTGGCCAAGTGCCCAGTAAGAAAACCAACTTTTTAACTATTACATGCTGTATTCATTTGCAAGTCGTCATAATATTTAATTTTAAATTTAGGGTAAGAAAACATCTGGGGCAAGTAGTTCTGTGGGTGGACACTTAATAGTTCTTCATTACCTTACACATCTCTAAAGACAAATAATGTTCGACTAATATTTTTCCACACCATAATTGTAATTAAAACTTCTTGGGGAAAAAAAAGGGGAAAGTGAGTTTTTTGATAAAGTATGGTTATCAGAAAATCCAAAGAAACTCTGGAAGTTCCTCCTGAAAATTAGCCAGCTAAACAAAATGATCTTTCTGTAAGACAGTTGGATTTCAAAAAATAGAAAAAGATCTTCATCTTTATAAAGTCTACTTTTTCATTTTGTTCCTTTTAAATGATCAGCACCAACTTGCAAAACACGAGGTTTAATTCTTGCTCAAGAAAAGTACAGCCAATGGCTCTAATGAGTTGCTTCAGTGACCCTTCAGTAATGTGGTCTGATTTGATCTCAAAGATCAAAAAGTTTCATTGCTTCCAGAAGACTGAAAAGCCTTTGCTCATACAGAGACAAGCCTCCACGCAACTTTCAGCAGACTCATTTGATTTTAGCCTCAGGTCTGTCACTTCATAGTCCCCTTCTCTTGACATCTTGGCAGCTTGTTGCTCTGGCCAAACTCCAGCTCCCTTTTCTTGGCTGGCTTTCACAACAGCAGCTGATTAGACAATGCCATCTACCTGCCAGCCTTTCTTCTAGGTTCAAATTTTTCACATGGGTTTTTTAATTTGTCTTTTTTCAATGTTTTCCTTAACCTTCTTTAACTAAACCGAGTTTTACAACTGCATAAGAATAGTTAAGAACAGTATTAAGCCTGGAAGACAATTTCCTAAAGTAGCACTGCAGCAAATGCAAAACTATTGTGTTTAGCCTTTTATCATTTGTTTGATCTTTGATGGGTTTGGTTTTGGTGTTTGGTTTTTGGTTGCGGTGGTGGTTTTTTTTTCCCCAGTAAAACCATCTGTGCCTCTGATTTATGCGCATGTTTTGATACAAGATCCTTCCCCATCCAGAATGCATCTTCTCCTACAGTACAGTGCAAGGCAAGGTCGATAAAACCTGACTTGAGCATTAGTGTACTTGTATTTTTTGATGTCATCTTTCAATACAAATACCTATCTCTCTTCAACTCCATAAGGAACGAATTTATGGACATAAAACCTTGAAACTTCCCACTGAAATAATTTATTTCAAAACAATAGCCAGTTTATCTTTGGACTTTTAAGTACATACAAAACCAGGAAGAGATGTCAGGAGCATTTTTTGTTGGCCAGAGTTGCCTTAAGGAGTGGAACAGACTGTCCTGTAACACAGTTCACCAAGTACCAGTCAGCTTTTTTGGTTCCACATTGTTCCCAACTCAGTTTGGGCTCTCATCTGGATCTGAATCTAATCCTGTCTGTTAAATTCCCCTAAGGTTTGAAATAAGGGGAAATCTTTTGCAAGAACCACTCTTGGCAGTTTATCAGCAGTGCGGCAGTAACATACAGTGGGTCTTGTATTGGCTGGGCTATGCAGAAGGGCACAGTTAGACCTGCTCCGAGAACATTCAAATTTCACTTAAGCGCAGTCAAATGCTAGCCATTGCAACTACATTTGGTTCACCTAGCTATCCCTTATGAAAACATTCAGTGAAGCCATTATTTGACATACTTCTGAAATTAATGGGGAAAGGGAAGAGATTTTCTGTTTACTGTTTTCCTCGCCTGATGCGGAAATGGAGTCTAGCTGCCAATACTGAGGTCTGGGCACATCTGCTGGAAGATAGCAATCAATTTTTAGAATGGAAAATTTCCCCAGTATTCCAAGATGTTAAGACTCCTCATCTGTCTTGCATTTGTAGAGAGTTTGTTTGTGTTCTGGCACTTCTGACATTGCTGAGTGCTTCAGGTTAATAGAAGCTAATTTCATGTTGAAATAGAGCATGTCTGTTAGAAAACAATCTATCTATATTTTTTTTAAAAAAATTATTTCAACAGAAGCCTATTCCAAGTGTTTTAAGAAACAAACAAACAAACTATGCTTTATTTCTGGCTAAAAATTGTCTTTTTATAATTTCATGAGACTGAAATACTGCCTATCATATTTCCATTTCCTGGCCAGTACTCACAGGATGGAGCCCTTTTAACTGGTTTTGATTAGGCTAGTCAGGTTGTACTCCTGAGACTTAACATTATTGCCCATAGTTCTTCTGATCATCAGTTATTCCTATTCCCCATCTCAAAACTGTCTTCATGTTTTTACGACCCTCCTTAAAGTCCGGACATCAGACGTGAACACCGTATTTTGTTGGTATGATACCTGTGCTACATACTGGGGTATAATAATTTTCTGTTGATGCTCTAAATTCCATTGCATAGGTATCTGTTGATTACTTTTTGTCCTTTTTGCTCCCACCAGTACAACAAACACTTCATGGCTAGCTAATTATCTTCTAAACTTTCTAGTCCTAGCCAGTGTCACAGTTTTCAGAGACAACACTTTTTGTATATTTATGCTTTTTTTTTAAATGTAGGACTTAATATATTTCAAAAAAGCCACATGCTGCTCGCAGATACCCAAACTAATGAGCAGTCCTGAAAAATCAAAATCAGCAAGCTGTCCTCGTTATCAGTCCTCCACTCTTCCTGTAATAAGCAAACTAAACTTTATGTATCCCTGAGCAGTAAAATGTTTGAGAGATTAATAGTTATGGCATTCAAGCAATGGCTTTACAATATTTTGTATGCTATGGAACACAGAAAATGAGAGTGCATGTGCAGGTACATGTGCCTTATTGGGCTTATGTTACTCTGTTTTCTAAATAAAAGAATAATGTAAACCAAATATGACACATGAGCTTGCTTTGACTCCCCAGGGGTGTGAAGCTGTCTTCTCTCAAAATACACAATTATCCAACTCTCTTAGGTCTGTGTTCAGTCTCTGATTCACTCTGATTATTAGGCAGCACTCAATAGCAAAGACATACGTAAAATAATGAGTAGGGCTTGGAGTTCAAGCAGGAACGTTTCTTGCTCATGTGTAATTGCATTAAAAAAATCAGGCATATAACACTACAGCTATCTTCCTAGCCACTTCTGAAGATCATAACCATGCTTTTTGCCTGTGATTTTGTCAGAACCCAAGTGGAAAGTTAGCTGGAACATTAGGAAAGTCTTCCATACTCACCTGCAGAAGACGTCTGTTTCAGGTGGTCTGCGGAACACTTGCTCCACGTGCTACCCCTCAGCCCAGGCCACACGTTCATTCTTGTTGGTTTCAGTTGTTTCATGTTGTTCTCATCTAAAAACATATTGCTGCCTTTAAAGTGAATGAGTTAACTGAACTGCTAAGAATGTTTTTCCATGTCTTGTGCAAAGCAAAATTCTGCCTTGCTACTTTTTTTTTAGCAAGAGAACTTCTGTCTCCCAGTTTTCTCTCCTCCTTCCCGTCTTTTGGCACAGCTCAATGTGTGAATTATAATACTTGCCACTATATGACCAAAATACCCTGAATTACACCCGACAAAAGCAGCAGTGAACTTGACACAAAAACCCATGAACCTATTTGTAAGGCAGAAACAGCAGGGACTTCACACTTTGTGTTTCTGTTGGTTGGTTGTTCTTTGTCTGCTGTGCAAATTCATTTAGCTTTGGTTACAAGCCTCTGGGGTGTTTTTGTTTGCTTACTTTTTTTAAACAAAATTTTTGCAAAATATTATACAAGGGGAACTCAATATTGTATGGCAGCTATGGAGCTTTTCAATGGGAGTGAGACTGGAACAGGGTACCTAAAATTGACTTTCTGTTGCCCAGACTAATGGGGACATAGGATAACCCTGATTAAGCAAAGCTCAGGTGTTGAAAAATGTATGCTTTTTTGAGCTCTAAATATATTGTAAGGAAAAGGCAATGCAGAAAGGATAGTGGAAGCTACTCCAACTACTGAATCAATACAAGAATATATTTACAAGAGTAATTGTGTGTCATGTAGGTTTTAGATGCCTCACACGAAGACACCTGGGATTTCCTCTTCAAGTAGTTTGAAAATGTTCTTCTGAGCATCCAAACCTAGAGAATAAATTAAGCAACTGCATTTTCAGGATTTTTCCATCACAGATTGTTTTTGTAGACACCAAATATTTACAAAAGCTTAGTGAAAAGGAAGTACTGATAACTATGGCTGTTGTATAATACCAATTTAAATATTCCTGATACTGTATTTTAACAGATTATTGTTATTGGTTATACAAGACTGAAATACTAGGACAATACTCTTTGAGAAATTACTTGTCAATGCATTGCATTTGACTAGAATAGCTGATGTGAAACTAACGTGAAAGGGCCTTTATTTTTACTGTTATTACATGCCCCATTTGATTTTGCTTATGTTTAATGTTTATTTCTCTTCTATGTTGATGCTTTCTTAACTTCTCTACTCTTTAGAAAAACGTGAGTTGGGAAAGGAGGCCTTATGTTTCTGGTACTTGGAAAGAGAAGAGAGAAAGCAAAACCTTATCTCAAAACACGTTCCCCTTCCACAAGTGTTGTTTTTAATTGCCTTTTCCTTCCCTCTCTAGCGGCGCTCTTTTCTAAATCTATGTCCATCAAAATATTTTTAAAATACCTTAAGACTTTGTATAAAACAGTTCTGGAATGTCAAGTTTTCTCTATTTTCCAAGATGTTAATTAAAACCTTTATTTGTCACTCATTATTTGTCACTTGCTATATACATGCCTTTCTCCTATTTCTGATGTGTCTCTTGCCACTTATTCCCCTGACACATGACTTATTATAGAATCACAGAATCGTTTAGGTTGGAAAAGACATTTAAGATCATAAAGTCCAAATGATTTTTATTTGCAAGCTTGTTGTACAGATGCTGTTCAAGCACAAAGAGACAGTTCAACAGGAAAAGTAACCAAGGATTATTTTTGTTAATGCTTCTGTGTGACATTTACATCCAAGTTACTGTGCACGTTTCTAAAATCTGTTCCCAGGATACTGCAGGGAAAAAAATACAAATTCTTTGACTTCACTTTTGTTTTATCAGTGAGTTTGTTTTGCTTTAATTTGTTTGTAGTTTCTGCAAGTCATGTAACTGTGAGGTTTTTTTTTATTTTTTCCCCCCTTTATTAGTGTTTATCTCTGGTCTGCTTATGACTCTCTACTCTTGCAAAATATATCTGTATTACTTGTTTCTGAATATTAAAATACACATCATAGAAGCCAGTATTTTAAAGACCTAAAGGTGAACAGAAGTATGTATGTGTGTGCATGTGTAAATGGATGCTGATTGTTAGCTGCATCTCAAGCAACTGCAATTATCTTGGTCACTTCCATGTGGTTTTCAAGTTACTTTTCTTTGATTAGAAATATATTTATGTGAAAATAGATGCAACCTAAATAGTTATTATTATGGAAAGGAGTGCATTTATTTCAAAGATAGTTTAAATAGGAACTCTAGCTGTTGCTTGGTTCTGTGACATATTTTAAACTCTTCCCTTCCATTTATTTTAAGTATTTAAGTACTCCAGTTTTTAAAGTATTTAAATGTTGAAGATAAAATGACTATTCAGGTTGTCAGGCAGACTCAGCAGGACTGATATGATAAAAATATTGCAGTAATTCAAAATACTTGTTTGCATGAAAAGAATATTTCTGGAGTGAATGAACAGTAGTGTAAAAGCTTGGATTTGAGTGTCTTTCACTGATGAACTTAATGTTGATTCACATATTCAGTCGAATTGAAGCTAAACTATTTTCTTTAGCTATAGCCACATCTCTGCTCTTCATCTTACCAGAATTAGTAGTATTAATCTCCTTTTCAGTATCTTCCTAGAGTATATGACGTTTAGTTCTTTATACCAAGCCATTGTAGGTTCAGATGCCTTAGATCTTTTCCCTAATTTCTGAGGAGGAGTAGTAGTCATCACAGACATACATGCTGCATTGAGATAAAAGTGCACACAATTGTTTGAGCAGAAACAAAACCCCAACCAGAGTGAAGAAGCATTCTGAATTCTCTCTATTAATCAAACACATGTGTACTGTGGTTATATGCAGCCTCAAATGCTGACGGACTTAAATTTCCCCTGGTATGATTCGTAGCCCCAGCTGACTATTCCCAACCAGGATGTTTTTGATTCTCATGGTGGTCTCTTCTTCCTGGATGCAATACATGTGAATCTCAGCCTCTGCTGCTTTGTTCAGTGACTGATCCCATGGTTACAGTCCTGGTCAGAGCATTTTTGCTGAATTAGGCTATTTCTTTAGTACAGCTGTGTCCTGTTTATTGCCTGGGCTGATTTCAGTCGTGGGCTCAGTTTTTTGCTTTCTTTTCAGTTCTACCTGGCCAAAACCAAAGGGTTGGTACTATGACTCAACTCAGTTTGAGTGTGGCAAAGCTTCTCCTGAGGGCCATTCCTCTACTGTCAACTAGCAACAAGACGTCTTGAGTAAGATTTCCTTTCATTCATCTCACAAGCACAACTCTGGACCAGTTGTCCAGAGAGAAATGTTGTCCATTTAATACTGTTTCATGTAGAGAGCTGGAGCTCCAGATGTTTCCTGCTTTCTGTTTAAACTCTCTTTTCCCATGCCTTTTAGTAGGCATTTGGGAGAAAAGAAAGTGGTGTGATAACAGAAGTGCTAAAAGTACATAGCTAAATCCCATCTTCTGCATACACAGCTTAAACAGCAGCATGTCCCCCATGTTTTTCTGGAGCTGCTAAAATGCAGGAAGTAAAAGCAGAGCCCAGGCAAATCTGAAATGATGGTGTAGAAGAAAGTGCTTTTTACAACTTGCTTCCTCTGTATTTTCTTCCTCTATTCATTACAGCTGCTTTCAGACTATTACTCTGGACTCTAGTTTTTCATTTTTTGGAAACTTCTCAGTGGTTCTGCAAGCTTGATAGCTTCAGTGTCAGTATGTGCTAGTTCTGTCTGTGATGAGTGAGAGGAACAATTTTAGTTCAGTGAAACACATCTAACAACCGTGATCCACACACGACCCTCAGGTTTAACTAATGCAGCAGGAATTTGTGCTGAATATTTGTATGCAAGTGAACAAATGATGTATGCATGTGGACAATGTATCGGTAAGTGATCACGTGCATTTCAAATGCTGTGTAGCTTTATGACCATCAGCAGTTTTCTATTTAGGAAGGAAAGGGAGAATGTTGTTTTAAAAGTCTGAAATGGAAATCCCTACAATTATTTCAGTTGCTGAAGTACTGATGTTGTTCAAGGCTCATTCATAACAGCAAGGATATATTGTCATGAGTAAACAGATCATCTAATCTTTTGTGACTTTAAGGTAATTTAACTGTGTTTCCTAGCTGGGATTTTATTTAGTTTATTTGTTCAGTACCTTGAAGAATCTTGCAAAAGCTGCAAGTTAAACGTGAAGGTATATGACATAGGAATGAGATATAGTGATCCTTTTGTGGTGATCAGATGATATAAGTTCTTCTGACACACCAAAAAGGTATATGTATTAGATCTCAAGAAACCTTTAAGATGGATAAGAACTGGGTTTGAAAGGTTTCACATTTGTTTTTCTGTGCCAAGTGTGTATGGGAGAAGTCTACAAGGTCAAGAGAAAATAAGCAAAAGTCAAAGACAGACTTGTAAGACAAATAGTAACATCTGGTAAATGACTTCCTTCTACATTTGTAGAGCTTGTGTTTACTGGAGTGAATGTGAAATATTTTTCTTGGCAGGATTATAGGATTTAAGTCCATTAGTCTGGGAATAAAGTTCATACAGGTTTATGATAATAATACACAGTAATAAATTGCAAATGTAGTTGCATTTAAGACATGTATATGATTAAAAAAAATCAAACTGTGATACTAAATGGTTAGGAAAAAATGGGGTGGGCTCTTTTGGTAGTTTTTGAGAGGCATTTCAAATATTTTCAATGGCTTATACTTGTGTATGAAGTGCTGTGATTGTTCCTGCTGTCAGTTGACTATCATGTAAAATCTTTGTGCTGGTTAAAGCCCCATGTTCTCAGTCACAAAAACAATGGAGCAAGGCAGCTCAGCATTGCCAGTAATCTAGGCTAAGGACATTACACAAATGTTTTTTGTATCCCTTATGTCAAGGGAACCCCAACAAGGAAAAAAAGTCTGCTGAAGAAAGGTAAGTAAAAGAGGCAGATTTCATCTAGGTTGGTAAACTTCTGTTATAGCTTCCAGCTGATCCCACACTGCCATCCCTCCTGACAGAATATTCAGGGAAAAATGGTCATGCAGACAGAGCCTGATTTCTATGGGAACAGTCTTCGCAGATGAATATTTTCCTTCAATGAGAAAGAAGAAAAAAAAAAAAGAGTACAGATTGTATCATTTTTGATAGCATGAGTATAGCAAACAAGCAGCTTGCCGCTTCTCCCCATCTTTCCTCCTAGGATTCAAATTCTGCAGAGGTTAAAAAAAAATCAGGAACAGCTGGACTCCTCGAACAGAAGTTGCACAGGTTTATTCAGTTGTACAAGTACTTCAGTGAGTTCATGTAATCATTTAAAGTTTTATTCTTTGGTAATTAATTTTCATGTGGTATTTTGCATTGCTTGGACTTTGTTCAATGCTAAATAGTTTAACTGGAACAACAGAAGTGATCCCCTGTGAGATCAGGACACTTGGATCAAGTGGAAATTGAAGTAAATCCATGGGACTAGCTGATTCATGGACTAAAATCAGTGTTGTAGCTTAATCTCTAGTGCATTGTGGAAACTTCTTTGTAGCTTTTGAAAGTTTTAGCTGAATTCTCTAAGGCTAGGCAAATGAAGATTTCTTAATGTTTGCAGGAAACAGAAGATGGTTGAAAGATGAGAAGTGTTCATGTAAAGCTGTTTCTGTAGAATTCTGTATAGATGCATTCCTAGAACAGTTCCGAAACCCGTTGATTGTGATTTGGCAATATATGTGTATGTGGTATCAAATCCTGCTTGCGTTACTTGAAAAATCGGGCCAGTTTCTAGAGAGCAAAGTGTCAAAATTCTTGTTCATTGCCTACAGACTATTTGCTAGTTAGTTTTCATGCCAGTATACCAGCTTGGCTGCATTGACTTGGATGCAATCTCTACTGATTTAAACTTGTGTTGTGGAACCTGGCCCTTTACATTTGTGTTTCTGATGAAGTCTGTTTATTGTCTGATAAAAAACGGGAGAACTCAGTCTGCTTGAAAATCAGAGTGAATTGTTCAATTGTCCCTGTAATAAGGGACAGTTATATTTTGCTATTATCTTTGATCAATGTGCTCTTCACTACTACATGACTTCCCTACAGATTCCACCAGTGACATGCCAGCAAGTGTAAGAGCCAATTTCTTGCCCTTTGTAAGTCAGGCCAAAGGGAAATCTTGGGAGCAGAGAGCCAGAATGGACCATGAAAGTCTGAGAGCAATTATTTCCAGCTAGTCAAATACAAGAAATAGCAGGAAGCAAGGTTTATTTACGGAAGAGATGTCTACTAAGAAACTTACAGGTTTTATTTACTGCTTTTAAAGACGATTACTAGAAAATGAACAAAATAAAAGCCCTGTAATACTTGAAAATAAGTACAGTTTAAAAATCAGTCAGAATGAGAAAATTCTCTTACATATTTAAAAGATGCAAACTTTTTGTTTCATATCTGCTTTCTAAATAGTGGTATCTTTTCATGTTTAAGGTGATAATGTTATGAAAATGATTCAGATGGCGAAGTGGATGCTTCAAGGTAAGTCAAGCTTAATTTGTTTTGAAAGGTCATAGTTAATGAAGTTTTAAGGTGTAGACTAAGGCAAATTATTTATAGGCTGGATTCAGGCCAGTGCAGTGCTATATCAGCCCCTGGGTAGCTTAGGGGGAAATTTCACCTTAAGCAGGAAAGAACTTTATTTCTCCGCACAGTAAAAACCTGCCCAAAGCTACCCCACTTCAGGGAATACAGAATACTAACTTCCTAGATAGTCTTGTTTTTTCTCTCTGTCCTACCATCTTTTTCTCTTTGGGGATGCTGGAGGGGACAAATCCTCCCTGATGTTGCAGTAGAAAAGCTGTCCCGTCCATTTGTGTAACTGCTTGGTCCCTGAGTAGACTTTGTGAGGAATGTTCTTGGTATCCACCTGTCCATTACCACTGTCACACTCTGGCTGCGCATCTGGCATCAGCTATAATCAAATGTAGGCTCCTTAGCTTGTCAGCAGAATTGAAGCTCAGATGTCTATTGCAAAGAGCAAACCACTGCTAACTTTGCTGTGAAAGTTGTCTTATATTCATAATTAGACATTTGGTGTGTATTGTGTATGCATTTGGTGTGCTACTTTAGGAGGAGTGCAGCGATGCTTCCCCTCTGCTCAACATTGGTGAGGCCATACCTGGAGTGTGTGTGCAGTTCTCTAGGACAAGAGAGGGATGTAACTACTGCAGACAGCCCAGCAAGGAGCCACTAAGATGATTGAGGGACTCTCCTACGAGGAAAGACTGAGAGTGCTGGGACTGTTCAGCCCAGCTCAGACTCGTGAAGGATATTCTCCATGTGTGTAAATACTTGAAGAGAGGGTATAAAGCAGCAAGAGACAGGCTCTTTTCAGTGGTGCCCAGTGCCAGGACAAAAGGCAGTGGGCACAAACTGAAGCACAGGAGATGTTGTCTGAACAGCAGAAACCACTGTCTCACTGTGACTATGGCTGAGGACTGGTGCTTGTTGCCCAGCAAGGTTGTGGAGTCTCCCACCTTGGAGATACTCCAAAGCCATCCGGATGTGGTACTGGGCAACTGGCTCTAGGTGGCCCGGCTTGAGCAGAAGGGCTGGAGCTGATGACCTCAAGATTTCCATTCCAGTCTCAACCACTGATTTCTGCAAAGGGTCAGCATTTAAGACACATATATTAAACAGCACATTTTGAAGCTCTTCGGAGCTCAGTGCTTCCTAGAAATCGAGATGGAGCCACGTGCCACAGTTCGTAGAATAGAAAAGAAAGTCTACTCTGCAAATCAAAAGAGATGTTTTTCTCATCTCTCCTGTTACCATCTGTTCACACTAGACAATTTGAACCATAATAAATAATACTCAGCTCTGAAAATATTTGACAGATCTCCACCAACCAGTCAATCATAGCCTGAAATAGATATTGAAGAGCACTAGAATGTCTTGGCCCAACTATCAGACATATCTAGATGCACTGGACCATTGTTCAAAGGTTCATTGTGCATAACTGTGATTATGACATAGGAACACTGTCTGCCCAGATTATTAAAGAAAATAAAAATAAAGCCATCTGTTTATTATGCTTGCAGGTCACTTCCTGCTTATGCGGTTCTTGGAGATAAATGCTGTGAAGCATGGAACCGTGCCTTTTGTCTTTTAAATTAATTCAAGAAGGCGTACTGGTATTTATGATATTGCAATTATATATAAAGGAAAAGAGGGAAATCATGCATTTAGGTGAAAAAAAAAAGCCAACCAAGAAAAAAAATGTGTGAGCAATTCAAATGCACTTATAAATAAAGAAAGAAAAAGTTTTATTAACAACAAACTAAGGCTTCAGAAACACATGTATTTTTTAAATCAAATTTGCTTTTTCTTTTTCCTCAGGTACAGCATATGAATGGAAAGATGCTGAGCCTTTTCTGTATATCTGTTTGGTAAGGTTTCTCTTATGCTTTGACAGTGTGGATTTCTGTCTGATAAATGCATCATTGGATTTCCGCCCCCCCCATCACTTGTGATCCAGAGTACTAGGAAAGAGAAAGTAATTTTTTGATTGCTCTTTGGTAGCACATTATGTTCTACATTTATCTGTGCTACATGGGAGTAGGCTGATCAGGTGACAATAGGTGCTGTGTGTATGTTCTTGAAATGTTTCCTGTGAGATGCTGGAAGCTATTGGACTAGATTCTCAGAAAACAGTAACATTGGATTTGATCTATGAGAAGACTTTTTACCTGCATATACAGCTATGAGGGATTAACTGTTGCATTTTAGTTTGAATTAAACAGAGCTTCAGCAAAATCTTCAAGGACTGTCTGTATAATCTGCAAGGGAAATCACTGTATGTCAGTCTACACTTCTTTGGACACTAGCTTACTCCCTTACATTGGCAGCTAAGAATGTATCGGTAAAAAAGTAATTGCACAAATAATCCTAAAGAGATATCCATGACATGTCACTGTTTTTCCAGAGAAATAACATGTAGGTGTCTTGGTGTTGTCTGCGATTAAGAAAGGTCAATGTCTTTTTCTTTTTTCTTTTTTTTTTAGAAACTCTTGAGTAAGAAACTGGACCCTAAATCCCTAAATAGTTTTGACATTCTTCAGCCATAATAATTGCAACTTTTGTAGCCCTTAGAAGTAGGGTTAGGGAGAGTTTCTCTTTCTCCCTTCATTGCCCAGGCAGGCAGAAGTGGGAGAATTTTGCCATTTGGCTCCTTTGTTGCTGGCTGACAAAAAAAAAGATAAATTAGTGTTTCAACTTGCCTTTCCCTTTTCTTGAAAATTTACTTAAAAGACTAAGATCAAGAGCTTTGCAGATATATCAAGAATTAATGACCTGGGTGTAAGTCACATATCCTGTGCCAAACAATCTACATCCCAGCTGAGGTGACGAGTACAGAGACAAACTCTGACAAGGAGTATATCATGGGAGCAGCAACTGTACAGGAACAAGTATTGGGAATGACTTCTTACAGGGAAAACAAAAAAAGATTAGGAATTCAGAAAAAGACATGACCAAGATGTTCATAAAAATGAAGGTTGACTAGTCTGACAAGTTTTGGATTTCAAAATTTTGTTACATGTCTATCTAGGCCCTAATGGGTCTGATTTTTATTTTTTTTACTGTCTTTTTGGCTTTCCTTTGTGTTATGAGACAGAGGTATCCTCTTATGCAGTGATTCCCTTGATCTCTTTCTACTTATCTGTCTTTTAATCATAGTGAAGAATCCAGGCCTTTTGATATGATCCCCTATTGCAAATGAGGATTAACTAGGGTAAGGGGAATTATACCCACTCCATGCTAAGCAAGGTTGAGATATAGTTAAGGGAAAACACATGCATGAAGCTCTTTGTTTAAACTTTTTCTCTATATGCAGTAGAGCTTACAAAAAAAGAACAAATAAAATGGCTTCCCCAGAAGAAAACATTGACTTGCTATTCACTGTTGAATTCACTCTGGCCTCATTAGGAACAAGGAGAGTTGCAGCCTGTGGAGAGGCTCAAAGAATGTCTGGGCCATGACAGATAGAGTCATTACAAGGGATAGAGGTATTAAGCACTGATTTAGTGTGTAAAACTGTTTTAAGCTGTGTTTTAAATTCTTTGTGGTCCATGCCAGAAATGATTCACAAGTCTTATATCTTTGTCTATGCAGAGGAGTTGGGTTGGGTCAAAATCCTGTGTCTGGATCCTTATTATGGAAACTTCTGCATCATGCCTTAAATCAAAACTGTGTGGGTCATGGTTGTCTATGCCTCTGAAAAAGAACAGCTAGTGCTGCAGTATAACAGAGTCTTTACTAATGCAATTAAAATATCTAGGAAATAAAAGACAAGATGTGAGTTATATAATTATAAGATAGGCCCTCCAAATAATGAAATATTTAGCATCATCAGTAATAGTACCGTGAAAAAGACAGAGGACATTGCTTTGGTGCTATATAAAGACTTGGTTTTGCCTACATCTTAAATACTGTATGTGGTAATTGATTTCTCATCTCTTAAAGGACAGATGGGAGTTAAAGGAGGTACAGAGAATCGAAACAACAGTGGTTAAGAGAGCAAGGGCTGCAGCATAACAAGGAGAGACTGAAATATTTGAGACTCAAATGTGTGGAGGAAAAGGCTGAGAGAGATGGAACTGACTTTTACAAAACCATGAAGATAGATCAAATGTAGTCCATTGTTCAACAAACTGTATTAATAGGACTGGGAGCTACTTTTTTTGTTTGTTTGTTTTAAATCAGTTCTCTGCTAGTTTGATTACTTTGGGCACTGCATAGTTGACTTCTGGTATGTGCTGTCACAAGAGACAGTAGAAGCAGACTATGTCACAGAATTACAGAATGATAGGGGTTGGAAGGGGACCTCTGAAGATCATCTAGTCTAACCCCCTTGCTAGAGCAGGATCACCTAGAGTAGATCACACAGGAACATGTCCAGACAGATTAAAAAAAAAGTATCTTTTGAATTTTAAATAAGACTTCAACCAATGCTTATTGTTAAGTACCATTATACATCGAGTAGGAAGAGGTGCGCAATTATTTTGTTTTGGAAAATAGTTTGAAACTACTTGTGATTACACTTAATATTGAAAAGTGATATATAAAAGAATTCTTGGAAATTTTATTTTCATAACTTAATATAATTGTATGGTATTCAGTAATGATTTAATTTTAACTTTGCTATTCTCACTTAGACTTTATTTTTTTGACATCTTGATGAGATGAGCTGTTAAGTATGACTAAAATTGGTAGAGTTGACCCCTTTTTGGTATTGGCTTAAGTCACTTCATTCTACATTTGGGTTGTTTATACTCTGTTTTGAGGAAGATTGTAATTGTTTCATTTTTGGTGAAAGAAGATTACTTCTCCTTCTGCCTCTTTTCCTTCATTTGAGTCTATGTTACTGTCAGGTTTGAGAGCATGGAGTTTTCTTTGCAAACCAATTGACATGAGACTGTCAATGTAACTATATTAAGCAGCTTTTTGGATCCATCTTTTGACTTTGGACAGTCATGCCTTCGCTATGCTTTCTGCTCTTTGTGATATGACTTGAGAGAATGGTAAATCATTGTGAACAATGTATACACGCCACCAAGAATTGTCAGCAAAATAATCATTCTGCTAAAATTTGAAAGGTTTGGGGGTGAATAAACACTTTGGCCCTCTAAATACCAGTTTAAAATAAATATGGCAACCAACCAGAATATCCATGATTGTATTTTTGTATTTCTTTCAGTGTGAATTACAAGACCAGGCACAATCTAAATGACATACCTTGGGGTGGCCAGTTTCATTCTGCTGTTTCCTGCTTCTCTATCTCTCTTACCCTACCCTGGAAGCAAGACAGGTCTTTTCACACTAGCCCCCTTCATAGACCCCTTCACAGCCCCTCCCAACAAGATCAAATTCTCTCAAGCAGACTTGTGAAGAGAAGGAAAAGCCCCATACCTAAATCCTTTTGCACTTACTGTTTTTGCAAATACCACGATAGCTGGCATTATCACGAGACAAAGTCAGATTCTGTGTCAGTAACACAGAGGATTCCAGTGGTGTCACCTATTGCTGTCACAGTCATTATCACCAAGATAGTTAGCTGGCTTCCCAGCCAAACTTAGCTCCCTCATTGAGAGTTTGGGGGCAGGCAGGGAAAGTAGAGTTGGTGTTTGACAACCTCCACCTGGGAATGTACATGCACCCTTTTATACCTTATCATGCAGCTACACCAGCCAAATACTTTCTTGGTGTGTCAGGAAAAGGTGCAGTGACAGATGCTGAAGAGAGCAATTCAGAGGGAGAATCGGATGGATAGTTGGAGCGAAGATGCTAAAAGATGTATACCTGCAACCTGGACATTCGGTGTGGCTATGATGAAAGAATTGGTGACCTTTGCAGTGCTGCTAAAGGATCAGAGTCAGGTCTCAGGCACAGTTTTAGTTGTAGTGTTTATGGCCATTGAAAAGTCTTTGAAAAATTAACGCTTGGAAGGGAGAAAATTATAAGAACATTTGTGATATCCCTGATATTGTGTGTTTTTTTTCTTTAGTTCTCAAAGAGCTTTTGGAGACTCAGATAGCAACCTGTTTTTCTTTACTTTCCCCAGCGTTATCTGACTTAGCAAAGGACCCTGCAGGCCTTTGGTCTCTTTTTGTGCTTGCTGATGGCCAGGACTTCTTGCTCTTGCAAAGACTTGTGTGGCTTGACATGGCTTAAGGCTGCTTCAGTTATGAGCCTCACAAACAAAAGTTGGCTTTGCTTTAGCTTCAATGCCAGAACATAACACACATACACTTAAAATCCAATGGAAGTCAGGCAAAGTCTTTCTAGGGTTTTTAGTTCAATCGCTACAGCCCTTCTCAATCAGGGAGCCTAGAGAACAAGTACAGAGTAGAAGGAAGAGTCCTGCCTGCCTTTCATGTAGAAAAACCTGACTTCTTCATCCTTTTCAAGGCAACAGAATGTCAAGTCAGGTTGTGTTGCCTAAGGCTGCTATGCAGTGAGGGGATTTAAATGTAACCTCCACGTACAGAAAAAGGAAGTCCCTTAATTCATTCAATATTTTATTAGAAATCTCCTAATGCTGGTCTTATTCCTAAAGGTAAACATCTCAGAGGCTTTTCAAAGCCTGTATTTCATTATTTAATAATCTGTTTTCAGTAAAACAATTCCCTAGGTCTGAGCTTGTAACTAAGTCCACAGGCTGGAAATATCAGCAGTCCAGGAACTGTTAAATAATTAAGACATTGGTGCCTGTAAGTGTTAGGGTTTGAATCACTCATATATTATTTTCACAAACTGCTGGGGAAAAAAAGAAAGGCATTGTGAAAAAAAGATTACTTACTAGATCTTTTTAAGGACAATATGACTTTTGTCTACAACGGCATGGTTTGAAATTCTATGAGTTCTTGTTTAGAAAGTAGTATTTATAGGAGAGTGTAGAGGAATTTCTTGTGGAGCAGAGGTGCGGTATAACTTTAAAAGTGTGGACAACCCAGCTTAGGCCTAAACAGGGGCTCTGTCCTTGAAGCTGCCTTGGAACACAGGGAGGAGGAGGTTTTATCTGTTTTGTGAGAGCTTTGAGAGATGCTTGGCTGGAGGTGCTGGCCCCGGGGGGAGAAGGGGGGGGCGAGAGCCGCCTGCATAGTGGAATGGCACTATCCAATAAAACGCTGGTGTGTGTAAAGCTGTGACTGACCAACTCTGTTAAGGGGCAGGCGCGGGGACACTTCTGAACTGTATATATTGAGCTGTCCGGAGCAATAAAGGGAGGACGATCTGTAGCCATATTGGTGTGATGGTCGTTGGCTTGGCCGGCTCTCCGAAGGGACCCTTCTAGAGGAGAGTATTTAGTAGCAAGCCTGTACATATCTGGCTCTTTGTGTAGAGGTGTTTAACCTGTATGTGATAATGTTCTCTCATCTTCTAGACTCACTAGAAATCCCTACCTCCATTCCAGAGGCTAAATACATTTTTATAGGCTTCAGTATGGCAACCTTCTCTAAAGAATTCCTGAGAAAAGTAATTGACTGAAAAATATAGGATAGTATTTGGCTGTGGAACAGCACAGCCCATGCTGTGTGTGCACTTAAGTGCTCGTTCTTGTGTTTGTGTGTGTGTATGTGTTTGCACATATGTCTACACAAGTGCACATTTGCATGTATCCTGTCTCTCAAATGGTGGAAATGTCTCTGTATGTGACCAAAAGCCACATATTTGGATTACTCATTTTGACATCTCAGACACCGAAGTGGAAGTGAGATAATTTTGAACACATAGGTTATGACAGAGACTGCTCTTTAATTTCAGGCGGGTGGAGGCAGGTCAGTCCACTGAAGGAGTTTCTCAACCATGAATGATACATGCTATGATTCTTCTTCATCAGAGAAGATGAGATTGGTTTTATCATAGTACCTTTGACACCAGAGGAGGACAAAGTAGTATGATCATGGATCAAGTTTAAGAGACTAGGATTTCAAGGAAGCATAATGGAGGATCTTTGTGAGCACTAATAATGTTCACTCACCAATTTAGTCCAGACAGAAAACAACTGAGTGAGTGCCATAACTTAGTACAAAACCAGATTTCATCTCTAGACTACTTGAATTCAGTTGCTATGTGAGACGACTGGAGAAAAATCATGGTGGGGAACAAAATGAGATTTTAATGAAATGTTGTAGGACATGAGTGTTTTGCTTGTACTGCTAAATGGAATTCTGCATTTAGCAGTGCAAAAAAACCAACTTGTACCAGGCAGGAAATACATATGGACTGTCTCAAATACTGTTTTGTATTTTTTTTTCCTCTTCCATATGGTACTATGAAAATGTCACCTTTCTGTATCCATCATCAAACATACTTATTCAGCTTAGATCTGGAAATAAGTGATTAGAATTAAGTTTCTTTTCATTGCATCCATTTGTTTACTTTGGCTTTTTGAAATACTTTGAGACTCTTGTGATCTGTAATGGGAAATCTGTCCACATTCCCTTCAGAGTTTATTTGCTGTGTTTACAAGCTTAGACTGTATTGACATAGTTACTAAGGAGAAACTAGCTTTTGACGATGCAGGAGGCTTTAGCAACTTATATATATAAATAAAGTTGAAGCAGATGAATATTACAGTAAAAACCATTTTAAATTCTTCGCTTTCAAGCCATTCATGAAATAAGGTTAGGCTCATGTCTACGATCTGTTAGACTGCTCTGTCCTCTATATGTTTGTTATGAAATAGTTGGTAATTTTGGCTATCAACATGAAAATTATTTTCTGGTAACTTTGAGGAGAACAAATTGCCTCAAACATCTAAAAAATTACAAAACTGTGAGGCTCGTTTTTCCTCTTGGCTAGGATTGACTGGACTTGTTTGCCGTGATTTAAACATCATATTAACATCTTGTTGTGATTAGCCACAAAAAGAGTGTGGAGATATTCACCATTAGTCAATGTCCTGTAAATTAAGCGGCTGTCACTATTTTCTGCAACTGAGTAATGGTGAAAAACAGACTTAAAAATAACTGACGTTTATCAATGTAACAAGTCAATCAAAAAGAGTTTTTCTTATCGTGAAGACATCTCACTTCTTTAATCACTGTAGTTTAATTATAAAGGATTTTCTTCCAAACTGTTAGCAATAATTGAAAATATGAATACTGAAACTAAAGAACTTCATTTCGTGGTATAGTTTTGATACTTTTCTAAAAAAAAATGGACCTGTGCTTTATGGTTTACTTTATAAAAGTTTAGAATTGTCGTTTTAGCAAGTAAAAATTGATTTTTTTTTATTCAAAATTATATTTTCACCAAACACCCCCTTATATTTCTGGTTGTTTTTCAGTGTATGATATATTTTATCTGATGATCACACTTGCATTTTGTGTATTAGAAATGGAGAAAAGTGAAGCCTCTAAAATGTGGTTTAAATCTCAAACTAATGTCTTCATACAGAAACTACTAGAGAAAGCATCTTCTGACATCACTTCTATCTTGTGGTCCAACACTATTTTCTCCTAGTTCTTGGTGTTTCTCATGGAACAAATGTCCTTTTCCCTTTGATGCTAGGATTTGAGAAAATTTCTGTAATATATTTGTATTCTGTTACAGTTCAGTGACACTATTTTTTTTGAGTCACTACAGTTGCTGAAGTGGGTAGAAATGTGTAAGGGTGGTGAGTTTTTTGGGTTTTTTGTTTGTTAGGGTTTTTTTAGAAAAAGCAGCTTAATGGAGACCATTCAATTGTCCAGTGATCATTTCAGTGTTAAAACTTGCTGATTCGCCTTAGTGAAGTAATTCAGTACTGCAGCAGCATTAGACGATAAAAAACAACCGCATGACATAGCAAGTAACTTTTGGTTCTGAAGGGCCTAACTGATTTATTAACATGAATGTACACGTATGGTATTTACCTCAAACCAAGAGGATTCTGGATCTAACCTAATACAATGCTGTTATAATAGATCAGGGGTTTAGAGTACAGAAATCCTTTTTTTCCCCCCCTTTTTTGTTAAGTCTTTTTAGTCTGATGCAATGACAGTATATCCTTTTATTCTTTAGATGACATCTCTGAACTTAAAGCGTGTATTTCAAAACACCAACCAGGCAAATGACAGGATAGAAGCTAATGAAACTCTAATTTTGAGACTAGTACTTCAACATTTTGCTCTTTAAATAACAAAAACGTGTTTTGTTTTTGTAATTGTCAGAGTTGTCTCCCCAGCCACCTCACTAAAATAAATCAAAGCAGTTCCTTGTATGCACTGTATTATAACCACAGCAGATGGCTTATTTTAATGATATTTTAATGATATTTTATCCTTTTTAGAGAGGAGGAGAAGCTAAACTGAGGCAGCTTCCAAAACTTTCTGCCCTGTTCACATTCACTCCATAAATGTGATGTACTCTGCCTCCTTTCTTTTCTTCACTTTGGGGATAAAAAGACATTCACAGCAGCAACATGAGGCTTCTGCCAGTTTTCCATCACTAGGTAAATTCAGTATTATTTGAGGAATGCATGTTCCTGAAGAACAGACAGAAGAAACAAATAGCTCATCTTGAATGAGTATTCTTAGAATAAACACACGTGTAAATACGAATGATGTAATGCACATTATTCTTTAGAATTAAGATTTCCCTTTGGAGTTAACAGGCAATTAAATGTCAAAATTGAGGCAGAAATTGAGCAAAGATGCTAACATTTTTTTTTTTCTGTTGCAACAACTGTCATTTGTTTTTTTAAAATGCAGCTTATTAAGCTGTTTTAAATGTCACAACAGAGTTTGGTCAAATAGCTGGTAGGTCTTTGCATTAATCTTGAAAAAGTCATACTGCTTTGTGTGTGTGTCCATAAAATTAATCTTAGCACCACACTGCAACTTGCTTTACAAGTCACTCCTAACAGAAAGAAATTTAAAGAATACACCAGTTGCACTTTACTATTCCACAGTATCTCTAAAGAAATGGGAATGAAAATCAAATGCAGCTTTTAATGCTTGAAGTACAAACTTACTAAATTTTCTTACTTGGATTCTCATTCTAAACAACTTATGAAATGATTTATCATTAATCTATTATAAATTATAAATATACATATATTAAATATATTATAAATATAATGTATAAATTATAATAAAATGATAAATATAAATTACTTATTTCATTTAATATAGATTTATAATTTACGTACTTAACTACCAATTAATGTTGATAATTCCTTTTTATATATAAATTTTTCTGCTTTCAATCATTAACTTTCAACATATTATGAATTTCCAACCAGAGCTATTAATTTTCAATACACTACACTTTATTGGTAACAGATCTGGTATTTCCTTCAATAATGCTATTTTGTCACACTCGAAGATTTTTATTGCCTATGCGTAACCAAGTTTTTCTACTGTACCAGTTTAGAAGTTTTTTCTGCTATAGTTTCAATACTTTAGCTGTTGCTACCATAAATGCTGCCGTATCACCTTTCCTCTACAAACCAAGTGATAGTCCAATGAATGAAGGAACGTTTTACTTCTGCAACTGCTTGCTCAGAGTAAATGTGTCTTGAGAAAGGACATTTAGAGATGAAAAATTTATTGATATACGTAGCTTTTGGCCAGGTCAACAGATTTCAGTTGTTAAGCTTTTGTTCGTTTATTGTTGTCCAGAATAACTAGTAAATGGCTAGAACAGATCTGAATGCATAGTATTTGAAGATCAGAGGGAAAAAATCCTGCATATATGAAAGGAAAAAATCAGAGGATGATATAAACAGGAAAGAAAGAGAAAGTAGAAGATTTAGCATGTATCTTTTTCCCTAAGAAATACAGAACATATCAGCTGATGTTGCAGGCACGGACACTGCAAGTCAGACTATGGGGCAGGAATGGGACACAAGCAATGTCCTTTTTGTACAGGGTGCTGCTGACTCCCTGCTCTTCAAGGTGATACTCTGCTGGCCAGATTCTCTTCTTACGTGGGCTTGTAGAGAACTCCTCTGCTGGGATAGCTCAGGTGGAAGGTACAACACATCTACAACTCTCAACCACCTTAGCATGCCTTTTCTGGCTATTTAAAACTCAATTAGCATGAACATGCTTTGGGCCAACATTGTGCTTTCAGGTACTGCGAGGAATTTGCCATTATAGGCTGTAAGGGAGCAGTGAAGACATAATATATCTTAAACATAGTACATTGCCCTAAACTGAGTGCAAGTATATCCTGAACTATAGGCTCCATTTGCAATGTTTGGAGTCTGTCCTGATTACCTCTAAGCAATTTAATTGGATTATTGCACTAGAAATGAGGCATTGGAGTTTTTTTTTTATTGTTAGGCATTTTAGCTCCGCTAACCTATACCATGATAAACAGCAAATACTCTCAGCGTCTCTATGGCACATCTACTTCTGTTTGGTTGACATCTTTGCACGTTCTGGAAAAGAAACCAAATTATAAATGACAGCCTAGAGCATTCCCCTTTGCATTAATTTGAATGAATTAAACAGGTTATAGAACTATGTTTTCTTATGACTTTTTGGCTCAGAGAAAATTATTGATTTTGCCAGAACCTTGACTTTTTTATGTGTGAGGCACAGGGTTTCTGCAAATCCACACTACCTCAGGGAGAGTTTAAAGAATGCACCAGTTCCTAGAGGGCCTGTTGCTGGATCAGGCCAATGGTAGACATAACAGGAATGCAAATTACTTCCATTATACAATTTTAATAAATATGATTTGAAGGCAACTGTTCCTGCAGCTTGTCCAACAGAAAAAAAAAAAAAAAACCACCAAAAAAGCCCAAGCTGACTGCTGAACAAAAATGCTAGTGGCTGTGATGAATTATAATTCATTTTGGACAGGAAACAATGAATATATGACCTAAAGGAAAAGAAAACTTTAGACAATGTAATTAGAAGAGAAAAAAAAAATCCCATCATTATTATGAACTATGGGCTGAGCAGGAAACTCCCAAGTGTAAGAAATTAAGCTCCGTATCTGTAATTGTTCAAAAACAAGCTAGAAATGCATACAGGAATGATGCATCAAGTCTTGGAAAAGGTGAGAATCTCCAGTGAAAGACAATTTCAATAGCTCTAAATGTTTGTCCAGAGAAAACTCAGAAGAAGTATTTCATTTCCTGTACGGAATAGTGCTAACAGTAGCTTTGACAATAAGACAGTCACTCCACTGCTACTTCTGTACAAAAGATTGGTAAACAGTTTTCTGTTTTCCTATGTTTGAAGAACATCTTCATTTTGAGAGCTAGTCATTTGTGCTTCTGGACTAAAACTCAAGCTCGGACTGATTTGCATAGCCACCTGACTTTTCTTGTTCATCAATTTCTACTCATCGAACCACCTCTTCTTCACTGGCACAGAATTTTTTTCTTTTTTTTCTCCTCTCTGCTCGGAGCATACCACTTCCCATGGGATTATGGCTGGTTGTGGGTCACTTTTTAGTGCTTCAATTTGTAGCTGCAGTGCTATGCAAGGAAGCATAACGTGCTCACATTATTCTGCTAACCTCAGATCACAGGATGTAAAATACTATTTAAGGATGGATACCTGAATGCCAGAGGTGACAATGCTTTAAAAGTTAATTTGGTCATTCACCATTTCTCTATTTCTAATCTCATAAGATTTTACTGTATTTAAATTATGGAAGGTAATAGTCACATTATCACTGTATTTCAGTAAAATTAATGCTCTGTCTGGGATTTAAACCAGTCTTAACTGTCCACTGGCAGTGAGGGCTACATCTATTGATGTGTGCTAGTTAAACCCTAACAGACTCTGCACAATTTCACGTAATTGTTTCAGATGTAGACAGATTGCAGTTTGCAGTTCTTGTGTTGTTTACCACATATTTCTCACACTACAGAATAAAGTTTGCTGAAATTGAGAGGAGATGTGCAGTAGCAAACATTAAGTGTATTCTTATTCTAGGGTCTTAGTTTTGTCTCTGCAACTAGTGTCTAAGGTTAAATGCCCAGAGACTGGGAGTTACAGAGGCTGTTATCAGTGAGTGAAAGCAGGGTTGCATTGCTGTGCCCAGATACATAGCAACAAACGCCACACAAGGTATTAGAATAGAGTTAAAGCAGAGGAGTGGCCTTTGCTCTGTTGGCTGCCAGACTTAAGCTCTCGTGGACTGATGAAAGGAATGTGCTGCAGAGGTGAGGCCATACTTAGTGAGATGACTCTTAGACAGTTATGACAGGAAAAGAGACAGGGAGCACATACAGTCTCCACTTGTTTGTTCCTGGAATGGTTAAATGCATGTCTGTGCCAGTGTCAGTGGGCTCGCATGTTTCTTCTTGACACCACTGTGCGCTGGGAGGAATTTTCACCGCTTATCCATTGTATTTTAAAATAAAAGGCCTTTTAAAGTATAAATGATACATGGAAGAACAGTAGAACAGAAGAACAGTACTGTCAGTGCCAGGCTGACCCAAAGGATCCTCTCCTATAGGTGGCTGAGGAGTGACTCCAGGTGTATCCATTAAATGCTGTCCATCTCTTGCTGGTCTTGTTCCTTCCTTGGCCAAGACCATCCTGGTAAGTGTGGTGCACTATGCTGGGCAGCTGTGTCCCTCCTTTTATGAGAGTGGCAGGAGGATTGTATTGCTTTGTAATCTCTGGTGCCTAGCGGAGGAACTTAGTCTGAGGTGACTACTGATGTCTGATGAGTCTGATACTCAGATTAGCAAAAAAACAAAAAAGCAATATCCGAGTTATATCTGAAATTTCAACTACATTAGATTCCAGAGTTACAGACTATTTTGATCCTGTGAGAAGAAAAGACTTTGTATTTAAATGTTGAACTTTAGATTAAATATTAAGAGACTGATTCTTCATTGCATTCCACTGGTGTTATTCCAGGATCAGTATTCTGACTGAATCTTTAAATATTAAATTTCTTCTGACAGGATGGAAGCTGATATGCAACCTCTGACATTGGGCTACCATGCTGTTTCTTATGTCACAAATGATGACAATTGCCAGAAACAGTGACTAGCAGCAGCAAGAGACTCTGCAACATTCACTTAATTGCATTCTATATTTTCAGATATAATTTATAGTTTTAAAGTGTTGAGGAATGAATGTCCTGACATGAGCACTCAGTATCCTGTAGGAAGCCACTGGGAACAGGAAAGTTTTCCTTTTAAGATTCAACAAAAACAGTCCCTTACTGTGTGACAGAAACAAGCTGCACTAAACCTGCCAATGATTCAGCATGTTTTTCTAAATTCAAACTGGGCTGCAGTCTGAAATTTGCAGTAGGGATTCAAACCCTGCAGGGAAAAACACCAGAGGCTCAAGCCTTTTTCCCAGCATCCGTCACGGTGCCAGGTAGGGAACCAAACGAGTAGCAAAACACTCTCTGTTCTAAAATAGCATAACAAATGGCTTCGGGGCACACGGAGAGGCCAATACACAGCATTAATTAGCCTAAAAGTAATTAGCAAAATATTGCTAAAAAATAATAAGTGGCACAATTGAGAGCTTGATGAGTTTTTGAACTTGGCAATGTGAAAACCTGTGTGTAGTAACTGTGAATTTGATGCACATTGGGAGGTTTCAGTGACAAGTAGACCAGTTTTGACTGGAAGAGGGAAACACAGAATAAAATATAATTTTCTGTAGAAATTACAACCTCTGAGTGAAATGTAAATTTTCCCAGCAAATTCTGACCTCTGCAAGACAGAAGAGACATTACTTTTTATTAGAATTAGTCACATTAAATACAGTGAATGTTTCCTTGAATTTAGCTGTGTTCTAGGTTGAAACTGTCTTGAAATGAATCATTAATCTTTCAAATGTGCTCACTCTTCAAAAGTTTTGGACAAATATTCATGAGACTAGATTTCAGCATATGGATCAGGCATGAATTGCCTATTCATAGTTTTACTTCCCATATTCAATGTTTAGTGTGACACTCTTAGGCTGTAAGTATTAAATTTTAAAATATTTTTCCGTTTTTTCACTATACTTCTATTCTTGACCGAAAGGAAATTACTAACATGTTAATCATGGTCTGCTAAATGTAGGAGTCTAGTACGACTGAAGAGCTAAGGCATTATTGACATTCTTATTTTGTCCTGTTCCGTAGAATTTGTGGTGCTAAGGTGAGGACTTAGGTCCCTAAATCACATGAGACTCATGAGAGAAAATATATCTCAAAAAAAGATAGTTTGGTGTATGCTGTTACCATATGTCGAGCTAGAAAGCTATAGTGTGCAGTGTTCTCCAGCAGGGATAAGATATCTCCCTTTCTGTACTGATGCTTTCAGCAATGTCCTTTAAGTATATTGGGTTTTGCCTTCCAGTGCATAATTATAGCATCTGGCACATTGCTCCTGTGTAGTTCTGGCTTTGTGACTATTTTCTTCCCCAGTGTAACTGCTTGGAATGAAGAAGATTTGGTTAAAATTTCTGGTTTATTCATAGTTTTCCCTCTGCAAGTCTAGTCAAATTAGCCTTGTGTCCCTTTTTTGCTTGGTCAGTTTCTTCTAGATCAGCTTTTTGAGGCTGCTTAAAGAGTGAAACCTGAGATTTTGCAGTAGGCAATTTCTTCGAAATACTGACTTGAATTTAAAATCTTTATTATTGTCACATGTATGGGCCCTACCTAGGTGACATCTAGGTCAGAATGATCAGACATAGACTTTGTATAAGCTGGGAACAGTTCAGCATCGCAATAAATGTGTGAGGTCTCTTCCAACCCTGAACATTCTATCTTTCTATAAGTAGAAAGTGCAATGTGTTTATCCAAACTGTTCTTGGGTGCTCATCTAGCCAGGGACAAATAAAGAAGTTGAGCATCACCATGCAGTTAATTTACTTTCGATCAGTTTTGAAATAATTACGTATCTTTAACTGACTCAAAGGAGAAAATCTGAAGGGCTACATGGTAAGATCACATGCTGCTTGCAGGCATTCTTTGAGATGGTGAGCTGGTGTAACTCCTTCATACATAGCTCCTTCATGAGTTAGTCACACAGCTCACCTGTGCAATAATTTAGTGGGGCAAAGCTTTTCACATATCAAACAGTATGAGGCAGGTGCACAGCACTGCTTATGAGAAACAAGAAATTCTGAACCCATATTTAGATTAGAATACACTGAAAGAGAGGCTATTTAGATTGAAGAGGCTATTTTTTTTTCTGTTGAAAATTAGGATCATAGAATCAGAATCAATTGGGTTGGAAAAGACCTCAGAGATCATCAAGTCCAACCCTTGGTCCAACTCCAGTCCATTTACTAGATCATGGCACTAAGTGCCATGTCCAGTTTCAGTTTAAAAACCTCCAAGGACGGTGAATCCACCACCTTGCTGGGCAGGCCATTCCAATGCCTGACCACTCTCTCTGTACAGAGTTTCTTTATAATATCCAGCCTAAATTTTCCTTGGCAGATCTTAAGCGCATGCTTAATTAGGGAGGAAGAGCTATTATATAGTTTGTCGAGTTACATTTGGATTTGAATTACCTCTTTTTTGTACATTGCGAGTTTTCAGTTAAGACTTAATCTTAACAAAAAGCCAACTAATTTTCCTATATAAATGTTAATAAGAGATGAAATTAAGTCTTCTGTGATAAAGAGAATTCATGTGCTGTTCAGTAATTTTGAAGTAATATGGTTTAAAATATATGGGTCAGTAATTGTATCCATTTTTAAGCTTTAGGGGACATTTTTGGTTAATAAAATCCTACAATACATTGCTTATGCATATGTGCAAGACATCTAGCTAATTCTACTGCTGCTTATCACCTGTGACCTAACACCATTTGCTGAGAAAGATAAAATGAAGAAAGCAAAAATAAACAAAATACTTGGCATTTACAGAGAGGTTTTTTTTAATCCAAATACTGTAAAGTGGATTACAAAAAATGCTGAAAAAGCTAGGCCTCAGAGCATCTGTCCCTTAGCTGCTGTGTAGAAGGATTTTTCCATATGGAAAGCATAAGATCTATTTGCTGAATTATTGGGAAAAAGTGAACAGATTTTGTGTTAATCTGTTTTAATTAATGCCTTTTGTCTCCACAACCTTTCCATGTTCCTAGCAAAAAGATTACTGGGCTACATTTGCCATGTGGGTGGCTACTATCATTATGAAGAGACTAAAGATATGCTCTGTGGCATGGCACTGTCCCTTAAGTGCTGTTTATGTCCTAAATACATTGACAGCAGCTGTGTTCACAACTGGAGTGGTCCAGTGAGTAAGGTTTAAAGGTGGCAGTGAGAAGAGCTTCCACTCCAAAAACTCTAGCTGGCTTATTCCTGTTTTAAAGTTTCTCTGCAGAAATTCATCATGTGCAGCAGGGATTGGGACCTTGGGCTAAGGCTCAGTCTATACTTTGACCTAAGGTCAAAGATTGTGCTTAGGACTGGGAATGGCAGAGAGACTTACAGCATCATTTGGAGTGATGATGCCCAAAACGTTGTCCACTGAGAACTTCTCTACATGGGACTAGGCTGTGGTTTGACCTAAGGTTTAATCTGTGACAATGGCTAAAATTACAGTGGTGAACTGAGGAGAGACAAAGCCTAGGGCTGCAAGTAGACTGAGGCTGTAAATGGGCTGCTAAAAGAAGGGAGAGGCTGCCAAAAAGTTGTCCACTGAGGACTTATTTATGCAGGACTAGGTCGTGGAACAAGGACCAATGCTCAATATGTGTATGAGCCTAGGGCTGTGGCTGGATAAGAAACTAAGTGTAGAGCTGTAGGTGAAATGGGGATGTACAAAGGCAGTCTGCAAGTAGACTTCTCCCTTGAGATGTTCTTTACGTAGGGAAGGGCTATGGGGCTTCCTGTATGGCTCAGTCATTGCCTGGCATTGGCAGGGAGACAGAGCCTGGAACTGTAGTTAGATTGGGGCTACAAAGCGGTTGTCAAATGAGGGAGCAAGCTGTGAAAGCATTTCTCTCACAAGAACTTCATGTGAGACTTCATGTAGATTTCACCAATTCACATCTAGAGTTCTATTCCAACATATATTATTCTATGATTATGTATTGACTCTAGGAAGCAATGTGAAAAAAACCATTAAAAATCTCTGTGGCTGTGTTTCAAGTTTAAAAACCAGAAAATTCAGGATTATTTTCCCATGGTCTCCTCAACATGAAAGTGTCTGCAGCACAGCATTGGCTACTAGCCAGTCTAGTTGGGAGGTAAATTGTAATCCTCCTCCTGGAATCCAGCCTTCACCGCTGCTGCCCCCGACCCCTCTTCTCCTGAGAGCTGAAGTCAGCCAAGTGGAACCACAACCCCTGTGAGACACTGGCATTCACAAACCAGTCCTCCCACTCTTCTACCTCAACATTTCCCTCTTGTTTGCTGAATTTCCTTCTTGGCCGAGACAACTCCAGGCTAGACAAGTCTTTGCTGTGGCAAACTATCTAACCCCTTTGGGTATGGAGAAGACAAAGTGTATTTCCTGGCTCCAGCTTGCAAACAGATGAGCCATCATCATACCAAAAATTCAGTTGTTGATTCTAAGCATGTGATGCTTCCAGCACGTAGGGGCGAATGTGCCTGGGAACTGACAATGCCGTGTTTTGAATGGCTGAGCTGTCCCTTATTGGGAAAGTTATTTGGGAGTCAGTTGACAGGTAATTTTGTAGGCCCATTCAAGAAGTCAGTCTGGCACGTCAGGCTACTAGACATTGATTTGTCAGCCCAATTCAGTGCTTTGTTTTTGCAAGAATCCTGTGTTAGCCATTAGAAAACACCTTCTGTCTTATAAGTTTGCAGCTCTGTAAAAATCGAGAAGTTTGTAGAGATAAGGTTAAACCACAGAATAAAATATTCTATTAAGTACTAAGTGCTGAATTTTTAAGTGTTACCCATTACAAGGGCCAATTTAAACAAGACAGAATTAAACTGAGCTGTTTACCTTTCTAATGCTGCTTGCTATAGCATAATAAATGATGGGGCTGTAAGCCAAGGAAGGCGACTGGAAGAATGTTTTGTTTAGACTACTACAATAGCCAATTCAACATCATGGGAGGAATGCAGTAGGCTACGAGTGAGCTGAGCTGGCAGAGGTACCATAAGAGTGATGAGTTACTGAAGTGACTGAAGGAATTGAATTTATGCTTCAGATTTCCCCAAACAAACACCCTGTGGTGGTACAATCCCCCTCCTTCCCCTTTCCTTCTAAAGATTTTCAAAATGGATGTTATTTTATAAAGGGGAATGAGGGGGGAAGAGATTATCCTTTTTTTTCTGTTTTACTCTTTTTCTTTTTTTCTACATTTGTTCTCCATGGATATTTACTTCACTGCATTTCTAGTTTTAGCACTACCTAAGTGCCTTTGGAGAAGTTACTTCATTTTCCATACCACTGTTTTTCTTTCTGTAAAACAGCAGCACTGCTTCCTCCTTTCTCTCTGGAGCCTCTAGCCTTCTAAAGTCTCTAGAGAACCTTCATTATATTTTGTTTTACTGGCAGCAGGACCAGCAACTTTAGCATCGCACAGAGACTAAAGCAGATTTAGCTTATGAAAATACGTGTATCCAATTCAGTCAGAAACAAGCTCCAAGAAGGATTTTGCTGCAGGTCTAAGGAGGCTTGTGACTGTGGAAGCGTGGTGAGAAAAGCACTGTCTTGCTGCACAGAGCAGTGCACCTTTCTCGCAGGACCTGTCTACCTTATGTCAGAAGGTCACTTTCTTACTGTTTTCCAGCTCTCTATTACTCTTTCAAAATGATTAATTACTCTTGGCAAAACTGAATTTTTGGTTTGGTATAACCCTGTATATAAAAACAAATGTATTTGGTCATGCTTTGTTAAAGCCCACATCCTAGTTCAAATAATCTTTGACATTTTTGAAGAAGTTGTATCTGAAATATGGAGACTTTTTGCAGATGAGGATTTACCAGGAGAAAGAATGAAGGAAGACTTTATTTGTACATGCTTTATTACTGATTGCTAATAAGTGTAAGCTTCTCACAAGCTGTTTCTTTATACCTGTAGGCATTCATCACCGTCTTTGCCAATTCCATTTTAACTATCAATGAGTGATGATAGATTTAGCTAAAATAAATATTAAAATACTTCTAATATACACAGAACTACTTTGTTGCATATTCTTACTGGTGATACTGCTGAAGACACAAGCCCCACGGTAATTTTACTTTTTACTTAATTTAAGAATTTAATTAATTTAAGCTATTATTTCCCTACATGAAAAGAAAATAGTTATTGTGGTTAAAGATTTAGTTAGAAGTTAAGAAGTTGTTTTAAAGGTATTTACGGGTTTTGTAGTTTTTCTCATCTCTCACTTTTTCATCACAGATGTAACCAATTCATACCTTTTCCACTTCACAGGCTAACCAAAAAATAAATAAATCACATCTCAATTGCTTAGTAAACAACACCTATAAACAGTGTCACCAAGGTACTATGGAGTCCATTACCTCATAGACCCATGTTAGCACTCGTTGAGTAACATATACATGTAGTAACTTTTCTTACATGATTTTGTTATTCACGTCCATGAAAACCGTGGAGCTGTAAGGAACTTCATCCTTGGCTGAAAGCTTTAAATTATAACTGATCTCTTCAATGTGCTGTTCTCTGTCCTTGTGAAGATGTGCTGATAGATGGCTGAGAAGATCATAGCAGCAGAATATTGGGTATGCGTTTTTATAGTGTCTGAAATGTTTTGAAAAATTAAACAAATTTTCATCATGTTTTGAAGTATTATTTACTAATCTGCTGCAATCTCTTTATTGTGACTAAATTCTAAGCTTTTGATTTTGTTTTTAGAAGCTTTCCTATGCTGTGGCAATCATTATCCAACTTCCAAAAATGGCCCAGTCTATTTCTTCTGTGCTCATGCACATTATTCTACCAGAAGAGTTCTGACATATCAGTACAAAGCTGGGATAACAGACAGTGGTTGGAATTATTAGACAGAGCAGTACCACTGTGAGTGCTGAACAATTTGAAACTGTGAATCAAACCAGTTTGTTCTGGGCCCTTTGAAATGAACAAGCAGTGTTTCACCGGGAGTTTTCTGTATTTATCGTAAATATTCATCTGTATCTGTTCTGCCTTTTGGATTTCTTCTAAGATGCATTGTTTGAAGTGCTTTTAAAACATATTTAGTACGCTAATATAAGATACTCAAATTAGGTTCAGACCCTTGTGCTTCTGCTCTACAAACTCATTGGAGGAATAGCAGTCATTGCAGAGAAGAGCTCACAGTTTAAGTAAGGTAGAATAAGATAAGTGGCAACATGGGGATAGTAATTTTGTTCATCTTCAGCAGATACAGCTAGAAATATAACTCAGGACAGTACATGCTCTGATACAAGGCTGTATGTTTCTGAATAATAAGAGTCTGAAATTAAGAAACAAAAACACAGTTCTGTCAGACAAGTCTTGAATCAGTCGAATAGTTTGAGCAGAGATAAATGGCTACTTAACATGCAGGCTATTTCTCTGTGTTTAAAGCTTTGCAGTATTACATCAGGCCATTTTTTACAACAGTGCAAAGGCATAACATCATGTGTTCTTCCTTTAGTGTTTAAGTTCTTTACTTATTATTTAAGATAACAAGTGGTAGATTAACTTGTATGTAACCCTAGTCTTGAACTTATTTTGAAAACTGTTTATCAGATAAGACTCATAACATTCTTAAGTATTTCTTTCTTTTTTTAGTTTCTTAAATGTGCCATATTTAAATACATTGTGATGCTTTTCTTGATTTTGAGAGGCAGAAAGTTTAGTTGGTGGAGGTTAATACTTTTTCAAAGGCTGAAGTCATGGTATGTTTTTCTATCCTAGAATCATTGTCCTATTCTTTTAATCTTTTGGCGACTGCTAAAAGCAGTTGGCTAACACTAAGGAAAAACTAGGGAGCAGCTCTGCATAGATTAGATTAGTATCTTTGCTACTTTGAGAGGCCATTGAAAAATTTAAATTTGGTTACATGTGTAGTAATTGTATACAGTGCAAAGCAAGACCATACCCTGTTTTTCTCACTAGTGGATTTGTATCCAAATTTGTATTTGGAAGTATTCCTATCACTTAGGAATACTTCATCCTAGAATAGCCTTTTCCCTATGGGCTGCAGCTGAACTGAAATTGGCAGGGGCTCTTTCAGCTTGGAATGGTAACTTTGCCCCACTGAGACAAGGTGCACCTTTCTGAGAGCTAGAATCTGGGCCAAAGTGTGCAGAAAGAATTTTCATACTTAAGACCTCTAAATTTTTACGTGTCAGTAGGTAACGTTAGCTTATGTCTAATAGCTAGCACACTGATGTGGACTCATAGGAGATCAGGCATATGGCAATCCGGAGTCTTATTTGGCAAGAGCAGAAGTATTTTAACTCCAAAGCAAAGTAAATATTGTACAATATTTTTACACAATACTGATGAATCTGAGTTTACAGTCTAAGATAGGAACCCAATCCAAATAGCATGTCAAACTCTGATTCTGATGTCTGCTCATACTCTATTAAATAAAAGTAGAACTGGGACAAGTCAGACACAAATGAACTTTATTTCAGAACCCAGAAAATGGAACAAGGAAGGCATTGTTTAGTAAATAGTTAAAAATAAAAGCAGGCACGGCTTATACAGAGGACAAGCACATTATGTTTTCTTCTAATGAATTAATTACTTCAGTAAAGAGTGTCTTTCTTATGGCCAAGATATAGAAGGCCTGGAAGTTTTGCTATTTAAGTGCCAGTTTCTGGGGATGACTGTAATCAGGTTTGCACATCTAACTTTCAGTAGATGGTCTCTTTGTTCTCATAAATCCACACAGTTTGTTCATTTTGTACATCTCACTCCCTTATTTTTCATTATCTTGGGTTTTCCCATTTACCACTCATGACTTTTGCAATTCAGTGATTTTTTAGCATGTCAGGTTAATATAAATAATTTATATAAATAAATACCCCTCCTTATTACAATCTTCAGTTTGACTTAATTTGTAAAATGTGTAAAGATAAGATATCTTTTATTTTTGTTTGTCTTACGGTTTTGAACTTCAGTTTGCTGAATAGGCTTTTCATTTTAAAAGGGGATATTCCTGGGTATGCATTTGATTTGGTCTTTGTGGAAGGAATTTCATAAATCTTGTTAGAAACATGAGAGTTGGCAACTCTGATTACAAGCAAAAAGTATTTCTGAAAGACTCTCTGAAGCAAAGAACCAAATGCTGGTTAGTTGTGTCTCCACTCCAGTTTCTTTTCTTTTGCTTTTCTGAAATTGTCTAGACACTTAATGGCAGGAACATTCATGGGACAAACAAACTGTAAGTTCAGTGAATTCTTCTCAAAAGCAAATTTGGAATTCATCAGTAACTAGTATTTCTGTGAGAAATCTGACTGTAAGAGATAGTCAATAAGGAAATCTCATAACACTGCTATGTGGTTTGCATCCAATCTAACCAATGCAGTACAAGTTTGAAAGCCTCCTGTTTAGTTTTTGCTAAGTGATAAATTAAGAGTTGGTAGACATCATTGTGAAAGTAATTGTTTTAGAACTAAGAAAATCAGTAGTAGTTTATGCTACTCACAGGAAAAAGCTGCATTTACTGAATCAATTACTGTATGACTTGCTATTCTCTAGTATTTTAAAAAATGAAAGCTTAATACGATAAAAACATCTAATTCCAATTACTCTGTTTACTTCATTAACAGATCTGGAAAGATGCATTAAGCTAGAACTGATTTGTGTATTAGTGAGGGTATTTTGCATTGATTCCCAATATCAGTTGAATAACAGAAAGCAGAAATCACCCTGCTACCATGAGAGACGACTGTGTTTTGTCTGTATTTCATTTTAGGCCTTTTTCTGTTCACATCAGACATGAAAAACATGGACACTCCGCACCTTTTATTCTCTCTCCTTATTTGCATCCTACCCACTGGTCCAGATCCCAAAACTAAACTGGCTACCACCCACTAACATTTTGCTTTGACTATAGTGGTTCTTTCTTTGGTTTTATGCTTTTAAATATTAACTAGGAATTGATTCATTATTGATTTCAAATAACCTCTCTCTTAAGGTATGATGTGCACCTTGACACAGGAGAAAGTAGAATTCAGCACAGGTGCAAAGGTGTTTGGTGGAATAAATCAGACCGTATTTCTAGAATGGGGCGCAAATGATGAAGGTTGTGAGTCTTTGTGAATTTGCAGTCTCATGAAGCATATTAAATAACATCACACGTGGCATTTATTGTGTTCTCTCATTTGGCATTTTTTTTGTTTCTCCTGACATAAGAATGATGTCAAAATGATTTGATATTGCTTTGGTGGAAAAAAAAAAAAGAAACAGAAGCTGGTGTAACATGACTCCTTCCAGATGGTGGAGTCATGGTGTAGCAAATCGTATATCCATATAATATTATGTGACTTTTACCTTCGAAATTTCCATTAAAATCCAGATGCATTATCCGTTTGTCACAAACACTGAAATCTTTCTAACTTGTTAATTCTGAGTGATGTATCTTCACATAAGTTTCTGAGATGGATTTTTGCCTGGCACTTTCAATGTTGAGCCTCAGCTGCAATGTCCAGTCTTCAGAAAAATGTGAGAAAATTATGCTCAGCTGTTTTAGAGTTAGGATGAGGCAATGTTACAGTCTTCATGTACTACAAATGACACTTCTGTGCTTTCGTAACTCGCACAGCTGTTGTTATAAATCTTGCAGTAGAACTGTTTCATCATTCTCAAACTGGAGTGAAAAACAAGCTGGAATTCAGGAATATGGGTTCACTATTTTAAAAGTTGACATTTGCAAATGCACAATAGAATGTCCTTTTTCTGGTTAACAGAATAATGTAACATCTTACACATCAAAACCAGCATATTAATTAAAACCGTCTGAGGTATACAGGCAAATTCAAGTAGAGATTTATCAAGACTTAATGTTCTTAAACTGTGTGCTTTAACTTCGGGTATGTTAACCGAAAATGTGTTATGCAAATGACAGTTTATTTTTAAAATCACATGCTTCATTTAAAAAAAAAAAAAAAAAAAAACAAAAAACCACATAGCTTTCTTGAATGTGAAAACTCAAGAAAACAAGATGTGATAAAGGGTATCAACTCAGTGACATTCAAGACAGGGTATATATTCAGAAATAAAATAGCTTTATTCAGTTTATATTAATTAACTTCCATAATTAATTAGGATAAACATACATGTGCAAGTTGATTTAATGAGATTCTACTAATCCAGTTTAGTTTGAGATTATTTTCCAGAGTGTGTATATATATATATACAAATATATCTTCATTTGAAAGAACGTAAATAACCATATGGAGTAATTCACTTTTTTGCACTTTTGTTGTTTTGGCTATGGGTCTACATGAAGTTTAACTGGTATTTCTGCTTCTGAGTATAACTCTATGCTTTTTCTTCATAGTGTGAATCTTGCCAGTATCAGCAGATGAAAAAGTTGCTAAAACTACAAAAATCAGAAGAGCCTAAGTACATACTTTACCAAAAAAAAAAGTGTCTTCTATTTCATTATAGGAAGAATTTACATTGTTTGTGTTTAGGTTTTATTGCTCAAATAATTTAGGAGCACTAAGATATTTTGTGGGGTTTTTATATTTTTCTTGAAAGTTAGAGAACATAATTTTTAAAACTACTGTTTTTACAAAATAGAGCCTATAGATGAAACCACTGAAATCAGGATAGTCTATCAATAAAGGTTTCTGTCATCCACCACTATATGGACATGTAAATATTTTATAAATCCACTTCTCCTAAAATATCTGAGCCTTAGTTGCTTTTAGATACTTAATAATAAAAGTAACTAATTTGTTAAAATTAATTTTCCTCTCTTCCATGTAGAATGGAGACACTACAATATTTGGAATCCCACTTGAGTCAACGGTTTGATACTTTACTTGGCTTTAATGTTTTGTTGAGTACCTTATTTAATATTACTGTTACTGTGTAGATTTATGCTGCCATAAACATATAAATGAGCAAAGTTTGTTAATCAAATAACTATTTAAAAGGAAATAAATTTGCTCCATTAGTTTAGAATCAGCACTTTACAACATAATCCAATTAAGGAACACCTCACTGGGCACAAGAAATGGCATGATGCTCTCTAATTGGAATTCTTAATCATACTTACCACCATCATATAGTAACACTAAGGAACTTAGCTTCAAGCCGAAAGTTTCAGGCTGGTAAGATTATATAACTGAGGCAAAGACCGGCAATAACGTCTCTACAGACTTCTTTTTAAATGGATTGTATTTTGAATTAATTTTCTTTCATAAAAATGTTTTACAACAATTTTGCTTTCATGTCTCCTGTGGCACTCTAATTATGCCCATGTTACATGTCAGTGTTCAGCTGTGAAAAATGAAAATCTAAGGTAGAGTTTATAAGGTGTTTTTTAAGGTGTTATATAAGAAGCATATTCTTCCTTTTAATTTTCCTATTGCTAGAAAAGACGATATCATTACGGAGACAGCTGCAGGGAAAGCTGACACCAGGATAGCATTGATCACTCTCACGTGTTTGGGAATACTGTGGGTGAAAAAGCTCCTAGACACTTGTCTAATGAGAAAAGCAAGCAGCAGCGAGACTGTCCAAAGTGATATTTACAGTTCTCAAGGAAATTGCAGAGGTACATTAAAGCATTTAAACAAGTCCAGGGTTTATCCAGGTTCCAGGGCTGGAGCTGAGAGAGCTGTAGCTGGAGCCTTCACCAGGCCACAGGAAGACAGCCTTGACTGAATTCATCTAGCATGCGTGGCACATTGCTGCACTCTAACTTCATGACTTTTAATGACTCCAAAACCACCTCATCACTTGAGGAGGAAAGATGCTGGAGTTTGCCTTTGCTTATCTTGACAAGGTGATGGGAGGGATAGAGCCCCCTTACATGAAAACACTTGTCAGATGTATCAAATTTGGCAAGACAAGCACCAATGTCACCTTGAGAAAAATGGAACTCAGCTGACATCCCATGCGTATGCGTACATGACATGCTGCAACACAGCCTAATTTCATGTGATATATGCAAATACAATCTATTTTGCTTTTTCCGCTTTCCATGGTGCTCTCTTCTTTCCATGGTGCTCTCTCAGAAATGTATCTTGGCTGATTAAAAGCAATGTGCAGTTTCTTCTGAGTTCCTGGTTTAAATAAGCAATGAAGGAGAATTCTGTGTGCGGTGTTGTACAACTTCTTCTGAATGTTGCCTGCTTAAGCAGGTAACTGGAGAATTCTCTGACAAGTTGTTCAGGTTAGTTAAAAAAAAAAAAAACCCCAACAAAATAAGAACTCTGAATGCTGTCAACCAACAGGTTTTGTGATGTTTTGGGATTTGGTTTATATTCTCACAGTCAGCCAGCCAGGCTTGATTCAAAGCATTTTAATTAAATATCAATAGATTATCCATCCTTGTAAGCACTTCATACAAATGCACCTCTGGTGACTACTACTTTAGGAGGATCCTGGGAAGGATGATGGTGCTTTTATGTTAAATACAATTCTCTTAAAAGGTTGATGGTATGTGAAAACTGAGCTAACCAGTGCTAATAGCTATATGCTTCACCAATGCAACAGAACTTGAACAAGATTGATCTTTTATCCAATCCTATCGCACTGCTGCTTAGAATTTCCTAGAGAAAATGGATGCAAAATTCACTCACTTAAGACATAAATGGGATATATAAAATAGGTCCAGCTCAAAACTGGGCCCTTCCTGAAAAGTGAAGTTAAAATGCACTGTTTTCTTTATTTTAAGCTAATAATTTTATATGAAATAATTTTTGGCCAATTTTGTTCTTTTTAACATCTTGGTAGGGTAATTTGTCATTAAAATTGTCTGTTTATTTTTGCTACCACCACTTATTTCTAAACTTCAGGGTTTTAACTCAGAGTCTATATTAATAAAGATGTGCTGACCACTTTTAGCCCTCATTGAAAGAAACTGCAATTGGCATGTGCTTGATACCTGCCTGATAACTATCTCAGTTTGAGCAAAAAAAGAGGTGAACAACTACTGGGGTTTGTGGGTTAAAACTCTTGAAAGGAAAGTTGTCAGTTTTAGGGAGCATAAGCTGTTTCTCATAATTCCCTTCATCTGACTCTTGCAGACTGAGCGTATCTGTCAGATGCTGCTCTTGGCCTCATGTCTGAGAAATCTTCTGCTTCTGACGTATTTTCCTAAGGGAGTTTCAACTGTTAGTGCTTGTGCTTTGGCAGCCTATGATCACAATATTTTAATTGCCTTCTAACAGCTTGAAAATGTGACTGACTAGAGATGCCCCTTGTCTTTGCTTGGCCTCCTTCTTCTGGAAGACAGTGTGAGTATTTTTGAGGTGTACTGGAAGTGACTCCCCCGATACTCCAAAGCTCCATATTTTGCTCAGTTGCTAAGGGCTATCCAAAGATGAATTAGAGTATAGAAATTCCCATTTGGAGATGCAATTGAGAAGTAAAAATTAAAAGAAGAATTCTGCTCTTCTTTAATACTGCTGTATTAATTTGAATCTGGGCAGGGAAGTAGCGCACAGTAAGCCAAGGTGTGAACTTGTACAGCACAAGCAACCCTGCCAGAATTTGCTGTCTGGGGATTTGCATCCAGTGATCACACAAATTAGATTACTACAACCACTCAGAGACTCAACATTTTTACTCCGTGGGAGAAAAACTACAGTGTGTTTAGAATGACTGTTGACAATTCTCATCCTTGCCTAGCAGATCTTAATTTGAAAGTAACTATCAATGTTGCTATTTACCTGCTATGGCTACACGTCAAGCAGTTCTGACAGAAGTCATTATAATTGGCAGCCAGTTTAATAGTTTACAGGTTTTTAGGGATTAGCTGTGTATTTAATAAGGATGTTATGGAAAAGTTCTATGATAGGGAAAGCTGTTTTGTCATAGAGGAAACATTTCAAAAGCTACAGGCTGCACCAAGGGTGGAAAGGTCTTTATTACACTGCTGCTGTCTAGCCAAACTTGATATATTTGTTCACAAGACTGGAGTTTATCATGCAGAAAGAGTAACTAAATTTGAATTGTGTCAGCCAACTACCTTAAAATGAAGATAAGCCAATACATGTTGCTCCGAGGAGAAAGAAGGAAATTATTAGTTATAATTATACTCAAGTGTCCAAGAGATATGCTTCACAAGTCTGTGCCAAAGGGAGTCAAAAAACTTAAAGCACTTTCAGTGCTTTTCTAATGTTTAAAATTTCCTGAGGTTATGATTCCCTACAGAAATTAGAGGAAAACAGATACTACTGTACTATACTATTCTAAGAATTGATGAATAGACTCTTCAGTGAATGAGGAATGGGTTGGATGGTGGCATCCAGAAGGTAGTGGTCAATGGCTCAATGTCCAAATGGAGACCAGTGTTGAGTGGTGGCCCTAAGTCATCTATATTGGGATCAGTACTGTTTAATATCTTCATATTGTTTAACCAATAGTTAAAAAAAAAGAAGTCTTATAGCCATCTTCTTGAGAAACTGGAGAGTCTTGGGTCACGAATCTGCTTAAGTCTGGCTGTATCATGGGTCTCTTAAAATTATACATTCCCTATGGGAATTGGCAGCAACAGTCCCTGAAGGCTCCATCTGTGCTGGCCATATGCTAGAGCTCAGGGTGTGCAGGTTGAACAGGGGTTTTCCTTATGTTTGACCTCCAAATCTGCCCATGACTCCTGTGGTTTATCTGTTCTCCCTTCCTGGCATCTTTTTTGGCTCTATTTTATTTGTACTGGACCAAGTAGCCCTGGTGAGAAACCAGATGAGAGGAATTTGCATCAGTGAAGCTGGATAATCATAGCATTTTGGATAACTTCAGTATGGGGTAGAGGTCTGGAATTTTCTGGAGGGAAAATATCAGGATTTGGAAATGGTCCAGCTGTGGGATTTGGAGGAAAATAGAAAGAAAAGAAATAAAGGTAACCTCAGAGATGAAAGACCAAAGTAAATTTTTAAGTGACTTTGTGAGAAGAGTGAGGAGGATGGGCTGGATGAATGTTTTGTTGAGTTTGAAGGTATGGTGTCACAACAGAGCAAATGGATGGAGGAGAGTAATCGGAAGGGGACAATTAGAGCATGAAAGAAGGAACAGATTTTTAAGCTGCTGATGTACATAAGATGAAGGTAAAGGGACTCGTCAGTCTGTTGGCCTTTCAGCCCTATAGACAAGCATAACTAGCGCTGCAGTCAAGAGACTGATGTACCTTATACAAATGCCTGACTAGATAAAACAAGCAGCTAGTACACCTATTGGACTCCTTTTCAAACGTGTACTTTTTACTTCCACAACATGGATTTTAAGGGAGACCGAACAGGTACTTTGAAGAGATACTTATTGGGGTAGCTAAGAAAGCAAACCATGGGAAGCTCAGAAAATGCCCTAAACTGCTTCTGCTCGGAAGCTGAGATTATGCTGGGCAAGGTGGATTCTTGATCTGAAATTGTATGGCCATTCATATATTCTAGGATGTGACAGATGGCATTTTTTGGAGCCCAGGATCCTTTTCATCTTGCACAGTGGTTCAGGGGCTTTTTTGAAGGAGGTGAGAAGATAATTTTAAAGTTTCCCAAGCTGCAAATGGAACTCAGCTGGGATATGTAACAGAGATTTAAAGGTCTTCAAGGGAACTGTTTGCTGACTCTTGGGTTACCTTTCTGTACAGTCTAGCATCTCTCTGTTGCACACTTACATTTGATGAATGTAACTGCTTGGATAACTGTTTTTTTCACTTCTCTATAGCATATAAATTGCCCTATGTCATGTCTCAATTCATACCACCAAAAGATTTATTAAACTCACCCTATAAAATTAGTTAGTTTCTATCTGCAAATTAAAGTGTGTTTCCAGCTATTTCATAGGCTCAGAGCAGAACATCTGTGTGTTGTTTAGAAATTATTAGTTGCAAATAAATTGTGGAAAAATGGCACAATTTGCACATTTGTTTTGTAATAAGAATGTCATAATCTGGTGTTAGATGGGAATGCTAATAGTTTAGGAAAGAATTTGTATTTAGTCCATATTTTTATAATAGTATCTTATTTTTGAATTATTTTTATCTTTATACTTTCTCATTATGCTTCACTTCTCGGAGTTGTGGGATGAGGGAGAAAGAGATCAATTGCAGGACAACAATAGAAGATTGTCCTTCCAGCTCCCTCTTTCCCAGTAAAAAGGCAGGCAAAGAGCTGACCTGGTGCTGTGTATTGTAACCGATTGTAGAGGGAAGAAGCTGTTGAATAATTAACCCAGCAAAGTATAGATGAAGTTCAGTCACAAGCAGATTGCTAACAATCCCGTTTTCGCTAAAGCTTTTGCTTTCAAGGATGTAAAAGCAGGACAGAAGGTGTCCTGAGCAGGGAATCAGTAATTTTGATCACCCTGAATACAATCAGTGATGTTAAAAAATCCTTTCCTAATTGCTACCATCACTCTGACCAAAAACCAATTAGACCTAGCAGAGATTCTGTTGAAACTTTTCTCTCATGACTACAAGTGTTCTGTATACTATTATCTCCAAAAATTAGGCCTCCAAAAATTTTGCCTAAGGATAAAGCACAATTTAAACAGACTAATAGTAACGCTTAATAAAGATGTATGTAGATAACTTAAGAAAGGAATACCTGAAAGTAAGTATGGTAAGAAATTCTACTTAGGTGTTGAAAATTATTCAGTCTGAAGAGAAAAAAAAATCTACAGATTTCCAGATCTCTTTCTTAATTATTAGTTCCCTTATGTAATTTGTAAAATTAAAATTGTTTCCAGTCTTAACTGATATCTAAACAATTTGATCACATACTTGCGCTTTAGAATGGTACTTGATTTAGAATTTTTATCAAGGGAAATATTATAAGACACATGTTCAATTACATTTCTGATCATTTTTCTTAGCCAAAATTTAAAACAGGAGATATCTTGAGAAAATGTTTTACTCTGGGTTCTTTTCATTATATCATGGCTGTAAACTACAGATGAACCAGAATTCACAGTGAATGGTATGAAAAACCAGTCACAATTAGCTTAGTTATTTTTTCCACATTAATTCATTAGACTAAGCCTGAGAAATTAATTTCTCAGAGGTAACCATTCATGTAATTTTCATTCAAAATATGCAAACTAGGGCAATTTGCAGCCAAGCAATGTAAGCACAGTAGGTGTTTTACAGCTTTCATTTATTTAAAAGCTATTTAAGTATCTAAAAGTGCTTTAAAGATAATCCATTAGCCAAACTCCAGACTTTCCAAGCAAAGGTTTCTCCAGATGACAATTCCTTGATCCTCCTCAGCCCCATTTTTTTTCTCCACAAAGAAACATCTTCTTTACCACCAGATTCTTATTTAAGCAACTGCACTCCCCTGACCCAGCTGAAGGTACTGTCTGGGAGGTGATTGCTGCCCCCTGGGCACAGGAGGCACCATGGGAGACACACCTGCCTGTCCTCCTGGAGGGTAGAAGTGATAAGGTGTGTGCTCTTTCTTCAGCCATGTGATTTTTCTCTGTGGTATGTAATATACATTTAGAAATAGCTTTGATATTTAGTAAATCTTGTAAGATTGTGCATGAGCCTATCCCTTCTCAAATATCTTTCAATTTTGTTACTGTTGTGTGGTTTTGTTATATTTCTGGAAATTTGGGGTTAATTCCTCAACTGCTTGGTCTTTTCAGGATGTGGGGTTTTTTTTGGCGGGCAATGCATTAAAGGGGAAAACATGGAAGTTTTACAGAATAAAAAATGGTCTGTTCAAGTCTCACCCTCTTATTGCTCTCCAGGGAAACTAAGAACATCTCATTGTAATTTATGCATTTTTGGATTACTTTGCTGTTGGCTTGTTTAAAAGTGCCCTTGGAATTAGACACAGGGAAGCTTTCTGGATGGCAGGAAGTAAAGGGTTAATGTTCCGCGCTCTAAATAATAGCAGTCTTCATTTGAACCTAAAATTTAGAGTGAGTTTTCTTTTAAAGTCTTGAAAAATACAGCTAACTTCATTTTCTGTTGCACATAGAGGGATATATTTTTGTTGGACAATGAGGGAGAGCTTCTACGCGTAATGCTTCTGCATCTGACTTCCCATCAGAAGCATGCAGGTGTGTTGCATTAATCGATAGGACAGGTGCACTCTACCCAAAATACCCATTAGCCACTGCAGTGCCAGGTTTCATGTATACCGGGTATAGTTTGGGAGCATGCAAGTGGATGTACTCATATGTTTTTCATGTGTCAGCTATGGCCTTCGTCATCTTGCAAATATGTTTCAAAATGTTGCTAAATTTCATGCAATTAGAGAGAACAAAGCATTAAGGACAATAATTTCATGCTTTGTACAGCATAAACAAAAAACCCCAGAACTTTCCAGGCAAGGGAAGGGAGTGTGTCAAATTAATCTGTACAAGTCAGACAAAAAGACTTTGCCTGGAAAAGAAATGCAGGGTGGTTTTAATTAACATTTTGCTTCAGGTCATGCAATGTTCTTTCAATTAGGACTTTGGTGTAAAAAAGACTGTCTTCTCCTAAATATCTCTGCTTCTTTAAAGGGAAAGAATCAGTCATTTTTCAAACATGGGGGAATTGGCTATTTTCAGTTGTCTTTAGTATGGGGGAGTATGGGTTGTGATTTTTCTCTCAATTCTGAAATATAATTGAAAAAAGTCAGAAGCAAGGAAACTGAAGTGCTATTCTTAAGCTATGCATTTTTCTTTCAGTTCAGCTTTCCTTTTGTTTTCTTCAGAATATTTTTCCATTGCAAAACTCTGGCATAAATGATTTTTCATGATGCTTTAATCACTCCTTTTCTTTAAGGTTCAGTATGATCTATTTAATAGTTTGTCTGCAGCATTTTGCTGGAATGGGAATGAGTTTGTGTGTTGCCTTTCAGTGCATGTCTTGGAGTACCTGTATCTTAATGTTGCTCATTTCTCATTACAACAACCTTTAACAAGAACGTGTTTCCTCTGTACATGTGTGCTCTGCATTGGGTACTTTGTTTCTAAACTTCTAGTTCTGGGTGGAATAAAGTAGGGAAGCAAGTGGGAAGGTTTGGTGAGAAACCCCAACAGTTCAATAGCAATTTCCCCTCCAGTCCAAGCTATAGCCCACTTCCAGCTGATACATGCTCAGTGAATCTCATAGTTCCTATCCTGCCTGCTAAAACCAAAGCCAAACAAGCAAGAGGGATAAACTAGTGTATCTCCATATCTAAAGAAGACCTACAAAAGAACTTTAGAAAACTTAGTCATGAGTTTCCCATGTCCTCCACACGGAATTTTGCAAACACTGGTAACAAAGATGCCTCATGCTTCTAATCTTCTAATTGCCATTCCTTATTTTAAGTAGTTAGGCCCATTTTTTGGGGGAAGATCCCATCTCAACCAGGATAAACCTGCTTGAGCTCAGTAATGGGGCCATATAAATACCAGCATGGCTCTTCAGTTATGTACAATATACATTAAGTAGTTAGTCATGCCTTCCTTAGCACTGAATTTTGCAGTAATGGAATAGCACTGACGTCACTAAATGATATTATAGACTAGAGACTAGCATCAGTGAGGGAAGGTGCTTTTTTTAAAATACTTAGTTTGAGCCCTCAAAAATTCAGAAATTTTCAATGCAGAACTGGCCTTGCTATTTAATAAATTTGCCACTTTATGCATTAATCCTACTCTCTTCATAAAACAAGCATCTTGAAGAGAAAATTTGTGTGTAGCCCTTTAATCAGATGGTATGATAACCTAGTTGTATAAGGACACATATCTAAATAAATCTACTATTTCCCAGCTCTGGGTTTAACCTCCTAGACAGTGAAAATTATTTTTAGCAATTGTCTTTGAACTGCTAGGTATTTTAGAAGAGCAAAAACCTCAAATACCAAATTTTCTTGGCACTTCTGAGTGGCACACGGCAGCTACTGCCCCAGCAGTGGTGTCAGTCCAGCTCCTTCCAGTAGTTAGGATGATCTTTTGAGATGTTACCAGCAGCCTTCTGTGGAATGCATCTGGCAGGGGAGATCATTGTTTTACGCACATCACTCATCTCCAAATATGATGCCTTTTACTCATCCTTTGCAAATAATTTCAAATTCTTAACAAAAATAATGTTGGACCTTCTCAGGCAAAGGTCAGAGGAAGCTTTTAAGACTGAAAGATTTAGCCTAAATATAGGGCTCGTTATAAAAGCCTGAAGTGGGAAAAGCAAACAGTTCCATTAGTCTTAAACAGCAGAATGTGCCTCTGAATGCATTGATTTGTGCTTTGGTGCTGAGCGTAAAGTTTGCTAAAAACTTTAACTTACTAACAACAGAAAGTGAAGGAGATTTGGGTTTGGTGGAAAAGATATTACACACAAGAATATAAACAATACTCACTCTTGCAGCCTATTAGATTCAGTTGTCAGAGCCTGACATAATTTAACAGGCATGTCATATTTTGTAGTTATATTTACAGACCAACGTACTTATGGCAAAGTAGTTTGATTTTTTTTTTTGAAAATGTTATCTAGAGGTGCATGTGTTATTCACAGTATCAGATGGGAATTGTTAGTGCTTACTTAATAGTTGTGAGCTCCCTGATAGAGCTTTCTGTCTTCTGCATTTCCTTCAGCTATGTTAATTATATTTAAAGAGCGATGGGCAGAATTACTACTTTTTGGTCTCTGAGTAACTGTTTACAGGCATTTGCCAACTAGGTTGGATCCTATTTAATTTTAGTCAGTCAGCTATAGAATACTGTACCTAATTGCAAATAAGACTCAGATATTAAATCATTTTGTCGGAAGTATTTTTAACTTTCTAGCCATTAGGGATGCAATATGTTATTAGTGTCATGCCTTAGCTGAGGCAAGTATATTGAACTAATTCCAGGAATGAAGATGACTGCTAACAGTTCTCAGTGTTATGGTTTCAAATCTTTATGTACTTGCTTCCAGGCCGCACGCCCCTTCCAATCCATTTTGTGTCTGTCTGTGCTGCAGGAGATACCATTACATATACAAAGCTTTGATGTGTTATATGTACTTTTTCTGAAGAGACTGGATCTATCTGAGTCAATGTGTCTGTATATAAGAAAATCTGTTAGGATGCCTGTAACTTTTCAGTTAAGACACCTGGAGGTTGACAGTTGGATTTGCATCTCTTGTCTTGATGTGGCTGAAAAATGGGGAAGGTGGAAGACAGAAGGTTGGGGTTAACCACAGAACCAAACACATAGAGCAGACCTTGTAGGGCCCCATTGGGAGAAGGGTGAGAAGGGCTGCCAAGGGGGTGTAGTTCTGGTGTACGACAGTAGCCTGAGGATCCACTCCGAAGGGTGGTAGCCTGCAGAATTTAACTCACTGGAAAGAGGTCAGATCAGGCCCATCAAGAGCTACTTCTCTCAAGAGAGCCAAGGGGAGAGGTGGCAAGCTTGGCCCAAACAAATCACAGTCCCTGCACTGGGAGAGCTTTGGACTGCATGAAAGCTAATCCCTGGAGATGAGGGCATTGCATAAAAACATTTTGATCCAACCTCAACACAGGGAATCTGTGCAGCTCTAATTGAAACAGCCTTTTGTTGTAATGAAAAGAAAGCTGCAGAAGGGATGGTAAATGATGAATCCTTTCCTTTCATTTGGAGCCCAAGATTGGCTTGCTAGTGTTACACAAAGAACATTCTGCGCTCAAAGTCCATTTGAAATTTAGTCAAACATTGCAGTAAATGCTGTAACTCACTGCCAGGAGCTTCTCCAGACCTCTGCTGTTTTATTTGCTTATTAGTAAGGCATGTTTCGCAGTGCAACTTTTTTTTCTATTTTCTTTTAAATTTATAGATTCTGCATTTGCTTTTCCAAAGCAAATCCTACTTAGACTTTTGCTTAAAGCAATTCTAATCAAGTGATTGGGTTAATTAATGTCCTTAAATCATGGATTTGGACACTTTTGACATGTAATAATTTTCCACGTTCATTAAAACTACAGCCCTTCAGCTTTAATAATTGCTTCCAGGCTTTTTAGAAATAAATAAATGCTGGACTCCTCCGTTTGTTGTATTACTATATCCCTTATCATAAGCTGTAATCCTTACTATTCTTTGTAGTCTTCAGCTTTTATTATTCTAAGTACTTTTTGATCTAAAGTTTTATGCTGCAGTAATTAGCTCAAGAGTATACAACTGAACTTTGACCTTATGAAGGCATTCAGTCAGATCTGGTTATAAAGATGTTTAGGATCATTTGTGGCTTTTGAAAACAATTAGGGAACTATATATTTCTTTTTTCCATATAGGTATACTTTCTCACATTCAAATATTTGCATGCACATGCTTGTTTCTCTGTGTGTAAGAAATTTGGTTACCAGTTTTATAGGAGAAAAAGTTACATGCATTAGAAACACTTAAGAAAATCTGTTCCAAATTTCTCTTCTGTTGTTGCAGTTTTTTACAATAATACTTAGAGGGATTCTTCTGAACCAAAACCACAAGTTGTGTTAACTGGAATTTACAGACAGATTTAACTGGTTCTTCTCTCTATCAGCTACTTCTCCATGTCCAGCTTAACCAGAAGGAATGTGGACTCCAAAAGGGACACTTTGTTGCCTATTTGTTGCAGGGGGAAAAAATGAATTTAAAAAAGTCTTCAAATTCTAGCCTTTCTTGAATGCTGTATGAATATAAAAAGTAGTTGGGCCTTAAGACACTCTTGGTCATGTTTTGTTCGTGTACATGCTGGTCCCAGCAGCTGAACTTACATAAATAAACTGCTGCAAGAAACATCTCTGTCTTACCCAGTCTCCCAGCTATGGAGATTTTCCAGAGCTTTGCTGATCCTCTTCAGCTTCCCTGTACCTCATGAAGACACCAAACAAGAGATAATGGGGCTGTAGCAAGCAAGATAAGAAGTGGAGATAAGAAGCTAAGAGTTGTATTGTGAAGATACGTTATTTTGCAATATATCTGAGGTGTTGGCATTGCTGTAGATGCTCTTGAGCACAACAGAATATAGTCTAAATATGATACAGTCTTCTTCCCCAAGCTTTCTAAATTCCTTGACTCCCATGACAGCTAGAGGAATATTTGCAGTGGAAAGGATGTTCAGAATTATATTTATCTTCAACTTTCTTTTGAGCTTAGGTTTTAATGTCTAAGATGCTTTTATCAGAAAAGATGTGCTTGGTTTGGGGTTTTTTTAATCATCTGGTAACAATTTTATGAAATTTACCTGGAACTCAACTGGAAGTCTTAAATGGAGGAAGTGGAGTTGACCCACAACACGTGTATAATCATGCAAAAGATGACTTGTGCCCGAGAATGTTGGCTACCATGTGGAAGGAAGCCTTGTCTTCATTGTAATGCCATGCTGTAGGAGGACAATAAGTCTTATGGGCTGAAACTGCAGCAAAGAAGATCTGGAGCAGACTGTAGGAAACCTAAAGGGAGGGCAAGTTACTGGAGTAGAGAGCCCTGCAGACTGTCATGGGAGGCCTTCAAGAACATATTAAGCAACTGTTTGTTAGGAAAGGCATAGATATAACCCATGTTACCTCATGGCAAAGAAACAGTCCAGAAGACTTTTTAGAGACCTTTTTCAATTCTGTGATTTCTCTGAGGGCCTGATCTTGTTAAAGGGCAGGTCATTTTCTAGTGTGACACATTTGGTGTGTTTTTAGAGCATAGAATTTTCCAGGAAAATGCAGCTACTTATTGACCAGCAGCTGGCATTGCCTCCTTCCTAGCTTGTGAGAGAGATGCTGCTGACCAAAACCAGGAGGTTCCCTAATTCGCTGCTTGTGTGCAGTCATAACACTCCAGGCTTCCGAGAGGAAGGAAGATTAGACACTCTGTTAAAATATTAAGTATTGCTGTCTAATCAAAATTGGTTGGAAACACATTTTAGAGAGTCCAAACTCTTCTATAGGAAGTAGCGGTTATCAAGCCATCAGTCTGATGCTTGACCAGTTAATATATGCCTACTTTAGCTTATCTGAATGTAAGTCTTTTTAGGGAAGACTGCTTCTCTCTTGACCTTTTTAGCATTACTGCTTTTTTCTTCCCAAATAAGGAAGCTTAACCACAGTATGTGCCTGCCAAATTTTAGCTTTTTGGAGCTGCAACTATTAAGCAGGATGCTATCTGTTTTTATGAGATCTTTCTGTTATTTCTATAATCCTCAGCCAGCCAAGAACCCCTCATTTATCCTTCTGTTCTAATCCTGCTGTGTAAACAAAAGGCACACACAGTCTTGGTTCCAACTCAGCTAAAAATTGAAGAAAATATATAAATTTAACTTATAGATTGACCTGTTTTTCCATAAATGTCTATCTTTTTACTCTATTTGAGGAACACCTGAAGATACGTTACTTTCTCAAATATACTGTTTTACAGAAGAGCTCAGAGGCCTCACTTGCAGTTAGTTTTGTTATGCCAGATGTTGAGCAATGCTTATGCTGAAGAATTTGTATATTTTAAAAGTAGATGAGTTGTCTAAGAAACATGACGGATGATAGTGAAAATAAGATGATAATGTATATTAACACTTATTGGAAACTGAGTGAAATTATATTTGTGAAATTGGCAAGATTTGGAAAAAAATCAAAACCAAACCACATGAAAAGATCTTGACATTATTAAACCTCTGATTTGTTTGTTGTGGCCTACTCTAGTATAAAAGTCACCCCTGCATTAATTCCTACTGAATGAATTGGCACATGGGCAGTTGTAAATCTCGTTTTAAAGTGAAAATATCTGTGTGCTATTCTAAAGGTTGATACTTTCCCTAATTTATCAACTTGCTTAAATGCAGGGCTTTAAAAAAGTATGTTTAATGACTATGGTGCAAATTATAAAACTTCAGTTTCCTCAAGATTATCTTTTGTAATCAAAAAGTTCTCAGTTCTTCCTCAGATCCTGAAACATTGCGGCTACTAGGATGAAAATCTGATGAAGTCAGAGGTAAACTTTCCAGTAACTTCATGGGGTTCTTTGCTTCATCAGTATTCAAAATTACAAAACTTACCCTGAGATTTCTTATCTTATTTAAGAAAATAAGGCCTTTCTTTATGCAATGAACCTATCTGTGAATTACCAAGAAAATTTCAAACAAAGCCTGCAGTGAGGCAGTTTATTATTTGTCTGTTAAAATTAGATTTGATTGCAAATTGTATCAAGAACATGAGGAAATGATTCGTATGTCTTGGTTACGCACTGATATTGCACTGTTTTGTTTTTCCCTATTTTTCTGAATTAATGTATCCTTCTGTAGATGTTTAGTATAATAGAAGGGTAGAGATGACTTTTGCTGTGCTTTAATCTGCGAGTGATATTCATACCGTTTTAAAAACTTTGATATTGCAAAGCACCTTATTACAATAATTTAAAAATGAACAGTAAGTATAGTCTCCCTAGGTTTGTATGAAAAATGTAAAGCAATATAGTACTGAAAGTAGCATCCTTGAAAACGATCATGAAGGTAAATGAAAATGAGACTTATAAATGAGGTTGATTCTTATATTAAGAAAACAAGCTTTAAGATAAACAGTATCTTAATTTTTTCAAATCAAGTCAGATGGAATACCCCATGAATAGCAAAAAAAAATGCATATAATATTTTCAAATTATCTCAAAGCAATGGAAATCAATGTGTGAGAAACTTGGAAACATTTCAGGACGTAATATTTTTCAGTGATCAGTAAACCCATGTACTACTTTGTCTTTTGATGAGGTTCCAGAAGCTAAACAATTTCAAGTCCTTGAAATCTTAGGGACAAATATTTTCATTGGATCTGTTTTCTGCTCTTCAGTAAGACTTTCAGATGAATAACAGTTCAGACTTACATATATTCATTTAATAGCCTTTCTTCTGAAAGGCAAAGAAATCAATCTTTGGCTCAAGTAAAGCATCGTTTCTTTGTAACAGCATTAATACTATGTCATTTAATGCCAGGAAAGGATTTCAAAACTGGATGGATTTTAAAATGTACAAGTTGTTGTAATACATTGTCATACAAGAATGGTAGACTGAGATCCACAAAAAGAACAAAAACTAGTTTGTAGATAGTTCGCTTGCATCCAGGAATCAGCAGATAATACACAGATCCTACCTTAATACATGAACCAACACCAAAAAAAAAAAGACAAAAAAAACCCCAACCACCACCTCAAAGAAACACTAAAAAAGGAAAAGAAGCTGGGTAGATAAAGCCACTGACTAAATCATTGGTAAAAGAACATGGCTTTTAAGAGTGGAACTAATTGCATACATTCCTCAAGCAAAATGGAACCCGACTGTGAAAATGTGAAGATTGACAAAAATCAGGACAAAATGAATCCAAAATATCAATAAACCTATTAAGAGCCATGTGAGAAATGAATCAATAGGGCAAGCAGTAGGGCGCAGCTGCTGAGCAGTCCACTTTAATACCATCAGTAGCCCATGGGGAAAACTCAGCCTGTTGGTTTGGGAGCATAAAAGATAATGAGAGGAAAGAAAAAAGCAACAACGTGAATTGTAAATTCGTTGTTTTCAGGGGAAAGCATACTACTTGCAAGAGCTTAATTTCTTCTGATTTAAAAGAAGTATCTGGTGCTGATTTAATAGAGATATTTACCATGTGCACCAAAGTTGAGAAGGAAATGATGGTAATCTTAGGGTTGACTGCTCAGAAGTCACATGGCTGCGTTCTAGTCCTCTTCAGTTTCAGCAGCAAAAATCCAAAAACTGCAGTCAAAGAAGAAAAGGATCAACCCTCAGCTCTGCTTACCTGGGAGACAGAACCTTTCATCAGAGTTCAGTAGCACCACAGTTGCCTGCGATATGTAGAACATCAGGACCGCTCAGTCTCACAATAATCTATGTCTTCTTGGGCCTTGACACCACTGCAAGAAGGTTCTTCGATAAACCTTCAGAAATCAGGAGGGGGCTTCATGTGGTGTTTCTCTCCCTGCAATGTGCAGGTATTGTGGGGGTAGGGTCGGTTACTGAGCTTTTTTTTAAAGTAAAATAGAGCTTGCTGTCCAAACATGATTTGAAATTTTCTGGTAGTTTTTGCCTCTAAACAACAGAATAAAGAACTACAGGGGGTTTTTTAGCTTGTATTTTCATTCCTATCATTGATGATTTTTTTTTTTCCATTAAGGATATTGTTAATAAGATTTATTGTTAATGTTATTGTTAATAACAATACTCTTATCAGAGTATTGTAAATAATCTTATTAATGGTCTAGAGATATGAACATTTCTGAGTGCAAATCACCCTGGACTTTCAGATCATATCCCACTCACACTTTCATGTCAGTGCTTGCAGCTTTAAAGAAAATGCCCTTCATTGGATATCTTAGGCTGCTTTTGTTTCAAATTACTTTGTTTGTCTGTGACTATTAGTGCAGAATTTACTTTCCTAGGACAGATTTGCTTTACGGAAAACTAGTGTCTCTGTCTTGTTTTGTCTTGTAAGTTTGGTTTCCAGGGTTCTCTGTTCTGATAAAGTTCATTTCCCACAACTTGGAAGCTGTAAGTCCCACAGGACTTTATAGCAACGTAAGTAAAAGCACAAACTCAATTTCTCATTACCAGTCTACTGCAGTGAGATCTATGGGCCTCATCTCCCTCAAACCCCAATTCATTATTTAATTCACAGTATTTTAACCTCCCTCCCACCTCACAATTTCCCTGAGATTACCCAGATTTATGTGTGGCTCTCACGTTTACAGCATGTGCAAGACCAACTGAAGGCTAGAGCATTTTTCTGCTGACAGGACACCCTCTGTGTCAACTGGCAGCTTTGCTTGTTCTGATATGCAGCCTGCTGCGGAAAGCTACTGAGTGTAGTTGGGCTTATCACAGTCCTTGCCAAGGGGAGCGTGGCATTCCTGGGACAGGAAGCCAGCACTGGCCACTTCAGTGCCATTTGTCACTCTCTCTTACAGGGATTGAACTGGTATTCCCGTGTTTAGCAACTAAAATCAATTTTGAGAAAGCATCTGCCGTGCAAAATTCTTGCAGCTGTTTGGCCTGATAGCTGCTGAATTTATCATGTGCTAATCAGTTGTGTTACAACACTCTGCAGGGAAAGAGGCAAAACAGAGCTAGAGTAATGCAGACAGTTCATAGGACTGGTTTGCGTGAAACTGGACAGCTCCAGCACTGCGTGTCACTGTGACCTGTTTTCACTTGTGAAGACAAAATTAACCTTGAAACAGAAGGTCCTGCTGCATGTTAAAAACAACAACAAACCTGGAGAGAAGCAGAAGCCTTGAAATATGATAATTGTCTCAATTTCCTATTTAAATAAAAAAGAGATTTGAAGGCAATTAAGACCACAGCAGAATCAGCGCCCTGGGGGTGATACAGAAACTGAATACCAAACCAAAAGTGTAGCTTGTGTATGATTTTTTATTTTTACTTTTGGTTTTTAGCTTTAGGAGTCTTGGTCACACAAGGAGTCAGTTTTAAATCTTACGGACAGTGTAAATAGCAAAACCCATTGTGGCCTGGGGCACCTACTGAGGGCCTGCAAGGGTCAGTAAGCACACAGCCAGAGTGGTTCAAATGCAAACGCCACTTACAAAGTGTTCAGTGTAAGGCAATACTGTATCATTTCTTTTGTTAGGGCAGTGGAGTAAGTGCAGGCTTGTGACAATGGTTTCAGAAATAGGTTTGAACAAAACCTATGCAAGTCAGACCTGACCTCCTTCAATTTTAATCTTGAATCTTAAGGAAAAATTATCCCACGAGATATATATTATTTTTAACATGCTTCCTGCTTTTCCTGAGTTCATGAATAGCACAAGGGCAATCTAACTGAAAAGCAGAAACATGCATGTTAGAACACTTATTCACTGAAAGCAACACATCTCACAGCAAGTACTATTTGCCAGAAATTAATCGACCAGCTGTACTATTGTAGTACTTCTGATACATCTCTGCTGGAACTGAAACACTTAAGTTTCCTAAGCTTTTAATTATTATTTTTCTTATTTTTTTTAATCTGATGAACAGAAATTTTTATGGATTTCTTCTGGATGTGACTTGTACTTCAGGGATAAAAGTGTGGAAGAAGCTCTTATTATAGGTGCCTCATTCTCCTGAGAGAACCTGTGCTTCACAGAAAGAGTCTATGGATTCACACAGAAGAAAATGGAAAAACAGAGGATTAATCAATACCTAAATTTGACTTTGTTCAGCCTCTCAACAGAGACGAACTGCTGGGAGGAGGTGAATATCCTCCCTTGGGAAAGGGACGTGGCTGCCTCTCACGCAGAGGCTGGCTCCTCTCTAACCACAGGAGAGGTCCTCGTGCCAGCTACAGAGGTCACTGTGCATTTGCCCTCTGGCTTGAAATGGAAAAAAGGAAATGTAGCCAGAGAAGAAGAAAAAATACAACAGAGCGGATGTAGTGTAAGGCCAAAGGCAAAAATCTGGGTTGTTATGGTTATACCAGAGAGGAAATGGCTAGAAAAGAAACCTGACAAATGGGGAAGTGGACTAAGTGTCCTGAGGCAGGATTGATGGTCCTGGCAACAAGGATCTTGACAAGCCAACCTCTTAAAGGAAAAGACAAGAAAGGGCAGAGAGCAGGGCAAGGGAGGGAACACAAGAGTAATGGAAATCTTGTTCTTTGATGATTATACATTGTATTGCAAAGTAAACAGCATTGCCAGAGAGGGAATATAATATTTCTGTGTCTCTCAATACAATATTAAATCCTTAGGCTGTTTGAGCCCTGGCAAGAGAAGCTAAATTGAAATTAAGTTGAAAAAAGTTTGGGGGGTTTTGGGGAAAAAAAAAAAAAGGAGCCTAAATGTATGTTTAATATTTAATCAATCTCAAGAAACTGTTGAGGCAGTAAGATTGTGGAATGCTGTGTGCTCTTGGAAAGCCATTAGTCTGTCTTCTGGTGCCTAGCTTTGAGATTAGAGAAAACATGGGCTGCTCTGAGGGAGCAAAGAAAGAGATCAGAATAGAGAAAAATAGGAAAGGAGAAATAATAACAAGCGAGAGAGGCAGGTGAATATTTGGGTGTTTCAGGAACTTGAACAAATACTACTGTCAAGTTCCATCAGATTGAGCTTTTCCACTTTGAATGTGAAGATTAGCAGCCTAGCTTCCTGGTCTTGTCTGCCCATGTCCAGTCCCTGAAGTCCTCTGTGTGGGCAAGTTCTATAAGCATCATAATGCTCTATGAACAAACTAAGCTTATTAGCATGGGCTGGATGTCTACTTTGAGATGAGCTGGACTGTATGTTAGCAGTGCCTGTTCCCTCTCTGAATTTCGTAAGGAATCAAGGTGACCAGCTCAGATGTCATCTTCTTATGCTGTAAATACCTCAACATGTGCTCGTATGTCTCGGGTCCCATTCATAGCATATCTGTTTTCAAATATTCTGGCATGTAGCCGAACCACTACGTATGATCAGCAATATTCATAGATACCTGATCAAAATGTGTATAACCAGGATTGGCTATATAAAAAGGGTGGAGGTGGCAGGTAGCTTACACACTCTTTAGTCAGCTTTTGGTGACTGTTGGTAAAGTGTCTTCTTATGGCATAAAAATTAAAAGGAATGACTTCCAGCTAACATTCAGGGACTACTTTTAACCGAAACTAAACCTTTAGGGAGGCTTGAGGTTTGAGTGGGGTGCTTTTGAGGGGTTTATTCTCATGTTTTATTTGGTTCATCCCCACCCTACCCCCTTTCCTGCTTAAGGAAAGACTTGTAAGCAGAGATAATAACTTAGGTTTGTGATTTTTTTTAATTTAAAAAAAAAAGTGTCAGAACTGAGCAATTGAGGAAAAAGACAAGGTTTGGGGTATGCCATTCTGAAATAAAAGCATTGAAATTGAGGGGGAACAGCTACTGTCAGACTGACTTCCTTAACAGAAACACTGGCAGGTGATTACTGGTGATTGTTTTTCCTGTCTTTTTATAATCCTGTCAGTTCTGCCAGTGTGGCTGTGCTGTGAACCAGGTCAGGAACAGAACTCATTTTAAATTAAGATTTATGGGGGAGTGGGATTGGCAAAATGTTACATATTGCTATTGAGTCAGGCCAGCCCTCCAAACTGGCTTGTAAAATGGCAACCCAAATCGCTGTGCAATGGTGACTGGTGGCTTTGGGAGACAGGTGGGAGAAGGAGAAAGTGCGATAGACAAGGCAAGAGCCTGATTTTGGTGGCCAGAGTACGTCTGGTGAAATGAAAACCTCAACTCAAATGCATTTCTTTAGACCAAGAGTGGTTTAAAAAGTACTTGGCCCTGTTTCATTGCCAGGTATCCTTCATGCCCCCAGACTGTCCATGGCAACATTAGATATCTGTATAGTCACATGTTAAGCAGAAGTGAACCAACCGAAAAATGCTGTTTCTGTAAAAATGAAATTAACTGAGTTCTAGGCAATGGAGAGAAATAGGAACTTGGCTGTACCAGAGCTCACACAGACACATCACTTCTTCTCAGTGAGGGTGATCAGTGAGGGTGACGGAACACTGGAACAGGCTGCCCAGAGAGGTTGTGGAGTCTCCTCTGGAGACATTCAAGACCTGCCTGGACACGTTCCTGTGTAGCATAATCTAGGCATTCCTGCTCTGGCAGGGGGATTGGACTTGATGATCTTTCGAGGTCCCTTCCAATCCCTAACATTCTATGATTCTATGATCTGTCTTAGACAGTTAAAACTGATAAGCTGCATGCTACCTACCACATTGGTCACCCAGCCTGGAGAGTCATGCATGCACTAGGAATGTACTTGGACGGATTAAAGAAGGAAGAACTACAGAACAAGTAGTAGAAATGGAGGTTTCCCATCTCATAGAAATCTGTTGAAATAGGTTAGTCAATCCTTGCTATGCAAGTATCATAAAGACCATCTTTGAGAGAGGGCTGAGGACAAGTGAGAGAATACAGAGCATTTGAGACATGAGATGAGAAGGAGCACTGTTTCTTTCCTCTCTGGTGTAGGTGAAAGGTAGTGGCCATATTGACTACAGAAGTGTTATGTAGCAAGGATGATGGGTCAAGAGCTTGCTTTCTGCAGCAGTCTCTTCCTGCAGCAGACCTTGGAAAACGATTGCATTAAATTAACCTTCAGGGTGAAAAATCAATGAAACTAGACTATATATTTTGAAATGCAACATGAGTATGCTTTTAAAAGTTGAATATATTTCTGAAACCAGCAATCATAATTAAAAGGGGGAGTGGGATTTTCACCTCTGTTCCTGTGCACTGGTTTATGTTAATGATTATAAAATGTTTGAAATGTAATCTAATCCATGTATAAACGGACTGCCCTTTAGAGATGAAAAAAAAAAAGCTAAAAGTCTGTGATGGATTGAAACAGACTTATCTGGATATCAACTGTGATGTGTTGTTTACTTGGTGCATTTTGTTGCTAACCAACTGTTGTAAAAACAACAAAAAAAAGACCTCTATAAACTGAGACTACTATCAACCCAGAAAACTTCATCTCGTATGGCAAGCTGCCTGGTCATTATAAAGCCTTGATGCTCTACATCTGCATGGTCAGGGAAGCCACTCTCTCTTACTAGGAAGCAAGTACTTGACTGTAAAAAGATGTCATTTGCTGTTTAGTGTCCCTAAGACTCACGATGTGATCTCAGGAAGCCAACAGACTTTTTTTTCTGCTTCAGCTTGTTTCTATATTGTGAAGAATCTTTTGATTCCTCCTAATTACAAGTATTATTTATTTAGTTGGTTAGTTATTTCCTATTTCTTAAGGTGTACTAGACTCTGAAACTGTAATCGTGGTAGATATTTCTACAGGGGCTTCAAAACCACAAGAAGTCTCTCAGCCATCTTTTTGAATACATAGCTGAAATGCAGAACCCCAAACATATTTTGCCTTCCAGCCTGCTTAAATTTTTCTTGGACATTCCCAACTTTCTATACCTGCCCAGGTCCAGACTGAATTTGATCATTATATTTTTTATCAAGATAACATAAGAACATTGAGTTCCAGTTGCTGTTCCTTAAATAGCTTCTGCTGATCTCAAACTCTTAAAGCACCGAGGTGGGAAGTAGCAACACTGTTTACTGGTACAGAGGAAGAAGCTCTGTCTGTACTTTGGGTTAACCAAAAATCATGTTGCTAAGGTTAACACAGTATTGAGCCCCATCAAACAGGTCCTAGGGACAAGAGATTATATGAACTTGTAGCAAGGTCATGCCTGTCTGCAAAATACAGTGTTTCCAGAGAAGGGAGCAGGAACAAAATACACAAAGCTTTTCTTCTGAAATGTGATTGTGAACTTTAGAAGTAACACCATGGTAATTTTTTAACACAGTCCTATAGCATTCTTCTGTAACTTGAACAAATTTTATTTGCTAGCAGCTTTATCTAGATTCTGCTGCCTCTTCAAACTTTCCCAATTAAGGGAACAAACCATGTCAAACTGTTTTCATGCAATATACTTTAAATATCCAAAACTATAAGCTTAATACAAGTGTCCGTAGAAAAAATTGTGGGGATATTCAATCAGTATCTTTCCCTTGGGCATAACCTGGTATTCGTTCAGCATTAGCTTGAGGATAGATAAGAAAATGTTGGATTATACATCCTGTGGGTTTTTTTGTGAGCGTGATGTTTAGTGTTTTGGTTTTTTTCCCTGTCTTTTATTAGATTTATGGTTGGCAAATTTGTGAGGTGGGATACTGAGCTTTTATCTGTGTTCTGCTTCTCCGCTTTGTATCTGCTTAGGAGACATAAACAGTATTTCACCAGAACCTATCAACTGCTGATTTTGGAGGGGGGGGACTCTGTTTGCCTGTTGCAAAGTCAACAGATACCTGGCAAAATACATAACATTCTGGCAAGCAAAATTCTGTAAGGATTTTGTTAAAAGCTTAATGGATGTTCACACTCTTGTGCAGTTTCTACTTGTCCATAATTGGCATTGTATTGCTTAACTCATGTTTGAGACAGTTGTTTAAAAACAACAAAACCAAGTCTTTTTGGTTTTCTGTATTCTCATTAAGGTTTTCTTTTGGGAGGGGACTGGGGGGATGACCAAGTTACGTGTCAGCTCTTCCATTCTGGCAGTCTTAGAGAAGACCTGACAGTATACTAAATGGATATATTTTGTTATGCACGTTTCAATACTCAAAATACTCCAGATAACAATTTAACAAGAAAGCACGCACACATGTTCCCCAGTTGATACTGAAAGGCCAAAATGATGCTGTAGTCTAATACTTCAATGGTAATCTAAGCACTGCTTAGAAAGAACAGCTTTGCAAATTTGTTTGAATATGTCTGTTCATTCATACAGGAAAATTTGTAATGTCCATTAAGATTTTATACTTGAATTAAAGTGAGATAAAGTTGAGGTATGAATTTAGCTGGAAGAGGAAGAAAATGGGATGTGTGAGTAAATTACACACGTGAGTAAATGAAAACATTGAAGTGTTCAAGGCCAAGTTGGACAGAGCCTTGAGTAGCCTGATCTAGTTGAGAGGCGTCCCTGCCCATGACAGGGAGGTTGGATTAGATGATCTCTAAGGTCCCTTCCAACCTAGGCCATTCTGTGATTCTAAGATTACCAATAGCATTAAAGGTAAAGGGGATGCAGCAAAGGCTATAGACGTTTTTTCTCTGTATATTTCTCTGGGGTTTGGGTTTGGAAATGTCAGCATGCAACCTGAACGCATATATCACAAAACAAATATTGTGGGTTCCCTCACCTCTGGAGAATCATGCATATTTGAAATGCCATGAGTTACAGGTGATCTTTTCAGTCAGAAATTTTGAATTCCAATAATCATAAAACCTAGAAAAACTCTTGCAACTTACAGCCACAGTATCCTCTCATAGTGAATAAGACCAAAGCCTGAATCTTGGACCTTCCAACTGTCCATGTGAGTCTTTGCTGTTCAAATTTGACTGGTGACAGGTGATCTTTAGCTCAGCTAGAAGAGGGTGTTATACATGCTGTCTGAAACAACACACGCAAGTCATTGCTTGAAAGCAGTTCACTAGAGATCAGACTTTTGTGGGGATCTCACCCATGACTCTGCAAGAAAATAGTGACTTAAAGGTGAGGAATGATATGGTCAAAGAATACCCAGAAGCTGTATGAATGGAAAGATGTGACTTGGGCCAGAGACCTGATACAAAATCAGAGGACCGAATCACATAGTCAAGATCCATATGTATATGAAGGTTTGTGTGTTTTTCTCTTGTGTGGTAGTAAGAATGGAGTTCACCCTGCTCTGAATAGCCCTGTTACATCTTGTAGATATCTCCAGAGGTGAAAGCAATGTAGAAAAGAGAATCTGTTCTGAAAGCGTAAAATCTTAAAAGTCTGAAAAAGGCTGTTAAGATAAAATATTTTTGTTCTTGGTAGACATAAAACTTTACAGTTTTAGGGTAAAATTTAGGGTGCAATTATTGACTTTGGCACCAGTTTTCTGAGTTTTGGAACTCCCAATATTAAAATATCAAATTGAATTGAAAACAGAGTTTGCTCTTAGTTGTGGGCATTTCTAGTATATAGATCTATATGAAGTATTCAAAGATTAAAAGAAAACATTGCTGTGAATTCACTGAATCTTACTTTGAACTTAGAAGACAAGAGAATGCAAATCCTGAAGTCTTAATGAAACATCTGAAGTATGTGAGTAACTCAGACATGTGAGCTAAATCTTTTTGCTTCACAAGGATACTCCCTTGCTTAAGGTTAGGCACTGGGCTTTAAGTATTCTTGATAGGTTGTGTTTCTAGTAAACCATGTTCCAGCTGCTGTCTCTTATTTATGAGTACGTATAACTTAGTAACATTCTTTTTCCTTTAGCAGAATACTTAGGAGAGCCAAATGAACTGGTTTTAAATCCTGCCTATTAAAGGCTTTAAAGTAGAATGTAGTTTTTTTCAGAGATAAGGTAGTACCGTCTTTTATCTGATGTAGCTAGACATGAACATCAAAGCTCTATCAAGGTAAGATACGTGATACTTGGATTTTGCTAAGAAAATGCTTGTAATAAACCTAATTATTCAGTGCAGTCACTCCATCAAATTGATATGGTCTGTCTCTATTAACAAACCCACTGCACTCTATAACATCCTATTTGTTCTCATGTAATCCAGCACATGCTGTTATTACTGTTATATGATAACCAGTCAAAATCATCACATTTTTTTCATTAACTGAAAAAAGGCAAGTTAAGGAGGTTTGATCCGCTTTGCATTGTTGTTTCTGTTTTGGAGCACATTTAGTGTTTTTCTTTATACTTTCAGAACAAACATTTTCATGTGTTCTAGACAGTAAGGCCAAAGTAGGCTCTTACTGTTGTCCTCAGCTTTCTAATGGTGAAGTTATAGAGAGGGCAGAGCCAGGCTCTTGTTGATAAGTAAGACCAAGAGGAATTAACATGTCACATCAAGAAAAAAAATCTGATTGTGCTCTATTTCATTACAATTAGAGTAGTCTTTACTGTCAAATGAGACCCACTGCCATTCTGCTTCCAGACCGGTTTGTCTTCATGCTCTGTAACTATACAGAGTTTGTAGTCTAGAAGTTATAAATCCATGTTTGAACATCCCAGTTTAACTATTGTGTATTAGGAAGAAAAATCTAAGTCTGCTTCTTAATCTGAGCTGTATGAATAACACCAGGGAGAGCGAGGAAAGCATGTCTAAAGAGAACCATACAGTTAAATCTTGAATGTCCTGTGGCCGACTGATTAATTTTAAAGTTGTTTTCATCACGCTGAAAACTGTTCTCTTCTGGCCTGAAGAGGGAAAAGAGCTCAAATTCAAAAGATAAGCAAGTTGTTACACAGTTGGTGTGGGTACTGTGGATTTGACTCTGAACGTAAACAAGCTTTTTCCTCATCGCTTAGTGCGCTGAGGCCAGTGTAGCTTTCTAAATGGGAACCATGTGTACAAGGTTCAGGAGGCAGTTTCTAATCTGACAGACTGATTTGTAGGTATGTGATGTTGTCTGAGTCAACCAAAGTTGTGCATATGTACTGCAGGCTGGGAGTGGCTGGCTGGGTTTTTTTTTTCCCCACTGTCTCCAGGCCTGAGAAAGCAGCTTTTGTTGTTGCTTGCTGTATAAAATTATGTGTTTGGGGAGCAAGAGGGTTCTGGGTCTTTTTGCCATTCCACTTACATACTAATACCTGGAAAAATCTTTGCCTTACGGTAGCAATAGACTTCTGTGAAGTTCTTTGACATCAGGAAAACTAGGGCCATCGGTTTTGGCTCCCTGCTTAGAAGATAAATTCCTGAAGTTGCATACCTAGCCTTCCCTTTGTGTTTCCCTTGATTAATAGGCTATACATAGGACAAACCAGAGCTACTAACCAGTGCAAGTAGATGTGAAACTTGCCTAAAACTTGATTCCTGTCAGTGTCTTACAAATTCAAAAATTCTTCTCAACAAGGACCAAAATGGACAAGTCAGTGACTCACGGATCTAAGCACTGCTGTCCCTAAGCGGGGGATCAGCAGAGCACTCCTTCATGTAAGGGACAAAATATCAGTTTATTCCTCCCTGTATTTTAAGGACATTAAACAGAATACAACTGAGTCCTACTTGAAGTATAATCTTGAAGCATTTATTTTCACTGGCTCTCAACTCATTTTGACTGCCAACCAGGGAAGGTTGATTGATTTTCCTGTGAAGTTTATAGCCAGCTGCTTGAAAGGAAAACAGTTTTTAAAGTCTTTACAACACTAATGGGGATTCACTCCTCAGCTCTGAGAAGAAAATGTCAGCAGTGGCAAAAAGCATTATCGTGGAACTACAGTTTTCCCAAGCAGAATTTCTAGTAAGATTATGGCCTTAACTCATATGGTAATCGATGAGATTTGCTAGTAATACTCTACTGCACAAATGCAGTGTTACCATTTTACCATTCTATTTGCTACAGTAAGGCAGGTTAAGAGACAGAGTTCTGAAAGTCTGAGTTCACACAATTGTGTATATAATATTATCCCAAATTTGCATGTGTACCTAATTTGCAAGTAGGGTATCAGGTTACTAATTGCCACGTAGATATCTAACTTTACCACAGATAACTTGGAAAACCAAAAGTACGATTTTGACTCCTCAAATCTTAGGGTTTAGTGGACACTTCTAGCATGTGTTTTGAACTTAGAGGCTTCTAATAGCCATCTTGAAATGGCTACATTTGTGTAGTAGTGTGGGAGGAACAATTCTCAGAAAAAGTTGATTGCTAAAATTACAGTTGTCGTTGAAATCGTGGATCAGCAGAATTCATGGTATACTTCAAGAAAATATTAGCATTTCTAGTAAAAGGACAATAGGTTGTTTTCCCCAAAAGAAAAACACAGAGGTTTAAAAGACCAATTGCATTCCCATATGCTGTAGGCTTGTTTCCTTTTCTTAGGAAAAAGTATTGTCAGAGGCTCAGTTAGATGGTAGTGATACATTAACACTGAGAACTATGACTTTACGTGAACACTTCTTACTTTCAGCAGTGTTTGCACTCATTGGTTGTTTATATTGTGATAAGACAATGCTTTTCAGACACATGATTAGGAAGGAATGAGAAACAGCAGATGTCCAAGCTAAGTATGTGTGTCGGAACACAGAATAATATCAGAATAAGAAAAATATGGTGATACACGGTATTTTACTGTGTCAGGTTGAAACACCACATCTCATCCCTCACCCTGTAACGGTTCCAGTTAATTGTGTCCCTAATGGAAGCTCCAAGGTGGGGTTTAAAAGACAACAGAAGCAGTTTCGCTTGGCTCTAGTGAAAGTGCTGTGAGAAAATACATGAGTATGCTTCTTGGATGATTGTAAAATTTCGTGAACACTGGTGATAAGCCTCTATCTGGTGTCAGAGCACGACTTGCCACCGCGGTCTTAAACGATATTTACCTTGTGTTGTCTTGGTCTAGACTGTCTGTAAGCATGCAACTTCACACAGGATAAGCCAAACTTGCTTTTAAAAAATGTTTTGCTAATAACATTTTTATACCAACTTTAAAAATATGGTCCCTGCAGACAGTTCATCTTTACAGCTTAATTCAGTAGAGATATATAGAAAGAGAAAACAGGCCAATAGGGTCATAATCAATTCTTACTCATCTTGTGAACAAGAAAACATACAAGATCTTCATGAATACCTACACAGCAAGATGAAGGAAAAATGATCTCTTTGCAGTTGGAGTTTTTGTGTGTTTGAGGGTGGGGAGTTTCTTGGTTTCTTGCTGGAGTTAACATATTTTCCTCTTCTAGCTATGCTAACCATCTAGAAATATTATTTTCAAAGGCTACTTTTTCTTTTAAATTCACGTTTTGTTCTTTTGAAGGAGGTTACTGGCACAATCCTCTTTTGTCCTTTTAATGTATTCTCTGATGATACTTAACAAAGGAAAAATATCCCTCAAAAGGAGTGCCAAAAAAGAAAAGCAAGCTGAAAAGAGAAATAAATCCTAGTCTCCAACATTTCCTCTTCAGTGAGACCAAGATACGTGAACTGAGTTATCAAAGTGCTGAGATAGGCGTATGTTCTGCATTATGTCCTGCAAATTGAAAAACAGAATAGGTTTGCTTGGGATTTTTCGCTTTGTTTAAACAGTTAATATGTATTGCTTATTCCTTTTACTAGACTTCAGATAAATATTTCTCTATAAGTATGGTATTTGCTCGTTCTCTCTATCTAGGAAGACTTGATTTATGATGCCTTTCTTTTTGCTATTATATTGAAATTAGAATAGTACTATGGGGAAAATAGCAAACTGAAAATTGTAGGAGTAGAGCATTTATATATTTAATGCAGTGGTCTCTCCCTGTGGACTTTCTGATTAAGGTGGGTGGCCTAACAGATTCAGTATGACTGGACAGCCTGCATGTGATTTATCCTTAACTGTGCAGTAAAAGCAAAACTTCAGTTTAGTCTCACCTTTGGTTGGTTTTTTAAGTGCCTGATGAGTATCCTGGTATCTTTCTACTTTTACTCATTTTTCTGGTTAAGTTTCTTTTTAAGAACAGTCTTTCAAGTAAGTCTTGTAAATAAGCATTTTTGATGGGAAGTAAGATCTACAAAATCAAACTGAATTTAGGGTGGCCAGAGAGAGAATAGAACTAAGGATTCTCCTTGCTTATCAGGTTAAGATCACCATTACAGACACTGCAGTGCAATGCCTGCCTGACATCCACGTCAGAAAAAGCGTAAGACTACAGGTGCCCTGCTCGTCTTCTGTACTCCGTGACTCATCTTCAAATGCAGTTTGCAGAAAGTGGGTTGGGAGCCCCTTGGACTAAGGGCAACACCAGCTTTGCACCTCCAGCTTTTGACGGGGGGGATATTCTCGCTGCTTGCCTGTTCTCTATGTGATGATTTGGCCCTTCGCAAGATTAATGTGATCGTATCGATGTATATTTTAGACGTGTGCACAATGAGTGGAACAGGCCCTTTGGGGATTTATGTGCCGTTTTGCCTGATCTCTGCATCTGCGCGTGGCTGCGTGGCAGCCTGGGAGCACTTAGGTCAAAGAGGACACAGTCTAGTCAATGCAGAACATTCCTTACCTGGGGAATGGTGTTTGGATGTCCAGCATTTCCCTGCGTTCTGTGTCCCAGCGCTATCTGTTGTGACCATGATCCTTGTTAGCAAGGATACTCAGAGTTTATCCACTATGTGTCAGTTTTCTGCTGCGTGCACTAAACTTTTTTTGTTGGCTCTCACTGGGATCATACATATGTAGCTTTGGATAGAATTTGTCTGCTCCTGGCAAACTCTTATAATGAAAATAACCTATGTTCTCCGTGTTTATGCCTGTGAAATGATTGCCACCCCAGTGGGGATATCTGGAGTAAACTAAGGCCGAGTTCAGTCCTAAGCATACAGCGCAAAATATTCAGGTAAATTGCTTGTGTGTGTTATGAATTTATTATCTTACCCAGTGGTATTAACTGCCTATAATGCAGTTAGATTTTCATGTCTAATAACTGTCAAGTGATTAAGTGGTTTTCATTAGCATAAATGCTCAGCTTTTTACATTTGCGTCAGAGAACCTCAAACCACTTTGAGACAGCTTTATATGGTAGCTCAGCCTCTCACACAAATGGCTTATTCCCTTTTCCCACTTCTCCAATATACCGTTAAATGAGAATATTTTAATGCGATTGCTCCATGTGCTTGCTTGCTCTGATTTTCTCCATCAGTAGCTTATAATTGTGGCATTTCAAAAATTAAGCATTTTCTCTGTGATAAAGATAAAGTGTAAGCCTCAAGGAACTGAGAAAATCAGTTGTTTTGTTTTTTCTTCATGTATAGTTGAAAGCTACCCTACTGTTTTCTTAAAGTGAAATGTACCTAATTTATATAAATAATGTTAGAGATTGAGGGAACAGCACATGTTTTTTATTGTACATATTGTATTTCATTTTATGTAATTACCATAAGGTTTTCTGTTGGTGTAAACAGTGCATTTGCTTCAAATCATTGTTTTCAGAATCTGAGCTGTAAATTATTAATGGTTATTATTCCTGGCAATATACATAAGCAATCATATGGGATGCTGCATCAGGAGCAAGATACCAAAATGTGACCAGATTATGCAATAGGTAGGAAAGTGAGGATTACTGTATAAATAAGTGATGACTTTACAGTGTACTTCCATTATATTTGTCCACATTAAATATGTAAACAAAATTGAAAGATTTTTGTAGTGAATAGTCAAAGGAAAGTATTGCAGTAACACAAAACACTTTAAAATACTGACAATGTTATTTAATCTGCCCAAGGTATAGCCAATACCCAGAGCATCTGAGTATGTTTCATGGAATTTTGCATCAGACTAGTCTGAGAGAGACACAAACTTTTCTTGTGACACAAGCACCCTCAGAAACATTGAGAACTGGGATAAAGCATGAATGGGCGGAAAAGAAATATAATGTTAGAAGTAATGCTATAGAAGGGGGTATTGTGAACTAGGGAATGTTACATAGCTCCATGAAAGCCAGAGCCAGTTATAGCCCTAAATAACTTGCTCAGTAGAAATGTGTTTGTCTCTGATGTTCACCACTTGGAGCTCATAGTTCAGAGTGAACTTTCCGTGCGCAGTCCTATAATCTCCTGCTGACATAAATACTCCCTTAGAGCAAAAATGCAACGTGACTTGAAGTTTGGCAACAATTTGGAAAACATAGTGTATGGGACCTTAGAGGAGTTGCTCACAGAGGTAAAAATATTAATATAGTGGCTGGGCTTTCAGCCCAGAAAAGAAGCACGCATTACTTTTTGCTGTGCACTTTCCCTGCTAGGGTGGAAAGTGAAAAGGCTTAAGACTGAGGAAGAGGGAGCACCACTGGCATGCAAAGCATGGCTGACAGAGAAGTGGGGCTGTCAGTTAAGGTTGTTCTGCTCTCTCCCTGCAGCTGGGAGATTGCCTGCACAGGCATTCCCTAAAATCGCCGGTGAGAACCCCCCCACTGCTGTGCTGCTGGGATCCTGGCAATGATGCGGGCCTCCATTTTAGACAGTGTTTTTATAGCAGCTGAAGTTAGTAGAGCACATTCTTATCTCAGTTTATATCAGAAATGATGGCAGTTGCAGTCTGCATAATGTTACTGCTACTACTTATTCTTACATTAAAAACAGAAGAGAGAATGGTCCTTAATGCAACTGTTTACAGCTCTGCTACAGGCTGTAATTAGGCCTGAAAGAGCAAATGGGAGTGACCCCTGCTAAATGTTACAAGGAGGTATCAAACGAACAAAGTGTTACTGACTGTACCTTTTGTTTGTTCCGTGCTTTAAAGGAGATGTGTCATGTTCTCTTTCTGTACGTAGATTTCTAAACAAGAATAGGTATATTTTTTTTTTACTAATGAGGATATAATTTGCATATTGACAAGCCTAAATCTATCTAGCATTTTACTAGCTGAACTTCACAGTCTATAAAGGTACCTCATGGCTTAATGTTTGGCTAATTCAGGAATTCTATTTTTTTTCAACAAAAGGAGCCCATTCTTCACATCTCCTGATCAAGGTTCCTTAGTAGAGGCAGCCGGCAGAAGGTCTCTCATCAAGGCTGTCGTTCACCTGCCCCAAAACACAACAGAGTGCATTCATGAGAGCATTTCAAAGAGCAATCCAGAGTAAAATAACTCTTGTCCAAACAAACAAAAATATATTTTGTTACATATTTGTCACTTTTTTTTTTCTAAATGCATCTGCTCACTTAAGGATTGATTTACAGAAGTTCTGTGGCTCAAAATAGGACTTAAAATCTCTGTGTCCAGTTAGAGGGCTCTCTGAGGCAATATATCATACAGCACTTTAGAAAGGACACATCCGTTTTGAATCTTAAAAATCAGTGGCACAATATGGCCCAGGGCTTTCAAGCATTAATTTTCCACAAGTTGCAATTTTTTTTCTTTCTATCAGTTCTTAAGTGATGGACCTTTTTTGCCACAAAGCATGCATACATTAAAATGCACGTGTGGAAATATGCTTGTACCGTATCATGTGTGCATTAGTGTGTTTGGAAACAAGATGTTCTTTCACTAGAGTCAAATTGGCGAGTCTTGCCCCTTGGCACGAGCAGTTCACTTTCTGCACTCCAATTCTCAGGGGGAGTAAAGCTGGGTTTGGATTTTTATTTTTTTTTCCAAGTAAGCCACAGGAAAATTGATACCATGTGATGCAAAGACTTTTCAACATGTTAATATACTTATTTTAAACTGAGAAGAATTGAGGTTAACATTTGTTTCAGATTTCCAGCAATACCATCATTGCTCTGTAATAGCTGAAATGGTTCTGTCCACCCCCTATGAAGTTCTTTTTTTTTTTTTCTTGACAAGAAGACATTAAGTACAAGGCAAATTGGGGGTAGAGAGAATGAAAACCGTGTGAATTGTTTAATCTTCCACCAGAGTTCAGCAGAGTTGTTCCTTTTTTTTCTATGTGTGTGTGCTGTGTATTGCTTTGTTGCTTTTCTTTGTCTTTTTTTTTTTTTTTTTTTTTTTTTTAAAAAAAGGTGCCTTTGGCAAACTGCCTAGGTTTTGTAAGGCTGCTCATGCTTTCTAAGCCCCCAAAGATCAGAGTGTTTCTGGCTTGAGACTGAAATCTCACTGAGCCAAAACTGAAGAAAACTTTTCAACTGTGTTGGGTAAACACTTCCAGAAACAGCTCTCAGTCACAATGCTCTTAAACGTTCTATGTGAGCTGGCTGCCACAACCCAGATGAAGAAGAACAGTAATCATAAATATGTTGTTTGATTTCTTTTTATTTCAGAATCATTTCCAGAAATCATGGTGGCAGTCAGTGATAGGTGGAAGAAAGTCTGTTGATACTGTGTGCTGGAACAAGGAGGAAAATGATGAATTCACTAACTGCATAGTAATATACCTACTATGTAAATAATTGTGAAAAAAATGAAGCAGAAAATTCTCCCTATAACAAAGTTTCCAGTTCTAACAGCACAGAACACAAGTTTTGACTTATGAGCCTAAAAGATGTCATAGCTCAAAGAAAAATACTTTGTTCTGAAAAATGGTCCAGTGATTTTGGGCTACTGACAACTTCAATGTGGAAAACATTTAAGAATGCAGTCGGTAGTCTTCTAACCATTTTGTGTGTGTTTGCTTTTGGTTTTTTGTGTGGTGTTTTGGGGGGTTGTTTTCTGGTTTTTTTGAGGGGGGAGGGATGGTTGTTTGTTGGGGGTTTTTGTTTGGGTTTTTTTGTGGTTTTTTTTTTTTTTTTTTTTCCTGTGGGCTTGTTTCTTCTTTTGTTTTTGCTGTTTTTTTTTGTTTCCTAACAGAGAACCATTATCCTGTCTCCGAGTGGCTAAGTCATGGTCAGCACTGGAATTTTTTTGCCTAATTTCTAGAAAAGCTGTGTCAAGGCTTTCGTGCACAAATAATATATTTAATTACAACAATCAATATTGCTGGGGGATGGAGGGGGGGAAGAAAAAGCTATTGGACACAGGGCTTCAGTGCCCAAAGCTTTGAGTGTTTTTTTTCCCCAACTGTATTTCACTAATGGGAAGATACTGTTCTTTTTCTTGCCGTGATATCTTCAGACCATCACAACTGTAACGGTATTTGCATTTTAGCTGATTCACTTACAAGCTAAAAAAAAAAAAAAATCATGCAATATTTAGTGTTTAAAGGCAACCAGAGGCAAAGAAGACTGCCTGATATCCGATCATCAGATGAGTATTTTGATATTTGTGCAATGCATTTGTGTAGTATACTTCAAGATACCAAGAGATGTACGATTGATGTTTCACTACACCTCAGACTTATGTATGCAGTAGCATAAGTAACTGCTAGCTTATATCTGGCTGCTGTTTTTCTACTGAAGAAGAAATTTGACCCATTACAATAATAAGAGTTTCCAACTCCTTACCTTTTAATGAAACCTGAAATTAGTCCAACATACTTAAATATCTGGCTTGGGATTATAGCCCATATCTTGACTTTACTTTTGATGTAACAATTTTATATACAGATTGATCCTCTGTGCTCTGGAAATCTCTAATAACCTCTCTTTAATTAGAAATACATCACCTTTTTCCCACAAGAAGGCCTTTGTGTCATACTGAAATCAAGAAGCGTGGGGATTCATTAACCTTTTGAACTCTAAAAAAAGTTCATGTTTAGTTCACATTTCAGACAATATTTGAGATGGCTTATGTTCAACCCAGTCTTTTATGAAGCTAGAACATTATGGACCTATTCCTTGATATCTTGAACACGGAATACAAAGTTGTAACACTGGGGTAAAAATGAGCAAGGAAAGAAAGGATGAAGGTATTCTGCTTGGAAATGGAAGTACCTACTTAACTGTTTCACTTACTACGCTGACTTCTTTCCAATTTTATTGTAAGCTTAGATTTCTTGGCAGATTTTTTGTAGCTGAGAGTAAGATCCTGCAGAACCAGTGTAAGGTATTTTGCTATATTGCCACATAAATAAAAATAATTTGACCAGGTTAGGTTTAAACAGCTGGTATATTTGAGGCAAATGGCAAATGTTAAAGGGGATGTTCAGTCAGTTACATTTGAGTGAACTCAGAAAAGATGAATTAAACAAACATTAAGAAGCTTAGAAAACTGAGTTTTGTTTGTCACGTGGAAAGTATACTGATAAAATATATAATGAAGTGAGGTACTTGATGGTGTAACATTTACATATTTTTGGTGCTAGAAGTATTTGATCTTAAGAGTCATTCAGCAAAATACTCCCAAATTCTGCTGCTGTAACACTGTAACACACACCTTGTCATGTGCTTTTACTTACAATCCATGTCACAGGACACATGTTTGTTATTAGCAAAAGTTTCACAGATGAGTTTCACCATCCATTTTCTGGTTCACTCCAACTTAAAAATTTCATATTTTGCCTCAGGCTAGAAAGCTAAGTTTGTGTCACAAATTTCTATTTTATCTGTCACAGTCCAAAATGAACATTTTCTTTTGAAAAGAAACTGAAAAAAAAAATAAGGCCAAAAAGGAAAATGTAATTTATTTTGATAACTCTAATGAACAAATATTTGATTTGTACTGCACAATAATATAGTCTTCAGTTTCATAGCAAATATCTGAAGATGAACTTGACTAAGTATATTACTTTCAGAGTAAGTTATTATGGTGGTCATGTCCACACCAAAGTTCTTTGCTGGGTGTTAACTTTTCTGTGGACTGCGATCTAAGTTTGCCTTCTTGGATATGCTCGGTGTCTGTTGTGATTGGAGGGAATAATTCTAACACCAAATGACATTGCAGGAGAATAATAAACACATGAAAATTGGTCATCCACTCAATGTGCTGTCAAACGTGCTGGATTAGGCACTTTTACATAGTGTTTGAAGTTAGGTAAAATATTTTGTCTGTAAACAAATACTGGAGTGTCTCAAATTCATAGACACATAGTGCCAAAACCGAAATCTAGAGTGTGCCAAGACTTAGAACTATAGATATGTGTACTCAGAAGACACATGGAGTTTACAATGATATATCAGTAAGTTTTGATGACTAGTGGTTTAACATATGTACATAGTTAAAGTTCAGGGCAGGTAAGGCAATTAATTTGTGGATGTTAATGTAACTGATGTGCTCTCAAAGTCCTTTTAAACTCGCTCGGTCCTCATTCCCATAACAACCTCTGACAGCTCTTTGAGATTTTCTGCTTCTGGGCTAAAGCTTCTTATGTTTCATTTGAACTCTGTTTAATTTTCAGTTGGAGAAAACGGAGCAAAGGGAATGTAAATTGGGTTAAGATGTTTATGTTCCTCCCACACACCCTCTCTTTTTAATGCATGTGTGGGAGGAACGAAGAAAAAGCTATAATTTCCTTTCCCTGCTGCAGCTTTCATTTCCTCTCCCAGTGTTAAGGCAGAGACTGCAAGAAATAAAAAATACTCTACATTGTTGTTTGGGATTTTATGCTAAAGTTTTAGGGTTTGCAGCTTTGAGGTGTTTTTTTTTTCCCAGAAAGCAAAGTCTGAAATATTGCCATTGCAGAAAACACACACCTAAATCAATTCTTCCTTAGTCATCAAAGTCTCATGCCAGTATGTGTGTCAAACACTAGGAACATGCTTAAACATTTTGCTGGAAGCATTGCAGGTTATATGAATTCTGATACAAACCTTGCTATGTATTTGGGTAGGCAGGCAGCCAATACTATTTTCTTAAGACGCTTCATTCACCTGAAGATACAGCCAAAATTAAAATAGTATTTACTGAATAGGCTAGGAGTAGATCTCATGAGATCACAGTGAAGGCAGTCCGTACTGTACCTGCATCATTCCTGACAACACTTCTCTTATCTGTTCTTGAAGACTTCTGAAGTCAGAAACTCTGCAACTTTTTAGGTAGTTTGTTCAAGAGCTTCACTAATCACGAAGAAGATGGTTTTTTTCTTGTATGCCTGTGTAAGTCCACTACCTCTTTTCTGTCTATCCTGGGCACAGTGAACTAATTAATCTTTTTCTTCATTGCAGCAGCTTGTCTGTTGCTCAAGATTATTATCTCATCCTTCCTAAGACTCACACTTGATATTCAAAGATTTTTCCAGGCAAATATTTTCAGCAGTTTCCAGAGTTTTACAATCTCCTTTTAACTTCCATCTTTGGTTCTTGAGGAAAAATGATGGCCTTCTTCCAAACAAGTAAATGCAGGAAATGGACCCAACAGTACTTTCAATAAGCGATTAGAGCTATCTAAGAAAACGTCTGCTATCCAAACAGTCAGGTGTGCCAGGGAATGAATTCCAGGCCCTAACCCTAGGATTAGATGCCAGCTAACCACTGAAGAGGCCTGAGAGACCAAAAATATGTTCTAGGTAACCAGTGTCAATTAAACAAAATTTAATTGTATGCAAAAACTTCTAAGGCTTCAGCAATTACAGCTACTTATTTTAGAAAATAAGTAAACTATATAACCGGAAAATTAGTCTAAGCATGTTTTTTCTCTGTAGTAAAGGGAACTCAAAGCATGCAAACTAATGCTGGCCCCTGAAATTTTTGGCAGAGCTCCGTTAGCAGGTAAAAGCATGTGCACACAAGCATGCTCTAAGTAAAATGGTAAAATTAGGACCAATTCTTGTTTCTCAGTTACATAAAATTTAAAAGCAACTTAAAAAAAAAAAAAAAGTAAAATAATGGGAGCTTACAAGTAAGCAAGCAAGTGGAAATGGATCAGGAAATGATTGGGGCTGTCCTGGCCTAAACAACCAAAAGATACTTCTTACAACAGGCCAGACATTTAGGAGCCAAGACTGTTGGCTGAACTTACTTATGGTGAGATTTCTCCTCGGAAGCAGCAACTTCACACATCATAAACCCCGTGCCTGCCTTAATTAGCTTTGCTTAGGTTCTAGAAGAATTTGGGACAAATGTGTATACCAAGCAGCAGAAATTCCTGCAAGAATAAAGTGGTAGTTCAGTCACTGTTAGAACACTGTGTTATGCCCTGGAAACCAAACTTCAAGAAGGACTTCGGTAAAGTTGAAATGGCCCAGGGAGAAAAAACAGTGCAACTTGAAAGATTCTTGTAGCTTGAAAAAGAGGTTGGGACTTTAATGGTCACATTTGCCTCTATTTTTGTGTGGAAAAGGAGGACTAGGCAATCAAAGGATCTCGCATTTATGTGATTTATTTCTCTTGTTAACTTTTTTCTCATTGATTTTACTGGATTTGACCCAGCATGCTGGTTTGGGTTTTTGTATTTTTTTAATAAGGGATCCAATCAGGGGTTATCCTTTAAAGACAGTTCCTTCTTTTCACCTCCTCAAGCTAAACTTATACCACCAGTCCTTGAGTCATCACTTGATCTTGGCTATTTTGTCCTACCTTCATGCTCCTTTTGGAGAATTGAAAAATATCCACAGAAAATTGTCTTACCCTTCCTTCACTTGCACATATTTTTCATCTAACATCATCAGTTTATTTTCTATTAAATGCCCTCCCTCCCACCCCAGATTTTCCCTTAAAGTTGTTAGGGATTTCTGCTTCAGTTCATTATTTCCATTATTAGAAACTTTTTTTTTTTTCAATTTCCAAGTCTGCATCTTTTTTTTTTGATAAATTGTCTGTGTCTGTTCTTGTGCCACCCTATTCCTTCAGCACGTGTAGTTCTCTGTTCCTGTACCTTACTAGAAATTATGTTCTGTCATTCAGGTTTCGTTTTATTAGGATAAACAAATTACTATAATCTCCTTCACTATGCTGGATGAAATGATTTTGTTAGGTCAGTGAGGAAAGCTCCACTGCTACATATAACAATATTCCTAAAACAAAGCACCAAATATATTTTGGGGTATTCCACACTACAAAATCCAGTGTGTTCATTTATAATATGACTGGCAAGCAGCTTAATGCTAGGGGAAAAAAATCCTTAAATATCATAAATCTGTGCAATACACTTGACCTCTGTGAAGCTATATTGATTCATGCTCTCTGAGAATTTATTGAAGAGGGATTAAGGATCAGTTTAAAAAAATAAATTGGCCTTCAAAAAGGGCATTTTTAAAGTAAATGGTAAATTTTTGAAGCTGCTAAATTCCTCCTTATTGTGGAAGGAAGAGTGAAAGAAGTGGTATTTTTAATTGACTACTTTTTCTTTCCCCTTAGATTCTCTTGCTCTTTGGAGGAAATTAAAACATTAATTTCCAGGAATTCTTGTTTCAGACTGCTTTTATGTATTTAGGAACAGAAGTGAGAAGCAACAGTCTAGTTCAAGTCTTTCAATGTTTAGGTAAAATTAATTTTTTGGAAGTGTATTATTTGGGGCCCTGGAAGAAGGAACTGTGTCCCTAACAGAGTGCTAGAAGAAGCTGTGAAGTAAAAATTAATTCTTGCAGTACACAGTATTAAACCTGCCTCACTTCAATAGCATCTTGATATTCTTACTGTAAATTTAATTCCATTAGCCATGTGGTCACCCGTTAAGGCACTGCTTACCATTGCCTCTTCATATATGAGCCCTTCCGTGGTTAGGTCTATGTTCACTGGCACTGTGTCCATTCCTCTCTGTATGTTTTAAAACTTCAAACATACATGTATTTGTAAAAGTGAGACCTTTCTATGAGGATGTAAATCCTCGGATAAACTGTCATGTGGAAGAAGTATCATTTCCTGCAAAGGAAAACATAGCTGGCTAAAATAATATCATTTCTGTAACTTAAAGAAAAATAAGCCTTATGCTCTCCTTTTCCTCTTTAGGTATACATACAGCCTCATAAAGCTCATGAAATGAATTTTCAGTTCAATCAGAAGTCTCCACTGCAATCTGTAGGAACTATGTTGATTTATGCTAAATAAAAATAAATACGCTTGTTTAATCTCAAAAATATCAAGAACATCAACTCATGACTTGTCTGTTTTTACTGGAGATTCCTCTGGATAACTGGAAAAAATTGTTCTGAGTTAAAAAAAAGAATAACACAGAGAGAAAGCCAAACTAATGACACAGGACGGTTTAAAACTGTTGATGACAGATTTTCATTGTGTTCTCTGGGTCAGTTTGGGGAAAAATATGCTTCTGTGACCCACTCAATGTTGTTGACGTTGACAGTTATCTGTTTTGCTTTTGGTAAACAGAAAAGCATCATGTTGGTTAGGAGTAATGGTGGTATTTAAAGTTGTCTATTTAGTCATGATGTTTAACCTGTGGGCAATCAGAGAGAAAAAATATTTCGCTGGAAGCTGGGTGTCATTAAACCAGATGAAAGAAAATCAAAGTGTTTTAAAAGTTTTGTATCTCGACAGACAAAGCCCCATAAGAATGGTCAAAATAATCCCTTCTAAGGTTGCTTCCTTAGGGCCTAGTGTAGCATGGGTTGAACTGGGAGCAAGAGAAGTGGGTGAATAATATGACTTAAGGAGAGAGCACCTTGGGAGTATCCCATAAAGGACCCTATATTTTAATCATATACTGAAATTAGGAATTTCCAGCTTCTAGAGCAGTGTAGATTGAAGAAAGCACAAAGTGGTTTGCCTTCGAGGACAGTGTTTTAATGTCTCTATATGCAGCTCAACATCATACCCTATGCCTTTCTTTTATTATGTCAGGTGTTTCTTGATTCCACTTAATATTCTACAAATGATGTGAAGGTGGTAAATCATAAAAAAAGTGATGGCAGATTAACTTAAGCATTACAGAGCTAGGAAGAAGTCAGTAAGATATTTATGTGAAAATAAGAGAGGAAACGGTTCTCGTTAGAGTAGGCAGAACACAGGGCAGACGGAAAGGTCTGTAGGTGGAAGTTTCAGAGTTTTTAGTAGCTCAGAGGACAATTGGCTTGTGTTCCTCAAGAAGCACCCTGTAGAGTGTCAAAAATGTATTTGGCTGAAGTTACAGCAGCTGCAGAGCGCTGTTGGGTTGCCATGGGTTTATACGGAGGCTGGGAAATGAGGCTTGGAGCCAACAAAGCTGAGGACCTCCAGAAAGGCTTTCTTGCTCCCAGCAAATGTGCTGGGGAGCCGCAGCTGTTGGGAGTTGGGGAATCTGCTAGAGCTGAGCAGTTCAGTCCGTGAGCTGAGCACAGAGCAGATAAAGTGATACTGTCTCGCCTGTGGTGTCTGTGTAGATTATGCAAGTACTTAACATGCAGATGGAGCAACTGCCTCCCCGTACTGGGCTTTGCATGTGGAAGCAGCATGTGGTGCTGGGCAGGGCTGTCCTGAGGTAATTCTTTAATGTTCACTAACTATCTGGTATGTGACCTGCAAATTGCTGTCTTCTCCACAGGGGAAGAAGAACTGCCTAGAACGCAGCACCTGGCCCAAAAACGAACTGTAAAGATTCATCACTTCAATATTTAAAAATAAATAAATAATGATGGCTTGTTGACAGGGAAATATTGGCTCTGATACCCGCAGAATCATCTGTGAATTGCTGTTAACACCAGAAAACATAGGTTCAAAGACAGGCCACAACTTAATCAAGAGAATGTGTGTAGAAATTGGTGTACATACCCACAGCCAGAAGTGCCAAGACTCCAACATGCTGGCTTGGGGAGAGGAGGAGGAATCCCCAGTATCATCATTAGTTTAGGGCCCACTTCCCTTAGCAGTCCTAAATTCCACTAGCCTCTAACTTACAGGTACCTGTAGAGTACTGATCCTCCAGGATAGCATCATCTGTTCTGAATCCTACCACTATGTCCTGAAAAATTTTCTCTTTCTAAAACTTTTCCTGATGTTAGTCTTTCCATAGCTGTTTGTACTTACTTTCTTACTAACCGTTCTTGGAAGGTACAGGCAGAATTAATGCAGTAAAGAGCTAAATGTTTTCTTGATGAACTTTGGGTGATGTGGACACGCATCTACTGAAATTGTACCTTATAGACCAAGTCTACGTCTGATCAAAACCCATAATGGAAATAGAGGTAGAACCACCACTCCAAAGTAACACATACCAAATTCACCTGGGGGAAGGAAAACTGCAGGCAGGATGGTTCTTCTTCTTAACACAAAACTGACAGCTTGCAAAACAGTGCAAGAAGATAGAGCCCAAACACCAAATAATGCTGTTGAAATAGATGTAGCTAATTGCCAATGAAAAAAATTATTAATGATCTACTTAAGGTGCAAGTTTTCCTTCTTAGCCTGAAAAATCTTGAGTCTCCTATATGATGGTGCTGTATAACCTAAATATCTTGGTTGCAAAAACCGTCAGTACTGTCTTTAGGTCTGCCTACATTGACTTAACCAGTAGTTTTTTCTAGTTTTTCTTAGAGAAATGGCTCTTTGACAAATATTTACCTTCAAACTGAGGCAAAGCACTTTCCAGACTCCTGTTGATTCCTGGAATTTAAACTGCCCAGTTAAATATCTTCTACTGTAGACAAGGAAATACAGACTTTGTGTTAGACTAAAAGACCCAAGGAGAGTTGTTAGCTTATTGATTTTACAGTACAGGGTATAGTTACCACATCTGTTTTTTAATTTGGCACTCTAGATATCAACCACTACCAAGAAGAGAAAGAACTGTAAGAAACTGATATTTATACTCTGCCCTGTCCAGGCACCAGCTGGTTTTATCCTAAAACACGGACCTCTGCGAAAGCAGTTCACTCATTGCTTCTATCTGAAATAGCAACTTGCTCTGAATGCTGTAGACAAACTGGACAGAGATGAGTCAGGAGGGAATGCCATACATGAAGGAATACCTCTCTTCATCCAGGTAGTCACTGTGACATGGGGACGTCCTCCGGAAACCCTAGTAAGAGTTTCCTGCTGATGCTAGCAGTGCAAAGCAGCTTTCCCACTGGGTGACATTTGAACACCCAGAAGCATTCACAACTGTAGGAGTGCTGTAAATTTTCCTTGCCTCACTTTAACTCTAGAAAAAACACCTTAAGTGATTTGTGTAACCTGAGAATATAGTTTAAAAAGGGTAAGACTGCTCATAGCTGTGTATTCTTATTCATTGTCACCTGTGCTTAACATAGAGTGTCTGGTCTGTACACTGAAGTGTAGAAATAGACTCCTGCTATCGCAATGTGTGGCAAATGCTCTAGTCAGATCAGTACTGGTGTGGTTTTCTCCTTAGCATGCTAGCTCAATTGTTTTTATTATTAAACAGACGTTGTCCTTAGCCATTTTGTTTGTAGCATTGCACAGCTCTCCTCTGAAAGACAATCTACACATTTTCATAGAAGTTTTAGAGCCTTAATTCAGAGCTGGTGATAAATAAAACTGTTCCCAAATTTAGGAATACCAAGAGCCAAGAATCACAGTTCATCAAATCTCCAAAATAAATAAGGCATGTGTCAAAATTGCCTATCTGTTGGCAAGGGGATGCCATGAACACTAGTGTCTGGTTGTTGATAAGGGAATGTGGACATTGTGAAGTGTTGACTGATAAAGCACTCAAGGGAATGGAAAAGAGAAAATTGTGGAAGATGCAGAAATGTGTCAGCTGATATCCCAGCAGGACTTTTTTTTTCAAGTTCTGTGAAGATATTCTCCTGGTGCGTTGCAGGGAAGAATAACTCTCAAACTTCCAGCAAAATTAGGTTTAGGAGTTTAATAGTTTTGTGGAGTTGCTGTGGGGTGATGGACAGTCTTGTGAGCAATGTATTTTTAAAGCACAAGCCAGGGCTGGTTCCTTTGACTTTTATTTTTGTGGTTATAGATGCTTTTCACCTTTGAAAAAGTATACCCATTATATTGATTAGAACATCCCAAAGCTGATGTAATAGAATTGATAGATACTTTGGTCTTTCACCTGCTCGTTACTCTGTTACTTATCTCTAAATGAAGGCTATTGTATTCAAAAAGGGAGACTTTTTCCTCTTGGTTTTTTTTTTGTTTGTTTTGAGTACCTTTGAATGCACCTCAAGGATTCTCTTTTTGCTACTTCCCCTCTAAGAATTGTACTTCTTGTTCTCATAGGATATTTCAGCTACTCATTTGTTGCTAGTAAATCAGCCAGGATCATTTCCAGTAACAGAGGCCATGTGTCATGATGCACTAGCACTGGTATTCCACTATTATAAATAGATTCTTGCATGGACCTCAGAAGTGTAAGTAGACATTCGAGATTGCTGCAGTCATGTAGGAGAAGAATAACAACTCTAAAATCTAATTCCAGGACCCAGTGCTCAGTTATTCAGAGGGCTGTTTTTTTTTCTCTCAGAGGACTTGGCTTGAGTAACTTCTTGGACTTTAAAAAAAATTTTCTTTTAGGGTTTTGTTTTGGTTTTGTTTGTTTGTTTTCCTCTGGCATGTGGACAAACTGCTGCTACTCAGCATGTGCTTTACTGTTATTAATAGTTTTTTAGGAGGAAAAGGAAACGTTTCACTATTTTTTCTGGTTTTATGTTGCTGTGGTCTTTTCACAGCTTCTGGTACCATGTACGCACAGCTCTGTGATGTGTGTGTAAGAAGCCTCCCTGTATTCTGTATATAAGAAATCTGCTAGTTGAGTCAAGTAGGAATCTTTTCAATCAAATGGACTCGGCAAGCATTTGAAAATATTTTGTCTGGGCCTCCTTAAGTACAAGAGGTTTTGGCAGTATATTAAGAATATGTGTACTGCTGTGATACAGATGCTAAGCCCAACCAAAGTGAGTTAGTTGTGGATAGGCACGATATATTTGCCAGTAGATTTATTTTTTTCTCCAAATACGGTGTGCACAGCTTTCTGAAACTCTTCCTTCTCCCTCCCTGCCATTTTATAGGAGCAGCTCTCTGTGCTGCATCTATGCCGAAGGTTTCCACCTCTGAAGTCAAGGAGGCGCTTGAGTCTCAGCTGTTGTAATGTGAAGCCCAGCGTTTCAGCTCTAGAAAAAGTCTATATCCCCTTTGGAGTTGGGAATAATAGATTTGGACAGATGCATACCAGGGCTAGTAAGGATGTGTGGAGTAGGACTTAAACCATAGCAGCCATATCTGACTTTTACTAGAGTCTGTAACAGTGTAAGCCTCCTGAACTTTGTTCTGGTACAGAACCGAAAAAAACCCAGAAGCCTCACTGGCTGTGCAGATGACAAATAAACACAGGGCTCACATGCTCAGGAGAGAAAAGTTTGGTTTTGACCAAAAAAACCTCCTGTGTCACACTTGTCAAGAACTTGATCTCATGTACTGATGGATGCATTACATTTGAACAAATCCTCAAAAGGTTCGAGCATGTATATGCTAGCTCCTATTTTTTAAAGACAGTTCAAGTAGGACTACATTTTAGTGAAGCATCATTTCTTTTTAAACATTTTGCATTGACTTGCATGGGTGTAAAATATTTGAGCTGTAAACCAGAGCCTATTTAATTTGTTCTCTGTGTGTAAGTTTTGGACAGCTAGAGAACAAAGTGGCAGCATTATGCCTGCGTGTTTGCTCAGCACTCTCACTTGCAAGCCTCTGGTTTCAACTGATTATTATGTGCCAGGTTTTAACCATTTAGCCTTGGCTTTTCCATGGCATGTTTCCCCAGCAAGTGTCAGTATTAGGCTGAATGAAGCTTTCCAGAAACAGCAAAAATGACTCAGTTTTCTAAGATAGGAAGGGGAAAAATATTTTTGCCCATGTGTCCAGAAAATACTTCATAGTCTCTGTAGTAAGTAGTTCTTGATTTTTTTTATCATTTATTTATTTTTAATCTGATACAGGAGTTACTGTGCTGTCAAGGATGACCCTTATTTTTTCTTGTCTGTGGGGAAAAAACATAAATGCACACCAACTATAGACTTCCTGGAGTTTGCCACCTTAAATTGGCATCTGGCCAAAACAGAGGATGCTTTGAAATCTAACGTCTCTGTGCCTGTCACCATCTTCCCTGAAGTACGTGGGACCACTCATTTATCCCAAACACCTTTCGATGGTACCTTCAGAGCAATTACGAAAAACTCTGTAACGAGGGATGTTTCTCCGGGGAAGAAGCATTTCCCCGCCTCTCCCCCTTTCCCTCATTCCCGTGGCCGGGGACAAGCGGCGGGAGCCGCGGGTGCGTTTCCTTCCAGCTGCGTGTGACCGCGAGTCCGTCCCCGCTAGATGTCACCGTTGTTCTTCGTCACCTCCGAGGAGGAGGAGGAGGCGGAGGGGGCGACGGCAGCCGGGGCGCAGAGGAGCTCGGAGCACCCACTTCTGGGTAACCCGCACCGTCCTGGAGGCAAATGAGAACCCACTAAGATTTCCACGCACACTGAAGCACTCACATGCTCAATTTGAAGAGACGCGTATTTCAAAGTGATGGTCACACGCGTGGGCTGCTGGCGTGTCTGACTAAAATACCCCTGTGCACTCATCGTCAAGCGCAGGTTTCCCAGAAGTCCTGTTGCAGTTGGGTTCGACTGGGGCTGTAATGGCTTGGAAGAAGTGCTGCTGCCTCTGGGTACAAAGCCATGTCCTCCCCTGACGTCACTATGGCTGTAGGCCACAAGTGGGAATCATGAACTTGCTTGATTTTGTTACTGGAATGAAGCATGATGATTTTGATGCCCAAAAATCAATTAAGTTAATCTTGAATTTCTTGTTCAGTCCAGCCCTGATCTTCAACAGAAATCTGTGCTGCCACTGGCTCTAACGTAATGCCAGGTTACAGTTCCCAAACTGGTACAAAACAGGTTACACTTTGATTCAAATTTTTGAGGGTTTTTCTCTTCCCTATTAGTTCTTGAAAGCTACATATGTGAGTATATCTATACCATACTGCATTCAGAAATCTGGATCAACAAAGCATTTTTGAGGCTGCAAAATCAAACACACATTTAATTTAACACTCTCTCTGCATTCTGTGTTTTCTCCTTTCTACAGAAGTAGAAATACAGTGCTTGCGTACACAAACGCACACCACTTATTTTTGCCACGTCAGCATATCCTTTTGTCTTCAGCTGGGATGGTCTTTACTTCATAAGCCTTCAATGCCTTGTTTAATCTTCATTGAAAAAGATATTTGTGATGATGACTGAATTGGTAATTTCTTTGTGGACACTTATGTAATACAATACCCATACAAAAGCAAGCAGTGTTACTGGGCAACCTGGACAGTGTTGTGAGACAAAGTTGAAAATTGCCAAACAGCTATTAATTTTGGTGGTCACAGTAAGATGTCCTGAAAATACTCTTCAAAGCACTGTGCATTTTTATACCATATTAGGTAGTCAGAAAATCATTTTTATACATTAAACTTTGGCTGAAACTGTGAGTACTCGTCAAACTTAACCAGATGTTTCACGTGGGACATGTAAGAAGTGAGAGAATTGGTGATCGTCACATTAGTTAAGGTTTCTGTTCACAGTCCTGCCTTGTGTTACATACAGAGGCAGACATAGGATCTCTTTCATCAGGAAGCATCCTTGACCCTAAGAATTATTTTTTTTTCTCCCTATGGCAATCTCCTTAATTTGCTGCCCATCATCTTTAAAAGAGAAACAACAAAAGCAGAAAAAGAAATGAGACAAAATTATAAGGACAGTAGCAGGCTTGGCTATGCAGCTCTGATCGCTGTAGAAAAATATGCAACACAAGGAGTATGTGCAGAAGAGAGTATATTTAGAAGGAACAGGCATTTGTAATTTTGATACTGCTTATCTTATGAATTTTATTACTTGCAAGCATAATATTCTGTTTAATATGTTGTGTAATTCCCTAGGTTTTTAGAAAAGCAAACTGAAAACACCAAACTAGATTTTGCAGAATGATAACGCCCCCCACAGGGGTCATCAGCAAGATGGCAATCTTTGGATACATCTGACAACCATCTGCTACTTGAGCAGTGTCACTGACAGCAGTAGCACAGCTTTATCTTTTATACTGACTGTCAGTAGAAAGGAAGCAAGGGTGTGCAGCCTGTGGATTCCCTAACCTCTTGCTGGCAGTTGAGAAATTTTCCCATACCACCCAGGTCCCTGGGAAGAAAGTCTTAGCCAATTGACCAGCTTCTCAAAGACTAATCCTTTCTGTCCTTGTCTGACTGCTCCTTGTTTCCCTGCTTCAGTCTCCTACCTCATCCTTCTCCTTGACAATGTATTTTGTTCCAGTACTTTTCGTTGAGTCCTTGACTTCATTTCTCTTTATTGTTCGTGGCTACCTCAGTGCTCTCTCCACTTTCTTAGCTCATCCTTGGTTCAGTTCTCCCTTGTTTGCTCTCTTCTGAGCTCAGCGCTCTTCAATTAGATTAGATAAGCTGATATCACTTCAAAACCTGCAAGTTTCCTGTCACCTCCTGATGTCAGGCTCTTAGCCCAGGTAGCAGCACAGTCCCTCTGCTTGCAGTTTTCATTTCCTCTATTTTCAGCTCGTTTACCTCATTCCATCCGGCATTAACAGGGTGCACTCACTCTTGGGGTACCTTCCTAAGTGTCACCTCCCTGCAAGTCAAGTTACTGTCCTGCCTATATTGAAATTAGGTAGGTTTTATCTTCAGATCTGATGAATTTTACTACTTTTCCTCAGCATACTCTTTGCTGAAAACAGTTCTCGGAGAAGATATTTATGTAGCTGTTGAATGAGAAGGTAGTGCAGTTGAGGACTGACTCATATTTTGTAATTAAATCACCTTGATTGTATTATAAGGGGACACAAAGTGGACAGAATCTCTTCCAGCTCACTCACTTCAGTGCTAGGTGTCACAGAATCACAGAGTTTAAGTCCACAGGGGATGATCAAATCATCTTGTTTAAACTCTTACATGCTGCAAACCTTATAATTCACTCCCTTAATATATATTGGATCTATATTGAATTTGGACACTGAGATTATCATAGTTGCTTAAACAGGGATTGGAAAGCCCAAGGAAAAACACACACACACACTTGGATGAGAAACCATGTGAATTACTGCCTTTGTCAATAAACCGAATAAGCAGGTGATGTTATAGCATGTATACAATGCCTTCTGTCACAATTCTTGTTGCAGTATTTTCTTTCAGTCCATCAAGATGTGAGATATAAAAATACTACTAGTACTTTGAGCAGTTCTGCAGGTGGTTTTTTTAATACCAGCAGAAAACTTCTCATTAAGCTGAGTATTATTTGATCCTCTCCAAAATAGTGTTGAGTTCCATTTACGTACTTCATTGTAAACCTACAGAAAGCAAATAATGCCACTAATGACATTACCTGAAAATGCATGAAACTTAAAGATTGTGATTTGGTCAAACGTGAGTTACTCATTGTTTGTTGACTTCTGTCAACAGTGATAGTATGGGTATTTTACCTGGAAAAGCCTTATAGTATTTAGACATACATGAGTGGGGTAAGTTGATCTAAGGAGGTCTGATTTTATATGGTTTTATGCATCATGCCCAGACAGTCTAACTGATTTCTAGGATTTGCTTTCTCTTAAAGCTGTATCATGTTTCATTTAGAAACAATTTCACTAGTGCTGAGTTCATTAGTACACACTGTTATCTATTAAGGAGCTAGGGTGTTCTAGTATTTTGCCTTTGAAAAAATCCTAATATATGTGAACTTTTTCAGTAACTTCCTTTGAAAAAAATTACCTTCTGAAACAACTTTCAAAATAAGGAAGAGACACTCAGAAGTTTCCTTGCTTTATAAAAATAACAAAAACTACTTCAAAACCCTATGTAGGCCTCGGGCTCTGGATGTATAAAGGAAGGTGATGGTTGTGTTTGAGTTAATATTATTTCTTTTCTTTTGAAAGAGCACCTGGAGACCCCATTTGTGATCAGCTTCCCACTGTGTATTGTATATACACATAATAGCTTCTGGTATGCAGGAGGTCAGATGAGAAGGTGTTCTAGTCCCGTCTGGCCTTAGTCTATGAATAATAGAAGACATTTGCTGCCCAATGTTTACAATGAAAATAGACCTGGCAGATGGAGAGGAAACATGGAGGTATTCTGAATTCCCACCTTATAGCTGGATAACTGAGAAAAAGATAGGCAGCTTGCCTGGGGTTGAGAAAGTTGAGTTAGTACCAAGAATTAGATTGAGCACCAAACAAATGGTTTGGCCACAAGCCTGGCCTTTCTTCTGCAATCTCTAGAGGCTGGATACCATTGCAAGCTCCTCTTTAGTTCCATTTCCGAAAATAATACTGCTATGAAGCAATCTTTGCTGCCTCCTCCTGAAAATGATGTAACAAGACCCAGCCTTTGGACTGACTATAAAAGTGCTAGAGCAGGATTTTGTACTTCATTCTGTACATGTTCAACGAGAGCAGGAAATAACCTCATGCTAAGCAACTATTTTCACTGTGAAGAAGATGAATTCATAAGTGCATTTAGCAAGGCAAGTAAACTAACTTTAGCAGTGATGTTTTGTGTGTAAATTCACATCAGGGACTTATGGTTCACTCGGATGGCTGCCCTTTGGACTACCTGTGTCCAAATTTTAAATCTTCACAAGTCCCTGCTCAGCTGGACACTGCACTCGCCCAGTTTCTGTGTCCCTACATTCATTTATATTAGAAGCCCCTTGAAGTCTAAAGCTCTGTTTTGGACTACGAACTACCTCAAATGCGACAGTACTGGAAAGATGCCTCTCTCAGGACTCTCACTATTCACAAAGTCAGGGTTTCTCTGCCTGTCCCTGCTCCTGTGCTCTGCCTTCTCTTGTTCTCAGAGCAGGTTTTGCAGAACACATGGCAAGGGAAGCAAATGTTCTTCTGTTCAGCAGCCCAGTGGTTGCAGTACTTGCCCAGGAAAGCTGGGATTTGCTTCGACTAAATGGGTTTAGACCTGCGTCCCAGAAGAACGCTCTAGTCGCTAAAATATAGCTCTCTGGGTTAGGTCTATGTTCACTTCCCTGTATTTGCCACAAAATACGCCGGCTTTCCTCCTTATTATGCTGAGCTTTTTCACTGGGCTTTTTTTGAAACTCATGGCAGAGCTTCTATGTTTCTTGAGATACCAGCGTAAGGAAAACAGCAGCATTCCACAGGGAGGACCAAGTACTCACTATCACTAAACTCGTATCGGTAGCTTAACCTGCCCCAGTTCAAAAGTGTCGAACTGAAAACTAGTGGCCTCACTTTTGCCGATTTTTCTGCAGTTTCTTTCCTGAGCAGCGGAGAGAAAGCTGTGAACGCTCTTAAAGACTTTCGAAGCATCAGAGAGAGCACAGAGGGGAGTGCCGGCTTCCTGCTGTCTTGTGCAGAGAATTTCCCGTGCCTCGGGTTCCAAAATGTTAACTGGAAACAATACACCCTTACACAAGGGAAGGCAGAAGAGAAGAATATTTGTTATTCTTCTACACATATGCAAGTCTAGAAAAATTGGCTGGAGAGATGAATGTGGTAAATAATAGCTGTACTAACCCCAAATGTTTTTAGGTATTTCACGTCCTGTTCTTGTTGCAGAAGAAGAGAGCTGTTGGGTTTTTTTCATTTCAGATCCTAATCTTATGTGATTCAAGTCTATTTCATACCTTCCAGCAAAGATGTCTGATGTAGTGAGCATTGAAAATGACAGTGAAATTTTCTAATAATTCCTCATCTGTTTTGTTGAGATATAATTACATGAGTTGTATGCAGTCTCCACAGTTGTTTTTCCTCCTGTGTACTTGTGATCTTTTCAACATTTATTTCTGAAATCCTTGGGAACTCTGAAATAGGGACAAAAGTTGAGATGCAGGTAGCAAGAGGTGGTTTAAGGTTAGAATTCAGTGTCCGAATTCTGTGTGTCCCAGGGCACAGAAGTAATCGGGCTACAAACCTTTTTTCATGCTTTCTTTTAAAATGTATATTCTCTCACATTTAAACCAGAGAAAAATCAACTTGGATCACAGTAGCAATGGAGCCACAGTCAGGAACTCAAATGAACAAATATTCCAATTAGCAGTTTTGAATAATCTGATTTGGGATTTTTTTTTTTTCTGGTTTGCTCTTAGCTGAAATGCACGACTTATTTGCAAATCTGAAGCAAAATCAAAGCTTTTTATCTGAGAAAGATATGAAGAGTTTTGCATGAAAAAGAAGGCTTTATTTTCTCAGCCCATGCACTCAACAGATGCTGGTCTTAATAACATATTGTGGGATTTCTTCTTTGTAAAAAAAAATATTAATAATAAAAAAAATTAAAAGCTACACGGAAAACTCCTTTCATTTTTCATACAGTCAAAGGCGAATAAGCATTGCACTAAGCTACTTATCATTTTGGTTCAAAGCGTGTTTTCTTATTTGCTTCAGTGGACGCCTGTACGTAGAGGCTGTTTTATGCTGTTATGGAGGTTTGCACATATGACTGCTTGTGTGCTGCCTGTGAAGCTGCCAATAGTTTGGAGCAGCAATTTAAGGTTTACATACCGTTGTTCTTCACTCCTGTGGAATGCCTCTGGGAAGATACTGTACACGACTCGACTGACTTGTGTAGTTTCAGTTGAACCTAGTTAGTCTGTGCATCATTTATCCAAGTGCCTGGATGTTAAAGGAATGTAGGTGGCAGATTAGCATTCAATTAACCTTAACACTTTTTTTTTTAAATGTTTCATCCAAATAATGCCTTTCTTTGACTACCTATTTGTGCTTTCAAAAACTGTGAAACAAGTCAGCACCAGACCATTTGAGGGGTATAAATGATTTTCACGCCTGGTTATTTTTAAAGAAAAAAAAAAAGGCAGCAGGAAAAAATATATTACAGAAATATTATTGAGGATGTATTCCCTTTCCAGGAGAGGGGAAAAAAAGAGGAGATCTATTATTTAAGAAAGAAATACAGCCAGTGTGATAAAAGTGCCTTCCCACGTCTTCTGGCCAGGTGCTACGTGCATATAAATGTTTCACGTTAAGATTTAAGATCAAGGAAGAGTCTGTGGGGAACCTTGTTTCCTGGAGATCTGCTTGCTAGAGTAGCTCCCACGAACTGACTTCCCATTCTTTATTTGGTTATTAAAGACAAAAGGCTACATCATTTTCTGGAATAGCAGTTCCTTGCATGTCATTACTTTTGTCCGCAGCTATGAAACGTGCATTTCCATAGATTCACGGTGATTCTTAGCCTAACTCCGCTTAGCCACTATCACTGCTGCTTTATATATGTTTCATTTAAAGGATCACCTTTATATCGTGTTGTAGAGTGAAAAAAAGATAGATGATTTCATTAGTTTAGAAACTGTCTTTTTTAGATACAACCGAGTACAACGAGTCTCCAGCCTATGTAATCCAGAGCACTCTCTGCTACAACTGAAAAAGAAACTTTGAAAGTCTAGTCTTCTGATATGTAACTCAATCTGAGCAATGTGTGTATGTATATGCAGCCTTACATGTGCGAATCTTTAGTACAACATTTTGCACGCTATCAAGTATGTATGGAACCAGTAGAAAAAAATGCAATTGAAATCCATTTGTACTCAGTTTGCATCAGCAAATCATCCATAGGATTAGAAATTCCAGCACTTATTTACCACAGCTACCCTGCAAAAGTATCTCTTCCACAAAGTCAAGGCTTTTTTTTTAAAAAAAAAAGACTGACATGGTTATCCCAGGTGTTTAGAATTATATAAGAAGCTTTGCAAATAATTTTTCAGCTTGGAAAAAAAAAACAGTTTTAACGGATGTATTTTGTTACTTAGCTAATTCTTACGTATCTGGCAAATGCTATCAACACGAATGTTTCAAAAAGTTCAACAAATAAAGTTCAAATAAAGCACTTGCATTAACCTTCTCCTTGCAAAACCAGAATGAACAAGTCAAGCTATAAAAAATCTTGCAAAACATTATTACTCATATAAGTAACAGAAATTATGCTCAATCAAATGTCACATATCACTAAGATGGTAAACGGTAATAACTTTTATACGGAGGTACTAAGGAAAGCACAATAGAGGCAGTAATTTAGAATGAAACAAAGCCCTGCAAAAACGAACAAAACCTGTTAATTTACCAAGGGTAGGAATAAGTATACGAGTGTTTTTCTTTTTATAGGGATGAAGAATCCAACCTATAGATCCTTCTCATCCTCTGACCTTCCCGCTTCTGTGTCAAACTCTTAAATGTACTTCTGATTCATCAGGATGCCTGAGGTGTCACCGAGTTGCTTGGGAAAAAGCTAATAATGGCAGTCTACTGTCTGGAGAGTTCATGCTTATGAATTTTCTCTGACATGATACTCAAATATAAATTGAACAAGGACTGAGCTATATTCTGTGCTCTTCACATGTTGTTACTGAATCTACTTTCTCTTGACTCCAGAAATGAGTAATTGTGTTGGTCAGAACCAGACATGTGGTTGGAATCGTGTAGAAAAGGGAAAATATTTTTACTTATACTCAAGTTTTATTTGTGGGACCAAGACAATTATAAATACGTGTGTGTGTGTGTGTGTGTATATATATATATATATATAATTATGTCTACATATAAAACTCATATTTCTAACTCTTCTGACATAGACATACAGGTATATAAATGCTGCCAACCCTCTCTGAGAAATATAGACTGATTTGTAAGACCTATACTCTTTTAAACATCAAGAACATGTTAAGGAAAGAAAAGAACATTCATTTGCAAGTAAACATAAATGATAAAGCAGAAATAAAAATGCAAATATATTTTATTTTACATTAAATTCACTTTAGCTTTGATTCAGTCTCTCTTGTTTGCTGTCCCCAAACCTTCATGTGACTGTGTTATTTCAATAACTTCATAGAAAACTAATCAAACTTGCTAAAAATGGAAAGCAACCTCTTGTTCCATATAAATATGATTAAGAGGTATTTCCATGTAGTTGTATGAAAGCAACAGGAAGAAAAAAGAGCAAGCACAACTCTACTCTCTTCACAACAAAAACAAGACTAAACCACAAAACATTGCTAATTTGCTATCTGGTAGTGGTATATGTAATTTTGAAGTGCTTTTGTAAGACTTTCTTTATAAGACTGTTTAGATCAGATGAAAATTCCTTTTTAGAACTTGCTCTTGCTTGAATGGTAACATAATGCGATGTGTATGGAGAAAATATTATCATCAACTTTTAAAGCAAAATAAGTGGTTTTGTTTAAGTTGCTGTTTAAAAAAAGTAATGTCTGGAAAAGCTTCATTTTGATTCCTAATTTCTCTGCTGGGAAATCTAAGACTTAGACAGATAAAATATAATGACTATAATCAGCTTTACCAAACCTGTTCTGCTTCTCCATCCACTACTATTCATATGACTTTCATAGAAAAGACAATGGGCTCCACTAAGAGGTTGCCTGAAGATGGAAACAATAGGAGGGACTTCCAAGTCATAAAGATGTGATTTCAATTCATTTAGTTCAGAGAATAAACACAGATTAAAGCACGGTAAGCAGGAGACTAATATCCTTGACAAAGAAAACAGATATCTGCAAGGTCCTTTGCCCTAGCAGCTCTTTGTTGCAGTAGGTATTTAAGTCTGAATACTATTCTTTAGAGTACTTCAGTTAATGAGAGTTTCTGAAAACTGTGAGTGAGAGTTCAAAGAGTCAAGACCTTTTCTCACAGATTTTTTGTGCTTGGAAGTAAATGTACTCCATCTGACATGAACAGAACTGAACACTGTTATGCTTATGCTCCTACTTAGCCAATAGATTTGAGTATTTTCCTACATCTAAGAATGTGTTTGAACACTAAGTAGAGGAATACATATGAGCTTGTGAATATCCCCATTGAGAAGATGATGCATCCAAATAGTTGTGTTGCCAAAGGAGCTTGAATTAAAGTCTATGTTATCCTCCACTTCCATATATCTTGTTGGCTTTGCATGGAAAGTGAGGGGGTCAGAAGAGCTAGCAGTAATAAACATTTTCCTAGCTTTCCTTGTGTGTACACTTTCTGAGATTTTTTTCTGAGAATTTTAACTTAAAATACCTCTTTTGTGGGGACCTAAGACACCGTGTTCTACTTTGCTCTCTGCCTCTGACACGTTCTTTTGGTGCGGTGAGCATTTTGTTTACTTCAGTGCCCTGTTAAGTGTTTTGTGGCCTGACACGAACTGACTGTCTGGTGAGCAATTCTGATCTAGGCTTCTGTAATACGGCTGCCTGTGCTTACAGGGTGGTTGAGCTGGTGACTGACATGAAGGCCTATGTCCTTAAGTTATACCTTTATATTTTTCCTTCCTTCCACATGTATTGTCTTTCTAATTTTCTAGGTTACTTCTGTTTTTTTCTCTGAGAAGCTTTTCTATTCACTGTGGTTATTTAACATTCTCCTTTTATTCTCAGACTTCGGTTAATCTTACAAATGCATAAAAGGGAAAGTATTTTTATTTCTAGTACTTCCTTTTAATTACTAAACTCCTCTCTTCTTTTTCTTGTTTCTAATCCTTTACTTTTGATTCCATCCTCTTTTGTCTCTGTCCCATATTCTAATCTTAATTTTCCTTCTCTGTTTCTCCTCCTCTTTCTTAATTTTCCTTTAATTACTCCCATAGTAGATGTATGTTTTTTTCTTCCTCTAAAATATGAAGTAGTTCTATTTCTCTTTTTCTAATTCATTCAAGCCTGAAAAAGAATTGTTTTCTTTTCCTATTTTTTAGGCTCTGTAATCCTTCTTTACTCTCAGGATTAGAGGCATGAGGTGGAGCCTTGTACTTCTGAAGAAGGATATATAGTTTCTGGCATTTTTCCACTCAAAAGTAAAAAAAAAAAAAAAAAAGGAAAATATCCACAGTGAAGAATCGTAGAGGAGCCCCCTTGAGAGCTGATGTGAAAAACGTGTCATTTACACCGTTTCTAACAGGTCACAATTGCTGTAAGGTAAGTCTCGCTTATTGATAATGTAAGTAGTTTGGTCTGGTTGTAACTATGATTTTCAAAGCTGTGTACTGAAAGGGAAAGCGAAGTTTTAAAAGTAGTGTGCCTGCTCAGAGAGTGGTACTCTGACATCCAAGGAGCTTGGCTTCAGTGTGATACGCCTTCATGCTTTCCCTGCAAATCGAAGTGCTTGGTCATTAACACAGTGAGTCACAGTAATGTGTTATGATCTGATCTGGCATTTATAAGGAACTAGAGTGTCTAGCCTTGGATACCGCTCCTACAGGTCATTTGTCCTAGCGATAAAGAGAGTGCTTGCTCCCAAGAGAAAGCAAATCCGCCCATTATGTCAGCTCACACCCTGGAAAAGGCTACTGATTTCAGTGCATCTATTTGTGATGTGCTCTCTAAACGGGGTCAGTGTTATAACTGGGAGGAGGGAGCAGTTTCAACCGTGAGTGCTCAGAGAAATGGTATAACTGACTCTGTCAAAGATGAATGTAAAATGTAGACAAGCTGGCTTGTTTTATATTCACTTTTTTAAAAAAAAAAAAAAAGTACATATATAATGATTTGGTTTTGGGATCATTGATTTATATGTCAGGCAGATGAAAAGCAAAATTTCTATGATGCCTTTATCATTATTCTGACAAGGACTGCTTTTAAGTTAAAGACTGATAAAGAATGCCAACTTTTGACATTACTAGAACAGCCCTATCAGCTTTAATTTTCTTTTGTTTTCTTGTTGTCAAAGAAAGGCTATTAGAGATAAATTACAATCTCCAACTGATTAATCTAGTGACATGCATTTTTTTTTCCATAAATTGCCCTAGTCAGTTTAGAAAGCATTATATAATTTCACTGAGAAGCAAGCTACAGAAAGCAGAAATTGCAGATATTGAACCTCATCAATCTTTAGGCCAGATGCTCTCAAACCACTGGAAGACCACGGGTGAGTTGTCCACAGCTGACCCACTGTGTCATGTTGCACACTCAAATATATGAATCCATTTGTTCTGTCTGACTGTACTTTTCTGTGCAGTTTTCTTTGCATGCTGGAGACCGCTAGAGTGTGCTCAATTATCAGCCTGATAGGAAGCACACACAGTGGTGCATAGGGAGTGTTCAAGGTTGCTGAAAGTTTATTTTTTCCACTAAATTAGGGAGCTAGTGTGCTTGTCATTATAGATCAAAGTTAATTGACCTCATGCCATTAGCACTGGTGTAGTTACCGCACTGAGTTTGTAGAGAAAGACGGAGATTTTAAAACTGGAAAGTTTCGCTTTGACCAGTCAGTGTGTGCACACTCCAGTTTCACACCTCAGGTGAGGAGTATCCGTACAGATTAAATTTTGTCCAAAAGTTTGTTGCCTTGGATCATGCTTGGGCTCCAATATACTGTTTCAAACCAGTCTTTACTCTTTCTCTCTCTTCTCTTTCCTCTATTTTTATTCTTTCTACCAATTTACTAGTTTGATGAGTGTTCAGCCACAGTGTTTTCTATAAAACATAATTGACAGCTAATAATAATTTGCACCTCTTTAACCCGGCATAGTTTATGTTCTCAGCATTAGCCGAATCAAGCATTGCCCAATCAAGTAGGCCAGTATTATTCATGTATTTTGACAGGTAAACTAAAGTAGAAAACAAAATCAGATAGTTTCCTTGCGACCGTTAAGATGCCAAAGCCAGGATGAGAACATGTATCTTCTGACATCTATTCCTATGCTCAGCCATTTAATGGTTGGGTTTTTTTTCAAATATGCATATGATTATCATTATGATTAAAGGGTTACAATTAACATTCTTTTGGGAATAATGACTCCCTTATATTTATAATAGAAGCTTTCAAGTATAATCTGTCATCCTGAGTGTACGATTGACACAAACAGGGTGTACATTATAAAAAACCTTCCCTGCACCTCAGCTGGACATTAGCACAGATATATATGGCAATATGTGAAGTGAAAGAGAAAAACAAAGAAATAGAGAAAGAGGTGAAAACATAATGATAAAATCAGTGGAGAATATAGAGAATGACAGAAAAAAAAAAGAAGAAAAAAAAACGGGAGAAGAAAGAGGAGTCAGGCTGGATTTATTAATACCCAGGACTAAATTGTATATTACAGGTACTATGTGCAGGATGTAATAATTAGACATTATTTAGTAAAATAAGCATATAGAACCTAAAATGACACCATTCTGGGATAGAATTAAAAATCGTGTTTCCTGTCACAGTATATAAATGCTGTCAGTCTTGTCTATTTTTTAGTGCATAACAGTAAGGGAATAGAAATACTCTGTATGTTTCACTATCATGTTGTGATAATGTCATGTATCAGTGTGTATCATACCATATCATATATGTGTGTTTTCAGTGAACAGAAAATATTTGGAGAGAAATTCTTAATTTACCAGTGAATAGTAGCATCCCTGTAGAAGGACAGAACTTCAAAATAAAAATACTGTGCAGAGAGTTTTCCTTTTTTTTTTTCCTTGCAGTGTATGTGTTTGCAATATCCTCTTTCAAGACTTTGGCATCACAGAATAACTGTTAGTATTTAGTCACTTTCTGCACCAGTGATTCCGTCTGCCGGGGATTCAATTGATTTTTCACATCTCAGCATAAGGAAGCCCAGCCTGTGCCCTGTTGCCTGTGAGTGTGTGGTGGCACCAGCAGAAAGGGATGTCAAAGCAAATGCTTTTAGGACAAGAGCAATGATGATGGAAATACCACAGAGAGCTTTAAGGTTTCATGGAACTGCAAATATTTTCTTATCCGAGCAGTTCAAAATGCAGATTTCATACGGCAACAGACTTTGTCTTCTAGAATCTTGCCTTCTCATTAATGTCTGGGTTGGGGGTTTTTTGTGTTACTGTTCCTTATTTCTTTTTACATTTGCATTTAATCATCAACTCTTTAAGCATGAAATTAATGAAAATTATTTTCCTAATCCTATTAAAAGATACTCCTGGGAAGTATCTCACTCCTGGGAAGAGCACAAGGTTAGGGGTAAATGTGGGAGCAAAGAAGTTGACATTACGTCGGCTGAGATTTTTACTTTCTTAATGTATTGTGCTACCAGGCAGTATATTTATATTAACTGCATTTAATTGCTGTCAGGGCAATTGAAACTTCTGAGCAGACTGAGAAGAATCTTACAGTTTCCTAAATGAAATGGTAATTGTCAGTGGTGAATAGGACTATAGTGGCAAAACAGGTACATAAAAAGCAGTCATGGAACATGAGGGCCTGCTGCCCTCATAGGACTGGGGACTTGTGGACCCTCAAAGGAGTGGGGCTGGATTACTTTTGGGGTTTCCCCTAATGGTAGATGTAATCCCCAGGCTGCACAATTGATAAAAGTATAATGTCGGTAAACATTGCTTGCTTTATATGATGTTCTCATAAAAATCAACCCTCATTTGAAGATTGTGAGAACCTGACTTGGCCCTTGGAGAAGGCAGCTTCAGGCCTTTTGACCTGAATCCTGAGGAATTAGGGTATGATGCTCTGACAAGGGTATGGCAGTGCTTAACCTCTGTGATGCATGGAGAAATTATGTATCTTTCCTTATGCTCCTAAAACTTCTTAACTAAGCCTGCTATTGGTAGTAAAAAGGAAAGAAGTATAGTTACATGAGGATGAAATAAAAAAAAAAAGCCATGTTTAACATTGAATGAAAACTTACATCGAGTGCACTGACTGTATCACTGGAACTGTCTGTTCCTCCTATTGCTGGAAGCCTGAATGATGAAGGAATTAAAACTTCTAGTACTGGATACAAAGTGAAAACTTACAGCAAGAGAAATGTGGTAGCCGTGACATACTCTGGATTAAAGAATTGAAAAGTCTAAACTAATTAGGAAAGTGAGAAATGTATACATATGCAGTGAAATAGAATCGTCTGTTAGTGAAATAAAAAATGGGACCACTGAAAAGAGGGACGTTGAGAAAGGTTCAGAACTGGATAATGGTATCCATTTTGTGAGGTGGTGGGGTAGTGAAATTTACATGATCATGGGAAACTTTAACTCTCCCAAACAAATACATGAAAATGTCCATTGAACTGGATATTTGAATACCGTATTTTTTTTCCCTCAATTTATTTTCCAGTAAACTCAGGTCTCAGATATTCTTGAAAGTGAATGAAAGTAGATTTTTTTTAGTTTGTACCAAACAATCAGTGAATCAACAAAAATTAATCATGTGTTACACTTAGTTTCAGCAAACAGCAAGCTCTAAAGGAGCTGGACATAAAAACTAAACTTAGAGCAGATTCAATTTTATCCAGTTTCTTTCCGAGAAAAGTAAAAGATAAAGCTGTACTTCTGGGGCCTTAGAAAGGCAAACTGAAAAACTGAGGTTATTTAGTGAGTACTGGGAAGCTTAAATATTTGAATGCGTAGGAGGCATATAATAACTTTGAATCAAAAAAAAAGTTTTAGCAGCAAGCAAGATGATACGAGCAGACAGGAATATAGATCTCCCTGGAATAATAGTCATTCTAAACTGTGTGTTAAAAGTGAGAAGAGAATCCACAGGGAATGCAAAAGGGGATTGATTAGGAGTAAGAATTATGCCCTGGAGGTTACAGGATGCAGAACTGAAGCAAGAATGGCCAAAAGCTATGTTAAACCAGACTTCACTATTCATTTCAGTTCTCAACAGAGCTCTTCAGCTTTGCAAACAAAAATTGAACAAGGAGGAAAAATTCTCATCCAATGTCTTTCCAAGGAGCGCACACACACACACACACACGAAGTAGAGGGATGTGTGATGGCTTTAAACTACTGATCAGGAAAACCTGCCTCATCCTCCTGAGACCACGTTCTTAGTTACTGAGAAGTGCTGAAAGGGGCTCTACAGCCCCACTACTTCCTTATGCTTTCTTCTCCTGGTAAAATCTGCACCACAGTATATTTTGTAAGAACCTCTTCAGGGGTTTTGTTTTATTTGCTAGTAGAGCATCAATAAGCAAAGCTTAAGACAAGCCCTCTGGCTTGCCATTCAGAGAGCAAGGCTAAATGGGACTCGTATGTGGCATTACACATAGTGCCATGGCAAGGAGGAAAAGGCCCTTGGAAAAAGGCAAGGCAAGAGAAGGAGATTCATGTCTGTGGGACTCCTTGCTCCTTTACTGTCCCATTTGGAAGGTATGTAATAACAAGGCACACAAAAAAGTAAAGGGTCTCAAAGTCAATGATGATGAGTTTACTTCTATAGAATTTATTTCAGTTACAGTGTTGTTAAGAAAATCAGTAGTCTCTTGAAATTTTTACATTAATATTTCTGGCTTTTAGTTCTTTGTCTAGAAAATGGGAATTATAGTTTTTCTACTGGTGAAGGCTGTGTATGTGACAATACATGCATTCTTGCTGTAAAGCACAATGAAACTGGTGACACAGAAATCAGTAATTTTATTCTCAGTGGAGGAATGTGGACTGTCTGAGAATAAGGTTTGAAATGATCCATTCCATGAATGGTATTTAATATGTAAATGTTTGTTAAATAAGGCAGCAACTTTGTAGGGAGAAAAAAGCAAGAGAAGTGTTTATGCTATTTAAAATTGTACTACATTGGTGTTTCATGGAGAAACTGAAGGGTGTATGAATAACCTTGAGACCAGTGCGTCCTTTGTGTTTTTTTAAAATATTTTTGCCAGTTTATGATTGACTTGGCTATCTTTATATACTCCAGACTTATTTTAGTATACCCTATATATGTATATGCACATATGGAGTGAGATAAGAGTCGTACTACGTATGTATATAACAGAAAAAAAATATTACTGTTAGGATGGGGGTAGCTTTGTGTCATAGCCCCTCACCCAAACAGGCATGGCTCAACCAGAGAGCTCCTGCCAGTGAAATAATCCCAGTAAGCAATCAAAGAAACCATTCACAGGCTGAGATGAACATTGTGCCTAAATTAAGAAAGTTATGCATGGACCATCAAAAGTCATGAATGTCCTAGAAATGAATGCTGGTGGGATAGGCAGGTTAGACAGTTTAGGACTTGGATTTATCTCCTGCCACAAAACCCTGTGGGACCACTCCGTAAGAGTTCCACACACACATGAGAATGAAACACGTGCCCACCCCTACGCTTGCTTGTTTGTATGCAAACACATTTGTGAAGGGATGCAGGAAGACTTCATTGTTCACTCTTAAGAACTTTTTACTGCTAAAATTCCTAACTCCTGTTTCAAGGAGAGAAGTTTAAGACTGAAAGACTCCTGGTTACATGCACGTGTACCACTCGGGGCACTGTATCAGTGTGCAACAGTACTCTTCCTTCCACCAAGGACTGGGCAGCAAGAAGCAGTCAAACTAAAGTCAGTCTTTACTCAGAGTTTCACTGGGCTCAAGGTAAAATTGTCTAAGTGAAGCCTTGGGGTATGCTTTTGGCCCTGGGCAGTATTCACATCCACAGGGGCCTTCTGAGTGAGTCTGTGGATACGGACAGAGATAATTGTTATTGCAGTCACTCCAAGACACTAACAGAAACTTTGTCAATGAAAGCAGCATTCATTTAAAATTTTGGTCTTTATGCTACAGTATTCAAATGAGTATATTGTAAATTCTAGCTGAGGGAAAACAGTAAAGTTAATAGGTTTTGATAAACAACGAGCAAAAAGAGAAGTTGCCACTATTTATATTATGTATTATTTCTATAACATTGTACAACAATATCTTCATGGTTGCCTTTATACACTCTGATGGGTGTATACCTCGAATTTACAGCATGATTGTAAATTCTTTTAAGGAAGACACAGCACTTTGGCAGCTCACTGGCTTCTGTGATATAAGTACAGTTTCTTCTGCATTGGTTCTTTTGTCTGTAATGTAGCTTTTTTTCACTCATCTAAAAGGAATAGTGGATTAAAGTGAACTAAAATTATAAAACATGCTTTTTAACCAGTATTATTTCAGCAATACTGCTCAAAATGTTAAAGCACAGAGTTAGGGTGTTGGTTTTCTTTGTACTGTATTTTATTTTATTTTATTTCTCATTTAAACAGATGATGAGCTTTTGAAATGATCATGCAGATATCATAGGTATTCCAGTACATCTGCAGTTAAGTCTTTCCTCAGCTCCTGTTCCTCTGAGGTTCATATAAAATTTGACTGTATTCTTCCCCTTTATTTTCTACCTTTAAATATTGTAAATCAAACAGTCAACACATTCAAAACATATCAGTTCTTTGAATCCTTCTAGAAGACTCCCTACTGTGCTCTCTGAATTTTTAAGCTTTTCAGCATCTCATGTGACAAGTATGTTTTCTTTCAACGGACATGTGCAATACACAGTCTGTCAGCTTCTTCCCAACTCTGTCACTCAGAATGAGCTTCAGCATTGCTATATCAACTTATTTTTGATTGTTGGAAGTGTTCAGGTCTTTCTCAATGAATCCTGTAACCATAATTCTTGCACTGAAAGAATAAATACAAATGATGGTAGCCCCTTTGGTTAATCCGCATGTTGTTTGCAGGTTAGAGTCAGTATTTTTGCTAGTTAGCCTTGCTCTATGCACTCCCTCTAGTGATCCACCCACGTAAAACGTTTCCTTCTGAGGAGGGGAGAGCTGGAATTTCCCAGATGGCTCACAAAACGTTTAATGAAGTGTGTAGCACAACCATTTCATTACAACATATTGTGTACTTTTGCCTTTAATAACTGCATTCTTCATCCAAGAAGTCTCTGTAGCTTTCAAAAATGAATTACAGTGGTATTATTTTTCTCCGAATATATTTTTCCATGACAAGAACAGCACTTTCTTAAACTATTGTATTTATTAGCAACCTGTTACCCTCTGACACTACTGTCATTTTCATCAGCCTTGATAAAGTGAGTATCATTTAAAATCTCTTTAAAAATTATTAAACCAGCTTTATTGTGGGTTGTTACATTTTGTTTTAACTGTGCATGAAGCAAGAAAGTAAGTCTGCAAAAAAAAATTAGAATTTTTAATCCGATTTGCTGGCAGTTGAAAAATCAGATTAGTCTGAGGGTGAAATAATTTTTCCATATTGGGACAGAGGAATTATACTGTCCTGATGAAGCTGACTGAGATGGTGTTCTCCATCTCCAAGCCAAAGTATGGACCTCATTGCTCCTATTCCTAGGTGGCTACTGCTTCAGCTTCGGTTTAGAGGCAGCCCATGCGCTGTTTCTTCTTTCTTGGCTCTTTCATTGCTTTTGCACATGCCTGTTGTCTACTGCATTTTCTCTGTCCACTAAGGATGTGAAGATATGTATAAAGATTGGATATAGGTAGAGCTGAAGATCTTGTGCTTACTTTCTACATGACAGGGCATACTTCACCCTGTCGGATATAATGATGGCATAAGGGAATTTATTCCTTCAAATTAAAAAAAACCAGCATAACTAACACATTTTACTCCCTGTACCTTACAGTACCTCTGCTTAAATAATCATTCTTAATTTATTAAACAAGTTTTTAACAACAGCATAGTTAGTGGTGGACAGAGCTGCTGCAAATTTGTAACCACTGGCACCTCTTGGCTAGGCTGAGGAATTAAGAGGCAAAGAGACTGAACTGCCTTTTGATTCAGAAGGCACCCTTCTGAAATATGCTCTTACATCTTTTGAGAAATCACGTGGAACCTAGTTGCTGTGGACAGGGATAGGATGCAAACTCCTTCCAAAGAGGTTCTTTCAGCATGGGTGTTCAGTCACCTGTACCCTGTCATTATGAAAAGCTTCATCCAAAGGCATTAGAAGAGTTGTGATTGAAAGAATTTAATTTCTCATATACTTGCATAAATCTACTAGAACAAAATATTTTTTTTTAAGCTGTGGCTTTATTCCTCATATCAGAATTCTGTCCTTGGAGCATCACAGAATTGGGTTTCATGTTCAATTCTTGACAGATATTTGAAAGGAGCACTAATGTTGTAAGCACAGCAGCAGCTGCAACTATAGCCCAGCTTCCGTTGTTTATAGTGTGAATGCCATCCTATTCATTACAGCCAAGTTCTGCCCTTTTTGAACTTGAGCTTCCCAAGAACTTCAGCAAAAGCTGAGAGTATGTAGAGCTCCAGTCATGTGCCAGTGTCAGCAATCTAATATGTTTGTTTACTCACAAAGTAATGTGTACAAATAGCATCCAATTCTTCTGGGGCTGGTTGAGTATTTCTACAATCGATGGGTACGGGATTGGCCCTTAATTTGCCAGCAACCAGGGCATTTAAATGAGCTATGCCTTGGACAGCAGATTGGATAGCTGCTCACGTCGAGTTTTGCTTGATGTACGTAGCATCTCTGATAGAGCCAAGAAGATGTATTAAATCTAATGTGCATGTGTGATTAATCTGTGCATGAACAGTGAATCTTACTGATGTGCAATTACTTCATTAGCAACCAGCAATTCTACACTGAAACCAATCTATAGTAAAACCAATCTGCAATTACCCTGACAGCAAACTTTGTCTGTTGCTATTGTACATTAGTGTTTCCATACTTCCTGCTAAAGTCACTCTCAATTCATTCCTACACTTGAAGTGTGGAAAAAAAAAAAAAGTAAAATTTCCTATCATGAAGAATCAAAGAATTATGTCAAGTAAATAGCAAATGAATGAAAGAAAGAATACTGCTTCCTTGTGCAAGCCAGAGACCAAGGGAATATGAAACCACTGAAGGATACCAGGTTTAGCAAAAAATGTGAAGTTTGAGTGGATTGTTCACATTAACTGGAGAGGAGTATCTTTAGAGATGAATAAGCAAACAGCAGCTTCTCCTCATGCAGGGATGGAGGTAACAGGGCTGAAAGATATGACACTGTATGTAAGATCTGTGCATATTACATGTTTTTAATCCTTTGCTTGAGTGCTTCATTTAAAAAAACAAACAAACAAAAAAAACCCAAAAAAAACCCCCAAACGACCCCCCCCCCAACAAGAACAAACCCAAACTGATTCGTGGATATCAGATAGAACCAGCCCAGCAAACAAGAAAACTGCACTGCAGAAATCCATCTGAAAGCTGTGGGATTCAACAAGAGGTGATGGATGGAAAACCTGATCCAGAAGGAAGGCTTACTAGCAAAACAAAACAGATTCAAGCGTATTTTCCCTATAACCATGACACAGCTATTTAATGCTGCTTCCTCCCCCCCATTCTTTTTTTTCCAAAATGGAATTGTGTCTTTGTTTTCCCTTTCCCTACATTAAAATGGGCACTAGCTACTTTTTCCACAATGCTGTTTGATCTGGGCAGCAGTTTGATAATTTTTACTGTTTTTAGCATCTTGAATGCTTTGCCAAAAATGGTTGTCACTCCTCTGCAAATCACAAGATAACTGAATATTCTTCCCTCTTTTGTGAGCTAAGTCCAGAGAATTTTTAGTGGAAGCTCTATTTGTTGAGAATGCAAAGCCAATGTTTCCATGTATTTTAAGTAAGATGAAGATGAATTTCTGTTTTAACGTAAATATAACCTTGCCTCTGCCCAGCCCCCAAAACCCCCAAACCAGCAAAGAATAGTGCTGCAGAGGGGTTTAATCTTAAGAGTTATGTCAGTCAAATGATGCTCCAAAGCCAGGGAGAAGCTCAGATACAATTTTAGCACTTCTGCCTTTCAGAACTCAGTTGGATGTAATGTCTACATCAAGGAACTGACAGAATGAAGCTAACTGGTGTGAAAAAAAATCCACTCCTGAAGAAGAAGCTTCTAAATACCAGTTGTCTAAATCTATTGATAAGCAGGGATGCATTATTAATGAAGCCTGCAGCCTGCCTAGTGCTGCTCAGATGGTTCAAGCATTTAGGAGGAAATATTTCTGTGAAGTGCTGCAAGGAATAATGACAGTGTCTGTCTTAAATCGAACAAATGACTGTAGCAAGCTCTGGGGAGGCTCAGAGCAAGCAGATGCTTTCCAAGTGAAAGGCAGTGGGGTACCACCTGCTGTAGGCAGGCAGGCAGGAACAGTCCACTAAATATTGACTTGTTAATAATTCAAGACAACAGGAACCCCTAGCTCTTCAAGCATGGCACTGCCCCTTCATCATGTGGCTTTTCATCACCCTAATGAGCTACTTGAAGAATCAGACACTGAAATCTCTCACAGATATCCCCCAAAGACTAGGACTTGAGCTGCCATAATTCTGAATAAGAAGTTGTCGGCAGTACACAAAATCATGAGAATTTTAAACATGGCAGGATCGGTTCTTTAGCTAGATAGTACCATTTGCTGTGCATTGCTGTGCAGTGACTCAGTCTGCAGCTTGTACAGCTCCTGGGGAAGAATGCCTGGCTTTTATGACATTTCTCTGGCTAAAAATAATTGACATTCCATTTTATTACAGGTGTATCGATAGTTTTAGTTTCAACAAGAAAGAGAGCTCTGTGAAAATCTACAAAAGATTACCTGCAATTGGAATTCTCAGTTAGTGCTTCCTAAAAAGGAACGTGGTTTTGTGATTAGTATGTGTTTGGGACCCTCCCCAACTCCCCTACCCTCATCATGGATGTTCAATCAGCATTAGCAAATGAATACACTTCAACTGAAATAACAGAAATTGAATAACCTATTGACAGAGAATAACCCTTCAAAATTTAGCAAAGCGTTATACAGACTGCATTGACTTCCTGTTTTACTATTAACAACAGCAGTTTGCCCTGCTTTAGTGCTGCAGCTTTAAGGTGAACTGCAGGAGCTTTCCTATTCTTGCAGTCCTTCAAACTTGAGCCAACAGATAGGAATTATAGCCCAGCACTAGGCTGCACTATTTTTCTGTCCCCCTCTCTTTCTCCCCTCCTCACAAGAACAGAAGTTGTTTGTCATAATGGCAAGAATAAATATCATGTAGGTTCCGTGGAGAATTTGCACATTTAGTCTTACTCAGCTGTATTATACAAAAACATGGAGAAAATAATTTATAACAAATAGAAATGTGGGAGACTGAGACAAAGATTGGCTGTCTGAGAGATTCTGATAGTGACAGAGGAGTGTCCCCCAAAGGAGGTCTTCTGAACTAAAACCATCTAGTGATTACAGCCTTGGACCAGCCTTGCTCAGCTGGGTGACCATACGCTGGCAGAAGCTCTACAGTTGAGTTGTCCCACAGAATGTTTTTACTTCATGCTGTTGATGCAGTACGGATAAAACATAGGTGAGAAGCTGTATGGCCTACCACAAACTCGTCGCTAACAGCATTCATTAGTGGCAAAACTGGGTATGTGAGCAACATGAATGGACATCTGGTTTCTGCAAAGCAAAACACTAATGAGAGGACATGGTGAACCACCTAGCACCTGCAAATTGCTGTCTGAACACACCCTGCCTTTGAGGATAGGACAGCAAGCAAAACTGGGTATGAAATTTTTAAGTCAGAGGCTGAAAATTGACTCCTCAATTTTATTTTCAAAAAGATGTTAATTTCAAAGTGTATAACCACAAACTGGCAACTACACGTTTATCTTGCCCACAATGGTATTACTAAACATTGATCACTTTTCTGCTTTCTAAATTAAATGGTAGAATAAATAGCAATCTGTTTTTTTCTCAAAATGTTGTTGCATCCTGAGATGTCAACAAAATATGTGACGCTGTTGAGGAGTTATATGCAAGCAGTTTGCATGTTTCAATATGCATCACTAGTAGAAGCAATAAGTTGCCAAATTCCTCACCAATACTGCCAAGTAGACAGGGTTTAAGGAGGAGAACATAATAGTGTTCTTCAAGAGTCCCTTTGATCATGGGAAGCTTAAGCTTTTGAAATATCTTGCAACTGGCTAGCTTAGGATGAAATTTTTAAAGGCTGCAAGGATCTTAAAGCCTTCAAAGGTGTGCTTTCTGTCAAAAATCACTGTGATTGCTCTGCTCTGCGAGGCTTTGCTAACGGAAGAAATACTTGCCTTGTACTTCAACATTAGCATCTCTGAATGCCAGCAGTACTGTCAGTAAATTAGTTTTAAATGCCCATTGAGCTCTGTAGACATTGGCTTAGCGGAACTGTCAGGGCCCATCAATGCAGCTACCAGATAAGTATGTTGAGGGAGATGCTGCAAGGGTCTGGAAATAAGCAGGCTGGCAGAGAGGACACTCTCCACCGCTGGGTAGCTGTTTGGAATCAGATATTGCCAGGAGTAGCAGGGACATAATTAAGGTTGAAACAGGCATTTCTTAAAATGTTTTACTGTGTTTTCAACTAAGCAGAAAATAAGGCCCTCATTTTCCAATGACTTTAAGATGATCAGAAATAACACTCCAAAAATCGCCATCAAAATGTTAGAGGAATCCAACACACTCTTTGCGATGCTGAAAGAGAGAAGAATAAAGTATGCCTTTTTATTAATTCAGATTTTTTCCTGTGATTAAATTTGTAACTAGTTTTCCTCTATAAAATCAATTTTACTTCATCTGCAGTTACTCATGCGAGTGCTTCTTTGACGAGAGAAAAAAAATGGGGGGAATTCTGCATTGTGGTATTACATGAGATTGCATCTCCTCCAGCAACACTTGCTGTTCTATTGCAGACTACATCTGTTGCTCCATTTTAAAAGTCTTTATTTTGCCCTTCCTCACGTCCCTGTTGATTTTATTTTTTTTTCCCTTTGAAGAGAGAATAGTGCTACAGAATGCCCTAGGTTAGGAATGCGTGCATTCAGTACCACTTCTCAAGCTAATCTCATTTTTCTTTGATTGTATATCTAGTTTCTCCAAGTATGAAACCAAAAATAATCCTCAAAACTTAGGCCATTAGACATGCAAACAATCAAACTTGGGTTGATTTTGCAAGTAGGTTGACTAATAGGTTTGGGTTTTTTTAGCTGGAAAAGGAATGAGGTGTTCTGTTAGGACAGCTGGAAGAACAGTCCACCCTGTTGATGTTGCCCATGTCCTAGTCCTACAGCTGACTGGCTCTATGGCCTTGGGCATGTCCCATCCTCTCTCGGACTTCCAGGTGTAAGGCCTCATTTATGTTATTTTTATGGAATGAATTATGTAAGTTTAAATGCAAGCTAAGGTAAGAATTTGATGGGCTGACTGTGTAGAAATGAATCACCAAGTGTGTTATATAGGGCTGCTGTAAGAACTATTTTGAAAGGATGTTCTAGAGGAGCTAAATACTCTCACATCATGATCAGGACTTTTTATACCTTACAGACAAAAGTGCAATATCACCTCAGTCTACACCAACCACTCATGCTTAGTATGTGTCAGAATGCTTTTCTTTTTCTGTATAATACACTACTTTATTTTGCATGTGGGAATAATTTTTAAAATGTCAGTTTTCTAACTAGGAAAGAAATTATATTGTCTGGTGATAAAATAGTGTAACAAACGGGTACAGCATCCTTTGGAATGTGAGATAGTGGTGTCACGGGCACGAGAGTGGCCCCAACTCCAGTAATATTGTTTAACAAATGCTTGTTTCACACTAACTTCACTTAGGGCAAGAATGTCTTTGTATTGAAGCTTTCCCTAGTACTCTTTTTTTGGGGGATAGGAGTTCCTCAAATTTGACACGGTAGAACAGCTAAACAGTTTCTAAAGTATAATGCCTCGATTTTAACTCAATGAGTACTCCAAACTTCTGATCTGTTTCTTCTCCCCTCCTTCCCTCCTTTTTTTTTTTCTTTTTAAATACTATTAGAGGAGAAAATACTGGCATTTTGTCCCAATTATTCACGCTAGCTAGATCTAGGGAGTACAGAGAATAAGAATAAAATGTCAGACCCAATTCTGTCACCATAAGATATGAGTAACTGCATATGACTTTAATAGACACTACCTATATCATAGACTCGGAAAATAATATCCAGAATTCCTGATCAATGCAGATAAAATCAGGTAGATGGAGAGATGCATTCTCAATTAAGTTAGAATATTTATGCTCAAATTCACTTCTTTTTCTTTTTTTTCTTCATATTTGTTAAACAGTAAGTGCTCCTGGGTCTCTCTTTATTCAAATAAGCAAAATGAATCAAGGAAAGTTATGTGGACCAAAACTCCTGGTACCTAAATGCTCTCTGTGAGAACCTTCACGGGATTGGGGGTCTTGTCTTGTGCAGCTTTGCAAGAGTGCACAATAAGGAAAATATCCAAGACACTATGGAACCCACAAAGAGAGGGATGTTCAGATTCTTTCTGTTTTATATGCTGGCTAGCAGGCATATACAGATGTGAACTACAAAAAGAGCAGAAAGCTATTTCTACAGAAGTATCTGCCAAGCTGCAAGAGAGGAGAGCATGATGCAGTGTAAGCATCAGACAGAGTGTAGCTTTACCCATAGGTAATAAATTTTGTCATCAGTGGTGTTACGGCTGTCATGGTCTAAAGACAGAAATGAGGGAAGGCTTATAGGAAAAAGTAGTATCTTCCATTAGGTCCCCAGTACAGAGAAGTTTTCAGGTGCACAGACCTCTTTCTCGAACTTCATTTACTTCTGTAATGCACTGTAATAAGGTAGATCCAACACCCACTCCAGCAAGGGCTGGAGCCCTGATTGCTGCTGGCTCGTGGGGAAGACCCTCTTTTAGTGAGGCCACCTTGAGTATAACAAAGGGGAGGAAACAGTGAATGGATGAGGGCAGGAGACTTCCATGCAAAAGGAAACTGAAGCTCTGTACTTGGAAAGATGAGATAAGCTGGGATGTAAGCTTTATTAAAAATCATCTTTTTCAATTTAAGAAATCTTAGGAGACGTCTCTTTACAGTGAATATGTAGTTGGGTGGAGTTGGTGAAACATTCTGTCATCTCAGAACCATGATATGTTTTGGGTTATGCTACTTTCTGTTCCGGAAAATTACTATTATCTTTTTCAATTATTAGCAAATTGTTGCCTTACCATTATATATCCCATCTGGATTTTAAACAGGGTATTAGTTGCAAACTACCTTACAATGCAGAGGAAAACTTGCTGGCTCATAAAAACATCTGAAGCACTTTGTTCATGGCACAAGAGGGAAAATATTCTTGTTCCATACTCTCATCAGTTTTGATATACTAGACCTGAGATAACACTGTGTTTATTCTCTCTCCTCCTCTTTTCTTCACAACTTTCAGAAGTGACTGGATTCTTCTTTCATTGAACTGTTCTTTCTAAAAGATCTATTTTTAATATTATTCTTTCCTTCATTAGCAATTTTAGGTATTTGATACTACTAAAAAAAGTTTTAATTGCAAAGGCAATTGGTCATTGAAAACACAGCCATGGTATTTAACCTGGTTCCATGTTCCATTATAGAATATTTTTACCAGAAAAAGAACTCTTAGTCTTTTTTTTCCCCATCTTCCTTTTAAAGAACTAGTGCATTTTTAAGTATATCTTAAATAAGTTTGTAATTTTTGGCATCTTAAGGTGCCAGAGCAGAGAAATGAACCATAAATGAGAAACATCAAAAGTAACTTAGAGAGAATTTTTTTTTTAATATTAAAGCGATGAATCACAGGCCAAATTAACAAGTAAAGGAATCCGCCTATAATGAAATCTTTTTTTCTAACATAACACTTCATTATAAAGGGAGTTTTTCTATAATAGTAGCAAGTGTAATTACATTTTTATATATAATTAGGACATTATTATCATTTCACCATATCAAAGTTCATTATAAGACATCTCCAATGCATTTTTCATAGAGCAAAAATAAAAAGAGAACAGGGGTCCTTCAATTAGACTGGTTTAAGGACATCCACAGAGACTGAGGGAAGCTGATCAAACAGCTTAGCCCAAAAGGGACCAGGTAGAAACTCATTGCTTCTCTAGCACAGGGAAGTTGCAGTTTTACATATCCTACTTGGTATTAATTATACTTTTCCCCCCTCTCATATTCCACTGCATTGTTTGGGAGACAAAAATCCTTTTAAAGTTGTAACCCACCAGAACTGAATAGGGAAGATCTGAAATCTCTGTACTCCATGAGTCTCAGTCATGAGAGCTCCTCTGCCTTCTTGAGCATGTTGCTGTTATGCGCAGGATGATGCACCTGTGTCACCAGAAGGACATGCAGATGGAATCCATGTAAGGTGATCCATTTTCTAGATTAATTTGAAAATGTCTGTGTTCATTTTTTTTCTAATTTGAAAAACAGTTTCACCCTTTCCTCCTTCAAAATCCCTGTCTTCCGGAGTACGGTCAGGATTACGGAGCTACTGAGAATTGGTACAAGAGCAATCAAATGTCATATTGATTATTAGTTTGTATGCTCCTTAAACTGATAAAACTATGCATAGTTTGATTATGCCCCAACTACTTTCCTATTCCTGAAGGTTTTTTTTATCTGGTGCACTCATACATGTAAATCCCTGCATGCTTTTCTAATTGCCAGAATAGGTGTGTCCTCTTCCTCTCATAAAATGCATATACAAGTTCTCTGGTAGAGCCATAGGATGGACAGTGTTTAATTCTGATTAACATATCATTCATGTTCAGAGTCAGAAGTTACACAAATTTCGTATTTTATTAATTACAATGTACTTAGTTATTTTTGCTACACTGCCAGGAAAAAAAAATGACATAGAAAACTCTCCAGCTTCCTAAACTTCCTAAACTCTTCACCTTGCAGAGCAGCTTCACTCATTGAAGAAATAAAGTATTAATTTTTAGAGAGAAATAAAGGTGTAGGTCAAAAATGTGTGAAACCAGCCATGAGTCGAGGAAGATGAGACTTTTCTAACATATTTTTTTATTTCTGAGAGAGTAATGCATCAGCCACTGTTTAGCATATATTTCTGAAGTCTGCAATAGGATGAGAAGTGGCGCTGCCTGTGCTCTGGGTAGCTGAAGCCAAATAATATTACTGTAATGCTGATCCTGCCTGTAGGGCCCATTGCCTGGTTCTTCAAAGCACTAGCCATGGCTGCAGGATTTCAGTTTGGCATGAATCCGTTCCTGATAAACTCAGAGAATGACTGAAGTAGGCTCTCGTCTATTTGAAAGACTGTAGATGTCCCCATAACCATTCATCACTTAGAGACTGACTTTCAAAGTATTTATGCAGCGGCTGTTTGCCCTTTGGCCTTTTCTATAAAAGATTTTTTGCACTCACATAGATAAATGGTGGCACCACTGTGAATTTCTGGTGCGGAGCTAAAGGAAATCTAAACTCAAAGACCTGGGTAAGATGCCGAGAGCCCAGTTTCTTGCACTGAAATTTTTAACAATTGAGCTTCTGCTCAAGTTTAAATTTCTGTAATTTCAAGTTTAAATTTCTGTAATGCTAAAAGCGTTGATAAAACTCTTCTTAGCAGTAGTTGTAGGAGCTCAGCATCCTTTAGATGAAGAAGGATGAGGACGGCAGAAGGAAATATAGACCAGGATAACTAAAACGCAAGAGACCTAAAATGAAGACCACCAACAAATGTTTAGTCAAAATTTCTGTCTTGGTTTGGCTTCTCTGTAAAGTAAGGATGTAAATAGTGGCATCCCACAAAAATGGATTTTAGGGATTTCAGCATTTGTTAAAGCCCTGAAGAAATACTGTCTGTTCTCTTTAATGAAGTTCTTGGGAAGAAAGTGAGTTTAGCGTTAATGTGATCCTGTCTGCTTATCCTTCCCCTAGAGAGCTATTCCCATCCCCAGTCAATGGCCCATATTGCACTTCAGATATGTCAGGTAGAACAACAATATGACATTTTGCCTATGGGAGATTTGCTGTTTCTGCTACTGTATTCTCACAGCAAAATAGATGTTTGCTTGCAGAGGAGAAAAATCATGTTAATAGGGATGTTTGTATTTGTATTTTAAATTAACCTTTGTTTTCAAATGTGGATTTCATGCCCTTAAAAAAAAATGTTGCCATTTCACTCAAGTAAATGATTGCAACACGAAGCATCATCTTGTCAGCACAGCTTCCACCTGCCCTTTGGTGGACAACTCCCCTGGACTGGTGGAGTTATTGGTGTGCTGTTGTCTTCACAGTAACCAGGACAGCATAAGGCAAGACAGAGCCTCACTGACAGAACCATATCTGCCTTGTGGCATGTGAAGGGCCCCAGTTCCAGCTCTGCCCTGACCCTGTGTCCCTCCCAATGCGTACATTTAGGGTGAAGGTGAGCTTTTGGGGCAATAAGCAGAGATCTCCTCTCCCCCAGAAGAGTGACCTTGTTCTTCAGGAGTAACAGGAGTAGTATTTTGGGTCTCTTCTCCTCTTGAGGGCTAGTTCTGTTCTCCTCCTGCCATGAAAGGGTTTGCTTGCTATTTAAAACAGCAATGAGATTAATAAAACAGTTTTTCCTCACACAAATATTAACATGTTTCTCTGCAAGCTTACGCAGGTGTCAGTGATGATATTCTGGAATTGTTCTTTCTGGCCAAGAGTATTAGAAGCATTTTATTTCAGCAAAAGGTGTGATTCTGCTGAACTCACAATTCATGAACCTTGACTGCGAGGTGCAGGACTGTAACTGTCCCTATAACCACAACACCAACACACGGTGTATCCTCAGGAGCTGCTGCTCTCTGTGCAGAAATAACCCCCTGCTCAGGAAGGGTAGGATGGATATGAGAAGGGAACAGCATAATGCACCCATCATTGCTTTGTCCACTAGTTAAACCTAAATTCTGACACCAGTTTCAGTCAATTAAATTTCCAGTGTATTCTTTCTTTTACTAGTCTTGGTCTTTAGGCAGTCTCAACGGAGTGGTAAGAAACTTATTTTTTTTGAGGAGAAGGGATGCCTTTTTTAATCATTAAGGCCAGAGATAGAAGGTTCTCTCTAGAACTTCCCTCACTGTTGGCACTCTCCCAGGAGCAGGTTTCAGCATGAACTGATTGTTTGGATGGTGACAGTAATGTGCTTGTAGTGACCATTTCTCTTGGGGCTCCTCTTCTTCAGCCAATCAGTCAGTGCCCAGACAGTGAGGCATTTCTCAGAAAATTCCCAAACATGCTGCAAATGCACTGGTAATGGTAATAATGTATGAATTCTCATCCTGTTTTTGCCTGGCTGAATCACTGCTCAACTGCATGGTATGCAGTGCCTCAGTTATTATAACAGGGTAAACAATCCATAAAATAAACACAGAAGAAATAAAATCAGTCAAAGCAAAATATACACCTTGGAACAAAGCTATTAAAAGATTACTGAGAGGTACTTCAAGGACTGTAATGTCTGTCAGACATGTAGTACTAGAACTAGATGAAATGATTCAACTGATGCATTAAATGCTTCCAGTATAAGCAAGTGGAAAAACTCAGTGAAGAGACACAGCCCTTGAATTGGGTAAGTAGCATGACAGCTGGTAAAAAAAAACTGACAAAATACATTTGCATAGAGCAATTCATTTATACAGGATAGTACTGAGATGAGCTCAATAAAGGATGCCTGCAATTGAGGATATAATATCTGAGCTGGCTGGGAAAAGAACAGACTGTCTCACAGCCAGGCAATTTTGTATTAAGCAAGCAATTACTTACCCTAATCTCCACATTACAAAGTAGGAATGGATGGCTAAGAGAGACAATATGGATTAAATTTTCTGTAAAAGAACATTAATCCTATCAGACAAATATGCTGAAAGGACTCCTTGAAATAAATATCCAGGTGATCAGCATGCTCAAGTATAGTAATTTGAAGTTAGCAGAAACTCAAAGTAGATGATGTCTACAACATTTTTTGCATCTAAGAGCAAGATAGGGAAGCATAACTAAAATAAGGGAAAACCAAGAGAAGCAATGACTGTCGAGAGTGTTATACAGGGCTCACTCACTGTCTGTTATAGGTATACCTTGAACCTGGTAAGGCATGTGTTATCTGATAAGGTGTGTCATCTTCCTAGTGAGAAAAGAGAGACTATTAACATCTGTAAGTTTCCTGAACTAAATTGCTTTCAAGCATTTAAGGTGGCAGTTGAACAAAGAGGTGATGCAGACATAACTGTTTCAGCTTGGTGTATCCAGTGTCTAACTCTAGAAGCAAGTGACCAGCTGTTTAACGTACAAATGCTAAATTCAGAAAGTAGGGAAAAACAAATAATGCGATGCCAATGGAAAAGTGGGCTGTTGATTCTCCAAAAAGGACACCACATAACCTTTCATATCAAACCTGCTGTTAAAAATGGAATGCAAATTATGAAAGTCATGAATTGGCTTTTCAAGTGCAAAATTTGCCCAGTTCAATTTTGCAATTTGAAGATTGCAAATCAATTTGAAAATAAGCATGACTAGCCAGAACATTTCTTAAAAACAGTAGGAGTGGCTTCACAATGCTTTCAATGCATGCAGGTAAAACAGCTGAGTCATTTTTACGCTGCTAATATGCCCTAATTTAGATTAATCCAACAAGGAAAAGATTATGGTATATATCCAACATTGAGAACAGCAGAATTACAATACTGTAACAGAGTATGTCTGAAATTTTCAACCTGCAAGAGATAGACAAATTGTAAAGCTTGCAAATCTGTCAACTAGACTGGTTCTGAGGCAGTTTTAAGAGAGACTGAAAATGTCCAAAGATGTAAACAAAAAGTAGCTGCTAACTGCTTGTCATTCTGTCAGTCTGGCCAGACATCAGGAGCAAAGGACTCCGTGCAGGTGGTGAGTTCAAAGAAAAAGATCCTCTATATCAGTAACTCCTTGCCATACTTGGGTCATTGAAAACCTGAGCTCTGAAGAACCAGAACAGCTCTTGGATAGAAATGCAAGTGCTCTGAGGAGGCAGAGTTGCCACAGGCTGGCCAAACATCGCCCAGGGTAGCAGTGACCTGAGAAGGGACCTCTCCCATTGGCAAAGCAAAGCTGCCGGATCTGTATTTCTTTCTGCTCTCCAATGCATAAGACAAATGTGAAAGCAGAAAAACAAGAGAACAAGCACGAACTGCATGAGATGCTGTGTCAAAAAAAGGAGGTCTGGACAGATTAGTCCATGGTCTCTTTGCAGCCTTGCCTTCAGTAAGAAATGTTTGGTTCTCAACCATAAAACTGTTTGTGTGGGTTTTATTGTGGCTATAGATTTCTAATTATCAGCAAACATGGAACCAAACTGACATTTCCTAATTACCTTTTTTCCTAGTTATCTGAACAAGTGTGGCAGTGCTGTTTAGATTAGGTTTGCTCTGTTTCACCAGGATGTTTTAGAACAATGTGATTATGCACGGTTGCACCTAGCTACTACTATCATGACAAGTACAGAAGTTAAATTATGAAGCAAACGTAAGCTTTGAAGAAATTTTTATTTAATCTGTATTCCCCTGTTTCATCTGCTCATCCATCCAGCACAATCTGCATCATTATTAACCACACCATATTTCTAAAAAAAGAGTATAAAAAGTAAGACATCTGTGTTATAGCATTAATATATTCAAAGGTTTTTACTTTCATCTTCCAGGCATTAACACTATGTAAGTGCAATGTAGGCGCAACTTACAGCATCGATGAGATACCACAAGAAAAACGGACTAAGTGGCAAAAAGGAAGGAAAAAAAGATACAGGGAGTCTGCGTATTATGTAAAAAGAGGACTTTTATTCATAAATAGAGCACTTTCGCCTATTCCTTCTATATACCTTTATTTCTAATTGCTACCACAATTTTTAAGGCACTGAGGCAAGCCTCCAGCAGTGTGCTGAAGGTGTGTTTGTGCTGTTATGCCCTCTGGCTTTGCTGCCAGCCTATTCCCTTAGATCAGAGCCAGAAGGCAGACTGTTTTCGAATACCGATCACCTCACCCAGACCTAATCCTTTGAGTTCTCTTTGGCATCTATTCCTTCTGCCAGTTTCCTCTTCTGTTCCTCTCTTTTCTTCTGAAGTTGACAACAAAGACATCCTCAGGGCCCTCCTTGATGTAAGACCACTCTTGATGTTGTTACAGTGTGGGTTTTTTTTTGTACCCTAAAGTTGTGCTACTTTTATATTCAGCTAGCACAATATTTGCACACCAGAAGATAAAGAAAATGAGAATACGTTACACGGAACGATAGTTTCTTTTTTATTTGTACACCTTGGTCCTTGCAGTAGAAAACCTTTTTTCTTTTTTGTCATTCATCTACATACCTGATCAAGAACCTAAAGGTACCTTTTTACAGGCTGTGCTTCTTATATACCTTAAATTGGCCTGACCTGCCACTTTTAATTTTAAAAAGATGGCTGTATGGGATGTGGATGAATATGGAATTTCTATGAAGCACAAAACTTTTGAACGGTTCCTGTCCTCTGTGATAGCGAGTTTTAAAAGGGAAATCTCCAAAGAGCTAATTAGTAGACAAGTAGAGCTCAGGCTGAACAAAGCTGAAAAGATAGCAGATAACTAAAAGGACCTGGCCATAGCTGACAAAAATCAAAGCACTGACAGAGAGCTGGCAGTAACCTTGGGCTGCTAACTGACAGGGACAATAAAAAAAGCCTCTGAGTGTGGCAGAGAGTGACAGCCACAACCACAGGCTCTCTACAGAGCCTGAAACCCCCACCAAAACGAAGATATAATCTTCTGCCTGGCAGCACCGTACACTTTTCCCTCCCATTCCAAATTGGGGAAATTGGAGCTTGTCTAAAAAATTCTGCTGCTGAGAATGGAAATGTCCAAGACTGGCATGCAAAGTTTAGTCACAAACCTACAGTCTGAGGGGACACTTGCAAAAATGCAAGTTTGATAGGGGGACAGCAAAGGTTTACTTTGCTTACCCTGCCACATGTGCTGGAGCAGCCGCATCGCTGCTTGACTCTTACTCTCCGTAAACCTTCATAAGATAAACATGTAGCACAAACTATGAAAGGCGTTTAGTCACCGTATGCTCCCATTTTTTTCTTTTATCCTACAAATTATAGCAAGCTTACTATATATCAGCAATTCCCATGAGCTCTAGGAAACTGTAACACAATTACTTGGGAAATCTCTCTTGTTTTATGACAGGATGGAGATGATTTTAAGGTTAAAGAAGAGCTGAAATTTTCTTTATACTCTCTGGAAAAATCTTGACAGCCCTTAATAATACTTGGGTTACCCAGTCTTAAGGCAGTCACTATGCCACACTGTCCTGGATATGTGTGTTTAGCTTGATCTTTCAGCTAAATGGTCACTTCTGAAAGCCATGCATGCATTCAAAGCATTAAATAATGCTTCGAAGTTATATCTGCCCAAGACATACAAGAAAAAAAACCCACATACCTAAATATTATTTCAATTTGCTTAAAAGCTTAAAACATCTAAGTCCTGTTTTCAAAATTAACACTGCTGTTTAACAGCAAGCCAGAGCAAACTCAGAGAAATTGACCTGCAGCTTCTAAATCTCATAAAAGAGATAATCTTTTGCTTAATTTACATCTGTAATTTAGCAACCTCAGGACTGGGGAATTCTTTTATTTAGAAATTGTAATTCTAAGCCAGAACACAAAAATGCTGCTTAAGAGACCCTCTGTCTGCTGGGACAGCTACACATGGGCATCTTGCAGACAGCCCATAGATCATGCTTACAGTCAGAGCCCTGATCTATATGAGTATCTAGATTTTAAGAAAAAAATCATCATGGCATCTTTTGAGTGTTGACATTTTTAAAAATTTCATTCATCTTACTTGCCACCTATTTTCATTCTCTTTTTCATGTGACCAACATAGCAGGTGGCTATGCTTTATTCTTCTTTCTTCTAAACCATGTCTTTCACTCTCAGTCTTTGGCTTGTCCTGTCCTTCTAAGATTTCTTCTACATGTCTTAAAGTGTCTTTGTAAGCCTTTGAGTTCTCCTTCATGGCTCCTGCTTTTTTCTCCACAGGTGTCGTTCCCCATTCCTTCCTTACATACATTTCCTCTTTACTCCAGTCACTCCCTCTCCTTTCCCTCAGAAAATAACTTTACTCTTCCAAGTATGTGTTCTTTATTCACTTTACAACACAACTCTGTAAACACATATGAACCACAATGACATAAAAGGACCAACAAGAACATAGCCATTTCTTGCTTATTCTTCTTCAATGAAATGTACTTTGACCATTTTTCCTCTCCCTTCTTTCTCAAACTGCAGTTTCTATTTCACTGCATTCTGTTAGCAACTGCCCTCACTTAAAAAAATGTTCACCACTTCATCCTCTGTTCTTACACTGATATAGATGAAGAAAAGAGCTTTTAAAATCTTCTTTTATTAATCTTAGTGGTTTAATTCCACCCTGACTAAAGGGCTGGCACAGGTTAACACACTAATACATATATACACTAAAACAATCGTAAATTGGTTTTGGAAGGTATCATTGTACTGCATTATACTCAATGCATTCAAAATGAATGCAGTTTGTAAGGGTGACATTCATTTCTGGTAGGAGCTGAAACAAAATTGGACCAGTTTAACTGAGATTGACATTAATATATCACTGAGCAGTTAGTTATATCACATGAATTAGATATTACAAATTCAAGAATCATTTGTTATGCTTTTAGTACAAATTTTCCTGACATAAGTGAGATAGAGATAAATAGCCAGTCACAAAGATGTCATTTGGTCTCCTGGGGCTTTATTGATGATTCTTCCTGAGAAACTCTAGCAGCAGTTTACCACACAATAAAATGTGAAACTGGGCTTCCATGTTTTTTATAGGTATCTTTTATGGTTGGTTCCTCATGTTTTAATATTGATTTTTAGAAGGACTCTGTGTGTGTGTTTTGGCAGAAGAAACTCCACTAAGAAACTTTGGAGCCTCCTCCATTTAACTGGCATTAAAAAAATGTCATACGGAAAAGATTGAGTTCTGCTTTGTTACTACTTCTAGTGGAGGGAGAACATCTGTACTGATGGGGGTTTATTCTGAGCTTTACTTAGATATGCCTCTACTTTTCTCAGACTTATCTCGCACAGCCCTTCTGGATGCCAGTGCTCTCACAGTTCCAGTAATTAAATTCAAATTGTTGATACTTTAAAAAAAAATTGCATTATCATATTTTGGTTTTATAGATTGCTTCTATATTGTCATATGTTGACTTGTTCAAAATATTTTCTCTGAGGTTTGGGGAAATTCAGTAGCAAATTTAGAAAAGTTGCCTTCTTGTTCTGGTTCAAGACAAAAATTCGGATATGCCAGAATTTTCTCTTGGGCAAACATCCTATCTTCTAATTCACCTGAATGCTGATATTAATGTGGGCTCAGGTTGTGTATTCTTTCTGAAGTACAGTTTTGTGACTCCAGGTCTTGTGGACAGCACTTGTGATCAGTAAGCATTTCTGATACTTCTAGCCAATAGGCGAGATATGTTTAACAGTACGGCAATCAGCAGTATGTATGGCTCTTGCAGCATGCAGGCTTCCTCTTCTTTTATTTTTTTTTTTAAACAAAGTTATCCAATACTCTAAAGATGTTTGATGGAGATAGCACCCATTTAGAAATGTCCAAATGGAGTTGTGTATAGCAGATGAGTTCTTTTTCTTTAGCGTACCCTTGACTGGCACAATATGACTCTTACAGTTCAGATGTCTTTTACCCGGGTCTGTACAGTGGGAGTGTGTCCTCTCGGAGCCTCTCTGTGCATACAGAACCTGTCGACATTGATGAATAACTAGATGTGGCTGTGAGCCTGTGAGGACTCGGGCCTCATGGGCCTCATCTTACTCTTCTGAAACTACTTCTACATTCCAGTGATGTAAATGAAGGCGCCCCTCATACAGTAGCGAGAAGCAAGAGCAGCGATGTGCTTGAAGTGCCTTTTCTTTTAATATGCACATTCCTTAAAGGCTGCCTGAAATGACCAACAGCAGAATGTAAAAATGAAAGCTCAAGCTTCTTCTGCCAATGCAATCTCAAATCATCTGTTACAGCAGGACTGAATATTTACTAAAGAAACATAGGCACAAAATTAAATTAATATGAACATTGCCAACACAGCCTCACAGAGCAAATGCAGAAAGATCTAAAAATCTCTTTTCTCCTAGTCATACTACATTGCACATCCTTCTGTAGTTTTCTTTCTTTTTAAGTATAATAAAGCTAACAGACACTGCATGCATACTTTGGTCCAGTATAGAGATTTTTTTGGAGCCAGGGATATCTTTAAGCAACAGCTACAAAGGATTATTTTGTGTATATCTGGTTTGTGAGAACTGTGTCTGAAAAATGAATAGAAATTCTTCTCTTATTATATTTTTCAAGTAGTTTGTCTTGCATTAGTTGACTGGATCTTTTTCAATCTTTTAATGAAAAGAATTTTCTTTCCTCTTAATGAAATTTTTTTAAAAAAATCTTTTATTTAAATGAAAATAAAAACCCAAGTCAAAGCTATTGCCGCTAAGTGCATTTTAGAGAGACAACAAACACTTTAACAGTTGCTAGAGTTTTCACTTTCTATTACAAAGAAATGGCTTCTGCTAAACTATACCTGATGGAAAAGACATTTTTTTTGAAAATGTGTGAAAACTAGGTTTCTGACTATTTTTGATGGACAAATAATATCGGAAGCCAAGTGTTTTCTTCATAAGTTTGTTTGAAAAATATAAAACCAAATTTTCCTTCTGGAAGTTTATCTCCACCCTGTAATGCATTCAAGCCAAGCTAAACCTGATGTCTCTTCATGTAGTACAGGATGTGCTTGCTTGCTGTGGTGGGATTGCTCGCAGGGAAACCTGCAGTTGCTTCCAGATTGTTTCCAAATACGTGAGCTTTATGGTTCGAGTTACTGATTAAAGGTCTCTATTTGTATTCTACTTTGGCACTTCAGATGAGATGAAATTCTTGAATTATAAAGCTATTTAGGCAGTTATGAATTGTGCTGAGCAGTGAGAGCTCAGAGTTCAGCTCCCCGCTGACTAAAAAAGCCCCAGACTGTTCCCCCAGAAGCTTCAAGGGCTGATCTTTATGAGGAGATTTTGTTGAGCCCATAAACTGCATTTTTGGAGGAGTCTTTTAATTGACAGTGGCCCTATTATTCTAATGTATTTTAATACTGTACATGTTTTTAGTCTCATAAGCATATTTTATAAATCAAAAAGGAGATGTGGTATTGTATATAATGCAAAGAGAATATTAACATTGTTTAAAAGAATAAAATATACAGCATATGGCAGAAAGTATGAAATAAAAGTGGGATTGCATAATAACCTCTTCACATTAAAAATGTTACTCATTCACGTGAAAAACTGTTGGTTGTGCTGAAGTGTAAGCTACAATTAAATATGGACATTCACCATCCTTGTCTGTTCACTAGTTGCAGTAAAATGATTCCTGAAATGGATCTGGTCTAGTGACATTTCTGTGCCTGATGAGTTTAAAATGACACTTCTGATCTCAGGTCACATGAGCCTCACAGGGCAGTGTGCTGAGTGACAACAGGACTAATCAGAGCTCACACCGGGCTGGGCTTCTATCTCTCTGCCTTCCCAAGGATTCATCAGATGAAAATCAATGTGAGGGATAGTGTAGGCAAAATTATCTTCAAATAATATTAGGTCCATTTTGTGTGTTTTCATTAAAAAGGTTCACTCAATTTCTTAAATCTTGTCTCAACACCAGTTTCTAGCACACATTTCATCGCAAGGAAGACACAAGTATGCTCCGATTAGTCTAATTCGACACTTGTTCGGTATTTGGCTTTTGGATGCAGAAGCCAGAAGTGCTGACTCTTGCTGTATAACATTGAAACATTGTTGATTTTACATAGAAACTTTCAGTGTGCTTAGTGTCATGGCAATGAACACCAATGAAATCTTCAGTACACCTCACTAGTCAAATAGAAGAAGCAAACAGTTAAAGTACCAAAGCTGTAGAGTATTACATGTGGATTCAAAAAGTTACTTATTGCCTTTCTTGCATATTAAGGAAAACTACAGTCATTTGACTACAGTTATGTATTACTAACTGCTTCATTTTAGTGGGGAAAAAAAAGAAACTTGCTGCAGCTTTTTATTCATCTCCTGGCTCTACAAAGACAAGGAAAAAAAATGTGTTCAGATGTGTTTAGAGCAGAAAGCTATTGGAAATACGGAGTTGCAGTTCACTTTTTTCCTACATTTTTATTAAGATTTGTTATAAAGGTGATACATATTCTGATTCTTTGTGATCTTCAAAGTTAAGCTTTCAGTAAGCACAGGCCTACAAACACAAAATGACACGTTAGGGTGGGGTTTTTCATTTGCAAAGTGGCTGGTCTCTTTCAGCTCAGCTAAATCAGAGTAACTGAAATTAAATCTGGAAAGGCATCCCAGCTAAGTAGAGCATTGCTCAATTTTTATGAGCGTATGAATTATGACAGCCTTTGGCTAATAATTTCACAAGCTTTAGAGCCACTGCACATTCAGTTGCTGACCATCAACCTTGTCGGAGGACAGAGAGACAAACATGATAAAGGAATCCTCTGTTGTCAGCGGCATTTCTCAACTACCTTCAAAACCAGATAAGGTCAGAAAAACCCAAGAGCTATACCCAGACACCAAGTATGCTTTGTGAGAGCTGTGTGTGTCTTTATAAGAACCAGACAGAACTCCAAGCAACCATGTCTAACAGCCAGAACATCTTCTATGATATAAAAATTACACAGCATAAAATCTAGACCACCAAAAGACGATAGGTTGGTTCTCATCACAGGTGTGTTACAGTGCTCATCAACCTGTCAACAGTGACACAAGAGAATTCAGCACAGAAGTCTGACAAGATATTGACTTAAATGCTCTGCTCTCCAACTACAATAATAAGAGTGATATCCTATTAATCTGCCAGTATCTTTAAATAAACTGGTGTTCATTTTCCAGTTGAGTTTATGTTTACCATAGGCAATGCATCAGAAGTTTAATGGTCATTATTAAAACCTGGATTATAATTTGAAGATTTAGGACAAAAACACGGTACTTACAAATTCTTAAGATTTGCCTGGGAGGACTACTAATAAGATAAACTTACAGACACTAGATATTATCATATGCTGTAACAAATATGGCAACACAGTAATTCCCTAATATAATGACTTTGCAGTCAGGTTATGTTTTATTTATACACTTAGCATTTGTTTTGAAAAACGACTACCTGTTTCTTATTTTAATTAGTCACAAACTCCAGGATCCAGTGAAGGGTACTAGCAACACTAGGCAAGAGAAGCCTCTTTTAACCCACATGTAATCCAACACAAATTGCTTTGCAGACATCAAACACTACTTCTCCAGCTCCATTCTTCCAAACCCTTAGTGATAGTTGCAAACAGTGATAGCTGCATACAGCAGAGACACACTGGCACCTGCCACCCTTAAAGCTGTTGAGTTGAAAAATCACTCTTCTATCAGTCCCCAAGTACTCCAGAAATTGCCTGTCCCCACAAAAATCAACCCCTACAGTCAGACACTCCAAAAGATACATTTTAAAGACATACATTTAAAGATGTGTAGAACAAGTGTAATAGAAGACAAGTGGTTGTTCTATTCATATAATGATGGAGGCATTATTAATTCAATTGCCAAAGGTCTATCTTTTCAGTTGGCAATTTTGTGTTATGTGTTGTTAAAACCTTCTATCAAGGCCCTGCCCTAGTTCTATCATAACCCTGCAGTATGAGATGGAGTAAATTGTTTTCTTCTAACTTCAGTTCTCCATCGGTAAATGGGGTTAACAGTGCATTTCATGACAGAGAGATCTTGGTGAAAATTTACTGATAAGCCTGATACTCACAGGCTGAAAGCATGTGCTTTAAAAACCATCTCCCTTCTTTGCTAGTGTTGATCATCCTGGAAAACTGGTAATAGATGGTTTCTTGATGCTATGGAGGTGGGGATTTCTTTCTGAGAGATTTAGAAAAATGTAAACGGGGTGGGGGGAGGAGGGGAGATTAAGATGCAAATAAGACAACAATAGTTATTAATGAGAATAATTATTTAAAGGAAAACCAAGGTCAGCTGCTTTCCTAAAATTAATTTGTGATTTTTATTATCAACTACACATTGGTCTGAGCAGGTTAAGCTAACCTATTTGAACTCAGCTAAAAGAGGAAGTTTCAATTAACAGAAGATTGCTTACTGGTTACGGGTTTAATTGCAACAATTTTTAAAGACAATAAATTGTACCCTTCCTGATACTGCTGCAAGCAACCCCTGCTAGGGGACAAGTGTGATGTACACTCTTCCCAATTCTTTTCTGAGAAATCATTTAATCAATAATGAAAATAAGTGCTACCTCCTACAGCCAGGTATACTGAGTATTAGGCACTTGTATTTCAAAGACCACAGAAGAAGACTGACAGAAATTTCTGAAGATGTAACTACTGCCTTTTAAAGAATCACGTAAGTATTGAGAAAAATAAAATTGCATGAGTAATTAAATATGACTGTGATCTAGATAATACTGTTGATGCAACTAAGGATAATTTGGGACACAGCTAAAGTGACTCTTGGGGCTGCTTTATTAGCAATAAATGAACAAAAAGAGGGAAAACATAGGCTGTTGGAAGAACATCAGTTCAGTAAAACGGACATGAATCTAACAGATGTCAGATTTTCAGAGTTATTTTCAGAAAGGAAAGCTGTTAAACTCGATTTCACCAATAAAATCGGATGATGTACTCTATCATAAATCTGACAGATTAGTTGCACATGTACCAAGAATGCACTGAGATAAGGAACTGATCGAGATAAGGAACAGACCGGAACAGAATAAGAGTAGGATGTTTCTTGTCTTGGAAACTGTAAAGATGTCTGTGTGTTATTTATAAACAATTATGTTCAGTATAGTAACTTTAAAGGGCCAAGCCTAGATTTCTCAAGCACAACAGTACCATCCCAGGAGAAGAAATAAAAAAAAAAAGATAAAAAGTAGATTAAATTAGTGGTTCCATTCACATGGACTTAAGTGTTCTGTCTAGCCTTGTGGCCTCATTCCTCCACTGAAAGGTGTTGCTTAGACTTAGTAAACACCTTGGAATTCAGGTATAATTTATACCATTAAAAATAGTAACATCTATTTCTCTAAAGTGTTCCTATATATTTACAAATAAAATTGAAGTTACAAGTCCTACACATGAGGCAACTGAGACATTGAATGTTATGTGATTAGAATAAATTTGTCCTGCAAGCCGGTGACAGAATCCACAAGAGTCAGAAATGGAATGAAACTTGATCCAACTGCCCCTGGGTCACGTTGATTCCCCTTAGGCAAGGGCTGCATGTATGAGAAAAGTAAAATTCCACACTTCAACGTATGGGATTAGCTGCTTAACGGAAATACTGGTTTATGTTTTGGATATATAGAACAAAAGCGAGCACAATCATTTACCGACTCAAGTGGATGAAGATCAAGCCATATAATAATAACTAACATGTAATAAACTATCTGGAATCTCATATCACAGAAATTTGCTGTGGGGAAATATGTGTTAGGTTATCTGTGGCCTTCTTTCTAGTTATGACTCTACTACAAAAGTTCCTCTTTTTTAATTCTTTTTGTTAGCAGGTCCAAAGGCTTTGTCTTCTCTTCCTTAATGCCTTCACTTCTCACTCTCCATCTCACCTCTAGTTCCATCTTGAACCTCCCGTCTGTGCCTTCATATACTTCTCCCTGCACCAGATTGACAGTTGTGAGACTACACAGGACTCTCCCTTTTCTATCAAAAATACTGGAAGACATAGCATGATGGTACAAAAGAGGCCTCCTGGGAAAGGGGAGGGGAGGCACAGAGCCCGATCCAACTTCCAGCATTGTCTCTCCTTTCTCCCATGCCACAACATCAACCCAGAACTCTACCCGTGCATGGCTGCTGATTCTCCATTCACCAATCTTAAATGTTCATATATACCAGAATTAAAGAAGACTTATACAGAACAGCTTACACGGTTGTTCTCCCAGACCCTAGTTAGACAAAAAAATGTCAGCACTACTTATAAAGTGCATCCCCAAGTGCTGTTTTGCTAACAATATCAATGTTCCATGTACTTTTCCAGTCCCTTCTCTATAATTATTCCATTCATGTCCAGTGATGCACATCTCAGATCTGCTTAAATAAATTTTGGAATTGTAAAGCAGAACGAGATATACTCATGTGTAGGATTAAAGGCTGCACTGAAGTGAGCAGCTGTTGCTCGCACAGTGCTAAGCCTGCATGCTGAACAGGACAGCCAACCTGAAAACAATACGGGAAGCCCAATGCATTGAGAGCACTTAAACACTCTCAGGGTTTGAATGTACTGAGCTTCTGGATGACTTCTACATACACCTCTCCAGAAAATGCTCTTACAAATTTAGCTAAATCTGTATGCATCTTGTGTGTACTTTCTTTGCAAACTTCACTGACAATGACAATAACAGATAGTACCTCATACTGCAGCAAAAACATTTTATCTCTGTTTTTTAAATTTACTGCTGGTGTTACTCCAAAGAACCAACTTCTCACTCATTACTGTCAATTAACTGATAGAACACAGAATATGAGAGTTATAAAATAGAACTGAAAGAAGATATATTATTTAAGCCATGAAGCTTGGGGCTGAAGCTAGAAATTTGGTCAAGTTGGGGACTGAGGTTTTAGTCTACGGCATTACAGAAAAGGTTAACAGCAAGTTTAGACCCAGCATAACATTTTGCAGGTTTAATCCAAATACAAATTATTGACAGAAACTAGAATATTGTTTTTCTTTTCTGTTTAGACATTTGCTTTGCAAATGCAAAAAGGGAAATTACATTCAGAATTTTAATAGAAAAAAAAAATCTCATTCCCTTGTCCAACTTTAATCAATTGAGTGTCATTTGTGAAGGCACTTAATTCTGTTAGAGAGGAGAGACAACTGTTCCCCACCCTTTTTATGGTTCTGGAGACAGAATGTCCTCCCTTTTGGGCTGTCTTTTCAGAAGGGCTTATTTCTAGAGATTGTAGTTGATATACCTTTATTAAGCCACTTTATTAAAATTAATGACCCCCATCTCCAAAGCTGAGTATCACAGAAGTGTTATTAAGTTTGTAGGATAAAGCAGCCTTACTGCACATGGAAATCAGTGTGTGTCACTTGTGCTACAAGCTCTGGTGCTATTTGCAGCATTTCATCCCTCTGCTCAGTTGCGCACCTTGCTGGGGCAGCAGGTCACGTTTTGTGACTTTCTCTGCTGCCTAGTTTCCCAGACTAGCATCTTAAAAGGCTGATATGAAAATGCTTCCATTAAGATGTTGACCTGTGAACTGATGCCCACCAAAATGTTCTATTCTGTTACCCATTGGCTGAAGTATTAAACCAAGAGCAGAAACCTAGGACAGGAAGGGGCAGCCCATCACAGTCTAATTTGCCATAGGTTATCTGTTAGAGCCCCTCCAGGAATATGGGTGGTATCTGCATGACCTAAAGGTTCTCAGGGAGGGGCTAATTATGACAGTCATATGAGTCTCCGCTGGCAAAGAAAATTATTTTACCAATGACAAATGGAAGATCGTGGCAGGTGGAGTGACAGCGCTTAGACCTTTTGTTTCCAGAGATATTTAATTGTGCATATCTGCCAAAAGACAACACTAAGACTACTTTATAATACCAACTTATTTTTACAGAAGTGACACCAGAAGAACTTATTAGGAAGGATAAATAAAACACCAACCAAATGACACCAAAATAGAATAGTAAGATTAATTTCAGGCTAGTGAATAAGAATGATGTCTGGAGAAAACCTAATCAAGAATTATGGGAAGTCTATGAAGAATTATTGTAACAATGGAAGCAGCACAGCAAGTATGCCTGGGATATCTTTCTTCTGCCATGACCTAGGAGAACATGGAGGAATTATACTGAACAAGAACTATGAGTTCCTCGTGTTGAGTAACTAGTAATAGGGAAAGTATTCTCTGACAAAAGGATGTGGGAACAAGTTGTGAGATCTGCCAAGGTCTTTTCAGAGTATACAGTGACAGATACCAGTACAGCAGAAATGAGAGGCCTGTATATCATGCGTTTACTATTATACATCACTCTTCATGTAAAATTCTTGTTCTTTAAATGCAGTATCTGTAGATTGGGGAACATATTGCCCAATGTTTTCACGGTTGTCTTCACACACACCTCATATTCTGCTCACAAAAAATGTAAGGGAACTTTAAAGGGAAAAGAAACACAAACCTTGTGTATGCTCGTGCATGTTTTGCCTGTCTTTTACCTTGACTGCTTGCCTAATTTGCAGCCTCTTGAGACAAGAATTATTTCCTTTCTTAACGAGAGCATTTACATACCAAATCGCTTCTACAATCATTCTTGTCCTGCAGATTACCTGTAGATAGCTTTTAAAAATATTTTACTGTTTTTCTGTGGATATTGAGTGAGATCATATTATGATTTCTTCACTAGCTGGGAAGAATTTGTAGCCAAGTTTCTGGTGTAAATACTGATATTAAGGAGTCTGCTACCTCTGCGAAGGTTCATACCGGAACACCTCTGAAACTGAATTCCTCAGCTGAAGAGGGTGAGGCAAACAGTTGAAATAGTCAAATTTTAATTTTTGCAAGCATAAATGTCTTTTCAAAACTGCTCACACTGATCTTTTTTAGCTAACTGGGTAATGCTTTCCAGTGTAATTGGAAGGCAATTAAAAAGCCATCTGAACATATTCCTCTGAAAAATTAGATTCGTGATGCAATGTAGCATTTCAAGGTGCCTACACCTACTGGAACATTGCAATTTCCTTTCGCTACTTCTGAAGTCTTACTTGAGTATAACCTAACACAGTCTTGAGCAATCCAGTTGAAATACTGCCAAGTAATCATTGATCATAAGTAACCAGTAAAATAACACTAGCAAGTTTGTATGATTATCATATGAAAAGGCACTAACAACAAAGAGCATATGAAATTCAGCAGCACATTGTACAAAAATAGAAATTTCTCCAAGAATGCATTATTTTCAAAATTAACTTGGCTGCTTAAATGCAGAGATGCAATTGTGCAATTTTTCTTCTGCAATTACTCATTTGCAGTCTACAAATTCACATAAAGAGGTCCGTTTTCCATTCTCCATTTGAACAAGAGAATAGTGCATGTCAAAGCTTAAGGCTGGGCCAGCCACTAAACTTCAGTCAATTCCCCCATGACCCTCCCAGCAGAGGACAGATGGAGAAACAGGGCAAGAGAGATGTTTTAAGGTTGAAAAAAAACCCTTGAAACAATTTAATGAAAAAAAGAATACTACTACCAGTAACAGTGAGCATGTCAAAACACACACATCCAAGAAATGCAAATATGCTCAAAGATACAAGACAGCATGTCAATATGGGACCCACGCACTTCAGGTGACAACAAGGTCCTGAACAGGGAAAAAAAAATAAGTCTTAGACTGGACTCAAAACAAGACAGTAGAGCCCAAGTACAGAGTTCTGATAACAGTCCAAAAGAAACAAAAAAGGAGCTGTACCTCTGCCACCCAGGGTGGCGGGGCAGGCGAAGGCAACCCACTCTATCGAACAGTGCTCTTCTGCAGCATGGAAACAGGATAACTGGAACACCGACAGCACAGAAGAGATTACAAAGAGCCAATAACAATCCTCTCAGCACAACAGACACCAAAAAAACCCTAAGCTTGTCTTAGGAGCACTTATATACTGAGCACCCAGGAAGGAACACTGTGATTGGTCCATTTGGGTCACCTGTCCCATCATTTCCTCCCCACAGGCACAGCTGCCCTCCTGCCCCACTGACTGCCACAGTGCCAGACAGCCCCAGAGAACTTTTGTCCTGGTGGTCTCAAACCAGGACAGTGCAGAGGAACAAGAATGTTTGTCTGAGGAGCTGTATGTTTTTATTCGTGTCTATGCAGAGACAATGGACCGAGTCCCTCAAACTTTCAAAAAATAATTTTCATCCAGCAGACACCTAAACTATGAAAATTTCACCTGGCAGCCAGAAGTTTTCAGAAAGTTATGAGCTGCTGAAAATGGGGGTAGCATGGAAAACGTCACACAACCTGAACAATAACAGCCATTTTCTCTCCTACTGTAATATGTTACAGTATAATTTATTCATGTTCCAAAGTACATTAGGTAAAAGTAATCAATTCTTAGTGCCAGAAGAGTTAACTAACATCCTATAAAAGTCAATACAGTTTCTCACATATAAGATAAAGGTGGGAGATTTGCATCAATTAATTGTTTTGCAGATGCACTAAATGAGCAAGATTCCATTTTGGTTGGAAATACAAAGTGCTTGTCAAAATGCCATTTCCTACTGAATTTCAGTTTTCTGCCCTGGGAAAACACTCCCTAATAGCTTCCCCCTGCCCCCACTGACTAGCTCCCTTCACGTTTTCTCTGCTTTGTGGAATAATTATAGCAATTCCTAAGCATGAAAATGCTTGCTGGCAAAGTATATTGGTTTTAAATTAATTCTTCAGACAGGAAAGCTATTCAGAAATTAAAACATTCTTTTTGAGTTATTGTGCTATAGTGCCTCCTCCTGCTTTTTTTGTGATCATCTCCACTTTTCATACTGCAATGAGTTCCTTTTGTTGTTCATTTCACAGAATTCTACAGCTTGGGGTTTTTGTTGGTTTATTTTTTACGCAAATTACATTTTTTCACTGGTATAAAAATCTGTATAGACAGGATCAGAATCAGGGCAGGGTATGTATTTAACTACACAGTATGTCTTATCCTTGAAATGTTAATGACTAAAGACAAAGTTTGTTTTCACCAAAAAAAAAGTTAAGTCCCTAATGTATTGAAATTGATTTAATAGGCACCATTCACTGCAAAGTTTGGTTTTATACTAGTCTTTTTTTTTCTCCTGAAACCATCAGAAATTTCTGTTTTACAGTAAAGATTGCAGTCCGTTCTAAGCAGGCCAGGGCTTCCGAAGCATTATTTTAATGCCTCAGCTGAATACTAGCATTCTTTCATCCCATTTCACACACTGAAGTACCAAAAGGGTAAATAACTTGCAATATCATTTTTGACTGACTTGACTTTGAAAAAGGCACAACCTACATAAACAACTGAGCAGTCGTTAGGTGCTTAACTGGATCTCTAAATGATCCCATATGCTAGACTGCTAATGCTGGTAATGATTATAAACACTTCAGTTCATCATATTAATGAGTTATAGCCAATAGAAAAGGACAAAATCTATAACTTTTCCACAAACTTAGTTAAATGTCAAGGTTTTTAAAGGCCTAGTTAGCAAGTATATTAGATGAGATATGTCAGTTTCCCAATTTACGACTCTGACTTGTCTCTTGTGATTCCTTATAGCCTCTAGCCATTCTCCTCTTACCTGAGGCATTCTCTGGCAAAAACCTGATGCTTCCAGTCATTCTGCATTCTTGTGTTCCTTCAAAAATAATTGGACAGGCACCTCTCCATAAACAATCATCATTAGTCACATAAGGTACACAGATAAGAATACCATACAAATAAGTTTCAATAGAATGTCTCGAGCCAAATAATAATAATTTGGCCAGGATGCTAAAAATGTGATTGACAGGGAGTTAATGCACTTAACACTTTTCCAGCAGGCTGTTAAAATTAGTTCCTTGATGCTCAAAAAGTCCTGCTCCCAGAAAACTGACACCGACATTGACCAGTGAGTTTGTTGCTGTTCAGTAACCTGCTCCATTTCCAGACTGTATGATTAAAGTCATTATGGGAACTGTCAGTAGGAAGGAAAAAAATGAAAACTGTCATAAGAAGCAACTGTTGAAATCTTAGAATTTTTTTTTTTATAATGCTAAACTATTTTAAAATATTGTCTGTAATTTTAATATCACAATATCTGGCCATATAATAAGGATCTATATAATAAACAAATCCTTTGAGGTTACACCACAAATGGTATACATGCCCTTCTTTACTATATATGTAATATGAAAGAAATTAATCACAAATTTCCTTTTACGTGAAAGAAGTGTGAATTAGTTTAAAAAAATAATCCCTATTTTAAATTTTTACCACTATAGTTAAATCCTCTAAAATAATTAAAACTCGAGAGTGAGAGGAGAAAAAACAAGAATTCACAGTTGTAATAATGTTGTTGAAGAAAAAGCCTGTGAACAACATAATAATTTCTAACATCCATCCTACAGAGACAATTAGTTGCTTCACATGAACGTACTAGATTAGAAAGACAAAAATGTGCTAATTTCAATTTAAAACTTTCCTAAATTTATTTTAATATTTGATGCAATTGTAGGAATAATTTCACAGAATAGTTGACACTCTTAAATGCCCACTGAGCTTTGTTTTAATTGATCTGCTGAATGCACTGTAAATTGCTGTTAGTTATATAGAGATCACAAAACTTATGTCATGCGTTGCTTAAACAGACATAAATTATAGTATTTGTCTTGTATTTGAATATTTTGATGGGCTATACTGATTTTTTTTAACAAATTCACAAATACTTAAACCCTAGGCTGTAAAATTTGAAATCTTTTCATATCAACATAAAGAACTGACCCTGTCCTTACTTAAGTTTAAAATATTTTTATAGATGAAGAGGATGCTTAAGATGATAGTGTCTTTAATGCAATAATACCAACACTATAATTTTCTTGTATTTATTTTCCTTTTCTCACCTGCTACACTTAGGTTTTGACATTAAGAATACTGTGTTTGATATTTTCAGCATTAAAAGCCACTTTATGCTTTGGTTCCACTTTACTCCCAGCCAGAAAGATCAGAAAAAGCTCAAGTCACACAGTGAGAAACTTTATCCACTGAATGAGACATTATCCATTCCACCAGACTACAAATCAAAGAGTATCTCTTAGGCTGCTTAAAAATTCATTTTAAAATCTGATCCTGATTGTACTTTTATGGTAATTTCATACCATCAATCATCCTTTTACCTTTAGTCTCTAGGTCCACTGCTTTCCCCATAGATCTCATTCACTCTACCTCATTATAATTCTTTAGGTGAGAAAACAGGGTAAGAAACCTTAACAGAAAATGAGAGAAAGATGTAAATTTCTCGAGAAAAGTCAGGTTCACTAAGAAGCATAGCTAATGATATGTTCTGATCTATGTTTTTCAAAAAAAAAAAAGACGGAGGGGGATAGAATAGAGTGAAAAACACATTTCCCATGCAAATAATGTGTTTGTAATCTGTACTCTAACTCAACAATATCATTTATACAACTAAGCTGTCAAAACACCTTCTTAGATGGAGTTCTTTAAAAAAAGAATACGAGAAAGATTTTTGGAGCTTCGTAGAACTTTTGTAATTAAGCACTGAACTTCCTACGATTCTGCACTCTGCATTACAACTAAGTCTGACCCATCTTTGCTAATAGTATAGATTATGTAAATTTTAATAATTGGGAAAACTGTAGAGTGCTAGAAACATACTAATCAAAACACCTTTCTTAGACTTAAACTTACACTACTTTTTTATATAAAATGAATATATAGCCTTGTTTATTTCTTCAGCAGTGCTGATGCCTTCACCAAGAAACAGTTGATCACAGGAGGGGAAATCTGCTGTATATTTTTCTGTCAGCCAGTTCTCAGTGAGCTAAAATTCTTGGAAATTGTTGAAATATAGTCTACGTGTGGGGTTTTCTACATGAGTCAGTATTATAGCTTCACTCTTTTCATCTGAATCCTGGCCATAAGGAAAAATCTTTTTTTACGGCATTGAGAGATATGACAAATAATGAACCCACTACTTGAGACATCTAGACTGGAAGAAAAACTGTTGTTAATCACAAGGGAAAAGAATGATTTTCCCAATACTGTGGGCCCATCCATGTTACAGATCCTCATGTCTTTAACAAAATGTAGCCACAAACCACTGAATACTGGTAATAGCAATAATCCCTCCAAAATGGTTTGTAACCAGCAGTTAGTGACCAGTTTCTTAGTTAATGGCCTGAGGGGAAAGACTTTAAAAAAAGCTGTATTCACTGTTTCCTCTCAGGCAATTTAACTGGCTGCATTAAACTGTATTTTCATTGAGCTTCCTGACATTTGTACTCTGATAAAATTCTAGTCAGGGAAGGGAATGAGGCAGCAGTGGAGTATGTCATCGCTGTACTTTGTAACAGAAACATTAAAAAAAAAAAAAAAAGCTATTCAGTGCCTTGCTACTCCGAGTGATGTTAGGATTTGCTACGGATAGTAATAATAAATTTTAAAGTCTTTAAATATCATGGAAAATTAAAAGTAATTAATAACTTTATCTGACGAAAGACAAAAGACTCTTCGGCTTTATGGTATGATGCAATGCCCTTAAAACAATCAGGGAATACAAGAAAAAACATTATGTGCTTTCATACAATATCAAATGCTAATCTGAAATGCTCGTTTATTTTCATTAACTAAGTAAAAATAGTACCTTATTTGGAAGAGTATCACATGCTAGCATAATACATGGTAACATTAAAAAGTTAATAAAACATGAGTACAGGAGAACACATAAAACAATTAATATACAGTTTTTGTTTGTATTTTACTGAGTTAATATATTGTTTTGTAAAGTGCTGCCAACTATGTCACTGATGTACAGGCTTACGCAAATGGGATATGTTTTATCCATACTTGATAAATTACATTTTCTGTAGATGAAACTATTGTACAACACAGTGCTCTATTAAAAGTAAAGCAGGACTATTCCTTCACTATTTTAGTTGTGTAACAGGCTGTAAGTCAGTCAAACACATAAACAACACTGTGCTGATTCCTGTGCCTGCCTCCACAACTCACTGGGTTTAAATGCTATCTCCTCGGGTTTTGCTTGCACGGCTAAAAAAGATTCATTAATCAGAAACTTTTTTCCCGAGTCTGGCAATAAAGTCAAAGGAATGATTGGCATTACACAGAAACCTCTCAAACATACACACAGGAATATGGGCTCTCATTAGGCACAGTATATTAAAAAAACCCAAAACAAAATACTCTGCATCTTTGCTTGGGCTAAGTAGGATGAAGGAATGAGAGAGAAAAGAATCAGGCATAACATATAGTGAAGTGGGGGCGACTGGAGAGAATTCGAGGTTTCTGGAGTCCCAGCACGAACAGAAGGAATCAGCTCTGGGGAACTGTGACAACCTGCCTTTCAGCTCTGGTGTGGATGGCACAATCCCAAGTGAAACTACTGTTGCACAGGAGACTGATGTTAGAGTTTGTTGGGACAGAATTATTCCATTCATGCACAGCAGCGTGAGAAACTCGAGCCTTTGGTACCACTACCAAGCTGTGTTATATGCACTAAGGCTTAGTGAAACTGTTTCTTTCATGAACCTTGCTTTTATTAAAGTGCTACTGGAGCACTTTTTTGCTGTCAGGTCCCAGTTCAAGTTTCTCTACCACCCACCATAGGGAGAATGCTACTTCTGGCAATTTTGCATCTACCATATGCAGTAGACCATCATTTTACAGAACTATGAATGTTTTAAAACTGCATTTTAGCGCTGTTCATTCTAACTGTGCCATCTAACTACAAAGTCAACTGAATTATGGTGAGTAGAATGAACTGTATCACACTGTAACATTTAGAAATAAATAGCCAGGTAACAACACTGAAATCTTAATATAGTTTAGTATAGAAATGTGAAAGAAAACTAGCAAGAAATGGAGAGAAGTGCTCATCCTTTGAGAGCAGAGACAATGATTTTCATGGGAAGCAAAGGCTAAATACCCTTGGGAAATGCCCTAATCAAGAAAGGTATTTATTTTAAAGGGGGGATTTTATGTCAAGTTTACAATTACAACAAGTTGAAACATTTTTCTTTAGTAAGAGAAGAACAACTCTAGGTTTTGTCCTTTTTTTTTTTTTTTTTTTTTTCCCACTTTGTGTGTTATATATTTGAGGAGCATGAAAACTTTTTGCTTCTTACAATTTTCCTAGCCTTCTTAATCCTCAAAATATCAGATGTTAATTCCGGTTTTGCTGGAGGACATCTTTGTGGATGTACCTCCCGTACCTTAATTGAATTGATAAGAGAGAAGGGACTGAACACTTAATAATACATTCTTCCTCCAAAAAATTAATGAAACAAGGGTATGAAACATTAATGGAATTACTTCATATTAAACTGTCCAGAGAAGGTGCTAAACATAAAGGGCCTTGTCATTCAGGTGAGTGCACAGGTTAAGCGCTCTGTTTGCATAGAAGGGGATTGGAGGAGATCTGGGCTCCCCTGGACATTGTTTGATCTCCAACCCCTACAAGGGGCTGCGCTGTTACACCCACTTGTCTGAGGCCAGGCAAGGTTTCAAAACATGAAACTGAAGGCTAGTTCCTTTGAGCTGAGGGACTTCTCAGATCAAAATCTGAGCAGTTGAAGGGAAAGAGAGTGGACTAAAAGCAAAAGAAAGGGATGAGAGAGAAGAAAGGTATTTTTTTGGCAACAGACCTGGCTTGGTGGGGCCTGATTTGGATATTTTGAAAGCAGAATTGCTTGTGTACCATTTGGATCATCTGTATTCAATATAAATCAATTTGTGTTCATTTTGAATAGAAAGGGACATGGAAGCTGAGGCATTTTTTCTTCTGGCTCTAGAAATCTTAATCATTGTAAAATCCTGACTCTGCTATGACTTAGAATGCAGCAGCATTTGTTTCATGCTAAGCTGTCAGAGTCATCACAAAAGACATCTGACATTAGAAAACGTCCTACCTCTTATAGTCTCCATAGAAAGAGCTGGACTGGCAATAGCAACTTGATTTCTAGGGAATTTTCTTCCACTTGATGATAGAGAAACAGTTGATGACTGAGGTGGGAATTTGAAGAGATTGTAGATGGTGGATTTTGTGCTTTAACAGTGTTGTGGCAATTTAGAGAGATATACAAACTGCCAGGTACAAAAATAAACACTTTAAAGTTACTTATTACTTATGTTGTTATAAGGATGACTGTATTGCTACCAGCTGTTTTGCAGGAAGGTGTTTGCGCAGCAAGACTGGCAGACAAGTGCCCTGCTGGTGCCAAAGCACTGATTCTTTGCTTACTTGGTTTGTTCCTTACGTTCTCCAAAGAACTCTGAACTTGTTTCACTTCCCAATGTTTTATTTAAATCTCAGTGAGATGATGGAGCATGAGAAAAGACCTTCTATTTCATGGCTGATCCTACTTTCAAATCTCCAGGCTCAAACAGAATTGCACAGTATTATGTGACCCTCTGCACTGACTGTTCTGTCAAAGCTTTGGCCGTATATGCCCAAGTGGTCAGTAATGAAGTGATCTCTACCATGACTTCTGCAATATTAGCAATGGTATGAGAAATACAGCTTTTCCATTAAAACAAAAAAAAAATACCCACCCGAAACAGAGAAACACACAACAACTTGGTTTTGTTTAAAATCTTTTTTCTTCTTTACTCCTCATGCTAATACATTTGTGACAAATATTATTTTCCCAGATGACACTTGTACAGTAGGTCTATAGGAAATGTCAGCCAGAGAAAAAAACTCCTGCATTAATGTGCATTCTGAAAGCCTTCTCATTATTTCTCATGCCAACTAGGAGCTTGCTAAATAACAAAATAGAATTAAATAATAAAAAAAAATGCAATTAAGCTCATATAAATTTGGGGTACTCCAGAAATAGCATAGAAAAATTGCACACAATATTTATGTATATATGATTCCCGTAAGAAAGATGGGGTACTGATTTTATGCACACTTTATATTCTTATCACTCAAATCATGTGGGGAAAAAAGTAATTAACGTGATACTGTGCTACAGGACAACACACAGTGATGAGTACAATGGAATCTGTCAGGGGTCATCTTTATGGCTCCCGTAAGAATAAATTTCTGTACGGAAACTGTAGTAGGGCCAAAAAAGAAAGTTAAAAAAATAACTCCAAATGTAAGAGATTCTTTTAAATGAATGAGGGTGGTTTCTTAACCTTTTTAGCAGATGTGATTATATCTGATGTTTACAACAAATTTCTCTTTGCCCAATTTTTTTTTATCAAAAAGAATGAGCAATCATTCCTTGACCACTTTCTTTATACTCGTAATGATTATACAGAATTCCAGCTATTCTTCTTTTAGCCTACTCTTTCTAGTTTATGCAAGCCTTTCTCTTACAGAAACTATTTCCTACTCTCAACTGTCTGGACGATTATGTACAGATCCAAGGACAGACTTCTAGGGGGAATGTCATGGGGAGCAGGAGGACTCTATACACAGTACTAGTCCCCTGAAAACTGACAATGCTTCCTCTGTCTGCCAAGTCCATCTTGATATTCCTAATACCAAAATCAAAATACAGTCTGAGGCAAGAAGAAGCATTCATTTAATTGTATTAAAAATAATCTAATTCAAGCTCAGAGCAGAGAACAGAATCAAAGATAGCTGGTTCAAGAGATAACACTCATCCACTCAGGGAACAAAAAGACGTGTGACCTGGATGACCAGTTAGAGGAAAGGGTCCTTGCAGTTTGGAAACTAGAAAGAAAGTAATTGCACAGCAGCTATTGACAGAACATTATTGGGAATCTTACTGTAATAATTTCAAATACATTAAAATATGCCTGCATGTGGCCAAGTGGCATTTATCTAAATAGTGGAGGCTGCTATATCTGAAGTGGAATTAAGCTTCATGTGAATGGCTATAAATATTAAAGAAAATCTCCTTTTTATGATAATAATCTCACCAACGACTGTTACTCTTAAAATTATGGAGCTCTTAATCAAAAGCAAGTGTAGAGTCACTACCATATATACACAGATATGTTATGAAATTAATGTCGCAAGCAACAGAAATAAATATCGAATCTCACTGGATTCAGTAAAATTGTTCTCTCTTCCTGTTGTAGCACTTCTTTAGAAAATGTCTCTGTCATAAACATATCAGAAATCTAAGCAGTAGAGAAATATTTTATTAAAACTATAATTATATATACTTATTAACATACACATCATTACAGCCTCTTGCTGTTTTTTTTGTTTCTTTAGCAAACCATCAACACAATTTTCAAGGGTGATTTTTTTTTTTGAAAGCATGGAGTTGGAGACCTTTCCTTAAGCAAAGTTGTAAGCTCACACAGTCATAAAACTCCAAGAAAGGAGTCCTGGAGAAAAACCTTTCATATAGCTAAGAATTTTAAAGTAAAATTATTTGTTAGGTTAATAAAATTAATAAAATTTGAGCTTCAAATCATTTTAATCTTTAGTATAATTAATAATTGGTATAAGTAATCTTTAGCATATTTAACAAGTAAACATAAATGAGACTCAATACAGTTACACAAATTGGCAACAGAATTAGCAACACAGAGCATATTCAAGGAAGAAAAATTACACTCATTCTCTAACATGCTAGAAATGATGATCAGTCATCTTAATTTTAAATACATTGAAGGTTTTTAGATGCTACAGTAGGAAACAATCAAGTAATAAGACACAGTTTTCTCTGCTTTCCACAGGGTCCCTCTTTATCTTGTGTATCCTCTGACCACAGAATTCTAAGTAAGGATATATTTCTTTTAAAGAATTAGGATTACATTTTAAACCCATTTCTTTATATCGTGTTGCTCTTTACCATCCTAAGAGTATTTTTATTCTAGCTTAACATTAAGGACTTGAGAGAGAGCATTTTAGAAGTTGGGTTAAATTGTCATTTATTTCTTCTTAATTTGTTATTTTGTTGACATGCTGAAAGAATGCTGGAAATTACTTGCAGGTATTATAAGTATTTACAAAGCAATTTTTTTATTTTTTTTTTTTAAAAACATACAAATTGACATTACTAGGAATGAAAATCCTCATGTATCAAATCGTGAGCAACATGCCTGGACCTTTTTAGACAGCTCAGAGAAGTACTTCAAAACTCTATGTTCTACAAAGAGTAGGTGTGCCTGACATACAGACTGTTCTCTGCTGAGAAGAGCAAAGGTGCTGGTTATAATTGTAAGGGTAACTTTGTTCATAAAAACAAGTAAAACAGATGACGCTGCCTACATGGGGTCAGCAAAGGTCCAAGTGTGTGTGATGCACACCCCCAGTAGTTGCTCTCCTCCAGAGCAGTGGCAGCAGTGTCACTAATGGACAGTCAGTCCCACGTGTCTGAACATCCAGCGAAGAGAACGCTGTGAGGAGCGTTGACTAGCAGTGCCCTGGGAGTTACTTTGCTTTCAAGAGGCTGACTGCATTCTTTGTGCTTTTTGCAGAATCACTAGAAGAAAAGCACTTCTGGATGTGAAATTCAGTTTCTAATGTTGAAAATTATTTCTGAAGCCAAAAGAATACAGCTTTGCATCTGTTAGACAGGATCTACAATGTTGCAAAGATCAAAAGGTTACTTGGCTGGTAAACTGAGCAAATCTGATATTGAGTTAAAGAGAAAACATCTATAGAAACTATACTCTTGACAATTTTTGAGTGAGTGCATGTCTTAGTGTAGAAGGAATTTAACATACTTTTCCATTAAGTTTTGTTTATAATTTTAAAATTGTCTGTGTATATTTTTCAGTAAATTCAAAATTTAACTCAAATTTGAAATATATAACTAGCCCGTTTCTGTTACACATCTTCCCCCTCCCCCCTTTTTTTTGGTGGGGGGGCTTTTTATCTGCTACTCCTGTTGACAAAAATTCAACTACTTTCAACGTAATGTCTTCTTAGTGTCTCAGACGTGACCTTGACCACTTTTTCTTCTGTTAAGTCTTCAGAACAGTCTTGTCACAGAGAGCCATACTCTTCCAGAAAAATACTAAACAGCTTGAGAATTTATGCAGTCTTCAGTTCTAACTATATCTTTTTCTGCTCCCTCTGATCAATCTGTCCTGAATGCTGTTTTACCCTGGTGTATTGTTTTCTTTCTTGCCTATATTTCTGAACAAGTCTATTTAGATAGTCTGTTTCATCAATTTTAACATCAAACTCTATCATTACCTGTTTCTCCTTAAAAAAAAACCCAAGCAAAAAACATCCTGGAATCCTATAACATCCTAACTTCAGAGCAGCTGTCTACCTACTAAAATAAAGACATAACTTCATTATCATGTGCCAGCATCCCTGGTTAGCTAAACCCAGCTAGCACTGGAAACAATAGCCCACAAAGAAGCGTGCAGCACAAGCTTTGCGAGGCAAGAGTCCACAGGATCCTTTTCACAGATCATTGGAAACATTGTTGTGGAAGCACAGCCCTTGATCTGATCACCTAAGATTAAGGAGTTACTCTTTCATGAGGGCCATATTCAGTATTTTAGACTGACAGCTTCTTTCTTTCTAATTGTATTTAATACATGCATCCATGTCTGCCACTGCAGATCCCACCCACTATCCTGAAACAAAAGTTGTGACTATGGTCAGTTATTTTGTTAATAATTATTTTTATCTGAAAATACCACACTGCAGTATCACTTTGTTTTTTATTAAAACAGTTTCCACACTGTTGTATGTAATACCACTTATTTATCCTCATAAGGGCATAACCCAACACCTGCCAAATCAGGCAAAACCAGATGTCTTCCGTTTGTGATAATATGTGTCTGACCTATAAAAAAGCATATGACATCTCAGTGCAGAATTATGACACAGTTTTACCCATTTGGATGTTTACTTCTCAGTTTCCACTTATTCCTGATTTATGCTCTGAAACAGTTACATGAGGTCTCTAACCCTTTATAAAGCCAGATAGAGTTCTATGGTTGAATATTAAGCTTTTTTTTTTTTTAATTTGCTGTTTGTTGCTTCCTAAATAAAAATGCCTATTCCGTTTTAAAATTCTGTTAAAATCTGGAACACAGTAGAGTGATGAGCTGCTAGACTTATTATGTGCATATAAAACCACATATATATTTATATATGCTAATCCATTTAGAATACCCCTTATTTAGGAAATGTATTATTAATTACAATTTCAGTAACAACAAAACAACTAAGAAGCAATGCGCTATGAACCATTCTGAAAGTAAAAATATTGTATTTCCTAAAAATATTCTTTAACAGGCAAAGACTGTAACATATGTTTTCCTGACTATTTATTTCAGAGACTAAATCTGAAAATCTCATCAATTTCATTTGTTTCTATTTCCATCACATGATAAAATAAGCGAAAGGATGTCATAGGCCACGTCCTCAGCTGGCAAAAAAATAGCATAGTTAGCAGAGAAATTCTTTCTGTTAGCTGAAAATCCAGCCCCACATTTCTAAACATTACTCATTTACTATTTTAAAGCACATTTTTAATTTAAAGATCATGAGCCAACAGAATCTGGAATATAGACACAGAAAGCTGTGAAACATACTGCCTGTTATTACAGAAATGAATGTAAGATTAATACCTAATATTAGTCTTTGCTAAAACAATCAATGTTGCTTTTAGACGAAAGAAATGCAAAAGATTTCGTATCTACACTTTAGAACAAAGCCTAATACAATGCTACATGGAAATAACTTTTTATTGTGGAATTTATACACAAAGAATGTAGGAAATCCACTAGAGAGGAGATAACATATTGTGTGGAAGGAGAAATAGCCAACCTATATATATAGGCTATATATAGGATTTGTAAAGAGGGGTTAAATCATGTGTAATACATGTAAAAATTATCGTGGCAATTAGGAATAAATGAGTCAAAGCTGAGATGAAGTTTTAAACACAGAGAAGGATGTAAATATCCAGAGAAGAAAATCACTCTGAAGGCTGGACTGATTTCAATGACATGGTATTTAAAAGTACAGAATACAAAATAATGTATTTAGGGACTAAATGTGGAGAATTCCTGAGCAGGCTCACTTTTCAGAATCATTGTTATATAAATATCCAAAGCCTGGAGAAAGAAGTTGCAGTACATGGGAATGACCCTTTTTAGTGATAACATTGGAGGTATGAAGTTCAGAGCATATGCTACAGGGTCCCAAGTTCCTTTCACCTGGAACAGGGTTCTGACTGGAATCTCATTCAAGGTTTTGGACTGAAAGGGATTTATTACTGTCACATTATCTGGACTTTTCTGTCACCTTCAGCTCAGCTAACCCCATCTCTGGTAGGAAGAAATATGCTACCTCTGCATTTGCTAGCTTGTCAGATTTCCTCTGATGCTCTGGTAGCTAATATCATGCTAAGACATGAGATTTGTAGGGCTTGCTTTGACTTAACTTTATCTCTGACAAAACAGGTTTGAAGAACTGGACTGAGCAGTAACTGCTTTGCAACTACAAAACTGGAAATTGGATTTGAGTGTTTGCTGGAATGTTCTTTATCCACGTCACAAGTTTACATTTTCTGTTTAGTTCTATTACCAACCATAACTGAACATATTTTATAGCAAATAACCTATTAGAAACATACAGTGCATGTATTAAGATTTTTTGAAAAGTATTTGTCACACCAAATTTTTGCATGGGGATTCTTAAACACAAATCCTCTCTTCCTCTTTAAGTCTACCTACTCTGCTGGAATTTCTTTCTCAGAATTTCTTCTTCCAGCATCAGTCACTCCTTTATCTCAGCTCTTGTGATGCTGTATAGAAAAGGTCACTCCAAGCAACACTACTTCGTGGCCTTCTCTTTCCCTGGTACTGGATATCTCTTCTCATCTCTGTTGGATGCAACAGTGCTAGTTTCTCTTCTTTCTGAAGCAGCTTAGAAACAGCACTCTTTCCATTTCAGTCTGCTTCTTTTCTCCATTTTTAGAGAAGGACGAAGCCTAAACAACAGCAGCTTCCTCTAACACAGTACAATTTCCCTAGTACCCAAATATATAAATCATGTCCACCACTACTGTTTTTTGCAGTTGAAATGATATGCTAAAGGGATACTTTATATTCCTTTCCCTTAAGAGAAATGCCAGGTAAAATCATTACTCCATTTAAATGGGGCCTCTAGTTAACATTTGGGATAGGGCAGTAAAAAGGTGCTCTCTTCTATCAGCATATTCCCACCTCGTGATTCAAACCTATCCTACTGAAACTAGCTGAGAATGAAAAATCTGTTTAAATTAGCCCTGGACATCTTACCTTTTTCTCAAAACTGCCAGGCAGTATACTTGGCAACAGTGATATCAGTCCAGTGGCTTTCTCCTGCATTTTCACTCTTTTTTATCAGCTACTACCTGGCTCGACAGCATTTTTCTCGTTTTCTCTCCAGAAGGTTATTCAACAGGTTTTTAGTAAGTTACTTTCTTTCACTAGCAGTAGGTATGCCTTCTTTTCTTCACATTCTAACTACTATGTTTAAATCTTTCATCCGCCCCCACACTTCCTGATCTTTCTTCACCAACCATTTGTATTTCTTTGAATTATCTGTTTCATGTTAGAAGTTTACTCTTCCTCTCCTCCTCTTTCAATCTCTATCTCAATATCAATCTTTATTTTGGTCTTTATGTTTTTTTTCTGAAGAGTAATTCTCAGTCTCCACATACTTTTTCAAAGGATTTCTAATCGGTCTGCTAATCCTATTACTAAAGTTATTTACCTTTCTTCTTTCTGGAGATTATTCTTCCTTGTGCAGTTCCTCAGTGTCTGCATTACATCCAGCTTGCACTGAGCAACCCAGCTAGACACCTGCAGCAGCTGTTAGTCATTTAGGTCTAACCTATGTATATATGATGATACAATATCCAAGTAGCAAGAAGAACCCTAATGCTCCTTGCATCCACACATCAAACATCTTAACAGGCATAAAGCAGGAGCTATGGCTCTGGTTCTGCAGCTGCACCAGTATGCTCAGGGAGAGCTAGTGCTGTTTCATGCTATTTATGTACATTTACATGTTCTGACTCAGCTGGGTATTAAAAATAAAGATGAGATGCTAAGGACTCTCCCTTCCCAGATCGTTTTGTGTACTTCACGGTAAGTTTCAAGTCAGCTCAGAATAGTGCTGACTGTGTACAAATTTGCACTAAATGTGCAGTCTGTTACAGCAGATCTTCTGAGTGAAGATCTTCTTCTTGTTTAAAAAGTTCCTTTATTGTATTTAACTGTGACACTGTGGAAAGGCTTATCATGAACTGACAGCAGAAGATGCAGAGGCAAATTATGAAGTAAGCCAGATGATGAGAGGTGAAATTCCATAAAAGCATACTATGTGAATCTGCCTATTCTGCTCAGATTTGAACTCTGCAGGCTATAGCAATGGCTCCGTATCTAATACCGCCCAGCCAAATGTTACATTACAAAAGTCATCTGTACATTTTCTGTCTACTAGTAAGTAGCAGGATCTCACCTGTATGATTAAAGCGCAACATAATCACTTTAAATTTAACCACTTAACATTTAACTTAATAGCCACAAGTATATAGTTTTTTAATGTTAAATTAGGTAAGTCTGGTTTATAGTTCATGTTTTTATAATACAATTCAAACCAAATAAACCACGGAACTAATACAGAAGGGCAAGACACTGTCATAGAAGAAAGAGCCGTCTACTTCAATGAATAATTAATTTGTGAACCACGGAGGTGATAAAAATCAGAGAACAATAAATATATATGATATACACCACACAGCTTGTGAGTACTGAGTGAGGATTACTTATTTGAGCTCAGAGATAGTGGAAACAGTTTGGTTGTAGCTGCCCTGCTGAAAATGCCAAGATTGTTATCTACTATGTTAATATAATTAAAGCTGTGTTCATGATCTCTTCAACCTTAGGTGCTAAGAAAATACTATAGCAGAAAAGCAGCTGTCAATTGTTCCTAAACCAACTGAAAAAAACAAGTAAAACATGTTGCTAATCCAATCTGATGACAAGAGTATAGAAAATTAAGAGACCTTTACTCCAAATAGATCTTTAGTGGCTGGAGGCAGAGTAGGAAATTTACTGTGGGCTGTAATAATTGCTGTCTGCCCTGGGAAATGGCATCAAGGCCAGAGCAGTCATGGCTCCATGCAAGCACATCCTCTAATTATTGAAAAACCTGTGTAGAGTCTCAATGTTAATCAGTCTCTCGGAGACTTCAGCTTTATGTGGTTAGTGCAGATTTATGGCATTTTTCTTTTCTTGTTATTAAAACTGATATTTCGCAAGGAAGAAACTATCTCCAGACAACTGTTAAAATGCAAAGTTTCAGTCATAAAAGAGAACTGCAGGATTATTCTGAGACTATTCCACTGAGAATCGAAACTAGAAGGGTAAGAAACAAAACATCAAAGACACGAGGAAAAATGGAAAAAGATGAGACTTTAAAATATTAACTAAAGACGCAACAGTTGGCCTATAGATTCAAGAGGTTACAGTGTAATTAATTAAGTGCTTGTTACAATTAGGGAAATAAACAGTGCATATACTAATGCAACATGAATAATATATAACTAAAAAAAAGTAAAACAAATTGAGAGGTTTGCATGGTCACACTACTGGAGTTATTTGCATTATTGTATCAGTTATGTCCTTAGAAAACAAACAAACCCAGAACTTCAAAATTCCATTACATGGCTACAGTTTGCTTCCTTTTATTACTGCTGCAGCAATATTATAATGTACAATTTCTGATTATTCCACTGCAGTGATTTTAAGTTATATTTTGGTCCATAATGCTGAAGCAATTTTGATGCATTATACACAATGGTCTTTGCCAAATAATTTATTTAGTCAATAATGTTTCAGATTTTCTATCAGCTATGTCTGCAAATTTCTGACAAAGTGGAAAAAGTTGTGTTTCTCAAGATCTTTCTGGAGAGATGTGCATAAATACTGCATAAGAACTGACCTTAGATTGTACTTATAACCCAGAAGTGGCACACTTACTCTGTATATAAAAAGATTGTGCAAGATACCCAGCTATCTATATGGCAGCAGGAAGTTCAAAAGACTTAACTGGAATAAGCAGAGGGAATGCCTGAATCAGAGCATAAGACTGGAATCAAAAAAGGATACGCAAACTGACACCTGACGTTGGCTCTTTATTCTGCTTATGATGCTAACGCTTGAAAAGAAAATAAGGACTAAAATATCATGGATATATGTGCAGGAAAGATGCAGAATGATTTAAAGTACAAAAAATTGTATGGAAAAGCACACAATAGGTGTTGAAGAATTCTGTCATTAGTATATAAAGTTGTTAGATATACAGGCATCTAGGATGCTATTTTAGACTACCTTGCAGTCCATAACCTTAACTATGATGGTATGATAAATCTTGTCACATGCACTCAAAAGTGAATCACAGCTGCAGCTTCTATCACCTGATTTACTCTGAAGATGCAAAAAATCAGGTAAAGTAACCAAGAAACAGTAAAGCAGTCAAATGCTTTATCTTCTGTAAAGACTATGACCAAGTCCAACTCCTAATCAGAATACGTATTTCCCATTTTGGATTTGAATTCAAACAAACACCAGCTATTCTTCCTAGGGAAATGATACAGTGGAGTCAGTATTTTATTCCCAGAATGGCATCTGAAAAATGTATTTCCCACATGAAGTAACTTGGCCACTAATACTTACAGTGGTTGTAACAGCAAATAAAAATAACAGGGGAAGTGTGTGTATACTAGTATATTTCTGAGCCAGGAAAAAGTAATTAGATTGATGATTACTAATTATAGATTATAACTCAGTTGTCTATCAAAGAATAAAATCACACTATAATACTTGATGGCTTGTATATAGCAGTTTAGATCTACATGTTCTTACTTGCATATATTTCTATTTCTCAGTATTAGCCACGACTCTTTCCCTTAGTAATCAGATGCATGTCCAGAAAAAATTCAGGGTTTCTCACACTTTTATTTTACCATCATGCTGAACTGCAACTGTATTCAGATTATATATTTATATATAAACATAGACATGAAAGTCCAAGTTTTCACACTTGTTTCTCTATCTGCATAACTGTAACCATGCACATGTTCACTTTTTAGCACATTAATTTTAAAAACATGAAAAACTGAGTTTTGCTGGGTGAAGTATGATGTGGAGTGACAATTTTATAAAATACAGTGTTCTATACTAATTACAGCAAACTGCAGTATTGCTCTTGTTCCTTATAGCAGCGTAAATCATTGCTACCAAAATCCTGTAGTAGTACTTTTTAAAGGAGAAAAAATGCTTGCTTTGTACAGGTAAATATAATTTGCATTCCCAAAACTGTTTTAATGCACAGGAAATTTAACAATAGTTAGTCAACTTAACTTCCAAATCATACACACAATTATCAGCTATATTTATCCTCTCCTTCAACTAGGCAAACATATAGAAGTATAACCCTTCTGTTTATTCTACAATACATTATTATCAGCTAGTGAAAATACAGTTGATGGCATCAAAAATATAAACAAAAAGTGAATTTTTCTAAAGACTTAGTTCAGTGCTTTTCTAACCTGCCACTTACTGGCCTTATAATAATGAGAGATTATTCCATCTTTTAAAATAAATACAAGTTTTTTGGATAAGAAACTATCTAATTCAATGAGATCTTTTAAGACTGAATGGCAGATTTGATCAGAGCTGCTTCACTTATGAAGCAGATACTCTGCAAAGAGTATTACAAAGTTTAAAAATTGTTTCATTAAACAATCAGTGGCTATATAAGAACATATGTATGACTTTAGTTTTATGTCATCAATTTTTTAATGAATTTTGTTTCATTTTATTTTATAAGCCATCTGTAATTTTATGTTGATATCCTGCCTTTGCCACTACCTGTGCTGTAAGTGGTGTCTTGATGTGTTATCTGAGATGAATAGACCTCAACTAAGTCTTTCCTGGGAAGAACAAAATACGTAACTGTTATTTAACTTCCATAGGGATATGACTGTGCCGTAAGCAGTACGATCTGCTTTTCTGGGCATGCCTGGTGGTGTATGAAGGAGAATCTCCTTGTCCAGCTTTGTAATTTTTAAAATTAGAAACAATCAAGTGTGGGATAACTGGAATGCCTGTATTTCATAATCATATTTCTCTGCTATAGTACTTTAAGAACCTATGCCAATTAATTCACAACTGAGAAAAATACTAAATTCCTAAAGGCTCTTGGGAAACATATCTTTGTAATGAGTCCTCCCCCTTGGATAGCGGAGTTTTAGCTCTCAGAGGAGCATGCAGGACAGGGAAACTGCCTGCTGAGATTGTATGCAGTAACCAAAAGGCAGTGCCTAAACTCTCCTTAGGTTGAGAAGGGTAAGGATTCACTATGAGGCAAGAAAAGAAAATTCAGAGGCAAAGTTTACAAAGGGTAGACAAGGCATCAGCTGTTAAAATTACAAATTACAACTATAAAATTACAATGCAGGTGATTATAAGCCTACATTATGCAAGATTCTTAGCCCTGAACTTTTTAAGGTGTTAACAGCACAAAAAGCTGGGTGTGCAAAGCAGATGCAAAGAATTTTGTTGGAAACGTAACACCACTGTGCCAACCCAGTTCTACCATTTTTCTCTCCCTCTTCAGTTAGCTTTGGTTTAGCAACATACTCATGCTGCTGCCAGTCCCAGAACTGCATCTGAATCTTTTCTCCCATCAGACTGAGATGCTCTTGCCAGCTCTTTGCATTCTGTCCCCAGCAATGAGACATTCCTTTTTTTTTTTTTTTTAATGTTGTCCTGTGGCTAAGCTAAAGACTGATCTTGTTATGACATAAATGTAATGAATTGTTATAAAGGTTTTGAGTTCAATCAAGTCCCAAGAAAAGGAGCCTTTAACATCATCCTCTTTTCTCCCTGGGGTTGAGATGTAAAATTCAGAAAGCATGTATATTTATGGAAAAAAGGATGGTCAGGAGAGAACAAGGTATACAACATGCCCGAATTCCCTGCATCTGAGAAAACTGTGCTGCAAAAAATGCTACGTATACGTGTACTACAGTTACAATAGCATGAAGTTTCTCCACAGAAGAATTAATGCCAAGAACATCCATTTTCAAGGAACAGTGTAGTCTCCCAAAGCCTAATTCATAAGAAACGGTCTGATACAAACTTCTGTTTCACATTTAGAAAAGAATGTGACTCAACAGTTTTGGCCATGTGGCCACCACAAGACAAAGGCATTTACGTCAAAGCCTACTGCAACTGCATGCAGATCCAAGTTCAGCTATTACCACAGCAATATAGCTTTTTTAGGATTTATGGTCCTAAATTGTCATTGCCAGCTGCTGTCTTCAATTTCACTCTCCAAAATATGTTACTTTGCCTAGATAAGCAAGCAGAAAAAGGGTAAGGCTAGGCTGGACAAGTATTACCTTAAATTACACTTAGACGTCCCTGCAGATTTGAGGGACAATAAATGTCATCACTTGCTTATTTTTGCATGGTAGTGAAGAATATCGGGCAAATGTTGCTGATCCAGTAATGTATCATTGCAACAGCAACTCTGTGCCTCAGCAATACTTCACTGATTTTTCTGGCTTTATCAGTTCAGTTATTATTTTTGTATTATCTGGTAATTTAGATACAGTTATTGTAGGTTCTTCAGTCTGTATTAGATATTCTCTATACTCCCCAGAGTTTTGTATCCTGTTTTATACTTCTTCTCTTGTTTTTATCAGTTGTCACCTATTGTGCCTCAGTATTTTACTCTCGGGTGCTTCAATTATATATGAATGTGATGTGCTTCACAGCAGCTAGTTTCCATTTGCCTTCTAAATATCTTTGTACATGAATGGAGTAACCTACATTTAGCTTCACAGACAGTTGTGCAAATCCACTGCATTTCAGCTTTTGGGTTTTGAGTGGGATTTTATCTGCTTGCTTTTATTTGATAATTGATTTCTAGCTGTGTTTCCTCTGCTTTCCAAATAGAAAAATAAAATGGGGGGGGAGGGGGGAAGTGGGAAAAAAGTCTCAGAACTGATCACTAAACCTGAAGGGAAAGAGGCTAGCTTAGGATATGAGAGGCCTCATCTGACCTAAGAGGTTTAGTCATACCGGGTCCCTTGGAGAGCCGGCCAAGTAACGACCATCACACCAATATGGCTACAAGTCATCCTCCCTTTATTGCTCCAGACAGCTCAATATATACAGTTGAGCAGCGTCCACACGCCTGCCCCTTAACAGAGTTGGGCAGTTACAGGTTCACACGCGCCAGCGTTTTATTGGACAGTGCCATTCAACTATGCAGGCGGCTCTCGCCCCCCCTTCCCCCCCGGGGCCAGCACCTCCAGCCAAGCATCTCGCAAAGCTCTCACAAAACAGATAAAACCTCCTCCTCCTCGTGCCCCAAGGCAGCTCCAAGGACAGAGCATTTATTTAGGCCTAAGCTGGGTTGTCCAAACCTTTAAAGGGATACCATGCCTCTGCTCCACAAGAAATTCCCCTACATATGTACTTAGGCTCAGCAATTTCTTTAAACAATGTCTATTACAAGAAAGAGTAGCTTGTCTGGTTTTAATGTCTTAGAAGTAGCAGTAATTATTTGCACAGCTTTGGTAGTACCCCATAAGACTGATTTTCAGAAGTGATTTCATCCCACAATTAAGTAGAAGCTGCTTTCCCTGTACTCCTACAAATAAAACATGCTGAAAAGAAAGGCTGACTCTGAGTGTATCACCCACACAGACAAAAGCCAGGTAAAGGTGGCGGCAGGCATGTGGACTGGCATTGCCATGAATCTTCTTTGGCGTATTTTCAGGAAACATTTGCAACGTCCGATACACACAACTGTGTTTGATATTTGTGTAACTTTTTAATATAACTATAAATACACTGAAGGAAAACGAAGCATACCTCACTTCATGCTTCCCTATGCTTTTCATACAGTGTTGCAAGGCAGTGAAAAAGTATTAGTGTCAAACTCTTCTAACTTTGAGGTTGGGCTGTCTTAAAAACATATGAAATACGAATCAATGCACTACATTATCAAAACCCTGTTTCCTTTTTTTTTTCCCCTAACCTACTTGTTAGATGTCTTTGCCTCAGTCTATTCAGAAACTGTAGTGGGTAGAAAACAAACGCTGAAGAAAAATGACAAAATGATCTGCCTACAAAGCTAGTGGCTGATCACAAGTGTTTTGAGGGTGTTCTCATTTCTTAAAGTTACTTCACAGAGCAGATAATGATTTGGTCAAACTCATGGAACATATGGGGGGTTTAGGGAAAATTCGGTATTAAGACTCATACAGTACTTTGTCAAGCAGTCATCTTGCTGCTTGCACCTGAATTTCATACTCAAACATGCATTCAATACAACTCCAGTGTTCAGAAAAAAACATATAAAACAATAACCATGTATTCTTCTAGGAAAAAAATTGTCAGTACTAGAAGAACAGAAAAGAGCTGCATAGGGAGAAAAATAATTCAAAGCAGAAACCTTCAATATATAGGAATATAACATTGTATTTCTCTGGATTTTTGCTTTTCTGACTCCTATGAGCACCTAACACACCTTTTAGACTATTTTGAAATAATTTTTAAAGTAAATAATCAGGTAGGACTTCCTTACTCAATTGTTAATCCATTACTTGAGTGGCAGTCTCACTAATCAGGAAAGCAGCATGAACAAGTGGTAAGTAAATACAAATCAAAATGCATCAAGAAATAAATGTCTGAAAAAAAAACAGCAATGCACTAGGGGATTTTCTGACTTCAAATCTGTGCAAATACAGATTGAGCTTAAGATGTGTGGTTATTGGTTAAACAATTTTTAATGAAATATAAAGACCTATGTGCACTTAAATGGATAATTTATGTGCAATGTTATTGTCTCTCAAGGTTTAATTAAATGTTTGCCTTGTGGCTAATCAGCTACAATTAATAAATGAAGCCCATATTCATGTCACTGATGGGGAATGTTAAAATGGCCTCCATTAGAATTTCTGCATCACTTGTGGCCGGTTGATAACAACAAATCTCATGTATTGGAAACCTACACAAAATAATTTGGTGAAGACACTAAGACAAAATTACATTAATATAACGCAATGTTTTTATAACAATGCCTGATTTTAAGTTCAGTTTGGAGGCATGGTCCTAGAAGGACTTAATGTGCAAGTGTATGACTACAAAGTGATTTCATCCCCAAAGCTTACAAAGTTCACTTTAAACTGCTACTGTACCTAAAGAGAGCAACACTTCTTAGCCTTATGGTTACAAAAGAGTTTACACAGCAGACCAAAAACATCCATTAATCACCAGACATATTGAACCCAAAGGATTTGAACTGTCTCTGGCATGATACACTAAATGCTGGTTTAGGACTATGTAACAATAACGTGTTATTTTCCCAGACATGGCCTTTCCGTGACTTTTTTAGTCCTGCTACTTTAAATTATAAACCTCAATAGGTAAGCATTTAAAATGTAGGTGAGCCTCCACTGGATACTCTCCCACCTGAATACATTACATAAATCACAGGCCAACAGAGAATAGGCCAAAGGCAATGCTGGCTGTCCCTGGCAGTGTTTCAGAAGTCAGCCAAAAAGAGAATTTCAGATCTCCTGACCTCAAAAGACATCTGTTCTATGTAGTTAACATATTTTTATTTATCATTTACACTGAAGTAGTGCACAAAAGTCTCAGGACTAAGTTCCATCATGAAATATTATCTGTAAATAATAATATGTAGTTATTTGTCTGTATCAGGGTTTAAGATGAGAGGCAATCAATGGTTGTGATCAGAACTAGAAAAAAATAATGGAATAAGAGTTTAATAGCATATAAGATTAAACAATCATCAATGACTAAGTGCAAAACTTTAGAGTTTCAGCTTGCTGGGGAAAAAATTATCCTTCAGTGCAACTTAATATGAGCACCTTTTGCTGGCAGTCTTTCTGATTATCTCAATTTTTTCACCAATTTAAGCATAATCTATCAGACAAGGAAGAGAACTGTAGAGGATAATCCTCTCCTCATTACTTAAGTAATTCATTTTGATTACACCTACTTTGATTTAGTTAAGATTCTCATTCAGCCACAAGTCATATCGAGTACAGAATCATAAAATTCACTCAGAGGAATCTGAAAGACTGTAAATACAACTGTCTTCTATAAACCGAAAGAAAGGCATAATTAATGTACAGTAAGAATACTGGCTGTATATTCTGTCTCAGGAAATGAAACCGTATTTAAGAATAACTTATTTCTCTTGGGGTTGTAAAGACATCTTTATTTGTAAGTCGCTATTCTTTTACGCAGGTTTCTATTTATTACAGAATGAAGACTACACAAATTAATGTATTAGAGCTATTTTGCTCAGTTCTCCATGAAACAAAGCTTGTCCAACATATACCAGAATAAAGAGACAGTGACAGACTGAATGCACAAAACACAGTAAAGTTTTCTAAATCTGATTACAGTGGATGCTTCTATCAGTTACTAATATCAGTTATGCACTTTTTTTTTTTTTAAATGTGCTATAGGATAAACAGTCTTAACCTAATTCTGATTACTATTTTCCATTCAGTTATGAAGGAGACCTTCAAACTCACTTGCCTGAGGCACTGAGAAGCTCCAGGTCTTTGACGCTCATGAAAGAAAGATAACAATTACTCTTCAGGGGAGAAAGATCTTATTATACGTACCCCATGGGGTTTTTTTATCCTTTATCAAACTGCACCTTTGTGGGCCTTTAATTTCTTAATGGGTTGTTTATCCTTTCCCCCATAATTCATGATGATAAGCGAGATGTCATATAGATATTGGTATGGTGATAAAAAAGTTGTACTGATGAGCTGAGTCAGTGATGTAGTTTGATTAACTTTTTATATAAATCTTTCTAGACAGCTTTCAAAAGAGGGCAAATCAAGCAAGTTGATAATGTTACAAATGTTTCAGTAGGTGAAAATCTACCTGATGCATACCTATAAATCTATGAGTATTAATACCTGAAATAAGTAAACATTAGCGCAGAACCAGAAAGAGATGTTAATGGGATAAATTTCAGTATATTGCAGAGAGAGACAGTGGGAAAGGGAACAGGATTAAACATATAAAGTGCATGCTGGGGCATTTTTCTCTGTCATGCATGTAGAATATAGGGCCTACAACTGCATGATACAAAAGACTTAACAGCCCGTGTTTTGGGAAGCCATATTACTTGTGACTCCATCATTCAGGAATAATGAATGCCCATTGTAGCCCGTATTTCAACAGCTGAGGAAATGCTAGTTCTGTAAAACAAACAAACAAACAAAAATTTAAAAAAAGATTTCTCAGCGCCTACTTCTGCCAAGGCACATTCCATACTTTCATAAATACTCTGACTAGATTGTGCCTGAAATAATCATAGCTTGTTTTAGGACATGATAATTATATTTATACTCCTTTTAACTATATCAGTCCTCAGAGCCATTTGTTTGGAACTGGGAAGCGTTGCTACTTACGTTAAAATTTTTCAGTCGTATTAGTGGCTTCATTTTAAGTGAATCAAACACCTTATATAAATAAATGTTCACCACCACATTAGGGTATTAATGCAGTCCTGTTTTGCTTAGCTTCCTGTTACAGTGTTTGAACTGACATAAGAAAAGATAAATGGAAATCCTGATAAAACAAAAGCTTATGGTGTCTAATCCTTTTGCTCTAATGCTACTGTAAAACACTTCCATCTAAATACCATCTGCAAGCTACAGTAAAATGAAACATGACAAGAACCATGAAGGAAACATTTTGGAGACTTGCTTTCTCTGTCAAATATTTGGCTCTTTCCTGAGCCTATTATGCCAGCAATGGAACTTGACAACGAACTAGTATATCGATGCATAATAGGTATATAATGAATAGCAAGCCTAGAGATCCTTATAGTAATTTTTACACTGTAGGTTTGTTTGATCTTCATCAGCACTGCTGTCTCCATCTCATCACTCAAATAGAAAGCTAAAAAAGGCGATATGTGATGTAGGGATGCCGCTGAGGTTGGTTAAACAGGATATAAGTGCCACATTAGAAAAACAGCAGAAATCTGAATTCAGAATGATACTACTTATTCAGATCTAAATATGTACTTGCCATGAAGAAAAAAAAATCAGAGGCATATCCTCCAATTTAGCTGTGTATTCCATCTGCCTCTGAAATCAAGAGAGATGGGTCTTGTAGTAAAAGTAACTTTTATATTCAGTAATTGCTGTCAAAAAGAGTAGTACCAGGTCTTGCCTGGCAGAGCCTTCCTTGGCTAATTACCACCTGCACCAAGACCCCTGTTTGTGAGGGCTCTGTATTCACCCACTTGATTCTTCAAGGGTAGCATCATGCTGGAGGAGCAAGTTTGACTAATGAAAATTATTTCTGTTCCATCAGCCTGTTGTGTCTGCACTAGCTTTTGTAATTTTTATGTACTTTGTGTACATTTATACACGGATTGCTGCCTGGTAACGTGCTCTGTGTTCCACCCTCCAGTTCCCAGGGTTTGTATTTGATCTCTTCTTCTTTTTATTTTTTTTTATTTTTCTCCATGATCACTTTAGTTTTCACCAAGTCTCTCTCTCTCTATTTCCCCTCTTCTAGAGTGGAGGAGTAGAGACACTTCGATTGTGGTTTTTTTCTGCAGTGGACATGGTAATGGATAACAGGAAAGTCAAAACTACCAGGGACCAAAGATGGAGAGCTAGATAGGAGTCAAAAAACTTTTTTTTTCTTAATATAGTTAAAGTAATAGTATGTGGGTTCTTACCTAGTTTAATGAGCAGTATTCAAAAGTATCCAGATATGTTCAGGTAAGTTTTTGGCATTGACGCATTTAAGCACAGCCAGTATATTATAAATTCCTTTTTCACACGACCATTAAAGCTGCACAAATACATTTCCTAAGGGTATCAGCTACACAAAATGATAAATATATTGCACTTTTTGCCTCTTTAGATTACATTTTTGAATATGCCAAAATCTGAACACCAAGTTCCTTGGACATGATCAGTGTTTACAGAATTGTAAGACCTATTCCAGTGATATGAAGAAAAAGTGCTAACAACTGAAATTTTGGGGGGTTTTCCACAGACAGATACCCTTTCCCTTCAGGTCTTGCAGGCCAAATGTTTCTAGACCAATTATAGTGGTGCTACAACACAGCATTGAAATAGGAGTTGGTTTCATTCTTAACCCCAGAAAAACTACTGCCTCTTCATATTACTATATAGATGTAGATTGCCTTTGATTCCATGCCAAGGAGTGTCCTCTAAGTTACATATTGTTTGGCATGCCGGATCCTTTGAACACACCTCTGTAAAAAAAAAATTCTCACTTTGCTTCCAAGTCAAATGAATTATGTATGTTTAACATGGAAGATGTAGCCATGGTGTAAAATGGCTGCTTGCGAAGTACTTCAGATATCATTCCAGAACATCGCCAGTAATTTTAAATCTGCTGTTTTATCTTTTCTTTGTAAGTTTATGTATAGGATATAAATAACTGTGTAATTGAAGTGCTTCATTCAAACAGGCATATGATAATAATTCAAGTTCTTTACTAAAGTCTAATTTATATCAATATGTGAAATCTGCAGCCTCATTAAGAAAACAAAGTCTGTTTGCCAGGCTCTATTTTTCTGTCAGGATATGAATGTGGGGTTTTTTGCAGAAGCCCATGTTAATTGAAATCTTCTTCTTTTAAATTCTTTGTTAGCTGAATTTTATACTGGCTATTCCATATTTTGCCTGTGACCAATGTCACAGTGATGAACTACTATTTTCCCATTTAGATTACTAGAACTATACTAGCTTTACTCTATGTAAATGTTGTAGTGTGCCAAGAACTTCTGAATATGAACACTGATAGTGCATACAACTTATGGACATGTTAATTCAAAACACTATAGTGTCAGTTTTCTTTTAGTAACTGAAGTTGAACTGTCCTCCTACACTAGCATTTGAATAGAAAACAACTCTTTAATATACAACATAACTACATCGGCTGACCCTTTCTCAAATGCTCAAAATAAATATGTATATGCTTCAACATTCAAAGTTTGTCACTAATTATGGTTAAAGCTGGCATCTTGATCCCTTAATAGGATTGTCTGACTCTTCAGATTGTTTTCTATTTTCTCTACTTATATTTTCCTCATTTGAACTCTGTTGACCATATGTGTTTCCCTTATAACCTTTTACTTCCCACAGTAATATTCTATGATTCTTAGCTTCCAGTCTACATGTATGATACCACATTCCTTCTTCTGTTTCATACATGTTTTCCTTGTGAACCACCCTGGCTTTTCAGCAAACATGTTCCTTAGTTGTAGATTATGACTTTCGGGGTATCTAGGCTAACTGCCTTCAACAGTTTCCAATTACCATTCTCCCATTTCAGATTAAATTCTTTATCCCAACAGACTTACCTTATAGTAGTATTCACCTTTATAAAATGATCCCTTTCAAAGTATTAAGTATATATATTATTGGTTTGGACTTCATTCTGTTTGCACATAACAAATCATTATCTAAGCTATGGTTAATTTTTAGTTCTGTGGTCAGTTCCTTTTCATCTGTCAAGATGAGGTCTAGTATAGAATTCCTCTGTGCTGGATGCAACACTTGTGAGTTAGGAAATTGACATTTAAAATATTTTGAAATTCCAAGTACATTTTAACACTGACAGCATGAGACCTCCAGCATATGTCACTCATATTGAAATTCCCTGCAGTACAGTCGTGTTTTCCCTATATGTTGTAGGTGGGTAAGGCACAGGTCATGCTGTTCTCTAGTGCGATTTGATATCAGCTAAGTACCCTGTCAACTTGTTACTTATCTGCTAGAACACTGACCCATAAACATTCAAGATCATTTGCTTCCGATTGCCATCAACACAGGAACAGGTAATGCCATTTTCCAAGTGTTTTCTGTCCACTTGATCCTTCCAAAATAGATTCTAACAATTGATTTTGACATTCCACTTTCCAACCAGTTTTAGCAGTAAAAACTAGGTCAAATCTGTGCTAAAAAATAACCTCTTCTGCTGTGGCAAGTTTCCAACAGTAAAAAGACACTACTGAAAAAATTTCTCTTTATATTCATTAGCATCCAGATTATGGTTTCTCTTACAATTTTCATTTGCACTTATCAAAAACTCATTGATTCCTCCTCACTGTTTCCATTTCTTATAAGCTCCCAAGCTCCCCAGCTGAGCAGTGCCTTAGAAGAACAGTTCCTTTGTTACCGTAAATTAAGCAGCGGGGTCTCATCAGAGAAAGTGATGAAATTTTCCACAAACCACACCCCTTCGTGTTATGTTGCTTACTTAGAGATTTAGTCTTTCCTGCTTGCTCTTTTCCACTGCTCCAAATTCCTGAAGGATGTCGAAGGTCCTGAAAGGAAAAACCCCTGCTCACAGGAACTGTTGATCTACAGTCTAAGAGACTGCCCCCAAACCTTCCTTTAAGTACCTATATGATATCAACACTGATTCTTCCTTTGTGAGTTTAAGAAACATATTTAGCTTTGAGAGATGCTCCCATCTTATTGCAGGTGGGAGCATCTCATCGATGAAACTGAAAGCACACATTAAGCTCGAGGAAAGCACATGAACATTTTCCATTAGCTGCATGACCCGCTATTGCTCATCACTTTGAGCTGCGTCGATTTCTCACAGCTTCCATATTTTTATGGTCTAAACTGGCCTTGGCGGCTCCCCTGGCCTGCAGGCCTCCGCCAGAGGGAATCGCTCAGGGTGTTCTTCACGCCTCGACCGCCTCATGGGGACCGAGGACGGAGGCGCCTCGCTTGGCGGCGGCGGGCTCAGGAGGGCGGTGGCGCCTCACGACGCCAGACGGAGGGAAGGCGGCAGTGCAGGAAACCGGTCCCTTAACACCGCCCCCCTTCCCTCCCCGTCGCCATGGTGAGGACGCGGGCGTCCCTCGCGTCCCTTGGAGCGGCGGCGCGGCGGCACCAAGGGCCGGCTGGGCTCGGGGCACCGGGGGACAGGGCGCGAACACCGCGACCGTTGGCGGCCCCTTTGTGCTCCCTGAGCTCGCGCGGGGCGCGCCCGGGGGCCGCCCTCAGGCTTGAGGCGGCGGCGCGAGAGCGGCGGAGCCGTTAAACGGCGCGTGCGATGGGCACGGCGGGGAGGGCCGCGGTGTGGAGCCGCACCCTGGGCACAGGTCCGTTCCCCTGGAAAGTTAAATTCACGTTTTACTATATAGATTTATTAGTTCTTTTAAGAGGCTGAAGCAGTAACAGAGCCAAGGCTTGAGGGTATGTAGAGTACGGGGGTGGGTTCACAGGTGGAGGGGGGCAAAAAACGGTGCCTGTGAGGTGGTGGGTACGGGCCGGGGAGCAGCAAAGGGCGGGCGTCTTCCCGCTGGGATACTTGTTGAGCACATCAAACCCGGGCGCTGGTTGGGGCTGTGACCTCCTCCGGGTTACTTTCGAACAAATTACGTGTATCGCAGTGGCTGTAGATTTTCAAATTTCGCTGTTATTTTTTTTTCTAATCGATTTTGGTGTAATGAAGCAGGGTGGGCTGTAGATCTGTCCTGTCGCACCCTTCTCATCCCAAGGTGTCAGGCAGCAGCAGATGCCACCGCAAAGGCAGCTGGGTGTTGCTGTTACTACTGCTTTGGCTGCTTCCTGTTCTGGAAAATGCCCAGCCTTCAGTTAGGTTTCTAGGTGCTTCAGAAAATGCATGGGAAGAGCTAAGTGACAGTGACCAGGTTTCCTGAAACGTGCAGGGAAAGGCTCTTAAAATCAGTTGGAGTTTTACTTCGGGCTTCGATGCATGTTGGAGCGATTGCAGCCTGTGGGGAGATTCCCTTATTCATGGGATTAAATGCAGCACTTCCTCAGAAACAAACTGCACTGCCTTGTCTTTTGCTGAATTCTGTGGGTCTTTGATTAAGTGATTAAGATGTGGCTTGGGCCTTACAGTAAAGGAGTAAGATGTAACGGGCTGAGCAATTTTTTTAAATGATCAGCAGTGAAATTAACGTGCACATAATAGCACCCATTTCAGAAGGATGTGTTGCTGATACCTTCTGTGATGTGTCTCTGCGGTTGTAAATCACCTGTAATTTACCATTCACTGTGGAAGCAACCACCCACCTCAGAAATTGAATTGACATTATTATGAGGCATATGAGTTTCTTTTTATTGCCAAGCTTTGAGGTTGAAATAGAAGTCAGGACCGTAGTTAGAAAAATGTATGTGTACGTGCCTCATGTTAGTGTGAGACCTGTGTGTATGCCAGCCGCTCTTAGCATGTGCTTGATTTCTGTGGGCTGGTAGCGTACAGTGTGGGGGCCAGCGAGGAGCTATTGTATGTTCCAGCCAGGTCCCGTGAGGGTGTAACCTGGAACCTGAGACCTGTGACAGGCCGCAGAGTCCAACTACTCATCTATAGCTTTTCATGGTTGCAGTGGCTCTAGCAGAGCTCTCAGAGTCTCCTTTCAGCTGCTCAGCCCTGCCTTTCCTGCCCCATAGCTGCAAATGATCAGCTCTCCTGCTTTGCGAAATTCAACAGCTGCCATTAAGACATGGCATTTTTCTCACTTAATACCTCAAAACTAAGAAGCCTGTAGAAAGCTTGGCATCTTGTACGGGCTTCAATATTGTTGTTCCAAGGTTTAATTACTATTTCTCACTGCATAGCATCTTCCTAAGAGGAGGTTTTTCCTTCTTTATATTAGTTCTGGATACAAACCTGTCATTCTGTATAAGAAGTATAATCTTTTATAGAGATGAATTACCCATATGTTTGTATGCTATTGATTTTTTTTCCATGACAGACTTGTGTAAAATGTTGCTGCCTCCAGTTGTAGTTTATTTATAAAAAATATTTTTTCTATAACAAATGTTATCATTAATATTAAGCCCTAAAAGAATGACTGAGGGGAAATATTGTGTCCTTTCAACTTGTCGACCTATAATTGCCTTTGTTATTCCCTTCTAAGTAACACAATTAAAAAAATTACTTCAGTATAACTGTAGCAAAATATTGCATCAATGAAATGGCTTTTGATCCCAGAAAGGCTAATATATAAACTATCTGCTACTCTGATGCCGACCATTCAGTATCAAGTTGATTCATATGTACAATTTATTTCCTGTAAAATAAATTTCCTTTCACTAAATGTAGCAAATAGTTAAATCCATTCCCCCCCCCCCTTCTATTATATTCTGTTTTCCCATTCCTATTAAAAGTTTGTGCCTTGAGGCCTACCAGCAGGGCATGCAATACCTACATTAAACCAAATTTAAAAGTAAGGGTGCTCCTGCTGCTAACGTCCTCAGATCACAGACATGCAAAATGAAGGAACTGGCAGCTGAAACTTTAATGGTAGGAAGTGTAGACTGAATACTTGGGAAAAAAATACAGTAGCTCTATATGAGAAAAAAGTCCTATTAACATTTATGTACTTCAAAATGACAAGCTAGACGATTCTATGTAACTGTGGGGCTTTCAGCTTTTGAGTAAAACCCTGTGTTGTAAGTATATCATTGCTTACATTTTTTATTCACAGTATTGTTACCATTATGATTACGTATTATTCTGAACATTAATACAGTGCCTGTTGTTGCATTGTGCACTGCACGTTCAATAATTTCTCCACCTTAGGTATTAAGTTAGAATATTATTAATACTTGCAACTAGATAGCTTGAGAAAGCATAGGGAATCAGATGCAAGTAAGGTTCCTGAATCACCTGCCCCTGTGCAAATCTAAAACACTCCAATGAGAGAGAAAAAAACATTGAAAGTAAGATGATGGCTGTTTCTGTGCAGTATGTCCTGCAGAAGTAATGGTGAGGCCTGAAAAGATTTGTGTGGAACTGGAGTCTGGTTGTACACGTAATGCACTGGAAATAAACAAATAGACTGAGAGATAGCACAAGAAGGATAAGAAACTGCATCACTGTGAAGACATTGTTTCAAGTAATGTTGGTTTTGTTTATTTGTTTTAGTTAAAATGAATGTGTTGCCTCAAGACATCCTACAAAGCTCAGGAGAGCATCCCAAGTTCATAGAGCAGACTGTTTGCCCCTCATTAGACTTTGCAAGGTATGTGCCTCTTTTCTGTCAGAGCATCATTTTTACAGTGAATAGCTTCAATCAGCTATGCCACGGTGGCAAATTATGTTTGCTTTTTTTGCAATATTTAAAACCACAAAAATCCAGGGTAATGAAATTCTCTCTTAGGAAAGTTTCATAATTAAAAGGGAGAAACAGTGACATAGGAAATGTGTTCTGTTTAAGGTAGATATTTCATTGTAATTTTTCAAAACCCATTCAAGAGTCACAGGAAGTTATTTCCATTTAGCATTGACATGAATGTAGGTCATTGAAAATGTAATTATTTGGGTGAAAAACCAAGATTTTTGGTTGTTTTTTTTTTTCATTGAAACACAAACCAGTTTCACATCTCTCAAAATATCTTGAATAAAACTGACTTGGAAAACTTTTTTCTGTACTTAACAACAGAGTTAACCACAGTGCCATAATACTATCAAGCCATCTTCTTGCACATGCCTACATGGCTTTCCGTTGCACTAATTTCTCCTCTTAGTTACTTGTATCCATATATTTTTGTCTCCCTCAGTGAGTACTGCTCTCTCAATTATTCCTCTGCCCCACAGTAATAAACCCACATGTTGATATTTGAGTCGACGGAATTTTCTACTGTGTATTTTTTCCTGTCTGTCATCTCCCTGTCTTTTCTGTCTTACTGCTACATTAACATCATTGATAATAACAGCCAGGATGAGCTAAGTATTTGTTAGTTTTAGTATCTTAAATTCTTTATGATGGATGACCGTGTTTGTAGTTGCATTCGTTCAATACAGGGTATTACCGAGCTGATGTAAATAGTAATTGGTTTGCAAATTGTTGCTTTTGTTTTTTTACCCTTGGCTGTAGTTGTCTTTAAGCTGGAGTTACCAATGAGAACTCTGAAATTTATACTTGGGCTATAAGCCAGGTGACATTTTGAATTGTATAGGATTTTCAGGGCTTTTCAGGGCTTTTTGCCTGATTGTGTTTTATTAAAATACCTTTGAGAAGATAACAAGAAGGCATCAGGTTTTCCTTCATTCCAGTTTGGGATTATATTTAGCTGCAGTGTAGAATAAATTGCAGAGAGCTGATAGGGTTGCCTAGGAATTCACTTGCTGTAGTTGACTGTTTGAGTTTGAACATTTGGACCTTCCCCTCCCTCCTATATCTAGTTTATTCTCTATTTGCTATTGATGTGCAGTCTTAAAGTACAATTGTTAGCCAAAGTTTTTCATTTTGTTGACTGAATACTTCATATTTAATTACCCAGAGATACTATTTTTCAAGTTTTCTATTACTTCATATAAACCTATTGTATCTTGAAATATGTTTTACAGCAGTTAAAAATATGCAATAATTATCTTATTTTCCTTCTCCTAATGACATTATGTATCATTCTAAACTATGACCCTTTGGATGTGAAAATTTTGATATTGATTAAATTTTGATATTGATTATAAGTGAAATTGTGTGGAAATATCCATACGGTGTATGCTTCACACGGTCAGCAGCAACTTCCGTGGATTGTGTTACGTGCAGCTTGAAAGCTTAAGCCTCTGCTGGTGCAGCTGAGTAGCAGTAAATTCTGGAGCAAGTTTAAATGCCCTATTTGTGCCAGAAGTTTTCACTATTACACTGTTTTAAATACAGACATGTCAAAATATCTCTACATTGCTTAGCTATTTTGTTTTCATTTAAATGAACTTCATGAAGTGTCTTTGGTATTCTCAGAGCAATAAGGAGCATGACGCTTATATTAGCTAACATTATGAAAAGAATTTACTCTCATCCCTGTAATGAAAGACAGCAGTGTAATACAGACAAAGAGGAAAGTAATAGATTTATGTGGAACACTAATGTTGGGTTTCTTTTATCTTTGACTGATTAACCAGACAATCTTTATGCTCTTTTAAAGAAGAATAAAAATAAATTCACATTAGTTTTATAAAGATAATATCCTCTACAGCTGGGATATCAGAATGTATTTAAATACACTTTGTGGTCAGTAAGTGCATATTACCCTTTAAAATTCAAGGCATCTCTTGTGTATCAGAGTGCAGATGCAAAGAGATGATGGCTCAAGTGAAAGGTGAAATGATGTACAGTTCAAATTTTAAAATTAGATCCATGCATCCTGAAATTTGCTCTTTATTTCACTGCCCTTTGGATTACCCCCTTAGTGGACCACCTTTTGCAATATGCTGCTCACATTGTGAAAAGCTGAGAGAAATAAGTGTGCATTCTAAGTTGGGTTGGATTTTTTTATTATTTTTTTTTTAATTTTAAAAAAGTTAAATACAAACCAGATTCGACCACTATGGTCCATAATGATGGTGTAAAAATTAACAATTCTGGTTTAGAAAACAATTTAAATATAGAAAGCTTAATCAATTTGTGTTGGTTTAGCTAATACACAATTTCTTCTTGTTTAGATGCAAATATCAGTTAACCAAGTCTTTGAAAGCTAATACCAACTTTGTTTTCTTTCAGATATGAAGATTTGAGATAGCTACAGACCAAAAAATTAAAAAGATATTTGTATGTGTTTATAGAATGTCTGATATATTACTTTGTCAATATTTCAGTATTTAGCTCTACTTGGCAATGCTAATATATTATACATGCTGAAGTCTATGTTAGCACCTCACAGTGTTTCTTTTAATTTTTTTTCATTTAAATTTAGGATTCATTTGATCAAAGACAAAGATGGCATAGATGATTATTTGGCGAAGAATATCAAAGGGTTGTCAAAAGAAGAAGCTGCTGCGTAAGTTGGCTTTTTTGAGGCATTTTTACATCCATAAGTTTATTGTTTCCTTTGTTTCTAGTCATCATAATCATTTAAATTTAAAGTTCCCTAGGCCCTACCCTTTTTAGTGGAACTTGGCATTTAAAAATTGAAGTTGATATTAAATAGTGATGGTTCATTTCTCCTGATCTTAAATATATCAAAGCATTTAACTCCTTGGTTTTACTAATTTGTATATTTACAAAAGTATTATATCACATTTGTAACATTATTGTTAAGATTGTGTTGGTAATTATATTTGACATTGTGCTGGGTTTTTTGTCTTTTTTTTTTTTCTGAGCCTCTGTGAAATATCTCCTCTGGGGTGGAAGCTTAGTATACCGACATACAAGTTCTTGTAATTTTGAATTATTATTTAGCCAAGCCCAAGTGCTGATTTCTGCAGTGAAGCATTTAATACACCATTAGTTATTTAAAAACCCAATGAATGAAAGAAATCTGGATAATTTTTGATTTCTTACAGCTGAGGTATTTACATTTAGATGTTACAAGAGACTACAACTGACTTATTCTTCTGGAGTCTTTTAACAGATCTGGGGTTCAGCACCATCAAAATTAATGAAAGAATTCTAACAAAACTGAATTGCTGGTTGCTTAAGTGAGATGATTTATTTATTTCAATATTTGAATAATAAAAAAGATGCACATACAAGGGCTCTAGGCACCTTAACAATTAATATTGCAAGATCACCCTTGCCAGCATAAAAATATTCTATCAATCAGACAGGAATTAGACCAGCTAGTTTCTTGCAAAGCATGCTGTTTTCCTCCTTGCTAGCCTAAGAATGTACCTGCAAACTTTCTCTAAAAACTTTCAAATTAAAATCTAGAAAATTACCAAGTTGATGTGAAAGGTAATAACTTTAGCAGTGTCCTAAAACCATATAATAGTTATCCAGCAAACACACTTTCCTATGATACGTCTGATTAGCTTTTATGTTTACAATAGTAACATGATAAAGCTAGTGAGATTGTAATGTATCTGGTCCGATGATCTAGGAGACTAATCTGTTTAAAGCAATCTCATACCCCACTTTTTTTAATTTGAATTAAGACGAGGTTCAGAGATGATGGACTATGGATTAGCTCAGTGGTGGGATTGGGTAGGACCTTCTCAGTATGTCCTCCTAGGGTTTGCAAAGTTCAATTTGTCCCTTTGTCTCTATAGGAGAGACTGTTATCCCAGTCAGAGTCTGTGGGAGAGAGCGGCCTGACAGGGTCAGGAAAGTGAGTTTGGTGAGGCAGTGGGAAGTGGCATGTTACTGCTCTGTGTGTGTGTGTAGTTGATGCGGGACAGTTACCTTTGATCATGCTGTCATATTAATCATGCTAGATGTCATAGCCAGTTTAAATATTACCTGCTTAAAGAGAAGGAAACAGAGATTGGTCTGTGACACAGTCACATTCTGCATAAACTGGGCCAGCATAAGGACCAAATCCTTCCTAAGCAAATGCTATGTTGACCGAAGTCCTGTTCCCTTGAATTAAGGATAGTGCAGCTGCTCTGTGAGGAGGGGAAAAGTGTCAGACCTCCGAGAGCAAGCAGAGAAATTAAGTACATTCACTTACTGGCACCCTAGTTCTGTACGGCTATGCAGTCCTGCTGTAGCCATCATGCTACAGCAGTTGTCGCAGACTGAATTGCCTTCCCAGTGAGCTGTTTCAGGCTGTAGCCTCAGTGGATTTCCACAGTACACGCACACCCCATGCTTGGGACAGAAGTGTTCTCCCTGTGGATTACGCAGGAAACAACTGCTATTTTAGGAAGGCCTTGCGGCTTCAAAGTGCATTTTACATCTCTAATTTGATCAGGTCAGCCTTTTACTGCTATGTTAAAAACCAAAACCAAAAACAAAACCAAACACCAAAAAAACACCCCCAACACAAACCACAAACAACAAAACAAAACCAAAAAACCCTCCTATGCAATTTTTATTTTTGTATCCAAACCCTGAGTCTGGAGGTTGTGGAGAAGGAAATCCACAATGAAGTGACAATTTTGTCATCTGTTCTGCAGTACTTGCACAAAGCGGGGTGTTTCCTTACCGTTTTGCAATATGCTGTTTTTCAGAGTTATCAAAGCCTTGTAGAAGAATAAACCGAAACACCATATGTATTTTCTATGGAGATTTTTTAAGTACATATTTTAAAAGATTACATTTATTTTCTGTGTAATTATTCTCAGAATTTTAGCTTTTGATAATAGCTCAGCAGTTAAAAAATTTCTGTAGTGTGTGATCTACTAATGCCTTCCATAAACCTGATACAATCGTTTGAGAGCAAACTAATGGTAACAAACTGGCAGCTACACGGGTATATTAGTACTAGGCTAATCTCCTTATAAAATACTAAATGCATCAACTGTAATTTTAAACCAATTTATAAAGAAAGACAATACCATATCTGTAAACAATCTTATTGAAATCGATATTATGCTTTGTATGTCTTGGCAAACAACGGATGTTCTTATCTCAAAAAGTGCAAGAAATGGCTTTTAATATGCTCTGTAGTTTTTTTAATATTGTATCCATTCCAGAAGTAGATTATTGCACTTCTGTGTAAAAGGACAAGTATCTTTCTTATGCCACTTAAATATCTGTACTTTTGGTTAATATAGAAGTTAATAAGTCAATCATTATTTTGTCAAGACAAGTTCTTGTGGACACACTCCTGCTTAGTATTAAACAAGTTTCTTTTTCTTTTTTTGGTACATGTTAGGCAGATAATAAGTTTATTACCTCCTAAATAAAGGGATGTATGAGTACACAATTATAGGTACCCATACATTTATGGGTACATTTATAAGTACAAGCAACATTCTTTAAAGTTGTTCCCTAAAATTGTATCCTTCATAACAGTCTTTAAAATAAAGATAAGTTAGTTTCTTCACAGCTGAAGTTAAAAAAGGCAGCAGTTATCCTTCTATTATACAGTACTCTGTTCTCTGTTTGAAACTTTAGCAGATCAGTAGAATTCTGTTAAGTGCACTTATGTTAATAGTATTTTTCTGTGGAAAAATGTGGAGATGTTTTTAATTTTTTATTTTGTGATAATTTTTTGTCCAAGGGTGATATGATAGAAGAGGAAGAAAAAACAGTGCTTAAGAAAGACAGTACTCTAATTACATTAAAACAGGATATTGCTTTGGTTTTTTTCATCAATTTTGTTGTTTCCTTCTCTAAGACTTTAGCTTCAAATAAGAAGTGAATGTGGAGTAAGAAGCTGGAAATGAAAAAGAAAAGTAAATGTTCCTACTAATGCAGAATGTGACTACTTTCTTGCCACAGAATTAGGCTGTTGTAAGCTTTTGAGGAGGTTGGCTGACCACACTGGCCCTCAGTGTGCTTTCCCTGATACTTTCTATTCTTGGACCTCGCTCAGCAAATCATTAATGGTTCAAAATTGAGTTGCAGTAGAAATTAAAAATTGTCCTTATGACTGACCTAAGAGTCCAAAAGTTCATGATGAGCTGTGAAGTAAGGTGTTTTCCATCAAGAGCTTGATTCCAGGGTTGAATCTTCAAATGAGTTTGGAGCCTAGGGTGGACCAGAATGTGATATTGTCATTCCTGTTTCCTGATCTTTTTGTCAGGGCCAGAAAGATCAAGTCACAGTTCTCTCCCCTTCATACAAATGAAAATTGTCTAAAGACAACCTTATCATCAAAAAAGAGTTAGAGACTAGAAAGAGGGGCTTTGAAATCTTTTGGATGAGAGGAACAGCTTTGTTTAGTAGTAACAAAAAATATTACATTACCAGTTTTACTAGATTTATTTCTGTGAACCATGTGATGGAGTTCTGCTGTCCTCGCTCAAGACTCATTGGTAGTAAGATGACATCTCAGATATTATGCAGGGGGAGCACAGGCTGACCTGACCTGATACGGAGAAAAATTTTGTGTTTTCTGTCTTTTGAGTTGTGGATCAGCGTGTTGTGGAAAGCTTGCCTTGATAAAGTAGTGTCATTTAAGACATGCTCTTTTATGACTTTTTGAGGCAGGAGACAAGATCATCTTGTATGCATTTTCTGAGATGTTTTTGAGATATAGTGGCTTGTTCTGCTTAGAATTCACCAGAAGACTGGTCCATTTCATGTTTATCTGGAGCACAAAAAGAAAAAGACTTTCATCCACAGGTGGGCTCTGACCTCCAGAGCAATTTCCAGTCATCTCAGCTGATACTGGGAGGATCAATCATTAAACTACTTTGCAGATTGTGTACTGAAAACTCAAATATGATGTTTGCTCTGGGAGTGATAACTGGTCAATATAGTAGCAATTCTTTGCTTCCATAAACATTTGTCCTTCTCTGCAAAAAGAGCAAAGGGGTTTTGATCTGTGTATGATGGGTCTAGAAGACCAGGTTAATCACCCCATATAATCAATTGAAATAATTAAGTAATTTGATTAGTTGAGTCTCATCTTTTAGAGAACTGCTTTAGAGTAGAATTAAAAGAAACAAATTATTTACCACACTCCTCCCCAAGTTTCTACTGTTGTCAATGTCAGTATCAGCTGGCTAGAGTTAAGGAAAAAATATGTCAGAAAATTAATGAGGGACTAAGTGTTAGTACTCAAGATAAGTTTGTGGAAATAAAAGATTTATTTCCTACATCCTTACTTCTACCAGCTAGTCTCTGAATATTCAACCCCATCTGTCCTCCAGGACTAAAGAGGAAGAAACTTCCTCACCTGATTAGAGGCCAGGATGATCTGGAGATACCACTGAGGCAGAAGAGTGGGGGTTATGGACTGATGGAGAGAAGACCTCTCTTGAAAGGTGTTTTATTCTTTATTTTCATCATAGCCACAACAGACTAGTAAGCCGTGCTATTAGGCTGGGCTTCTTCTGATCTTGTCCTGTGTTTGTAAGTAACTTAAATCACTAGAGTTTTTGGCACTGAGTTTTAGATTTAATTGCTTTTCTATTCATCCTTATTCTAGTCTTCTGTGTTGTCGGACCAGTTCTTTATGGAAGCTGAACACAAATAGCTGATGACAGTTTTGATTAATCGAGATGTTTTAGTAGCTGTCACCTCTACCAAATAAATTTGTGTGGTGGCTTCATAGGTGGCCTGTGAAATCTTTTACTCGGCAAATAGATTGGGGCCTTTTTTCATCGACAGCTTATCGTATTGCCATGTTTTCTTTTTCACAACCTGACATTTTTACTGGGACTTCCCAGTTTGAACATGCATAATTTAGGCTTGAGAATTTTCTGTCATAAGGTGCATTTGACCATTTCTGTGTTATGGAGTGAGGCTCCCAAGGGGCAGGGGACGGGCACTGCCATGAATAGGAGTTAGGAAAAATGTCTTGTTGGCATGAGGTTAAGGTGAGGAAGAAGAAGGGATAGCTGCTATTACTAGAAAGCTTGCAAAAGGCAATTTCACACACAGACAATGTATAGGTGCAGATTTTGCTTTCCCTTTGTATTTCAGTCCTCGATTGCACAGTATTTGCTTCTAGTGGTGCAGTGATTTGAGCTGCTTCCATTTCTTCTGTTGTATAACACTATGAAGACAGAGGGAGAGAGGAGAGCTCAAGACAGCGAAGGAAGGACAGAACAGGAAAAGGAGAAAGGAGTAAACTCTTCTTTCCCTTTCATGTTCAGGTGCTAGCAAGATTTTGCTGTTCTTGCAGTCTTTGGATATGACCTGTAAGCACCCCTTGATCCTCATTGTTCACATTACTCTGGTTGAGAACTGGTGGAATGTTGTGTCGTGTCAGTTCATTAACATTTTGTGAGGCTATTTCTTCACTTTAAAATCCTAAAAACTATGGAAAAGGGTGAATTGGAACCAAAGAAATGCATCATTTCATAATAAAAGAAATTTTAAATTAAGGCACTCTATCCAAAATTCCCCACTGATTGTGAAAAGGGAGATAGCACAAGTCACTTTTTGAGCTAGATGATAAATTTTAAATTTCTTTCACAATATTATTTAAATATGGGTTTTCTTGCTGTCTGAATAATTCCTAACAATCTTGCTTGCCATGGCCAGGACTCAATGTTTATTGAACAACTTTCAAAAAGAGATTTTAGCACTTAGAGGCACACATTCTTTTGGTGAAATGAATGATCTCTGTGAATTTCAGGCCTGATAAACATATTACTGTGTTTAATTAAGCAGTGGTCTAAAGAACAGCAGTGTGTGGGAAGTGAATGGTTTGCCTTTCCTAGAGAAACCTCTGTGCGTTTGTGTAATGTGAAAGGTTTTTCTTTAAAAGGTTAAAAAAAGTTCTAATCAACTTCTGTACATTATGTAGAACTTCATTTTCTAAACTCTGCAAAAGAAAGTTTCATATTTAATGGGAAATCATGAATTATTCCATTTATTATCTACTTCCTCCTTTCAAAGACATGATCTGGATAAAAGGCGGGGTGAATAATTTCAAAAAATACAATACATTTTTAATGGGAAGGTGCAAACTACAGATTCTCATGACTATTAGCAAGTATAGAGGAAACAGAATTTTACTTGCAAAAACTCATCAAACTCTTGCAAAGATAAAATACATGACATACTTTAATAAAGAAGAACACAGCGAGCTGAAGTTTTTCTTTTTTTTATGTAACTTGTTGTTTTTGCTAAGTTTGGTCTTACGGTTTTCTAGTGCTTTCATTTTTCAATAGTTCAACAATATTTAGTACCGAAGATAATGTACAATACACAACTGACTTCTATTTTAAAGCACTCCATAAAGGTGAAGCCTCTCTAACATACAAAAAGAGGCTGAAATAAAGAAAGTCTAATTTGCTTAGGTATAGTCGTGACTTCCTAATAATTCTCACAGTGAATCCTGCTGAATTGTGCAAACCCCTCTCTTTTCTTTTCCTCTTCTTCTCTGTGTGGTCTGTTTGTCCTTAGACTACTGAGTAAGTTCTTTTGGGGACTTGAAAGAGGTATCACAAAAGCAAAAATACTGTGGGAATTGCTCATAGCAATAGTGTAATAGATGCATAGCCTCGTATAGGGTTTTATGATAATACATAGCATCAGCTTGAGGAGACACAGAAAGTAAATAATTACTATCTTTTTCTAAATTTAATCTTGGACACAGTGAAAGAAACTTGCTGAGAAATTTAATGACTTCTCTGATATCATGCAAGTCAAATGGAAAGGGTCCCAAACTCAGAGGTTTCTGGCTCTCAGTCCATTAGATCAGCTCTGAAATAAAAGAGGAAAGTTGAGAAATACTTCATTTTGATAAATAATAGTCCATAAAATCTGGTTGGAATTACTTTTGTTAATTAACATAATTAATTTAGAATGAAAAGCAGACAGATTAATGATTTTTTTGTTGTTGTTGCTAAGCTTGAAATAATTGCAGGTGTGTGTGCTTTTGAATGAAGAACAAATATATAAGGATAGTACTTTTATCTTTAGTGCTTTCTTTGCGTTTATGTTTAGAGACGGAATGTTCCCAAAGTTCATTGCTAAATTTATATTTCCAATTTCTGGGTTAATGAGGATTCTTAATTATTACAGTACTTACATTAATTTTGAAATACTTTTTCTGTGTCATCCTTTGATGTTTATAATTGATTAATTTTTCATTTTATGTAGTGTTAAAGTGGCAGTGTAGCTTTGAACAAAAGAAAGTGAATTCAATGTATGTGTTCTTTGTGGGATCCTACTGACAAGTTATGCATCCACTTTTGCATGATTTAGGTTAAAGTGTGATTCAACAACAGCTGGAGACTGTGAGGCAGTAGATGAAAAATACTGCATTACATTTATGTAACTTAAGTGAAAGTTATTGTACATATATATATATGGCATAAAGTGCCTATACATTTACTTTCTCATATAGTTTACTTTTCATCTTTCTATTAGTAGTTCTGAATACATAGCTCCATAAACCTTTTCTTATTAAAAAAAAAACCAAACCTGCACTGTTAAAATAGTCAGTTTCAAGTAGATGTTCTTCCCTCTTGTGATACGTATAAGTTGTCATGCAATTATGACAAGTCGTAATTGTCCTGTAATTTTATTTTTTTTTTTACTATTTAATGTAAGGAATTCTTTCTATAACTCTTGGGGATCTGGGGAATTCTATGCCTTTTGTATTTGGACATTACGTATTTCAGCTTTATAATTTGGAATTAAAAAACACTCACCCCACCCCAATATAATTTAATTCTCAGCCTTGCTCATTGACACTTCTGATGGGTAAGCTAATAGCCTATTACTACTTAATGGCATTTACTGTTCTTTCATATCTTTCTTTAATGAGATTACTATAGTCTACAATTTAACATCCAGTAAATATTTCATTAAAAGAAAAGTATTTAAATGGACAGTCTTTAAACTAAGATTAAAGAAGGCTGTGCCCTGATTTAGTTAAATAGCTTTGTATTAGGAAGTGGTGAAAATATGCTGAGTATCTTGACCAGCCAAGGGCTTGACTCACCAAAATACTTATTTATATAGATTTTCACACTGATACTCGGACAACTCAAGATGTATTTTCAAGTTAGCTATTGACCCAACTTGGGTGGATTGCAGCCCAGACACATGACAGTGTGGATTTCAACAGTGTGAGGACATGTTTTTATACCACTGTAACCTGGATCGTAGCATCAGTGAATGCAATAGTCAAATCTTCAGCTTCCACATTTAACAAGTATTTGCGTAAGTGCTTTCTGTGTTCAGCAGTGCCCCACAAAAGCTTGTTATATATATATTTTAGATGTGTTTCATGAACAGTGTTGCAAACTGTTAGGGTTTTTGGCTGTCCAGCTGTACCTAAGTAATAGTTTCTCTTTCAATTCTTAGGCAGAGCAGCCTGAAGTTATAAACTCTAACAGCATGCTTGGCTTTTTAGTGTTTTGCATAGTATATTTGTTTTTACTTAATGCATATATTTTTTCAAATTTTAGTGAGAAAATTTTGGTGTCTCCTTTTTTTCTGCTGTGTTTGCTTATAGGTTAACCACAAAGTAAGTACTCACACACTTGGTGTAGCTTTAATTTTCTTGGAGAATTATAGATACAAAAAGGAGAGGGAGTAAAATGTTTTTGTTTAAATAAACTTAAGCAAAAATATCTTGGTGATTTTTTTTCATAATTTTGTGATCCTTATCTATGGCATTTATATCAGTCATTGACTTACCAACTGCAGAAGGAAATCCCAAGTGAATGAAATCTATTTTAATACAGTTTTAAAACATTATAATAATTGGTAATTATTTTACACTGGAAGTACACTTTAATATTTTATATACTATCATTGTTTAATCCATGCCATTTTCTGCTTTACGAAATGGGATTGCTACAGTACACTTGTAATCAGCAGCTGGCATTAACTTATAGTATTAATTAAATCCTACAAAATCATAAAGATATGAACCTTAGTATAACAAAAAAAAAAAAATCCATCATCTGAAAATAGTAGACTTTTGCATTTATTTTGCATGTCTGTAGTTGACCACACCAGACAGGAGGGATGGAGAATTAAGCTCATGATAAATAATTCTGTTATGCTATATGAACTATTTTGGTGATTTCTCACATACCAGTACCTCTCTCTTGAACCCTTAATTCCTTTTTTCTTTTCTCTCTTTCAGTGTACAGGGTAGAATGCAAATAGCCTTGTTGTGCAGGATTTTAAGTTAAAGGGAATGTTTTACAGTACTGTCCTGATCTCCCAGCATTGCTTAAGAGTCTTGTAAAAGTACAATACCGTAACATAGGAAGTCCTTGAGATTGCAACAACAGTGTAATTTCAGTAGCCTCACAAAGTTTAGCATTTATGATTTGTGCACTGGTAAAGGCAGATTAGAATAAGGTTTCTGTGACTCCTCAGCATGACTCTAGATTGTTTTAGAATAGCAATGATAGTAATAAAAGAAATCCATATAAGAAAGTTATGTAAGTAGCTGTATAGTTTTAGAAAAGTAATATGCCTGTAGTGATATCCAGATACATTTAAAGCACAATGTTAAAAATAACATTGCCTTTTCAAGGTTGCAGATCTACATTCAATAAATAGATGTTTGCACCTATGTGATACTATGACACAGGAAATCATCATCTGTAACACGGTACCAGTAAAATAACTTTTTGTGGTCATTTATTTAGCACTGAAAGTTCTCCCACACCCACTTCCCCATCACACACCCATAGAAGCACACGGAAGTTTTTTGGCATCTCATGCATAAAATACGGCATCGCAATAACTGTTGATGTAGAACAAAGGCATGAAACCTGACCAGATCCACCAAGGGGACTTTATTTCACTGTTTTGCCCAGCTTGCGTAAATAAATATGTAGCAACATCAACAGGGGTTTGGTAATGACAGAGATGAATGTATAGTCAGAGCAACAGTGGATTCTCAGCATTGTCGATGTTTGTGTTAAATATTACGGTTTTCATCTGTTGAATTTCATAGATTAAAAACAAAACAAAACAATTATACAAAACAAAAAGCAAAAACCAGATCTGCTTTAAATTAAAAACAGATTAATTGGCTTCTTCGTTTTAACCATAAAGACATAGACATGCTTCACATTTCATTGCAAAATAATTTGGTTTTAACCCATCTGCAGTCTTTTCCTCCTGGCACGCAGGACTTCAGGTTCACATTCACATCACGGTTCCATTTTGAAATTAAACACACCTAACCGAGCTCTCTGCTCCCTTTAATTCCACCAGATCAGTCGCTTGCGGGCGTTTCTGCCACCGCGCTTCCGTGGCGCGGGGACTGCGCCCCGCGCAGAAATCCGGGCTGGTTCCTTCCTTTGTTCCGCACGCGGTCCTTGCCGCGCTGTTGTAAACGTGTCCCGCCTGCAGTTTTCCACATTTCCAGTAGATGCCCCCAGAGACCATTAAACCTCTTGAACGTCTCCGCTTCAGACCCCATGAAAGGCCAGTCTTTTCTCATTTTGCTTCTCGAGGTAACGTAATTGTTCAAAGGAAACCTAAAATCGGTGTGGGTGCAATGCGGGAAGAAACAAACTTACTTGCTCGATCATAACTCATAAGGTAGTAAGATTTAGTGCAAACTGGGTTATTAATGGAGTAGGGACATACTGCTAACTGTTGGATTTCATAAAACAAGTCATATACATTTAATTAGGCATCAGGTTTTGATAGTGATATTAGAAATAATCTTCGGTGATGCAAAACACGGGATGTTCTGTTTAACCTCTCATTTTATGTGCTGCACGCTGTCATAAAAAGCAGTATGAAAAGGATTTCGAGGACTGAGGATATATAGTTTATTTCAATATACCACAAAAAGTTTGGTTCCCTCACCCACACTGCTCCTCTGTTTGAAAGCACTGTTTACTGGGGAAAAAAAAAAGAACACTGACATTTTCATCTGGAACCACTCTGATAACTGAAACAATTTCAGAATTCATTGCAGTGTCAAGCTCTCTTAGGTGTCACGAATACCATTCATACCCATAGTATCATTAATTTCTAGCCCTATCTCATCATTTGTGTGTGGTCACTTGTGGCTTATATATTGCAGAAATGTAAAGAAACAATATTACTTTGCACTTTCTGTATTTTCTTGTTTTAAATATTACGGAGAGGTAACTTGTATCTTTATGCCTCTAAAATTTGAATGTTTATACAGTAGATAGCTTCATTTCTTGTGGGTTAAAATCAGTTGTCTTTGCCTAAGAAAAGACGTGCTCAGTACTGTATGATTACTTAAGCATTATTTCAATGTTCTTGGTAATTGGGATGGGATTTATTAAAAGAGTATTGACACTATTAGAATTGACCTGTTTTAGTGTATGGGTTTTTCTCTTGTGTTGATATGCTAATAATGCTGTCTTGTGGGGGAAATGTGCTTTGACTCCACATAAAATGCACCAGTCTACAGGAAATAACACGTTACATGGGCACAGTTTTCTATTTATACGAATATTGGTGCTGTGCTCAGTGAGTATGCAGTGAGTGTTAAAAATGAATTGAGTGTTGTTTTGTTTAGTCAATGTTAAGATCTTTCAGCAGTACTGTCTTGTTTACTTCCAATACAGCTAATGATCTAATGCATTCACACATGCACACATACATAGATCATATTATATAAATAAATATGCATGTCTGTGTGCCCACTGTACAGATTGTTTTTCCACTGCTCCGAGTTCTATTACTGTAGGATTCAGTCCTAGGCCTCTGGCAGTTAGCAGGAATTCTGTACCTATATTCTTTGAGGGTTTTTTTAGTTAGATATAATTTTAAAACAGAAAAAGGAAAGCACTCTGTACACAGAGTAGAGAATACATTGTATGTATTAACATAATATCTTTGCATTATTTTTAAGCTATATACTGTGCATCTGATATATGACAAATATAACATATTCTGGCAAATTAAAATTTAAATGTTTAAAGATATTTCTCAATTACTTTTCTAAGTTAAATGTTGCAAATGTTTTCTGATACAGAATAGTTATATATTTTCCCTTGTCTGTGTGAACAATGTGTGCTTTTCCATGGCAGAAAAATCTATTTATATTTTAAACATAAATCCACAACTGTCTAGTTTAAATTGTATCAGGATTTTGTCATATTTTTATGCCCAATTCTGCAGCTGCAATGTAAAAAATACGTATGAAGTATTGATATGCATCTATGTAGTAGCAGATTTTATTTTAATCATATTAAATATGAAATAATGCAGATTTACTTCATACATCTCACTTTATTGTTTATTTCATTGACATCTAGCTTAGAAGTTTTTTCCATCACTTCCAACTTATTAGCACTGTTAAAAAATGCAGTAGCTCTTTTTAGACTACAAGTATTAGTCTGATTAGGCTATTGTTTAGCATGAGGTCATCTGAATTTACTATGTACACTAGAAATCTGAGTTTTTTGAATTCCATCTTTATTTTAAAGCTGCTGAGAATTTGAGGTTAAATGGATTTTAATCTAGAAAGACATTCTTGACTATAGTTTGGAAACCGAATGGAATACATAAAATAAAATTAACACATCTGAGTCCTCACATCTGAGTGTAGGACAAAGGTTTGTTTTCTCACACTATATACCTATGCCTGCAAACCTTTACAACTGTAGTTTAGTGTTGCAGGCAGTCCCATTGGACTCATAGTTTTCTCTAGGATAGGACACGATGATTGTTTCATGCCACATAAAAGAAATATTTTGATTATTTCCATAAATAATACCTCAAAAGATATATTACCTCTTGAGAACATTTGATTACACGAATTCTGGATATGTATATCTTATCAGAGTTTGTGAATGAGATAACTTTGAAATAAATTCATCATTGTATCATTTGATTTTAAAATCAGAGAGAAATTATCAAACTTTTACATCAGTAAACTAGTCCCAGCTGAAGTTACATGCTAAACAGAAGCAAAATAATATCTGATGATTATGTTCCTGGCATAGCATTTGTTTGACATTTTAAACCAAGCCATCATATCCTACAGCAAAACTACTTAACATATACATTGTTTTGACATGTAGAATGTGTCTCATTTTTCCCTGTGCACTGTTTTAAAGCAAACTAGGAGTTCATTGTGTTTTCAGGAACTAATGTAAACATGGGGGGGTTTCCCATCAGTCAGCCTTTTTTACCAATACCAGCTAAAGAATAACAGTATATTTTTCACATCCTTTCAATATATATATTGCTATTTATTCATTATTGCCATATTTATTTCCCTTGGATGACATTCTCAATTGTATTTTAGCAGAATGCTTTTTTGAGCGGGGGAAAAAACACTCTTTCCCCGCTGCTGAACTGCAGAGGTCTCTTCTTGAAAGCCGTTTTAGTTATCTGTACTTATTTGGTAAGGCGGAGAAGAGAATACAGGTTTCAAGGCTTAAAATCTCCCTTTCTTATTCCCAGTAACAGGAATTCATACAAGAAGAACATCTGCATAGACATGCTGCGACAGGGTTATCACAAGTCCTTCTCTGAGCTCTTCACTCTGATACAGAAGTGGAATGCCTTGAGGGAGGCTGCAGGGCCTGGGTCAGCCATATGGCAGCAGAAGTCCCTGGAGGAGCAGCCTGATAAGCTGGATCAGCTTTACCACTTCCTGACCAGGGCTGAGGGGGCCCAGCGTGCAGGTAAATGGGGGGATTGTGGGTAGCAGAGCAGTGGGAGCCGCAGCCGCGAATGCCTGGGGGAACCTTCCAAATTGTTTCATGTATGAATTTGAAACGTTACTGCATCTTAGCACATTTCAGCCTTAGTCGACTAAGCTGTATTTATAGAATAAATGATTAGGAGCTGCAGATATCAGGAGAGGGTTTGCAAAGGAAAAGGAAAAAAAAAAAAAGGGAAAAACATGAGTGCATTATGATACCATCAGAAACGTTTGATGTATTTATAGCTTTGATAACATCTCAATTATTTTCTCATAGTTTCATTATTTATTGTTTTTCTTTCTCTATTGATTTGAGTAGCTGGTTTTGTATTAGAAAAATTTAATAGGTGAAATGCTGTTTCACACAGTAATAGTTTTATAAATCTGATTTTATTAAGTACCTTGTCTGCTAACTGTGTTTGGATTTGTGACTGACTTAAAAAGGATTGTGAACACGTCAAATAAAATACAGCACACAGATGTAACATGCCACCTGTGAATTACTAGATATTAGTGAAGACATAACTCCAAATTACTGTATTTTCTCTATTGCCTACTATTTACTAAACACTGATATTTATCATTTCCCTTTACTATAAATAGTAACATAACCTACTCTGTCCTTCCCCCTTGGAATAATTGTAGAGATGGAGGCAGATAAAACTCTCACTACAATCCCGTTTCATGGCTGAGCTGATGTCACTAAAGTAGGCTTGTTTCAAGTTGCATTTTGATCATTACAAATACAAAAATCGATGATAAAGCTTGTGAGTCTGGAACATAAGCTTTTTGACTGAAATTCAGCAACAGACAACTTCATTTAAGAAAGGAACAGGAAAAAAACTTGAAAAGGTGTTCATTTTAAACATTTATTTTATGTTTACTATGAAAGCCAAAAGTTGTGTTTTGTAATTTAATCCACTGTAATTCTAGGCAGGAAATCTAGCCAACCCATCATTGGGAGGAATCTTTGGATTTGTCTGAAGTATGACTAAAACCAGAATAGGCACCCCCATAGCTTGCAGGAGTGCAAGAGAGAGGTTGTGTGCTTAGACTGCCCTGATAGAAGCACGATGCCAACACTCTGATATGGTTTGCTTATCTTGATGGGCCTGCTTCCTGCAGCTGCTCGAGGAGAGCATTCTGCCTTCCTTCAGTGCTTGATATTTTCCATGTCACAAACTGATATGTGACAGCAGAGTTGGCAAATGTGCTTCCAGCGAGTCACGGTGCTGCTGACTGTGCAGTTTCTGCCCCTATGAAGGGCAGGGGCCGTTTCTCTCACTGAACCCGGCATTCGTTGCATGCTGAGCTCTGAAAGTCTTTTACCTTCCATGGAGACAAGATACCACCAGTTGTCCGGCTGATTTTATCTTGCCTTTAGGAGAGAATATGTCCCAACTTCACCATTAAAATGAAAGAAGATAAAATAATGAGAACATGCCAATGGATTTGGCAAGCATCTTTACTGAATTGCTAGATCAAGGTAGTGAATTTTGTTTTTTTTCACCAGTTTTGATACAAACCCCTGCGTAAACCTCCTGTTTGTTTTAAGTGAGATTTGAGTCACCTGGCACATGAAGGGGTGGATACTAATTCGTGTTGCTGGTGTTAGAGCTCATGGTGCTGTGAAGATAACATATGGATTATACAGCTCATCAAACACTAATTCAGTAGTTCCGCTAATCCAGTTACTCTCCGATTCTAATCAAATTGCTTGGGGCTCTGCCTTATGATCTCCTGACAACTCTCATTGACACCATTTAGGAAGTGTTCAGCAGTTCACCTCAGCTGGAACTTACCATGATGTAGCATTCACAGGAGCAGCTGACCTGCATTTGCTCTACAGCTGCCACAGTTCAAGCTTAAAAGGCTGAAAGTAATATTTGGGGTTGCAAAGTGCGAGTTTCACATTATGACTAACGTCATTAATGTTAGGCTAGTTCAAAGTTTTTCTGTCTCAGGAATGCTGTCCTAACAGCTGTGTTGAAGAAGAGATAGCAGGTATAAACTATGGAAAAGAAAAAAAAAAAAAAATCTTCATGACTAATAAGTTTTTTGATGAGTTTAGTATTTATGAAGGGATTGTTTTTTGACCTGAAGTGGTGAGTGCAAAACAAATCTTCACTTACTGTGTCAGTAAGTAATTTTCTTATTTAATTTTTCTGACCTGATATTTTTGTATCATAGAGTGTTGCTGTCTTAATTGTGAATATAACTTGAAAATGCTGCTGCTATGTTTAGAGTTTTATGGTTGTTAGCATAGTACACAGAGAAAGCTAGGTATTAATTTACTGTCCATATTTATTGGTAGAATATGTTAAACTTTTTTTTTTCTATAGTTTGTAGTTATAGGATGCTGTAATGCTGGACATAAATTGTTTGCTTGAACAGAATCAGCACCATCCATCACAAGGTGGAGGCTGATATCAAAGAGCAATTTTTTTCTTTACTACTGGGTTTGAAAATAGTGTCATTTTGTTTACCAGCTTTACGTCGTACAGACCATTTATCTTTCTGTACATCAATGTCCTGTTTTCATTTTTAGTGAAACATTTTGATTAAACTTCAGATAATACGGGTCTTGTCCTTTTTTTAAGAACAAGGCAGCTTTTTTTTAAAAAAAGGACAAAACCCGTATTATCTGAAGTTTAATCAATTTTTTTTTTAAAAGGCTGTTACCAATATTATACTGTGTGCAAAGAAAATATCTTTTTTTTCTGTCCAACTTAATCCCATTTTTGTTGTATTTGAACACCTCTGAAGTATTTAAAAACAGAGCTTGCAGTAATCCTTGCACCTTCTCAGAAAAACAGCTGACATTTATTTTACCCTGGGTGCAGCATTATACCCAAAACATTGGTAGAAATATTGGTAATACTTGACTGCATTCCTGTTTGGTCTTTTTTGATGCAAATAATGTAAATGTGTCTGACTTTAAAATTGAGTTGTTTCTAATTATGCCTTGATCTTCCTTCGTTATTTCAGACTACCATCTCTTTTTACTAGCTATGTTCTCAGTAGCTTGAAAAAGAAAGAAGACAGTCTAGCTGTTTAAATATGTGTAGTCATAGGGTTTTTTACAGGAGAATGCAGAATAAATGCCAAAGCAATACATATCTACATAGCTCAGCATTTGATATATACAATTATTTCTTGCATGTGTGTGAAAACGTTGGATCTTTTCAAAAAGAACATTATATTTTGAGGCTGTGGAATGGCCTTTCTGTTGCCTGCTTGCCTGCCTGATTGCACTGCTCCGATTAATTTCACTTAAAGGTCTAATTGTCCTTGAAAGGTATAACCCAGTGCTAGGAAATTGTTGTTACTATCCTTCTGAAGAGCCGTAGCTCCATAGCCCCTGCTCAGTCCTGTTCTTTGAGTTAGCAGGAGGGTTTGAAGCTCCAGTCCATCCTCATCTGGTGTTGAGGGTTGCTAACTAAATATCCTTTGGCTCCTGACACCCTGTGGGCAAATGCTGGCCACACCTTACAGAAGTATGCCAACTAAACAGAATTCTTTTTGTCTGTCTAAAACCCAGACAAAATTTGGCTCTTTGTGTGCTTGAGTGGGTTATGAGGAAGAAATAGGAACACAGGAAATCTGACTAAGAATTATGTTTTGGAATTTTTGAACAAAACCCAGTGTGATGTGTGCCTGGGAGAACAGTTCATTATAATGATAATGTTGCTGTTCCTCACATGAAAAATGTTTGTGAAATTAAAACCTTCGAGCTGGTATGTGCACAGATTGTACCAGATCAATGTAACTGACTCTTTAAATCGCTACTTGGCTGTTACAGTCTGTCTTATTGTTTTAAAGTGCATTGCTAATTTACTTTTTTGAGCCTGTATGCTCATTAGACTTAGCCACTTGTTTGAAACATCTGATCAAAGTATTGCATAGCTACTTTTATTTAGTTAACTCACACTGAGCCTACCAAAAGAATGATTGATAGGATGCACATTATACTGTAAAGTATTAATCGTGTGTTTTAGACTGAGGCCAGCCTCTCAGTGATAGTGTGCCAAATTTGGGGGTTTGTCAGTTAGAGGTCACCTGTCCCGGTATTATTCCCAAAGAGCTTGGAAAGTGTTGCTCTTCAGATTATGTCCAAATTACATATTAAAAGTGGGCTTGAACCCTAACTGAATCCTTATTAGGAATAGCAGAAGCCTTGAGTTTGCTTGCATTGTACAGATTGACAGGAATGAAGGGCAAGTTACAGCTCAACACCTATTGAAAGGAAAGATGTCTCAGCCATTGGCTCTACTTTACCGGAGCAGATGGACAAAACCAGGGAAAATGCTACAGTTTGGTGGCTGCAGCGTGCATTGGGCAGTTAGCACTGTAAATGGCAGGTCAGCCTGTTTACTGTGCCAAAGCCAATGTACAGAACGCATGCTTGTTATACAAGATGCTGCTTATTAGCTGGTCATTGAGACAGCTTGTAGCGAGTAGGAGATAAGACCAGGAAGATGTTGCCTTCCTCAGATTCCATCTGCTCCCTGTTCCTGACCCCGTGCAGCCTTTGTGGTACACTGTGTGCTGAATGCTCAATCTGGGCATGTGCTACAGGCTGCTGACCCTTGTGTTAGGGAGAATTAGAAGGAAGTGCTGACTTGGCTCTTTTTTCTTCCTCACTTCAATGTACAGAAAACTTTTGACAATATGAATTATTTGCTTCTGTAAAAGATGACTTTTCATAAAGCATATGAAGAAAGCATAAGTATTTGATGTGTTTGCACTGGAAAATCTTTTTTTTGTCTGAGATGCTTATGGTTGAAAACAGTTTAACATTTTACGGTGGAAAGCTTTTCTGTAAGATTTCTCACTTACGCCTTAGGCTCGGCTAGAAACATTGCAATAACTGTATTACCCGTGCTATTTTGATAAAAAAAACAAAATGGAAAGATGATAAAAATACCAAAACCTCTTTTAATATTTTCTTGGAGGAGATGTAGTTTTGTTTGGGGGGGGGGGGGGGTGTGAGGAAAAGAACACTTAGTTTCCAGGTGGGTTTGTCATTCTGTATTTAATATTGTATCAAGGAAAAAAATGCAGCAGTTGCTAGAAACCAATGGAGGAGTTTATTCTTTTGGTAATTATCTTACAAAAAGTGAAGTGATATTACAGAAAGTGAAGTGATTCTGGCCAGGAAAGAAGCCAAGCCTTCTTAAAATAGAGCCAATTGCAGAACTGCCATTGACTTCAACAGAAGCAGCATTTCTTAGAAAATTTCAGTAGTGTGTTTTCATTGCAGTGGCCGGGTCTCGGATTACAAGTAAATTGTCTTGTATCACTATTATTATGTAGTTTTATCCTTACTTGGCAAAATTGTATCCTGACCATTTCTTTAGCATTGTTGTGTAGATTGTACTTTCATCAAATATATTCCCCTTATGTACCCAGCAGTGTTTGGAAGAATGTGCTCGATGATATCTAAGAAATGGAGGCTTTGCCTGAAACTTGGTGGTGTCAGCATTCCAACCCACAACAACCTTTCTTCATTTATGCAAGTCTAGTTTATGTATAAACCTTCTGGAAAAAGGAAGGATTGAGTGGCCCTCCACCTGTAGGTGTAGAGGTGTATTTGTCCTCAACAAACAAACGGGACTGATCGTTTGCTGTGTATAGATCCGGGTGGAAATAAACTGAGTGCAGCACCAGATTCCATTACTGTTCATGCATATTTTGTGCCCAACAGCCTCCATCCTGGATCTTTCTTGCTACAAAGACACTCTATGGCAAAAGGAAAATGAAATTTGCAGTGTTAATGGTGTCTTATTCTGATATCAAAATGACTCCTAGTAACTTAATTGATCTTAGGCCGCCCCTTCATATGTCTTCAAGAGTGAATGGCCCATTATGATCAAGTCATACTTGCTAAAAACAAACTAAACTGGAAGATGAGTGTTACCAGCTGTTGAAAAGTTTCTATATGGCCTTCATCTGGCAGGAGCAAATGACTAGTGTTAAATTTTCGAGTGGGAAATATTGAGCCATAAATGGATGCTGACAAATTTCTTTCTGATACCTGTGTTTTAAAAGTGAGTGCAACTTCTATTTTACACTAACAGGAACAACCACCTCTTTCTTTTCTCCTTCAAGGAAAATAGAATGCAAGGATCTCTTCACGATGTTTTCATCTATTCTCTAAAGACCATTTATGTTCTTTTCCTTTCTGCCACTGCATCCTGTTGTGAAGGAGATCATATAGATGTGGTAGCAGTTGTACCTAAGTCACACTCGTAATGCTTGCACATATTCTATACATTTATTTTCTCTCATCTTAGCTCTGTTGGGATTGTCAAACTCCACCTCGCTGTGCCTGTGTATTATACTACTTAGTAGTTGTCTAGCTGAACATGACAAACACAGATCATGGATTCTGAATGATCCTCTCTTCCTCTTTGAGAAGAGCCCAGGAACAACCAAAGATATTGTTCAGGGGACCAGTCAGGGCCTGTGGCCTAAGCATAACAAGGGGAGGTCCTGCTTGATAATTGAGATGCACTGGAGGAAATCCTGACACAGAGCAGAAAGTACTTTATGTGTTTATGGGGTTTAATGTTTAAGCTCACATCAAAGGAATTTTTCTTAAAGCTCTGTTTAACAAAAAGATATCAGCAAGATTTGATCCTCTCCTTTTGTGCATAGATACCCAATTTCAAACTTGATTTCCATTTGGAAATTTCAAATCAAACAAAATGAAAGAAATTCATTTTCTGTAACTTACGTTCTGTGACAAAGACAAAAATATTACAATATTGTAGAACAAATACTGCAACATAGCATGACTTCTAATTTGTTTTCTGCTTGGCTTTTGTGAAATATTACTGCCTTCAATTTGGTAGTTTGGCATTGAAAAAATGTTCTGGAGGATAATTACACATAAAGATGTGTTCTTAACCCTGCTTCAGTTCTTCAGTTAGTCCAAAACTGCAAACTCACAGCCCTCACCATCTACTCCGTTGAATCGTGTTTGTGTAGCTGCCATTTTGGGTAGATGTTCATCTTGACAGTGTTCTCACAATCCTGTGACTTAAATTTTCTGGAAAACCTGAATTTAGCTTCCAGTGTTTTATGAAATTAATGTTATTTTTGAAAGATTAATGAGATCAGCCTTTGAACCTTTGTGCCTTTTTAATTGTTTCTTATTTAAAAACAGGAATATGTCTTGCAGGAAGCCTTTTACAATTGCTTGTGTGATTCAGACTTCTTCTGTTCATTCAGTATCACATTCCAGTGCTGTCATTCCCTCTCTAGCTGGTTCAGGTAGTTATTTCTTTTTATATCAACAGATACAGAAAGATCACTTGTCTAAGTGTACACGATTATCAGTTGTAGAGAATTCACTATACAAAATCAGAGAGGTCAAAACTTTAGCTACTGAGCTACCTATGGGAGATTTTATAGAGCAGAGTATTTACCTTTTCTAATATTTTTCTTCAGGGAGGTAGAAGTTCACTTTTACTAAGTCTGACGTGCTAGCTTTACCACTGTCAGAATAATTTCAATGAATTTCTTGATTTGTACATCAGACTTTGAATCTAGAAGACAGTACAGGTTTTAAAAGTCAATCTTTTGGGGTTTGTTTTATGACCAGCGTATCCGGTCAGCCACTGTCCAAGACAATTACAGAGAAATGATTGTCTTTGTGCATTTCTCATTGTTATTCACCAGCAGGATAGTCATCAGAGGGTCACATTAAAGTTCATTCAATCAAAGCTGTGGCAGTAGCAATAGTCCGCCTCAGGTCAGCTCCATCTCTTGAGATTTGTAGGGCACTACCTGAAGTTATTTGCGTAATTTTATGTAGCAGTAGAACTTCAATACTTTGCAGCAAAGATTTCAAAGGCAACAAATCTGTATCTAGTGTTCTACTCCAATGACAAACCAGTTATCTTTCCACTTACTGTGTTATTGTAAGCATTTGTATGTATCCTCTGGTATCTTCTAAGTTACTTTTCACTTAGTCATAATCTATATATATAATGTATATTGTTATCTTTACATTGCTGGTTATAATTAGGTTTTATATTGCTCTGTTCCTGTAGTTATTTGTTTATGTACTTGTAATCATAGGAATCTCTGTCTTTTTCTTTTGAGATAACCTTTAAAACTGCTCACTTGTGCTGCAATAGATGTTGAAGTTGGGATGAAATAAATCACAGTCAAGTATCTCCTTTTCTTCACTGAGAGGAAAAGGAACCTAGGTAACTCATATCTATATCTCAATTGATTAGTTTGTATGAATCCCAACTGTGTGTTGACTTTTGTATCCATACATATATATAGATGTATTTACATATATATATGTGCATATGTACATGCACACACAGATAGATAGTTATATGTATATTAAGCCCAAATGAGTTGTTACTTCCATTCTGGTATCATTTCCAGAGATTTTTATGAGGCTGTTGTACCAAAATAGTCTTAATTTCTGAATAGTCTTAATATTCTGAAGATGTACCCAAGATGTACTTTTTCAGCACTAAAGGGGAAACAAAAGGCATGAAAATTCACAGCCAGAAGGAATGTTTGGATTAGGAATGTGTGAAATTGATATATTGATAATCATTCTTCTCAAAGCCAAATTTCTAAATTTAAGATGTTTTGAAATGTTTTGGTATCAAAACTTAGATACAACTGATGAGATGATAGCGTAGATGTAATTTCCGGAGTATTTCTATTTTGGTGATTCTAAAGAGGTTGTGAAAAGCTCTCTTTTCTTGGAAGAGTGGTTAACTTATTTCAAATCCTAGAAATGGAAATATATGTAACAAACTGTTCTATATTTTAATGGAAACTATTAAGGTATAAATGAGGTACTACTTCATAGAGGAAAAACTCTGAGAAAATAAATAGGAAAGCAAAAGCAACAAAGAAGTATTGTACTGTTAAAGTGGAGGAGTGAATTTGTAAACGAAAAGAGAAAACCAGAGAGTGTTCAAGAATGGGGAAAAGACATTTCAGCTTGATTTCAGACACTTTTAAGCAAGAAAAATTCAGCCAATGTTCTCCAAAATAGCCAGGAGAGATAAAAATGGAGGAGAAACAAATACTAGATAAACCTCTTGAGACTTTAGATATGAGTAGGTGGTAACAGCTTTCTTTCAGGAGATGGAGTATAGTTCTTACTGTGCTGTGCAACACACTGAAGAGATTTATCAAGATGTTCTGAAGTCAAACAACTTAGTTGTGATGACAGAGAGATTTCAGTTACTTCCTTTTAGACCAAGTGTAATTTACCATTTTTAATTTTGATACAGATTGTATTGTCTCAGAGTACTTCTTCAGAGATGGGCTGAGGAAACAGTCTCTTGTGAGGTTTAGTGATGCATTCAAAGTACTTTTCTGAGTAATTGCTGCTGTTTGTTCTAAACAATGCAAGTGGCTCACATAGATGATAGAATTTATGGTTGAGAAATTAGTCCTTTTGGAAAGTTGAATTTTCCCCAATTCTTCCTGCAGATAACAAAATAAGAGAATGTAACTGCATTTTTTGATCGAGGTGTTTTGATATGGTGTCATAGTTTTAAAACACTTGGAAAAGATCTGGCCTTTGCGTATCTTGCCTATATTGAGGAGTTGTGCAGATTTCCCCCCCCTCCCCGCCCCCAGTTGATTTCTATGTGGTGCTCCATATCCAGGAGTAACAGGGTTTGTTTTCTTTCTTTTCCTCCTTACTCTCTTTGAGCAAAGCTTATAAACTGCAGTGCTCCTGAAAGCAAAGCAGTTCTGTTCACACATCTAGCTTAACCAAACAGTCCCTTACCTGCCGCAAGGCTTGTGGTTCTTAACTCCTTTTCCTGACTACGTGAAATTTTTTTTAAGAACTAGCTGATTGGCTTACTGTGTTTGTGGCTGTTAAACAAATGTAAGTACCCAACCAAAACTGCAATGGAATTTTAGCTAATTATTTCCATTCACATCTGACATGAGCAGGGTTTGCGAAGGAAATTCATTTAGTTTAGTCAGCGATAATTTAGCCGTGAAACATATATATTCACACTACTATCTCATAGATTCTTCACTATCATGTAGGGAATATATATTTTAAAATACCCCTTAGGGAGAAGCAGTACGATAAGAGTTGTCAAGTGAGTTTTAGATCTCTGCTCCAAGTTAATACAGTTGTGGAATAATCCAAAGAGGATTTTTAGCAGATTTTTTTTTAAAGCACTTTTCTGAGAGAAAAAACAACTAATTGTGTAGAAACTCCAATTCTATAACTTTTTTTTACACAATGCATTTGTTAACTTTGTAATGCTAATTAGACTTATGGCTTGCAGTGTTTTTATAAATTTTAAGGATAGTGTGTGTTTGTTTAGCTGTCCAAGATGATAAAGGGTGGGAATTAAATGTGGTGGGTTGTGTTTGTTTTTTTACTTCAGATCATAAAGGAGATCTGTGACTTTGAGTCTTTTCTGCTTTCCACATTTGTTCTGAGAGCAATAAATTGATGAACCGTGTTTTTTCAGAGCAAGATGTAAAACTTAAATTTGTCCTGACTTTCTAAGAGTGATAAGTGAAATATAAGTGAAAACTAAAAGCCTTCCTTGTTAGTTTTGCTTGGAACATTTAAAATGGTATGAACTAATGGATTGTGTTTATAGAGTGTTCTGCTGAGTTCTTTACCTCCACCACCTCTTTTGAAACCTCTCAGTGCCTTTTCATGTCTCAGTGGCTTGGACCAAATGCTTCTCCAGCAGTGACTGTGTGCTTTTTTTTTTTTTTTTGCTATGTCTGTAGTTTCTGTCTTTTGGCTATCCAATGTCTTGGTTTACGTGTTTTGTTGAACTGAATTTTGATTTTGCATAGAGAAATGGGAGCATTTTGTTGTGGTTTTGCTAAAATGAATTTTCGGTCTGCCTAATTTGTAAGGTTTGTTTCTTTGGGGGGACATGTAGGAGAACTTGGTGGTACTTGAGTGGTGGAAATATAAATAACTCTTAATTTTCATTGTATGATTATTGCTGTAATATGCAAGATTTCCAAAAGCTGATGATAATCCAACGTTCTATTTTTTGATTTTAAAGGGCGCCATGAGGAAGTATATGACAACCAACTTAACTTGGCCTACTGTTTCAATGACCCCGAGGAAAAATGGTTAAGTAATTACTTCTATGAGCAATGCTTCAGCACTGCTCAACGAGTAAAAATTGATGGTGGGAAAAGAGAGGCACAAGCTCATGCGCATATGGGCCTCATCAATGAAGAGCAAGGTAAGTCACTGAGATCATAACGTTACATTGTATCAGCATTGAGGCAGTCATTTGGCCATTTACATTTCATCACAAGGCACAGTGTTGCAATGTAAAATTGATTTACAAACATAACTTAAGTTTTAAAGCAGTTGCAATTTTAATTTTTAGAGCAGGGAACAGGAAGACAAAGAAGTCTGTAGTTATTTGCAGACCTGTTTCCTCTAATACTCCATCTACAATTGAAAGTACACCATCACGTGAAAAACAAAACACAAATTTAAAGGAAGCATTTGCTTAGCATGTTGAGTTCTTTGGGTTTCACCTTGTCTCCTTTTGTTTTTGACAAGAGACTGGAAATGCTGCCTCAGGTGTACGATTAGGACGGCATATGTAGTTACACAGACTGAGTTGATTTAAAAGAGGTAATGAATATGTAATTCGGTTTAATCCTGCCTCCACCTAGATAAAACAGCCTATATTTTTGTGTTCTTTTTAAAAACTACCTTCTGGTTTGCTTGACTGAAAATGACACCCCATACCTTTCTTGTATGTGACTGCCACATTGCTGTTTGCTTCAGATTTATAACTTACCACATGCTTCATTTCTCTATTCATGTATCTGGTTCCTCAGACTGTGAGTCTTTAAAGTTAGAAAATATATTAATAGAAGTAACTAGAATCATAGAACAGCCTAGGCTGGAAGGGACCTCAGAAGGTCACTTAGTCCAACCTTTCATGGGAAAAGGAGCCTAGATGAGATTATTTTAGCACCTGTCCAATTGCATCTTGAAAACCTCCAGCAATAGGGACTCTACCACATCCCTGGGGAGGCTGTTCCAGTGAATCACTGTCCTCACTGTGAAAAGAAATACTACTTTCTTGCTTCTGCATCTACAAACATACACTACCTTTTATGGCAGGGGGTTTTGTGTGTGTATATTAGTCTGGGTATAAAAAGGGTATTTTCCTATGTCTGTATAAAATCCTTTTGTGTTGTGGGAAAATGAGCAATAAGTGAGCCTTAAGTAACTGAAGAAAACCTATCTTCCAGTTCTAATTCTGAAGTGTACTGAATGCATAACCATTACTTCAAATATATAATTTGTGTAGTCAGGGATTTTTTAAGTTTGACTTTGTGGGTTGAAATAATTTCAATTTTAAGATCAGCCTGTGTCTGGTTTCTCAACTAGAATGGCTTTTCTCTGAAGAAAAAAAAAATTCACAAAAAAATGAAATATTTTGTGGAAATAGTGTAATTCCAGTAAATGCCTGACAGAATTGAGTGTGTTTTGAAAGATGGCCTAACTTCCCAACAAAAACCTGGTCATAAAATATAAAACCTGAAGCTTTTATTTTTTAAAATTTATTTTATTGTTTTTTTAATTGAAAGGCTATTGTCTTATTTTTTCCCCATGTTCTCTTAAAGCTGAAACATCACACTTTGGGTGTATTTTACTATTTCCTCATATTTTCTAGACTGCTGTTCATTCATACTGTTTTCCTCTGAACTGTTGCCCTATCTTTCATGCTTGCAACACCCAGAGATGGATACAGTTTTAAAATTTGTGTTCATACGAAGGGTCAGGTAAATGGAAAGATGACTTTTCTTAAGTTGAATTTTAATTTGTCTTTTCGGGTGTGACATCTAATCAGGTATTTCTCAATTCTTTTCTGAAGAAATGTTAACTATTATTAAGTTATTAACTATTAGGTTATTCTGTTCTTTGTTCTGGAATCACTAGTTAATTTTGCCTAAATGCAGTATATTGCTTTCTTTTTTTCACCAAGTAGCATTCTGCATTCTGTAGACTGTTTCTAGAAGTTGTCCAAGTGGTTTTGAATTCTGAAGTTGTCCTTCAACAATGCTCTCTTCTTCGTAGTTTTGTATTATTTGAAGATTCAAAAAGCATTTTTCTATCCTGTAATTCATATTTGTAATTAAAATACTAAGTAGCAAATTGGACCTAGGCCAGACACCTGTGGAACCTCACTGAGTACCTTTTTTATACTGGCAGTGAACTACTTATAACCAGTATCAGTATAAGATTTCCTAAATAATTTGCACTCACCTAACAATAGTTGTAGGTGAACTATGCTTCCTTAATGCTTTACAAGGGAGTTGTTTGACAGAAAGAAATAATTTATTAACTTGGGTCGATTTGACATTTGCTCTTGATTTATTGGCAGTGGCTATAATAATTTCATGTTTTCTCTTAGAGCTTGGGAATAAGCTGTTTGACTATTTATTTATTCCCATTTTGTTCTAGGAGTTGAACTTAAACTAAATCCAGTTTCCCAGTAGATAGCACTTGCTTAAGGCCCAGCCAGTCACAACCAAGTCATTTTCATTTTGAGTGAAAAATGCTTAATTAGGTTATCTGTCTGATACTCAGTAGAATAAAATAATCGAAGTTGCTGGATTTTTGCAACCTTTTCAGTTAGTCCTTCAGTTGCTAAAAAATACAGTTATAAGAAGATGCATAAAAGCAAACATCCCTATCTATTTCTAGCTTCAAAGGCTCATACTGAGTGTAACTCACTACTGTTTTCCAAACACTGCCTAAAAAAAATTAACACTAAACTTGTATGATGTGTTAGGTGAAAGTTGTTGAATACTTAAATATCTTTAAACCCATTACAAAACCATGGAATTAAAGTTATGAAATACCCTGTGAGATGCTCAGAGGAGGGGAAATTTCATTTTCCTGCTGTAAAATATTAGAAACTACCAGCAGACAAGATATGTTTTCACTGCCCAGGGTAAAGCTTCACTGAATCTGTAGGATTTGTCTTCTGCAAATATTTTCTTTCCATAGAGAGTGCAAAATTGAAGAAGCTGAGAGCATAAAAGTGTAGGATTTGCACTGAGGGACCACTAAGAAAAAGACAGCAGGTGTGTTCCAGGCACTTTGTATTTTCAGTGAGTGAAGAATTAAATCACAAGTTTTGATTGCAGAAAAACTGTAAGAGCAGATGTTGTTGATGTTGTATAAAATTGCAGGAGTGTTAATAGTGTTTTAAGTAAAGTCCTAAACGTGCTATATTTGATATTAAAACTATTAGATATAGCTTGTAAATTAAATGGTCTTTTTTGTTCAGTTATAATGCTGTGATCTAATTTGTTACACATGTATAGATGTGTGTGTGTGCATGAATATATACATATAGGAATATTCATGTGTACCTGTATAAATACAAGGATGTGTATGTAGGTATGTGAGTGATGCCTAATTTACGAGATTTTAATCTGATGTAAATCATATTATCTGTATTAACTGATTGGTTAATAGTGCAGCCAGGAAGACAGGAAAGTTTACAAGAATAAGTTAGTCTTGCAGACCTCCATGTGTGTGTCCTTTTAGATGTGGATATCTTGTACTAGTTCTTACCAGGTCTCTCACCCAGCAGTGTATTTTTTTATTGGTTGTGAACAGAAGGTGTCTATGTATGCTCAGGACTGATTGCTTGGGAGTATCAAGTTAAACATGCACTTGTAAAGATTGTTGTTTGCCTTGGAAGCAAATCAATAAATTTGCTGGGTAATTTTTGTGTAATCAAATTTAAAGTTCGTTGACTTTCAGCATGGTCCCTGTCCTCAAGGCTGGATATAGTCTGGTGTTCATTAATCTTCAAAGCTAAATATTTGAGGTGTAGGCTTCCGTCATGATATTTGGATGCAGGCAGTTAGTGGCTGTCAGTACTTAAGGGAAAGAAAACAGTAATGGAGTAGCGTGCTACTGATACAAATGGAACATTCATCTTGGAGCAAACATTATTTTAGTGGCAGTTGTTTGCAGAATGAGATTTCAACCTTTTCTTTAAAAAAAAAAAAAACAACCTCTGTAAAATAAGGTCTCTACAAGTTACCCAAATGAGATGGTACTCATTATTGTGGGATTGTTCAGGTTATGATCCTGTCCAATTAGCTGTACTCACCTCATAGTTCGTCTTTCCTCAGGAGACAGATAATACATTGTAGTATCAGTGGTTACTAGTTGTTTTCTGTCACCTTAATGCACATTGAAAAGCAGTGTCATATTTTAAATCTTCTTTTTCTCACATTAAAGTACAGACTTTTTGCAGAACGTCAGTTAAGAAAAATTAATTTTAAAAATTGGTTTTGTTCATGTGTTTTATGACTGATGCTACATGTAAAATGTGTGTGTTTTTCTGCTTATGAGAGAATAAGATTGACATAGTCTGTGATAGTTCTATTATATTAGGGTAAATTTGGCTAAAATTAATTGTGAACCTCAGGTTTACACTGTTGTATCTTGCAGAATAAACATGGCCTGAGTGGACTGATAAACATAATGGCTAGTGCCAGTTTGTATAGGTTCTTACATTGTTACCACTCATCATTACAGTATTTGAGTGCTTTTTGCCTCTTATTAAATAGTTAACATTTATAATGCATGGATGCGTCCCAAAGTTTTGGATAACTTATGTCAGTAGCAAAAGCAGTTCAGGGGAAAACAAGGAATTTGTACTTGTAGGAGCTCTTTGCTTCAAATAGGCTAAAAAAAATTCTTCTGTGTTATTCAAAAGCATAATAAAACCAGATATCTGAAAATGTACTTGTTCTAAAAGCAGCCATCAAGGTCACTGCAAGTAATACAGGTATTTCCATAAATATGTGTGTATATAGATGTGTATGTATGTTGAGGTATATGTATATACACATCTGTATATACGTGTGTGTGTATATATATATATGTATGTGTGTACAGACACATTCAAATGTAGCCAGTGCTTTAAAGACGATAGTTCAGATACCAACATGTCAATCTTAATGTCAAACAATTCTGCATTTGTGAGAGAAGGTTAAAAATTACTAATTAATGTATCTGATGGTGCTTTTCTAATACAAATGCATCAGCATCCTTTCCTTAAAGGCATACTCATACAGAAAGGTAGGTTAGTGGTGCATTGTCTGTGGGACAGTGGGGCAGGAAGAGTGACGCTGAGAACTCTGGAGAAAGCAACAAAAGCATAATCGTTACAATCTTGTTATAAGTATGTATCCTCCCGTACTTGAATGATGCAAGGGTCTTGACAGTTACCTTTCTGATGTCGGCACCAAAGGTAGGCATTCACAGGCTACAATTGGTTTCCTGCTTGAGTAAATTAGACAGTGCACAGGGATGTCTATGAGCATTGCAGCACAGGTTGGTGCTAAAATGGTGTTAGTAGTCCTGAACGTGCTTTTAGCTTGTGTGAACTTGGACTTTCCTGCCCTGCAATTATTCATGGGCACAGTTTGATAATTAGGAATATTGTAGGGACGTTTCCTAAGCAGCAGTTTGCAAGCAACCACAGTGTTTTGAAGGACTTGGGGGTAATAGTGGACAAGAAGCTCAACATGAGCCGTCAGTGTGCACTTGCAGCCCAGAAAGCCAGTCGTGCCCTGGGCTACATCAAGAGATGCATGGCCAGGAGGTGGAAGGAGGCAATTCTTCCCCTCTACTCCACTCTCGTGAGACCTTACCTGGAGTACTGTGTCCAGTTCTGGAGCCCACAGCACAAGAAAGATATGGATGTCCTGGAGTGTGTCCAGAGAAGGGCCACGAGGATGATCAGAGGGCTGGAGCACTTCTCCTATGAAGACAGACTGAGAGAGTTGGGGCTGTTCAGTCTGGAGAAAAGAAGGCTCTGAGGAGACCTTATTGTGGCCTTCCAGTATCTCAAGGGAGCCTACAAGAAAGCTGGTGAGGGGCTTTTTAGGATGTTGGATAGTGATAGGACTAGGAGGAATGGATAAAACTAGAGATGGATCGGTTCGGATTGGACATTAGGAAGAAGTTCTTCACCATGAGGGTGGTGAGACACTGGCAGGGGTTGCCCAGAGAGGTGGTGGAAGCCCCATCCCTGGAAGATTTTAAGACCAGGTTGGATGGGGCTCTGAGCAGCCTGATCTAGTGGGGAATGTCCCTGCCTATGGCAGGGGGGTTGGAACTAGATGATCTTTAAGGTCCCTTCCAACCTTGATGATTCTATGATTCTAAAGAGACTTTACTAAGGTAGACGCACCTTTCCATACCTGTTGGTTACAGTGCTCGGAAATGTTTCTGGATATATTTAAATAGCTAGTTTTGAGAAAGTGTGTAAGTATCACAGTAGAGTCCAATGAATAAAACTTTCACAATGAATTACAAATATACAATGCCAGAAACTGCTTATCCCCTGGTACGAGAGCTGTGAGATGTATGAAGATTCTGCCGTTAATCTCAGTGCGGTGGTGATTTTGAATTAGTCATCAGGTTTATATTCTGCTAGCACATAAGGATCAACAAAAGTGGAGATAATACGTTTTTGGAAATGCTTGCAGACCGTAAAGCCTAAAGGCAGGCAGAACTAGTAAGAGAAGGACAGAATACAAAGCAAACAGCAACATTAGATATTTTAGGGCTGACTCCTGTAACACAGCTAATCCGTAAACTAAATTTTGTCTGTCCTTGTGGGTTTTTTTAGACTGTAAGCCTGAAAGAGCTCATCAGTGTCTCCTGAGTCATTTCTAAAATAAGCTTAGACATATTCTGCAAATTAAAGAAGGATTTTTAAGTGCTCAGTTTTAATCCAGTTCTGCCTTGATTGTAAGCAATGTTAAGGTCCTGTTGCTTTTCAGTCAGAGCAATGTTGTGCCAGAGGTGATCACTTGTGATCCCACCTCAGTCACCCCCAAAATATTAATAAATTTGACATAAGTTAAGAGAAAGGTATATTTATTCTATCTGTAATAATGGATAAACTGCAGTCTATTTCATATGTTAGAATTTGATATGGATCTTTCTGGTTGAAAGGCCTACTGAACAGAGTGAACTTACAAATAAATTCAATTAATTTGCTGGGGAAGGAGAAAACCCCACAAGGTTCCTACAGACTTTGACAATCTGAATTAAGACCAAAGAGTAGGATGATACCTATTGTTTTACCATACTGTTCAAATTAAAGTTTTTAAACAAGGTGTTATGGAAGTTGGTGGAAAGATTCATACTGAGTGTAATGGACATTTGATTCAAACTTCCAAAGCTTAAGTATTAATTACTACACATATTTCATAAACAACAACTTAAACACAATTCGTAAAACCATCTTTTTGGTTTGTACCATAAAAAGTCTAAATTTATTATTTTCTTGGTTTTAGCAGGTCCCACTTAATCCACTGCTAAGAAATTGCTATTTTGTGTTTTGAATTAAGGCAAATGTTTTTCAATTAAGAACTGTAGTGCATCAATTACTAAGAGAAACTCAGAATACATTCATGAGTATCTATGCAAAGGAAATATGCATATTTAACCAGAATTTCCCCAATTCATTTGCCTTCAGAAGAAATCCTTAATACTCAGATTTCAAAAACAAAGAGAATGTTAATATTGCAAAATGAAGTACTAAAAAGGTTTAAAAAGGCAAAAGTTAAAATTGATTATGAAATTTCTTGTGCTTTTGTGTGTGTGCATTTTGCAACCTTGTTTTAATTACATAAACATGTAATGTCTTTTTGCTAGGAGATTCCTAAGTATATCCAGAATAAAATTCACCTGGATGAATGGCCCACGTGCACTTTCTACAATGACAGAACTTTATATTGTTATCTTTGTTGCAAGTCTGGCAAGGCCACTTAGAACACAGTAAGGATTTGCTGTTAATAATGTCAAGACGAGAAGTGCTGCTTTACAATCCAATTGCAAAATTAGAAACAACTGGAAACAAACCATATCCAGTAGTACCAAATACCATTGACTTATTATTCTGCCCTTGCCCCAGGTTGCATATCCCAGATGCCTAACTTCTAATATTTATTCGTAGTTGCAATTATTTATGTCAAATAACTTTTTCAGAAAAAGGAATATTTCAGAACTGAAAACTTACTAATGTTTCTCCAAATCCTATATCTTTTGCTACATATACTTGTTGCTGAATTTTGTCTTTTAAGTATGTGCTTCTACATGAACTTTAAAAAGTCTTTCCACATCGGGGAACTTTAGAGACAGAAGCCTTTCCTGGAACATGGAATTCTGCATAACGAGACTGACCATCTGAAACACTTTGTCATTGATTTTTGTGGCATCAACTGAAGCTAAATCTTCTTCGTTCTTCTGGACTTACGCTATTGCACAAAGCAGTTACATAGCTGTTTTTTTGGTTGCCTAAGAATTGAATATATAGGTTAGCTGCGGAAAACTGTATTGTGGAGCATAATTTTAAAATTTTAAGCAGAGAATTTCTAAGAGATAGTCTTCAGATACGATGCTTTTCTCTGACAGTCAGTGACAGACAGAAGCATCTGTAAATCCAGATAGATTCTTGGGGACGACAAATTTAAAAGGTTTATTAAAAAACTGAGCTCCTCCCCATGCAAGTGCAGAATGTAGTTCCCAGGTAAATGATGTATTATTACGGTGTTGTTACTGGTACTGAACTAGCAGGTACTGTATTGAATTGATGTATAAGTTCAGTGTGTTTTCTGTTCAAATTAGTATATTTTTTAAGAACTGCTTCTGAATGTACAACATGAAAGCAAAAAGGGCCTGCCAAGTTCCTTAAAAAATATAATTATTTTTATTCTTATTTTTTAAAGGAAGCAAATAAGATGTTTTGAATAAAAAAATTTGGGGAAAATTCTTATTTTCACATCCGAAAATAGGTGAAAATGAAGAACTTTCTTCATGCTTTTCCTTCAGTTGATTTAAATCGAGGCTTATTATTAAGCACAGGGAAGTAATAATATTCTTTACACCGGGAAGAAGTAAGCAGGTTTTCCAAAAGCCTCCTTAGTCTTCTCACTGTTGCTGCTGCTTTCCTAGCCTAGTTCTTCAAATAGAAAATCTTTCAGTTCTGATATAACACCTGAGGGCAGGTCTGTGTTCTTATTTTATAATGAGAAGCACTTCATGATACTCACTGCAGTGCATAAGTGCTGATTCTAAACTTTGATTTGTGTTTTCCTTAAAAGTTTTGACATATGCAAAAAAAAAAGTCTTAAATTAGTTTCTTAGGTATTGGTGATTGTAAAGTTCACTTTCAAATACGTCATAAAATGACTGAAAAAGTGTTGCTGTTTACATTGAACTATGGAAGATACTGTATCAGAAATATTTTAGAAAAATTTATTTACGTTTGAATATAATGTGTAGCACTCAAGTAAATATATGCACACTTCTGTGAGAATCATGCTCAACTTTTTTGATATCAGATGTTGCTCTGTTTGCTTTATGTGCATGTTCGTAAGACTATGACATTTAATGAAGAGATCTTTTTAAAGTATTGATAGCCATGAGTAAATTATACTATGTTTGATCTGTGTTAAAGATTCAAACTCCAAGGTCTTTGAATAGAACTTAGAATAAAAATGTAATTAGGTTACATCCCTAAAGTCTGATATATCTTTAAACAAGACTGCAAATGAAACTTTATTAAAACTTCAAATGAATTATTTCTTTGCTTTTTTAAATTCTTTTTCCCTCTTTTCTTTTTCTCTCTCTTCTCTTTCATGTCTATTACTGACATTGCTGCTTGTATTTTACCTGTCTTTTCTAGGGTATTTTAATTATTTACTGCTTAATGAGTAGGACTGAGATGAAGCTTCATTCAAAGCTGCCCACTCACTAACGGATATTTTTGCTTCAAAGCTTTGCAAGGTCCTGGACTACTGCAGCTGAACCGGCAGTTGTCATCGTAAACTTCCCTGGAGGCAGTGTGTCCCTTCAGTAATTGATAAGGGTGGTACTGGTTCCAGAGGTGCCTTCTCACTGGAACTCAGCTCATGGGTTTGCATGTCCTTGGCTATTACCAAAAATCTGTAGAAGTCGTAGGTAAAACAAACATAATGAAGCTATTAAAAATATATCTTACTCTTCAGAGGATCATAGGACAATTCAAACTGAAAGTCCAAGTCTTTAGTCCAAACTGCTGCTTAAAGCATCCCCTTCCAAGGTAGATGATCTGCACAACAGCTCCAGTGCTGGAGTGTTGCATCTGACATTAAATTTGTTTTTGGAAACTGTAAGAAGGGGAATGGAGTAAACTGAATGAAAAGTGATCTCTTAAAAAAAAAAAAAAAAAAGAAATATTTAAACTGAGGCAAGTGTTTGACATGAGTTACCAAAAAGGTAATTTAGTGAAACTAATCTGCTTCAATGTCACTTTCTGTATTTAGAAGATAATGATCGTATTACTCTTTGAGATTAAATGGTAATATAACTTGTTTTCAACTGGTTCTACTGAGCTAAAAAAATCCTCAAGCCCTGAAAAAAACAGAACTGAAAAGCACATGCCATTCTTCGCCGTTTGTCACTGCATTTTCACCTCACTCCCCACTCTGCATTTGGATGTCTGCTTTCAAACACTGAAATATTTGTGAAACCTGAAGCATCCCACTGAGTGTGGGCCTGCTCTTATTCAGAGCCTGGAGGCTTACATTGTGAGCTTCCTGAATATATTTTGGATCTTAGGTAGCTTCTGCATGTAGAAAGCACTTTGATGCTTTACAGACACGAAGGAAGTTTGAATATAACTGTGAAGCAAGAATTCCATTCTGTTTAAAATGACTATGTTGTCATTCAGCTAGTGTTCAACATTGTTTGCAATGTTCTTCTCTAGACTAAAATTGACATATATCAAAAACTATTTGTTTATATGTAATCAAACAAATCAGAAGAAGGCATCTGGCAAATGTTGCTTTTGTAAAATATGCTAACCTAAGGAGATAAAGAAATCTTAATTGTAAACCAAAATTTTCTGTGTTGGTTCTTTTCAACGTGAATGTAGGACAGATGTGTCATTGAATTTTCACGTGGGACCTGTTCAGTTGTCAGGGTGTTTTTCCTGGAGTTGGACACTGATCTTGGAAGACTACATTTTTTATTCTAGTTTGCATATGGTCAAAATGCTGTTAAACCAGTTTGTGCGATTACAGTGTTACAAAGCCTTCAGAGATGCTAAATTCCACTTCAGGCCTAAACCTCTGTGAAAATGCCTGAAATACGAACATTTTTTTCCGCAGTTAAGCCCAAACCAAAGGAAAAAATTGGTGTTACGATGTAGTTCAGACAGCAGGATAGTAATTTAAGCTGTGTCTCTAATTTTCAGAGTTAAAGGTTATGCCGAGTATGAAATCCCTCTTAGATTTATTATTCTTTCATGTATGTCCATATGTTATATTTCCTACCACTCTGTAAAGCATATGTGAGCTTTGTGTGCATATAGTTTTGGGGGAAATCATGTAATTGACACGAGATTTTTCTTTGTAGAGTTATTCTGAAGAGTTGTAATTGGTCTAGAGAGTAGCTGTATGTCTCTCAGAGAAAATCTGAGAGGTTTTATGTAGAGCCAGAAGCAACTTAAGAAGGCCTGGAGCTAACCCAGAATTTGAGGGTCTGGTGCAGTAACTGGAAGAAAGGCAAGAAGAGGATATTTGTTTGTGTCTTTCCTACAACATTGCCTGTTCCTCCTGTACTTACTCTTCATGCTTTCTTGTAAGAACAAGAAGATTTTTCACAGCAGTTCCTCTTCTGGCAATGTGCTCTTCAGTTAATTACAGTTTTTTCTCTTGCTGGTCCACAGTAAACTATCCCCAAAGCAGCTGTCATTTCAGCTGCCTGTGGGAAACCCTTCCTTCCTTGCAGCACAGTAGTGTTTGCAGCAGCAGGGGAAGGGATTAGAAAGCAGACAGGCAAGCAACCAGAGAAACTAGTATTATCGCTAGCTTGTGAGGTGTCCCTTAAAGAACTCTGTAAGCACCATCTTTTTTAAAGCATTTTTTAATCTCATGATGTGTTGATGATGTGATATACTGTGAACAGTGCTGCTGTGGATGCTACAATATGCACTGCCCTCTAGATTTGTTTAGCTGTATTTTGAGTATTTGAGCTTTAAGACAGGTGATTTAGGTCCTCAGAGGACTATACACTATCTAATGCTCACTAGATTCCTGTTAGTTAGGTCTTTTCCTTTTGGACAACAGATACTTTCTTAACTAATGTCGGCAGAAATAACGTGTAGTTCTCTAAACTGCAGTACCAAGGATTAGCCTAGAAGTTCTCAGCTCAAGGCAACATAAAAAAAACATCTTTTTGCACTGCAGTCTCAGTCCACCAATGCCATATCTCAAATTGCATGACACTCAACTTTCCTTTTGTCTTCTTCCTTCTCCTTCATGTCCTCAAGCCCTCTGCTTCTCAGGCTTTCAGCTGGCCTTGAGCAGCTCAGTCTTGAGAGCAATCTACTAGTGTATTGTCAAATTGGGGAAATTGTGAGAATACCCCATACTGAGCCAGCATGTTTGTTACGATATCCTTGTGAACTGTCTATGCCATTTTGCTACAACTCCCTGCTGACTCCTTCTGGAAAATATCATCAGCTCCTGTGTAGTAAATAACTTTGTATCCTTTGTCTTAAAAATGCTCACCTTGATTGTTACTTGATGACTGGTTGTGGTTTAGATGAATTTTGTAGAGTTATGGAACCACAAAATTTTATCTTAAATCTCTTCCATGGTTTTTTGTCTTGCTTTTGCAGTGGCATATAAGCTCAGGTTCTTGGATTTGAGATCGGTCCTGGTGGCTTTTGTGCAATTTGCTTTACCTCAGGAGTCCAGAGTGGTTCAGCTATTTGCTGAATGAGAGCCTTGTTCTATGATTCTTGGAAGCATCTTGTTCTACCTCCTGACACATCTCTTGAAAGACTTCTAACAGCCTCTGTAGATAGTAGCTCATCTTGGAAACAGGTTCTTTACTATTTCAGCATGAGTAGTGTGACCATAATTATCATAACTGGACATGGAAAACTAAAAATAATACAAGTAGTTCAAGCAGTTAAACTGACATGTAAGCCTGTATCTTTTAAAATAACAATAATGTTTTTCTCTTCTTTTTTTTTTTTGCTACCATTAACTGTTGCTTACAGCAGATCACTAATCACTTGTTACAAAAGATGTCCTAGTTCTAGATTAAAATATACTGTAATATGCATAAAGCTTTTTTTTCTCTAGGTTGTTGTTTTAAGCTAAAGTGGAATAATATCTAAAGTCTTCCACTACTGTTTACAATTTAGAATTAAACGTGCTTTCTATTAAACATGCTTTTTGCTTATCTTAGTGCTGCTGAAGAAATGTACCTAACAGACCTGTCACTTTCTGTGCAGTTGTTTCTGTGGCATTATTTTCATTGGTAAGTGTACCAGCTGATAGAAAAGGAAATCATTAGGTGCTCTTAGTATTGCTGAGGCATGGAGCTAGAACAGGTCAGTCACTGCATTTTGCAGATTGTGACATTCTAAATTACCTGTACACTACTGGAAGCAATCTGTGGACCTAATTAACATCTCACCTAATTAATGTCACGACTCTATATAGAGAATTCTAGATAGTTTTGTACTGCCTTTATTTATTAAATACCACATTATTCAGATTTGCTGTCTTTAATTTCAGTATTGAAAACTTCAGATTTGTGTGCTGTTTTCTTAAGTGGGAGTAACTTCTTTTTTTTTATCCTTCAAGTAATCAATGCACTGCTGAATGAGTTCATTTTAATGCACTCAATCATGCCTCTAATGTTTGTAGCTTACGGGCGCAAGCATCAGTAATGCAGGAATGTTATATGGCTTTAGTTTGGGCCATTTCATAAAATATTCATGGAATCAAAAATGTGCATCAAAATAGCGGCTGGGAGAATTACATTTATGTGCCTGCTTTTATGGCAGCTTCACATTTAAACCCATTTGTGTTAATATCTAGTCAATCTTTCTGCTACAAAAAAAAAAGGCAAAATAGTAGTCTCCATATATACCCCTTTTAGTTTGATATCTATTTTGATATAACAAATGTATATTTTTGGAGTAGTTTTTAGGAAGGGGAATTATAAAGGAAGTTTTAGGTAATGTAAAAACGTTTCTCTTCAGTATTTACAAAATTACATTGAGTTCTTGTGCTTGAATGAATAGATTTGTTTTTTTGACTTCAAAGCAACTCAGTGAAAACTGTAGCACAAATCTTTGTGCATGCATGTGTCGTTGCTATGAAAATAAGAGCAATTTCTAAAATTTGATACTGTTAGTGGCAGAGTAATGTCTTATATTCATGTAATTGTTTAAAACTGATTCTTTACTCCCCAAATTATACTGTGATGATGTTTACCTCTCATATTTAAATTAAACTACTGGTGATGGGATTTCTTTTGTTATGCTCCAAGCTACATTAAACTATAACATGTTAGTAGTGGTAGTATATATGTTGTAAGAATTGTGTTTCTGGGTTTTGATTCCTTTTATAAACAAGGAAGAGATTCTCAAACTCCATTTAGTATACACTGAGCTAATTTCTGCATGGCAATGGGAAGAGAAAGACACAATTGCTGTTAACGTTGCCCACGGAAAATAGCTATACTATTTTGTGTAACATTTGGAAAATAGATTTTCCAAATATAGATGTTCTAGAAACACCTTCTAGATTTTCCCTTTGAATTTCTAGAGATGTAAAAGACAAATTGCAAACTATTTCAAGTGATTTTCCTACTTGTTTTTCTTCCTGTTGTTTTGTGCTTTTTTTCCTTCTTTCAGTTGATAGTAAAAGTAATTTAAAACTCTGCCTTGTCACTGCTCAAGTGAGGTAAAAATACTCTTTAGTCTCAGGTATGTTCTGTAGTTGACTTATTACTTTTTTAATGTTTTTCAAGATTTTCTGACAGCATCTACCTTTGTTTGTGCATAACACTTGCAATAGTTCAGTGTTTAAAAATTGGAATGCACTGGCCAGATCAATTCCAACTGAATTGACACATGACAGTGAATAAACTTGCCACCCCCTGAAAACATTATTCTTCCGCAATGTTTGAGGTTCACGTTCACATTATGGATTAAAGAAATAGGTTGTTATGTCATTTGCCAGTGAGAACAAGGGATTTCAGATTATTGTGATGAAGGAATGTATTTCAAAGTCTAAAATATTTTACCTTCCATTACTCTGAGAGGTCTCAAATAGCTAGCATTACTTGAAAGAGTTTTCAGTAAGCAAGTTCTCAGCCAGGTCAGGTCAGGATTTCCATCTCTTCCTCATTTAGGAAACTAGCAGATTTTTTGTTCTTTTGCTCAGTAGTATCTTGTTGGTATTTCTGTGAGCAGATGTTATTACTTTTTACTTCATGATCTTTTCTGGTAGTTCAGAAAAGCCAAATGTAATTTAGTTTCATTCGAATACTAGCAAAAAGATTACATTGCTTTTGTATTTTGAAGCTCAATGTAGATGGATTGTTTGTAAAGAGGTTTCACTGAGATCTGGCAAAAAGGATGTCAGGTCACAGCTCTTCTGGTTAGGTCAACTCTTAAGAACCATGGGCTACTTGGAATATACAAGTTCAATTTCTAGTCTGACAGAAACCTTCTCAAGGGGATACTGCAAGTGAGGAAGCATGGGCAAGAATTACCATACCTGATAGTTCTAACAATCTGAACAGTAGTTCTGAAGGTTGCACGTATTTATCTAACCGATGTGTCCTGTTAAGAAATTACATTAGAGAGTCTTAGGAGAAACTCAGATACTGTGTTCTGCCTCAAATTGCATATCCAGGTGATACCATCAGTTTGTTTGCTGCTTCCTATTCTTACTAGAAATTTTTGAGTTACACATTAATCAAATTGTGTTATTCTAGTGTATCAATTACACATATAGTGAAACTACACATAGTGAAACGAGATCACTTAAATGTATGGCAATATCATTTCAAAAGTGCAATCAGTTGACTAATAAACTTTGGAGGGAATTCCAACGAGTAGTCTGTATGTGCTTATGAGTATCCAGATGGATAAAATGCTAGCTCTAGCTATTAGCATTAAATTTCAACTCAACTTTCCATCATTTGTCACAAAGCCAACACCAACTTTTTCAATTAATATCTTATATCTGCATTTAGCAACCTGGATTACTCGAACTCTGCTGACTTCTGACTTGGAGTTGCCTTGAGAAGTTAAGTGGACTGAATCAGCAGAAACCCAAAATCAAATTGGAAGCCTGTTTAGAATGCTTGAGATTTTTCATCTGGATTTAGCAAGTCTGCATCTCAGTTTCAGGTTGCACGTACTGTCCGTGAATCCTTAAACAGCTTGTACTGGTCATGATAGTTTCACTTTGTGTTTCTGTCTGTTGAGTGTGATGTCAAATATGGATATTTTGGAAAGAATGTCATCTTTTCCTGTCTGTTTAAAGGGTCTGCTAGTTACTCTGGTGGTAAGATTACTATTTTTCCCCCAATGTTTTGGGCCATGTCTCCAATACCTCTCCCTAGGTAGTGTGGAACTCAGTAAAGACTGCCGTCTCCCCTTTCACCTGAAAGTTCACTCTTTAACACTTTTTGGTGTGTCCTTTTGAACTCTTACGTGAATCATAGGTTGTAGAGCCTTGAAATTTTTTTATGAGACTCATTTAATTAATTCCGTACTTGAAAGAGAAGTTTCTAGTGCTTGTCAATTTTAGCTGAACTCATTTTAATCAGCAGAGAAGCTTAATATGAAAATAAATTTAATTCTAATGAAGAGTTGTGTTTTATATTGCAAAGTTGAAAGCATGGTTATACAAGGGTAACATATGCAAAAGACAAATCTAAATTAAGTTAATAAGAGGAAACTGTCATTGCTGTTCTGCTGCCTCTGGATTGACTGGAGGCCTGGGGAACTAGCCTTGTTTTCTTTCAGGATACTGAAAGCCCTTTTCCAAGCTACTCTCTCTTCCTTTCCTATGACTGGAAAACAACTTCTGGGTTCTTTTCTGTTACTTGAATGCAACACTGTAAAAACACTCTGCAAAACAGTAATGGTTCCTTATAAATGATGTTTCAGAAGAGGTATAAGCTTCAAATGCATCTAACAAACTTAGTTTATTGTTCACTTCTGCTTTTAATAGAAATAGCAATTGATATATTAATGATCTATGGGTCAAGATTCCTCCACCATACACATTCACAAACTTATAAAGGAAGAGTTGCAATCACAGTTCTCACTGGTGTGGATTTTTCTTTGTAAAACAGGGCACTGTCACCAGAATGTTTTGGGGCTTTTTTTTAATGTAAATATTCTGATCTTACCTGCCTCCCAGCAGATTTGAGGTACCCATTATGTATACGGAAAACCTTTTCTGTTCTTTCAAAGGGCTTTGAATTCCCATTGTCCAGAAAAGCCTGGAAATCTCCTAGATTGCCTATATACAGAGAGACAAGTCTAGTTGAAGGTAGAGGGGAGGGAGGAATTACTTACATGTTGAAATCAATTGATCTTTGTTTTCAAAGTTTCCTTTGTCTTAAAGATGTTTGAGTAACTCACACTTTGAGGTCTTCAAACATAGTACTTCAGGATCGGCAATTAATCTTTTAGTGGTTAATGCTCTTCCAGTATATTTGCTACATAAACTCATCAGAGTTGGCCTAATAATAGGTGTTGAATAAATACTTTACATAATAATTCTCTTTCCATCAGTTAATGTATACACATACACATTATTTGTTTCCCACCGTTTGATACGTCTGTTCTCCCAATTTCAGATCTTCCAGCCCAGATTTTTATTACGAAAAAAAACTTGAACAGCTTGAATTGTGATTATTTATGCATAGATGGGATTTTGAAATATATATTCATGAATCTATAGTAGATGTATTTTCTAGAAAATTTTGACTTCACATCCTTGCGTCACACACCACCAACATTGTGAATCTACAAAGGAAATCTAATTTAAAATCTGATAAGTTTAAATTACATTACTGGCAACTGTGAGATCTGGCAGTATTTTCCAGTCATCAATAAGTTATGTATTGAAGAATCTTAAAAAGTTTGTGCAACTTACTTTCTAATGAGAACATTATTATAAACTAGTAACTTTTAAAAAAAAAGTTGATTAGACTGATTGTAATTTTAAAATCAAATTTTTCAGGTCGTGTTATGATAGCTGCTGAACATTATGAAGCATTTTATCAGCTAGCACAAGGTTCGACGTGGAATGATGAGACAGGCCATACTTACAGTGCACTGGCATGTGAGCATCTCTGGAGAATTTATACATTACTAGCAGACAAAATGCTAGTAAATAAAGAACACCAACAGGCCATCAAAATGCTAATAAAAGCTTTAAAAATGGCAAAAGAAGGTAGGTGGAAAATAACATTTTTACATTCCTTTATTTGATGTGCATCCCATGATTTTCCCAAGAGTAAAGTCGAAATTGTCAAGTATTTGCCTGGGTGATTATTTCCTGTGGAATTCAAAGACAAGTGCTATCAGTGCACTTCCAGATCTCACTAAAGCAGAAATGCCTACTTGCTGACAACACAGAATCTTTAGATTGCTGAAAGCTTTATCTCCAAAAAACAACATTTTGGGAATAACAGTATAAAACAGTGAACCCATAATCAGAAAGTGAGATCACTGATGGAAGCTCAGCTCACTGATTTCGATTGGCTAGTCGCTGTTCATTTGTCAATTTTTGAGTGATATTACCTGCTGGAACACTACGTTTTCACTCTACATAGTTATTTGTTACTTGCAAAAAACCCCAGTTTTCTATCATAAGCAAACAAGATTTCTTCTGTATATCTTAATACATGTAAGTACTTCAAAACCTAAAGTAAAAAGCTACAGAATTGCAGAATAGCTGAGGTAGGAAGAGACACATCTGGTTCTATTTAGCTTTAACCAGGAAAGGAGATCAACATGGTCAGCTAGAGTAGGCTTCCCAGGACTACATCCAGTCAAGTTTTTAATATCTTTACAGGTGGAGACCTCATAAGCATTTGGAAAAGCATTTTCCCCTGTTCAGACACCCTCACACTAAAGTATTTTGGGTAGTTCAGATAGAATTTTAATTTCTGCCCATTGATCTTGTCATTTCACTAAACACTGCGGAGGAAAGCCTGACTCCATCTTCTTTACACCTTCCCATCATAAACTTGTACACGTTGATGAAATTTCCTCTGAGTCTTCTCTTCTCTTCTGTGGTCTCAACAATCCCAACTCTCTCAACCTCTCCACTAAGAACAGATGCTCCCAATCCCTTAGTCATCTTTGCAGCTGTTCAATAGACTCACTCCACTATGTCCCTCTCTCTCTTGTACTGGGGAGCCCCAAATGGCACACAGAACTCCTGGAATGACCTCACCAGTGTTGAGTAGAGGCAAAGAATCATGTCCAGCCACCTGCTACTGCAGCCCAGGATCCCACTGATTGCCTTTGCTGTGAGTGAGCGTTGCTGTCTCTTGGCAACTTGTTGTCCACCCAGAAACCCAGGTATTTCTCTGCCAAGCTGCCTCCTGTCGGGTCAGACCACACCCTGGGCTGGTGCCTGGGGTTATCCCTCCCCAGGTGCAGGACTTTGCATTTCCCTTTTTCTGAATATCATGAGACTGCCATCTGCCCTTTTTTCCAGCCTGCTGAGGTCCTTCTGAATGACAACACAACCGCTTACGTAGTGGATCAGCCATTTCTCCCTGATTTTGTGCTGTCTGCAAGCATGCTGAGGGTGTGCTTGGTCACACTGTCCAAACCATTAATACAGTTATTAAGACAGTATCGATCCCTGAGTACGTCACTAGTGGCTGGCCTCCCAGTAGACCTCACGTTGCTGCTAACGACCCTTTGGAGGCCAGCAGCTCAGGTGGTGAAGAGGGGTCCCTTCGGAGAGCCGGCCAAGTTAACGATCATCACACCAATGTGGCTACAGATCGTCCTCCCTTTATTGCTCCGGACAGCTCAATATATACAGTTCAGCAGTGTCCCCGCGCCTGCCCCTTCACAGAGTTGGTCGGTTACAGGTTTACACGCGCCAGCGTTTTATTGGGCAGTGCCATTCCACTATGCAAGCGGCTCTCACCCCCTCTTCTCCCCCCGGGGCCAGCACCTCCCGCCAAGCATCTCGCAAAGCTCTCACAAAACAGATAAAACCTCCTCCTCCCTGTGTTCCAAGGCAGCTTCAAGGACAGAGCCTCTGTTTAGGCCTACGCTGGGTTGTCCACACTTTTAAAGTTATACCGCACCTCTGCTCCACAAGAAATTCCTCTACAAGGTGGTTTTCAGTCTACCTTGTTGTCTATTTATCTGAGCAATATTTTATTAGCTTGTATATGAAAATGTTATGGGAGACTGTCAGAAATCTTGCTAAAATGGAAACAGCATCCCCTGCTTTCCCTTCATGCACTAAGCCAGCCAGCTTGTCCTAGAAAGCTATAAAGATGGTGAAGCATGAATTCCCTGTCCTAAATCCATGATGACTACTCCTGGTTGCCCTCTTGATAATGACTGTATGAGGTTTTGCCCATGTGTGGATGAGTTTAAAATCAGCGAAAATTAGAATAGCATTTGAATGTTATGTAGAATGTGAGATGTTAATCAGCTGGACTTACCATGCTTTGGAGTATTTCTCACACATGAGAGAGAACAGGAAAGAGAAGGCAAGTCTTACAAGTTGACTTTGTATAAATATACATAATTTTCCAGATTTTTTAAAATCTTAATAATGCTTGTTTCTCAAAAGATGTTTTTAAATGTCCACTTCTACAGATTTATTTTTCTTAGATTATTATCCTAGATGATATTTTGGAGTGCTTCTCAGCACAGTAACGTAGGTCTCAAATAATCATCTTTTTTCCCTTGCAGAGCAATTGAAGAGCCTTTTATGGTATTCCTTACGGGGCATATTTTGCATATGAATTGCACATACAATTAATATGTAATATTAATTCAATATTTATCACCAGATACATTCATTTCTTAAATTTAATAATGTATGCCCAACATTAATCTGTTAGCCAGTCTTTGAGAGGTAGTTGGGATAGACACGAATAAACTATCAAAAATTACAAAAAAATTGAAAATATTTTCACCGTTTTAAAATAAGTTTTGCTGCAAATAAGTATATGACTATACAGGTAGATTGTATAACACACCAATCTATAGAAAAGTATAAAATGTATTCAGTGAAGCCAAGGCAAGTTCTTGAAATATGTTTATTAGGCCAGCAGATACCCTTTGGAAAAATGTACAAAATTTCAGGCATCTAAGCCCATGTGAACTTTGCTATTTATTAGTTTAAAAAGGGCCAGGAAATTATTTCTATTTCAGTTTTTTTAAATATATACTTATTCAAAGGAACAAAAATTTCTTATCTTACTTTATCTCATGAAGGAGTAATATTTTAAAACACCGTGTGAAATCTGAATGCTTTCATGTGGTAATCTTTAGGGAATAAACCAAACAGGACTTTGGGGAAAAATATTCGATTCTTTCTATTTCAAATGTGTAGTTTGTGAAGGTATGTGATTGCATTTGGCTATTTTTTCCTTTTAATTCAGCCACCAAATAATCTGGGTTTATCTGCAATTTACATTAGTAAATTAGATCTGTTTTGTGAGTTGCCTGTTTAGCTCTTTTCTCTTGGGAATGCATACCCTGGTACTGAGAATACCAGTACAGTTAATCAGCTGAGGAAGGACGTTTGCATCCAAGAACTTTTCCATCTTTTCTGGCTGCATGCGTTGATCAAATTTAGCTTTTTTTGAATATGGATGCTTAAGTCACAGCTACAGTAAAACTGCTGCTACTAATACTTACTGTAGTAACTAGAACAACTGCTAATGAAGTTTCTAATCAATTTCTTCCTATTGCTAGTGAAAACTGCTGGAAATTAAGACCGTTAAAAAGGATCTGATGCCTTTCTGAAACTTACTTTGACCAGCCAGGTGTTCCAGTTTGAATCCATCACTTTCATCTCTTCCTGAGACATATAGTAAAGATCACTATGCAGACTATACCACTGCTCTCTTGAAATTTAAACTTGAGAAGCTCCTTTCAGACGAGTTCTCCAGTCCCCCTTCCAGAACCGCAGCCGCTATCTGTGAACCCGATACTTAGCAATTTAGCCGAACACATACTGGCTCTGGCTGCCATCTGTAATATCCATTCTGTCCTTCCGGGCCATCATCTACATTTATCTATTTTATGAATTAGGATTAGATATTACCTACTTCAGACTCGCAGACTGTTCTTAAGTGAGGAAGGAACTTTTTTATATCCCCGATAACTTTTCACATATCATTCCTCCGTGAAACTCTTTACTGTGTTTGAGCAGATGGATATTGAGCAATAGAAAGACTGCATTTTTGACTATTTTTAATCTACATTTTTTAGAGATACTCATGTTCTGGAGGGAAACTTTTGAATATAGTATGATACAGTAAGCGTTTATATGATTACTTTATGCAAATTTAGGTATGGAAGGGATGATTTTCTATTAGGGAGCCGTATAATAAGACCAGCAAACAGTGTTTATTAGATCAGTATTAGTGAAATAAAACCTGGCATGAAAAACCTGACATGGAAAAGCATGATGTACCTCAGTTAGCAACTGCCTGTGCAGAGTTTTCTGTGACTATTGCTTGCAAGTGTAAGGTCTCCCTTTTTTTAGCTATTCTAGCCTACAGTAGCTTGCAAAGTAGTCAGGAGATTAAGAAATATGAACCTGGTCTACTGATAGTTCTCTTTTGGTGTTTCACTAAAATTCACATTAGCAGAGTCTGTGTGTCTCAATATATTTTGTGTTTATATATTAGGGTGTATTATATATTTGTAGGTACTTTCATTTTATAAATGAATATATGGAGAGAAGCTACTATGATTGTCTAATGTGAAGGCACTATGGGTATTACTAAACAATTCATGACAAAGAACATTACAGCATATTAAATTGATTGTACTGCATTACTTACGGAGGATATTTTCTCTGACTTTGCTGAACTTTCTTGTTGAAGTTTGTGTAAACCCATAGCTTTTACCTTTAGTTACCGCTATATATTTTTGGAAAGAGATAAATGGCAAGGATAAGAAGGAAGAAAAACATACTACAATATTCAAATATCTATGTTATTGAAGAACCTGCAAGAGCTGTCTGTACTAATGTAATTTTGTCCAGATGATGCTGGTTCCTGTAACTTTAATCCTTTCTTTAGGAGGCAATATGAAGATGGAGGGAGAAGCTGCATATTGCTTAAGTTTAGCTTATAATTTTGCTGGAGAACAGCAGACGGCATTATCGGTAAGTTTATTTTAAAGTCGCTCTAGCTTTCCCGATACCTTTCTCTGCCTCCTTAGCATCATAGGCATTCTGGAGAGTTGAAAACACTTGGCTCATGAACCTTTTATAACTGTATCTAGTTCTGTAGACAGGGATCTATGTGGCTTAAGCAGTTATGGTTCCAATAAATTCCAGACTTGATGGAGTTCAGGCTTTCAAGCTTGGATCTGTAGAAATAATATAAATTGACAATTCCGGTTATATGTGATGAGCTTTCCTTTTCCTATGTTCCTACATAGATAAAACAGTTCTTATTCAGTTAGGTTTTTGTACAAACACCAGTTTTGTGAAGTAGTTTGATACAGCACATTTGTGAGGAACAATTAAAAATACATCCATTTACATGTTTCAAACATTGGGAATTTGGGAGAAATATGAATAATTGCTCTTGGTATGAAAAGCTGTAATGCTGATGAAATCCCTTCTGTTGATGCTTGACTTCAAGCTTCTCTTATGTTTCCCTTGGGCCTCCCATACATAGTAACTCTAAGACAATGAGAATTCTAAATGTAGAATTCTAATCTGGAAGGAAGGTTCCTCTAGTTCACTGTAGGTCAGTGTGAGAGGAAAGATAAACAGCAACTTTGTCTGTGTGTCAGAGAATTTAAAGTCCTCCATGATCTTCTTAAAAGTATTGTGTGGAAAATTAGTTTGTTTGAATATTTAGTCCATGATTATTGTGATTAATCAGCTGGATAATTACCATTTCTAGTTTTGTTTGTTCCTTTAACTACAGAATGGCTTGGTATTTTGTTCATAAGGGTATTTTTTAGTGGTCATTCTTTGTGGTTATTTGTTGTGGTGGTTTATTTTTTTCAGAAATAGACCAATAGAAGTCCCAGAGTGAATTCAGCGTGGGTTTCAATATTGCTTGCTTGACTTGTGTATTATAGGAGCGGTTCTAGATTTCTGACTTGAAATAACTTCTTACATGCTTTTAATGATTTGTGTTATGATTTTTCCAATACATAATTCTTCAGTGCTCATAGACCTAGTTTCTCTATAAAACAACTGAATGCTGAAAGTGAGAGCCTGTTCTCCCATTGGTTGCAGTGAAAGCCTGTAGCTGAATGTGAAAATATTTCAAAATTAAAAAGCTACATAGAATTTTATACAATTATGTCTAATAGTTGCAAGAGCAATGAGAACAGGTTACTTGATCTCTTGTAAGAATGCAGTATGACAGATTAGAGTAGAAATTTTCGTACTGAAGTTTATCTGTGTTGCTTTTGGACTGACAAGTGTGCCAGCATTCTTACCTGCTCAGCTTTTCTATCAAGTTTCTGGGAGTCACAGTAAGCTTTGTGAATGAAGAGCAGCAAGATAAAAAAGTGTGCTAAAAAAGCTGCATGCATAGTTGATCTCTCCGTCACAGGATAAATTAATTAATAAACAAGACTGCACAGTATCCATGACACACAAAGGATCAAACCACCCTTGAAAGTGTCAAAAATATGAGATGTCCTGGCATTGAACCTCAGGATCCATTTTGCTTACATTTCATAGCTCCTCCTTGCCCTTCATTGCACCCCTATGCCTCCTGCCAAAAAGTTAAAGCAATCATTTGGAAGTTCTGTTTCTTTTTGTCATATGCAGATTTTTTTTATTTATTTTTTTAAGGAACATTCTGAAATCTTGATTTTTGTAATGTAGTGCTATAAATCTAAAAGATATATATAAAATAGGTTGTGCCTGTTGTTTTTAGTCTTACAAAAACACCTGACAGGTATGGAAAGAAATGTGTGGTTTTGTTAAAAGGGAAAGAAAGTCTCCATAGCACAAAACATAAATTATACATTGTGTTAAGGGAATAAAATATTATTTTAACAGCAATGAAAATACCAATACTTTTGAGTGTAAATAGTATAATATTATGTTATAATATAGTGGCTTTTCCTAATAGAATGGCATTTTCAGTAATATCACACAAGAAACCTATGAAGTACTTTCATTCAGAAATTACAGTGTGTCATGGGACTAAGAAAAGGGGGTAAAATTTTAGCTCCTTTTGTCCTTTGCAATGATCAATATAGACGGCAGTAAACTATCTGTGGTTGACAGTGCAGTTGAGCCCAAGTTGTCTTCGCTCTCCAATTAGAAATCATTGCCTAAAATTTACCCTTCTGTTCTCAGTTTAATGGTCTCTGCATCCAAGGGGAGCTCAGATGCTTACGGAGATGAAATCATTGCATCCCATTCCCAGAGGGCTCCTGGTTATCATTACACATAACATGCAGACAATACTGCTAGGAGCCAGTTTGCCTCATGGTAATATGTAGTTCATCACCAGCTTCTGTAGCATGCTAAAGAGGTCTTGCCACACAGCTTGGGACTATTCGGGTGTGGACTCAGGGGTCTCAGCAGTTATTTTCCTGCTTTGCATCAGTTTTCATCTTCTTTATCCTTTTGTGCTGAGGTCCACCTCAGGCACTCTCCTTCTAGGGGAATCTGAAAGGAGCAGCTGTTACAGACACCGTGTCCTCCAATTGTTGCCACTTGGTTCCTTTTGCTGTTCAGCGAGCTGCTCCCTCCCCCAACACGCACACACAGGAGCATGCATATAAACTTGTTTCTCTTTCATTCATGTCTTCTAGCGGAGTGGAGAAGCATATGTTCAAAATATTCATTATCTGATGCAGTAATTAAAGGTTGAAATTATTAAGCTGCAGCCTATTATATCAAAAATATGCAGTCACTTAGTATCGCATGGGCTAGTTTTCTTGGAGAAGGTTTTTTTATTTGCTAGGCACTTGATGTTTAATCTTACATAATTTGATTTGGTGCATAATCTGTATAAATTGGTTTAATTTTATTTGATATATATGATTGATTTCACCGGACCTGCTCAGATGTAAAAATGTAAGTGTGTGCAAGTTTAAAAGCCTGGGAACTAATTATGTTCAACAGCAGCGTGGTGTGTTCGTAATATTTTTCATATCATCTGGTTTATAATCAAGCCTAATGGTTTTTCCACAAAATATTAATAGTTCACATTATATAGATTTTATCTGAAACATTATAGATTTTGTCAGGCCAATTTTAAAGTAAAAGTTACTATTTACCTGTTTTTCTTCAGACTTGTATAACAAGCGAAGCATTAAGTGAAACACTTCTGTGTCATTAGGAATCTTGCATAAGGTATTGTAATCTAATGCTTGATGTGGGAATTTTTTTTAAAACTGGGCTTTCAAGAATGCTTCAAAGAGTTGGGCATCAAGGGGTTTTTCGCTTTCAATTAGAGTTGCATCCCAAATCATCAGGAAAATTTCGGTCCTCATCTCTTGTCTGAGTATTAGGGTTTTTTCTAAGTGTTCCTTTATTTTGGATATTGAATCCTGTGTTTTAGGAATGTTACATATTTAAATAATTGAGGCAGTGTTCATGAGTACTAAAACTCCTGCCAAAATAAATATGGTAATTTATGACATAATGCTATGTGCATGACTTGTCAGAATTACGACATACAAGCCACAGGCATAAAATTATCAAGAAAATTTATGAACTTACAAAGACATCTTCACATTCGAAATTACCCTATTAAAGTAATCAGAGGTGATTTACGACCGTAAAGTTAATTTTTGAAAAAGTCTATGTCAAACCAACTGAAAATTTTGCAGTTAGAGAGAATACAAGTAAATGTATCTGGGATCCAGATATTCTGAAGTTAGTATGCACAATATGTTTCATTTGTCTGTTATATCTAATTACATAGATTGCACCCATATGTAGGTATGAATTTGGTGAATTGAGGAGGATCTTGGCAAGTAAAAGAACTCAAAAATGGAGACTGAATATTATCGTTTCTTCTCCCAAACATTGCAAGAGATAGTTGGGAAGAATGAGCGTCATTCCTTTGAGATTTGCTTACTATAGTAGTGCTTTGCTAGAAGGCTGAGCTTCAAGAGACTTTTCTGTCAGTGATGTCTGGGTCGACCACTGACTTTAGGTTTAAGCTTTCATTACCATTGCTACAGAAAGAGGCTAGAGCATCTCTGCTATAAGGATAGGCTGAGGGAGCCAGGATTGTTCAACCTGGAGAAGAGAAGGCTTCAGAGGGACCTTATAACTGCCTTCCAGTACTTGAAAGGAAACTACAGGAAGGCTGGAGAGACAAATGGCATCCCGTGCTTGAAAAGACATTTTAGCATAGAAGTTTAAGGAAAAGGTCTCATCATTCTTAGAGGCTTCACTTTTCTTGAAACAATTTTTAAATTGTTCTTAAAAGTGTACCAATATAGAAAATTTATATTTTTCATACCTGAGGAATAAAAAAACAGACAAAACTCTGAGTTGTCTTTAAAGGTAGGCACTTCTGGTTGATCTTGACACTGACAATCGATTATGTAGAGAGAAGAGTTTTCTTCTTGAAAGTCTAGAATTAGTGAGCCAATTCTGAAACTCACTAACTTTCGTGTTTCTGAAAGATCTCACTGCTGCTAGGCATTGGTGAAAACAGTACAAGCAAAAATATGTGAGAATAATTAGCACTGATTGTGAACTTTGCCCTGATAAAATATACTGATGCAAATACTAATGGAATTAAAAAATGAGAAATTGTTTGTGTTGAGAAGATTTGAAACTTCAGGAAAGAGGTGGATGTCTCGATTCAATTAAATTTTTGGTTTTAATTTAGCACTTTAAGAATTCAGTGAAAGAAAAGTCTAACTTTTTATTTGGATGTCAAAGTTAACAGTGTCGTAGTGAAAGAAATATTCCTTCTGTTGGTTTTAGATAATCGTTTTCCTGTCTTAGCCTGTTTCTTGGAAACCTGAAACCAATGCAGAAAATGTTCTGAGTAGCCCTTGGATGTAATGATGCTGATTCCTGTCAGTACTTTCCTTTATACCAGACAGATTTGCAGCTTGGTGATACAGTGTCCACTACAATTGCCTTGGAACATGGTATCATTTTGGTTTTGGAGTCTCTGGTTCAGTTTGCACTTTGCTAGGTTAATGGCATCAGAATAACTCCTCTCAGTAAACTGGATTTTTGTCAAGATAAGTGGTCCACAAGAATACCCTTTGTAAGAAAACTCTCTTAAATGCAGTGCTGCTGCAGAATTACAGTAGTCAAGTTATGCAAAACTTATAGAGCATGAGAAACAAAATATATTAAATATGTAAGAAATTATTACTTGATGACAAGAAAATCATATTAACAGATTTCCATGTTTTCCCATAGCAGCAAGGACAATAAATGCACTAGTAACTTGTTGATATCAACACTACACTTCACAAGTCTCATGTTCCGTAAGACTGGCTACCAAAACAACATAAATGGATGGAGTTTCATCTCATCTGTTACAGCTTTAAATTTAATCATTCATATATCCCAAAAGAGCAAGACAACTGCAGTGAGCTGCAGATTTGACTGTGTTCTCCATTAGATAAATCTTTCGCACCTTTTCAGAATTTTAGGGCTGTAAGACCCCTGGTGTTCTCAGGTATCTGAATATAAATTGGTGACAAAAGGTTTAAACCCCCAATTTTGGTGGCCACGCATGGAGAACATTTTTATTTGTTGGGTTTTTTTTTTAATTCCCAAACAGTATGAAAGTTGCCAAGTTTATATGTATTTATAAGGTTTACGTAACCTTACTTAAAATACGTATATATTAAACATCCTGAATTTAGACGTCATGTAATTTCACATATCAAATATGGTTTCCTAAACTTCAAAATCTGGTTTTTGGTAAGATTTTGACTCAGGGTATCTATTACAAAATGACATTTATTATTAAGTTATACACAAATGCACTTGTGTATGCAAACAGATTTCCTGTATGAGTTTGCAAAAGAACTGGAGGGAGCTGCAGTGAAACATTAATAAGAATATTTAAATGTTTCTGCATTAATAATAACAATAGATATCCAAAGATTAAGAGAATTCTTTGTCTGACTCTGAATCATTTCCATGAAACTGTTGCCAGCTGTTGTGTTTGAACAAAGAAAAAAGCAAATTGTCCTTTACTGGAGTTTTGCTTAGCTCTAACATGTTGAAACATTGAGGACAAAGCAGTAAAAACTCCTTAAGTCACTCTGCAAGAGAATAAAAATACCTGTACATCTTCTTTTCACCAAGGCACAGAGGGCAGAGCAGCTGGCAATTGTGGAGCCTTTGCTCTGGTCCTACCTTTTTTGATATTGGTGGTAGGATGGAACGATTTCTGCTACTCTCTGCTTATTCTCTACTAGGTATGGCCAGTGGAGTTAGCTCCTCTTAGGCGAGGTAGGAGCCGGATGGTGACCACAGCTATATGGTCTCTCTTTTATGGAATATAAGTTTACCATTTGTCTACTTGTTCTGACTGAGATTTCTAAAACTCTAATAACTGTCTTCTGTCCGTTAAAAGATGTGATTTTCTACTTCTGTATTGAAACTTTTTTTGCAGTAGCTAATAAAATATACTCCTTTTTTTTCTTTCTTTTTGTTTTTAAATAACTGCTGATCTACAAGTTTCTACTCATTTCATTCCCACAGGCTAGGAACAAAAAAGACAAACCGGTACATCTGTATGTTATACAGGTTATTTACTTTATGGACTTTAGACTATATTGGATTTCTAGCTTAGGTGTGCTAAACCTTGAAACCTAAATGCTGTATATAATTGAGGGAAAGAGATAGTTATAGCAAGTCTTAGTTTGTAGCTTATATTATCTGAGAAACAATAGTGTGAGAGGTCTTAGGAACTGTCAGTAGTACATCCGTTAGTGAAACTGCACATATTATGCCCAGGGCTGCAGTAAGTGGCTGAAAAACTGTGTAAGAATTTTTTTCTTATCCTGTTAGACAATATACTTACGGAAGTCAGACTTTTTATGAGTTTTGAGAAATGAAACATTTGTACCCCTGCGGTTCAGACTCAGAAATTTCAGTACTTAAATGCGAATGTATTCATAATCTGTGAGGTTTTGTTTTCCTTTGTATAGTTTAGCTCAAATGAACAGGCTTAAAAAAATTCTGTAAAGTAAGGCTCTTAAAATTAGATTGGTATTCCAAATTTGTATAGTTCAAGCTACAACAATTTACTTATTAAATGCATGTTTAAATTTCAGTTCAGTTATTCCCATTGACTTCAAGGGGACAACTCATACATTCAGGTGTAACCAAATGCTGAAAACCTTTGCTTGATCACACCCATCGATGGCTAGATTGGAGCATAGGAGGTCTTGAATCAGACATCAGATCTTAAGGACTTTAAAATTTATCCTCTGATAGATAAATAACCCAAGAAGTTAAAACACTGAAGCGTGGCAGTATGAAACCTAGAGCTTGCTGCTTCATTGCTAGAAGCAATTTGTTTTGCTGTTTTGCTTTCAGCTTATGTATTATTTCAGAGCTGATCAAAAGAATTGGTAGCAAAGTGTGAAATAAATTGTAATTCTAAATAAATCGATTTAACATTCCTTGGTGCTTTAAGTGATTTTAGCAATATTAATATTTAAAATATTTGTCTGAAATCTTTTTATGACTACATATAGCAGTAATGGCCACCATTTCATTCTGCTATTTTTCATATTAGAATATTGCACAGTAAACATTGTAAAAATACTATCTTTTAGCACTGAAATGGATGCAAAAGATTTCAAGTGTTTATTTGCATATAAATGACTCAAGTTTTACTCAGTCAATAAGAACAGTCTATTAATCCTTTTATTACATTTCTTACACGGGTTGAAACTTAAAGAAAACACGGCTCTCATCTGAATGAGAACTTTAGCTTCCACATAGGTATGCAGAAAAATAATGGTTTTTAACTGACTTAATTTTTTTCTTCACCTTCCTAATTTCTCTCTGCAGTTTTTTTCCATTGTGTTATGCTAGTTTTAGGTTTGTTTGTTGGCTTTTGGCTAGGAAAACTTTGTGTAATTACAAATATCTGACCATGGGTAGACTAAAGATATTGATGAGCATGAAGCAGGACATTTAGAGATGCTTTGTCTAAGAAGTAATGGGCGTTTGAGCATGCACATGCATATGCTACAATATTACTGTCTTAGGAGGTTGCAGCAATCGAACTGCCAGGTACATTCATGTAGATGCAACAGTGTGACAAAAGCAGTCCAGACATCTGGATCGCAGTGCTGCGATAGAAAAACATTTCTGAACAATTCCCGTTATTGCACTTACCCAAATTTCCAGTCTTGTCCACCCCTTTCTCCTTGTTTCTTTCTCCGCCTCTGCCTTTGCCTTTTGTGTAGTTGCGGAATCTCATTTTTCCTTTACAAGTCGCCTCCATCTGCTTATGTGTCAGAGTGGCCCTCGTGCCACACATCACATCGAGGAATTCTCAAGATGAAGGGCTGTATTCACATCACTACTTCTGTCTCAGCACTGTTTCATGCTTGTCACTGCTCAGCACTCAGCGCCACACTGCCTTGTTTTGTCAATAACCATTTATTTGTTGCTGGAATAGTAGCAACCATTACATCTGACCTCCCTGTTTCATCAATTATGGATAGATTATTGGATGTGAACATCTGCAAAAGCTTGCTGTTGAACTTACCTCCTGGCTGGGATTAGATAAAGTATTAAACTGTTGTTTATTGTCAGGCCAAAACTCTACTGGGAAGCCAGGGAATTCCAAGACTAGCAGACTCCCATCAGCAAGCACCAAAAATTGTTTAGTATTGCCACCGTTTCCCATAAGATCGTAGCCATTTATTATTTACACTTATTACTAGTTGTTATAACATACTTGATAAAAGCTCTTGGCAGGCACAGTGTTTCCAGCTATTGTCACATCTGTCAGGATGGAAACGATACATAAACTGTTTTTTCCTCTTATATTGCTGTTAAAGGGTAACAGATGAAGCTTCTTCACTCCAGACTGTTAAGCCCTGCTTTTTTTTGAAGAAATATGTCAACAATGGCTGGTTTGGAAAACATTACATTCCTATACTAAATAAAGATTGCAGCAACCTCTACTCAGAGTTATGTCCCTTGCACTAAAAATTTCAAGTTGTTCAATAATAAACTAAAATACCTGGTTTTGACATTTGTGTAGGTTTTTGCTCTGAAGAACCTGACTGATTTTTTTTTTATTTTTTATTTATTTTGATAAAAGTCTTTATGAGATACAATAGCTAATACAACAGTGAGTGCCTTCCTATGAAGTTGTAGGTGTAGAGAATCAGAATTAATGTAATTGTTAGTGGCACAAAAGGCCAGAATTAAGAACAGTACTAAGAAGGACGAGAACAAAAGTTAATGTTAATTCAATCATCTGTACATATCTCTTTTAAGTTTCCTGAGCAGCAAAATAAAATACAAAGGTTGAACTCTTCACCTTATGGAAGCCAACAGTAGTTTAAATTTACTCTGGGGAAGGGAAGTTTTTCAATTAGTTACTGTATTTACATATAATCCATTCAGAACCAAAGCAAAACATACACACTCTGAATATTACGCAAAACATACAAGTAAGATGGGATACGGGCAAAGGACCCTAGGTCTTATCCTGATGGACTGTTCAGAAATGAGTGAAATGCTGGTCTTCCTTTCTCTAATCCTTCAAACAGATGCAGACACACGTGACCCGAGGCGTCTATTGCCGTGTAGGTTTATAGAGCATCAAGGTAAACATTGCACTTGATAGCCAAGTGTAACAGGGGAGAGAAAAGTGTGGATTAGGTGGAGCCATTACTTCTCAGGGAGGACGTCAACCAAGCAACAATCTAGCGATAGCCATGTCCTAGCAAGAGCCTGTGGAAGGTCTTGAACAAGGGTGCTCCACTTTAGTGTTTGACTTGGCCAGACTTCTGGGGGAGTTCTTTTACATCCTTCCCCATCCCTCCGTCCCTAGTTCCCTTGCTACAAGGTGCATGCGCATGGTATATACTATCCAAATACCCACATTAAAGTCCCTGGAAGACCAGTTCTAGATCAGACCAGATTGACCAATTGCGGACAAATTCTTCCTGTCTCTGTAGGAAGGGTGACAAAGTTTGCACATTTCTGGTTTATTTTTTTTCCCATTTATCAAAAGAGTGCAGTCCAGTGTTATTAGATGTGGCTAAGGGCAAGGAATAAGCATTCATGTTTACAGAATTTGAGTTGGTGAATTTCAATTGTGAGAGGGAGAACTTACAGTCCTGGCAAATCAGGGACTACTCCCTCTTTCCTCATCACGGCACCCGGTTTCAGTATCCCTTGACTGTGAGCATGCGGACAGAATACTGTACTACTTCTACACTGGATGCTCACTATGCCTGAATACATTTAGTATTTAACAAGGTGCAGCCTGCCATTCAATTGATATTGGTGTATTATTTGCCTGGGATCAATGAGCTCTGCTCCTTGTAGTCAATACATTACATGAAAAATACGATTTTCTTATTGCTATCCAACCTCTCACCCTGTGTTTTGGGCAAAATAAGAACACATCTGGATGTGTATTGTGAAACTCTCCTTTGATCTTACTCAGGATGGCCAGAGGCATGTAACCACTTAAATTACGGTATTAAAGACTGTGCTTTTTAGGCATTTTTAAATATGCATTTCTTGGGGAGCTATGGGAGAGAGTTCACTGAACTGCAAAATGCCTATGCATACAATTCTATTGTCTTTTATTTCACTGGAGTGTATGGAAATAATTATTTAGTGGCAGTCAGACCTGTATGTTTTTTTTCTGAGAGTATTTAAGAGGTACTAAGGAGTATGAGGCCAGTAGTCTCACTCAGTTGCATTTTCTGTCTACCAACACCTATGGCTGGCTCCAAAAAAATATTGTCATATGCTGATAGCCAGGCTGGGCCTTAGTCTCTTACTGCAGCACCTGTCAGAAATCATTAGCTGCTGATCTCTTTGACTAATGTTCCAGTTGATTGTCTGATTCATGTTCAAGATCTGTAAATGAGGCAGAAGCATCTTTGCTGCTCACCAGCTGTGAAATAGCTAAACCCAGCTAAATTTTCAGAAATCATAAGAAGTGTATTTCCAATAAAGTTTGACAACAATATCAAGTGCAAAACTGAGAGTTTGGTTTTTAAAGTTACAGTATCATAAATCAATATTATCCCATCACGTTTTTGTCAGAGTAGTATATTTTACTGAAATAATGAAATGCTAGTAGTAGTGCTAATCCTCTGTTGAGTTGGATAGACTTTCTTTATTCAACATAAATCCATACCTTTGAGTTTTACTCTTATGACCATTATCCTCATCTGTATCAATGTTTAGCACAGCCTATGTGATTGTTTTGCGAGTGCTCAGTGTACACCAGTGAAGTGTCTGCATGGTTTTATGTATGTATAAAAGAAGTACAGGTGTGGCAGCAATAAAAAATAAGGGATAGGATTTGGGGGAGGGAGAGTCTTGAGGGAGGAGCTGATGTATCTGGTTTATATTAATGGAATAACCCCAGGAGAGTCACACTAACATAATTCTGAGATAACTGGGAAGCAAATCTGGGCCTGAGATCTGACTAATATTTTTCTTGGCAGAGGAGGTAGATGTGAAATTCACCACTACCCAGAGAATTAGTACAAGAGCTGTCCCACAGAATAGGACCTAGTTTGCAGATTTGAGCAGAGCTTATTACTTTATTTTCATTCTGTAACTGATTGTAGCCACAATAGACTTGCAAAGGCCTGGGGAGAGAGTTGATTATGGAAATGCTGCCCCAGTAGCTGTCCTCCTCCCAGGTGCACCTGCATCCAGCTTTTAGTGCTAAGCAAGAAACAAGGGAAACTGTGTGATATATCCTGATTTTTTTTCCTGTTTTGGAGCCATGAAAGCTACTTTTTTTTTTCTTTTCTGCATACACAAAAGGAGTAGTGGATGGCATGTGGGACAGTTATCTGTTATGTGTAAGACAAAGTTGGAGTCGTCACCCTGCCACCTTCTCACGTCCTGCACAAATGCAAACAAGTGATTGAAACCTACTGCTCATTTCTGTATTAGACTTCAATTTTCATTTTGTTTGTTTTTATAATCAGTATTTTCACTGCAGACCCATAGAAGTAGAAAGTTTGAGACAGTCAGTGTGTTTGGTCACATAGACCCAAAAACCAATTCTTGACCACAGTCAGTACAGTATTTATAATTTTTATTTTGTTGAACTTGCATTTTCTTTTTAGAGGCAGAAAGAACTGTACATTAATCTGTTCAACTGCATATACAATGATCTTTTTGCACTAATTGCACTATTTCAAACTCTCTTTGAAATAGTATGGAAATTTTAAAATGGAGCCTAGATAAATGTAATTGCTTGCTTCCCCAGAAAAATTTGTACACAACTAATTCAAAAAAATCATCAAAACAACAAAAAAAACAACCAACAACAACGAACCAAGGCATTTTGCCCCTTCAGTAACTCTAAATCTCTGAAAACTTGGTCTGAGTACACATTTTATGTACATATAATCTCTACATTGTTGGTATAGATTCTTATGAGGTCCCATTCAATACCTCTTTACACAATGTTATATATTTTTATTTACGTTTCCTTAACATGAAGAAATTACCGAAATGATGCGTGAATGCACAGTATTTACAGAGAATACTGAAGCAGAAGCATGATACTTCAATAAGAAGAGGTTTTTCTGCTGTCTAAAGCAATTTTTCCATCATTTTTCCTCATGTAATGACAACTGTGTTCTCTAGGACCACAAATGCAGCAAAACTGCACGTTTGTCTAGGAGTTTTCAGCATTGTTGTTGGTATGTTCCCTCTTCCTTGGATGTCACTGTCCTGTGCACAGGTTGGCCAAAATATATATGTAAAAGACCCATTTCTGGCTATATTTCTCTCTACAGGTAGAAGAACTTTCATGGGAGCCTAAAAATTCCATTAGATCCAAATGATATGGGTTCCCAGTATTTATCCACTTGTCAGAGAACTGATAGATGACTGCTCAGCCATACCCACTAACACTCTCATGTCACATGCATGATATTCATAGGAATCCAGTTAGATGGAGTGGTTGTTCATAACCCATGAAAATAAAGATGAAAGTTTCCATGTCCATTTGTTGTTTTCAGGTTGCTTACAAGTTCTGGTAGATGTCACTGTGTCAATTCCACTTGATCTGCCAGCATGCAAGCTTTATAGTTTTTTATTTTGAATGAAAATTAAAAGAGCACTGTAATGGCACGAGACTTTGGGTTAAATGCATTAATGCTTACATGTTAATCCAGTATTTTATCCTGCCCTACTTCCTCTTCATTTTCTGTCCTGAATGTTGAAGGTAAGGCTTGCCCCATGGATGAGGAAGCCCCCCTTCACTTCCTCCATATAAATGGATATTTTTAGTTGTAGCGTACAAAGACGCTACACAGCTGCTGCTTCTATCAAGAATGTTTCTCTTTTTGTGTCCCTATATAGTTTCTGAAGCTGGAGGAGTTACTTGAAAAACAGACATAAAGAGTATATTTTCTATTGTAATTTATCAAAACTTAGTCCCTTTCATGTAGATGATTTGATTACTGTTATTTCATCATTATTTAGAATGAAATATGTGATTTTTGTAGAGTAGCAGTAACCTGGGACCAAAATGAGCACTTTTCATCAATATGAATGAGTGGCTTTATTTATTTACTTCTTTCTAGCAGCTGTTGCAGAGATCCAGCGAGCCAACTTTTTACTTAAGCTACTCTATGGTTTTTCCTTAGTTTTATCTGTATTTTTTAGGCTTTATGATATCTTTCATAGAAAAAAAAACCCAAACATACAGTAGCCTAAGCCTTAAGTGCCTAAGTAACCTTTCTGTGCTAGATAGTAATGACTGAGAGGCCTTGTGTCTTAGTTTAACGTTCAGAGGCCAGTTTAAAGTAGGAGTGTTTTCAGTCCAATACATAAAATTATGGAAACCTCCTGACTCTCTTGTGGCAGGTTTTCTAATTATACTCCAAGTTAAATGCAAAACCAGGCACTGTTTCTTGGTCACTTTTGTGTGTTTCTGTTACCATCCTAGATTATTAGAAGGATGCACTGCAGATCGTGTCAACTTTGAGTATGTGTTCAGTTTAGGGCGAATTCTGAACTGATGTGACAACTTCCTAACTGAGGTGCCTTTATACGCTTTTTGTCATATCTTACACGTTGAGAACTCAATTGACAATGACCTTAAAGTATAGGGTGCAATGCTGATGTATATGAAAACATAACTGAGTACTTGAGGGATGATAAATAGCACAGTGCACATTAATAAGTGGTACTTTTAGTACACACAGAGCTTTGTAAGTAAAAAATAAGAGCCATATCCAGGGATACTCCTGCATGTAGTAAAACTCTTTCAAGAACTAGGAAATCTGAGTAATGGAAACAGTGATAGAAAAGGTGATGTCCATAGCATTAGCACACAGAGGTAATCTTGGTTTTAACCGTGCACTTTGCCAATGACAAGGGATGCAGTCTTAATAGAAAATATCCTATCTTTTACATCCTGGGACATGCAGGATACTGTCATATGTCCCTGGGCATCTCCCATCCCCCTTTGAGAGCTGGTAAATGACATTCACTACTCCTTTCTTGGAAATGTGCAAAAAGGACTTCCATAGATAGTCTTTGGAGATTTCCTGTTTTCTCATGTGTGTAATAGGTTGGGTCAAGCAACAAACAGGAAGAGAAGAAATAATAGGATTTAATTTTATATGCACTCTGCTGTCACCACCATTGGAAAAAAAAAAAAAGATGAAAAGAGAAATTATGCAATACAGGTGATGTCACTGTTAAAATTAAGATCGTATGTTTTTATGCAGCAGCAATAAGCCTTCAGTTATGGGAGGGATCATGATAATAGAGTACATTCCAAGCAATTGTTAACTAATTGCTTGTGTGCATGAACAGTCAGTCATAAAATAACATTTTCTACAGTATTTTAAGCCTATAATCACTTTTTGGGGGCATCTGAATTGTACTGAGAAAAGTTGTCATAGTGACAGTTTAAAGAAGGAAGAATAATATTAACTTGTATTTCAGCTTATTATTCTAAAATTCTACAAATACAAAGGATACTGTCTTAAGGTATTGATTATCAAAAATTTATAAAAGCACAGCATCTTAAAATCTTTTTGAATTATGGATAAGGAAATTTTTTTTGCAAATCAGGTAATACATCTGTGTTTTTGGAAGGTGTCAAAGTACAGGAATTTAAATGCAAGCTACATCATTTTAATTTGTAATTATTGAGTAGTTTCAAACAATGATAAGTGACAATCAAAAATCTAGTCCCATACAGTTAATTAAGTTAAGAAGAAATGTACAAGTGAGAAAAATAATTTTGTTCATATGGACACAGAGACTGGAAAAAAAACACAACATGTTGAAATTGCTAGCATTGTATTTATTGGTTTTTATTTTCCTGTTTCACAGATTTTGAACACCTCTGTAAAAATCTTCACATCACTTTGTGATTCTGCTGGCCTAGGCAGAGCATATGCAGCTATAGCCAAGATCCTAGTAAGGTAGGTTAGCAAATCCTTGTCTGACTGTCAGTGCAGATTCATTCAACTGTGAAAGACTTAAATTGTTAGAGGTCTGTCGCTTCCCATTACTGACTGCTTAAATTTTAAGCAGTGCCCTTCTTCCAGTAAGTGACCCTTTCATCAGAAGTTGTTTTAAACTCGTACACATTTTTTTAAGTGTATGAGCCAAGATTTTCTTTACCTTTAAACTATAATACGTCTTTTTTTCCCCCACATTTTGGGGCTTGGGTTTTTTCCTCTACAAGTTTTGGAGGGTCGTTACTGGTAAATAGAAACCCAGGCATATTTTCCAGGATAAAAAACCACAGAAAGCCTTGAAGAATATAGCAAGCTTCGGTAGGTATCTCAGTGTAATCTTTTCTGAACTGTAATTTTTAGTGCACTCACTTCTTCTGTGGGGGCATTGGTGGTTTGTGCATGTGTAACTAAACACAAATTTGTTGCAAATAAGATGCTTGTCTTCAGTGTTTTTGCTTCAGCGTCTGTCATTAAAATCTTCTTCCATGTGAATTAGTTTGAAACTACTTCAACGTCTTACACAAATAAACGTAACATAAAGTAGTCTCATGCAATTACCATATGAAGTAGGAGAAAAAGATTAAAGTGAAGATTGCAGCTTGTCCTTGATTCATCGTATGTTTGGGGAGTTCAGTGCATAGGATTCATCACAGAGGTTGGCAGTTTTTTTGTGGAAGAGGACTTGTCACCAGGTTTATTTCAGTGTGCAGAGCAAATTCTCCTGTGTGAGTTAGATACCTTGTCTCTTGGCCTTTCAGAGCATAGAGGGACCAGCCATAATCACAGTTCTCTTCAGCTGTCTGATACATAATTCATGGCTACTCATATTCTGAGCATCCTAAATAAGCACATGGGATAAGATGTTCAAAAAACCCCAGAACAGACTTAGAATACCAGGTCCCATTTTCAGAACTGTCTTAAGCCTGAGAAAGATTTATTTGCTAGGACACTGGCTGTTACAATGAGTGACTGCAATGAGTGCAAAGGTGTCTGACCTTTCAGTAACATTCATGGGTTCCTTGTATTTCCAAAAAGCAGCAGTCTGGATAGAGGATGACCTAAGATAGCCAAGAGGACCCTCCTGGAAAACCATGTATATTAATTCCATCTCTTTGTGATTTAGGCATTCTGGAATGAGAGCACATACATTTATTTATTCAGAAGGTACAGATTTGGAGATCCTTCTGAAGTCAGGTTGCTGAACTTTTCCTCTGAAAGGCCATGCCAGTGCAAAATCTTTTCTTAAAAGCAGAGCTAAAGAGGGAGCGGCTAGTGATTTTCTTCTGCATCGAAACTGTATTTCACATATTCTGGGAGTATTCTCTACCTATCTGAGACTGGCCAGTCTCAATGCTTTCCAGTAGGTAAGGAAAAATGAGAGGGGAAACCAAGACTACTAAGACTCCTCAGTTCAGTTTTTAGGGCATTCTTCTAGGAAAGGAGCATTCTGATTGGTTCAGTTGAAGGAGGAACTTATGTCTAGGATCAGGGATTTAACTGCTAATCTATTGCGCAGGTAAAGACACAACTGTAAACACTTCCTCTGGAACATGGCTGCTATGGTATTTTTATAAAACCCATCTGGTAGTTATGCCCTGAAAGAATTAACCAAATTATACACCTTACGTATGTGCCTGCTTTGAAGAGCTTTATGTCTATGATAGGCATAAACTGCTCAGTCCTGTAAAACATTGTGGTGATTCTCAGCACCTTTCGGGCATTTGAGAAACTTTTATGTAGCAAAGTCTGGGTGCCTGCAAATCATAGAATCATAGGTTCGTAGAATAGCTGGGGTTGGAAGGGACCTTTAAAGGTCATCCAGTCCAACACCCCCCTGCAGTGAGCCCGGACATCTTTAATTAGATCAGGTTGCTCAGAGACCCATCCAACCTGACCTTGAATCTTTCCAGGGATGGGACATCTACCGTCTCTCTGGGCAACCTGTTCCAGTGTTTCACCACCCTCATTGTAAATAAATTTCTTCCTTCTCTCTAGTCTATCATCTTTTAGTTTAAAACTATTACCGCTTGTCCTATCACAACAGGCCCCATCTTTCTTATAAGTCTCTTAAGTACTGAAAAGCCGCCATAAGGTCTCCCTGGAGCCTTCTCTTCCCTAGGCTGAACAACCCCCAACTCTTTCAGCCTTTCAACATAGGAGAGGTGTTCAATCCCTCTGATCCTTTTTGTGGCAGTCTTCTGGACCCACTCCAAGAAGTCCACTTCCTTCTTGTGTTGGGGGCCCCAGAGCTGAACACAGTACTGCAGACGGGGTCTCATCAGAGTGGAGTAGAGGGGGAGAATCACCTCCCTCCGCCTGCTGGCTGTTGAAGTCCCCCAGCAGGACAAGAGCCTCCTGTAGCTGGAGTGAGAATGCTTCATCAATAGATTCCCCTTGATCAGGAGGCCTATAGTAGACACCAACCACAAGGTTCCCTTTGTTGCTTTGGTCTCTAATTCTTACCCATAAGATTTCAACCTGCTCATGGCGATTCTTCAGAGACAGTTCTTCACACACTGTCCATTTCTTGATGTAGAGGGCAACACCATTCTGCCTTCTTCTGTCCCTTCTGAACAGCGTGTAGCCATCAATAGCCATGCTGCAATTATGAGATTCATCCCACCGAATTTCAGTAACTTGAACAACTTTGCAACTCAAGTTAACCAGAACTGAATTCTCACATTCAGTTGACCAAAAATTCAAAGAAGTTGCTACGAGACAGCAATGCACACGCATGGCAAAGGCAACCAATGGGATCCTGGGCTGCAGTAGGCAGAGTGCTGCGAGCAGGTGGATGGAAGTGGTTCTTTGCCTCTGCTCAGCACTGGTGAGGTCACCCCAGGAGAGCTGTGTCCCATACTGGGCTCCCCAGTACAAGAGAGAGAGGGACATAGTGGAGTGAGTCCAGCGAAGGGCTGCAAAGATGACTAAGGGATTGGGAGTATCTGTCTTCAGAGGAAGGGCTGAGGGAGCTGGAATTGGAAGAGAAGACTCAGAGGGGGTCATGTTGGTACCTCTGAGGTAGCAGTAAAGAAGAGGGAGCCAGTGGTGTTCAGTGACAGGACAAGAGGCAGTGGGCACAAACTAATATACATGAGTTTCTGTTCAAAAAGAAAAAGAAGAAGAAAAAAAAATTACTTTGAGGGTCAATGCTGGGACAGGTTGCAGAGTCTCCAAAGAGACTTGCAAAGTCACTCAGAACTCCACTGGACACTGCTCTGGTTGACCCTGCTCTGAGCAAGGCGGATGGAGATTATCTATAGAGATCCCTTCCAATCTCAACTATACTGTGATTCTGTGATTTTTGTCTTAAGCAGTCCTTCCAGATAAATCCCCATTTGCCATGTAATGATCTCTCATATAATGTTTTCTGTAACCCAGTATTATGGGTATTTTAGACAATTTTACTTTTCAAAATTCAATAACAGAATTTTTTGTGAACAAAATCATACTTGTCCAGCTCTACTGTTTCTTCCTTGGAGGAGGAAAGGGCATAATAAATGCTTTGAAAAGGCAATTTAAAGAGGGACATTAAAAAAAAAAATCTAAGTTTCAGTTTACTCTCACACCAAACTTTTTGCTATTTACATGTCTGATCTATAGCAAACAAGCCAATTTCTGGAAATCCTGTTTAGAAAATATCAGATAAATGCATGGGTAATTACTGTTGGCGACAGAATCTCCATATTCAGCTTGATCACTTTTTCTTTACTTTTGTTTTTACCTGATCTAGGCTAGACTTGCGCAAATCATTTTAAATTTGATGGATATCTTTACAAAGAAAACATGATCCTTTCCCCAAACTAATGCATTATAACCGTAATGTCTACCAGAATTCACGCTGCTTGCCTTGTGACAGGTTGGAGAAAGTGACTGAGCCCTCCTGAATCTCTCGGAACTGATCTATGGCTTCAGAATTTTTTGTGAAATCTTTGCTGCAGATGCTTCCACAGACCATGGGAAACTGAAAATCTCTATCATGTGCATTTAGGCATGTCATTTTCCAGGGAAAAATCTGACATAATAGCATCATGTTCTTGACTTATTCTGCCAGTGTCCACCATAGTAATGACTTCTTGTGGACACATGATTTATACATCCAATTCAATCACATGAGCAATCCTATAAAAGGTGCATATTTTCATAAAAGTCTAATAGGAGTAAAAATCTCATAGGGCATTTTAGCATGAAACTGGAAAATGAGTTGCTGTAGATATGTAATCTCTTCTGCTGAAGTCATCATAACTGTTCTGTGGGATCATGAATGACTATATCTTTAGGAAATTATATTTTATGCATTTAGGAGGGTGATGTCTAAGGAGATAGGAAGTATATGGCTGTATAAAATAACATGTAGATTTTTGAAGGAACTATAAAATATTAGCCCTTTGAGTGGGAAAGACCTGTTTATCATGTTATCAGGTGCAGGAGAAAACATTTCAGTAATCCTAGCATGCTTTAAATATCTCAGGCTGTAGTGCTTTTAACAGTACTTCCTTTGAAAAATAGTTAAACCATACCAACTGATTGCTAGTTGGCCTAAGTGAAGTTCTAACAGTGAGAAATATTTTTCTGATACCTTGAAAGAGGTTATATGCCCTAGCAATTTTTGTATTTTCTGTATGTGGAGCATAGGTTTTTATGTGAAGTATAAAAAATAGCCAAAAATACATCAAAACATTTCTATTAATTCATGAAATTAAGAAAACCTTTTTACATTTTCTCCTGTCACTGATTCCATTTGCTTTATTACTTTCAGCCTCTAGCCCACAAACTTGGTGGCACAATCAACAAACCCCTCAGTGGCTGTTCCATCTCTGCTCTATTTGATTTCTTCACTCTGAGTAAATGATTAAGTTTTCATGCATTGGTTCAACCAAAATCTATGTTCACTCAACCACATCCTTTATTGATTACTTCTACTGCAAACAGTAGGCCAAGTGTGATATACATAATTGGACAGTTGTCAGGGGATGTGGGTGTTAACGGTCCTGTTTTCCCAATTGGAAACTGGAATCACCTTGATACACAAATATTCTGCACTGTTTCATTCTCATTCCTTGGACCGAAGAGTCCTTTTCCTCAGAATATATGTTTTTAACTCTCAAAGGTCTGGTTGAATGGATTTAATGATTATACCATATAATATGCTCTTCAAGTTGCACCTGTGCACTGCATATAGAAAACTAGAAAAACTGGAATTAATATTTGTCTAACACTTTAACCTTGTCCTTTAACTTATATAAATCATATGCTGTATTTCTGTAGGGAAACATTTGATTTTCTCTTCTTCCAGAAAAAAAAAAAAAAGGTTTAAAAAATGTGTTTCTAATTGTAAAATTTAGAAGCCTTTTGACTTTTGGCAAATGTTTACAATACAGTATATTTAGTATTCTCATTATATTAAAATATTTAAATTAGGAAACTTTAGTGAATCCAGCTCTGCTCATTGACAGCTAAACTTTACAGCAGCACATACTTAAACAGTTCAAGCATGTTAGTTTGCAGTGTTTTAGCATCCTTTTGTAGCAATCTAGCTCATCTCAGTCACATGCAAACAATCACTGCACTGCAAATTTGCAGCCATGCTTTGCTGTGTTTCCTGTTCCGTGGCAGGCTCTACCATGTTATAATTCCTGTGATAGCGCAGGACAGGGAATTGCAGATTTCTGACAGATTTTGAAAGCACGTATATCTAATATAGTTTGTAATAAAAAAACCCTGTAATGTAAATTAAAAAAAAAACAGTCAGTCATCTGCTGCAGGAATATAACTTAAAGATGTTTTAAAAGGATGAGAAAATAAATCACAATTCTGTATCACTTACCAGAACTTCTGTTTCTTTGAGTTTCCTAAATAAGACTGGCCTTTCTGTCTTGCTTCGTGGCTTGACATTTAGCATGCTGCACTCATACATTAGTGACTCAAGTTCATGGCTAATATTGAGGTCAGCTGCAGCAACACTTTAGCCTTAAAGGGAAAAAGAGTGCAGTGCCTTACAAGCAAACCCAGATGTCTATGATATGTCTTGCAATCATACTGCAGAGATCTTATATTGTTAATATGACTGGCTTTATTAAAAAAAAAGGAAATCTGCAAATGGTATTGTCTAAGTACATTAGCCAATTTTCAACTTACATTCAGCTGTGACCTCCGGTTGCTCAGTGGGATTTGGGGGTGACACCTGCAATCCACAGCTTATCAGTTTGCCTGTGTGGCTGCAGCAACCTTTGATCCACCCAGCCAAAGTGCAGTGTTACACTCAGGGAAAGGCTGTCATCCCCAGAACCAAGAGACAGAGCTGGTGCTGCTGTACCACCAGGGTTCTAGGGCAAGAAATGGCAGCTCTGAATGACAGGAAGACAAAGAGTCTTACCAAAAACTCACTTTATTACCTCCTTCCCCTACGTTGTCAGGGTATAAGATCCAGCTGTATTGAAAATGTTATCAGCTGCTCGGTAGGAAAAGTATCAAAATAACACAAACTCCCAAACCCCTGTTAAACCATCATCTATGTTTTCATTCTTCACCTTAATATATGGCACAGTATTTTGAAGAACTTTATTTTATTTTGCTCAAAGGATCCATTTCTGCCCTCAGAGGTTCTATGTGGACTAGTCTTGTTGGTCTCAGCACAGATAGTGCGTAAACAAATGTGCTGGAAATAAAACTCCGGTCATGGGTGGGTCATCACAAAGTAAAGTTAGTTCAGAACAGGGACATAGATCTTCAGCATTTGGAGAAACCATTTGAGTGAATATTTAATTTTGTCCCTGTCCTTTTCTTCAGTCAGGGAAAAGCAAATGAAACTATTAAGTACTTGGAAGAGTTTATGAAGGCTGCTGAGAATCCTCATCTAAGCCAAAGCCTGGCTGACGCATGCATGTTGCTTGGGAATATTTACAATGAAACAGTAAGTACTGGTTGTAGTAATGATGTCAAACAAGGGGGTTTAATACATGGTAAAAATCTGGTTTTGCATATGAGATGGCCCAGAAGGATTTGATCCAGGTATTTTATCTCATAAAGTTACCAAAGGAGAAGATAGTATGTGACTAAATAAATTGTGCCTTAAGTTTTTTGGGAAAGGTGAAGATTTCACACCATATTTGACATATAGGGTTTTGTTCGAGGATGGATTAATAAAAACTCCAAGCTTAGATCATGACAAACTTTCAGTGTTATGAAAAATTATCATCCAAATCACTGTTGGGGGCACATACGCCCATAAAGAGATATCAGTTAATGCAAATGAAATTTTATTGTACTATACATTGAAATTCATACTTTTTAAAAGTGGATGTATACTATATTAAGCAGTTTTTAATATTAGCTTGATTTTTTCTCTACATTTCTCAGCCAAATTTATAAAATAGCAGCAAACAGTTTGACAAAGTTCTGTGTTGATAGTGGAAGGGCTTTCTCTCCTAAATGCCTCTATCCAGCCTGATGTCTTTGATTTGGCCTGTTTAAATCAATGGATAGGCAGTGATGGGCAATATTGAACTAAGAAACTCCCTTTGTCATAGTTTCTAAGGTCTTTCAAAGTGATTTCTTCTGACTCATATGCCAGTCTCTGAGTTGTTCCTCCGGGGTGGACACTGCACAGGCAGCAGTGCTGTTCGCTGCCTGCCTGGGTAGCAACTTCCACACTTATTCTGCTCCTTAACGCATCTAGAGGTGCAGCACCCACCCTGCAGCAGCAGGTTTTGAAAATCAGAAGAGTTAAGAACATTACCGCAGGACTGAAAGATTCACGAAGAGCCCTCTAACACCTATTTTGGAGCCAGAATGCTACACGAAATTATTTAGAGATTATAAGTAATAAGAATTTGTTCAGCAGACTGGACTAAGAAGAAATTAGGAAACACGTTACCTATGAATAAGATAAAAATAGAAGCACCCTTTCAAAATCACCCTTTCTGGCCTCTGTTGCCTGTTTTTCTGTCAGAATTTCTGTGTGTCGTATATATTGAACAGGCTACTTGCCCTTTTTAACTTACATTATTCCCAAATGCCTTTTTTTTATTATTATTTATTCCTTTTACAGAGAACTCTCACTACAAAATTTACTGACCCATTTTTATTTCATAAGCAGTAGAACAATTTCTTACTCTCTAATCTCTAGATTAGCCTGAGAATTCCCTATTTATATGTATTCTTAGCACCAATGTCAAACTTCCCATTGAAAACTGTTTTAAAGTCTTTGAGAACTTGCTGAAGTCACTTTAAAATTTATCTGAAACTTAGTAGAAAGTAAGATTATGTGGCACTGTGCTTAATTGTACTGCAGATTTGAAAAATAATTAACTAAATTCTGTTTCATTACTTTTATATTTCAGTGCTTCTGCCACCATTGCTAATGATCAATTCTGTAAAAACTGATATTTTAAGAATTTGCTTATTCTGTAAATTTTCTTTTCCAGTTTCTCCTTCAGAATTTGCTGCCTTTAACTGAGATAGTGGTGTAGAAGGGAAAAAATGTGGTGATAATTTATGTTTATGTACACAAAATATGTGGTTTAAATATACTCAGAAAAAAATCTGTGAAAGTTTTACAATTCCCTGTTTTCTATACCACTTTCCTACAAGGTCAGCGATGTTTACCGAAACTGAGTCTAAATTAACATTTCCTCTCTTGGATCAATGCCTGCTTGGTGTCAGCTGTCATTGCTGGTATTCTTTAAGTCATTATTAGTGTATTTTTATTCAACTCTGTGCTTCCCCCGGCCCTTCTCATCAAATTAAAGATATCTCTATATCCAGATCTACCCTTAGGGACCTGTAGGTTTTAATTTCTATTCTTTTCTGTACTTTAGGTCCATTGTTTCATTATCCTCTTTTTTCCATTTTTGAGATTTCTTTTCTAAAACATAGTATTACAACAGCAAATTAGGACCTTTCCTCCCACAGAGATTAAACTTAATGAAGCAATAGGGATAATTTTTAAACAGCCTGTCTGGAATCAGTATTAATACTCAGCATTGATATACTTAGATTGGTATGGTCAAAATACTGCACAAACAACAAAAAAACAATTCAGTTCCTGAGAAAGATATGAGCATTGTTATCTGGATTTTAGAGGTTAGGAAACAGCAGGAGAGAGCGATTTGCTTAATACCATGCCATGAGTCATTCTGTGGGCTGGCCTCTCAGCTGCAACTTCTCTGAGGTGCCAGAGGAGCAGGCTCTAATGTCAAGATAAAATACAGGCAACTACAAGTAGATTTTACAGTTCTTTTTTTTTTCCTCTTCTTTACTAGGGCAACTACAATAAAGCTTTTGACTACATCAGTCAGGCTTCTGAGGCAGCAAAAACTTTAAACCATTTGCCCTTAGTGGATGAAATAAAGGCTTACTGTGCCATTACAAAGGCTCATAAACTGATGGTGGCATTTAACAGCCATACAGAAGCAGAAGATCCCGTCAGCCTCAGGTACCTGCTGGCATGGAAGGAGAACAGAAGTGACATGTGCACTGACCCTCTTACAGTTGGTAAGACATTGGTTATGAAACACATTAGTGCTGTATTGTCCTCAATGGTTAAGTCATTTTTCTTGTAGAGTTCTATTAAATTATTTCCTGGGTTTAATTCTTGTACTGAATGGAGGTTAGATTTACTCCTTTGTGTGCTTATGTTAAAGGCTGAATCAAATAGGTTTAAATACAATATAACATGGGGAAAAAGATAGTAGTAGTTGCTATGGATGGTAACTTAATTTTTTCAGCGCCGTTTTCTAAAACAGCACAGTTACAGACAAAACAGTGGTGTATTAGTTTAGTGAAATATTCTTATTTTAATCTTTAAAGAAAAAAATACAAAATCTTCATTTGTAGACAGTTTTTCAAGTGCATCCAAAAATAAGTTACCTGTTACTAAAAGTAAGAAGTAATTTCTACTTGACATAAGGGACATAGTTCTGAATTCAGAAGAATATGCTGGTTTATTTTTGGCATCCTTATACTTAACATTGGAGGGGAAAAAAATCCTCTGATTTCTTCAGCATTTCATTGTCTCAGATAAAGAGTACAGGCGGACTTTGTGTGGTGTAGATCTCTTTCTCCATAGGTTAGATTTTCCTAACCTTTTTTCCCCTGTACTATAAGTTAATACAAGACAAACTGAATTAGGCGTTATCTCCAAGTATTGATAGTATTAAGCTGTATTGTACTAGGCAAGGAAAGCAGGTAAGTCTGCTCCACCTTAAAACTTTCCTCTGCATTTCGTGGAGAGTGTGAATCTAGAGTACAGTGGAAAAAAATAACAGCCAGGGCAAAGACGTAATATGGAGCTTCAAAGTTACTGTGTCCAAATTTCCTTAGTTATCGTACTCTCAAAGACAAAGAACTGCTTGTCTGATGGTTTTTTGTGTATCTTTTCCTTTCGTAGAATTGGAACAATTAAGTTTAACTTCAATCGTGAATTTTATATATAAAGTAAGTGGTTAATAGCCTGGTAATTGAAGATGTTAGTGATTTAATGGGAGCCGGGATACAGGAAGCAACACTGGAAGCAGCTGAGAATTGTGGAACAAGAGCATTCATTGGCACGATGAAGACAAATTAGATAGCACTCTGTTTAGAGTTCCAATGATGGTAACAGATAATGTGTTTCTTTTTCAATTACTGTATTTTTTCATGATTTTTATCTAGCACACTCACAGATTTTGTTGGCTGGCAGAGATAATCAGATGCATGTCTCCTGCAAGGAATAGTAAGTTTCTAGACCTGTAGTGCAGATGTCAAGAATTCCAGCAGAGGTCAAAGAAGAATCCATGTCAAGCAGTTTTATATGCATTTCATATGAGGATCATTAGCTGTAGCTGGTGTAAATAGGAGGCAAACAAAAATCAACAATGGCAACAGCAAAAAAACGGGAGCCTCAAAGAGATGATGGTCTTTGTATCTTCAACATGTATTTTACTTCTTGCGCCTAAAGAGGTTTTACGTTCAACTTTTATATATCACTTTCTCCAGACAGTTGTGAAAACTCATTTACATCCTGAAATTATATGTGCCCCTTTAAGCTCAAGCTCTATGCTCCTCTTTAACAGTACTCCAGGGATAAAAACAAAACAAAAAAAATTATGATTAGAAAAGCCCTTTAAATACTGGCAAGCATAGTACCAGAAACAAATTTTGCCTGCCGAGTTTCTCTTCCTTCTGTATTTCTGCTTAGTTTACCCTCTATTACTCTCGGTATTACAGTTTTCGTTTTAGTTCCAGTTAACTCCAGGAACCCTGTGGCTACTGCATATTTAGCAGCTCTTCCAGTTCAATATCATTCTTCTCATTAGTGCTCCAAGCTTACTCTCATGATACCCAGATTACATCCAGGAAAACATAGTGTCACACTGTCAGCACGATCTGTAACATTCTTCATGCTTTGTGTGCCAGATCTCTCGTTAGTACTGGCATTACATTTTTAATATCTTTGTCTGGCAAAACATGACCTGGCACCAATTCAAAATTAGGATTCACTGGCTTTGAGTTTCAGGTACAGCCTTTATCCTACCTTCCAGGAGATTGTCTGTGCATCCTGTGATGAACTCATCACTTTGGAAAGTCCTGCTGTGATAATAGAACAGTATCTCTAGCTCTTTCAAACAGCTCAACATTGAAAATCTACCAGATTTTCTTCAGTCTTTTTGAGGATAAAACAGCTAAAGACTAAAGAGAAGATGCAATGATAGTTCTTAATCTGCAGGGGAATTTAATGAAAAGAAAAAAGAAGGTAATAAGTTCTTATTTCTAAGTGTTCTGACTGAATAATTTTTTCTGTGACAAAAAAAAAAAAAAGAGTATTTTCTGTCTTCTTAGGCAAAAGAAATACTTAGGCTAGTGGAAGAACAATGACATTTAAATTCAAGTACTGCCATACACCTTATGTCTTTCAACCAAGGCTTATTTTCCAGATCAATCATTTCGATAACCAGGCAGGAAGAACCATTAATTACTCGATTTACCTCAACATTTATTAAAAAAATGTATGTTTTGACCAACATTGTCATAGACGAAAAGGATGGGATTGTCAGAAAACGTTGTTTATAAATGCAAAGGAGAATGTGTTTCTATCAGCTGCATTTGACTCAGTCACCTGACTTCACTTACAAGAGAGTTATTTATGCCATTGTGAGATGCCACTGCAAGAACAAATATGTTTTTATTGATCTTTTTATGTTTAGTCAAACGTATAAAAAATAATTATCAAGCAGAATCACTAGGCAAAAGGCTTGCGACTCCATGTTAAAGCCTAAAAAGGAACCCACAGCGTGACTAACATTGTCCTATGAGAAAATATTTCACAGGTCTTTCAATAAATAATCTCCTGACTTGCCACCTTCTAGAAGTGAGAAGTCTAATTAAGGATGCTGAAGACAGGAAAATTTTGGATTAGATTTTGGATATTGGTTACATGAAATGCTAACCAGAAATTGTGTTTTCTGTCAGTCTGGCAATTCGTAATCCGGGTTGTTGCATCTGGCAGGGCTGTGCCTCAGCAAGACACCTTGAATGCTTGAAATAATCTAAACGCTTTTAAGAGTAGACTTAAAATGTATTGTTTTCCTCATACTAAAACATCTTCATTTGTTTTCCTGAGGAGTGTTATGTGCTTTTGACATTTAGATTTACATGTCTTGACTTGGGAGAACTTGGCAAAATGGACATTTTTTTACCGTAGGTTTTCTCTGTGTGTTTTGTTGTTTGTTTTTATTTTGTAATAGCTACAAATGCAACATAAATGATTGTCTTACCCATATTATCAGTTGTGAAGTCTTATGGTCAATGGAATTATCTTGTACCATTAATTTCAGCACGATCAGGACTATTTCTAGTGTTCCACACCTGAGCAGACTTTAACATGATTTAAAATGCCCTCACCAGCTAAAAATCTAGCTTGGAAAATCCAGTCTGATGAGCTGTTGTTCTTACTCCCAAATATATAGTCCTCCGACATTCTTTATCCAGCTGCCTCACATAGATGTATGGAATGATTCATTACATAATGTGTCCATTCTGTTGTGTAAAAAGTTAAATTGTCATCCTACGAATTCACATTTTTAAAAGCTCTTTAAGATGTTTGATAGTCATATTTTCTGTAAAAGATGTGGCTAGCACAAATTTATTAATGTGTTGAAGAATAGAGGTGCATTTTAGATTGAGTTCGTATGTGACTCTGTCATTCATTAATAAAAGGGTTATCCCTAAAGAGTGGCAAAGTCAGAAGTGAGATATGAGATCAAAGATTACACTAAACAAATTCTGTTAACATTTCTGTACTGTAACTCACCACAGCCATATAATTTATGGGCCATTTTGGTAATAGTGTCCAACAGTAGAACAGTCAGCTTCATAATGTGATAAACTGCTTTTTCACTATCTCTTCTTTCTGAAGTACACTAATTCCAGGAAAACTTCTAACATTATAAATCTTATCTTTCCTCCAGTAATAAATTATGGTAGTCACCTCAGATACATGCTAAATAAAACTGTTACACAATGACACTGTACCCAAAATACTTGACTGTACTTTAGCAAATTAAAACCAATCTTCATCGGGAATATGCATTATAAATTAGACTTTGTGTTTGCCCAGTAAATGTTCATCAGTGGTAGCAGATTTTTTGATCTGAGAACATGTAAGAGAGAAAAAAGATGCAGTGCACTGATCAAAACTACAAAAATAGCAAGTGTTCATACCTGACACAGATATACATCCATCATATAGTTCTTATATGATGTCAGTGGAAAGGTAGACACTTGTGTTAGCAGATTCCTTTCACTGCATATTTCTGCACGTTTTTGTGGGATTTATCAGATCGAATCATTTGCTCAGTTCTGGAAAATTACTGTGGTTATAGATGTCAAAATGTATACATTTAGGAAAATTATTACAAAAAAAAAAAAGCTTAGAGATGGTTCTGTCATTATTTCTTTTTCCTTAAAATTCTCTAAACTTATACTGCCTCTTATTCACATTGCCTAGCACTCATCAGTTGCTGAGTTTTAGCTTATCTCACTTGTAATTTTAAAAAATCTCAAGTCATTTTTTCATACTGCTGCACCTTTGGTATTAATGCAAAATACTTTAAAATGTTGAAAAACAACATGCTTACATATAGATGTTGACATGGAACAGGTGAGTTTCATAAAATCAACTTACATCATTCATATATCTCCTGATATTTATTATTAATTGGGGTTTGGTTTTTAAGTATTTCATTAAGTTGTCTTAGTGATATACTCTGATATTTTTAGAAAGTCAGAGTGATTATTGCTTGGACTACAGAAAGAATCAAGTGTAAAGAGAAGAACTGAGGGTGGCAGGGAAGTTTTTTGGCAGGTTGTGGTGAGTGGCCAGACACACTAGATTCTCAGTGAAGAGTCTGAGAATAAAATTTACACATCCGTGTCAGTTTTGCCATGAGTGCAGTAGGTTGTTCTGTTTTCTGCTAATGACTGAATTTTGTCTGAAAAAAACATGACAGTGGAGTGCTGATATTCAGTGTTCTTACGCTTTGTATGACTGCAGTATCCATTTTTTTTCCCTGTGATTTCTTTTCAAATATTGTCTTAAATAATTGGGAGTTGCTAGACAGGATCAGATCTACACCAAGCCTGTGAATCAGCAATACTAGATTTGAGAGCAGGATTTACAGACTATTTTGATGTTTAACCATGGAATAATGTGTTAGAAGTTTCTTCATAGTCTTTGCCAAGAGTTGGCAGTGTTCGTATGTCTAAGTGGTGTTATAACTTCAGAAAATTCACTATCATCCTGTCTAGCATGATTCTGAGCATTCTTGTCATCTACAGTTATATAAACACATCTTAACCAGGGGAGAATTTGCATCCCATCTAGATTTTTCTTCCATCTGATACTTTCCATGGAAACATCCAAATCTTGCCATACATTTGCTTTAGACACATTCTGTGCTAAGCACTGTTGGCATCCAGCTGTGTTTTCTCAGACAAGCTTTCTAGATCAGCAGAAAATGGTCCCCTAAATAAGGTGAATTGTTCTTTCTTGTGGAAAAAAAGATGTTGGAAGTGGTGTTGAAATGACATTATATTGTCAGACCCTTTAATGTAGCTTTATGCACTGAACTACTGTAGCTTTGGGCACTGCACTGTCAGTATTTCTACCAAAAGTGAAGTTCCTTACCAGTTTAAAAAGTGAAAAATCTCAGAACAGAAGCTCAGTCCTGCTCTGGTTCTGTAGGACACCCAAATGGTGCAAAAGACATTAAAGCTCTTGCGCAACCACATAAGGTCACTTCCAGAGAAATGCTTGATTTGGAGGCACCCGAAGTTGTAGGTTTGCCTGCAATCCAGAGCACAGAAAATGCATTGACAAAGAGAAGCATCATGAAGCAGAGCAACTGGCGGCTGCTGAGCTCCAGCAGTCCCCTGATGGTTGCAGGGCCAAAGGAGGAATGACCAGCTGGCACACTTTGAAGTGGCCCTAGGGCTTCTCTGCCTGTGCCCATCATTGGCCCCTTTCCTTTGCTGCACACTCAAGCGGAGGTGTCTCTGGTGGTTTTATGCACTTGCTCTCAGAAGGGAAAACTGATCCTCATAAAGAACCAAAGAGCAGACTTTCATGGATTTTTGTTTAATACTGAGAAGGTTTTTGTTATTTAGCCTTCATAAAGAACCTTTTATTGGTGTTGTCTGTAAACATGCCAACTGAGAGAGATTGACCTCAGGCCAACATGAAAACAGTCCTCTGCTGTAAACCTTTCCTTAACAAAAGCTCCTCAACGATCTTTGGACACAGAAAATCAAAGCCAAGACCAAGAAACTGTGTTCAGTGCATATTTTCTGTAACAGAACTCAGATCATCTCAGGAGTCACAGACAGTGTATCAAACGCCTTCCTTCTCCTTGGCCTCACAAGCCAGCTTCTTTTCTGAGGGTTTTTTTCCTGAGATACCTTGCCCTGCCTAGACATACCCTTTTATGTTCCTCTTATGTTAAAGTAACAAACTACTGGTTTTACTAAGAGTCTGTGGTCTGAAGACGGTCAAGATTCAAATGATTTACATTTAGAATGAGCCAATCTGTTGTGACGAGTGAAGTGTCACACTTCCACAGTTCACATATTTTTGAAACCATATTTCTTTTGCCCAAAAATCCACCTCTCTCTTTATTCTTTAATGATCAGGATTTATTTTTTCAAACGGTTTCTGAAACAGTTGTTTTATTCTGGTTTCTCTGTCTTCTCTGTCTGTTCTGTGCCCTACTTCTCTTCCATTTTCTCTTCTGTTCTTCACTTTTATATTGCAAATTATTCTCTCTCTGCCTTTTTGGCTCTTTTGGCTCTCTCATTCCAATCCCCAATTTTATGTATGTTTCCACGCAATGTTTAAGGAGCATAAGTCAGTTACCTCTGTACCCAGTAGCTAGCATCTCAATCTATATGTTATTAGGTATTTCTTTTCTGCTTGTAGTAGAATCAATAGAGATTTTTCAGAGTGGTGTCTCAGGTTTTTCGTACCATTTTCACACTGTTCTTCATGATTTGTGTTTTATTACATTGTGATCAGAGAATACACTGGAAAGAATCACAGTTCGTATTGAGTATCTTTATAAGGTGGTTAATAGAAAATTGTAAAGTATCAAAATAGCCTTTAAAGAGATCTTAATCACCTGTGTGAATGGATTGGCTAAGTTTAAGTACACAACTAGGGGATTCATTAGCTTGAAGAACCAAATGCATGCTTAAGTAGACGGCCATACCCCCAGGCTCATCCTCTTGTTTCTACTCACTCAGTTAAGCATCCAATATTATCTGTAATACAGAATATTCCCTTTTAAGAACTCATACAAGTCATGCCACAAAGCCAAGTAATTATACAGTATTTTCTGTGGTGTTTCGTACAAGGACATCATTCTGAACATGTAGCTACTATCCTATAATGCCAACATTAATAAGTATTAGAGTAATTGATTGGGGAGGCCAGTTTGAAATTGTTCTGGATCAAAGTTTTACCATATTTTTCCATGGTTGCTAGAGTGTTTTAATACAAATCCTTTTCCTAAAAATTCTGGCATATTTTTTAATTTTTAAGAGATAGCTGCTACAGATATTAGTCAAACAATGTAGCTGGCGTCAGCTCCTGTTGGGAATTAATATTCTGCAGCAATTTTTGAAGTGGGAATTGTAAGTGCCCAGCACCTCTCATATCTAAGCCTTATGCTTATTCATATTGCCGATGATAATGTCTGTGAAAGCTGATACTCAAAATTCATCTTTTGTGAAGCTGTCTGATACTACAGATCACATAGACATCAAGCTGTCTGATTGTGTTTACGCATGTCACCTGAGCATCTAAATGATAGATTAGTGCATTCAGCTCATTGCTTACATAAAATTGACCGTGAGAAATGGAGGATGAGTATGCCATTTAGTAGTCCTCCTCACCTCGTGTTGTGCACCCAAGGAATTTGAGGAACAGGAACTTCAGATCGTCTCAGTAACTGGTGTCAAGGAAAATCAGAATGTTACAGTTGGTAGGAATGAGGAGAGGAGGGGGATGCGTGCTGCACAGCACTGGTAGTTCTGGGCTATCCATTGACCTCTTATCCTGGGTGCAGCACTTGCAGCCCTCTGTTTACCTCTGTTTACCTTACGCTTTTGTTATCCTGACGAAAAATGTCACTTCAGGGTGCTGAGAAGCCCAGTCCTTTGACTCCAGAACTTTCAATCTTTCAGTCAGCATTTTGAGGTATGTCATTCCCCAAGAGTGAGCTTATCCTCACTGGTACCTTTCGCTCCATTTTGAAAATAATATTAAAGCAAATTATATTTTATTTTGTTGCTATTCAAACAAGTATGCGCACTATGCTAGTGGAAGAAAAGAACTGAGATTAAACATTGGCAATTTTAAGCATTAGGAAATCAACTGATATATTGGAGAATAACTCGGTTTGTGTTCTTGTCATCTGTTACATGTCTTGAAATGGCTTACTGTTTACATAGGGGAAAGTGATACCTCAGTTGTTGTCTTAAAACTGTTAGTAATGACTGCAGCAGTGATTACCAGAAACAGATTGTTCAGCCTAATGACTTTGAAATTTGATTTAGATAAATTTAATTCAGTTTTGGTTCAAAATAAAATATTTCTTTCTCTCACATACTTGGATAAGCTTTTATTGACTGTGTGGCAATTATATTAGCTGTGTGGAAGGTGGATGTACATGTGGTATGTATATACGTATATACATACATACAAAGGGAGAAACTCTGGCAAAGAGAGGAAAATATTGCAAACATGCTAAAACTTGCAGACCAAATATTGCTTTTTGTTATGCCCCTGAAATCTTGTTGATTTGAGAGGGGTTTGCACAAGTGTAACTGAGCAGAGTTTGTCTCTTTTATCTGAAATGCATAATCAAAAACTTCTGGGTAAGCAGAGGTTCACATAATTGGGGGAATTGCTAGGTTCGACATTCATGCTGGGGAACATAACCTAGGTAAGAGGGAGGTTCTGATTGAAGGTATTCTAATAAATAGATTTTAGTATATTATATTTCGTATTTCTGAAGAGTGTTGCTTGAGCATTTGTGTTGAGAAACACTGGAAAATATATTACCCACCAATCACAGTTGTAGTATGCTTAAGGAATGATCATGAAACTAAAATCTGGAAGATGTAGGAAGAGGTCTAATACCTCCATAGGAAAATACAGGGTTAAAGTGGACTATATTTTAAGCAGTGTTCAGTTGACTTGCTGTGTGGGGAGAGACTGAGCAGTCCTGGCTAATGACTTGTAGGTACTGAATCCTCAGGTCTCTCAGGTGGTTTCACTCGACCAGTTTCAGCAGAATGATGAAAAGGTTGAGATAAAATAAACTGACAGTTGCTACTCATCGCAGGCAGCAAGCTGTACCCTGGCAGATGAGACCCTGGGAGCCCTCTTTTTTAAACAAAGGCTTTCACTGCAGTGAGCAATGAACTCCACACAAAAAGGGAAAAGGAGAGAGAGATTGGCAGCTGGTGACCGACAGGAGGAGGGAAAGGAGGGAAACTGAGAAACACAGCAATTGTTGGCTAATTAGAAGCCATTCCCACCTACTTAATACCAACCCATTAAGCAGAAAACACTTTTCATCTTACTCTCGCTGCTACACATGACATTATACTCCAATCAATACCCTCCCACTGGCTGCCCCACTGCCCGCAAATGAATACATTGCAGTTCAAGAATGCAGTAATTGAGTTGGGGCAGTGAAACTGCAGCTCACAGTCAAGATCCTTCTCTGAAGATACTAATGTAGTGTTTGTGATGCTTGGATAAAGAAATCAAATCTCTATATTGACAGCTGTCAGCAATTGGCAAATGGACCAAGCCAGCAATGAATCCACTTTAACCTTTGAATGAAGAGACAGTGAGTGTTTATTTTCAGAGTATTTTTTTCATATTTGAGTATGAGATCTAGGGTTTCTGCGTGCAGATCTTTATATTTTTCCAGGGTGTTTTAAACTCTGATCCTCAGTTACACCTACACAATATATATATATATGCACGTCACTATGTACATGCAACAATGCATCTCTGTATCAATCCATCTCACAGGCTTCCCTGTTTTCTGGAAGGTTTTGAGGTAGTCCTAACATTTTTAAAAGCATTTACAACTGCTTCTTTTCTTCTTTTTTTTTTTTTGAGTTTTGTCAGATACTCTGGCTATTTTTATTATTTATTATTTTAAGTCTGCTATGATTTTTAGGGGTTACCTTAAAATGGACAGTTTTGTCCACAATAGTACATTGTACAGCAGATCCAGGATCTTAAATTTCATTCATTAGGATCTTACATTTAAGTTCTACATTTAGATTCTTGCAACATTGTTTTTTCAAATTAAATCCCCTGTTCCCTGAGCCATCTGGAGTTGGTAATACTATGCACAATCTGCAGCATATAGTAATACGGTGCAGACTGCAGTATAATTCCTTCTTCATGCCAGTTTTGTCACCACAGCATCAGAACAGCAGGACACTGTTACTCTTCCTACAGAAGAGTAATGAAGAGAATGAAGAAGACATACATCAGTAAGTCTTTTGGAATTGCTGGAAGGAGGTTCGAATGCAACACATGACATCTCTCCACATCCCTTTCAATTTCTAAGAGAATTGACTATCAATTCAGAAACGTAGAATCCTTACACTGCAAGTTTGAAAACATGTTTTTGATGCAGAGACATTGTGTACTGTGATATTTGCAGGAGGAGATTACCTTCATGTGTGTTGCTCATTGTCATAGTAATATTTTGGGAATTGCAGTATGGCAGTTCTTCAGATGATGTTTTCTAAAGTACTTGTTACATACATAGTCATATAACATGCTGTTAACTTGCCTAGCTGAGCCTTGAACTCTTGAGTTAGACGTTATGCATGTGCAGTAACTAAGCCTGCTATGTGGGGCTCTGTACATTTGACAGCTTACCTATATCTGAGTGAGAACAGTTAATGCTGAGTATAGTCAATAAGGCTGGTGCAATAGCAAATATTTTGCATCTTTTCAAGTTGTATGCCAAATAAAAACAAAGTGCTACTTTATTGCCTCTTTCCAGTTGTGTTATAACATTTTAAGCTTATTAATATAATTATCATTATTTTTCAATCAATTAAGACGTTTCCCAGTATTGTAAAGCACCTTTCAGCCACCATCTTTGTGTATGCTCCATGGTTTCTTTTGATACATGTTCATGACAATCTTAGAAGATTTGTCCTCAATACAGTCTGTAAAGAGTAAAAAAAATCATGTTCTAATGGAGAAAGCTGGAATCTCTACCCCCTGTGAAGATGCAAGTACCCAGGACATAGGAGTTGAATGTGATAAGACATGGTTACAGAGGTTTTATTTACTTAGAGCTACTTGGATAGGACAATCAAAGCTACATTCAGATTCCATGTAGGTACAATCTGCTTTTTTAAAAAAGATAATCTAGTTCTAACATTTGTTTCCGTGAATTACAGGACTTTGATTCCTTTAAACACAGAGGTGTACAAGTTCAGTCTTACTTTGACTAGATGCCAGTTAGAGGGATCAGAGGCAGGCTAGGGAAAATGTGAAGAGCAGTTGGCAGTCTTTCTGTTTCTCAGTGCCAAAGCCTGTGGGGTTAATTTGAAGACACTCAAATCACCTTGGCAGCATGATCTCCAGTCTTTTCCAGAACTGTGGAATTTAATGAGCTAGGACAATAAACATAGGATCATAGAAAAATGGTAATGGAAAGGACTTTTAAGAAGTTATCTTCTCCAGCCTCAATGTAGGACAGTCTGTATTTATGTAATTTCTAAGAAGTTTGTCTTGCCTGTTCTAGAAAAAAATATCTGGCAAGGGGCCACAGCATCCATGCACAACCTGTTCTAAAGTGTAAAATGATGCAGAAAAAGGAAAGAAATAAAAAATTTTCCTTTGAATTACAGACAACTTCAGACATAAACTCTATCTGTTCTATCCAATGAGGACTTAAGGGAGTGGAACATCTCCCTTCTGAGGAAAGGCTGAAGGAGCTGGGTCTCTTTAGCTTGGAGAAGAGGGGGCTGAGGGGTGACCTCATTAATGTTTACAAATATGTCAAGGGGGAGTGTCAGGAGGACGGAGCCAGGCTCTTTTCAGGGATGTCTAATGATAGGACAAGGGGCAATGGGTACAAGCTGGAACATAGGAGGTTCCACAAAAACATTAGGAAAAACTTCTTCTCAGTGAGGGTGACAAAGCACTGGCACAGGCTGCCCAGGGAGATTGTGGAGTCTCCTTCTCTGGAGACATTCAAAACCTGCCTGGATGCGTTCCTGTGTGATCTACTGTAGGTGGTCCTGCTCTGGCAGGGGGTTTGGACTAGATGATCTTTTGAGGTCCCTTCCAACCCCTGACATTCTGTGATTCTGTGACTTCAAATTCATTCGTTCCATCTTTGCAGTAACCTTGGAGAAAGGAATTGTCTGACACGTGCTTGGATTCTGAAGAAAATTTTATAGTGATTTCTGAAAAGGATGGTTATGAGGATTATTTAGTCTAAGTGTAATTGAAATATGATGGAATGTAGCTCCTTCTTATGAGCAGAACTGATGGAAGGAGGTAGAAAGAAGATGCAATGATCCTGTTGCCTTGTAATTTATTTTCCAGTTATATTGTCTGGTAGGACTAGTTCATATCACTCAGGTGAGCACTGTAAATGGGTATCCATTCCAAAAGGGCAGGAAGAACAAGGGCTTCACCAGCAAGGAATCAACCAACACGGAGGGAAGGGTTGCTGCGTATTCTTAAATGGTCTCTCTAAGTGCTGGGAAACTTTGTTATTCAGTCTCTTACATAATTCAAGACTCTTCTCCTTACATAAGCACGAAAGCAGCTAGATTTCTGAACTTATCTTATTGAGTTAATCCACTCATGCTTCAACTCTTACTAGAGATACAACTGAACTCAAATGAAATTGTTTATATCTTTATTTATGATTGAGGATTTTTCTTTTAGAAACCCAGGCGTGAGATCTGAACAGTCTGTTTATCCATGATTAATTACTTGGTGTTCTCTCTTGAATTAAATGGTATTGGAGCAGGGGGAACCTAGAAGAGGATATCTGTTCCAACCAGTCTTTCCAAGTATTGCTGTCATAAAGCAAAATATGTGTTCAGAATATATCTGTGTTTCTTCCTTTTGCATGTTGCGCCCTATTAAAAAAAAAAAACAAAACAATTACTGTTTTCACAGTGATTTGAAGACTCTGGTGGTCTTTGTTATAGGCAGATAGATACAGATTTTTATGAATGGATAGGACAACTGTAACATCTTCCTCTGAATAATCCAGGTGCTTAGAGGGGGAGCAATTCAAGCTGTTTTCAGAGGTATTTTGTCATACGTTCTTCATTTATGTGGGAACTAAGGTCTTCAGAAGTAATTCATGTGATTATTATTATAGTAATTATATTTTTGGATGGAAAGTTACTGTACTACATAGTAGCCTAGAGCTAGCTATCAGATCCCAAGCTTCTTGCACTAGATCTGTATTGCCCCAAACAGGGAATAAATACCTGACTTTCTTTTACCTTTCCCCACCCCAGCCCCCTCCACCTCCACAGTGTGTGTATGTAGACCCTTAGAAAAAATCTTTTTAGCTGGTTGCATTTGCGCTTTACTATGCAAGACAAATTATGTGTTATTATTAAAGGGAGTGGCATCCACTCCAGCTGCTGCTGTTCAGTTTGACAGTGATCATCAATCAAAACCATCACAATTCAGGCTGGTATATTAAGTGAAATCAGTTGCAATTTACCTTAGTACATGCCCAGAGAGGTTGTGGAGTCTCCTTCTCTGGAGACATTCAAGACCTGCCTGGACACGTTCCTGTGTGGCATAGTCTAGGCATTCCTGCTCTGGCAGGGGGATTGGACTTGATGATCTTTCGAGGTCCCTTCCAATCCCTAACATTCTATGATTCTATGATTCTATGATTCTAGACTGTACATTTTGATACTTCAAAAAACAGATTCTGATTTTTCTCCAGATTCAGTAATTGAATCCATATCCTCAAATAAATAAAATTGCAGTACTCCTGTGTGCCTTTACAAATCTTGATTCTCATAAAGATTTACTGAGTCTTGTTTTGCCAGTCTTTTGTAAAGAGAAATCAAAATATTTACAAACCAAATGGCTCATCTTCTGAGCCCTTGTCAAATAGTTTTATTCCCTTTTTGTCAATTCTTTTTTCCTTACGTGGCAACTTAGGGCATTTTTTTTTCTCATCTTGGAGCCCCTTCTAATAGTCTTATCTGCAATAGTTCCCTAGCTCCAGGTTCTCAAGTCAAATTCCTCTCTAAATGTTACTCCTCTTTCTATCCTAAGATTTAACCACAGCTGCCTCCGTCATTAAGAGCTTCCTACAGAGAAGAAAGGTAGAAACCTGTTAGAAGGTGGCACAGCTATTGTTTACGTAGGACTCATTCATGAAAAAAGTCTGAGGCTATATTTGTCTTCTGCAGAAGTTATAACTAGGGGACAAGAGTACAGAAAGCATCAATCTTCAGATAGATCAAATGATCAGTGAAACTCACTCAAATTGCATCCAGCAAGCACTCAGCTCAAGGAGACACTTCAGGAAAATGGCTTCATCATGGTTGAACGGAAGGAGTATCCTGTGGAAGCTGTGGAAGCCAGGCAGTTAGCTGGTCTTCCTGACATTCTTTTACTTCACGTGAAATAAAGGTGTGTTTAATTTTTCAGTCATCTCACTCTGCTGTGAATGCTCCATATTGATAGATGGAGAAGAAGGATTTTTTTTCCCTTCCTTACATGTCCACCAAACACTGCAAAGACACATACTGGTTTGGTTTTTATACTGTGAGATGCCCCTGTGTTTGGGGGTGTTTGAGAGAGGGATGTTCCTAATGGAAAGAAGGAAGAGAATTGTCCATGAACATTGCCTGTTGTTAGTCTTAAAATGAGGTCTGTTGCCTATTATTGATTTCCATAAAAGTGAGCTTTGTGTTCAAGTTTTCGTAATCATTGAGTCTTCAGTGCCTCTCTAGCTGTAAACATTTTCAAGTATTTGTCAGGTTGCATGTGTGGGACCTGCTAGTGTCCAATATAAACAGTCACATTTAGTTAAGGGGAAGATTTTTGTTTAACCTGGCTTTGTAATTTCTGTGTACACAGAACTTAGTGGTATAGATATTAAAGGAGCTGTTGGATTTTATTTGAACTGGACTAGGGTTTCCTGTGTGCCTGAGAATCTCAGTCTCCCTGGATAAAACAAGGGCTTAAGAGCTTATGAAGTAATCATTATTTGGAAAACTGAAGGATTGTGCTCTGCAGCTTCCTGGAAACAGATGAAAAAAAGTTTTCCTCGATCAGTGTTCTTTTAGTTGTGATTCGGAGGTGTTAGTGGTTGGTATGCGTTTGGTTACTGCAACAGTTAGCTGAAACTTTATTTTTTATTTGATATTTTTAATGACAAATTGGATTTAAAAAAATTATTTGTTCGCCCCCTCCCAATAAATTTAGTTCGGTTTTTGGATTAATCCTAACTCTTCATAGTTCTTCCCTTATTTCAGAGTTGTCTCCATTGGCTGATTTTGGTGCAGTTCATAGAATCATCAGTTTTCCAGGCTGTACCTCCAGACTGTACAAAATATATACATAAACATGTGTATATAAGATTGGCCACTGCCTGTGTGGTAACCTTCCTGGTTTTCATACCTGCCTGGAACCCATCAGGTTCTTTCATGTTTGCTTTACTGCACACAATTTTATTTCTCTAGTTCGAGATTTTAGCCAAATTTGTGAAAGGTGTCTCTGCCCATGACAGGTGGGTTGGAACTAGATGATCTTTAAGGTCCCTTCCAACTGAAACCATTCTACAATTCTACAATTATTAAAAAATGTAGTCAGGTAAAAAAAAAATGGGCCCATAGAACAATCTCAGATTAAACCACAGTGGTTCAATCTCAGTAGCTGTCTCGAAGGGTTGCGTTTAGCTGACGGATGGCACGTGTCTCCACATGGTGTGCCTCCGATGATGTACTTCTCTGTATTGGCACAGTGTGAGATAGACATGAGCAACACTCCCCTGTTGCAAAGTCACCCTTTCTTCCTCATTTTCCTGTCATATTAGCAGCATGGTAAGTAGAAATACTTGAAACTACAAAGTGTGTTTTTTAAGCAAGTTTTAACTGAATCTGCAGCCACTAATGGTAATTTTTTATGTATTGCATGTCACTACAAGGAAACTGAGAGTGTTTCTGAACCTTCAACAGCAATCTTTTTGTAAATTTGAGATTCTTTAAAATTTAACCTTGAGGTAATTCAGAGTTTCCTAGCTTTATTATGCTCACTAGGTGGATAATTGCTGTTATCATTTAACTGTTTTTTGCACAGAAATTCCTGATATGAGCTAAGCCTTGATTACATCAAGTGCAGTTTTATACATGAATGATTGCAAACTTCTACCTGAAAATTGTGTCTGTCTTGTTAACAGGTATTTATGACCCATCCATGGTATCCTTTTGAAAATTGCTGATTTTATTAATCCTTATGAAAAACAAGTTCTTTAATACAACATTTTTTCTTAAGGAACAGAGTGCTATCTTGAAGAGCAAAGTGTAAGAAATTTAATATGCTTTAATGACAGTATTGTTCTGAGGGGAATTTTGATACTTTCAGGTCACCTCTTCATGTAATTTATATAGAAAAAAAATAGCTTAATACTGTTCTTGTTCCTAATTAAATGAAATCAGTATTCTTTCATGCAAGTGCTTTATTTAGCAGCAGTGAGGTATAGCGGGATGTGAAATAGGAGAAAAGAAGAAATAATTTCGTTGTAACTTGAGGAACAAGATTCACGAGTGTGAGCCCATACAAGTAGCCGTGCCTAACCTAAATGATACTTATAGCACGGATAATTTCCATTCAGGAGTGACTCTGCATCATTTCATTGGAAATGTTTTATATCGGGAGATCATCTCTGAGTAACAACCACAGGTTGTTGAGTTAGTACGTGCACTTCTTTTCCTTGAAACTGAAGAAGCGTGCGTGCCTTTGGCTCCACTTTGCTTCCCCTACGTTTCTTCGACGTTATGAGCTTCTTGATGGAATCCAGCATGAGCAAGATGTGGCCCTTACTGCAGGCAGAATTAAGGCAGCCTTACTCTTCATATTCCATGATTTTGTTTCCGCACCCACACTAGTCACTGCCCATGACAGGGAGGTTGGATTAAATGATCTCTAAGGTCCCTTCCAGCCTAGGCCATTCTATGATTCTGTGATTCTACTCCAGAGAGAAAAATCTTACTCGTTTGTGCACGCATACTAGGCTGGCAAGTGATGCTACGCAGCACGCAAAAGAACGCTCCTTTCTAGCGTTCTACGTGGAGACACCAATGCAAAACGGGTATTTTGAACGCCTCTCGCATGACCGCCTGTGGTCGCGGGGTTTGCGGGAGGCGGTCTGGGGCCGCCGGGGCCGCCGGGAGCGGCGCTCGGGCTCTAGAGGGCGCACGGGGACCCCTCTCGGTGGCACAAACCACCCTCCACCGCCACAACAGACGGCGGCGAGTGACCGGGTACAGCCGCCCCCGCGGCAACAGCGGCACCGCGGACACGGCCGCGGCCAGGCTCTCGCCTTGTGCAATAAACCGTTTCGGCTTGTGTGCACTCTTCAGAGATGGAGCCTGCTTCTTTTTTTTTTTCTTCCCTTTTTTTTTTTTTTTTTTTTCCTGTTTGTTTCACCGAGTGGGTGTTAGGTATTCAATCAGCGTTCAGATTTATGCTTTCGATGCTCATGAAAGAGGATGCTTTCCTTCGCGTGCCTGTCGGTGGTGATGCTTGCACACAGTTTTTATATTTTTGGAGTTGTTTTCTTAAAATATTAACACAAGCATTCTGCCACGTAAACAAATCTGTGGAGATACAGAAATCTGAGGAGTTAAGAGATTTGCAAGGTTTTATTTTACCCTTTGACTTCCTTATAAATCTCTTTTTTTTTTCTTTAATGTGAAAGGTGTCTTCAGAAACATAGCTTATCATTTTCCTGTGATATATGCGTGCTTTAAAATGTAGTCTAAATGTGCTCAGAGAAAATCACATTCAGGATCTAGTAATACAGTTGCGTTCAAGACAGAATAAAAGGCTTATATTACTACATGTGATTCAAAACAATGGCTTAATTGGCCAGGAAAATGTAGTTATCAGATGATAAAGATAGGAAGTCAAGGGCAAGATATGCCTGAAAACAAGCATTTTCCTGCCTAAAATTAGGCAAAGTTAATAGGTTAAATTTTGTTTATTGAATAAGAGAACCCAAAGTTGATTGATATAGTAATTTCAGTGTTTGCTATGGCAAATATTTAGCTCATTATCAGTTTTAATAGCATTTTGCAGAACAAGCCTTTTCTTGACATGCGGAAAATACTATTAAATTTCCCTGCATAGATACATTGTTATGACATGCAATAACTACTTGAATATAAAGGGGATTAATAATTTAAAAGGTGTTAACAAATTAGGGCCATCATTAAAAATAGACTTTGAACCATTTTGTAGAAAAATCAGATTGAGGTAATGCTCTGCTCTTATGATAAAGAATTACAGCATTAATTCTGCAAAGTGAACTTATTGCTCCTATTCGTCTCCAAAACCCTGGAGCATTAAAAGACAGGAAGAATGAAATGATCACTGCGTTTTTTCAGGCACAACAGCTCTAATATTTCCATCACAGTTTCACAGCTCAGCTTGCATGGTTGTGCTAGAGGAAAAAGACCGTAAACGTCATGCTTCCCTTTGTTTTGTTTTTTGCTGGTCTTATGAAATCGGGTCGAATTTTTTCAGACAGTTTATATTAATATACTGAGAATTTTGCTGGTACAGCATCTGTGCGGAGTATAAAGCAAACATTTCTTCTGTATAGAAGCTGTTCGTTTCTTGATTTTAAAGTGTAATCCTCAGTTTTCTTTTACATTTTGTTTTTTTCCTTTCTTGCAACAATTGATGACCAGAGGCATTTCAAGGTTGAATTCTTGTTGGTTTGCAAATTATTAATTTGTTTTCTTTCCAACTTGAGATAAACAGAAACCAGATTTCTTTTAAAGCCTTTTCTCCATTGTTTCATATTGCATCCATGAAACATGCAAAAAAATAGATGAGTTTTTTTGCATAAGTATATTAGGAAATACATTTGTGATTCTTACTCAAGTGAGTAATCCCTGCCCATTCACTGCATTAAGGGTCAGGAGTGGACCCTCATTCTAGAAATAGTTCAGCTGAAATATTTAAGCAGGTTTTAAAAGGCTAAGTTTTTATTATTGCTTCATTCCTCTTACTGTTTTCTTTCAAACATATTTTGGAGAAAAAAAAAAAATGGGGGATTTAAGTAATAAATTTCACATTTGAAGTACAGAGGTACCAGAGCTGTTTCAGGCCCCAAAGGTAGCAAAATATTTGTCCTCTCCCTCTCTCTTATTCTCACTTGCTATGGGAATCATCTCCCTTATAACATCTCCCTCTCATCCCCCTTCCCGAGTTTTCCCTCCCCTTCTCCTTGCGCTTTCTGAGACCACAGAACCCAGTTGGTGCCCTCACTGTTGCCAGGCCCTGGGGGAACTGTTTCTGTTATACCCACCTCTCAGTAGCTGTACTGAGAAACATGCCAAAAGTCCAGTGCTGAGATATGTTTAATTTTTATATTGTTTTCTTTCCAGTGAATTTGTTTGTCAGCACCATTTTTTATCCCTAAACTCAAGTCCCCAGTATTGGCAATGGTGCACCACTGAGTTTAAATAAAACAATGAGTTTCCAGTCATCTAGTTGTGATTTTAGCAGAGTCAGATGTTGTTAAAGCACCAATCAATAAACGGTTAAAGCATTATTTATATAGCACCTCTATCCCTGCTAATACTAAAAAATTCATAACACCATGACGTTTTTCAGCCAGAAGTGCATATGTTGGTGCAGACAGAAAGAACATCCCCTTTTATGTACCAATATACCGGTGTTTGATTTTTTAATCATGCAGAATGAAGTGTGATGGAGAAAGTAGAGCATGTAGCAGAGGAGAAAAGATTCATGTTCTGATAAAGTATAAAATAAGAGTAACTGTAGTAGAGGTTCTGTTAGCAAGGGACTTCAAGGATAACAAACTATTAGTACATTATTAGCCAGGAGAAGATCAAGGGGAGTATTAGTCTGCTACACAACAGAGGGGAGAAACTCTTAATAGATGACCTAGGGGAGGCCAATGTGTTTTAATGCTTTTTTTGCTTTAATCTTTACTGAAAAGGTCAGCTGGGATCATGTGGCAAACAGAGTTTATATCTGCCATGAAAAAGCAAGATCCAAGGCTAGAAGAGGAGAAACTAGGCTAGAGAGTACTTAGAGGAGTTAGATCTTCGAATCAGATGGGCCTCAGAAACTTCATCTGACAACACAAAAAAAACCTGGCTGAAACAGTCTTGAGGTCATTAGCCATTTTTGAAAACTCATGGAGGTCAAGTCAGGTTCCAGAGTAGTGGAAAAAGACAAACTTGATGCCTGTTTTTAGAAAGGGAAAGAGGAGGAGCAGCCAAGGAATTTCAAGTAGATCAACTTAAGGTCTTGTCTTGGAAAAATACTGGATGTTTAACAGATACCTAGGAGAAAACAAGGAAATGTGCGACAACCAAAATGGATTTACCAAAATTAATTGTGTCAAGCCAAAATTATTAAGAGGACAAAAGGACTTTTTGGGTAGAGAAGTTAAAATAAGGAGAATATGTATGATACAGTCTGTCTGAAGCTTTTGACATAATATTATATGCAACATTTATAAGCAAGTAAGGAAGCATGGTCTACATGAACCTACTATCAAGTGGGTGAATAATGAGTATAAAAAAACCTGACTATTAAAAGCTGTCAGTAGCTGTTGTTAGAAGTGGAAGGCTGTTTAGCATGTGCTTCTACAGGGATCTGAATCTATACTATCTTGTATTTTCATTCCTCGTCTGGAGACTGGACTAAAGAGTATAATTCTTACATTTGCAGACAACGTAAACTGGGCAAGGAACGTAAGCATTCTCATTCATGGTATTGCAATTCAAAGGGATCTCGACAAATTGAGAAACACATGTTGTGATGTTCTTGGCATTAGTATGTGTATATACGTGAATATATATAATCAAGAATAATCATTTGCATAGTTTTGAAAATGAGAGCAAGTACCAGTTCTGTAAAGACAGAGAAAAAATCTAGACTTGCAGTAAATCACAAGCTGAACCTGAATCAACAGTGTTAAGCTGCTGTAAAAACTGCGAACATCTTACTAGTGTATTTAAAAATGATGGCTCATGAAGCAATCCTTCTGCCATGTACGTGACTTCATATTAGATTGCTATTAACGTTCATGCTTTCATGAACGTGCTGACTACACAGTACAAATTTTGTCTTGGTTTTCAGGGGGGTTTAGCCTCATACATTATAAATTCACAACCTCCCCTTTTGCTGTTCCCTGGGCTGCATGCCCCCAAAACTGATGTCCGTTCTGCATTGAACCTAAGGGCTAATATTGGCAGCTTTGTCTAGAAAAGGGGGAAGATGGGTGTCTATCAACAGTTCAGTATATTTCTCAGGGTGTTTTCACATGAATGGTTTGACTGTAAACAAAATAGGAGCTATAGGTACGTGCAAGTATGTGTGCATACTCTTGGTGAACATGGGCTTTTCTGCAAATGCTAAAAAATTCCACCGTATGAGAAAGATACATGCAATTACCGAACGTTTCCTAAGACACCTTTGTGCTCAGTACTAGTATTGTGAAGAATACTGGAGCTCGTGATCCTTGTGTAGGAGTTATTTATGAAAACTTTAATACGGGGTCCATATATAGTTTGGATACATCAGGAAAGGGCTCCATTACAAATTGTTCTGGAGAGTGGCGCACGGATCCTGTTTAAAAGGCATCAAGAGCAGCTTACATGTAGTAGTGTTAGGATCAAGAGTAGCTTACAAGTAACAATTAGAGGAGATTATTTGCTACTTTTTGTTCTTACTTCATTTTATGAAACTTCTCTGCTTCTCCAAGGACAAGTCAATCATGCCTTGATATGGTTTTCAAATAATGCACAGTATAATTACTATTTTAAAGCTACTTCAAGGTAAAAGGTACTGGTACATTTCAGAGTCCTAGAACCTCTGGTAATTAGCCTCCAAAGATGATCACACACTGTAACTGAGATGCTTGTTTCCACTGGCTGATATCAACCAAAAGATATATTTTCTCTTTTAATGTTTTACATGCACACACAAGATTGTTTCCCTTGCTGCCAAGTCTTCTGTTATAGTGTGATTTTGATTAAAATTAATTTTTCAATTTTAAAATGTTTCCATGTTAGTTCAACTTTGGCCAGAGGTAACTAACAAGTAAGATGAACTTGACAGAAATTAAATTGGGTCTGTATTTTATTTCTCCCCCTACTCAATATTAAGGGATCTATAACCCCAAAAATTAAGGTGTTGGAAGGTAAACTAAGCAAATAGAATATCAAAGTGGAGAGGTCTAAGTTGTAAAATATTAACTATTTGAGCATTCGGCTATGTCTTTTGGCCTCCAGAAATTACAAATATTTATAGATTTGAAATTCAGACAACTATTTGAAAAATTGACAACAATACTTTATGGTTAATCTGTATCTTCTTCACCAGTTTCCTATGAGTGTTTCAATTATTTGATTGCTTACATTTTGAAGGGAGAAAGGGAAGAGGAGTATAGAATTATGGAAGCTGATTCAGAGTCTGACTTAATAAATATGACAATCAAATATGAGGATTTTTGGAAACAAAGACAAGTGATGCTAGCCCGAAGGCTGAACTTAATGTCAAAGAGGGCGTTCATGCAAAGTAAAACAGTGTATCTAGTAAACTAGAGAAATATCATCTTTGGAGAAAAAAAATCTCTAAAGATTTTTTTGCCACTTTTAACAGACAACAACAAAAAAGCCCTAGCTGTACCTCAGGATATGATCAGTCTTTTTGAACTGAATTTGTTCAGTGCTTTTTGTTCTTCAGTGCTGTCTGCAAGCATTCCCTGTCTCAGTCATAAGGCTCAGAGTTTGGCAGTTATATTTCTTTGTTATATTTTCATCATGTGAGATAAAAAGTCACGGATGAATGATATAATGGAAACAAATGTTACCTGTATCTGAGCAGGGGGAAAAAAGCCCTCAGTTGCACTGAATCGGTGCTCTTACTCTTTCATAAAATTGTTGGAAATTTTTTGAAAATGTTAGGTGATTTTTTAATAGCTTTTTTTTCTCTGCTCAACCAAACTACCTCTCTCCCAGAAGTGAAGTTCAGTAGCCACCTGAGTGGTAGCATTTCTCAGGACAGCAGATGTTGTAAGTATGATATGTTCAGCTTCTGTGGGAGGGGATGAAGGCTGCATCACTCTCGAGGAGCCCCCGGAGGTTAGCTTAGAGCAGCAGTACAGCTTTGGAGGAAGCTGTCAGCCCTCTGGGCTACAGGGATATGCTCGTTTTAATAAGTACATTGCACAAGACAGTATCTATGATTTAAACTGTATTTATTTATTTTTTTCACAATAAAGTCTTTTGTTAAAATAATGATTAATAAGTCCAAAGGCACATAGTTAATTTCTGAAGAATATAGAATATTCAAAATACCAAGCAGTCCTAGATATTTTAGATGTGAATAGAGCCTGAACAAAATACATTCTACAGATGGGAAGTTTGGCTCATCCCTTGCTCAGAGATTTGAATTTGAGCTCTATTTGTTTTTACCAATTGTGAAGGAGTTAGAGATATGAAGATTGTTTCATTGCATTCAACAGTGGCTCTTCAGCTAAAAAATATTTTATTTGTTTAGTCAGCATAACCATTCTTGTGCGGGAGGAATTGAGAGGAGGGTAAAAATAATAGGGTCTGTAAATACATATGCATTTTCTAGATACATGCCATATATATAGCAATCAGTTACTTTTCAGAATGTGTAGTGCAGCAGATTTTGAGAATATTGTATACGACTTGTACTTTCATTTCTTGCTTTAGTATTTGTTGATGGCAAACACTTCATATATCTCATGTTTTTTCAAGTTTAGCTGCTTATGCTCTTCCTTAATTAGTTACTGAAAGATTAGAGTTTTTTAATTGCACATGTAGAAGTAAACACGTCAAAAAGTTGCTAAAAACTTAAAACTGAACGTGAAGTTATCAACCTGTTAAAACTCGCATTTTCATGACCAGCAATTGAGTGAGCTAAATCAGACAATACTTTAAATATGACATGACATAGTCCTCTGTATTTGCTTTAATATATTTTTCATTATTATAAAATCTTTTAAATCTGGTGTTCATAGGCATGAGGGCTGGTTTAGCTCAGAGGGTAGAGCGTGGTGCTTGAAACACCAAAGGTCGCGGGTTCGATTCCCGTTCGGTTCTCACGTGTTGCCTGACCTAGTCGAGAGGTGGCGTCCCTGCCCACAACAGGGAGATTGGATTAAAATGATCTCTAAGGTCCCTTCCAGCCCAGGCCATTCTATGATTCCATGATTCACTGATCTGCTCGTTGAATTTGGGCAGTCATAATCAAAATGTCCTGCAGAAAGTCATTGACAGACAGGTCTAAAATGAGACTGTAAGATTGCCTAGCTTTATATTTCCAAATAAAGGCATGTCTGCCAGAAATGAAGGATGAGGTTCTGGTTGATCTAAAGTTATTATGAGTAGGGGGTGATACAGACATACATGGTAGTGATGGACAAAGATCAGAGAGACCAGAACATCAAGGGGAGGGAGAAAGGTGAATTAAGAGATCAAAGATTGTAAAGAAACTAGGGGGAGAGTTGGCTTCATCTTCTTGGCTAAAAAAAAAAGTGTGTTGTTTTTAGTGAAAAAAACTAACAGTAGCATTGGGTTTTTTGCTGTAAAAGATCACAAAAGCTGATGTAGCCAAACGAGTTCAACTGCAGAAGTGAATTGGAACATCTCTGCCTCTTGTGTCCCTTGTTATTTAACAGTAAGGTGATTTTTAATGAATGAACAGTTAAAAAAATTACTCTTTTTATTTCATTGAACACTGTTCAGAAACGAAAAGCCTAACAATAAAGAGCAGCTAACCTGGGCAAGGTGATTGTGTCCATTTTTCATAGTAAGCAACATTTGACACCACACGAAGGACTTGAACTATCAGAAAATCACATGGAGAGTAATATCTGGAGAGCGCAGGGCACTGAAGGTTGTGCAGTATGAGATGGCAATTTATTTACCTCTTTGTCAACGATTTGCTTTGTAAATGTTGAAAACTCACTTTTTCCGCTCCAATATGTTTTTTTCTCATTCCTTAAGTAATCACAGAAAAGCACAGTTATTTATTAATTCTTCTTTTAATCTTTCATTATTCAAGAAAAGAGCTTACTGAAACCTGAGGTCAGATCTCTTTAAAATTGGCTATTTATAATTAGGCAGTGAAAGCCATACCTAAATATTTAAAGCAGTTTGAGATGTTGAATACCCATAACTCCCAGTGTAAATACACATTTTGCTTCTAAGAAGACTAGAGAGAGAATGAAATCTGTGTATTTTTGGAGGTTTTGAAAGATCATGTTAGAAAAGTGTCTGTCCAAAATGGTTCAGATACAGTTGATTCTGATCCAGAAGCATTATTCCAGGACCGTTTTTCTTATTATCTTGCACTTCTTGGATTTTAAAGATGTAGCATTAAATGCCTAGGTGTAGTATGACAGTTTTAAAGACACTTTCTACAAATCATAGCTTTTTATGTAATACATAAAATTAACTGAGACTCTGAGGGAATGTGTCTACAATTTCCCCCATCTTGTCGGTGGTAGGCAAGGCTTTGTCGTAAAACTTTGTATAAAGAAGAATGTGTGAGAGCACACTTGTGCTGGGCCATATCCTAAGTTTCATTTAAAACACAGTTTTCTCTAGAATGAATTTGTACATGAATGTTTGCATGATAGCAGATGCAGTGGGAGTAAAATTTCTCATGCATGAGTTGCACTGGAAACAGTTGCTGCAGTTTGGTGAATGATTCCAGTTCTGTTAAATTTTCTTCTACAAATGTGTACCTAAAACCAATGTATCTACCACCAGGTTCTCATCACATTCTAGAGAATGTAGTACAGCATTCTCATTTCTAGTACCTGAAAATTATTAAGATAAGTGTCCTCACCCTCGAAGTTAAAAAGCAGTGGTAACACAGTCAAACTGTAGTAACTTTATTTCATGGCTTTCACAACAGACCTCATAGTAGTAGCCTCTTAAATTTACAGGAAAAGAATAATTTATTTTTTTTAATACAGCAATTTTTCCTCTAGGATTATGTGTTTAACAGATGTCTACTGTACACCTTATCTAGGGAGTTGATTCTTTGTTTAGTATAAGTAGCACTGGGATCACAGTAGAAGAGAAGGCTAGCTCCTTTGCTGTCTGCAGACTAGATTGCCTTAAGAGACATTGAGACCAGTAGAGAAAAAAGAAATTACACTGATCCAATAGATATACTGCTGAGAGGTTTCTATTATATTCTTACCTCAGACATTGTACCACCATTAAATTCACACTTTCAGGCCCTGGGAATCAGGTCAGCATGACAGAGAAGTTTGGCTAAAATGAATCTGCTATATTAGTTTTTGTGAAAATGATTAAGCTCTGCAGGTTCAAGATCAGGACTATTTTTCAAGCAGTCATTGTTTCAAAGCTAGGCAAATAGACCCTAATATAAAAGAGAAAGTGATAGGGAGACAAACAAAAATGAAATTGAGTAGCAGAGTAAACAAACTACCTGAATACATGATCTCAGGTAGAAAACATCACAAAGTCATTTATTTGGCACTGTTAAAAATCAGCTGGCAGGCAATTTTATTTTTTTTTTAAGTAGACTGCCCATCAAATAAGCATTTATAATCAAAATTCTTACAACGTTCCCAAAATTCCTAAAGGCAATCATCTCCACTCAAATTAGTAACTTGGATAAATCACCATTAATTAGCTAATATAAGCCAGCAGGTGGTTTTGAGCCCAGAGAGATTCCCTGGTTATTTAAATTATGTATACTATACTACACCAAAGATAGAGTAAGTAAAAGGGGAACAACAGGCACAAGTCTGTTTATAAAAAAAACTGTTTAGGGATTGATGCTCAGCTAAAGTCTTCTCCAACTCCCACATCCTACCCAAAGGAATACAAGGCGGCTTTGACCCTCAGCTTAGATAATATAATCGAGGAATGTTCTGCAAAGTTCCTGTTTCAACACAGAAGTATATGCAGGAAACAAGATCTGCCTTGGAAGTTTGCTTGAAAAAGTTTGTTCTAAAGATACGGAGATTACTTGAGGATGGACATGGCAGTGACTGTTTTCTGAAAGTGCATCATTGAAGCTGCAAGGATAGCCTTGCCAGCATACACGTCAATCACAAAACTAGGTAACGATTCTTTTTTGTGAGCTTGTGGTAGGCACTTCCTGTAAATAAATAAAATAAATATTACATCATTTGAGAGATGTTCTGCAACCAATGCTCTCATACTCGCTTGTGGACGATAACTGCTAGGAACCACACTGAACATTTTTACATTAGTACAGCAGAAGAGAATTTGAATTTTTTTTTAAATACTAGTACTGGTAACTTCATGAAATCCAAAAATTCTTGAAAAATCTGACCCAACTCTGCAGGCAAATTTATTGTTTTGCATTAATTTCTATTTGTGTGGAGTGTTACTTCTAAGAATGCTAAGGATTGCCACACATCAGACTTATACTTGGGGGCCAGGCAAATGACACTGTGTGGGAGGAAGTAGCAAAATCAACACAAATATTTGTATTTGTCACAGCATCTCTGAAGGTCTGGACTGCAATGCAGTAGCAGTACTTTAAAAAATTAAAAATCCTGCCCGGTTATACTGAGTGATGCTCAGGTCTGGTAGTAATATTTAATCTCAGTGCATGCTCTTGGATCATCCATGCTTTTCATATTCATCAACTCAGTGTAATGCTCTGTTTACAAAGAATGCATATCGCAGTGTATTACTGCCTCTGTGTCTGGCAGACTCATTGCTGGCATATCCTTCATGCTGGGTGATGTATTTTGATGAACTTGTTTTCATACATTTTTGCAGGTTTCTAGTCTATCACTTTTTTTTTTCAATGTAAGTGATAAATGTATTATAATCATATTATCCAATAATTATTCAGCATTTTCATTCAAACACAAGTTTCTACAAATTGAGTCTGTTCGATACCAGAGGTAAGAGTGTAGAAGGTTTTTTTCATTGCCATTTTATAACCAAATCCTGAAGTCTGCAGCATTTTGCTTAACAGAGAAAACATGAAGTCTGTACCTACCTAAGTTCTTCCCACTTCTGCAATAAACGTTCTAGCAACTGGACTTATCCCACGTAAGTGGGGAGTTAAGGTGGTTCCCCAGTTACTTGAACAAGCCTCAAGACATGGAGTCTTCACAATAACATTCCAATTAAAAACACTTTTCTGTGGACTGTTTCCTATGGCCTCATAGACCAATGCTTCCTCAGTGCATCACATTCCTCATAGAAGAGGACAGTAGATACATAATTGTTGAAAGCATGGAGACAGATGCACGTTGTCAACTTCCCGGCTGTTTACAGAGACTCTGTTAAAAGATTTTACGGACTAGAGTCTTGTTTGTTTTCCTGCAGACTTCTTCACCCAGCACAAGTCTCCACAGTCCTGCCACAATTGCTCTAGGTCACGCTGCCAGAAATGAGGGAGCCTGAGCAAGAGTGTGTGTGTGAAGGCCTGGACAGCACAGTTCGCCCAATTTGAGGGCAATTTTGCCTCTTTTTAAAGGTTTCCTCAAGCTCTGCCCTAGCTTCTTTGCACTCTTCTGCTGAAAAAGAGTTAGGGCATAAGCAATGATTTCAGAATGTATCCTCAGTCAAAGGAAAAGGAAAAATGTGTAAAAATAGTAACAACCATGACTAATTCACTAGATGAAATTAATTCCATGTAAACACAGAAGTAATATCACTTGTTTTTAAAAAGAATGTGTCCTACATTGTATTTTAAACCACCTTAAAAATTCCTTTTTTTTTTTCTGCACATGGTGTAGAACTATAGAACTGTTCAGGGAAAAAGAAATGCAGACTTGTTGCTCAACAAATGCAACAGTGCCCTTTGATATCTTCTTTTGGACTTTGTAATAATGCTGTGACTACCGCTGTTCACAAATATTTTATTTATAAAAACTATTCTCCCACAGGGCTGCTGCAGATGATCTGCAAGCTGAAGACTAGCCTGTAAACTCTACTTGCTCTAGGAAATGGTGCTTCTGTTTTTCAATATCAGGCCTTGGGTTGGGATTTTTAGTAACTAGTAGAGCGCTCCCAATTTCAATATATAGAGCAAGGGATCTAGCTCTTGGGCAAAGTGTTGAGAAATGAATTCCATGTCCAGTCTCCTTATGACAATGCTGTTATGTTCTATTGTTGACAAAATCTGTAGAAAAACAGTCTGAATGCCTTTACATTAGCAAGACGGGTAGAATTAGTGTTATTTTTGCAAGTAAAAACAATCATTCCCTGTTTTGGAAAGAGCAACGCTCTCAAACCATCATTTGTTTGCAGTTTTTGAATGGAAGCCAAATAGGCATTAATGCTCAGAAAATGTCAAGTTTAATAGAATGAGTTTTAGTGGCCAAAAATATGACATTTAGAGAGTGATGAAAACTCTGGGATAGTGTTTAGGAGAAGTGAGTTAAGTCTGATTTCATACAGGGAACAATTGAAGAGTTCATCTGTAGGTTTTTTATGTTAGCCCTTCTCTAATCTCCATGGTTAGAGATTGTGCTGTTTCTAATAATAACATAATGTACTGAAAAAAATTACTGTAGTAGGCCAGATCAAAGACCTATCTAGTCTGGTATCTGGCTAATAGATTAGGAAAAAATATAAGAACAGGAAATTTGGAAGCAATACTTGTGTCTAGTATTCTCTCCACATCTTCAGCAGCCTGCAAGTTAGGAACTTTCTGAAGAAGTTGGATGTAGATCCCACTGTATTTAATAGGCTTTCTGTACTTGTCCATTAATTTCTCTGGTGTATTTCTAACTATTGCATAACTTTGGCAGCCAAGACACCTCACTGAATTTCACGGCTAAAATACAGCTTCTTCATCTGTCCATAGCTCATTTTTTTGCAGTTTTGGTTGTTGCTCCTCAACTTGTGCTCCATGAGAAGCAGTTAGTTATTTCCCACCCTATTCTTCATGGCACTCATGAAAATACATGCATCTCTTGATGACCCACTATCAGTCATTTTTCTATGAAGTTGAAGCTTGCCATCTCCTCGTACATAAAAGACTATTTTCCGCATGTGCATTAATTTCTATTTATCAACACTGAATTTTATCTGATGCTTTATTGCCCAGTCACAAAATCTTTCTGGAAGTTCTTTAAAGTTTTGATTTTGATTGCCCTGTGTAATTTTTTATCAGCAGTAGATTCTGTGACATGGCTATTCACTATCACTTTGTGTTCTTTTTTTCTTGTTGTTTAACTGCACAAATTCCGCCTTAGATCCCTGTTGAATTAACTACCTATCTGTCTTCACAGTAAAAATCAATCCATCTATTCCTACCTTTACTTCATACCTTTAACCAGTTATTAGTCCAGAGAAGATATCCAAAGCATTCTGAGAATCTAATAAACCAGATAATACTTATCCTGATCCTTATACATTCCTCAAAAGAATAATCTGAGACCTCTACAAAAGCTGTTTTGATTTCTTTTCCTCATTATAACATTTTAATTCACTTACCTATCATTATAACCTTTAGTTGTAGCTAATCTGATGAGTGTAGAAGTCATGTTTTTACTGGTGTCTCTCCTCCCATGGAAGAGTCTTGTTTTTAATTAATGTCTTGTTTAGCACTTCATATTCTTCTGGTATTGAGCATGATTTAAGCAATACCTATGTACCTGTCCTTTAAACTTCTTGAGCAAATACCACTTTCTTGCCTGATTAATTTCTGTTTGTTCTAATCCTCATCCAATGGTGTTTCAATTCAGGACTCTTCCTCTCACTCTTACTTAGAAAATAAAGATGCTGATGCAGATCTCTGCTGGAGGTCTTCCTTCTTGACTACCATCTCAAGAATACATTTTGCCTTTCTGCTGTTATTTGCCTTTCTGCTGTTATTCCTTGAGCTCTCTTTTTTTCAGTGTGTGTATTTTATTTTGGGGGGATGTGTTTTTGAAAAAAATATTAAAAGAAACATGTGATTATGCCTTTTACCACTATTTTAGTGTAAGGACGCAAATGGAAAGAGGAAAACAATGCAATCTGTGGAAAAGTGGTATGTGGAGTCTTTGCTCTGTTATCTTTGTGCAATCCTCATAACATAAAGCAATGGACTAACTTGTATTTTTATTCCTATACCCTGAAATCTTTCACCTTTTCAATTTTAGAAAATTGTCTCTAATGTCTTGGCATTGTGGAAGTTAACATTAGTGTTCGGTTTAAAAACAGGTAGTCATCAGCTGCTTGTAAGTGTCGTGAGGGTGTCAAGTTGCTGTTCTTGCGTTGTAGCAGTGAGCAGGTTTCTGTGTCAGCTGCAAATGAGGAGGATACAGAGTGATTGCAAAACAACTTAAGTTCTCCCATGCTATCCAAGGGAATTTCTGACAGGCATGTCAAACTACAGAGGCCTCGATTCTGCTTTTTAATTAAGAGCTATATGTTAGAGACATCTGTACCTTCCTTCTTGCATGTTGAAAAGTCCAGGGGAAGTTTCCATAGTAATCAATGGCAGAATACAACCTTATGTGATAACTGTTAGTGGCTTACTGTTTCTTCATTGTATTGTCTGATTCATTAGTTATTTGAAAAAAATAGCTGTGTTGTTCCTGACCATTCCCACTCTTTCTTGCTTCATACTTCTTTCCACATTTTTGCTATCTTCAGGATTTCCTTCCATCTGTTCCCTGCATTTCTCTCCTAACAAGGACTTAACTCCTAGTCATTTTCTCACAGCACTCAGGGGTGAAGTTTGGCTTGATAGCAAAGTGTCATTATTTGAATTGAGAGACAACATACTAACCAAACTGAGAGTGGAAGAAGCAGCAAGGCATACTGCTTTAAATTGTCTGCCAGCTTATGCAAATACCACTGTGTTAGTTATTGATCAGTCAGTGGAGGAAAACTTTGAACCTCTTTGGGGAAACAAATGGAGAGAATAGAAAACGTCAGCACTCAAAGAAATGATTTGTATCTGCTAAGATTTTTGCCTGGTCATCCAAAAAGGGAGGGCAGGGATTTGAAAAAAATAAAAAGTCCAATTCGTGATCTTTTTTTTTTTCCCCCCACTTTGGCTAATCTCTTTGTAAAGGAATCCTGAAAGGTTCTAGACTTGCTAATTTGAAAATTTAAGATGATGTGGTGTGTGCTCTGTGGTACATTGTGAGCTTTTGGTAGTTATCTTTAAAGCTCGCATGTTACATTTTTGCCAAATTAGATTGTCTCACAATGGTGTGATGTATACTTGAATTAAGATCTCATGATTTTTTAAAATGTTTGAAAAAATTCAAAGAACAAAAAATGACAAATCACATCCTTTTTTCAACAGCTTAACTTTATAACTTTGCAGTTTCCTAAGCTTGCTAGTTTCTCTATTTACTTTCTTTCCATAGTCAAGACCTATATTTAAAAGAACAATGCATAAAGGTATGTAGGTAAAAAAATCACCTTAGATTGATATAGTGTAACCCTTTTAAGACCTTCTCTGCAGACGTAAGGCCTCTTTGCTTTCGTGTTAGTCAAGTATCATCATAATGCAGTACTAAAAAAAAAAACCGTAAAATCCAGACAGATACCCTTTTAAGCTCGCTAGTGTAAGCTCTGCATGCAATGAAATACTTAATGTGTGTTCCACATCCCACCAGTTAGCAGAGTACATGCACATACACAGATGAGTAAACACTAACTTAGAAGACTTCTTTAATTAAAGGATAATGTTGATACAAGAACAGACTTTTTTTTTTTATGAACTGACATTGGTAGATACAGATAGGTTTAGGTCAGGAACTCAAAATAATGAAGTATTGAAGAAACCCTAGAAATAAAGTGTTATGAACTTCTGGTAGAGTAGGACTTAATACTTCAGTGTACAAGATTATATCATGTGAATGCTGCAGTTGGACTATGAACCTAAAAATTCAGAGGGTTTTGATTCAAGATTGCAAACTAAAAAAAAAAAATGAAAAATTGAGATTCTCAGAAAGTCCTTGATGCCCGATTCAGTGATTATGACAGTAGCTTATTATTCCCTTCATAATTCCCTTCTATTCGAGATAGTTCTTTATGGTCTCTTTTAAGACTATTGAGGATCTAATTAGTGTGGTTTTAATTTCCCTCCCCCTCCTCTTTTGTTTTGTTTTGTTTTGTGGTTTGGGGTTTTTTTCGTATAACATCTTTAGAAGTGGGATTGAACTATAGTCTTAATATGGTTGAGGAGAGTTGGAATACAAATATAGTCTTAAGAATTTTAATTCCCTTGGTGGCTTGAGTGGGAGCTAAAAACCTTGACTTAGCATTTTATAGAAAATATCTAACTCTACAAAAAAATGTTTCATTAGAATCACCATGTTTCAGTTGCCATTAATGGAAGAATTCAGTTCAAATTATTAAAATTATAACCATTATTATCAGTCCTCCCCATGGTTAATGAAGAGACTTGTGAAGTTTTACAAGTTTAGGATTTTGCTCAGACATGAAGCACTAATTTGGCAGTAATGCAGCTCATGTTAAGTTATTTGTTTACCCTTACTTTTGGTGAATAGATATTTCCTTGACAAATGCATTATATACAAAATAATTAATTATCATTGTCTTTATAAATCTAGTTGTCCAAAACCAGATTCAGAACCCTTCAAAATAAATGTCTAGCATTTCATTATTCAAGCTTCTCTACTAAAACTACTTTTAAAATGCCAGTAGCTGTAGTCTTTATTTATTTGTAACTCCTTTGTGTGTGTGTGTAATTAAACTTCAGAATCAGTTATAATAAAATACTCTGTTTTGTTACAGTATTACTTAAAAGCTCCCAGGGAACTGAGTTGTAAATATTACTCTCTGTGACATGTTTTCCCTATAAAATAGGAAAACCAATTTCATACTAAACTTGCCTTTTCATATAATCATTAATTGTGAAGTTTTTTTGCCATTACGAACAGTAATATGAATGCAAACATATCACAGAGAAGTGCATTTGAGAAGCCTGTACTTTTAATATAGGTGAATGGACTTGGCAATCTCTAAACTAACAATGTCCTGGAAGAGGACAAAATTATTCCTGTCTGAATTTTGCTTAGATGGCTAGAACAGTGAATAGTAAGAAAGACTAACAAAAATTCAGAAGTGATTTAGCAAATGTGCAAATGTGCTTTCACTGATGTAGTGATTCTTGTCTGAATCAGGTAACATTATCAATGACATAAATAACACATCGAGTCATTCGCTTGTGCTCCAAATCAAAGTCTCTTGGTCTGCACAAGTCACTCGCATATTGCTGGCTTTTGGTATTGTCTAGTCTGATTTTTCCCCTTCATGGCTGTACCCAGGTGTTACAAAGAACTAAACTTAGACTAATCCTCATGGAACTTTCCAAGTAAGAGGGCTGGTGCTGGGATTGTGTTACTCCAGAAGTGCCCACTTTTGGGAAAGATTCAAACTGTGTGTTAAAATCTCCGCTTGACTTAGTGTGAACTCCATCCGTCTCCTTGAGGCGAGACAGCAGTTTTTGATAGTGTCAAATGGTGATGAATTGTCCAAAGGAACAACTTTTGTGTCTGTTCTCTATGTGTTGTTACAGGAAATCTTGCCTCACTGCCTCACAGGCTATCTTGTTTCCATGTCTTGGCTTCAGTTTATACTGTACCAAATCTCTAAGAGTAGCTTTTAATTAGAAATTCCTTGTAGTAAGTCTCTAATGTGCCACGTTATGACAACTTAAGAGGTTCAGGGGAGAAAAGTACATGGCTACAAATGATGTAGTGCAGGATGAAGAACTTTAGTGTCAATAAAAGATAGAAGAGAATATTCCTTTTCTTGAAGAGGTATTGCGTATTCTGTCTACACTTGGGGAGGAGTAAAACCACAGAGAATTAAATACAATGCTAATAGTATGACTAGTGCACAAATTGGTACTTAGTTTTGGATTAGTATTAGAAAACTGATCACTGTGAAAGTTATTTGCATGTTAAACAATTGCATTAATGAAGCATACTACTGTTAAAACAAATGTGTAGTTAAAGTTCTTACCCAGAAGTAGAACACACTAAAACTAACATTGACTTTGTTTTCTGTTCTTTCAAGTACACAGACTTACAGATAGGTTCAAAATATTTTATTTAATTACTATTAAAATTTAAGTCAGTGGTAAAAATGGGCATCTGGTGAAAATGTGCACTGCAGCTTACCCTAAAGGAAGAAATATTGAGCTGATGAAAGCAACCTATAGAGAATGTGAAATAGCAGCCAAGCGCTGACATTCTAGGAATGTCTGTTCATAGATGTGCAAGTTTTATTTCACATTGTCCTCACCTTTCTCAATAAGAATGAATGATAGCTTCACTTTGTGATTTCCCAGCTTTTAAGGGTCTATTTTTATTTATTTTTTATGACCAACCTTACACTTGTTAAATGTAATTTTTGCTTTATGTAACATAAAAAAGAGCACATCTGCAGCATGCTGTCCCATGAATTAACAAGAAAGACTGGACATAAGACAAGAAATCCTTTAAAAACATATGTTCACATTAAATATCTGGGCTATCTCAGTAAAGGAGGTCTTATGGGGTCATTTTTGATGCAGTGCAAGTAAACCATTTCTGCTCTTCTCAAATAGTTTCTTTCAGGTTTATATTGAGCTTGTATAAAGGCATATTACATAAATAAGGGCTTAGTTTGTACATTAGTCTTTTACATCTTGGATTCTTACTAAATCCTTGTTTTTACCAACTTGGTGCTTAAGAGATATTGATTTGTGCTACACATGTCTATGGCATTTATTTTGATATGTCTGGGATTAAAAACAAAATTAACACGCATAATCAGTTTTCTTAGAATTAAAAAGGGTGCTTTGGTACCTTTGGTTAAACTCTTCTGAAGAAAATGATAGTAAAAGAGATGTGATAATAAAGGAATTGATTTATTCAATCACTGGGTATAAAAACATTAGCCCTGGGAAGGAGCCTTCCTCTAAGAGCTTTAGCTGCCCAGTCTCACTTGTGTGGCACAAAATAATTTGCATTTTTAGAGGAATTTCATGTCTTCTGTGAGCTCTAGTGAAACATGAATAAATTGCTTTCTTTTCCTCTTTTTCTGATTTTATAAAGCTGAATCCATTAGGGGCTGAGTCAAACTGTAATGAAAGAAAGGCAACATCCGAGATGATGGAAACCCTGGATTAGATTTCTTAGTAGTCCAAGCCCAGCTGTCATGGCCTACATGTCAAGTTAGTGCTCTTTGGGGAGGCCCCACAGTACATGTGAATATTTTTTTTAACTACTGCCTTACAACAAGTCACTAAAACAGCTAGGAATTAAACAGAGAAGCAAAGATTAAGAATTAAATAGAGCCACAGCAAGCAGTTCACCAGAGAGATTTGCAGTCAGGGAAGTAAACCTCTCCAAGACTGTTAGCCTACCACCATTTGCCTGACAGCCTTGCCTGTGACCCACCGTGCTCCCTTCGTGCACGCTGAATTTATGCAATCGCCAAAGATGCGTGTGAAGGACGCGGTCGCTCGTGTTTCTGAGCGCACTGGCCTGGCGCTGCTCTAGCCCAGTCTGAGTTCACCACAAACCAACGTTGAGCTCAAAAAAAAAGCCGCTGCAAAAGATTGGCATTTTTATTCTGTTGTATTCCAAATGTTCCTCTTAGCTGGTTTGGAATGTAATAGGTGCTATCTAAACAGAACCCAGAATAACCCAAAGTGTGGTTTCTAGTTTTATGCCTCGTAAATGAATTTGCACACCAGGGTCAAACTAGAACTCTGCTATTGGAAGGGCACTCTCCAAGATTTGTGCCTGTGAAATATTCCTTCCAATGAAACAAGGCTTTGCTTGAAGCCTCGTAAACCTGCAAGCAGGGGTGTCTTATTAGAACTTGTAGCAAGAAATTTTGTCTATTGTGAGCTTTGTGATGAGGTTGAAACCTGATTTGACCAGATTCCAGCATAGATTTTAAGGGGAAAGCTGCACATCTACTGTTTATATTGGGAAGACGTGCTTTGCTGTCAAAGCACCAAACGTTCATCTGAGTACAGTCTGGTGCTAAATTATCAAATTACCGTTACCCATAATCTTCTACCTAATGCTTGGAATTTACCTGGCTTTCGAAGAGATTTGCTTCATCACATAAAGGGGGTGATGGCAAGGGGTCCCCAGGCCTGTAGCAGATTCAGATAGCCAAAATCATCTTAAATTCCACATTCCTTTTGTGAATTTGGGGAAATTGTGGTATTTTCATACCTATGGTAATTTCAAAACAGGTTTCTTGGACTGTAAGAACGGTTAAAAAACACCAGATTTTCCAGAATTCCTTTGACTTGTGCCCTGGGGAAATTTTTTTTCATATTTCTGAGCTGGTGACTTCACATGATTTACCATGTCTTAGTAAGACATTTCAAGCTGGCGGTAGCTGTAACTGAAATGGTCCTTGCCTCCACTTCCGTCGACTCATGGAGTGACATCTTTTACTTTATGAAGACATCTGTTTGCCTGGTGGATGTTTCTAAGTTCTGCTGTTCCTACAGCCGAACAATGTGATTGGTGCAGCATAATTCAAAGTGAATTTAAAATTACTGGTCAAATGTCTTCTAAAATGACCTGTTTTGAAGCAGTTTGGCAAAGCTGACATGACTGTGCTGACTTCAGTGAAGCTGCAATGGTTGCATCACTCGAAGATTAGGCCCAGGCTAGCCAGAGCATTTATTTTGAAATTCTAGCTTCTACTGGCGTGTTTTTAAAAATCTCTGTAGTTCTCTAACTTTCTAAAGTAGCTCACAAGTCTTATGCTGACTGCTAATAAAACAGAAAATCCATTCCCATTTTTCAGTGTAATCTTTTTTTCATGTAAATCTATTTCTCATCAAAAGAAACAGATACATGGCCTGAAAGCTGGAGTTCTCTGCTTATCTGTAAAGATGGAGGAAGACAAGTTGTCCCAAGTTGTCTGAAAGAACATGGCCATAAATCCAAAAAAACTAAGAGGGAGAAATCCAACACTCGGTGTTGCTTTGACCATGAAAAGTGTTGTTCCCAATGCCTGGTGAAGAGAAGTAGATCTGATCTCACTCTGTTGGTAAAATCAGCAGTGAAAGCTAAGAGATAGATGCTTCTCCAAAGTGCCTGGGGGAAGTATCTCACATAACACTGTATCCATGTCACGGCATGTGAATGCAAGGACCCTATGTAAACCTGGACCTTAATTTCCAGCAGCTGGGGTTTTTTGTTGCTTTTTTTTTTTTTTTAAAGAGAGGAGTAGGAGCACTTTGCATCCGTCTTGGACTTAGCTGCCACAGAGAATGGTATTCTCCCCAGAAAACCTCAGTCACAGAAAGCTTGATACTTCCACAGGGAATTCTGTGTCTTCTTTGTAAAGAACATAATCTTCCAGATGCTTCCTCTACATCGTCTTAGCCAGAGAGGATGCACTCATGCCTAAGATGCAATAGAAGAAATAAAACTAAAGTCATATAAGGAGAAAAAAAAAATCTCCCTGGCATTTTTTTTTTTTTGGAGCAGATGCATTGCTGGATTTTCTCTGCTTCACTGGTTTCAGTTTCTGTACCCAGATGATATGTTTGGCTAAGCTCTTGGAAGACAGTTTCCCAGGCAAAAAAAAAAATTAAAATCCTGCTTTAGAGAGGCCTCAGATGATAAAGTTTGTGAGCCACCAGGCAGAGTAGTCACTGGAGATGCTGAAATAAAGGAGTCTCAACCATGAAGAAGTACTCTTACACATAATTATAGAGGAGTAGGTAAGCCTTCAGAGGCCAGAAAACAGCAGAGCCAAACCAGAACATAAAGCAGATCTGCTGAACAAGAAACTCTCAACAAAATTACATAGAGCACTCATGTCAAAATACAGAGATAAAAGCAAAAAGAACTAAAATCAGAAATACTTCTAATCAGAGCAGTCTGATACCGTATTTGAACCTCAGTATGCTAATGGAATATAATTAAGCAAGAGGAAGTCTTTAAGTAATCTGAGCTTTCCAGCTTTGGCCTCCTTTGGGACACCTTTAAGGGACCTGAATTTCAGAGAAAGGGGTGCTGAGCATTCTGACAGCCAGATCCTTTGAAGACACATCAAGCTGCATATTCAGAAATAAATATCACATCCTACCAGTGATTTAAATACTGAGCTTCTCTCTTCAGTGACATATTTTGCTCAGTGGATTTTACAAAAAGCAGTTATGAACTGTCCTGCTATCCTGTCTTGCAGTTGTTAATGGGGCCTTTACAAAAGTGCTTAACAGATTTAATGCAGTATATCTATAGGAGTAAAGGATAAGGTATGAGGTATTATGTGTAGCCATGCAAGAAAGTTGCATAGTGTGTAAATTAGGCTCTTGAGCAGAGTTTTTAAAATTTTTGCAGGACACGGACTGGATTGATTTGGGAGAAGATGGCAAGAATTTTTCAGTGTACTGATTTGGGCATGAATTGGTCTTAGAATCATCCCTATGCCTGAAATCTGTGTTTTCACATCTACTGTATTGTAATTATTTACTGAGCAACTGATATACCTAGCTTTGCTGTAAAATGAACATAACAATGATAATTCTACCCACAAATTGGGAACAAATGTGCTGCCTGTGTTATGATCATTATGTTGTCTGAACCATTAGTCTACTTACTGCTTCTTTGCTCTTTACAATGAGATTAAATTTCATTCATAAATCTACAAACTTGTGTTAAAAACCTCTGTGCATATATCATTAAGATACACAAATTTTTGTAAAAGCCTATAGGAATATCTTTTAAAATGTTAGCCAAAGTTCTTCAGGACTATGGAATACCAGTTCTGTGAGCAAGATAAGGATTTTCCTTTCATAAGGATTTCTAAGTCGCTTTTGTGCTCAATTTTTAGTGGTGGCTCATGAGTCTTGGCACAGATAGAGGTAGTGGAAGTGGTTTTATACTGCTTATATGTTCTTTCCTCACCAACTCCTCAGGGCAGCCAAGGGTGAGTTCTACCATGAGAGCGAGTAGCTCCCCTTTGTGCAGAACTTTGCTTTCTCAGTAAGTTCCCCCCAGGCTTGGCTTGTCTTTAGGAGGGAGCAAGTAGGTTCCAGCTGTGATCTTTCTTCTGCATCCAGCTGAGGGGTGAAGGCAAAGAAATCTTTCTCTGGACCATCTTGGAATTCTACACACTGTGGAAACCTTGACTAACCAGCTGGACAGAGGCTCAGGCTGCTTTCTGTTGCTGGAAAAATTTGCCTTTCACTGAGAAAGTTTCAAGATACCGAGTACAAAACATTGTTTCCTTAATTTCTTCCTACCTTGAGTTGTAGTAGAGCCAGAGACCAGATGCTTTATTGAAACTTTAAACTAATAGTTTGCATTTCATATATATTTTGTTGGCAGTAAATGTAAAACTATAACTAAAAACTGTCTGCTATTTTGTTTAGGTTTCTCCACGTTTGAAGCGATCAGCTTGGTGACCATTTTTCAAATCTGATTTTTCTGTGTCACCAGAGTTTGTGCTGAATTTTTGTGATCTCTAACTTCCAGATACAAAAAAGACACAGCAGTGTCGTATTTTGGTCTTGAGAAAATCCCTTGTTTCTACCTACAGACAACAATTCGACCTGATAGAGCTGTTATTCAACAAATTGTTTGTGCAAAAGATGCTGCTATACTGTATTGTCACAGACAGTGTAGTATATACATATGTATTATCTTCACAATGAACAGAACTGAAAAATGTAAGATCAAGAGAGATTTCCGTTTCTGTACAAATGTCTGGCAGGTGCCCAAGCTATGTGAGAGAGGAAGATTAACTCATCTGAGAACTGTTGAATAAGAATAAGTAAACAACAGAAGTTATTAGGCAGGGGAGATTTCATATTCCTGTTAGTTTTTCTTATCCAAACTACAAAAAACTTGCACTTTCCCTATAGTGCCATAGTTGGAGTAGGCTCTTTAAAACCATGTAAAATAAATTGTGCTTCTCATTCATAAACTTACCCATCTGTGAAGCCTTTATTCAGAGAAACTTACCTGCTCAAATGCTTGCTGTAGTTCATTAAAGGCTCTCATCTGTACTCATAAAGACTCATTCATTGCCCTGAATAATATATACGGTATACTGAAAGAGAACCAACTCTTGCTTTTACAATCTAAATTAAACAACTTTGTCTAATAAAAGCAGCACTGTCTCATTTCTAACTAGGCCATAAGCCCTAAGGGTCTTGTATGTGTGCATTTATTTATTTATTTTTGCTAAATTGTCCTGCAAGGATCTGAAAGCTAAGTGAACCAAGCCGACTAAATTGTTTCTCTTTTCCTGCCTGCATAGAAAGACTGAAGCAAGCATGGACACAATTGTACTAAAGCAAATACTTGCCCATAAACTTATTCTAAAATGCGATTGGCTGGTGTCCTGTCCTTTTCTCGGTCCCAGCTTCTAACCTTTCTAATCTTGAGAGTTCATGTCTATTATATGTGGCTCTTACAAATGCCCGTGATTAATAACTGCTGTGATTCATTAGCCTGTGCTGTTGGTATTGTTTCCCCAATGGGAGCATTTGCTATCTAGGGATAGTCCATGATTACTCTGCCTTGTGGAACAGTAAGATGCTTTCAATCTAATGCACTGTCCATGTTTTAGCATAAAATAATATTAAGGCATCCACATAATGGAAGTGTCTGAAGATCCATTTTATTAAGCGCTGAAAGAAAATGTGTGTATGTTCGTATGTGCAAGGGGAACATAATCAGCAGATCTTTTTCACCAGGAACATAATTTCAGTAAGCTTTTTGCATAAAGATGCAGCTCTTTTGAGGCATAGTTCTTTGGATTAGGGTTGAAAAAATACTGTATAGCCAATGTCTTACTTTTTACAATTAACTTACTTAAATTATATACAGCCTATTCAAAGTACAAAAAATAGGGAATAGATATAGCTTTCTCATATTTGTTTCATTTTGTGGGTATTTATTTTAAATGCAATCTACCTTCAAGTACAAAGCTGTAGCGCTCTTAAAAGATTACTGTTTCAAGTTACTTCACATACCTTAACAGAGCATGTAACCTTTTTACATTGTGATCAACTTTTTGACAGTGCAGGGCCAGCACAGCTAATGGAATAATAGCCTGCAGGGTCCAGCTAAATGATATACGAATATAATCAACCTTTGTGATGACTATTCAAAAGTAATCCCTTTAGCTTTCAACCGCAACATATATTTCAACCAGGCAAAGTCGTATGAAGAAAATCTCTGCAGACTCCACTGATACAATATGGCCTTCATATCCCCACAGTGTGTTTGCTGCTCACAGTGAGTTTTAAATTTAAGGTAATGGCTACTGTATATTCATGTGAGCATAGAACAATACCTTTGATTTGTTGGAGAAATGTTACATTAGCTACCAAGGGCCCTATTCAGTAAACTTTGACACAACCCTTATATATGGTTTACTGCTTATTCTAAATGGAATATGCCTGATAAAAATGCTTTGCATGCCCAAATTGTACAAATTCATTAATCTTTATATTCATAAAACCTCCAAGTACAACTGCCCCCATCCCAAGTGGACCCAGTCAGGATACATGGCTAAACATGTAGGCCAAATCTGCTTTTAAAATAGCATTGCATCAGTTTTCATTTATCAAGACAGAAAAAAGTAGGAAGATCTTCTACAAACATGGGACATGCATGTTATTGGCAATCATAGTATTTTCTGCTTTATCTTTGTTTCTACTCCATTATATCATTTTACAGATTATATCACTGAAAACAACTGCATGACCTTTAAAAATGCAAGTAATTTTTAAATTACAACAGCGGGTTATATCTCATCAACTGAAGTACACCACTATGACAATCTAGCATACCCTGCCAAGTCATGGGGAGAGTATAAAGAATGTGGTGAGATGGTCTCGCTTTCTCTGTCCCTCCTGTGACAAAAAATACAGTGTTGGCTAGTAATGAGTCTGAATACATGGAATTAATTGTATTAAAGGAAAACAGATGTAATGAAAATACTGCGTTGCCTTACATTACTAATTTTGTATTTACAATATAGTAAGAGTTCACTCACATTAACAGCAGCAAATATGGCCATCTTTGCATACGTTCAGCTAAATACATGTGAAAACAAAACAGCACTGTTACTGTCTTTTGTTTGAGGTGTTGTATTATGGGCTTTCATGCCACTGAAGCAAGTTAGCTGTACTGGAAGAGTAGGAGGGTGTATGGACTTTTCTCTTATTTGTTTGCCATGTCATTTCTTGAGCCCGCAGGGAGTTCCAAGGATGAGTTGGCAATGCAAGAAGAACTCCTTCCTTTGTCTCCAAGCCCACCACCTGCTACTTTCAGTATATCCTACTTCATTCTTTTGTTGGAAGAGACAGTGAGAAATGGTCACCTTCTGCATGCTATTCTCATTCTTACTTTTGTTATCTCCTTAAAATATTACTTTTCTTTTTCTTCAAAGCAGTTTTGGCTCCCCAAAACAATAGCCCTCTTATGATTCTTCATCAGTTCATGGAGCTTTTCAGCAGAGTTCCTATTTAATAGAGTCCAACAGTATCTGAACAGTGTGAAACTTGGATTTGAGTGCTTTCCCATCACATGGGCATGTAAGTCAGGAGCTCAGGTGTTACCTGTTTCATTTTCTTTATAATGTTTTGAGAGCATGGTGCCTAGAATTCCTGTCCTCTGTGGCACTAGTGATCATTTTAGTTTCAGTCTTTGTAGGAGTGGCTTTCATTCTGTATGACTTTTCACGAATTATATTGTGTAAAGAACTAGCAAATCTGCCTATCTTTCTCCTAGGAACATATTGAAATGAGAATTTTAGAACTGTAACAATCTCTAGATAGACACGTGTAAACGACAAAAACAGAGATGCAACCGCTAGCTGCACTGAAAATTTGACCAGACAATTTTAATTATATTTTATCAACAGCAGTGATAATATGTCAGGAGCAGCATATTATGATTAATTATATTTACATACTATTAATACGTATTAATGTTTCTCTCTGCATTCTGTGCAGCACAGTAAGCTAGAAGGAGAATGCTTGATGGTGTGCTCTGTGGTGGTATATATGTATTATCATTATGAATATGAGATGCTTTTGCTGTTCCCAAATAGCACAGGCCAAACAAATGCCAAGAAAGCTCAGTATTCCATTAGTTATCCTTGATATGCTTCATATTTGTTGAGAGGGTATAACTGTTAATCAGACAATAATAGCTCTTGTGCAAGTGTGAAGACAAAAGGTCAAAAGGTGCATGAAAAAAGCAATTTATGCTGTAGTTCCCCATCTATCAGGTACATATTCCCACCTTTTTTGCATGTCAATGTATATAAGATACATTGATATCAGGGGCACATTTATGTGTATTTACTTGCAAATACATGTTTCTATACACATCTAGTCCCATTTTGGGCTTGAGTAACCCACCTGGCTTGCACCACTTTTTCAACAATGAGCTTCCACTGGAAAGAGCAATAACACTACACGGGTGTAAAGCTGGAGTAGGGCAACCTAGCTCAGACCCCTTGTTGGCACTTCTGAGCTGCCTGAGGCTCTCAGCCCCTTCACAGGTTTGAGTTCTGAAACCAAACTGAGAAGTTACAATCTTAAGAGCGAAGTCCCTTGTATTCAGTCAGGTTTTATTAGATTTTTTTTGTTTAGACATAGTCTGCTAGTAAAGGAATTTCCATTGATATACTTTAGGCCTGGTTTCAGCAAGTGTTACGTGGACTAACTTCGTTGTTAAATACAGAGCAAACCACTAATGTATGTTGCCCTCGTACAAAATAAGACTTAATCCGATAATGTATGATAATTCTCAGATATTCTTCATAGGTTTATTTATCCTATTCTTAATTACATACAACTATGAAGTTCTAGTTACTAGTTATACTTAATAAAAGCCTATGATATGACAAAACATAAATTTTATTGAGTTTTGAGTGGTCCAGTTGTTTGCATCTGTTCCAAACATTGTGTCAGCAGAGACACTGCTTTGAACATTTTCACCTCTACCAGAACTGGGTTAATGTATTTGTTTTGGACACGAATTAAATTAAGTTGCCATATAAGCACCATGGGTATTGCTGTGACTGAAAGACAGAGTCCAGTTTTAGGCATCACAGTGCAAAGTGGTGCTGACAAATTGAGGAGGATGCAGCCAAGGATTATACAGAGGTCAGAAAACATGAGCTTTCAAATATTGAAGAGACTGTGTTTGCTTAGCCTTAAGATGAGAAGATTAGAGGAAGAAAAATAGTCTCTTAAGCTATTCTATTAAGTTATTCTAAAAGAGGATGGTGTTCCTTTGCTCTTTATGTCTACCAAAGGTAGAACAAGACAAAAATCGGCTTAATTTGCAATAAATATTTATCTTAAGTATTAGGGAAGAAACTGAGCTGTAAGGCTGTGAAGCACTGGAACAGAGAGATTAGGGATGTTGTGAAGCGGCCTCTGTCAGAAGCCTTTGAGAATAGATTTAACAAATAGATGTCAGGGATGGACTAGATATATGTGCACTTTGTTCATTTGAGGAGGTGAACCAGATCAGTAGTTCCCAAAATAGGAAATAATGCCCCAGGGACAGTGTGGTTGTAACTAGGCAGAGGAAGGTGCGCTGCTGGAGAGTCACTGGGAATACAGCAGAAAACACAGCCAGGAGGTGGGAGTTTGCTACGGAAACAGAGCAAGGAAGGAACAAGGCTGAGCATCACAGATCAAGGGAGCAAAGGAAGTGTGTGGCTGCCAAAAGCTGTGGAGTTATTGCCTCCCAGGTACCTGAGAGGTGGCAGCCTCACTTATCCAACCTCCTCACCTTGCTGTTGCTTTCTGCACTGCTCATTTCTTCCCCTGGATAGTCTTCTTATTGCCTGCCATCTTTCAGTGCTGTTTTTGCCATCATCTTCTCCCAAATGCATTTTCCATATTGGGTCCCCAGCTGGTCCCACCTGGACCTATCCTGCAAAACCACCCTGCTTGAGAACTGCTGCACAGGAGTGCAAGAAATAAGAACAGAAATCCCTGTTAGTTTTGTATTTCTAGGATTATATCTTATGTGGCTCACCTCTGTGTTGTCTTAAATTTCCTTGTGACGTTTTACAGTATTATGTGTTTTTCCAATAAACTTGTTGAAAGTCTAAAGCACTAATGCACTTTTTTTTTTTTTTTTAATAGCAGAACTTGATACAGAAACAACTGCTTCAAAGCCCCTGTGAACCTCCAGAGACACCAGTTGTAGATCCTTCCTGGTACAGTATTTGCTCTTAATCTATAGTCTGATTTATCAAAATGTCACTACTATCAAAATTTAACCTGATTTTGACAGACAGTTGCATATGATTTCTGTTTTACTTTGTCCAAATAACAGTATTTTTCATGCTCATAAATGAACAAATTCACACTTCCTTCAGATTTTCTACTTGTTTTCCCAGTTTTAGAATTACCTTTGATCACAAAATTGCTTTTAATTTACAGAAATAAATCTTTGAGATAGAAACAAATCTATTGACCAGATGCTGAACCCAAATATAAAATGTGTAGATATCAAAGTGTATATATGAACTTTCAACATTTACTATTTATTTACTGTTTTTCATTCTAGAAAATGCCTGCTTACTTACAGAGAAGCTGATAGATGTATAATGCCTACTAGAAGATCCTTGAAGAGTCATGCAACGAAGTAGGAATTTCAGTAGGAATTTTGTCATTTAAATGGTAGCACAGTTCTGCAGTAGAAATATCTGACAGCTCAAAGTTCTTTTATGACTGAAGTGTGTTTTCAATATGGACTACATATTTTTGTCAAAAAATAGCTGGTGTCATCAAAATAAATACAAAATAAATACAAAATAAAAAAAGTAATATAGGATAGGAAGTTTGCACTTTGTGCCTCTAACGCTTATTGTCTCCAAAGTGTCAAGATCCTCCTGTTACGATATTAAATATTCTTTATGCCTACTGAATGGGAATCGTTGGTGGTCAATACCTTGTGAGATGAGGTTCTAAATGTCTCTAGAGAGTTTTCTTTAAATCCCAGATTATTGTCCCTTTCAGAAAAAATAAACTACAAGCTTGATGCCTTATTCATAGGGCTATTAGTGATTTTAGAATCTGGGCTTAACACTTGTGGTTCTACTGTAATTTGAATAGAATAGATCCAGCCTGGGATCTATTGCGATGCTATTTTGGTCTCACACAACTAAATTTGCTTAAAATCTGGCTGAGCACACTCATGAACTTGTTGAAAGCCTGTACAATCAAAGGATTTGAAATGCCAGTGACTGTCTCAAGCACAACATCAATCTATAGACACAGCTGAAACAACAGTATTAACAATGTATGTGCATCTGGTAGAATACCTGTATGTCACATTTTCAAGACTGAACCCAAAATTCCCTTTTTAGCAAAGCCTGTGTTCATTCACATGATCAGGTAAACTAAAATTCTGCCTAGATTCTTTTTTATACATAATCTGAAGCACTGATTTTGGAGTGTGTGTGGAGAGTTGTCTCCCATTCTGAGCTGATGAAATTCTTGACAGTGGGTTCCGCACATGACCCACACCTGCAGCCTTCACACAGGGCATTTTCCTACTACCTTCACTGTTGGCCTAAAGAAGAGGGAGAGGACAGAAGATGGCAGTTACCGCTTTGCAAAATACGCATAAAAGCGAGATTCGGAAACTTTGAATTTTATTTAGGAAAAATGATTCAAGCTTTCATAATTTCATGTGTTAAAAAACCTATTCTTTCAAACTATGTAAACAAAGCTTTATGAAACCCAGTAGTCAACCATTCCTTTCTTTAAACAGGGGTTTCCAGAATTTGAAGCAAGGTCCGTTAGACCTGCAGTCAGTTTTTACGGCAGCCTTTGAGCAAGCAGTAGCTTTTGCTGTAGTAATAATTCGATTCACTGGTTTTCTTCAGGATTGCAATTTGAGTAACTGGTTGACATGTGACAATAGGATCTCTCCTTCTTAAAGTATGGTAAAAACGTGTCATTAGCTAGCTCTTATTGGACCATTTCTGATCAAGATGGTTTGTACATGCAATGTAAATACAAACACCTCAATAAGTTTATTCTTTTACTTAGAGGTCTTTGTTGTCTGAACACCAAGCTTATTACAATAATGTTCGTTTAGAATGTTTTTACAAGGCTGAAAATTTGTATAGGAATGTTCCTGCATGCAATTATGCACATACGTAAGCATACAAATCTCTTTACTGAGTGTTAAAATATGGTAAACATTTACGAGAAACAGGAAAATAAGCAGAACCATGAATTAAATATAAATAATAAGAGTATCCAGTTTAGCCCTTATATTTTAATGCTATTGATATGAAATATGACAAACATCATAAAACCAGCACAATTTTGAAAATAAGATCTGAAAATCACATTAATCTGAAAACTCTTCTAATCTTGATAAGTATAGCAGGACTGCTTGTAAGAGGTTGCTGGGTTTAGATATTTGGAATTTATTTGGCATGTCTGAATTTATCCTCCATAGCAAAAAAAAAAAAAGTGTATAACATAAGATAAGCCAAGCAAACATTCTAGAAAAGATGATTATCAAATTTTCAAGGGCAAGTTTCTAAATTCTTAAGGGGTTTGAACCTCATGTACGATTCTACAGTAACTGAATATTCTGTGTATATGTCCCAAAAGTTTTTATGCAGTTATATTAAATAGCATCCATGATCATCACTATTTTTGCCAGTTTTCTCTTGGTACTAAGTGATAACTTCTGTATGGTTGTGAAAAAATGGTCACAAATTAATCCTCTAGAGCATTAACTCTCCCATACTTTTTAATCATAAAGCTTTTAAGTAAGGGGACTTTTTATCATCCTATGATAATGTAATGGAAGTTGTGTTCTTCAGAGTCAGGAAGCTTTGGGAGAAAATTATGTTTACTGAGAAAATTATGTTTACTGAGAAAATTATGTTCATTGACCTAAATGCACCTGCCTTCCATCCCAGTAACGATTTGTTGGACAAGTAACTTTTCTGCCTGGCAGAACACAGGCGTTGTTCTGCTCCTTGCAGATTTTTTCAGCAGGAAAACAAAGGCTCTGTTTTCCCCTTCAAATCAGCAAGTCGGGGAGGTTAGGCAGAATGTTATTCCATCCGTTATACTTTGGACAGGAGCCTGGAATAAACCTCTCAGCTGTTAAAAGCAGTCCGAGCTCCATGGGTGTAACGCCTCGCACGACCCAGCTGAGAACATGGCGCTCATTGGTACTTGGCTGCAGTATCAACTCTCTATTTCTTTAGAAGAAAAATCACCACTTACTGAATTACTGATGCTTCTTCCAACGTCAGGGTTTTTTTTGGGGATCTTCTGCCAGACATACCCGTGCTCATAAGATCTGCTGAGATCAGAGCTCAAATTAGTATATTGGAACTTTTGCATTTTGTCTCTTTATGTGACAGATGTTCTAATTTTTTTAAGGAGCTCTTCATACGGAACAGAATTACTCTTCACTCTGCCTGGTTTGTTATCATTGCAATCCTTCACCCAAGTTTTTCCAGAAAGCCTCTAATCCCCTGACTCTCAAGACTTTGCAATCAGAAAGGAAGACTCATGAGAGAGTACGAGATGCAGTTGCAAGTTTTTCTGCGATCTGAGTAATTATAGGCCTAGTTGACTTTAATGAAGTTAGGAAAGCAGGTAAATCCATTTAGCCTATAATACCAGTTGTCCGTTTCAGAACAAAGACGTGTCAAACATATTACAGCAGGTGAATCTCTGAATAGTTCTGAAGTGTAATATTGGTGTCTCTAAAGTCTATGTCTTGTGGGTGCCTAAGGTATGTGAGACTGGCAATTAAGGCTGCTTTTTGAATAATATTTTAGTGGGTTTCACTGTGGATATATTGGGTGGTACTGACTAACAATTTGTAGCAGAGGGGAAGGTTGTACCTACGAAAGGATTCTGCTTATAATTATGAAAAGCATGTTTTCTGGCCATTAATAGAGTATATCTTGTTAATTATGATGATATATAAGGTATTTCACCTGTGAAGGCATTTAGAAAATTAATGTTTGAGTCACGGAAAGGTCATTGCCATTCTGGAAGGAATCCATTCATCTCTAAATAGGCCATCCGAATATATACTTAGAAATACACTATATATAATTACCTAGAAATAGATGGAATAAATAAGATTGATGATAGGTATTACTAAAGTTACACTTCTGTTTCCTGCTAGAAAAAAAGTAGAATGTAACTGAAAGAAACAACAGTATACATGTAAAAATGCAAGAAATAGGTTAAAGTCTTTTGTAGTTATGTGAGATTCAACATCAAGGACGTTGTCCTGAGATTGAGTCAGCTATTTCTGAAGATAGCCCCTATAAAGAAAAGAATGAGGATGCACCTTCTTTTTTTTTCCAAACTGTCTTGTTTGACAGCATAACTTCATCGTACCTCTAGATTTGCTACACTTATGCTTACAAGTAAATAGAATGTACGTGCTGTCTTTGAAGATGAACAAATAAACATGTTAATGATCATTTACATGTTTGCGACTTCTTTTGACACAGGCGTATCACTGAAGAGTGATTCTGAGCAGGAAGGAGCCCAGCAGCTGTGATGATAAAGCACATTGCTGAGAGTTTAACCTTAGAACTTCTCTTTCTAAACATTTAAGATTTAGTTTTTAAAACTACCGTATACAAGTCCAGAATGGCTGTTGGTAAAGTGAGCTCTGAAGCCCATTTAGCAAGGGAAGAGAAAGAGAAAAAGGTGGGAGTGTGCCTGTAATTGAAAGCCTGCTGTTTAATCTTAGCTTATCTGTGGGATGGACAAAGCGAATCCAAGATTCACACCCACTGGCTGCAGCGCTGGCTTGGAGGAATCAATCTTAATAGGTGAGAAAGAAATTTAGTAACTAAAATCTTCTGTCCCTCTCCCTGTGGAACAAGTGGGTTTGTCTCACTGAGGTTAAAAATGAATTTACCTGTTTGTTTCATTACCACATGAAAGGCAGGCAGACACTTTGCAACAAAAGCAGCTTTCAAGCACGGCTAACCTGGGTGAGATCTGAACTGCTGGTGATGGCCTTACCTTAGTTTCTAGGAGCTGCAGCCTCAGAAGAATTGCTCAGCTTTTTGCAGCATCACAGCAGTGGTAGGAGGGAAGTCTCAAGTTGTCCTAGCAGTTACCCAGTTCTCCAGATCCGTTCTGCGGCTTGGCCACCTGTGGTATGGGTAAACAGAAACCTAGTGGACAGCAAGGTTTCCAGTAGCACAGGGAACACCCAGGGGAGTAGCAATAGCTCCTGGCTCCCAGTCAGCTCTGAAACCAGCTAAGATTGAGATCTGCCCATGACAGACTGATGAGAATAAGCCTTGTCTCTGGGAGGCAGCTTCCTTCAACATCAACTTTTGTAACTGGCACATTTAGCCCCCAACTGGAGAGATACATGTCCATATACAGACGTATATCACCTTTAAAAGGTTGCTACCTCTGAACTATTCTATCCCTGGCAATATTGCTCCCTGGTCTTCCTGGACTGTTTCAGAAAACATTGTTCCATCTGGTCACAAGTTCACCATTTGAAGTGGCTTAAATCTGGACTTAACCACAGTGGTGCCTCTAAAAACGTCTTCAAAGAGCCCTCCCTGAAGCATGGTGGTCACTGTTATTTTCTCCTGTTTTCTTTCATAAGTTGTCTGCCTGCTGGCTCCACAGCATCAGTTGCCTGAGAAAATTAGACTTTCTCCCTTTCCACGTGAGTATCAGGGTATCACTTTCCCTGGCACTGCTGTCTGCTTTCTGGGCTGATTGGGCTCATGCCAGACTCACAATACAGATTAAAGCAAAATTTATTTATAAGGGAAGTTCAGGATTACCTGGCTTCTGTCTCCAGGCCCTGCTTGCTCACAGCAGTCCCTTTAACTTTTACATTCTGAATTGCAATGAGCTTTCACATCTGCTGAACCCTGACACTCTCAGAGGAGCTCTGTGATATTAGAATATTTTGATGAATTAGAGCCTTTGCTTTTACTTCACTTGTCCCAGCCTCTGTTCTGGGAGAGCGATATCACCAGTGCATTCACATTTTGCAGTGCATTTGGCAGAAATGGCTAAACAACTGCTTGAGATGGGGACAGTTAAGCAGAAAGGAGGCGAAGATTTATGACACACTGAATTCTTTTTGTCACGCTGAAATCCAGCACTAAGTTACCCTGTTCACATTGGGAGTGGGGAGGGGTACATCTGGCCTTGCCGTCAACAACAGAGTAGATGACATACACAGAGCCAGTGGTGAGTGGGCACCCACACAGGCCTGTAAAAGGTAACTGCCCCATGCTGGCTGTACAGAGGCTCTAACAGCAGTCAGCAGCTCCCTTATGTGACAAATGTGTTGGTTTTTTTTATATGATGTCTGCAGGTCAGCCAAGTGGCTGTGTACCTACCACGCTGCCCGTGCTTGGGGCTCTACAAAAGCAATACAGTCAGCGTTGGCATTGCATACCCTGAATAGCTAAGGGGGAATACCATGAACAAGTCTGACTGATGTGCCTGTAGGGGAAGTTCTCATTAGCCAGACAGTTGATAACCCTTGTGTGAAACCAGCCTGGGCCAAGCCAACTCAATCTCCCAAAACACAAAGTTGCAGGACTCTGGCAGGGGTAGGAAAGATGTCTGGAATCTGTGTGAATGTTTTTAGTGCAGTAGGAGCCTGTTAGACTGTAAGATCTCAGGACCAGGAACCGTCTTTGTAACAACTTGCATGTACCAGGCTTGGCACAGTTATTGGGGACCAGGAGTGCTGTGCTGGCACAAGCTGTGCACATGCACACACGCCAAACTGCCTTGGAGCAGGCGATGTTCAATCAGTGTTGCTGGTTAGGGTCACTTGTGTAAGTCATGCCCGAGGTTTTTTTCCTCCTCCTTCCTGATTAGAAAATTGCAGGATCTGCCTAGAAAATTATTTTCTGAGACCATTCGTGCCAGAAAACTTGGTAGTTTATGCAAAGTAAATAAAAAACAGGCTTGAAGGTGAGTGAAGCAAAAGAATCTAAACTAATATATTTGCAAAAAGTATGCTTGCCTGAGTCATCTCCTCTGTTTCTCCCAGATCCCACATCCCACCATAGGAAGCTGTGATATTTCCATCAGTGAGACAATGCACTTTCCCTTGAAAGCTGCTGGGTTTAATCTTGCCATCAGATGGTGTGATTCATTTCTGCAGTCCCTGTTGTACATTTCTTAATATCAGACATGAGTGAAATATCTTCAGGACTGCAAGTGAGAGCAGACTTAACAATTTTTTTCAAAGGAGGAAGATGCTGGAAACATATAGTGGTCTTCATCAGCTGAAAGAGCATGTGAAAACAAGGCCAGACTCCTGGGCTGCACAAGATGAGCCAATTGTGGTATTGACTAAGTGAGCCGGAGAGAGGCTTTCACACCTCTAAAATAGAAGCAGTTCAGTTCAGCCGAATCCCAGGCATGGTTCAGAGCGTTCGGCCCAGCCCACAGCTGCCTAGAGGTGGCCACATCTGGTGAGGATCAGCTCCACTCCTGCAGAGCAGAGGGCCTGGGCTGGCTGCAGGGCTGTGCTGCCTGCGGCATGATTTCGTCCACCACAACACAGCAAAGCTTTCCTCTGTCTTTTGTAGTGCTACAATTGGCCCCGCAGAGCTGGAATAGCCAAAAAATTTAATGTAATAGTTTAGATTTTCTCTCATCTTCTGTGAGGCCAGCGTATGTATGTAGTCTGTTTTAAATGTAGTCATCATCTGTGTTGTCTCAAATCGTTGTATAGGTCAAGAAGTCCTCCTGAGAGCTGTGTTCAGTGAAGACAGGTTGAAATACTTTTACTTTTTCTGCTGGTTTCTGAGCCTTTGAAATTTGTTCAGGGTGTATGCTAAAGCTCTTTCATGTAATAGCTTTCCTGCAATGGAAGCTGCAATTCTCAGGTCATCTCTTGACTTGTGAAGCAAAGGCTTCATGGCTTCCCCAGATATTGCAAGATGAAGTAAAAATTTGCACGTAATGGCCCTGACTTATGTGTCTTCACACCTGTGTTTCCTGATGGTTGTACTCAGGCCTTTCTACCTGGAAATCACCTTCAACACTTTTGAAACATGAGTGTTCACAATGGTGCTATGAGCTGAAAAAGTTTATTTCACGGTTTAAAGTGCTCCTACCATCTTTAGCTGTTCTTTTGTATCCCTGCATAATGATCACCCATTTGAGGGGAAAAGTACTTGCCATGATTTTGTCTGTTTTGCAATGACCAGTTCCTTGCTTAGGAGCTTAATCCTCTTTTGTTCACCCTTTTCCATGTGCAGCATTAGATAGATTAGATAGATAGATAGATAGATAGATAGATAGATAGATAGATAGATAGATAGATAGATAATAGGTAGGTAGGTAGATAGACAGACAGACAGACAGACAGATAGATGATAGGTAGGTAGATAGATCGATCGATCGATCGATCTGTTGATTGGGTAGGTGGATATTCACACCAAAACTAAGTTAGAATCTCAGTCCCCAGCAGAAAGGCTTTGGGTCAAGATCCAAATACAAATTACAGTAAAAGTGAGATTTTGAGCCTGCTGTATTCCTTTTCCAGTTGCACTTTTTTCCCCCACTTTTCCTTGTGCCTGTTTGTTTTCTTCTTCCCTTTCATTCAAAGTCTTCCCTTTGTCTTCATGATTTTGGTTAACATTGGGTTCTGTGGGAACTCATTCACAACCCCTCACATTGCTTGCCAAAAGAAGTTGGTGTGCGCAGTTTCTTCTCTACAAGGAACCACTGTCTATTTTCTCTAATTGTCTGAAACTACTTTATTAATGAAAGGTAAGTCACATCTCCAAAATGATCACGCGGTTGTTTACATTGCTAGGAAAAATGAAACTGTTCTGTACTGCTGAAGAATGAGTAAACTCATTGGCTTTGTGCATATTAAAAGTGAGTAATTTATGTTTATCTGTGTTTATTCTTGATTTCACTACTGCTTTCCCCAGTCTTCAGGTGTCAGCAACCTTTGAGATAGCAGAATTTGTTCTGTATTACTATAGCCTGGGATTTGGGTCTGTCTGCTTTGCTTGGTAGTGTTCCTTCTTTGTTAACCTTGAATGCCTGCTGAATGAAGACTCAATACAGACGAGAAGTGAAGATAATGAGATATTTCTAATTAAACTTTACTGCAAGACTAGGATATCACTGATCTCTGTACACTAGCCTGCTGCTAAATGCCTTTCAAACTCTGCCCTTCAGAAATTTGGATCTTCATCTTCAGGGCTGGCCATGGGGCACACTAGCCAATTTGTGTATCACAGCAACCCGCTCAGTTGTAAACTGGTAGTGCTTTTACTCACCGCCTCCCCATTAATTCTCTCAGCCTGGAAGCACCCTGATGTCTCCTTAATAGGGGTTAGCATTATTTATAGCAATTTACAGGTGTGCTGCTAAAAGACAGAACTGTAAATCACCTCAAATGTTGTTCCATGATGAAATGCCTCTACATTATTTAACAAATTGTCCCAACATGACTGAACCGTGCACAATGGAAAAATTTGCCACAGAAATCTGATATTGAAAAGGCCACAATATTGCGTATTTAGTTTAGATTTGTAATTGCAATTGATATTCTTCTGGCAGTTTTGTAGTCCAGGAGTATTTTCAGCCTCAGAAAAGCAGAGTGCTTCTAACCTGGGGGTGTCAGCAAGACAATACGATGACTAATACACATGACACTTCTACAGCTGGCATTGCAAAGGTATTCGGCACAAAAAAGATCAGGCTGCGTGTGCGCGTTTTAGTTACAGCTTACTGCCTAGAGTGTAAGGTAGCAATGTTGTTTTACAGTGTATGAGAGTAATTCTGCCTCAGTAGAAAGAAGATTGAGGTGTGATGAAATACCCGCCAAAAGCGCCTACGGATACCTCAAAATCAAGAACTACACATGTTCTGAGATGTTGGTCTATCGTATTTGGCCTTAATCTGAGCACAGCACTTTCTCAGATCAAAGAAAGGCTTGTAATTTTGAAATGAGAGGAAAGGTGGAGCAGCATCTTCTTCTTAGAAACCCTGGACTGAAAATGAACTGAAATAATTGTTATATTGGTCCTTTCTCTTGTAATTGCAGGTGGTTTTCCTCCTTCAGGTGCGCAGGGTACCATGATGCAGTAAATGCCTTCTGTCTTTTCTTTACTCAACCAAGAACAGCTTAAAGATTGTCATGCCAAAAACATATGCCTAGCTGAGATCTCACTGGGTGAGATCTGGCACAAAACCTAACGGAGAACTCGGCACCAGCAGCCAGGTCAGCTGCTGATTGCCACTGGGCAGGAAAATGTGCTCGCAAGCAAATACCCACAGGCGTATTTGGAAGGGCCAAGCTGGGAAGGAGGGCTCTGGAGAGGTGAAGAGGAGGGTTGGTGTCAGCTCTTCCTTCCCAAGGATTGGGAAGGTGTTTGGAGGTGTATGACTCAAAGAGTCTTTTCTAGAGCAGAGAACTAAGTAGCCCAGGCAATGCCTCTTTTGCTTTTTGAGGATTAACTATTTTCTTTCAAATTAACCTTCTGAGTTTTCTCAGTTCTTAACATTGGTCAGAGTTTTCTTACGGTAAAATCCAAGACTTTCGAAGACTATTGGTGAAAACATTGCTACCAAAATGAAGCATACATTGCCATGTGGATAATAGGGCTATTCATGTTCATCCATGTGCAGGAAGACCCACTTATTTGAAGCTCATCTCTGAGAGCAGAGATGCATTCAGGCTGCTGCTGCTGCGCTGGAAGGATGAGAACCATTGTGACAGAAGCAGTCTGGAGGGGCAGAAAAGGGCAAAGGATTTACCCTGGGTGTTGAAGTGTTCACATCTTTTCTCAGTTGCAGATGAGAAGGCCTGGGGAACCACGCTCTGTATGCTCCTGTCTATCTGTACCTCTGTCTGTGCCTCCCCTTGGCCTCAAACAGGCTTTAAAACTATTTTAAGCCCACTTCAAACCAATAGAAGAAATAGGGAAAGGGCTAACTGTGAATATACCACCACAGATCTTGTGCAGCAAAGCAGCTGACAGCGGGGACAGACCCCCTGTGTGTCCCACACAAGGGAAAAGGCAGAAAATCACACATGTACCAGAAAGCCTGCCCCAGGCAAGAGGTTTTATTAGTGCTCCATCCCCAGGAAAAGCATCGGTTGGAGTTCGGGCCTTATTTCACAGCACAGAACCCAACCAAAAGGCCAGAATCCAAGGGAAGTCGGGTTTCACCATTCCACTACTGCTCTGCCTCCCTGCTGCAGTACCCCTGAGGCCAGGCTTTAGAAACAACTGCTGTGCTGCTGCTGGGGAAATAAACCACTTCCTTCTGTAGATTGAGGTGAATGAGTGTTTCACTGGCCATGTCGCACTCCCAGCATCCTGGGAGTAAGATGTTCAAGGACATTACTGGTTCAGCTTTTTTGAAGGTGCTGTCAGATGGGGCAGGATTTGATTCCCCTGGTCTCAGCGCTCTCCTAGGACTTGGGAGACTTCTTTACAGTTCCTCATCCTTCCCAAATTTCCCTGTTTTCCTCTGCTGTAAGTTGGGGTAGCAGCATCTCTGGGGATGTGGTGGGGATCAGTATGCTAAATATCGTGAGGCACTACCAGAGAGAGGGACAAAAGCACTGAATTGCCTTAAAGACCCAGACAGAAAGAACTGTAAAACCTTCACAGAGCACTGCAGTCTTGGCACTAGAAACCTTGTAAGTGATGTGTTTTGCAAAAATAAATAAAGAAAAGAGCGAATGAAAATGTCATATACATAAATATGCCACAATAAGTTTAGTCTTTGGATCAAAGTGCTCAAAACGACACAGCTTTGAAACAGAAAGGTAGGAATCAAAATTACACATCCCTGCATATCAGCTCCGATGCCAGCTGTTTAACTGAGGCTTACATACTGCGGCTGATTAAATAAAAACATTTTAACAGCTGTCTAAAAAAGTAAAACCCCATCCTCCTCTTCCCAGGGCTGCCTGGTACACCACCACTCCCCCAGGTTCCCCAAGAGAGTGGCTGTTTGGCTCCAGCCCCATAGTGGCTCATTGACATGTCTGCAGAGGCCACCAGGCACGGAGGGCTGCTCTGGGCTCATCCAAAGGACGAGCAATAAGATCCTTGGCAGGGTCCAGACCGAGTCCTGGTGCCACTGCCTCACAAACCTGTGTCTGGGCAAGAGCCCGTCAGCTGGATGGCTCTAATCCAGACTATTCAATGAGTTAAAAGTAATGCTGACTAATTCAGGGGGACAAAGCAGCTCAGTGGGTTGAGAGGAGAGGTGCAAGTTTTCACATCCAGGCCAAACGCGGCCTGACATCCCCGTCAGGGAAGAAGTTTTATGGAGGGGAAAAAGCTTTAGGTAATGCTGAGTGGTCTCTGGTGGCTGCCTCCCTGCCAGTCTGCAGAACCAGCTGGGAACCCGCCTCCAGCCCTGGGGTTAAAGCAGCACTGCATGGCAGCTAATTCCCCGCTTCTCTTCCCCTCCATCCCCAAAACTGTATGGGCAAAACCTGTTTGGAGCAGATACCATCCCCAGCCCATGGCCAAGTATTTCTTGGGAGGCTGTTTATCAGCTCCAGCCAGCACAGCGGAGGCAGAGCTCTCTGTGGCCAGGCTGGTGTCCCCATCCTGCTGCCTTTCCTGATGTAGGCACAGCCCAGCCACCCTGAGCTCCAAGGAGGCTGTGGTACCAGGTGGCCTCCCAGGATCCTGTCCCCTTGGCCGAACAGGTCACCCCTCCACAATCCCCAACCTCCTGCTGACATCCTCCTTGTGTGTGCCTGTCCATGGAAGCTGTAACAAAGCGTGGTTAAGTTGCAGTCAGCTGAGAGGGTAATGGGGAGCAAGCATCCACCCTAGCCCATCATGGGTGAGCTGCAGCATTTAGCAAGGGGATCCTAGCTGGGCCTCCCGCCCTCAGCAGCAATGGCCCTTCTCCATGAGGAAGGGCCAGTGTGAAAGGTTTGTGGACATCTTTGCATAAGGTATTTAAGTACAAGAAACTTGGGAGAGTTATGTGTCAAGGCACCAGGTATGTCCCTTCACAGTCATTCTCAAAGATACTGCATTTTAAGACTTTACTGCTAAAACTGTGTTTCTAAAATGAAGAGCAGTTGGGAGAGAAATTTTACAGCCCAGGATGTAAAAATGAGGTGGCATCTTTATTATTCTTTTTTTTTGCATAGTGTCTGATTTATGTACACCTGTGAGATGGAGGCTTTTATTATGCTACAGTTTGCACAAACCCTCTTATCACATTCTTCTTTGGCCCATGGGGCTTTGTGTGGGCACTGCCACGCTGCCAGAAGACCCCCCACAGGAGTTACAGCCATTACCAGGGTGGAAATGGCACATGTACAAGGCTCATTCACTGCTGCACATCCACCATTTCTGCTCACAAAATAAGGCAAGAAACGGAACTGGTTTTCACTTGCTTAAAAGCTCTAAGTGCTGCTGCCATAAAATGTCATTGTCATAACACAAGACTTTTCCATAGCTTTGCCTCCCCATCTGGCATGGACTGACTTGCCCAGCTGTGTTTGACATGGCGTTTTTCAATGGCTTTGATAAATACAAACCAATCTATCTCCCTGTAAAGTGCCGCCCCCCCCCAAAAAAAAAGTATATTCTCAATATTAAGTTTATCCTACCTTATTCCATAGTTTATCCTACCTTATTCCATAGCTTTCCCTCCAAAATAAAGCCACAGGTAAGACAGAAGTTATGAGGGTTTCAAGTGAGCAGAATAGTAAGAAATGGCTTTCCACCATGCAATGAGTCCTTTCCAAATCTAGCAGGCCATGCACGTGCATCCACACACATGCTGAGATAATCACAGGATCATTTTTATGTTGAAAAAGATGTTTAATATCATTGAGTCCAACTGTTAACCTAGTAATAGAAGATTTAATCCCCAAATGCCAAGGAAAACACATGCCAGCCACGTGCATGACAACGTGCCGCTGTGCTACATCTCCTGGATGTTCCTGGTGGCAATAACCACAAGCACATCTGCAAGTACTATTCAAAGTGTCAGCTGCCGGCCTTCTGGTCACTCTGTGTGCCTCGTGATTTTGCCTACCCAGGGTGATACTTTAACTCGCCATCCTGAAGGTATTTTTCTCTTCCTCTTCCCAGAAAGTCTCTGGGACCGGCATTGGTGACTCCAGGAGAGGGCTCACATTGCTGGCAACGACACTGCAATCTGCAGAAGACATGTCCAGCTCTTCAGGAGCAGCTCTCTCTGTGTGAGGGCCAGAGCTGGATGCACACACATACCCCCATCCTCCAAGCTTGCCGCCCAAGAGATGGGGAGGGCTGGAGATGGATGCAGCCATGTGGCTATTTACACATCCTGCCTCTGGCTGGAAAGGACATAGACATCCCCACGGGTGTCGGTGTGTCCCTGGGACCTTGGGGTGAGGTAAATACCCCTTCGATGCAGGCCTATGCAGAAAGCCAGTTAGACCTCCTGCGGAGGGGTTTGCGCCGGGGGTTTTCCAGGGTGTGGCAGAGTTTGAAAGGCTGCTGATACCTGCACCCCCCGCAGCCGCCTCTGCCGCAGCCCCCTGACCCGTACACTCAGGGCGGGGGGCCGCGGGCAAAGGGGCCTTTCCGATGCGTGGTGAGTATCCTCTCCAGCAGAGGGGAATTGCGGGCACCCTCCCCACCGCGGCCCGACTGCCGCCGGAGCAGCGGGAGCCCCTCCCCGGGGCCTCGGGGCGGGAGCTGCAGAGCTCCGTGTCCCTTCCCCGGGGGAGGGCGCCGACCCTGCCGCACGGCTGTCACCGCCACCTCCTCCCCGTTATTTACATCCGTCTTTAGCAGTCTAATTACCCGCTTTATTGCTTTCGCCCGGGGGAAGCCCGGGGACGGCGGCGCAGGGGAGGATCCTCCCCGTAAGCCCCCGTCGCGCTCCGCTCCGCACCGCCCGGGGGAGGGGAGCGGGGGCGGGCGGGGGGGGAAGGGACGGGGACACTGCTCAGCCGGGACTTCCCCCTCACCGCCTGGCTTTCAGCAGGATTTCGGGCGGGGAGGGGCGGAGCAGGTCTTCGGAGGCGGCCGGAGGAGTCCTCCCCCGGGGTGGGGGAAGCCGACGGGGGCGCTCCCCGGAGCCTGCCCTCAAGGGGCGGCTTCCTCGTGTTGCACCAAGGCAGGAAAAAAATGAAAAAAAAAAAAAAAAAACGCACGACAGAATAGATGGATTTTCAGATAAGCAGCGGAGGTAATTTATTGGCCTTTATGCTTTTCCGACGGAGTGGGGGAGAGCCGGCGGAACAGTGTCTGCACATCATTAAGAGGGCTTACTCCGCCTCGGCTAAAAGAGGTTCCGTCCCACCCCCGGGCTGCCAGGGGCTGCCTCGCACCCCAGCCCGAACACAGAGGCGAGCCTCGGGCCACCCCAGTCCGGAATCCGAGGCCACGGTGAGGGGCCAGGATGGTGCCCCCGCAGCTCCGGGAGGGGCTGGGGGGGGCAACCTCTCCCCTCTCATCCAGGTTGTCCGCGGCGCGTTCTCTCTTCCAAACTCATCTAAATTACATCAATAACAGAGCGCACTCTTTAATGAGCTCTCAACTTTAAAGACTTGAAGGATATTAACAAGCCGCTTGACAAATGGTGCTTAGAAGCACATTAAAGACGCTGCTAATGGAGCGCATAATGACGGCTAATTTTCGATCAGATATAAATTAGAGCCCCAACAGTTATTTGCCTTAAGGACTTTATGTAAATGATCCTGTTCTGTATAAGCGGGGAGGCGAGGCGAGCCCCGCCGCGCTAGGGAGCGGTGCCGCAGCCGGACCCGCGGAAACACCGTGGGACTGCGCGGTGCGCCGCGTCTGCTCCTGTTCTTCTCCTCCGTCCCCCCCCTACCCCAAAGCCGCGCACAACGGCACCGGCCCCGCACGGCACCCGCGACCAAGTGGGTTTGCTGGAGGAGGAGGAGGCCGAAGGCTTGTCCCACTCCGTGGCTGGTTGCGGAGGGGAGGGAGCTGCCGTGCCCGCCGGTGATGCCGCTGCCAAACGCCCGCGGGTCCAGCGGGCTCCGCGGCCGCGGAGAGGTGGGGAAGGGCCGAGGTGGGGGCCCAGCTGTGAAGCCGGCTCCGGCACACACACACACGCTCCCGGGGCTGTCCCAGCTGCCTCCCGGCGCTCCTTGAAAGCGCCTTTCGTTGTTTTATTTTTCTGGTTGTGTTGAGTTTTGGAGCAGGTTTTTGGTTTGGGTTTTGCTATTTGGTTTAAGTTTGGGGTTTTTTTGTGGGTTTTTCTTCCTGCTTTCAATTGTTTGGGCAACAAGTGCCAGCTGGGGACGGGGGGAAGGCGTAGCCCACCCCATCCCACCAGCCACAGCTCCTGCCCGGGAGGCGGTGGCAGCCGCTGGCCCTGCGCAGCCTCCGGGATGCCCCCAGCACGGAGGAGCCGTGCGAGCAGGTCAGCAACGCCCCCGCCGCGGGAGGGGGGGTCCCGGCTGTCTGTAGGAACCCGCGGGGTTTTCCTGAGGTCGTTGTGAGTTGTAGGTTTTTTTGGCTGGTGGGTTGGGATTCTTTTTCTTTCCTCCCCTCCCGGCTTACTTGCGGGGTGTCCTACTCTCTCAAAAAAAAACCGGCATTTACCTTTGCGGGGCGCGCCGAGCTGCAGCTGTGGGGCAGGTTTCTCTTCTGCGCCGGAGGAAGGGCCCGGGGGTTTCACCTGCCAAAATAACGAGAAAGTTGTCCCCCCCCGTCCCTCCCTCCTCCCCGCTAACAGCGCTGGGACTACAAATCAACTGGGCTGCCCTGGGAGGAGGGTGGCTGCTGGGGAGGGCCCGCCTGCTTATTCCTCCCCCCTCCCCGATAGAGGATTTTTGGGGAGAAAACGTCGGGTTCCCCCACCTGTCCCCGTGTCTCCCCGTACAGCGACTCGCGGATCGGGGAGCGTTGCCTCTCGCTGGGGTGGAAAGGGGGCGCGGGAGTCGCGCGGGCGCGGAGGGCCCCGCCGGCAGCCGTACTCACCCGGGTGGCCCCGGGGCTGCGCCTCCTGCTCCGCACTCGCTGTCCCAATCCATCGATTTGTTCCTGGAAAACCGCGGCGCATTCTTATAGCAGCTACGAGCAATTAATATTGCATTAACCCTATTATAAAAAAAAAAAAAAAAAAAAAAAAAAGGAAAGGAAAAAATCCGCACCCTATCGAAACCATCTATTATTAAAGCGAGGGTAATTTGAGACCCGAGACGCGGGTGTGTGCGTGTCGTGGGGCAAGGCAGGCAAACACAGGCGTGACAGTGTGGCGGGAAAGAAGGGAAGCCGAGGGTGGCTAATATTTAATTTCAGGTCTGTGGTTTTCTAATTCGAGATTAAAAGCAGTCACGTCTTTGAAGCCAGACACTTGGTGTAAATGTACAGTTAAAATATTCTATTCCACAGCCCCCAGACAGAGCTCTGCTACTCCCAGGCTTCATTAAATTTTAATTATCATCCCAGGCTGGAGCAAGGGAAGAGGAGGAAGACTGTCCACCTAATTGCAATTGATAAAGGCAAAGAAGCCTACATCTTTTTCCTCGCCGTGCACGTACAGCAGTTATTGTTGTTGTTGTTGTTTTAATTCGGGCGAAGCCCAGCGAGGGCAGCGTGAGAGTCTCCACCTATAGATCCGCTGTTTACAAAAGATGCACGTGAAAGAAAGCCGGGAAGTGATGTTATAGATGAAGGGGGGGGGGGGGGGGGGGGGGGGAGGAATGTGAGAAACACATTAGCTCTTGGAGAAATCTGGCGAAAGATCAACGGAAGAGACAGGGACCCTCATTAGGGCTCGGCAGCTTATTGTCTCCTAAAACAAAGCGCGCCGGTGCCTCAGACCTTCCTGGCCCGGCCAGCGCGGCCGAGCGGCAGCAGAGGGGCTGCCTGGGTGCCCGCCCCGGGTCTCTCGGAGCCCAGAAGCCGTTGGTCCCCCTTCTTCCCCCAGCTCTTTCGTGTCTTTTCGTTTGTTAATAAACCTCCTGTGTGGGATGGGCAGGTACAGGAAGAAGTCGACTAATTGCCCCAGGTTTTTAATCTGGGAAACTAGAGAGCAGTCTTATCTCCAGGCGATAAAAGGTAAAAACTAAAACCCGCCGCGTTTGCTTTCTAAGCAGCTTCCTATTATCACATCGCCACTTAATTTTATTTCCATTCTCTCCAAGTTAAATAGAAAGCCGAGCTCACAGGGGAGCTGCCATGTGCCTACAGACTGGGGATGTCAAGCAGAGAGACTCACTGTGCAAAGTTAATTTCAATTCCCGAGGAGGATTTCACATTCTCGCTCGCTCTGACCCACAGTAATTAGCTGAGATAACTAATGATTACTTACTTATTCCTTGTAATTATCTGGATTTAATAATTCGCTGTGTAATTTATTAATTCGCCCGTAATAGCCTTTAAGTGAATGGCTCATTTAAGAGGGCGAAGCGGCAGTTGAGGGGCTCTTTGCTGCCCTCGCCTACTGACGGGTTTCAGGGGTTTTCTGCTGTTTTCGGGTGTCCCACTGGCCTCCGCTCCTTCTGCGCTGACTTGCCCCGGCAGCCCCATCAGCCGCTTTCTACCTTCCCACACTCCGATCCCCGCGCCCGCGGAAACTGAGCCGTAGCACAGCTCCCGGGGGAAGGCGTAATTTCCCGCGGTGGGGGGCGCGCAGGGGCGCACAAGGACAGCACCGCCCCTTCCCAAAAACCCGCCCTGCGCCTGTAGCCCCAGCAGTGGCCAAAGGAGAAGGCAACCGGCCCTGTGCTCCCGCGGGAAGCCCTGCGTGCCCGCGGGATCGTGCGGTACCGTTGTGGTAGCAAATGACGGTAACGACAGTGACAGGCGCTGGCCGTGCCGAGGAGGACCAGAAGAGGGAGGGACATGACCCTTCTTGTGCCGGGAAGGGGGAGTACGAGGCTCTGCCTCTGCTCACGCGGAGCCACCGCCCCGGCCGTGCCAGTAGGCCGGCACCCTCGGAGTGCCCGGGCGACTTTGAAGACGCAGCTGGAGCTGGTGGCTGGGCGGAAATATGAATATTTAATAGGGGTTCGTGTAGGATCTCCTCTTCCCCCCCCGTCCCCGCCCGCCGCCGTGGGGTTTCCCCGGCTTTTGTGAGCGCCACGCGGGGAAATTACTTTCCCCTTGTTTTGGTTTTGGGGATTTTTCTTGGTGGCATTGGGTTTGTTGTTTGTTTGGGCTTTTTTCGCACATGTGCGTGCGTGGCACCTTTGACTCCCTCTCCTCAGAAGGCAGAGGGTTTCGGGTAGAGGAGGACACCCCCACAATCACGCCAACCCCTTACAACCGCACTCCCTCCTCCCTGGCACAATCACAGCCACGCACACGGTCACCGGCCACCCCCACCGGGGGAGGCGGGGGCGGCGCGGAGAGGAGCTGTCCCTGGTGCTACCCCCGTGCCTCGCCCCCCTATCCCTCCGGCACCCCCGAGCCGCACCCCCTCCTGCTCCCACCTCGTCCGTTCTTTCCCCTCCTCTAGTCCCGGAGGGCCGCAGCGGAGCAAGGGGGGTGCGAAACGCTCGCCTCGCCACGGGGTCTGAGCTCGGGCAAGAGGCTGGCGGTGGGAAACAAGCAGCAGCAAATGCGGTTTTGCTAAGAAAACGTTTAAAATCTTTTTTTTTCTTTTCCTTTTTTTTTTTAATGAAAGACGATTTAACAACATTTAAAAATAACTTAGTACATTACTAGAATAAATAAAGCTCCTATTAACAAAAAAAAAAGCAACAAAAAAAACCCCAACGAAATCGGGTCATGTACAGAACTTAAGACTTCAAACAGTCTTGGATAGAACAGCAATACAGCGGAATCTGTAAGAATATATCTATATGTGCGTCAACGCCAATGAAATATTTACAATACATACAGGTACCCAACCGAGTACCCTCGGTTTTATTGTTGTTGTTCCAAAAGAAATGTACCAAACAATTTGTGAATTTACAAGCAGTGCAGCCTCGCTCGCTCGCTCCCTTTCCCACAAATTTAAATTTGGCTTTTCTACAAACAGACCTCCAAAAAGGGACTTTCCTCTGTGAAAGAGTATTGCAATTAAAGGTAATAAATAACCGACTGACCAAGTAAGTAAGTAAGTAAATAAATAAATAAGCAATTGGATAGACAGGTAAATAACCGAGCCGGTCTGAATACCGTCGCGATACAGCTTTGAAAATATTGTGCTGGCAAGAAACCCGAAGCGACAACCACACACGCACACACACCCCTCTGTCACCTACGCGGCCACGTCCTTTCTCACTTCGGGAGCGGTGTGTGGTGGGGACAATATGGGAATCCCCATTAAATATGTAACGCGGTAAACAAGTACCTCGGACAGTGAATCAGGCTACACAAATAATGTAGGACATCTACTAGAGGGTGCCGACGCCGTACGAATAAGAATACTCGCCAGAGAAATACCTTAGGTTCAGGTGACAATTTACAGATGGCCAAAAGGGACGTTCAGAAGAAGAAGATAAAAGCTCACGTTCATAAATCCTACCAACACAAAATATTTGATTCTCACTATCCATTTTTTTGTTACTTTTATCAAGACGTAGATTAAAGAGGTGTAATTAATTAGAATGAGCACAAAATGAAGTTGCTAGAGAGATAAATTAATAATTTACAAGGGTTGTTTGGCAGTAATCTAATAATAGCTTTTGAAGACCAGTGAACACAGCAGGATCAGCTCTTTCCCTAAGCGTTATAACTTCAGAGAAGGAAAAGGATAATAACCACAGTAAAAATATATATATATTTATATATTTATAATACGCAGTGTAAATGCAGAAAAACCTGCCATCTGTTTTTTTTAAAATCATTATTATTATTATTTAAATCAAAATACTTTTGAGACGTCTCTCGCGGCAAAAGCCTCAACTCTCAGATTCAAGTTTGGGTCCCGAGAAAAAAACCCTGACCCCGCGGCCGCACCGCTGCGAAGGGCACCTTTCGCGTTTGCTCTCAGGCAAGGTCTGTTAAGAATAAAAACCAGCGGGTACTTGCCAGGGCGGGTCCGGACGGCGGCTCCGCGGGGAAGTTCCCCCCGAAAGTTGGGCGCGGAGTGGGCGGGGGGTGGGGGTGGTGGGGTGGATTGGTGGTTTGTTTTGTGTCGTTTTCATTTTGTTGTTTGTCGTTGACGTTTATTTAATTTTAATATTTTTTTTTTTAAATGACGACGACGGTGTCGATTCTCCTCAGATGCCGGCCGAGTACTTCATGCGCTTCTGCTTCTGGCGCTGGTTGCAGAACCACACGCGGACCACGTTCTTCTTGAGGTCCAGCTTCTCGGCGATGGCAGCGATCTTCTCCGAGGAGGGCCGGGGCTGGAGGGCGAAATAGGCCTCCAGCGAGCGCTTCTCGGGGGCGGCGATGGAGGTCCGCTTGCGCTTCTTCTCCGCGCCGCTGAAGAGCTCGGGCTTGGCCAGCTTTTCGCGGTGGGACTTCTCCGCCTCCTCCAGCCAGGCCTGCAGGATGGGCTTGAGGGCGATCATGTTGTTGTGGGAGAGGGTGAGGGACTCGAAGCGGCAGATGGTGCTCTGGCTGAGGGAACCCACCCCGGGGATCTTCAGGTTGGCCAGCGCCGAGCCCACGTCGGCCTGGGTCACCCCCAGCTTGATGCGGCGCTGCTTGAAGCGCTCGGCGAAGGCCTCCAGGTCGCGGGGGTCGGCGTCCACGTCGCTCATGCAGCCCATGTGGGCCGGCAGCCCGTGGGCGTGGGCCATGCCCAGCGCCGCCGGGTGCATGGGGTTCATGCCGGCCATGTGGGGAGCGTGGCCCGGCGTGGAGACGACGGCGCCGTCGGGGGCCGCCATGGCCCCCAGCGCCAGCCCTGGCGTCAGGTGCTCCAAGAGTTCCCCTTCCAGCGCCTGGTGGGGCTGGTGGTGGTGGTGGTGATGATGGTGATGGTGGTGGTGCGTACCCGACAGGGCGGACGGGTGGGAGATGGGCACCGAGGAGGAGGAGGCGGCCGAGGTGCAGGGGATGGTGTTCATGGTGTGGTAGGTGGCGTCCGGCTTGAAGGGGCTGTGGTGCGGCGGGTGGTGGTGGTGGCTCTTGCTCGGGGAGACGATGTCCACCGCTGCCAGGGCTTCGGCGCGGGCCAGCAGGCTCTCGTCCAGACCGCCGAATATATTGCTCTGCAATTGCAAATAGAAGGCACACATAACGCTCAGCAGGGAATTCGCCTCCCCGCGCACTCCGCCGTGCCACTAAAACCTTCCCAGCATGTTAAAAGAGAAATCCTGGAGAAGGAGGGGGGGGGGGGGGGGCGAGGAGGGGGGTGGAGAGGAGAGAAGAGAGGAGAAGAGGGAGCGAGCGGGGCGAGGGAGCGGGCGCGGCGCGCAGCCGCTCGCACAGAGACAGCCAGCGGCGGGCGGGCGGACGGACGGACGGACGGACGGACACACGCACCAGCCGCACGCAGCATCCCAGGTCATAAAAATTAATACGGGCGGCAAGAGCCGCCGCATGCATAAGTTGGGCGAGCGCCCGGCGGCGCCGGGTGATTTGCTGCGCGGCCATGAAAAAATCATCAGGCGGATCCGGGGGCCGCCGAGGGGCTCCCCTTAAAGTGGGGCGGCGGGCGGCGGGCACCTACCGGAGGGGCGGGCAGGCAGGCCCGCCGCATCGCCTCCGCTCCGCCGCCGCCGGAGCCCGAACCGGAGCCGGAGCCGCCGCTGCCGGAGCCGGAGCCGCCGCCGCTGCCGGAGCCGCGTCCGGCCGAGCCGCCGGTGCCGGTGCTGCTGGGGGAGCTGGCGGCGGGGGCGGTGGCACCGGCGGAGGGGCAGGGCGAGGCGGTGTGCAGGGCCGAGTACTTGGTTTCGTGGAGGCCGCCGCCGCTCCCGCCGCTCCCGCCGCCGCCGTGGGGGAGGCCGAAGGGCTGCTTGCTGCTCAGGGACATCATCATGGTGCTCGCCGCCGCCACGGCCCGGCCTGCCGGCTGGCGACCACCGGAGGAGGGCACGGGTGCGGGGGCCGGGGGCCCGGACCCCCCGGAAAAGCCACAGGAACCCCGGACCTCCCCCGGCGCCCCCACCCCCGAAAAAAAAAGAAAAACAATCTAAAAAAAAAAAGAGAAAAATATCCCACTCGCCCCCCAGCCGGCTGCCCGAGCCCCGCCGGTGAGGACGCGGCCAAGAGAGGCGGCGTCCGGCGAGCCGGGGATGAGCCGGGGATGCGCGGGGGATGCGCGGGCTGCCTCCCGCCCGCCCGCTCGCCCGCCCTCCGCCCGGGCTCTCCGCGCCGTCCGCCTCCGCTCCGGCGCCGGCCCTCGCCTCTCGCGAAGTGCCCTCCCCGCCGCCGCGCCGGTGGGTTTTACTCTCTCCCCTCCCTCCCCTCCCCTCTCGCCTGTCACTACAGCCCAACTCCTCGGGAAGGGCCCTCCGCGCCTGCCTCCTCGGCCCCGGCCCCCTCCTCCTCCTCCTCCTCCGCCGCCGCCGCCGCCGCTCCCTGCCCGCCCCCCCTCCCCGTCGCCCCCGTGCCCACGCCCACGCGTGCTCCCGCACTCACCACCGCGCCGCGCCCCACCGCCTCACGGAAAGGGGAGGGAAAGGGCCAAATATACCAAGGAAAAAAAAAAAAAGAGGGGGGAAGCGGCAACCCCCTCCATCACCCCAAACCCACCCTCCATTAAAAAAAAAAAAAAAAAAGAAGAAAAAAAAAAAAAGAAGGGAGGGAGAGTAGACAAAAGTCCTGTCCGGGCTTTCAACGAGTCCACAGCCAAAGCGCGTCCCGGGAGCCGGCGGGGGTGGCGGGGGGTGGCGGGGATCGGTGGTCGCCGGGCACTACACGAGAGCCACGGAGGGAAAGGCGGGGAGCGGTGGCCGGGGTCTCTTCCCTGGCCCCCTCCCCTCCACGGGCGTCCCCCGTCGGCGGGGTGCCTGAGGAATCCTCCTGCAAAAGCGCACCGCTGTCCCGCCAACTTCCCCCTGCCGCTCTCTTCGAAAAAGAAAAGGAAAAAAAAAAAAAAAAAGGAGAAAAAAATCGAGGAAAGACCGTTTTAGTAAAGGCGATCGGGTTTATTTCCATGAATTTCACTTTGCAGCAGGAAGGTTAAAATAAGTGCTTAGGTGTTTAATTTCTCACCTAAACAGCAGACTTGGTAATTTTAAGGGAAATAAAAAAAAAATTACATTGTATCAGCTCTCACTGTCGCCAGCTCGGAGAAATGAAATAAATCAAAGTTAAAAGCTTGAGTATCATTTAATTATGGTGCGAATAGCGCTTGGAAAGAAGTAGAACAACATCTCTAAACAAATTATGGCCGGGCCAGGAAGGAATTATTAGATTGAAATTTCATTTAGGCTCGGGAGACACAGCGCTTCAATATGTAATCTGTTATGCCTCATCTGATTTGTATGCTTAATTCAGCTTGACGAATTTATTAGTTTTCATAATAGTAAAAAAATTGAGCAGCACTATGGGCTAATGCATTGTGTGTACTATAAATTGTATGTCACCGTTGAAAGGCTGAAGTCTATAGAAATCTTTTATTAATGACAACATAGAAAAGAGGATTTTCTTGCAAGCCTTTAAGGAGTTCATGCCAAACCTCCGCGCTTCGTGTCTCAGTAGGCTATTAACATATCGTCATACTAATTAGGCTACTTCATGAGTGATATAATTTCAAACTTTAAATTATGTTCTAATTAACAAGGGTTGTCCAATTTGCTTAATCTTCAAACGGCTTTTGGCTTGTCTAATTAGTCTAAAGCATCGAGCATCATCTCTAACGCCCAAGAAAAAAGCCATCAATAATATTTCGCGTGGTTTCGAGTAGGTTTCCCGGGTAGAGCCCATTCGGGGCGCGGCCTCGCCCGTGGCGGGCAGGGGCTGGCGGAGAGGCGGCCGAACCCTCCGCCTCCCTCCGCCGGGGTCCCCGCCGCCCTCCCGGCCCCTCCGTCACTCCCGCCTCCCCGGCGGCGGCCGCAGCCCTTCGCACTTCAACCCAGGTGTGCCAGGAGGTGTGTGGGCAAAGGAGAAAAATCTCCCGCTTTCTGGAGAGCAGCAGCAACACAAGGAAAGAAAAAAAAAAAAAAAAAAAAAAAAAGAGGAAAATACCTCGTTGGCGCTGGGAAGTCCGAGGGCAGCCAGTCTGCCGTGTCCTCGGAGCCGAGGAAGGGGCTTTGCCCGCCCGGCTCTCCGGCTGAACTTTGGCAGAGAGAAGGACGAAGAGAAAAAAAAAAAAGAAAGAAAGAAAGAAAGAAAAAACAAAACCGCAACCTCTCCACGCTATACATTTAACCCCTCCCGCACTGAGTTTAATTACTCGCAATAGTTGTTCTAATGTATGCTGTCACACGGGAGAATTGAGAATGCATATCGTTAATATGAATTAATCTTGATTTTAATAGCAACTGACAACCGATCTCCGAAACGCTGAGCGCTTATGGCCCCTCCGAACGGCCGCCACGGGGGTGCGGAGCAGAGCTGCGAAGAGCCGAGAAAACTTTCTCGGGTGCCGGGCCCGGAGGTTGACCCCGGCCGGTCCCGGGGGTCCCGAAACTGCCCGTGTCTCTCCGCGCTGCCGTGACTCAACGCCGGTCCCGGCCCCAACCGCGCTGCCTCTGTACCCCGCGGCACCGCCGCTGCGAAAACGATGCCTTTTCTTTTTTCTTTTTTTTGGGGGGGTGGGGCGGGGGGGGAGGGAGGCTGATGTGGGTGGGTTTTTTGGCATGTTTTTTGAGAGACGCCGCGGTGCCCAGCTGCACTCCCCCCTCCCGGTGTCGTGAAGTACTCCGGGAGGAGCCGCAGCAGGAGCGGAGCCTCCGCCGCCCTCCGGCAGCTCGCCGGCCCTCCGGGGCAGCGGGTCCCGCCGCGGCTCTGCGCACCGATGGGCCGCCTAAATAAAAAGCGGCTCCCCCCCCTCCTCTCTTCCCTTGCCCACGCCCACACCCTGACCCACGCAAACATCTGGGGAGAAATCACTGTCGCCTCTCATGTATCCATGTTCTGATTTACGATTAAAATTTAAAGACGTGCATTCATATTTTACCGAACCTAATGCGCCCTATGAATTTTTAATCCATTAAGATGCGGGCTACGCTTTGAGCAAACTCCACCTTTGTTTTGAGGGCAGTGCAGCGCCGGTCCCGGCTCCGCCGGAGAGGGGAGGACCCGGTGCCCCACACCGCCCCCCGCTCCCGTAGCCCCCGGGACGCTCCCCCAGGGCGCTGAGGTAGGGGGGGGCGACCTGAGCCCACCACCGCGGGTCCACTGCGGGCGCGGAGAGCTGCAACCCGCGGAGCAGCGGAAACCCCCGGGCCGAGATGCCCCGTCGGGGCAACCCTGCACCCCCGGCGCTGCCTCCGCACCCCCCAGCACCCTCTGCTCTCCCAAGCCCGGCATCGCTGCCTGCACCGACTCCTGCTTCCACCTCTCCTAAATATGTTTGCGGGGCCGGTGCGTGGTGTTGTGCAGGTACCTGGGGGGGTGTACCCTTCGCACCGCCCCCCGCCGCCTCCCCGAGGCGGGACGGCTCTGCCGGCCCTTCGGCATCGCCGGGGTCGCGCTGCAACCGCTGCCGCAAGAGAAGTCAAGTCACGAAGTCAAACTTAAAGCCCGGAACGATCAATGAAGCTTTTGCCGTCCATGGCGCTTCGTGATTCCTGGCACTAAAATAAATGCAAGAAATCGAAACTTAATTACGTGAAAGAAATCCAGAAATCCCTCTGCATAATTTATCCCGGCATTTTTCGTGGCGTTTGTTGTTGAATGCGCGCGTTTAACTCCGCACGCTCCTCTCTCCCCGCCAACACCGCTCCTCTCGGCTGACGCGGGGCGGCTGGCGGGAGAGAGGTGGCCAGTCCACCCGGGCTGACCCCCGGCCCCCCGCATCCCCAGCCCCATCAGGGGCAAGGGACGAGGGAAGGAGAAGGGTATTCTCCGGAGAAGACCGTGTTTCGAGCCTCGCGATCTCCCGGCTCTGAACTTCCCCCCTCTCGCCCTCTGCTAAGAGCATCTTCTGGAGCAGGGATGCGGGCAGGGCGGCGTGTGGTACCCTCTCCTCCCCGCCTGCGAGCTCTGAGCCCTGAGCGAAGCACTTGGCAGATAATGCTCTGATCAGGAATGTCTGGTGTAACAACCCGAGTTTCCTAAGGGTAATGGAAAGTGCCAATAAAGTAACTCAGTTATTCTGATAAACTCCCCTCTTGTCTTTGATGATACTCGCGTGGCCTCTGCAGTCCCTCGTATGAATAGGGTATAGCACCTGCCAGCTGGGGGTAGGATATTAACTGGCGATGCAGCCACGGCCTCTTCATTTGCCATCTAGTTTTGCTGATGAGAGCCCGTTCAGCGAGCTTTTCACTGAATTCATTAGGACTGGGAGCCTGCTGGCTCGGGAGCAAACTTTATCATAGACACCTCATCGAGAAGTTGAAGTAATGTTATGAAAGAATGAAAAATACATTTGGGAGCTGCCTGGAAACTGAAGTACATTTTGATTTAACTTGCATTAACAGAAACCTAATGTAAAAGTGAAGGGATCTAACAAAACCATTAATAATTTAAAAATAATTACAGATAGTCTATCCTTACTATTCATAACCACTCAACATTTTAGACAAAGAAAGCTGAATATTCTTCGTGGGAGAAAGATGTGAGCAGACTGCTAAGCAGGAGCCGTCCAGCTCACGCTGCCTCTCTGCCAGACGTTCCCCGTGGTACCCATCCAAAAAGCACTTTCCCAGGAGGAGGGTGAAAGCTGGCTACAGGTGGAGGACAGATCAAGTCCTGCCTTTCAACAGGGCTTTTTGGCAGGTATATGGCATGGATTTCAACCCCTCCTTCTTGTTGGAATTGCTATTCGAGGTGGGCTCCGTCTGGCGCAGGAGACCAAGGATGCTCTCACATTTCCTTGGGCTTTCACAAAGCTCTGCCAGCATTGGAGGTCTCGGGAAAGGCCTTTTCCATCTGTAGCCCTGGTTAGCACCAGTGCAATGGCGATTCTCCTATCTCGTGCTATTTAACAACAGCTGATATCAGCACTGTACATAATCTGCTTGGCTCGTCATGACTCCATCCAAAAGTTATTTTTAATGCATCCACTTAAATTAAAGTTTCCATCACATGCTTTACAGCTCAATGGTCTTGACCATCCTTTAAGGCCATGATTTTGCCTGTGTTTCTACTCATTTGGGTGGGGTTTTTTTGCTACACGTGCTGCCCACACACTGTAAAAGCAAAGCAGCTGGATATGAGGCAAACTTCATTGCTTTTCCTTACAGATAAAGGTAGGATTGTAAAGAGGGAAATTCACAAAAGTAAAGTGGTTTCTAACAAGAAGAAAATATTGGCCAATACAAAGCAGATGAGAAATTCGGATTTGACTCTCACAGGAACCTATCTTACAAATAGCTTCACAGGTGGGATTCCTTCCCAAGTGCTTCCATAACTGCTCCTTGCACCGAAAATATTAAGAACTCATGGATCATAAAAAAAAAATAATCCTGGATATTCTTGGGACTCTATTGTTGCTGATTTAGATAAAACCTCGGTATCTTAGATTACCCTTCATTAATTACTTTCATTAATTTCCCTTGTTACAGATATATTATCACAAATCATATTCCAAACACATCCCCTAATTAAGCATGAAATTCCTCTCTACCTCTGTATGGCATTTAAATGGAGCAATGAGAACGCATGTGTTCAGCCTGGTGCCCAGAGGCTGGTGGCAGGCAGTCGGTGCAACAAAAGACGGTGCTTGCATGTCAGCTATCCTGTGGGCCTTGCTCTAACTCAGAGAAAATATTTTGATTTTCCACTTGGTCATCAACATGGGCATGTTCTCAGCTCAGAGCTCTTAGCCCTTCCAAATTTTCAGTGTCCTCCATCTTCCTCTGCAGCGTTTTCAAGGTAAATCTGAGTTGCTCTTCTCCCCTTTTCACCATATGAGGTGTTGGCTGATCTCTTCATACATCCCCAGGATTCATGAGCCAGCACAGAGCTTTTTCAGCCAGGAAGAAAAATTGTGACAGGTGACAAGCATTGAAAAAGGTGATGAAAAACTTGTGTTTCTGAGAAGGCTGTCACCAATGGATAGGTGCAATTTAAAAAATGGTGTAATGGTTATGTCATTGGATCAACATATGTACTTGGAGCTATTAAATAGTGTGTTAAAATACTTTTTGAGGCAGGCAGAGTCCTGCAGCCTCACATGAGAGGTGTGTAATGTGCAGCTGTGGTATTTGGTGTGCACCATGTCATGTTCTGTGCTTTCCACAGTCTCCACAGTTTCAGTGAGGTTTTGCATGGACTCTTCCTGTTTTGTGAATAGGTAGTGGAAAGTGTGAATTATTCTGTTTTCTGCCTTTGATTCAATGTCCACACAGGCAGAGCATGACGAGACTCATCATTCTGGCTGGTGAGGAAGGCCCACTAGGACCAGCATCTGCCAGAAACATTCGATATACGTGCTGAAGCATCGGTCCCTGCAGGACCAAGCACACCGAGCTCATAGACTTATAGACTTATCCTCCTTGAAAATCAGGCTTTATTTCTCAAAAGCTGTATCTGTTCATAAAAGCAATAATAATATTTTTTTGGGAGAGAGTCCACCTTATACGTGGACATAGACACTTGTCTATATTTTACTCAAAGCCAATCACAAATCCTCAACTTATTTTTTCCCCCTCTTCTTCTTTTTTTTTTTCTTTTGGTTATAATTCAAGTCAACAGAAATGCATTCCACCTTTCTTACAACCTCTGGGCACACATCAAAGCCCTTCACTTCACACACAGGGCATAGGCAGGTATCCACCTGTGTTCTCCTATCCCTTTTTATAAATGAAATATTGTATGTTCTGAACATTGTTAATGTAGTGAAATCAAATTGTGGAATGCCTCTGCAGCTCATATCAGCATTTCCTATTGGAAACTGCTGGTTAGGATTACATTATCACGTTTCTCATGGTTCTGAGACAGCAATCGAATTCCAGTGAAATCTCTTACCAAAGGCAATCGAGTCGATCAATGCCAGTTTTGCAGGACCATCAAACCTAATGAAATGGTTCTGTGTTAGGAACTGCAAATATACACATGGAGGAAAGAACAGGTCAGAAAACCGGACTGTGAAGATGAAAAAATGTAGAAAGAAAATAAATGATACCTAGGAAGAAAACTATCCAGGAGATTAATAATCCACTGACATACATAGTCAACCCAATACAAAGTTTAAAGTGCAGACAACTCAGTTTACAGCCTGTACATTTATAGCCTGTAACACAAACTTCTGTAGGGGCAGAAGAACTTGTATCCACACATCCTGCTTTGAATATTTTGCTGAATGGGGATGACTAAATTTGTGCTTAACTGTTTTACTGTTTGTTTTGACAGGAGAGACCTGGGTCTACCCAAAGAGGCTGTCATTTTGAAACTTCCAAATATCATCATCAAGCTGCACGTCTGCATGTGTGTCTGTTGCTATGTATATATAGTAAATATAGCATCAAATCGTATTTTTACTTGTGAACCCTATAACAGCTATTTTGCCTGGTAGGTGCCCTGACATAGTGAGTTTTATTTGAGTAAAATGCATTTTGTTTTTCTTGTTTAGACCAGCACATGTCCTTGAATTTGTTGCTGCACACCTGTGAGGCAAAGGCAACACTTTCCCAGCATCCCCACCTTTCTCAGTGACTTGGGCTTCCAGTGCACTTGTCTGCCTCTGAAAATACTAAAAATGTTCCTGCTGGATTCAGACTCTTTAGGCCAAAACGATGGCTTTATTTTGTTGTTGTTTTTTGTTTGTAGTTAGTTGGGTGTGAGGTTTTTTCTGGAGGGCATTTTTAAGTTAATTTTTTTTTTAAGCTTGATCTACTTTTTAATAATGTTCACAAATATTTTTGAATGAGTGTGTGGGGCCTGACGAAGCATTTGCAATCATTAAAACTTGTCTGCTCTAAGTGCCGACAGCTGTGGAATGGCTCTTAATGAGAAGGTGGGTGCTTAGGAGTGCCCTGCTCGTGGTTTGTCCATCGGAGGGAACTGATGGACAGACGGGACACACCCACGAGTGTCCCCACTGCAGGGTGGGCAGAGGTGAGGATGACTGAATGACTGCCGTGTGAATACAGCCCGGGGACACGAGTGGAAATTAAGGGTAGTTTGTGGCTGTGAAGGGCGGCTGCCTATGGGATTTTTTTCCCACCAAGGGGTCAGGGCAGTCCAGATGCCGGGGAGATGGGCTCAGGACTAGGATTCTCCCCTCTCTGCCCCAGCTCTGGGGGTTGTAGCGACTCTGTGAGATGCTTTAGGGTGATGGAGGCTGGCGGAGCTTGTCGGTGTCTCTGTGGGTAAAAGCGGGATCAGGCTCTGAGGAGCCACCGAATGTTTGCTCCGGGAGGGATGAGCCCTGAGGGTGTTTCCTGACGGCCGGCGGGGGCTCAGGGGTGTGCCTGCTGCCAGCTTCCAAGGAATGGTGAAAACTCCTCTCTTTCTCAACCAGAGCCACGAGTAAACCCTCCTCGAGATTCCCAGGAGAGCGCTGCGACCCATCCGCTGTGAGTATCATGTGAGAGGTGGGTCTGGAAAGAACTGTGGTTTAATTCTTTGTCTCTGTGTTACACCTGCTGTCCTTCCATGTCCCCAGCGTGATATCTCATGGCATTTTGTGCCATGTTGCAGCATGCTATACTGTGATTTGTATGTAATAGTGAGTGTGTTATTTTACTTTAAAAAAAAAAAAAGAAAAAAAAAGTGACCCAAAGGCTGGAGATATGTCAATCTAGAAAGAAGGTGGTTCAATCTGTACTCATCAATTATTTGTAATACTTGAAAATTCATTGAAAGACCAGAAAATCTTAGGAACCTGGTAAATAAGGGTTATGTGCTTGGCGGTCAAAGTAACTGAAGCTCTTCAGTTCGAGAGGCCCAGCCGCTTTAGATACTAACAGGTTGGGGGAAGAAAACAAACAAAAAACCAGAATAGGTGAGTTGAAAGAATATTTTCTGGTGGGCAAGTGAGGAAAAGAACATGATAAGAAGAGTTTTATTTGGTTTAAAATTGTGCTCTAGCCTGTGCTCTTGGAAGGGAGGGAGACAGGGCTGGTTTGCAATCCTGCTTTTTTTGGGGGCCTGATGCAAAAGCCGGGAGACTTTTGTAGGGCTTGGTGTTCAATATTTATATGGTTGTGTTTCAGCAGGGGTAAGCTCTCTACATGCTGCTGTCATTTTCACAATTCTGTGGATAAGCTGTGTCAGCACAGCCTTTATAAATCCCATTTTTACCAAAGATTTATGATATAACCATAAATGTGTGCACTGCAGTAGTATCTTCCATAGCGGGATTTTAGTGAGGGCTCTCATTTTTAGAGGGTTGGTGCATCTATTTTCTCTACCGAAGGTACATGCTGGAAAATGTAATTTATAATGTGGCATAATGAAAAGGGATGATCTTTGGGGAGAGAGCAGGCTTATTCCTGTACCTACACAATATCTTTTTCTGGTGACATTTTGATGATGATTTTACATGTGCCTTATAGTGGTGTGAAAGGTGGTGACAGTGTATCAGGCAATGGTAGGAGCTGCTGTGTCAACTCTAACTTTATCAGGACCACTAAGTGTGTACAAAGCAGTTAAGCTAGATGAAGAGTGAGGGAGGAAATACTCAGCAAAGACACATGGTTAGATTTTGTTTTTCTAAGTCAGAAATAACCAAGTCAACTGGAAACATTTTCACTGAATTAATACACGTGTGAATGTTGCAAACATTTCAATGTTCTTAAAAAATTCAACCACATCTGGGAATAGCTGGGTAGGTTTCTTCTGAGAGCTGAGATACGTCACCTCCTGGACTGCTGTTTGGCAAGACTCCTTATTTTAAAGAGGCAGTCCAATGTTACAGTTAGTTTTAAGGCAGGCTGTATTTGCTATTTGATTCTGGACAGTACTACCATACCCATTTATTTCATTGTAATCATATTTTTTTTTGTTTCCACAAATCAAGCTATTACACATAAGGTGGTGGAAAACAACAGATCTCTATATCTATATGAGCAGTGGCTGATTTTCCACTTACTTGGGGACTTTGTGCGTTCAAGGCACTACAGGCATCTGCAAAACAGAAGCCATGGAAATGACAAACGAAAGATGGGCTGGTGTGTTCTTTGTTATGGCAAAGCTCCTGCCAAGCCAAAGACCAACCATCACACTAGACTTTCCTCTGGATCTAGGAGAAAGGCTTAGGCTGTACCAGAACTACTAAAATTAAAAAAAAAGAACCCAACCCAAAATCCAAAAACCTAGTAAGTGAAATTTTCAGTCTTGTTTCAGTGGATTTTTTTTTGTTTGTTTCATGGCTTTGTTTTGTATTTGGTTTTTTAATTTATTTTTTGGTTAAACAACTGACAAACCGTAGACTATAAAAACTTAGTTGCTTAGTGTATACACACAGTTACCTTTTGAAATCATCATCCGTTTTTATATCATGGAAGCAGAAATGCCTATACATGTTAGCATTTCCCTGGCTTGTTAGCTAATGTACATATGAATCAGACCTTACATATTGTATTGGCACACATCAGAATACTAAGATTTCAGGTTACGGCAATTATTCAATTCAAGGCTATGACATGAATTCTGAACCACTTTCAGCAGTAATAAAAAACCCCAAACAATAAGTCAAAAAAAGAAATTATTTTAGGTTTTGTGGTGTTCTTACCAACTCCTGTGGTGTAAAAGCCATACGTTTGCTTGATTCTTTTGATTGACAGGTCATCTAAGTAGAAGCAAGGAAGGGGTAACTTCACTTTTTGAATAAAATATCCCCCACGGTTTTGGAGTGGACAAAAATGAGAAATTGAGTCTTTATATGCTTCAGGGTTGGGGTTTTTTGGTGTATTTTTTTCTTGGTTTTTTTTTTTTTTTAACTGTATTTCCAAATCACATGCTAGTATGAATTCTGTGATTAGCTGAAAGACAAGCAACTTTGGTCTGAGTTGTCTATGTCTACTTCAGATTGCTAAAATTGTGCTGTTCAGAACTTGCTTGAAGTCTACTGATACTTTATGTTCATGTGCAAATAATCCTTTTTTTTATCTGCCCCTACTTGCTATAACCTGTCATGAAGAAAAGAGCTGGAACAGCATTTTAAAACAGGTGGAGGATGGTGGGATTACAGAAGATGGCAGTGCAGGATGAGAGCAGGAAGCACACACCTGAGGATAACTGTTACTTAGTGAGGTCTGTGTTTCAGAGGAAAAACAGTAGATGTGAGTGAGAACTTGGTGCCAGAGGGGAAAAATGTAGACCGATGCATCTTCAGGATGAAGACTTCGCTTCTCCAGCATGCTGAAAGTTAGTGCTGTATAGGATGGTGTTTTTAAACTTGCCTTTCATTCATCCTTGCTTCTGCAAAAGGAAAATCTTCCTTTGGGACTGGTTCTAGTTATGGAACAAACACAGCCAGGAGCTGGGGACTGGTGGTTGCTACATTCTACCTCATGTCTCAGACACTTACTGACTTGCTGATACAAACATGCCTGTGTGTGTGTTTAACTAAAGCATCTCATACCCACTGCTGAAATGAAACAGAATAGATGAAGGCTATAGAAACATGAAAATCTAGGCAGAAGGGGGGAAAAAAAAAAAATATATATATATATACTGAGTGGTTGGAATGAGGAAAAAGGAGCACAGTAACCTCACAGTAGTCATTAACTGCACTGCTTAATGAACTCCCTATAGCAGCAATTTGTTGATCAAGTGCTGAGCACCCATATGACGACTGAAGACAAGGGAAAGGTCCCTGCTGGGATGTCAATATGGGTGAGTTTCAGGGGTGTGTGCTGCCAGGACCTCCCAAGAAGGGTGAACTGTCAAGCAGGAGTATCAGTTTCCTCTGGGTTAACATGACGGCCTTATTATGATAAGCTCAGCTGATACTGGAGAAATCCAGAGCAAACATAGGTTTTCATAACCATGTGGGAGAGTCCTGAGAGGAGGTGGTAGGTGTTCAGGCTCAGTCTGTTAGTCACAGTCACTGTGGGTGGTTTGGGTTTGTAACTTCCAGAAGCAATTAACACGAGAAAATGAAACACTGACTCAGTGAGGTGAAGCACATGTCATACATTTCAATAATTACTTAAGTTATTTTTCATCCCTGGGCTTAGCTAACTCAGTCCAGGAATTCCCTTTTTCTCCCCATCAGAATGGAATTGAATCAAGACTTGAATTCTATTCATTTCAAGATGATGCTCCAGAAAACCCTGAACAGAATGCTGTGGTTAGCAGCTGACAAACAGTGGTTGGGATTTTTTTGTTTGTTTTGGTTTAGTGTTTTTAATTTATTTTTTTTTTTTTGTAAAAACACTGAAAGCTATTTTCTGATTGAAACTTCTTGCTGGCTCCAAACTATGGGAATTTCAGACTGTGGTGGCCCAGAGACCTTCCAGCCTGGTAACCACCATAAACCCACCTTTTCCATCGGTAATTCATTTGCAGGGAGAGTTTGGTTGCAAGCAGCTGAAATCGGACACCAGTCTCCCATACAGAGTACACTGGAGACTTAGGTCCTATTGGTCTTGGAGTAAATTGATCATAGCAGGTTGGCAGTTGGTGGAGTTGATCCTTTTCGTTTTCATAGGAAGCTGACCAACCAATGCCAGTGGAGGACAATTTCCCTCAGTTATGTTAAATTACGAAGCAGTTTGTTTAGTAAACAGGATGACAGGTTGAGGTTGCCTGGTCTTTTTTAGGCAGAGGTGGGTCCCTGGGTATCACTGGGGCTCAGCTGTGGGGTAGTGCTGGGTTGTTGTTGGCTCTTTGGAGTGACTGCTGTCTTCTGGTAGGCATTTACACAGCGAAAAGCACAACGGTGTTTGCTTCTGGCTGGGGTCTTCAGAGGCTGCTATGACACCGATAAGTAAAAGTTAATTGCAAATTTATTTCCACATAGCAATAAGGGAAAAACACTTGGGGCCAGTTTCCTTTAGAAAAGGGGGAAAAGCCTGTTCTACACTCATTTGATTAACCCGTGCTGTTAATCACTGCCAGGTTTATGAACCTCTATTATAAACTTGTTACTCTAAGGATTTACAGTTCAGTGATTGAAAAACAGCTTTAGGGCCTGGGTAGGTAAAGAGTAGCGAGAAGTACAAGTAGAAGCGCTGAGCCTTTGAAGAGGTGTATAAATAATTAGCAACATATTTCATGTGGACTCTTTCGTCAAGACACACTGTCAGACCTGGGATTTTATTGGAACATGATGAAAATGTAGAAAGACCTCTGTATTTATTACAGCATAACAATGCTGAAAAAATAATCTGGTATATTAGAAGCTATTTTAGGTGTCAGGTAACAGCTCTGCACTGCTGAACTGTTCTTGTATGTGCTGCAGTTTCTTCAGAAAAGAGAAAGTGTCTGAAAGGTTTTTTACACTCTTGTGTCTTTTGAATCTTAGATCCATATTTCATGGTTGCAAAACATACAACACGGGTGAAAACCTGAACTGCATCTTAATAAAGCAAAGTGATGAATAAATAGTAGCCCAGACAACTTCAGAAGGTGGAGGGAAATACAGCAGGCAAAATAGAAAACAAAAGTGGGAACTTCTCAAAATGCTCCAGCAAGGAGAAAAACAACCACAAAACAGGAAAAAAAAAAACAAAACCCTGAAAATCAACAACCCCCCTAGGACATACTGATGTATCTCACTCAAAAGAGACAAAAACACTGTTCTTGCTAATAAATTGGAAGCAAAAATCCTTCTAATGAAATACAGGCATCTGGAAGCTGATTGCATCACAAGTATCTTGGATACCAAGCACAATACTGTTTTAATTGTGGTTTGATTTAGCATCCTTCCAATTGGTTGTGGTTTGTTGGTAGGGTTTTTTGTTGTTGTTGTTGGTTTGGGGTATTTTTTGTTGATTTCTTTTTTTTTTGTTTATGTAGTAAAACTGTTTTCTTTCTAGGACAAGACTTCTTTCCTATTTTCAAGCATTAAACCTCATCTCTGGGGAAAAGCCCCATCTCTACCTGTTTTATAGGGTTTTGCTCATTCCCACTTGGAGGAGGAGCTTGGTGGGCGTCAACATGAGTTTTGTTCACCTAAGAAATCATTTTTGGCCTCGGTGTAGCCCAGCATCAGCTGGTGGATGTGGAACCCCATGAGAAACCCACGTGCTGGCATGTAGAGATTATTGTAGCAGAAATGTGTCAGTGTCTGCTACTTTGAGAAATGCTAAAAGGACTTCAGTGAAGTCAGAACTCCATGAGCACTTTCTCTATTAACGAACAGAATTGAGATTTCACTCTTCACCTTTTTCTGCCAGAGCTTTCTGTCCAACTTTTTGAAGTCTGGAAGAACAAATCAAATTCAAAGAGTGAAGTTCATTTTGCCTCCAGTTTGAATGTTTTGACTGAGTGATGGTAATCTTAGTGCAAGACCCCCGGCCAGTGAATTTCTAAATCATGGGCATGAGGCATTTCCCACCCCTTCTACTTACATTAGAAATTATATAGACCTGTTTAAATAATGATTACCTTTATTTTTAAATACCTTTCAAGCTTTTATTTGCATGATTTTAAGAGGGGGAGGTACTCAGCTAGCTTTAAGTTGTATTTGTTCGTTGTGTTTGTCAAATAATTTTAAAGCAGTGTGTTGTGTTGGTAAGGAACTGTGTTCTCTGTGGTGTGAAATGTAACAGGATCTCTACAGAATGTAATAGGCAGTGAAAGAGAAGTTACATCTGATATGCAGAAGGAGATATAATCACCCCTAAATGTCCAGGGCTTAGTTCAACAGGGTGTGAGCTCCTAAAGAAACACTATGACCCACTGGGTGCCTGTGGGCACTGCTTGTGCATCTGGCCATGCAGTCAGTGGGCGGCTGCTCCCTCCTGCCAGAGGCACCAGTCCAAGCAGGCCAATGTTTGCCCACCTAAAAAACTTGGCAGGACTCACAGACAGCTTGTGACAAACCCAGTGAATCTGATGGCCAAGTCCTGTCTGCAATTCTGCACTGGCCCAGGTGTTACTCCTCTGTGAAGCACTACCCTTTTTTACTATTGAAATTTTCATTTCCACTTTTGTCACTTTTCATTTCCACTTTTCTCTCGTTTTCACATTTCTGTCCCTAAGCTTGCCTTTGCTACTCAAATTGGGGGCTGTGTGCAAGAAACTAATGCTTAGGCACCGGATAAAATACCCAGAGAGGTGCAAAGCTAGCCCCTCCTCCTTAAGAAAGGTGGTTCTTCCCACCTTGACTTTTAAATGAGTTAAATGTTATAGAAATCCATAGTCTTCAACAGGGTTGAGCAACGGAAAAAGCAGATCCATACTTCCTTGTCTACCTTCTGTTGCTTCTGGTGTCCACTGGAAATTGACACTAGCTTGGCTATTTCATGTTCTATAGAGTCAGACTGACTTATTTGATAGCCATCTCAGTGGTGAGCTTGAATTTTGTTTTCACAGTAGCCCATAGGGCAGGTGTTACACTTGACAAATGAGTGGAAACTGTGCCACTCAGTTATTGCTTTTTAATCTGCTAAGCAGGAAAGTGAGCCTCTTATGTGTCTGGCTTGTGGGAGGCCATCATTAGTCTGTCAAGGTACTTCTTTATTTCTATCTTCCATAAATGTATCTCATATGGCAACTCCTAGTTATGTTGTTTTGAACAGGCAAGACAGACTCTTTATGAAAACAGACTTCTTAAAAGCAAGCTGTGGTAGTGGGTAAAAGAGAGGTTGTTTACAATATTTTTAAGCCAAAGGGTTCCTTTGGCAGGAGGCTTTCTGTAACAAGTGAGAACAACAAGAATTAGCTCTCTCAGCACTTCAACAAGCAGAGATTTTTGTCTGTAATGAGAAGAATGAGGCTTTTTTGACATAAACAACAAAACACAGGAAAGATGAAGAAGGAGGGCAGAAATAATTACTGAAGGTGCGGAGAAACAAGTTCACTGCTCTGCTGTGAATTCAAGATTCTTGCTCATTATAATGTATAATTACAGCTGGTACCATTCCAGAGCAGGGGTAGAAAGAAGGGAGATCTTACCAACCATGCTAAATCCTGTTGAGGAACTGAGCATGGCAGCATCCTACCTGAGTTCGTGTAATCCAAGTCGTTCCCATTTTATTCTTCTGTACCAGGTCCTTCTTTATGCAGAAATGCAAATCCTCTTTGGACTTCTGAGATTTGAAGACTGATTAGAATTTTTAATGTTTCTCTATTAAGGGTGAACATAGGTTATCTCAAAATGGACAGCTCCCCCCCAATTACATACTGATCTGAGATAATGGAAACAGCTTACTCTGGCCATTAACCGAATAACTCTTTTCAGCAACCAGTGTCAATGACATGGTTGCATCTCTTCTGAATTTTTGTTGTCTCTCTGGATTTTTTTAGCAGTTTAGTGATAAATTTACTAACGCCACATCCTATCCCCTTGAAGTAAGATATTCATTCATGTATCATTCATAAGCAAATCTTTGGTTTTCTTTCTAAATCTAGTACGTGACTGAGAGCAGCAGAGGGATCATGTTCGTGGCTATCCTAATTTCCTCTGCAGCTCTCCCAAGGAGCAGAGCTTGAAAGGCTCCATGTAATGGAACAAGTCTTATCTACCCAGCTTTCCTTCTATTTGGCCATGTACATCCGTGTGCTGCTTATTAATATTTCATTTGTATTGCACATGCACACATTTAAGAATGGTGCTTATCTAGACATAAAAAAGGCTATTAATAACTGATCCTAGATGTACCTGAGTTTCCAGGATTTTATTACAGAAGTGATTCTTTTTGCCCACTTTCATCCCAGTGCCAGAGGCTCCACTTGCTTCTGCTTACTTTATCTTCATGTAAGCCATTGGGTTTTTTTTTAATTTATTTTGTAATGAGAATAGCTAAGAAAATAAAGATGTCTAAGGATCTTAAAGGAGCTAAATAATTATTACAAAAAAGTTTGAGAAAAATTATTTGGATTTTATTCCTTTTATTTCCTGTTGGCAATGATATTTTCTTTACTAGAGTTCTCTGGGGGAAGTAAAAATGTGTTTTAAAGTCAAAGGGGTGTGTATTCCACTGTATTTTACCTACAGCTTTTGGTTTAGATCCTGATCTGTTACACAGCCATAAAACAGGGTTAATGTGACTGCAGTAATAGGTACAAATCAGGGTTAGGTCTGCTAAGCATAAAATGAGAATTATATTGAAGCAAAGATTTATGGCACTACTCCTAGTTATATCAGGCAAGGAGAAAACCACGGATGTCTTGTGTAAGCACAGCAATATGTGCAGAAAAAAAGTTGTGAGGCCATAGAATCTACTGAACTTTCTTGTTTGTCTATATGATAAAAGATTTATTAAGATGAGCAAGAGGAAAATGAGCCAAGTTTTGTTGCTATGAGGGAGTTCTTGCATTTTTAGGTCTATGAAAAATGATATTTTTTTTGTGCTTTTTTTTTTCTCAACATTGCTATGAACTGTAATTAAACCAGTTATCCATATGTTTACATAGAAAGATAAATGGTCTGTTTATTTCAGCAGCTGTTTAGCAAGCCACCACCACAGTCAATTAAATTAATCCCAGGAAATAAAACTTGAAATAAAGATGATACCTGAAATCATTTTTATTCATGGTTAGAGACCATGCAGGTTCTTTTGACAAGTTGAAAAATCTTATGGGTGATGTTGAAAACTTCAATGTACAAGTGCTAATTCAATTTGAGGATGAAAAACTGGCTTGATAGAATGGTTTCTGTAGAGATATTACTAGAACAGCAAACCCCCAAGCAGTACAAAGGCAGCCAGAGTATTGTATGCTCATTACCTGAATTTTCAAACACTTAACAACTGTGAGAAGTATGAATATGCAAAGCTTCCAGACACTGACCAACATTTTTCTGATTCTTTTTTATTCCTGGAATGAAAAAGCCAGTGGTTTATGTCATTGCATACGTATAACTATTATTAACTCAGTTTAAAGTTGCATATGGCATAAGGTCATAGGTCTCTAACTCAGCAGAGCATTTACGTAAATCAGCCTCTTCACCAGCTGCAGCACCTTAAATATGTGTGCAAGTGCTCTGTTGAATTGGAGCTAAAATTTCAACCCTTGTAGCTTCACAGCTGTTATGCAGGGGAGGTGAAAAGTGGATGTCACATAGACAGCATAATATCAAAAATTGATTAAATTACAACTATGGAGATAAAAATATTAAAATGAGTTAAACCTCTTGCCTTTAATGGTGAGTGTCCTATATGGTTGCTCTCATCTCTAGAAGAAAAAGCATAGAAAAGAGAGTCCCATGTGAGGCAATGGTTTGAATAAGAACTCCACTCCCACGTGGAAGACCCCTTGACCTCTGTGAGGATTTCGGAGACTCACTGCCACATTGGGTCTGATGGCTCCAAAGGCAGTGTTAATTTGCCTGATTTTAAGTTCTGGGCCAGATTCTGCAAGGTTTTGTTCACCTATATAGCCCATTATGCTTGAATGTTTTGTGGTGGCTTTTTATGACAGATAACATATCAGCCCTTATATTTTAACTGGCAATGTCAGATACAAGATGCACGCCATAGTTACACCAGTACCATTGTCTGACCCTTACCTTTTGCTTTTTCTCACATAAGCAGTGTCACCAATTTCTGAAAGACAAAAAACACCCCGAGATACTTGTGCAAGACTTAGGATTTTGTGTGTACTGCTGAATGCTCAAAGCTTTGACATCTAATCCTAAACAAGGCACTACAACTAGAAGAGTCTGGCTTTTATTTTTTTTTTTAAAAAAAAAAAGAAAAGCTGAAATCGTGTTGCTATAACTAAAGGAGGACACCAGTCTGTGTAGGTTAAGGCTAATAGGGCAGTAGTGAATCTGTTTATATTAGACTGTCACTTAAATATAAGAAAAATGTTTTAAAAATAAAAATACTGAACTGTGTATTACACTGAAGAATGCCACAAAAAAAATCAGTTGATGTGCCATGAATGCTTTTATCTTTTATAAGCTAAGTGTTTATTCTGTACAGTCATTAAAGGATTTATTCTGGGAGCTTTTCTTTGGAAAGAACCTGTAATCTTTCTCTTCTTTGCTAACCTTGCTGGTGCTGCTTGTGAGAGACTTAGCTGCCTGAATCCCTTGATGGTGGCAAGTAAGCAAATATGCCATGTTATGAGAAAAGTATTAAGTCTCTGGGCAAAGAGCTGGCAACACCTAGGCTCTTGGTTCCCAGAGTCCTAGTGTTCTGATCACCTTGATGGGACCTGTTGGAGCACATCTCCCTACCTTCTCTTCAGCTGTTGGAGCACATCTGTCTACCTTCTCTTCAGCCTGAGTGCTCCTGGGTTTTGGGGGTTTTGTTTCTGGTTTTGTCTTTTTTTTTTACTGTGAAAACCAAATGGTAAAGTGGCTAGTTGAGAAGCATTGAAACATATTTCAATATGGAGATAGGTGACAATGTGTCCTGGGAGCTGAGAAGTCCTTCAGGATCCTTAGCATATGCTAAATTACAGCAGAAGAACAGAGGAGGGAATATCTGGAAACGTGGCTGGGATCTGAAATGAGACTTGCTAAAAGCAGAGCTCCTTGCTTGTTCGTGAATATTTCCACAGTGAATTTCCTTTATGGACAAATCTTCTACTGATATTTTTTTTTTTTTGTGACTCCACTACTTAACCTGAAATGGGAAAATTGGTCCAAGTTTCTGCCTAAGTATGATCAAAAAAGTATGTCCACTACTTGCCCACTGTAAGTGTGTAAGCTAACACATTTATTATATGCATTTTACTCAGCTCAAGGAATTCTTTTATGGTAGAATAAGAAGAAATCTGCTGGCCTTTAAACCACCAAATAATTTATGAAATAAACAGGACTGGGTTTTTAGCTAAACCCAGGACAAATATGCATCTCACACAAATGATGAGCTAAGCACAGAGAAGTAATGGGGTTACTTTCACATACCCAACGTTCAGAGTGTGACTCAGTTTTAACTACAGAGGGCACTGCCAACTGCTGGCTGGAATTTCAGGTTATACCTGCCACGTGGCTTCTCACTTCAGAATTGACAAGTCATTTGAGTAGTAATCAATATGCTGCTGCCTCCTGGAGTTGTACGCACTTCCTAATAATCAACGTTTTGTTTGGCTGCCATTGCTAAAAACGATCAGAAAATAAGGGGTTTGTGCATATAAATGAAGCATCCTATTGCTCTAGGCCGTGCTACATCTAACTTGTGCAAAATGATGTTACTTGGTGTTAACTCCATAGTCTTCCTTCTGCATAAGAAGGCTGGCTTGGTATTTTGGAATACTGAATAGAAAATTAAAAATGCAGGCCAGTCTTCAGGAACATTTTACTTACTGTTTTAATAAACTTTTGTTTATGCCTAGAGGTGCCATTAAATTACCAGCCAGACATTAATATACAGTACACAAGGGATCTTGTATATAAGCAGTGATTATTACTGCGTGACTCAGATGAAGCTTGCTATATACACAGATAGCTGCCGGATGGGAGATGAAAAGTGAATACCTGTCTGGATAAAGCATGGTGGCACTTTGGCAGTGGACATGCCATTTGGTTTGCTATGTTTAGAAGTGAGCTACTTTCTTCAGAGCAGAATCATGACTCAAGGGGACAGTAGTCTGTCACGGTACAAACACCTTCACTTATTTTCATAAAATAGTGAAAGGTAAGCATGTGGTGTGGATGATCCTGGAGCTAAGATTCTGGATCCTGTTAAATAATGAGTCTTTTTACACCATCAAAGCCTCTGCTTTAGTTGGTGACTCTGTGCAGGGATGCTGGAAATGGTTAATTCCAAACATGCCTTGATTTTTTGCTACTGTGTCCACAGCAAAAGCATCACTGAAGGAAGCGAAGACTGCAAGAACAAGCTGGAGTAAAAGAGTGAGTCATGGACACCACACTGGAAAGTGTCTGCTTGAGTAACAGGATAGAGAGGTAAAATTGGAAAAAAATGTATTTTCCTGCAGGCTTGGTGCTTGTATACTTTCACAGACAGGTACCACTTCAAGTGTGGGATTGCAGGAGTGTTGTAAGTTCATCTAGAAGGAAGAAATTCAAAATCCCTCCAGCTCCTGAAAAAATGTATGCCAATTAATTCTGAATTGGGATTTTCCTTTACATTTGATCTACTTAAGAATGCACCACAAGGAAACCTTCCTATGAGGAAAGCTTAGAAATGCTCTCTGGGATAAGGCATCATCATAACTCTTCCACTTGCTAAAGGGATGAGGGTAGAATTCTGCTTAATGTATGTCCTCCAAAGGAAATAGAAGGCCCTACCTAATACAGCCTCCTTAGGTTCTGCTGCCAAAAAAAAAATACTCAGATGATCCCTCCTGATCTCATCTCTTGTTTCTAGCTTCCCTGTTGCACTTTCTCACTGACTTGCACCCACAACAAAAAAGTAATTTTTGTTCCCCCTTGTTTTCTGCAGCACAAGGCTCTGGAGTTAAAGCTGCTTACATGGGATGGCATGGGGGAGATCGGATGAGAAGATCTGTGAAATGTAAACACAAAACTGACCTAAGATGATTTGTGTGATATATGCTGGATAGATGGCAGGCAGTGGACAGTGCTGTTTGGAAATCTTTGTGAAACCTGATTGAGTTGTAGGAATATTTCAAGTTTGCAAAAAAAATAACTCTTTCTTTCCTCGGGAATAGGAAGGAGGTGGCAGAGTGCCTCAGGGGTAGAGCTCTTTAGCAACGTCTTGGTTAAGGTGTAGGGTGGATGCTGAGCATGAAAAAGGAGAGAGAGGATTTAGCAATTTTGTTAGCCGTGCTAAAGAAACAAGTGTTGGGTGTTGAAGCACTAGATGTGCCAGAGGTAGACAAGTCTTGCCTCCTGGTTAGTGAGGCAGTAGTAATGGAAACAAATTCACAGTAGAAGGGAAGTAGGCTTGGAGAGAAAAGGCTTTCCCTCCAGGTTATGTCCTTCATGGTGCTGTTTATCTTGCAATGGTATTTACCCCAGAACTCTTACCTCTCAGTGTCACTTAAATTGTCAGTTCCCAAGCCATCTCCTTGTTTTTGCTTAAATAAGCAATTTGTGCTGGACACTTCTGGAATAACTGCATTGAAAACTTTCATCAGACAGTGCTGACTTCATGATTTGTCTGTGATTACTGCCAAAAAAAAAAAGAGACAGTCATGTTTCCCTTATACTTGATGGTTGGAGGGGATGTATTTGTTTCTGTGGTTTTGTTTTTCATTTATGTCATTATTTGCCAGCAATACACAATCATGTCCTTTGTTTTAGCTCATCTCTATTCCCTTGTTCTCATGTGATACTGTTTTAGGCACAAAGTGTCCCAGTTTTTTTTAATACTTCATCACTTATTAATGCTGCATATCGGGGGATGAAGAGTTGTCAGCATCCTCATTTTTTCTGTATTGACAGATATAATAGCTGATTTGCTATTAAATATCTTTTAAAGAATCTCTTCCTCTGTGGTTATATTTTGTTTTCTAATTGTTGAGCGTATTCCTCAATAACTTATCTCCCTTTCTGATCCCCCTTTTGGGGGGCGACAGGGTCTCCTTTTACATTTGAGATAAGTTTTTGACTTGACTCTGAAACTTTGAGGTGTGAGACGGAAGGGAACCTGATTAACATCAGACATGTCAGACATCTGTTGATGTGCCCTCATGCATCTCTAGGAGAGGGCTTGTGAGGATGTCTGCAAGAAGTGGAGGAGGAATATGAGTTTTGACTCAGCTCAGAGTACTGCTGATGTGAGTCTGACAGCTTTGTCCTGGTGGTTCCTCCTTGTACAGAATCACCAATGCTATTAATCACTGTGGCTGGTACTAATGAGGGTTACCTCAAAGTGAGGTCCCTTATGTGTATATGCACTACCATGACTTGATTGCGGTGTAAACATGCCTGGGTTTAGGCTTGGACAGTACCTGGTGCAAAGAAGCCTTGCAGTCTGATGAAGATCTCTAAATTCTGCCCTGGTATAAACAGGTTAAGAAAAAAACCCCAAACATTCTGATTCCAGCACTGAAAAAAGACCTAGTGCCACATGGATAGGTGAGAACATATACTTTTCTCTCAGGATTGACATATGCAGCACACAGAAGCACTTAACATTCCTGCGGGGATGTTTCCTAGTCTATTTTAAATCAAAAGGGCAGATAGGCTGGGATCAAATAACTTGATTTGCAAATACTGTGAAATTTACTTCAGTGCAGGTAAATGATGGCACTATCAAGCTATGTGACTGTAAGTTCCCCTGTTGGCTTGCATTTTTTGAAAGGTCTGGTTTACTAAAGGAAGGACAGGCTAAAACCTTCTTTTGTAAATTTGTACCCTAGCACATATAACAAGCTGTTTGGTTTCCATCCTGCAGGGTGAAATTGTGGTGGCTGGTGAGGACTGAATGGTCAGGCCACGAGTTATAAAAGTGGTTTGATATTCATAATAGCCACCGGAAGTCAATGGGCCAAGTTAAGCACAAAGGATGTGTCTATACTTGCATCTTGCCTTTGTACTTTATGAGACTACAGTCTCAGAATGTGCAATAGATTAGTCTCCTAAATGACCAAACTGGCCATGGTCAAAGTTCATGGTAGCTCTGCGTGGGGAATGCACTTGGCTTTTCTGCAGACTGATGGAGAGCTGGGTCCTGGCCTGTGGTGAAGACAGGACATCGCAATCAGAGAAATAAATACAACATTTCTGGCGTTCTCCCTCAGGGAAGCTAGTCAGCTTGCTTCATTGCTCTGAACTTTTAAATTTTTTGGTAACGTTAAAATCAAAAGGGACTGATGCAAGATAAATTAGGCCTCACCATCCACCCAGCTAACTGAATACTGAATAAAGTGTGGAGCATGATCTGTCCTTCCCCTTGGAAAACCCCTGCTGTTCCTCCTTCTAGAAGATGAAGCTTAAGCTTCTAAAAGCCATCTTTCAGCAACCTTAAGACAAACCCTTCTAGCAGCTGCCTCTTTCTGAAGCTTATATGTGCTCCTGTATTTCCAAGTTCTCTGATAGTTCTCCTTCCAAGCTTGACCGTTACGACAGGTATCACAGCTGGGATGATCACTGTCCTCCTTCTGCTCTCTGTGATTTGCATGCTCTTCCCATTATGAAAAATATGTAAAAATACAGCAGAGGTTTTTATACTGAAACTACTTGTGTTTAGTTGTTTTGCTATTATTATTGTAATATTAGAAGGTTATTTTTGTAAGTGTAAGGAGAAAAAGTTAGAAAAGTATCACCATGCTACCTCTGAAGTGTTCTATTTAACAGGTTAAAACCAGTTGTTGTTCACTGTGAAATCATCCAGGGAAGCTATTTCATGTTCTCAATTTCTTTTTTCAGGTTTCAGTATGTACCACTTGTCATGTTTTTAATAAAATAATATTTCTTCTTATGGTTTTAAAATTGCAGTTAAAGAAGCTCATAATTTGTTTCAAGCACAGTTTTATTCTGCCAATTGCTTTTTGGCTTTCCTTTTTAAAATCCAAATTTCTGAATGCATTATAGTCTTGCTGTCTGCTGGGAAAACGTATTTGTGTGAACAAAGTCCAAAATAGGAAAATTTCTCTAATCTATACAGCCTCTTGGAGGTCTGGGAGGGGAGAAGGTAAGAGAATATCTTGAGTGGAGAAGCACTGAGACAGGTCCTGTTTCCTTATAAGAACAAGCAGGTTCCATCAGAGATCAGTAAAGCCCTGACTGTTGCATTTTAAGCCGTCATCCTAACACTGAAGATTAGTTCAAGAAAATTTTCACACTAGACTCTTAAGAAAAATTATTTATTGTTGAATACCCAAATACATAAGAGGACCTCTCATTACAATTTTTTTTTCTTTTAAAAAAGTATTATTCATTTAAAGTCTCTGAGGGGGAAAAAAACCATACCATTCCAGAAATAAAACCAAAGATTCACAAAACCTTTTATCATCTTCTATCTTGTATTTAGAAAAAGCATGCCTATATGGGTGTTTAAATCCCATTAAGTGCAGTTCTAAATTGAACTTGTACATAATTCCTACTACTGCATTATGCTAATGGTAATAAGTCCTGCAGCTGGCAATCCCTAAGCACTTACGGACATTTAATAATATCCAGCAGCAACAACCAAAAGATCCCTTGCAGGTGCCTGAAATAGTAAAAGCACCTAAGCCAGGACAGAATGAGCTGTGAACTCCATTTCCATAAGGAAAACCAGCTACTGGAATCAGTATAGCAACCTCTTTAAGCACCTGAGAAAATCTGAGATCATGCCACCAAGTGCTTGTGAGAAATATAAATGTGTTGTAAACCGTCTCCCATATATTTCCACTTTTTCTCTTCAACTTTCCTATTTATAATTAACACCTCTCTTTATCTTGTTCATTCTGAATATCTTTGTTCTTTTCAAGTTAAATTATTTAACACTCTCTCTTCCTCTCGTTTAAACTCCCTTTATCTCATGATCCCCTCTCCTTTATATTGAAATCTCTCCTGTCTAAATGCATAATCAGATGACATCTGCTACTACGGAACTTAAAAATCCCAGCACATTCCCTAAAATAACTGTGTAGTTATTAGACAGCAAGGTATGTTTTGCAGATAAGAGCCTGGGCACACCAAAGAAATAGGCTCCATATGGCACAAAGGGGAGCCGGCATTGTTGGCATCAGTCATGGACTGTATAAGACTGATTTTCACAATGTGAAATCCAGAAACACCCAGTTCACTTCTGTGTCTTTGCAGACATGCAAACTGGTCTCTGCTCACATAAGCAGCCTTGTTGATTTCAACAGATTACCTATGAGGAACGAAGATTTGGTGTCACGTAGCTACATGTGTCATGAAGCTTTTGTATTATGCAGAAGGAAACACGAGGGCCTTTAGAGGCAGGAAAGCATCTGGAAGCCCCGAGGTATGTTCGCAGTTGAACAAAAATGAAAATTTGGTCATGTGAAATCAGAGAGAAGCTAAATTCTCATTCTCGTGCTGTGTCTAAGCCACAGCTAAATATATCCCAAAATGGTTTTGTATGATGTAATGGAGAATACATGTATACATGTGTCAGACCATTCTGGAATCTGGTGAAGTCCCAGTGGTTAATTTAGGATATGTATACTATTTGAGTGGGAACCTGACAAGGAAAGTGAAATGTTGTGGGATATAGTTTTGGATGACAGACACCAAACTGTTCCTCTCTAACACTGACCAAATGCCTCAATATGGATGACAAATTGCCTTATAGAAACAGTGATGCTGTTGTGCAAATGAATTTAGGACACATGAGAGTCCTTTCAGTTATACAATAAACTTCTAAGTTTTCTTTCTTCTTGTTCTGTGCTGGTAGCCAAAGACACTTGCTACAAACTTCGGATCTCTTGGAAACAAGTTTCCAGGCAAAGGATCCATTTGAAGCAACACAGCCTGATTAAAGGTTATCTTTTTCTTTAATGTGTGTAGACAAAAACTTTTTCTGTGATATCTGATGACAACTGTCAAACCACGAGGTTGTTTTTATTTTTAATTATTTTTTTCTTAACTGTTCTAGATCTAATATGCAGTGAGATAGCTCATCCTTCTCTAGAGAAGGAGAGTGCAATTGAGACAGCAAACAATGAGTGGAGGGGTAAACAAGAAGAATCTTCAAGAGCCTAAGACTGAATTTGAGGTTTCTAACTTTTGCCAACTAGATCTGCTGTGATTAAACGCTTGCAACATGTTGGCAAAATGAAATTAACTTGGGTGGTGGGCAAAATTAAAACTTCATCATTAGTATCCACCTGCAAAGAGTGAGTGGCAGGACTAGCACCACATAAAATCTACAATGCAAAAGCAGGGAGAAACTGCTGTCTTTACCACTAAATTGAAATTTTATTGCCAGACTGAGCATCCTCCATACCTGCCTCTTCTTTGTATCCATCTACAGCTTCCGCAGCAATCAGCGTCGCAGCAACTTCATTCACTATGAAATGTGGTTGCTTCTAACTTGAATGCTTAACTTTCAGCCTCAACAGATTGTTATTTTGCTTTCCCTTGGTGGCAACACTTTCTTGAATTGTGCTGAAGCTGTTTGTCCTCCTAGCGCTGCTGGTGCAACATGAGGCCTCTGCATCATGTAAGTGACAAGCTGGGCTGGAACTGTCGTGGTAAGGGTGCGAAGCCTCCTGCCCATCTCTGTCAGGACCTGCAGGGCTGCATATGTATTTGCAGACAAACAACCCGGGAAACCTGCCGGGTCTCCTTCTGCATTCAGATCAGAGAGCCTGTGATCTTGCATAGTGTTCTTTCAGAGTCATGTCGGAAAAGATTTAAGCACTCTGGTGTATGAATAGTGTAGATAAATACCATGTCATAGGACTAGGGACACCTTACCTGTGAATGAGTACTCACACAAAGATTTAATGTAATTTATGACAAACATTAACTTTACATCTTTAGCTGATTCTTCTGATCCTTCCTGTGCAATAATCAAATCCTCCAAGTAATCAAATTCTCTACTCATTATAATCACAGCTTGCTCTAGAAGAACAGCTGTTACCCATTTATTTTCTCCCAAAACAGCCAACCTGTAGCAGTAGCATAGACAAAATGCTGTAAGGTTTTGCCGTTTGGCACTCGTGTCGGAAGAGAGCAAGGACCAACATATACTCCAGTAAACTTTAGTAAAGCTGTAAAGTGTATCACAGACCGCCAGGGTTCGGAAGGGACCTCAAAAGATCAGCTAGTCCAACGCCCTTGCCAGAGCAGGATGACCTAGGGCAGCCACACAGGAATTTGTCCAGGCAGGTTTTGAACATCTCCAGAGGAGACTTCACAACCTCTCTGGGCAGCCTGTTCCAGTGTTCTGTCACCCTCACAGTGAAAAAGCTTTTCCTGATGTTTTTGTGAAACCTCCTCTGTTCCAACTTGTATCCAATGCCCCTTGTCCTGTCATTGCACGTCACTGAAAAGAGCCTGGCTCCATCCTCCTGATGCTCACTTTTTACATATTTATAAACATTTATGAGGTCACCCCTCAGCCTCCTCCAAACCAAAGAGACCCAGCTCCTTCAGCCTTTCCTCGTAAGGGAGATGATCCACTCCCTTAATCATCTTTGTGGCTCTGCACTGCTCTCTTTCAAGCAGTTCCTTGTCCTTCTTGAACTGAGGGGCCCAGAACTGGACACAAAATTCCAGATGTGGATTCACCAGGACAGAGTAGGGGGGGAGGAGAACCCTTCTTGACCTACTAGCCACCCCCCTTCTAATACACCCCAGGATGCCAAACTTCGTGTTTTGGATCACCTCGTGGGTGGCAGAAGGCACATTAAAAAAATTCAGCTGTTTTGCATACACAAGTGAACCTCCCAGGACGTACAGCGGCATGTGCTTCCTGGAATAGGATCGCGGCTGAGCTTTGAGCTATAAACAGTTATCTACTGGGTAGCAGAGAGCAGAAAGCATGTGGCAGGGTTATTCTGTGCTATTACTGCGAAGTATAAACTTCACTATATGTTTAGAAACCACACACAGCGGAACAGCTGAGCGTTCGAAATCTGCCCGAAGAAGGCAGCAGCGGCTGAGCAGCTGTGATGCCAGAGCGTTTCGCGCTTTATCGATAATTTCCATGTTAATGTGATTTCGAGCGAGGGGGTCGCGGCCGGGCACAGGCTGGGGCTAATGAATGAATCCATCGCGGGAGCAGCGGAGGCGGGAGGGGAATAGGAAATGAAAAGCGCGGGCCGAGCACCGGGATGGTTTTTTAATACAAACGTTATTTAACGCTGAAATGAACCCACAGGGGAGCGTCTCTGCTGCGGGAGCCGACTGGCTGGGCGGGTGCGGGACGCGCCGCAGGGGTGATATCGGCAGGTCGCGATAGGCGGGATTTTTTCTTTCCCCTCGGCACCCTGAGGGGTTTTTTACCTGTTTTACCAGTTTCAACTGTCGGAATTTTTCACTGCCAGCTCTCACAGCGCACCGACACCGCCCCGGACCCCCGGACAGCGATTCCCGGCTTAACGCGGGTGGGAGCGTGTGGCGGGGCCGTGTGTGTGTGTGTGTGTGGGGGTGTGCTGCGGGGGGGGTACCCGCACCCGGGGGCACCCCCCCTCCTCCTGCCCCTGCCCAACCCCCAGCCGGTCCGCTCCCTCCCGCCCAACGGCCGCAACCGCTAACTCGCCCCCGCCCTCCCGCGCGTCAAACGCCAGGCGTCACGCGGACGTTGTAATGTACCAAAACAGCGCGCACAGCACCCCCCCCCGCCCCCGCCGCCGCCCGCGTCCAGCTGCGCGCCCTCAGAGGGGCCGCACTGCCTGCCTGCACCGGCTCTGGAGGCAGCGATCCCCGGCTCGCCGCGTCAGCCGCAGCAGCAACGGCTGCCGTGGCGCCTCCGTCCCGTCTTTCCCACTTCGCGACCTGCGGTGGCCTTCGCCGCCTCGGCGTGAGGATGGGGCGGGAGCGGCCGAAGCCGGCGGCGAAATGTGCTTATGTGTGTGTGTGTGTGTGTGTGTGTTGAGAGGGGGTGTCGAGTTCTGCGGGCGGGCGGGCGGGCTGGCGGCAGCTGCGTGTCTATTAGGAGATGCGTGGTAGTGATGGCGGCCGTGGGTGAGACTTTTCCTGTCAGCGGATCCGGCTGGTCCTGCCGGCGGGCGGTGGGGCTGCACCCCGCCCCGGCGCTGCGCCGTGCTGCGCGCTGCCGGGCCGGGCCGGGCGGCGGGGGCCCGCCGCCATGGGGCTGTTGGAACGTCTGCGGAAGGAATGGTTCATCCTCGGGATCGTGCTGGTCATCGCGGTGGCGCGGCTGGAGCCCGCCGTCGGCGTTAAAGGGGGTAAGTCCGGCCGTTGCCACGCCGGCACCGGTCTAGCCCCGCCGCTGCGGCGGGAGGCGCGGAGCCGTGGCGGGGAAGCACCGGCGGGAGGAGCGGCCGGAGCCGCCGCCCGAGAGCCCTCGGGGAGAGGAGGCGCGAGGGAGCGGCAGTACTTTGTCAACTGCCGGCGGCCGGCGCTGCCGTTTCGGTGGCGGCGGCCCGGGCCGGCGCTGCCCCGGCAGGGCCCCGGTGCCGGCGGCAGGGCGGGGAGCGGGCTGCTGAGGTGCGGAGACGGGGGGAGAGGCCTTCCTGCGTGTCCCCGGGCGGAGGGTGCGGGTGGGTTTATTGCCGAGCAGGCTGAGAATGGCTCGTGGGCCCCCCCCTCTACCTGCCCCGGCCATCGGGACACCCCCTCAGAAACTTGGAAACTCGGTTCGGGAGGGCGACCTCCAGGGGGCCGGGCCCAGCCGAACCCGCCGGGCCCTCCTGCGGTCCCTGCGTCTCCAGCGAGCTCCTCTTCCCTTCGTGTTAAATCTGTTCCTCAGGCACCCAAGAAATATTTCGGGGTGTCTTTCTCCGTGTATCTTTGCTAGGCGCTGTGCCAGGTGCTCGAACGGTATCTTTATCTTCTTTCGGGTTAGTGATAATGACAACTGGAGAGCGCCTTGCTTCAAATTTACTCCTGTTAAACTCAGTAATAACTTCAACAACTTTAGGATGGGCATAAAGTCATTGCGGTTCAGTGTGTGCCATCTGTGAGCTTCTCGAGAAATGTGGCTTAATGTAGTGTTAAAAATCTCAGGTGCTGTGTTTCAGCCATTTTTATTTTTATTTTTGATTTTTATTTTTTATTTTTTGCTTCATAATAACAAGCAACATGCTCGTCTTTTTTTTTTAAAAAGGTGGGGTTTTTTGTTCCCTCTTACTACTTCGTGGAAGATGAGGGGAACGCGGTGGAAATGATTCTGTGCAAAATGCTGTGAAATTCTCACAGTTAAAGGAAAGGAAAGATCTGTCGTTTTCTGAGCAGTGAGGTCTTGTATGTTTCTTGTAACAAGTGCTGACAAAATATCCAGTGTTACTTTGAAATAAACAATGTATCTTTAAGTGTAAATGCTGGCAGCATCTGGTTAGTTTCAGTTGCAACTTCCAGATGTTTACAGTTTTCAAGAACAAATTATTTATATATTTATTATTTTTCTTTTCTAATTGATCTTTGAAGATTTAATAAACAGGTGTAGTATATTTCAACATAATTCCTCTGTGTTATGGTAGGGGAGGAAGAAACTGGTTGTGCTTTTATATGCACGGTTTGTTTGTTTTCTTAACAGAGCTGAAGTTTGACGATAGATAGCTTCTCACTGAGGAGCCAACCTTTTTCTCCTCGCCCTTAGGTTCTGGGAAAAAATAATGTGGTTAAAAAAAAATACGGCTCTGAATACTTGTTGCAACTAAGGCTCCAGCAGAGTTCAGGGTAGGCAGATTCCTGCTGTGCCAGGATCTCTTCTAACATCTGTGTACTGTTTTGCATAGGTGAATAGGACCCACATGGAGCTTCTTGCAGGATCCATGCTGTGTCTTCAGCAGAACTTAAAGACAACTTTAAATTGATAGTATCAGGTGGTTTGTCCTTTTCTGGTTTGATTGTCGTGCTAATTGTTGGCAGCAATGTGGGAGATCCTTTTAACTACAATAGGAGATAATTTTTCGTCAGCTTACTTCCTGCATGTAAGCACTATTGATGGAGCACTTCGTTTAATTATCCTGCCACAAAGAGATGTCACGTTTTGACATGATATTGTTCCTGGGACAACTTGCATGAAATAGCTTAAAAGCATTGATTGAAACTCATGAGCACGTGTTCCCCAAAGTGAAGCTATGTGATCTCAGTGCCCACTCTAAAACCAGAAGAAAATCCAAAACACAGGTGTGGGGGCTGGGAAATATCAGCGTATGGGGAAAAAAACACCCTTAGTTTGTAATCTTCCAGCTGACAAAGCCATGCACTGTTGCAAGGTGTTACTGAATGGTGTGGATGGTCTAGTTTCCATACCGGTGGAACACCGTACCACAAATAACAAAGATTTGTGCTCTTGCCACCTTCAGGGCATAAGCCAAGCCCTTCTTGTGCGTTTTCCTATTTGATGAATGAGCCTATTTAGTTCCTTTGTGAAAAGAGCCTTCCTGACCAGTCTTCTGCACAAAAGAAGAGGGGGATCTGCTTTGACCAGAGTTCCCTGTGCTCCATGAACCTGTGATTGCTCTAGTGGTAGAGGTTTCTCCTTTATAAATGAGTTCAGGTAGCCCAAGTGAAAAACCCTAAAATAGAGGAACTGAGTCCTGGAAGAACCCCTAGCTTAGCAGACTAACTAACATACTGCCTGTCTGCCCAGTGTGTATCTGCATGCACATATTTGAAAACATTAGAAAAAATATATAATTATATAAAAAAAATATAGGGTGCTATGTAACTATATGCATTTATATAACTTTTCTGTGTGGTTTTTTTTTTTTTAATGTTCCCCCCTCCCCTCACTATTCAGTTAGCATACCATAATTGTGCATCTAGCTATGTGCTTTGTTGCAATTTTAACTCTTGCATTTCCTGGCTTATTTTTACTTTACACTTCATATAAGTAGTTTGGTTTATTTTTTTTGTATTTAACACACAGTTTTAGTGTCTCAACACGAGCCTTCTCTGAGAGTAGGATTTTGGTTTAAATTACTTGAGATGCAAATTTGATTAGACTCAGTGTATGATCACGTCTCTCTAATTTAAGGATCATTGACCTTTCTCCAGTGTGACTATTAATGTATCATTCATCCAAGAGAGCAGAAAGGACCTCCTCTTCTGGAGTGTCGAGTAAAGGCTTGCTTGTTTTCTGCTGCCGTTTTGCTCGTGACAACTCACTGTCACTTGCGGAGTTAGGATATTACTTTGGTCTGAAGCAGCCTGCTTGTGTTTTCTAATATAATAACTGGTGAAAAAAAACCACACCACATTTTGGACTTGGCAGCCTCTGAAGGCAAAGTGTATTAAGAGAATAAATCATTTTTATAGGAGTGTAAAAAGTATTTTAATTTCCCTGGGAAAAAAAAATATACAAATGTAGGCCTGTAATATAGTGGAACCCTTGGAGGTGCAAGCATCTGCCAGTACTGATCTCACTGCAGCAGCTTGTCTGAAATGTGTTAATGTGGGGCTGGAATGAACCATTTTGCCACAGCCCTGTTGTGGGGGAATAATGCGGAATTGTATTGCCCCAAGGAGATCATTGCAAGGTACAGTTTGGTTTCCTCTGTGCAGACAGGTGTGTGTGCTGTGGGGAAGGAACTGAGAGGTTGATATGTGAATGATAACGATGGCCTTGTGGAGGGACCGGATAGTATTTTTGAGTATTTGAGTTTGCTGGTGCTATAGGGATGCTCTGGTGACAGAACTCTATAAGATTCCCCGTTTTCACATTCCTAGAATTTACCCATTAGTTCCCAGTGGCCTGTAATCACAGAAGCCAGATTTGTTTGACATCCTAACTCAGTCTCCACTCGCTGGTTTGCTTTTATTTAAAAATGAATAGTGTGCTTTCTGTATCTTGATATAAACCCCATTCTTTTTACTAGAGACTTTCATGATTATATTTTCTCCAGGTATTTTTCTAAATATCCTCATTTACTTTGATGTAATGTATACATATCATTATCTCTTTGACTGTAGTTCACTTTGTTCTCTGTCTGTATTTTTTAGGACCCTTGAAACCAGAAATTACCATAACTTACGTTGCTGTTTCAGCTATATTCTTTAACAGTGGACTCTCCTTAAAAACTGAGGTACTGTAATTTTTCATTCCTTCGTTCCTGATTTGCTTTAACAAGCTCTGTGTTACTTTTGATGATGTTTGAATGTAATTGAAATATTTAATTACTATGCTGCTGTATTTGATGCTGGGGGAATGCCTGACAAGAGAAGATAAGAATCATTGATGGAATAATGTCTCCTTGATTTCAGAAAATTCTTCACCAAGTAATGAACATGATGAGAAGGAGATTGTGAATAATTTTCACCCATCTGTAGAGGGTGGATTGCTTAACTTTGCAGGGCTTTGGTTAAATGGAAGAGCTGAGCACAGCTTTGAGACTGGATCTACACCCTGGGGATGTCCCAAACCTGAATCAAGAGAGTCAGAAGCACACTAGCACCTGCCTTCTGCCAGCCCTTCTGCATGTTGGCTTCCCAATTGCTCAGCTGAGATAAAAGCCAGAAAGCCAAGAATCCTAGGGTAGAACTTTGTATGAAACTAGGCAGAGAGGTGTTATGTGGAGCCCCTACACCTCTGTAGGGCATGAAGAGGAAGTGTGAGCTCTCTGTGCTGCTCTTCATCTCACCTGCTGGTGTGCTCTATCAGTGAAATGGTTTAGACTAGTCATTACAGCACTGATCCAAGCAGAAAACTGGTGGCTTTAAGTTACCACATTGGGTAGGTGCAGGACAACATCTAATATGAGCACAAAGGGGTTCATCTTCAGATGCAATGTCAGTGTACAGCTACGAAGTCTTCGCAATCTTTTCCTATACGATTTAGTTGAGGATGGGTGGACTTGAAGTGCCTGTGCTCTGCTGTGTGTCGCAGACACAGATTTGTTTGAAAATTTGAGTCATGCGTTTTTCAGAGAGGGGCAATCTGGGAGTAAGAAAAGATGAAGGGAAGAACCTTTTAGTGATCTGTAAAGTAGGCGTGGAGAAAGGAAATGACGGCTACCTGCCAAGAAGAGAAGGACCAGCAGGAGTTGAAGTTGAAACACTGCGTATCTCTACTAGTCTAGTTTATTGTTTCCTTTTACACTGTTGGCTGTGCTAACAGGGGGATGTCATTCACATATTGCATGATACTTAGGCTTAAAAGAATCATCATGATATTGTCCAGTTATCTTCTGGGGAAGCTGGAATTTGAATGAACAGTGTGCGTTCAGCAAAAAAAAAGTTTCTATGCCTGTGTCGTGGTTATAGTGAGGAAGCTTCAAATGGTGGTGGTGTTAGAATTGATGGCAGCCCTCTCCTGTGTTTGCTGGCAGTTCTGGCACTAGGGCCTGTAGTTCTGCTGCGACAGCGTGAGTGAAGTGAATAACTTCAGTCAATTCCATAACAGCTATTTAGAACCTTGTGGTAAAACAGGAAGAACCATGTTATATATTTGCCCGGGAACAGTGATTGTTCCCAATGCAAATAGGCTCTGGAGGGGCACTTTCTTCAACACAGAGGAAAACCAAAAACACAAAACCTGAGTAGTAATAGAGTGGAGTTTTCTACTTTCAGGGTTAGGAATCTTTGCATGCAGAGAAAAAATGTAAAATTTCTTTCCGTTTCACTTGTTTGTATCCTTGAAGCTTTATATTTGTAAAGCAACTGTGAGTGAGAGTGAAATTAGTAGCATTATCACAGTCTTGATTAGATTCTCAATGCTAGTGTACATATAATTTTTTCCAGCTAAGTTGACATGACTGATAGTTCCCTGGGCAGTTTGTCATGTCCTACTTAGAACTTTCATAACTTTTTTTCATCTGTGATTCTAAAAGCAGGGTATTGTTGTAAATGATGCTTTTGCAGGAGTTTATTTTTATATCTAGGTAAGCTGATCTTAGATTCCTTTGGAAACTTACTTGTTTTAGGAGACCAGGTCATGATTTTATTAAGATACTTTGGGGCATGTTTTAGTTGTTTAAGGCACAACCTAAAGTTGGTATTATCAGTCAGTTAATATAACTTCTTATTGAATTGCAAAGTAAATTGTTTCTGCTTTTGTCTCTATTGATTCTTGACTGATGTCAGCTGTCCTACCTTGGATAGTGCTTTATGAAATGATAAAAAGTTGTGCGAGTGTTAACAGAGGCCTTCTACTAAATCTGACAAAAACAGAAATAGGTGATCCTGTTTTAAGGTTGCTCTTCTGGTTTTATCCACTGTGATAGTGCATGCTCAAAAAAATTTGCTAACGTGCATTCAGAAAACATTCTACAGAATAATTGGTAGCATCCAGGGTGAGCCTGTCTGTGCATGGCCTTATGTTTTCAAATCTAGAGGTGACTGAGCTCCTCTTACATTTGTAGAAACAGTCTGTATCCAGTAATGACAGGAACATTTGATTCCACCTTAATATAATGCTCTTTCAGTTTTCAGTGACTGGATAGCTTGCTCTTTTAAAGCAAATGCCTCCTGTAAGGCCCCAGAAATTATATCACATACTTGAGTCACACATTTCGATGAGGACTTTGGCAAACCACTGAAAACACTGTTTGCTCTGTGTGAATATTTACCCCAAGGAGTTCAGCTATGACATCTAAGCATGACTGGATGGCAACAGGGACCCACACTGGCCAGCAAGAGGCCAGGATAAGCTCTCTAAAGAGTCTGAAATACTGGGAAAGACAAGGTAACCTCTTCTACCTGGTGTGCAAAAACAGAGTCGTAACTAGTGATTCCAGGAACATTCCTCAGACTTGTGCTTTTTTGAGGGCTACAGTGATGGATGTATTTTGGGACAAGCCCTTGTAGATTGCTTAAAAAGGTGAAGGCTGTTTGCCTCAGTGTTTGTTCTGTGATGATACAGTCTAAGGAATGGCTATTTTGTAAGGCAGTCACTAGAGACATTTTAAACACTGGTAATTTAGATCTGCAAAGCTTGTTTGGCTAATACAGGATTCTTTTGTGTGCTACGTTGGCTGTGTTGTCATCACTCTTGGCATTGCCAGTCTTGGGCTCTCTTAGGCTCTCCAGGACACACGTTGGGCCTTCAGAACTAAAATCATGTTCTTAAAGGTCTTTTCCAACATAAATGATTTGGAGGTAGTGGAGAGGTGGGGATCAGTGTCTTCTTCTAAGTAACAAGTGACAAGACAAGAGGAAATGGCCTCAAGTTGTTCCAGGGGAGTTTAGGTCAGACATCAGGAAAATCTTCTACACTAAAAAGGTTATCAAGGGCTTGAACAGGCTGCCCAGGGAAGCAGTTGAATTGCCATCCTTGGATATATTTAAAAGCTGTCTAGATATGGTACTCAGGGACATGGTTTAGAACTGGGCTTGGCAGAGTTAGATAACGTTTGGACTTGATGATCTTAAAGGTCTTTTCCAACCAAAAAGATTCTATGATTCTGTGACCCTCCTTTCTCTCTCAAATTTCTAACCAGTCTTTCCCAAGTTTTTGCCTTGGATTTTGCTTTTGAAAGTATCACACAATTTTCTTCAAATCATCTGTTGTCAAGGTGTTTTTCCAACTGTAAAAATATTAAATTAAAAGAGCACTTCTGTATGTGTGATAATGCCTTCATAGATTGGTCCACTAGCAAATCTGGGACTGGAGGTGAATTGGCAGGAAAGGAGGAATTAGCAGCTTGTCTGAAAGAACTCATTTGCTTTAGTTTTTCTCAACTGTATTATTTACTTTAAAACACAAATTTTTATATAGATATTTTCAGGTATCTTTTCTTCCCACACAGGAAGTGTTTCTACTTCTAGACATTGAATTTTACCTTCTTTTTGAGACAAGATGAGGTAGTACCACAGTGAAGTGTTCATAATGCCATAGGTACTGTGACAGGTTATGTGTGAAGGCCTACTTTTTCTTACAGCCGGCCTAAGAACTTTATTTAAAAAAAAAAAAAAAAAAAATTGTTTCATTCAGTTAACCAAGCACTGAATGTAATTATACTCTTGGTAAAAATGGATCAAGATTGCAAGGTCATGTTTTGAATAACTTTAACAACAAGATATGAACACATGTGTTTGTTTTTCTGTAAGGTTTTTTCCTCTAACCCAACTTTGGGAGATAATTTTATTAAGAGAAAAAAAGTAACAAATATGTGATGCTGAATTGCTACTAATTCCAGAGGTATAATTGCATCAGTGTGCATTTGGATGGTTGAAAATGCAAGATTTGATTGTGTTTCATAAAAGTTCAACTGTTTTGAACCTGTGTCCTGGTTTGAGCTGAAAGAAACCAAGAGAGGGTGGCATTTGAAGATTGGATGTTGCATTACTGTACATGGAAACACACTTTTTAATATTTTTTTTAATTCATTTGGGGTGTTAGATAGCTGGAGAATCATAGTAAATTATGTTTTGGATAAAAGTGCCATCAGTTCTTTTCCCATTGCATTGTTCACTTGAAAAGACTGCAAGTTATCTTGAGAGAGAGGAAAAAGAACTTTTCTTCTCAATCTATGAGAGCTGAAATATGTTGAAATGTATGAGGCTTTTTCCTTGTACTCAAAAACTGCATAGAAGATCCTTGGAGTGCCCAAAAAGACTGAAACAGGAAAGACACACAACCAGCTGAAGAGTTTTTTGAGTAAGATTACTTGATCACCTCTCTGGAGTGCCCTTACACTCTTTAATTTTTTTTATTATTTTTAAAAAATTTTTTTCCTCAGTCTCCAGCAGTGTTTTGCACTTTTTCTCTGAATATTGTGGCTTAGCTGTTGTGAGCTTGTTATGGTCTTGGTATTCTTTCTTTTGTTATTCATCAGCTTGTTGTTTTCCTATAAATTTCCTATCTGTTGATACAGTAAATAATACAAATCTGCTACAGAGTACTTTGCTTTTTTTGTTTCTCAGTCTTTCCTTAAAACAAGCACAAAGGATGACCGTTTGTAACACAGACATCCCTTTTTCATGGTATAAACGAGAACCAGAGTTTGTGGCTCTATTCAAACTAGAGAAACCTGAAATCACATGGACACTAAAAGTTTCCTTTCCTCTTGATATCAGCAGTCAGTAAAGTAAACAGGCCGTCAGCATAGTTAACACAGGTTTTGAAGCAGTGACAAAGTGCTAAGGCTGCCTGCTGAAAAGCTCTGTTATGAGAGCTACGCTGTTACTGAATTGGTGGACAGTTCTTCTGGAAAAACGCCCAGGAGCAGACAGCTTTTATGTTGCCTGGATGTACTTCATTATTAAAGAGGAGATGAGATGATCCCTGAAGGTGCCTTTTTGACATGCACTCTCTTTGTATTATAAAGACAATCCTAGTTTTAAAAGCACAAACGTGATCTTTTACTTCAGCTGTTATGACTGCAACCGTCCTCTCTTCTTTTTCTCTTGCAGGAGCTGACAAGTGCTTTGATGCATGTGAAACTACACCTTTTTGTCCAGATTTTTACACTTGTGTTCTTCCCAACAGCAATATGGCTCTTTCTTCAGCTATTATCAATCACACCTATAAATGAATGGCTTTTAAAAGGGTATGTTTAAGTATAATGGAGTAAAATATATTTGTAACTGTCTTCTTAAAGGACTGTTTATCCTGCAATGGGTATTTTAAGACCTGTATCGTGAACCGATTTTGCTGGTTGTTTTTTGAGCTAAAGCACTTTGCTGTCAAAATGCAGTACGCGCACAGGATTATCCTTCCAGGAGCCTGGTCTTGTTTTTAGGAAGGCTGGTCAGTTAGTTTCTTATGTAGGGAGATTGGAACAGGTTAGCTTTCCTTTTATGAAACACAGCTGAAGTGCTGTGCTGGGTCTCAAGGAGGATGGGAGGAAAAGGAATACTGAAGGAAAAGTGTTAAGTCAGTAAATAAATACTGTGTATGCCACATACTGGTGTGCCTTTCTGTTTGTAAACGGTCTATATTGAGCATCTCTTGCATGTGCCCAGATTAAGGTTCAGTATCTGCTCCAACCTAAGTTATGGAAGAAAAAGAAAAAGTAAAGCTTTAATAGGAGGAGAACCTTGAGATGTGCAGAAGATAAGATAAAACCAGTGTGTTTTACATCTTTGGTGTACTCTGCCAGTATGTGTTTTTTTCCAAAGCTCTGTTGATGATGCAGTAGTGATAGATGTTATGAGAAATCAGAAAAAAAAAAAAGTGTTTTCCACAATAGAAAGTCAATACCTAGCACTATCCATCTGTACTGGAATGTTTGAATGCAAACCTCAGATACTATAGAAAAGTACCTAAAGAATCCCCATTGTTTCTTACTGCTTGGTGAAACATTGCTTGGGGAAAGTTCCTTGTCTTAAAAGTTTAATGACAAAGCTTCTCCTGTTTGTTTTTACAAGGCCTAAACCTAAAAAGGCATTTTGTTTTTCTTTTAAGAGGCTTCTCCAAGTGTTCCATCAAGTGTGAAGTGATCTAAACATTATTGAAAAGGTGAAATTGAGACAACATCACTTAAAAGTTGGCACTGTTTTGTTTAAGAGTGTTAGTATGTCAGGGAAATAACAAGGTTGCTATACGATGTCCATTTGCCTATTCAGAGTAAAGGTTATTCTTTGAAGTACAGTACTTGTAAGTTTTTCCAAAATTCCCTCCTAATCCATGGAAATCTCAGGCTCTGAAGTGCAAGGTGCAAGAGACTTTCGCAGTTTTAGTTCCTTGCAGCAGATGCTTCTCATCTCTTGTTCCTCTGACCCTTTTGCCACTTTGGTTCACGGTAATTAAGGGACATGATCTGTTCACGTGCATGAGTACATGTGTATGTATATATATATGTACACACACACACACACTCCTGTGAAACTGCGTGTAGAACTACCAAAGTATTTGTTGTTTAAATAAACATTTCTATGTGTATCCCCCTAAATGTGATGCCTAAACCAGCATGATTTTTCACGAGGGTGTGTCTGTGCTTCACCAGTGAGGTGGCATACTTCTGTATGTTTCAAGCTGCCTTGCAACCACTTGTTCCTTGAGTACTGTTTCTGTTTTGGCTGTGTTTTACCTTCTAGTGCAGTAATTCTGTTATGTAGAGACTTCATTCAAAAAATTGGTTGGATTGAGAAGTTTAATGAAGGTGTGGTGTGTGGTTTTTTGTTATTGTTGTGTTTTTTGAAGGAGTGCTTTCTTGATAAATACTGCTGCTCCTGACAGAGCAGCAGATGTTATGTGGCTCCAAACGCATTCACTGCAAAGGGAGCCTGCTGGGAGCTGTACCCTCAGTGCTGTGCAGGTGCAGAAGATACTGAGCTCTGTCCTAATTCTAGGATAACACATTTTAAAGCAGGTACTCACATGTTCCTGTGTATGTGAGAGTGAAGAGCTGATGTGAGGAACTGCCTGTGCCTTGACTGCTCTGTGTAATCAGAATTTCATCCTAATACCTCACAGCTGTAGATTTTATTCCCTGGAAACACTGAAGTACCTTAAGGAAAACAGGAGGGGAACAAGAACAGATTTTGACAAAGTTAATTCCTCATCACGCATGTTTAGTGTAGCTTGTTGTGGGAGCTAATTGATTGTCCTCGCAGAAGCCTGGGAAAGTAGGCGTATGCTCCCCAAAGGGCACGTAGCACCCTTTGGCAGGGGAGCTCCCCCAGAAACTGTCGTTCTGCCAGTAGTTTCTACACAAAGTTATGCCTAAAGGGCACAGTCAAGCCCACAGTTAACTTCCCATCTTGCTTGAGAAGGAATGGTCTGTTTTGCTGTGGAATTTAATTGGGAGGCAGATGCAGATGGTATGAGCTTTTCATCTAAGTTTCTATAGTTGTTGTTTTTGTGGTTTTTGGGTTTTTTTGTCTCTGTCTGGGATGATACTAGGAGGTTTGTTGCTTTGCAGTTATTTTGAAATATATAAAATGGAGGAGAAACTGTCATCAAGTGCATCTTTTAAGTTACTTTTTTTTGTTAGCTGACTAGATTTGGCATCGGGAGCGTCCCTTTGAGAAGGAGTGTGAAGCAGGTTACTAACGTTTGCACAGATGCACCTTTTCTGCCACTCAGCATGTAGAATTTACAGCACAGGCAGTAAGGCACGAGGTACAAAGATCTGGAACAAGATATGGCTTTGGTAGATCCATATGTAAGATATGTGACTTAGGCCCCTACTACTCTTTGTCTGTAATGTGTCAGCAGAGCAGGTACTATTTATTGCTCTTCAGCAAGTGTTTGGACCTCTGATGTTAGTGCTTACAGCATGGCCTGAAGCAGTGGAAAGTTTCAGTTTGTTGGTTGTTGTCTGTAGTAATCTGTGGGCCATTAGAGGAATTTGTATATCAGTAGTATTGTGCTTAGTTCATACAAAGCAAGAGAAAAGTTCACAGGTGCATGTTTCAATACACCTGGTGAAAAGTATTACCATTTAGCAAGTAACAGTTTTTCTGTAGATTAATATTTTCATATGGAGAATATTTAAAACCATAGCTTGACAGTGATTTTTCTTTTTTAATTCCAAATGTATTATTTTAAATTTGAGAGGATTAACAGAGATTGTATTATTAAACCTTTCCCTTATAGTGTGGAAAATCCCTACCAGCTGAAATCAATGCCCTTACACACATTTCATATCTCACTGGATGACTTTGAACTTAATCCACCCCTTATTAGTGCAGGTGAGAAGTTCAAGGAGCTGGCTGACGAGACCACATAGGAGAGAGATAACGCTATCACAGCTGATATAGGGGATGGACATCCATGTGTTTGTCTGCTATTTATTTTCATATGTATTTCTAAACTTTTCCACACCATTTCTTTTCCCTGTATTTCTTTTCTTTTCAGTATGAGCTTATCCTGCTAAGTGCTGACAACTCTCTGCTGTCATAGCTTATTTCACTGTAAGCTAAAGGTACTATACACTTCCAAGGTGGTGCTTAGTGCTTCATGACTGGATTTATGTTACACTTACATTGGTTGCCTCTTTTCTTTTCCACAGTGTCTGTAGCTGACAAACTGAATACTGTCACTGTCATTTACCTGTTTCTTCTATTTAAGCTTTCTGTATATTTGCAGCACATCAGTTGCACTGTAATATGCTCCCTATTGTTTGGATTTAATGCTTCTATTTGCTCCAGCTTTTTGACACTGCATTTCTCTGGGGTGGACTAACACGGTTACAAGTGCAAAGTAGTTCACCACTAGTAATTGAGTTTTCTGAGCTCGAATACTCTCTCGAACTACAATACTTGAAAATGTACATAGATTCCTTGCTTTTGGGAGTTTCGCAGACTTTTATTTCATGCTTTACTGTTCCTTCTAACAGTTTTTCTTCAGAAGCCGTATTTTAATTAGCCTCACGTTTAGTTGCAATCTATTGTTGTATATTCTTGTTGTTTCTAAATACACATTTGATACAACTAATTTTTGTGCTAATCAGTTTTTGTTCACTGTCTTTGAAAACAAAGGAAAGCTCACCACTTTTTTTTTCATCTTACTTTGCAATAGCATTTACTACATACATCAATAATTTTACTGCACAAACAATGGGGGGAAAATAGGAGATAACAATCTATTTTAGACTTATACAGTAGAAAGCTTTTGATGTTTCGATTAATGGAAGTCAGGTGATTCTACCAAGAAGTGAAAATGTGCGTAAAAAACACATGGTGGCATTTTAATATTCAGGAAAGAAAAAAGTGATATTTTTTTTGTGTGTGTGTGGTTGGGCTTTTTTGTTGGTGGTGGTTTTTTTTTTTCTTAGTAGGAGTTCTTTCAAGGAAATAGGAGATAACATCCTTGTTTTCTTTTTTTTTCTCTAACTAACTATGGGAATCTCAAAACACTACAGGACACGTGATGCAATTATCTTTGTGACAGATATTTAGATGCCTTTATGAATCTTAGATACAGTACTACAGATGGGGAAATGGAATCACAGAGAAGTGAAGTGTTTGAGTTTTTAGATGGTGACATGACTCTTTACTGTGGTGGTTGGTAAGAGATGACAGAAATCCTGCCAGCTGGTGCAGGGCTGTAGCTGTAACACAAACTGATTGGGTTGCACAGCTGATGATTGTTTCTACTCTGCTGTTTGGTATTTTAAGGTTTTGGGTTGCAGAGTGGTTGTACCTTGTGAGGAATGTAACCTTTCTTTGTTGTTTTCAGCTTGCAGACAGTAGGCTGCATGCCACCTCCTGTGTCTTCTGCAGTAATTTTAACCAAAGCTGTTGGTGGAAATGAGGTGAGTTTCATTTTGCTTTTGAATGTTTTTCATGAATATTTTAAACAAATATGTTTTGATGAACTTCGGTGGCAAAACAGTGACTGCAATGTGATGCTGTCGTGGTTTGTAAAAAATTCTAGAATTAAAGCTTGTGTATTATGTCAGTGTCAAACAAGGTAATTGATTATGTGTTATCTGCTGGCATTAGTCAAACTGAAAGAAGCTAGGTTTTCTGAGGCAATAGAAAGATTTGTGATAGAAATAGATGTTACGAGATTTCTGCTTGTTGCTTGACTGTAATTCCAAACTGTATAATGTTTGTGTGCTTTGTACTGTTTATCTCATAGGCCATTAGCTTTATTGGTAAAGATCTGCCCTTGCAGTGATTGTTTGGATGATGTTTAGTATTAAGAGGCCCTATAGTAGGAGTTTCTCAAGCTTGAAACTGCAAATGTAGCAAGTGAAATGATGGAGATACAAACATGAACTTAAATATTGTGTTATTTGAAACTGCATGAAATGAAAACTCCTTGAGCATGGAATCTCTGACAGTGATGCGCTGTAAAGTTCTCGACAGATCGGATGTAGCAGAATTGAAGTTGTTTGTGCAAACTCAGTTTGGTCATATTGTATTTTTACCTTAAAATGGCATATGCTGATGTCATTTCAGACTCTTTGTCCACAAAACACTTGCTATTTTCAGGAAGTTGGAGTAGATAGCATCTGGGAAATTAATGCAGGTGGGTTAATTAATGAGATTATTTCCTTTAGACCTGCTTTCTCAAAAGTGCTGAAGGTGGATGAAACCTTGTATGTGAGGAAGGGTGAGGGAGGAACGCTAAAAGAGGTTGGTTTTAGAGCTGTTGGGATGCTGTTCTGGAGGGTTAGAGCCAAATCTTAATTCAGTCATAGAGCTCCAGTGTGAGGCTGGATGAGTCACTTCAAGCACTTTTTTTTTTTTTTAAAAATCTGTCCATTAGTTGTGTACTTCTCATTTTCTGAGTTCAGACTCCTGGGACCGATTAATGTCAGCTTTGAAAACACATGGTAGCACTGAAATAGATTGAAGTTGTGCTTTGTACTGACAAAGTGCTGTTTAATTGCTTTATCTTCTGAAGAGAGACCCAAAGGATCTCAAGTCAAGTATCTCTAATTACGGGCAATCCTGATGCATATCACTGTCTCCCAGTTAGCTACCTGAAAACATCATAAAGTTGTCTGATGGAGGTGCTGTGGAGTAATTAGTATAAAGAAATAATTCAAGTATGTGAGAGTGATCAACAGAGAAACAAGAAGTTTTCTAGTTATGATTCTAGATGTAGGTGCTGTAAATTATACAAAGATAGCACGTAATGGACAATGATGATGAAATAGAGTATTGAATTGAGTGCTCATTCAGTGTTAACAGTGTCTGTCCTATCCCTACAACAAGAAAAAGTTTCTCTAGGAAAAAAGTAAGGTGTGGCTGGTTAGTGGAAAGCAATGTCATAGAGCATTCGTGTGCAGGAGTGAGAGAGGTACTTTGGTTTCCTGACCAATAAAGTTCACCTTTTTATGGTAGTAATCTTCTGAGATGATGGTGGGGTGTATATTTTGTATTAACTGAAAATCAGAAACTTTATACAGTGTGAGACTTCTGTAAGTAATTGTAAAAGTCAATTGACAATTGAACTTGAGACTCTAATTTTTTGTACCAAATTGGTGCTGGAGGAATGTAAAAATGCATACCTTGTTAGTGATTTTTACGGATACTTGCTGGCAACGTAAACAGAGTGAATCAAGAATTGGATCTTGGGAATTGAGAATTCTCAGGCTCTGGGAGAGTATGCAAAAGAGAAACACCCTCATTGTAGACAAAGCATGTGGCAGATTTGTTGCAAAACTCGAGCACGTTTCCAATGCAGACATAGTTTTGGAATTTGATGCTTCTCTGTCATTTAGGCATTTGTTAATTTTTCACAGAATCACAGAATGTTAGGGGTTGGAAGAGACCTTGAAAGGTCCAACCCCCTCTGCCAAAGCAGGATCACCTAGAGTAGGTCACACAGGAACAAGTCCAGGCGGGTTTTGAACGTCTCCAGAGAAGGAGACTCCACAACCTCCCTGGGCAGCCTGTTCCAGTGCTCTGGCACCCTCACAGTGAAAAAGATTTTCCTGATGTTTTTGTGGAACCTCCTATGCTCCAGCTTGTACCCATTGCCCCTTGTCCTGTCACTAGACATCGCTGAGAAGGGCCTGGCTCCATCCTTGTGACACTCACCCTTTACACATTTATAAACATAAATGAAGTCACCCCTCAACCTTCTCTTCTCCAAGCTAAAGAGATCCAGCTCCTCCAGCCTTTCCTCATAAGGGAGATGCTCCACTCCCTTCATTGTCTTTGTGGCTCTGTGCTGGACTCTCTCAAGCAGTTCCCTGTCCTTCTTGAACTGAGGGGCCCAGAACTGGACACAATGTTCCAGATGTGGCCTCACCGGGGCAGAGTAGAGGGGCAGGAGGACCTCTCTCAACTTGCTTGCTACTCCCCTTCTGATACATCCCAGGATGCTGTTGGCCTTCTTGGGCATGAGGGCACAGTGCTGGCTCATGGTTATCCTACTGTCCACCAGGACACCCAGGTCCCAACACATCAGTCCCCAACCTATACTGGCACATGGGGTTATTCTTTCCCAGGTGCAAAACTCTACACTTGCCCTTGTTGTATTTCATAATGTTTCTCCCCGTTCAGCTCTCCAGCCTGTCTAGGTCTTGCTGAATGGCAGCACAGCGTTCTGGTGTGTCAGCCGCTCCTCCCAGTTTTGTGTCATCACAAAATTTCTTCTGAAGAACAGCAAATCACATCCCTTATGCTAGGGGAGAAGACCTTCTTGCATCTTACCTCTCCAAGTTTCACCTAAGCTACTATTGATATATTTCTTTTTCTGATGTGAGCAGAACAATGCTTTTTCCCCCCATTTTAATTGAAATCCATCTCGATACATGAAGAATTTAAACCTGGTTGTCCACTGGAAATGTGATTGTACTGTGAGAGCATTTGTTCGTACTAATGTCTCTTAAACTGTTTTTGCCTGTTCAAGTATGTATCCCTTACCTGGAGAAATTGATTTGTCCGAGGGTGTTATCTGCGGTGCGTAATGTAATGTGAAGATAAATGATCTTGCTCAGAAGCAATAGAGAGAGGAAGCTCCACATGAACTAATTAGTCGGAGAAGTGTCCTGCTGCTGTAGAGTACAGGTACACCCTCAGTAAGAACTCTGACGACCTCTTTGCATTTCTTGAAACACAGCACATGAGAGCTGTGGTAATTGACTGTGTTGTGATAGTATAGAGGATTTTAGGTTTTCTCTAAGTAGAAGTGACTGCCAAATGTCAGTTTGGACTTTGATTATTCTCAAAGAAGTATCAGGCCCTAAGGTATGGTAATAGCACTTTTCTGAGGCTGAGGAAACATGGATTCTATTTTTAGCTCTGTCATTAACCTATTGGGTAAGACAGTGTAAGGTATTTTGTCTCTGGAGTTAACAGTAATGTATAATGACAATTTTGTAAAGTGTTTGAAGCTCAGTTCTGAAAAGCATTATGTAAGAGCTATCTTTTATTCTTCTGGGACAGGGTGATCAAGTATTTCATCAAGTGCTTAGGAAAAGGGCCTGCATCATTAGAAGCTACTTGGATAGGGGATTTTGCTGCATATCAGTTGAAAAAAATCGATTGTGAGATTATAAAAGGAAGAAAGTTTTGCTGATTTTACAAGGATCTGTTTTTTAATTGGTACATGCCTGAGGGCACAAAATAAAACGGTCTGCTTTCGATGAGGGTGTGGTCACCAAAGCTGAAACTAAGAATTCTGATTAAACTGTGTTCATTGCTGAAAAAGTTTGTGTTTTGGGACTGTAAGTACAAACTCTCTGACAATCTTGGCTTTTGGAGGAGAGGAAGATGATTTATGGCTATTCTATCTTTTGTTTTGGTGCAAGTAACTGTTCTTGATATGGTGAGCAGAAATACTTCTCCGACAGGGCTGCATGTTCACACGTATTGACTCTGTTGCCCATTCTCAGGTTTCTTCAACTCTTCTCACTGGTCTCTGTATGATGTGTGGTTTGCTCTCTCAGGTATCTTTCAACTCTTATTTCTTTTCTGTTTCTCCCTCGTTACCCTGTTGTTTCCATCATTCCTCTCGTGATATCTTGTATGATGTTCCTTTCATTAACCCTGCAAATAACTTTCTGAACAGCCTATTCCTGGTTTTTCTCACAAATACGTTTAGCTGGTTGGCAAAGCCAGTTTCAAGTAGTGAATTTCATTTGATATGTATGAAGCCCTGTATGAACAAAAAATGTTCATCTGTACTCAGTAAGAAGGGATCACCATGAGAATTCAAAATCTAATTTTAAATTTGGTGATATTTTCTCAGTTGCCTAGTTGATCCTGTAATCAGTAACATTTATGAATTCTCTTGACAAGAACAGTCTATGTAGTTAAAAAAATTAGAATGAAAACCAGAAGGCCTCACTTTAGTTCTTCGCTCTTGTTGAGCCGTGAAGGGTCAGGATTTTAATGACATTATAGTGTCTGACAGCACAGAAGGCTTTTTTTGTGTAATTTTTTTTTCAAAAAGCCTTGTAGGTTTTCAGTGCAATTATAAAACCCATTTCTTTAAAAGTCTGTTTCTAACTATCCATTTCTGCAAGAGGGAGGCAAATAAATGTGTCAGCATTTCAAGGTACTGTAAAGACAAACCTATTAAAAGCTCAGAGATGCTCAGACAGAAATGCTGTAGAGATGCCAGATATTACTACAAAGTATTCAGACAGCAAATGTCATGCTCTCCTTAAGAATCAAAGTAATGAAGAAAAGAGATTGAAAATTAGATCTATAAGTCTATTATCAGTTTGGGAGAAAAAACAATTTGCGATGACTTTTATGGCAGCTTAATGACACATTTTTGAAAAGTGTAGTGTAACAGGCAAGAACTGTGATGGAATTGTACAGATAAATCGTGGCAGACAGTTTGTTTTATTGAAGAATATATTGGCTACTTTGCTCTCTCATACACAACAAAACCATTAAGATTTTCTTTTTTTTTCCTCGGTTAAGCTGTAGCTTGTACAAAATCCCGTAATCAAGGTGCTGTTCTGTTTTTTTTACCAGTATCATGTGGATCTATTACGACTTTTACAAAAGGAGGTGTTGCATATGCAAGACAAGATTTTGAAATATAAAACAGACTGTAATGGAGAAAGCTAGAAAGGTATTTACAAAATAAGATGTAAAGAAAAAGTTCTAGTATTGATTTTTAGATTTGTTTTTTTAAGCAGATGTAGAACATAAACCCAAATATAAATTTGCACGGTCCATAGCTAGGCTTTCTGGAAAAGAATCAAGGGACAGTAGTAAAATTTTTCTGGCAAATTGTGTGCGATAATTTTGCCTGATATTTTAAAATAAAGACCATGTGAGTACTTACTGAGAAATGAACACTGGAAAGTTCCTCTTTGTGAGTGGGTTGTGGTTTGTTTTTTTCTTTTTTGAGAAAAACAAAAAAGTGAACCCTAACACTACTGTAAAGTTGCAGGAAAGATATTGATTTTTCTAAAAATATCTGAAGTTCCTTGAACTGTGTATGCATGTACATTAACCTTTAAAAAACCAAATAAAATTAATAAAAAAGAAGTACAAGCTCTAATGATTTGTGATTCATACACTGATGCACCTGTGTACCAAGAGTGTTTGCCCTTGGAAGATTATACATGAACATTACGAAACAAAATAATTAAAGATCTTCAAAGAAACTATATGTGTCATAATATTTAGTTGTCTTCTATAATATATTTTTTTCCTGTCGTGGTTTGACCCTGGCTGGCAGCCAGGTACTCACACAACTGCTCTCTCGCTCTCCCTTCACTTCTAGACAGGGGGAGAAAATATTTCAAAGGGCTCAGGGTTTGAGATAAAGACAGGGCAAAACAGACTTGATTTTGGGGAAATTAATTATAAAGAGAACCAATCAGAGAAGAGTAGTGAGAAATAAGAAAAAGCAAACAGGTCTTAAAAACAGAACACCTTCTCTCCATCCCTCCCTTCTTCCTGGGCTCAACATCAATCCCAGTTTCTCCACCTCCTCCCCCTGAGCGGTGCAGGGGGGCAGGGAATGGGGGTTACGGTCAGTTTGTCTGACGTTGGTTCCACCGCTTCTTCACTCCGGGGGAGGACTCTTCACTCTTCCCCAGGGCCATTGTGGGGTCCCTCTCACAGGAGACAAGCTTCACGCTCTCTTCTCCGGCATGAGTCGTCCCACGAAGGACAATTCATCACGAACTGCCCAACGGGAGACACCTCATGAGGGGCAGCCCACCCCTCGTGAGTCTGAGGCGCAGTCCTTCAGGGGAAGCTGCTCCAGTGTGAGCCACCCGCAGCGTCCCAAAAGTCCCACCGGCCGACCTGCTCCAGCGTGGGCATTCCTCTCTTCCACGGGCTACAGGTTCCGGCAGCGACTTGCTCTGATGCGGGCTTCCCACGGGCTACAGTCCCCTTCAGGCATCCACCCACACGGCGTGGAGCCCTCTACACAGTGGACATCTGCACAGTGATCCTCATGGTGGACATTTACACACCACCCATGGTCTACACCTGCTTCACCATGGTCTTCACCACGGACCCAGGGGACTCTCTGCTCTGGCAGATGAAAATGGTTTATTTCTTAAGTAAAAAGTTTTTTCTACCCAAACAAGTTAACTAGTTCTGAATGAACATGTAATTAATTCTGCCATTAGGTAGTACAGTGAAGTCTCTGGAAAATGTATGTGGGTGTCAGAGGACCAATTTAGGGAAGATGTCTGTACTTCATGTGAACAAATATAAAGAATTAACTGTGTCAGCATAAGCCTTGTATGTACACAGGAGCTGTTGTGCTGTTAAATTCACTCACTCTATTCTAGTATTACAGTCTAATTTTTTATGTATCCTAGGAGTTTACTTTTCTTTTATCATTGCTGTACTCTGAGCAGATGGTTTTTATTGAACTATTTATTGACACTTAGGGTTTTTTCCTTCCCTGAGTGGTGAGTGCATTTTATATCCATCAATGCATAGGAGTAGCCTGAATTATTACTTACAATATGAATTTCATCACTATAATGTGTCCCAGTCATGCAGCTCCATTAGATATCTCTAGAGTTTTTCATTGTCTTCTATAACCCAAAGCAATTGCAGAATCTTCTTGGGTTTTCCCCCCCCCCCTCTCACCGTTCTCATTTTGTTTATCACTAGTAGTTCTAACACAGATCCACTTCTAAAACTGTTCAGAATGGAAGTGATTTTCAAAGGTATTCAGCTCTACTCTTAATTCAGTGGAAGCAAGTTCACACTAACAGTGAGGCTTCTGAAATCCCCAAATTCAAGCACTTCACCTTCAAACTCCACACTTAGTTTGTACAGAGTTTCAGATTCTCCCAGCATCTTTTTAAAGCATCTGATTTACTCACCTAAGATGTCAGTGGTTCAATCAGACTTGTGACAAAAGATTTAATTTTGTCCCCGGTTGCCAGTACCTCTAACTCAAGAGTCTTTCATATGGCTCATAATGTATCCAGTGGAAAAAAGCCCCTCTGCTACACTCCTGGGAGTGTAAGAAGTGGAAGAAAATGTATTAAAACTCAAATGCACAACTTGAAGATGTCTGACACAGAACTTGCAGCCTTGTGCATGTTCAGCCCTCTACAAATTTGGGGTATTTGCAGCAGCTCTGCCTTAATGAGAAAGTTGTCAAATTGCCTGTTTAAATTGTACTAAGCTGCCTGAGCTGTGGCTGGAAACTACCTGGAATTATCATGGCCTTATATTTTTATAGCTGTGTTTGCCCAACTGTCCCAGATCTGACTTGCTACCAGAAGTGTTTGCAGGGGCTTTGCTGTCACTATTCTATAGCGCTTGGCTGGAGAGCTCAATTTTTTTTTATCTGCGATGGGGCATTCAGTGACCCTGAAAGCTGTTTGTGGCATAAAGAAGCCAGGAGCACAGAAGAGTCTTGTTCTTGCACTTGACAAAAATGGCCTTTTAAAGCAAGGTGGTTTTGTGTTTGTCTTGGTCTGCAGGATAATTCAGTGTAAAGTTACAGTGTGGAAGATTTTCCTTTATCAGGGAGTGCTGTATGAAATGCATTACTTATGCAAAGCAAACATTTATAACTTTCTGAACAAATCAGTAATACTTCTGTTAAAATATTTGCAGAGCATAGGGTCTACTGCCCTCCTAAAATTTAGCTTTTGTGCTCTTCGCTGTCTAATCTTTATGATTGCTTGAAAGAGATATTGCATATATTTTACTAGAAAGGGAAGTATTGTAACTTGCATGTCAAAATCAAGGCTTCTGACATTCCGCTTTGGAAAGTTTGTTTGTATTCAAGCACATTTTTATCTGGATGAATGTGTTCGCTTAGTGGCTAATAATATATGTGAAAGAAAGTAATCAGGCTTGCAGATTCACTATATTTATAATTTGTTTTCTTTAGCTGCCTTTTCGTGTGTGCAATATTAAGTCCCCATTGGTGGAAATCATAGCTGTAAAATGTGATGCAGGATTTTCAGTTAAAATTACTATTATCTTTAAATTTCATTCCTTTTTAATGAAATTAAATTGATTTTATTATCCTTTTTCCGTCATTATGATTATGAAAGAACATTGTCGGGGTTTTTGTCTTCTAAATTGTTTATCAAATTATTATATTTAATAGACATTAAGAAAAAGTGTTTTATGTTCTGTGAGGAAAGCCTCAGCTCTATGAAGAGGCAGAACGAATTTCTAGATTCTTTTATTTATATAAAAATAAACCCCAAATTATTTGAAATGTTTTTAGAGAACTCTTATGAGAAGATAGGATATTTTAGAAGTGTTTCCAGTTCGTATTTTTCTGTTAAATTGAGTTTTTGTTCATTTCTTAGTTGGAGCATTTAGCAAAAAATGTGGAGAGCAGTAGAGCAGCAAATTTTCTCTTATTTCAAAGCATTATTTAGGCTCCAGTTTCTGGAAAGTATTGGCCCTATTATTAAGTCTGAAACCAGCAAGCTGCTGGTAAACTGTTTGTGGACATGTTGAAGAGAAGCCACGTGCCTCCTGGGAACCCTTTTTCAGCCATGCCGTCCCCTCAGCCAGGTGCATTCCTGCTCAGCTGGGATTTTTGCAGGTGCTCCCTTGTGCTTATGGCCTTTTCTGTCTGAAATCCACTGCTGCTGGTGCAAGCTTCTAAATTAACAAGGATGGAGGAGAAACAAACACCACTCAGGGCAGCTGTAGCAGAGGCTTATACTCTTGTACTCACATGGGAAGCCTCTGTGAGGAGATGGTAGAAAGTTTTAAGGGGCAGAAACCTGGCAAAGAGGCATTAATTCATTTGCTCTACTATAAGTGTCCTGAAAGAATATTACTGTGCTTGAACCGAATTGTGTTTGAGCTGCCAAGTCCAGAGCAACAATATATTTCTTGAATTAGTTTTCCAATTTACATTTATTACTTCCATTTAATTTTGCAACTCCTTATTCTAGCAGGTATTGTGGATTATTGCAGCCAGATTCCCCAGAATGTTGAATTACTAGTGTGTGGATGGCTTTGCTTAGCTAGATGTTTTTGTTATATTTTTTAATGATTTAAATTCATTTTGTTTGTTGATATTGTTGCAAAATGTCTGTATTGTATACAGGGATGTATACTTTGATACACACTGCCTGAGTGTTTCAGCTCAAGTGCATATCCAAAACCTTTTAAAAGGAAATCTCAATGAGCCCCATGGGGCAAGGTAAATTATTACATGTGGTGAACTCTTAAGTCATAGACCAAGGTCATGGCAGTGAGAGTGTATTTCAAAAAGGTTTTATCTGTGCTTGGAAAGCAAATGAAATCTCTCATCATTAACTTTAGAATTTTAGTTATAAGAGGATTCTCACTAGAGGTGAAAGATCAAGTTCATGGTGGACATAATGGAGTCTGAAAAGTTATTTCTCAGACATAATACCCGGGCATGAAACATTCACTTAGATTTTCACGTTATTGATGGGGAGCTTACAGCCTCTAATCTGGATGCTGAAGATCAGAATAATTGTAATTATTGCTATCTATTTTGGCTTAATTTCAGCATTTTTCTTAGATTGGAAAAAACCCTTGTCTTGTAATATTGTAAAGCTTTATAGAAAAATTTCCTAGCTTTTCATCCGTGTCAATCTCTGTCACAGTATACAGGCAATACCTTCCTTAGTTAATAATAATAATATTTCTATAAAATATAATTTAGTAAACCTGAATGATCTTCGGTCCCTATGAATTAATCAAAGCACACGTGCGTGCAGTGATACAGTATCTGTCATTATTTGTTGATAGTTCAGGTAAACCAGAAAGAACAGATATTGAAGGGAAACAGGGCAGAAAAACACAAGTGGATCTAAGGTTTTTAGTGACCCAGATGATTATTTCGTCAGTGGAAATAGATGTTAATTTGTCTGTTTATTGAACAGGCTTATATTTTGCTAGACTTTGCATGTGTACATGTGAACATTTCAGTGGTACTAGTGAGAAATAGAAATCTGTTCGGTATTAGAGTCTGAACTCTGTGCCTGCGTCTTGGGAATGGCTTTGCAAATATTCCTGCCAATAACAGCGCTCACTTGTTCAGTTTACAGTGCTCGGTCTGTTTACTTGTAAAAGAGTTGAAATTTGCCAGTCAGGTGCTGTATTTAAAAGTAGAGCATTAAACCACCGTCAGCAAAAATGAATCCCTTCATATTTGTGCTTTCACTATTGGGAAGGTTATTGCATTTGCAGGAAAGTTTCAGCTGTTGTGATTTTACTTGGAAGAATCTGTTTAATCTTGTTTTCATACCATTTCACTTCTAGGTAAAATATAAGATTTTGCTGTTTTCTTAAATCCTTCTGTCTAGTTAAAGAAGTGATATTTATTCAAGGGAGCCTTTTTTTCCCCAAGTTACAACTACAGATGACAGTTACATGTCTATTTCAGGCAGGTGATATTTTAATTTCTTTGGAAGTAGAAATAATAGAAACTAATCCTCCAGTAAGAAGATTTTGTAGCTGGAACTAGAGAAAGTCAGCTCCAGGAGTGACTGTCAGGTTTTTTCCTACTTAAGCAAAGTACTTTGTTTCAAAATGAATGTTTTTAGGAAAATTTTTCATATACTTCGTATATGTGATTTCTTAAGAGTTCTATGAGAAAGAGAAACATAAGTTGGATTAAAAGGTTACCTGTAATTAAAAGAAATGACAACATTAAAGTTGGACATACGTAGATCAGAACTGAGACTTTGTGTTTTATGCTTCTGGTTTAAAATGGCATGTGATCATTCAATTTAGAAAATATAACCTATGATATTTTTTCTGTAATGTTAATGTCATATGTATTACCTCAAATATACTTTTGCGGTATGTTCGTTATCCAAATGGTCCAGAATATCTCTATTGAGTGAGACTTTCTGTGTAGGTTATGTTCTCTAAGGTGTATATTTTTAATAATTTAGTCAGTGGCCTTACATATTTTCTCTTCAACGAGCAGTGCAACCTCTTTTGTACAGCTGTGAGGCATTCGTATTTCTAAGCACAGTCACAAATGTCTGACCTATTGATACAAGGACGTTTTTGCTATTCCTATCAGCCATGTCGATGACTTCTACATGGCTTGATTCTCTGCAATTTGTGATCTGAGAAACTCAGAACAGCAGATGTTATTTGTACGTATGGAATACCCAGAAAAATACGCAGTATTGTAAAGTCCTATCCTCAAATCCCTTCTGAAAACAAGTCACTCCAAGGCATCTCTGCTTCGTAAGGGATCTGGCTGTCACGACCCCTTGAGTAACATGCCTGTGTTGCTAATTTGGGTTTTTTGAACCTTCTTGATACTCCCACCAGATAAAGCTCAAGAGTATTCGCCTGCAAACAACAACAAAATACCTACCATGTAAGCCAGATTTTTGTTTTAGTTGATTTCTTAATGTTTTCTTTTTCAATTTTCTTTAAATTTAGAGTATTACATTGAAATTATTTCAGTTCTGTAGGTAAAAATTTTCTCTGTTTTTAGATGTATATAAATTCAAAATAGTAGTCTCTGCACTAGTTCTGATTTATTTTGTTTTGTGTAAATACAAAATCCTAAAATGTAATGATGCTTTTAACCCAGGTACTTTGTGAGTCTGACAGCTGAGCTCTGTCTGAATTTTGAACATGATTCAGATGTGCATTTTTGTCCTTGGAATGTGTAAAATTTCTTTCTTTGTTGTCTTAACAGTATAGTTATACTTACCACCCTCCCAGTTCTTCCCCGCTCTGGGTTTTGGGTTTTTTTTTTTTTTTTTTTGCATGATATAAATCACCGTGCCCATTGCGTAAGCTCCCTGTCATGTCTCCAAGTGATCATGCTGATTTTAATTTCCCTCCTCTTTCAAATCAGCAGCCAGTTCCATCCAGCATGTTGTTTGTCATCTTCCTTGCTAATGCAAAACCACATTGCAATCTACAGTAGTTTTTCTGTTTCCCAGACTGCCTGGTATTAGTAGTAGTCAGTGCTTCTAACTTTTAATTCATTTTTTTTTACTCAGGTGCTTATTTTACTCGGTTATGCTAACTTATTGTACGGTGTCTTGTGAGGTAGGTGGGCCATTTAGCAACGTTTCCAGTAGGCTCATCATTTATCAGCTCTTACAAGTTTTTTTTTTTGTTGTTTTGTGAGTAGTGGGAGGCAAGAATGTCTTTTCATAGTCTGCGATGATTTTTTTACAACCTAATACAAATCTGCCATACAAACAGATTTTAAGATTTCTGTCTTTCAGGCTTCGAAGTTCCTTCTAAACTGTGTGATGCAAGGCAAAGGAAAATTTCATTTCTGTCAGGTTATTTCCTCCTGTAGAGCATATTGTAATATCCTGAGACTTTGTTTTGAGCCATCTCTCTCTTTCAATGTTTTTACAAAACTAGAAATAGTTGAATTCAGTTTTCTTGCTAATTAGCATATGCCAGCTGCTACCAGCAAAAGAACACCTGTGCTGCTAGTGAGGGTACCTGGAAACTTGTGCCTGATTCTTCTCCTTTATTCTAGTGTAAATCAGATATTTCTCTGTTGAAAGCAAAGCAGTAAGAGCTACAAACAAAAATTGAGTCCATATGATTTGTAGTTAGGTGGATTCCAGAAGCAGTAATTGGTCTTAGCTTGTGGTGGTCTTATGCAGAAGTGTGCTGTTGACATAAAATGGTAAGTAGATCCATAAGTACAGTACTGCAATTTTGTCCACATGTTCCCATATGTTAATTAATGTATTTTTAAAAATATGGCCTTTGTTTCAAATAGATGAAAATGTGCCTGTAAATTTAAAATATAAAAGAAGACAAATATCAGTATTGTTCATGCTGTAAATGCTTCTAAAGAAGGAGCTTTGTTTGGTGGTTAAGTGTACATCATTATTTTGAAGTTACAGTAATCATACTTAATCTTTCTTTAGGAAGTGTGTTCATTAGGAAACATCACAAAGCTCTCCCTCTACTATCTCCTTATGCAGATATTGGAGTATAATGTCATTTTATTAGCTGACAAGCTGTTTAATTACAAGATAAGAAACAGAGTTTTGCTTAGTGGAGGAAATGTGTCATTCTGCTATCTGCTTTCAGAAGGCCGTTTCCTCTGGCTTTCACTGGAGATACGATCTCCAAAACCTGGGAGAATTATCAAAGTAGTCTATAGATGTTTTCTTCTGGCTTTGTTTATCCATACAGAAATAACTAGATCACAAAGAACTCCCTATTATATAGTCAGCAGTGAACTACAGAGCATTACTGTTAAGCACCCTAGACTAGGAAAGAAAGAAGATGTACTAGTTGTAAATACAGACTTTCATATGTATGTTGAAATCCGGAGTCCTAATCAGAATTTAGCACTTGTGCAGCATTAATGGCTCTGTGGTGAGATAAATGCTTGATGATAAAAGCCATTTAAAATATTGTTCATTAACTCTTTCTAGTAGAGACTGACTAGGTTCTTGGAGGAGTTCCAGATGTTGTTCAAGGTGTTACTTGTGTCCAAAATGGCTTTTCCTCTCTCTGTTCCACTGTTACAACAGATAAATGGGAGCTACTCCGTTCCATTTCCAAATTAGAAGTGTTAACATCGCTTTTGTTTGAAGACCTCATTTTCTCTGGAATTTGTTTTCATATTTGATTTCCCTTTGCATGGATGTGTTGGCATTCCTGTCATGCTACAGTGCTTGCTTCTTCCAGCTGTTGAGTTTCTGGAGAACGACTGTGGGGAGTTTTCTCTACTATTAGAAAACCTCACTGAATAGCTGTAATTTCATAATAAGCGATGCAAGGCAGCATTAGCTACCAATGTTTGGATACCCGTAGAACATAAATCAATACTTAGAGTAAACAGAGGAGTATTTATGTTTTGAAGCATTTGTTTATTTGCTGTTGGAAGTCTTGGCAATGGCATATGTCTTTGAAAATAAGTCTGTAATATGTATGGCCACACTGTAACTGTAGTATTTAAGACAATATTATAAAAATATGCTTTTAGACACTGTGAGAAATTTTTGTTAGAGCCTGTATCCTCTGTATTTTCTACCTTTAATATATAGAATTAGTATGGGTCTTGTTTGCTTTATTGGCTGTTTATGTCCTCTTTTGTGAGGTGGATTTTGTATGCTCGTGTGTGGAGTACTGTTTGCTGATGGTTTAAAAGAGGTAGGGGAAGAGGTAAGTGTGTGGGATATACTGTTCAAATTCTATGGCAAGTGAAGACAGTGGATATAATTAAGCATCTACAGTGCATAAAATAACAAAATTAAAATTAGTCTTCATTTTCTTGGTGTTACTTGTATTAATGCCATTTCCACTGATACAGTCACTTTTAAAAATAATTTTTTAAACAAATTAATTTGACCTGTTCTACCTTACAATACTTTTCTTGCTACACTGCAGTCTGGACTGTTCTGCAGTAGATGCTGTGTTATTGTGATATGAGGTTTTAGTGTGGTAGTATGGACTATCTTATGACTGTTTCTGTTGTGTAAAGCTGCATAGCTACTTGCAAACTGCATTAGTCGCAGAAGTCATTAATTAAAATGTGAAAGGCTGATATCACAGCAAAGCTTTTAAGACAAACCGTTTTTTAAGCAAGTATTGTATATAGAGAGCATACAAAACAGTTTATGTTGTCTTGGTACTGGTGGTATTTAAAAAATTCCATTATTTAGACTAATAATTTGGACTCTGACAACATACCTGCTTGGTAAGAAAGCAAAGGAGACTCTACTTGATTCATATTCAGAAAAAAAATGCATAGCATCTTTCTGAATATGTCTGAAGTATGCTGAACTTTTCAGTTGTGTTTACTGTTGATATGATGTAACTAAAGCTTGTGAAGCACAGGTTCTTTTCTTCTTGATCCAGCTGTTACAGTGCATTAGGAAACTGCTAAAATACATTCAGATGACTTTTTAGTATTGTTTCTCCCACTGAGTGAGGAATGTTGCGGCTAGAAGAAAGCAGGATAGTTGTGGTGTGAGAAACATGCAGTGAAAGAAGGGAGGATGCTTTGTAACAGCATGATCCCTAGTAGAATTTAGCACACTACTTTGAAACTGCTTCTGTCTGTAGCACGTTTTGAAGGTTTTGGCAGGGATTTTTCTTTGGGAGCTGGTGTGATATGGCAGATTATTCAGAAGTTTCTCCAAAGCTCTGTTCTGAACAATTTGAAAATAATGTCAACTGAGGCAAAATTTAGTTGTACAGGCCTGCCCTTAGAAAAGGATTTGAATCTGAATTTACTTGGTGTCTGTTCTTTTTAACCTGCCCTCCCCAATGGAAAGGAAGAAAAGGTGTAGTGGTTCATTTGAAACAAAAAGGACACCCACACAGAAGTGATCTCTTCCTCATTGATATCATTATATGCCACCCCTGGATTTTAAAAACTATGCTGCTTGGAACTACGTGGCTGGGATAATGTTCCTTGTATGATCATGCTTAGTGCCCTCAGAAAAATACTTGTGATATTTTGATTTCTTCCAGGTCTAAGTGCCTTGGTTCTTCCTGTTGCCGAGTGCAGGCAGCAAGCGTGTGCAAGCTGTAGTGGTTTGGGAGGAAGGGAACCTGCTGGGCGAGGGTTTGTGGCAAAACCAAGGCAGCCTCCGATAGTAGCAGAGTGGCCTCAGAATTAAACCTTCCTTTCTCTGTGTTTGCAGCCCATCTTTTACCCCTGTGCACTCAGTGAGTTGTGAATTGCCCTATTTCTAAGCCTGAAGCAGCCAAGCAGGCACTCAGCTGAATCTGTTGTAGTTGTCAGAGAGTCATACTTCAGGGATAACGCTGCTGGTGGCTAAAACCTATGAATTAGTCAAAAATAGAGTGTTTGGTTGTTGGAGCCAATTTTTTTTAGGCTCTTAAAAACATTGTTTGATCACACAGTGTGTTGACCTTTCAATAAAGTCTTCATTAAATCCACCCTTTCCTTGCAGTTTTTTTTTTGTTTCTGTTTGCCTTTGTCACACGTTCTTGTCTGGATTATCATTCATTAGCTTCTCCAAAGAGATTAACAGTTCCTTAAAACAGGATCACGTGCGTTCTGGTGTTGTGAGTGAAAGCAGAGCTGGAGAGCAGAGAAGCCACAGGATCCCTATAGAAATTTGAAGACAATTTTGATGCTCTAGTCCACTCAAAAATCTGCTGATAACTGCAATGTTTTTTCCCTTGCCAGGACCCTCCTTGCCTGGTGTCATTTCTTGAGCCCTCCTGGGATGAGATTAGTCTAAAACAACAAAGTAGCCAGATGTCTGGTTCTGAGAGAGTCCCAGAGGCCAGGGTATAGTAGGCAACAGTAACCGCTTGGGGCTGAAGATCAAAGATACCTGAGAATTACTTATGGGCACATACTATGTGTCGTTCCCATTATTAACAGTCTGAGAAAATTTGTATCCCTAATTAACCCTTTTGTTGGTTAAATTTTCTTGCCAGTGCAATCCTGCCTGTAATAACTGTTTGTTCTTTTTGGTACTGTTGCATAAGTACATGTTAGTTTAAAAAAACATTATGAAATGCAGTATGGTCATAGTAGCAAATTTATGTAACCCATCTAGGTCCTTTTTATCGTGATGATTTGTACATGTCTGAAGTTAGCGCGATTTCTTTTTGTTTGCTGTGCCATCCTTAGGTCTGATGTTCTTCCTATCCAGAACTGTGTCAATAAGAACGGTTAACTTACGAGGATAGTAGTTTTAGTTCATTGCTTCCTAATCTAAAATGAATTAATATTTAATCCCAGAGATAGGAATGCCTGCACACTACTGCTTTTTTCATATTAATATTTCCAATGAAATGCTAATTAATATTTCTAGTGATCAAGACTTTTTTAATTATATACTCTGAATGAAATACTCTGAAATAACAAAAGATTGCAAGTGCTCTCTCTGAATTCTTGTAGTGATTTTAGAACCAGGAGCTCCTAGCGAGAAAGAAAAACCTGATTGCAGCCTTCTGTGCATTTTTTTTAATACTCCAGATGGAAATACCAAGGTTGTGAGTGGAATGTCTAATTTTACTAAATGGTAAAATTGTCTGCTATTGTAAAATGGAAGACTCAAAACAATTTTTCCTACCTCTTGAATATTAAACTGTAGTTATCAGAGATACCTGTTACTTATTATGACTGCTACAATTTCACTTCCTTAAACATGATGTAACATTAATATGTGATAAATACTGCATGTGTATGTTTGAGTGGGAGGATGTGAGTTTCTGGTCACATCGAACGTGTGTTTGCAGTTTATTGCCCATATTACAACGTGTTTAACAATTTTATGTGACATTTTTGAGTGAGAACTGAAGAAGAGATCCCTGTAGTGATTTAAAAGATTGATTTATCTGTTTCAGTCTTGGCAGTCTCTCTTCAAAATGTTTTAATTGAGCAAGAAACCCCAAAAGCTGACCTGTCTGAAGGTGTATTGTGTTTTTACATTTACTTCTGACAAAGGTATGCCTGCTGTCTGCGGCTTCCAACATGGACATGACTGCTGTTCTCTTGTCCCCCCTGGCTTTCAGCTGTGCTCCTCGTCAGTCTTGCTCTACACCCAAAGTGGTGTTTAAAAAAAATCAGCATCTCAAGAAATGTGAGGGCAAATTTTTCTGATGATACAGGGTTATTTAACCTTTCAGACCCTATGGCTGTCAGCAGGTGTAGCTGATCATCTTGTTGATAGTAGGAACCTCATTAAATTCATAGGATAGAGAGGTACCATTGTAAGTTGCAAGGGAAGGGGGAGCTGTGTAGAATGGGTGGAGCAGTCTGTTGCTGAAGGACTACACTCCATGGAGAAGGGCCCACGCTGGAGTGATTCTTGAAGAGCCTAGGGGAAGAACTCACGTTGGAGAAGTTCACGGAAGACTGCCTCCTGTGTGACGGACCCCATGCTGGAGCAGGGCGAGAGTGTGAGGAGCCCTGCCCCTGAGGAGGAAGGAGTGATAGAGGCAATGTATAATGAACAGATCGTAACACACATTCTTCGTTCCATTGTTCTACTGGTGGTGAGAAGGTAGAGAAATTGGGAGCAGAGATGAGCCTGGGAAGAAGGGAGGAGTGGGGGAAGGTGTTTTTGAGATTTGGTTTTATATATAATTATCTTGCTTTGATTCAGTTGGTAATAAATTATTTTTTTCCCTCCAAGTCAAGTCTGGTTTGCCTGTGATGGTAATTAGTGAGTGACTTCCCTGTCCTTATGTCAGCCCATGTGCTTTTTGTTATATTTTAATCTTCCCTGTCCAGCTAAGGTGGGGAGTGATAGAGAGGCTTTGGTGGGATCCTGGCAGCCAGCTAAGGTCAACCCACCACAACAAGCTGAATAAATTTGAGTACATTAAGGTGTTATATTGCATATTAATGAGCACCACTTCATTCTGGGTACTTCCATTACAAGAGAGTCTTTACAAATCTCAAATAACTTTTGTAAAGGAAAAAACATAGAAACTAAAGAGACTGTCCTCTACAAATCTGTGGGAACAGTGTTCTCTAGTTAGGGCTGATGGGCACCTAGGGGTTGCAGTGTCATATTTGTTCTGCTGGCACAGCTATGTATGGAAGAAAACAGTTGTCTCTTGCACTAACTCTCTGGTGTTAAAGAGTAAAACCACACAACAAGGGCTGTACAAGTATTCAGGAAGAAAAGTATTCAGGAGAAAATTGTGGTTGAATTGAATGGTAAATTGTAAAGGAAATTTAAATACATCGTCATGGATCTTATAGTTTGTTACTTCAAGGAAATATGGGGGGTTTTATGCTGTCATACGAAATAGATTTTAAACAACATGTATGTATTTTTCCTCCATATTGCAACTTGTGTATTTAGTAATTTCAGGAGAGTTCAATGTTTTATACAGCTCATCACAACAGGAGCACAGCACATTCTGGCTTAAGCCGCAGCTTCCTTTTTTTTTATCTGAGCCATTACAGTGTTCTGAATTTGGGCTGTATAAAATCAAATTTTAAAAAAATCTATTTACTTAACTGAGACGTGAATCTGATGTAAAGATTATGCCATGAAATAAATAGAAAAATCTGGATTTCCGTTCACAAATTTATTTCCATTCACATGTTCCATTCACAACATCTGAATTTATAAGAAAAGCGATCAATGTAACTAACATTGTGGCTTTCTGTTTGCTCGCAACATGCCTGTAAGCACAAAGCTTTCACCACCAGTAGCAAAAGCTACATGATAACACTTAAATTCTCGGTAGAGAATTCTTGCTGTTGAATTTCTGGTTTTCCAGCATGCCGGGTACAACTTGCTACTACATTAGTTTGTGGAGTTTTTGATGTATAATTTGGAAAAGGAAGGAAATGAATTGGAACAAACCTCTAGCAAACTACAAGTGTTTTTCTTCTGATCTGTTTTAATTCTTTTAATTGAAAATGTCAGCTCCTTTTCCTGGTTTATGGATAACCAAAGTAATTTATGTTTAGAGGTGTTGAAGGAGAAAAGCTGTAATTAATGTCCTGAGCACTATTCAATTTCATGTCACCAGTGCGATGGTAATTTGTTTGTGGGGCAAAGGAGATGGTTGGAAGTATCACAAGAGAGTTGGGAAAGTTCTTCCTCCCTAAATTGCAGATCTGCAAAGACTAAATCACATCATAGTAGATATATGTGCTTGCGGCTGTATAAGTCTCTTGACCATATTAAAATATTTTGCAAACCCCTAGGTTACCCTGTGTTTTATTGGTGACCCTGTGACCTAGGAAAAAAATCAGTGCAAGGGGCTATTTTAACTGCATCTTCATTTCTGGTTCAGAGGGGTATGTGCTGTTACTGTGACTGCGGTAGCAGAAGAGAATGTCTGCATTTTAGAGAATTAATTGCTTGTAAGCAAAGTGGTTTTAAAATATGACACAATTTTCATATTGTATAGTTTTTGTTATGTAGTCAAGGGATAGTAATAGACAGAACTTCCGTAACCATTGCTTTCTTAAATATTTAAATTAGCATTATTATAGCATTATTTTACATGGACTTTCTCTGGCAGACTTTTGTGACACGTATTACTATGCATTACACATCTTTGTACAGATGATATAACAACCGAGCATTTAAAATAAAATATGAAATTGCTTCTGAATATTTCCTTCTCCGAGAGCTAGATAAATGAAAATTAATGAGGTTAGCAAAATTTTACTTCACAAGCAATCAAGTAAATCTTGCTTTGTACAGTCTGCAAAACATTATTTTAATAAGACTATATTACATTTTTGTTGTGCCTTCCATTGTTAAGGGGAACTAGAGAATATGTAGTTTTTAATGAAATTAAAAGCTATTTTAGAACCAAAGGCGTTTTTCATAGTAGTCTTTGAGATTGTCCTCTGTAATAAGAAGAAAATAGTATCTTTTACTGGCAAGTGTGTTTATTATTCTTCTTGCTTGTTAAGTACCTGAGTTTGTTCTCTGTACAAACAGCACATATACTGTAAATAAGAATTTCTAAGAGAACTGCATTGAAATACACTGTGTGATAAATGTAAACAGTTTTTTTAAATTTAAAGAACTCGATAGAGGGGGCATGCAAATTAGCATTTGGAGGTAGTATTTGAGTTTACTAACCAAAGCATTTGAAATATAGGAATATTTCTTAGATATTAAGACATGTTTGGAAGAGTAGTACAATTATAAACCTGTTTTTCAAGTGGATGTTTTTATGGGTCTTGCATCTGAAATCAGCATCATATGGTGATTCTTGGAAATTTCTTGTATGTGTGTTTGTACAGCTGAAACCTTGTCATGGGCTCTATTCTTTAATAAGTAGCCGTGTGCTGCGTGGTGGCAGGCCTTGTACCAAGGGTTGTAAATAACTTTGCTGCTGAAAATCCTCCAGTGTTGCAAAGCCCCAGAAAGAATAAGCTACCCAACCCCAAACCGATCTCTTTGGCTGGCAAAGCACAGAAATAAAAAAAGGGGCATATATTGGCCTTCTGGTTGGGTTTTTTTTTTTTACGCTCCTTCTTTCAGAGAAGAATCCAGAGGATAGATAGGGCTGAAAGTTGCATCTGGAGAGCAGTGCTTTGTACTTGAAATTTGGTTCAAAAGTCTGGTTCTCGCTGGCAGCAGCAGTAGGTCCTGTTAAAAAAAAAACAAAACCCAGACTTCCCCGAAGTTAAAAAGCGACGTAACGGTGCGGTGAGCTACATTTAAATCGTAAATAAGGATGTGTAGCAGGTACGTTAAGCAGATGTGAAAGAATGGACGTGTGTCTTTAATTTTTCTCTCTCTTTTTTTTTTTTTTTTTTTTATGGGTAGGTAATTGGGCACCAGGGTTTGTCAAGGGCTGGCTTGGCCAAGGCAGGGGCGACTGCCACAGGTTGATGGGCAGGTGATCCAGCGGCTTCCACCCAGGCCGGCGCAGGAGGCCCTACCTAATATGCTGTCTGCCCTAAGGGCCTGGGGGAACACAGTTGGATTATTATGTTAATGCCAGAGCCTGCTGCCCTCTTCCTATCCCAGCTGGGCTCCCTGTTGTTCGGAACTGCTTTGCTCTGACAGTGGAGTAATATACTTCATGATTGAAAGGGCAAAGGGGCTCTCGAGAAAAAAAGAGCAGGGGCTGCACAGATATGTAAATGAAGCGGGGAAGGCTGTAGGAGGGTTTGTGAGTAGGTGCAGCCAGAAAGTTTATGAGGAAATGAGCAATATAATTCTGCTAATTGAATTGTTATTTACAAGTCCCCGTTCCTGATTTGTTTCTTTGTGCATTACCCCTCCTAATGCTGATGTACAGTGAATTTGAAGTGCTTACCAAAGCAGGCACTTAGGTTGATTTATTTTAAACCAAGGTGCTATAATACACTGGTTCCAGTGTACAATGCTGACAATGGTGTATTTTTCCAGACTTTGATTACTGTTTCGTGCTCTGCCACTATATTGCTGTGCTACAGCTTACCGTGGTGATGTTATTCTTTTATATATTGTGGATAAGTATATCACTCTGAATTTTGTTGATACTTCCACAAGAGTATGAGATAGATACAGATTACAGAAATGTATTTGTTATGGTGTTGGAGCAAATTGAACTTTGATTCAACAAGACTGTGACTATGTTATGGTATTTTTCTGAGGTCTTTTCTGCAATAGAATTGACTGCACAGCAACTTGGTTTTAGAATGAATGCATGTGAGAGATGAAAACCTATTCTGTAAACAGATACTTGTTTGGTTTGGGTGGGGTTTTTTTGTTTTATTTTTTTTCTCCCTACGATGATATGACCTGGTATAGGGTCTTTCTCTACCTTTTATCAGGCTTCTATCAGTGGTTAAGACTTGCCTTGAAACATCAGCCAGATGTGATTCTTACCATCCTGATTTGTCTATTTTACCTCCAAAGTGTTGGAGACTGAGACTACTCAAGGAAATAGCTGTTAACCTAAATTAAACTTTTTTAAAAGTGCGAGCTGTTTATATGAAATGCAGCTGGTGTGTCATATATAAAGTTGTCTGACAGGTGAGGTGCTTTCCTTGTACGTTTAGCTGGTACTTGGCGTTTGTATAAGATGTGCTTTGTGATTGCTTCTACTGTATAAGGTGACCTTTTCTACCCCTGACATGTTTGTTTGCATATCCCAGCTCTGTTCCTTAGTTTTGTGCTCACACGTATTGCTACTCTGCATTGCTGTAAGAAGGTGTGTCTGCCTTGGCATCAGGAGCCTCCTGCTGTGCAGGGAAGTTGGCAGCTCTCCTACTTTTGACCTGGCAGCTGTGAATGTATTTCTTACACAGTCTTGCCCACCTATGTATCATAGGGCATCTTACATTACTGAAGTACTTTAAGGTGAAAAAGAATTATGAATTCAGATTGCTTCTGCAAACTTAGCTTGATCTGAGTGTGTAGGTGCAGGATGTTCTTGGGCTTAGATGGTGGGACAGAGTACAATTTTGCTTCCACTGCCTTTGCCTCGTTGGCTGCCCATGATGAATAGCCGTCACAGAATAGGTACCAGCAGGATCCCTGTTCTGCTGGAGCCTTTATACTTAACACAAAATTATTGATTTCTTTATCAAGTTCTCTTTGGAGTTCTTTATGGGCAAATCAGAATGCATTGACCTTGTCTCTACAGTTTATCAGTAAGGCGAGAAGACAGTTTAAACCACAAAATGCTGGGAAATAGATACATTGTCATAAAAGAAATGTTTTCCATTTGAAGGAGCTTTTTTCAATAACTGCATTTTAATTTTTCTTTTGTGTTGTACATGAATCTCATTCTGTACTAACTGCTTTAGCCATGTGGAACTTGGGCTACAAACCAGGTTGCCTTGGGAGCTTTTCTATTCTTTTGTTCTTTCTTCCATGTATGCAATTTAGACTTTGTAGAAATGTTTCCACTTTCTTTCAGAAAAATCTGTATATAAATATTTTGTTTCGGGTCAGGTTTGCAAACAAGTAATTTTGTCATCATCCACATTTTTCAGTGTAACTTAGTGCTTCATGTTTTCATTTCTCTTGATAAACTGATCTCCCTGGCTGTATCTTCTCAGTACCTCGTAAGAATTCAATAACAATGCTGCCTTGTGGACCAGCTGAAAAGCTTTGTACAGACAGAGACCATCTTCCACTAGGCATGAGAGCAATTCAGCTGAAAGCAGCAAAATACCAAAACAAAAAGGCTAAAAAAGAAAATTTGAGTCTTATGAGGAATAGAGATTCTAGACGCGAGGGGAATTTAGCTTTAAAGCAAATGTTTAAATACTGGAATATTCTCTAGGCTGGATATTCCCATTTTCAGCCAGCTCTGGACGTAAATGGAAACTGCAGAAGCGCTGTGAGTGCTGCCACAAAGAGCATGTTTAACACAGATGGCAGGTTTGCGACCTTTTGCAATAAAACAAGATTCTGCATTTTTTAGGCTTGCACCTAGCACAGCTTTTGGTGTGCCTCTGCTCTCCACAGAACATGAGTAGAATTCTATCCATGAAATCCATACATTTCGATGTTTTCCTTCCACCTTTTCTTCAGAGAAGTAGTGGTTATATAGTATTCTATATCATTAGAGAATAAATTACTTCAAGGAAGTGATAGAAATATCTTTCATTTAGTTGAGTCACTATATATTTTATATATAATGTTTATGTAAAATATATAGATGTATGAATGGAAATTCCAAAGAACAGTTTCAGCATTTTTGTAGTTAGTGATATACTACTACTGCTAGCCAAGTGGTTGTGAAATCAAGTTGCTGAAATTAGCATTTAAGTATTATTCCTCGCACTTTAATGAAGACTGGCCCACCTTGTCGCACTCCCTTTGGATTAGAGGGTGTTACAATCCTCTTGGAAAAGGGGGGCAACTAACTGATTAGAATTTGAAGATGTTTGGGGCATGCTTCAAAAGAAGGGTGGTGGTAAATAGGAATGTTGTAGTTATTTTGTCTTCAGAGAAAAAGAGCTTTGAGCTCAGTTATTACTTATCCACTGCTGAACTCCTTGGTCAGATTTTGGGGATATGTAATACGTTAAGATGCACATGTATGTACTTTCTCACTCTGTGTATGAGTAACTTCTAGTTATATGAATTGCTAATGTAGATGACAGGAAGTATCTGAGTAGCATTTAAAAGAAAGCAGTTACATGTGTCAAAATTGTTCCTTTTTTACCTTCAAGCAGTGGCTATAGCGTTGGTCTCTTCCTTATAGTGTGCTACTTTTCCTTCCCTTCTCGTTCTACCTCTGTCACAATATTGCAGCATGCAGAGATTTTTTTGGCTTGGCTCATAAAACCGGAATTTCCAGTACCATACAATACTGGCTTTCAGTGAAGCCTGACCTTTGGGGTAAGTTAAAAAAGCAGTAATATTAAAAAAAAAAAAAAAAGAAAAAGTTTGAGATATGGACAAATATTTGGTCAGATGAAAATCTCCTTATCTTTTAACTGTGACCTGTGACGCATTCTGGCATGAGATTGGGGGTCACGAATCTGTGCACTGGTCCACTTTCCATTTTATTTTATAAAGGTGGTACTTCAGCCAGGCGTCCCATGCTGTGGCCTTCCTTGCACTAGTGTTTTATTTCTCATCTCCTGACACTGCACAGCTAATAGTGGAGCTGTTCTCAGTGGTGGTAGTGACAGGGACTTTAATAACAATGCCATTCTGGGCTGTTTTGGGTGGCATAGCAGTTAAAATGTCTGGTTCTGCTACTAACTGCCCAGAAAGCAATGTGGCAGTGAGATATTTATAGAAAAATACTGATGCAGGTACAGCCTTACACTTAATGCAAAGGGCACCTTTTAAAAAGTGGCCTTGTGCTTTCATTTCACTTCAGCTGAGAAGTAATACTCTTTGGAGTTGTGGGATGCATTGTTTAACTAGACCTCTAATCATGTTATGGATGATGTGTCTCCAGGAGAATCAGGGGACAAGACCTTTAAGTGTTTTTATCACAGCTTAAGATCTCGGAAAATGTGAACTTAAATAAAAGTATGTTTGGGAGGTTGTTATTGCTCTGTATCCTTTTGAGGATACCTTCTACAGTAATTTTTTTTTTTCAGAGTGAAAGTCACTTACAGTTATGAAGTGTTTGACCGTGAGAGAGGACCAAGTTGGCAGAGTTGCTTGTATACTGCTGTTCAGCTGAGCCTCCTTTATTAAATCATTGTTCAGGAGTTCATTTGTTCTGATGTGAGAGTTAGTTTCTTCTTTGCTAAGGTAGTAAGCCTTAAGTCACTAACAAATGCATGACGTGCATAAGGTTTGTGGGTAGTTTACATACCAAAGTGTCAGTGACTAGTTAGGTTCTTTTTTGCCCTCTAATTGTGTAGAGTGGTCTGTTTCAGAGGTCAAATATGTGGCTGATAAGGGTTGTAGTTTACAAGCACATAGGTGGAAGGGGGAAGTTATGTTCCGTTTCTGTGTCTAGGAAAACCGGAATTGGACTTTCCACTTTGGGACAAAAATACATATGAAAAGTTTGGCTATAGCCTTCCTGGGAACTCAGAGCTGTATGGAGCTTGTGGAGGAGTAGGTCAGATGCTAGAGCACAGAGTATGTGGATGGTTATGTGCAAATGTACTCAATGCGAGAAAGTGGGTGTTGTTACAAGTCTGTCAGCTTTAAAGCATTGCTTGCTTGAGTGTTTACACTGGCACTGGGCAGTGATGTTAATATTTGCATTTTTAAGTAAAAGAGAGAAAAAGAGAAACTGCCTCTGTTTATTCATGTTGGTATTCAAAAGTCCACTGTAGATGTTCAGGTTACTTCCCCACAGGGGTACGTTGATGTAGGACCCAACACTGGAAGGCACTGTGTCTTATGACTGTGACTTTGTTTTGTACTGCAGCTGATGGAAGGACAGGAAGGTTAAGCTACAGCTTCAGGGAATCACAGGGCTTGAGCTGTGGCTGGTCGAGGACTGTCTCGCACAAGGTTGAGGTGAGAGGTTTGTTGGCTGTCTCTGCTGACTGCCCTTCTTGTTGGTGAAAGGAAATGGACCATAGTTCTTAGTAGGAAATATCTTCCAGCATCTTGAAGGGATAGACATGAGATTGCAAAAGGTGTGCATTGCCTACATTTGTGTTTCAGGATAGGTCCTAGATAGCCCTTTGCCCTGGTAAGCCTTGTGAGCATCACACCAGTTTTGTATGCTACACAGCCACGTGAGCCTCTGGTATGGGTGATCTGCAGCATTTGGGATAAAACAAAGAAACTATGAACAAAGAGACAGCGTTGTGCAGCTGATAGCACAGGCTAGTCAGGCACTGTGTGCTATGTCTCTTCTTATCTCTTCTGTGCCTGAGGAGATTAAATCTTTATTCTTTCAATGTGATGGTGGACATTCCAACTCCTGAAAAAGGTTCTTCCTTCTCGTGATCTTTCTGATACTGATGACAAAGGGTTTTGTTTTCGTTCTACTCAGTTGTACAAGTAATCTCAAGTAAAATGATCCAGCCATACAGGACAGTGTTGCTTTCCAGCCTTTGCTCAGCATACATTTCTTGCTACTATACTGCACATGAGTGTTGGTGGAAATTTGCAGACTGACCCATAAGCATTCCTGACGTCCGAGTGCTTAATGTTTACCATTTGAATTGTTAACAAATGTTTACATTCTGCTTTTACTCTCTGGAAAAAAAAAACTGTAATGTATATACTCTGCTGGTTTTCAGTCTTCATCTCCTACTGCCTCTGAACAAGAAATAGTGTGCTGACCCTCCAGAACAACCTTGAGTCATGCCAATTGCTCATGGTAGAGAGGTTACCATTTCTGATGAAGGGAAAGAAAGCAGGATAGTTTTCTTTCTCTGTCTCAGCATTGCTAAAACTATTGGTGAAGCAGAGAAATCCTTCAATGGAGGGTACTACGTACACTAAATAAGGTGTCTAAAAAGCCTGCCTTTTGACATCCTTTTGATGGATGGTTTTTTATTTGTAAGTATTATTACCAACAGGCGGTGACGGTTATGAGGAACTACAAAAATGGGGGGAGTGAAAGACTGATTTTCAGCAGAAGGAACTTGGCTAGTAAGAGGCAGGAGGCAATAACTCTCTGCCAGCAGAGCCCCCAGCTTGTTTCTGTACCCTGCTTGTGGCAGAATGCTGAGCCTGACTGAAGCAGCACAAACTTGTGCTTGGGTCATGGCAACCTCTGCCAGCCTGAAACAAATCTGTAGCGTGTGCAGCTTTGGATCCATGGCTGAACGAGTTGTTCTGGAGGACATCGCTCTTTGGGTGACGTTCCCCCACTGAAATGCAAACAAACTGCACGTTAGTTATTCTGTTTTCATGTTTTCGTGCCTTTTCAGTGCCATTTCCATGTAACTTATGTTTTTTCAACATGATTGAAATAAAGAAATGTTTTTGTATTATCAGCACAACGGCAAAGGTAGGTTGAAGACTAGCTGGTATCTTTCTCAGTCAATAAATTGTCTTGGACCACAGGAAACATGGCAGTGGATAAAAATGTAATCTGTTCCGTATCTGGGTGGGTTTTTCTGTTGGTGTGTCCTTAGCTGACTTTTTGAATATCAGTTCACATTTTTATAGGATTTTTTTGGACTCTAATTGTTGTTGAAGTTGGAGTTTGTTTTGGTTTTGGGGTTTTGTGTTAGTTTGGGGCCTTTTTAAATGTAATACCATTGTTGAGGTACCCTATTATGCATACAACACGAAGCCGAAATAAGATGCATACTACAACTTCTATTGAATTCAGTGTGGAGTGTATATACAACTCCAAGAGTCAAATCCGGGATCTATTTTTTTCTCGGAGATGTTACTGGAGTGGTAAAAAGGAATGTGCTTTGCCTTTGAGGGGGCAAATCTGCGGCTAAAGGTTTTGTTGAGCAGTTAACACTACCACTTTATTTTTTGCAGTGCTGTAGCAGGATTTTTATATGCATTTTAACAGTTATTTAAGAGTCCCCATATGCTTAGAAAAGAATCTGAATATATGTGCCCTTTTTAAAAGCTGCATCATAACTACGTTACTCCATCAATACAGCGGAATGACTGGGAGCTGTGGTTGGAACAATATGTAAAAATACAGCTTGTAAAAGATTTCCTTTATTAACTGTCATCATCCACAGAATATATGTTCAAATAAACGTTTTGTAATAACTAAATTTGAGATTAATAGGCCCCTTAAGAAACAGCGAAGTCATTCAGGATAGTCAGTGAAAAATAGCCTGTAAGACTGTAACATGCACATATTGTCCTGCTTACATGCTCTCTCTGGTGTCATTCCCATTTATCAATGTCGGCAGGCTCTGTTCTCATTAAAACACTCTTGCACAAAAGCAACTTAATTTTCTTAAGAGAAGAGGACACCTGATTCAATTTAGTGCTCAAAACCAGGAACTTGAATATATATATATTTTTCCCATCTGAACTCAGATGAATAGTTATGAACAGCAACACAGATTAAACCTTATTAGGTATATTTATATTCTGTTTGTGGTAACAGTGCTGTGGCAAATAGCTTTTTACAGAGCTGTAACATCTTATTAATGGAAACAGCAGTTAAGACATGAGCTGTGGTAACACTCACATGAGATTCTATTTTTAAATAGGAGATTGAAGGAGTTGTTTAAAGGGACTTTGCCAACTCAGTCAAGCTACTGCATCCTTCCTCCACCTCTCAAACTACACTGATCTCTTTGGGTAGACAAAATTTCATTTTCTGTCCTGTTTGGTCAAACTAGTTCCATCATTTCCTGCAGTCTTTTTTCCTATTTTTTTTCTCCCAGTCAAACAGGAGATGTAGACTTATTAAATTTTACATTAATAGCATGAACACTCTAAAATGTTATACTACATTGTATTCTCTGCCCTGTAGTAGTACTGCTAGAGTCCTTGTCTTTCTCCAGTTCTTTTCTACTCTTTCAAGTTTTTCTCTCTTCTTCATTGTGCCATGTGTGTTAAGTAGGATATTTAGTCATGCCTAGTACCTGAGCTCTATATCCCCTTAGTGCTTGTCTGAAAATAAGGTTTTAACCGCAGGTACCTGCAGACATACAGAGAGCAGCTTTGTGTGATGCCCAGGCCACTTCCTTCTGAGATGTTTTGAGGCTATTGAGTTTCAGTACTCTGCATCTCTGGCCATGGCCCTGGAACTTCCTTTCCACAGAGCAGGGACGACGCAGGGCCAGACAAATCCTAGCATGCATAGCATGTGCTCTCACAGCTGTGGGATGCCTGGGGGGTAAGCTCAGGGTTAAGTACAGTTAGGAAGGTTACTTCTCTAAAGGCTGCCAAATGATGCTCAAGAATTAAATGTTTTTGTGTTAAAAAATATATACGTATTGACGGGAAAACCTTTTACTTTTTTATATTGTCCACATATGAAGCTATGGGGCACTGTTGTTTCTCTGTAACTCTGCAGCAAAGGAAACGAGTTCCAGTTGAGTTGTGCAGAACAATTTCATTTGAATCCTGATGATAACAATAAAATGTTCATTTTTGACTCAAGTGTTCCAAATATTGCCACTGTGTCTTTTCCTTGTCTTTAATGTAGTCTCGCTACATTATTACCAAAAGATTTCTAGTCTAATAAATTCCAAGATAGTTTAGTCTGATACAAAAATAAAAGGAAATGGAACAGTTTGGCATGTGTTCTGTATTTAATGTCATCCAAACCTTTAGCATGCTAGTTTGATTTGCTGCCCAGTCGTGTGTAGTTGAATGCTACACGTTTTTGCTGCCGCATTTGGATACCCACCCATGTGGAAGGGCTCAGCTCCTTCATTGTGGCTTTGCCTTTTTTGTCTTTTACTAGCCTTTGTTGCTGTGAGTACTGTCTTGGATCTTGCTACTGTCACTGTTACAGATCTTGGCATTATTTTTCATGCGTGTATTCCAGGATAAGATGAGAGATGAAGGGCTAAAGCTTTACGCTAGGCTTAGGTATGGGAAGAGGAAATTTTCTGCCACGTACTCCCAGATTGGATTCCTTCAGAGATGGGCTGGTTACTGCTTGCTTGAAAGTGCTCCAGGCCGGCTGATCCTCCCTGGAGATGCAGACCAGTGAGAGAGTTCCTTCAAGCCCAGTGGCCATACAGAATTGACTGAAATTATACCTGCTTAATACAAAGTAAATTTGTTGTTTGGTGGAGTTAGTGTGTACTATTCTAAACTCAAGTGGAGATGTGCATGCTCTTCTTTACTAGCCCTGTTAAGAGTACTGGCAGTGACTTTCAATCTTGTCTCTAAGTTGATGTAAGCCTGAATAATTAGTCTGGTTGTTACTACTGCTGCTTTTGGATGTGGTCTGACCTTGCATTTCAATGCATAGTTATGCATTTACCTTTTGAAAGGATCTTGCCATTGATTTTGTAGAGAACTCTTCCCTCATATTAGCGGTAAGCACAATGAACGGTTTGCGAACACATGCAAATCTGGAGTATTTTAAGAATATCTAAATATTTTCACGTTTTACCATTTCATTTAAGCTGACTGCAGGTAGTGTGATATCTGTTGAAGCACAGAAGGGGCAAACACTACAAAAACTTGTACAACAATAGCGACTAATAAATGTTTCAAACAGAAAACGAAGAGCTTAGCTGTATCATGTGTCAGCACTAATGTTTATTTCTATCATCCCTCTAAGGATCTCAGAGTGCTTTTTAAGCAATGAATTAATTTTGACAATGCCCTGTGAGGTATGTAGGCAATATTATCCCTCTTGATAGAAGGGAGATGGAAGCACAAAGTGTTTAAATTCTACAGGGTCATGCTACTAGGTACATTTAATTACAACTTGGAGCAGTTGATTCAGTCTTCTACCAGTTTGCTTAAGCTGAGACAGAATCACAAATATAAGCCTCAGGTTTGGTGGTATGAGAAAAAGATACTTCTAAGTCTATTTTACAGGAGAAATGTTTATTAAAAAAAGCCCTACAAATAGAATAATCATGTAAGTCCTCCCTCACTGAGGCAAATCATCTGAATGTAGCTTAATTTGTGGTTTTCCTGATATTTTTTTCTTTTTCTTTTTTCTTCTTTTGCCTGTAATGAGTTTAATCACCTGTTGTCAATGATTTCTGACACTTTGGAGAACGAGAATTAAAAATTGCAAACTAGTTATGAATTATAACTTTTGCATGTGACTGGCTGATTACCTGAACCATAAAATCCATCTAAGATTGTTGTCTTAGTACCTGTTATATGCCTGAGAATTTTAAAAATAAACAAACCAGCCCAGAAATCTGGGCAGATCAGGAAGGAAGAAAGAAAAGAAGTTTGATGACCCGAATATCACGATCCAGTATCACCGCCACAGAACCATCTAGTATCCCTCCTTACCACCTCTCCAGGTATAGAATTTCTCCTGGAAGTGGAATTGCAGCATATTTTAAGTCAAAAATATTCATGCCTCTAGATGATCCTTAAATCGGGATTGGTAGCCACCAATGTGGCTAAAACTACGTGTGCAGTGTCCTTGTATCAGTTCTTGCCAGCTGATGCTTTGTCCTTTGTGCGCCGCAGAAATGACCCGGAAACGGCTGAGAGCTGTCTAGTCCTGAAGTTATTTTGCTGGCATCAGTAGGCGTGGTCTTGGCAGGCTCACCCGCGGAGCCTGGCCTGTACACAGATTCTGGTAGGACCAGGTATTTTTGAGGCAGGGAGGTAAATTTAGCATGTTTGAAAGGGAAAGGCCTCTCGTGATTCTGTGACTTGGCCAGGTTTCCCGAAGAGGGTGGGTGATAAGGTTCTTTGTAGCAGACGGAGATGTGGCTGTCGCTCTGCACGCAGAATCTGCAGGGGGAGGAGTGGACCATTAAGTTTCCTCCCAGCCTTCTGGTGCAGAAGTGGAGCCCAGATGCTTCTGTCTTTCAGATCTTAGCAGTTGATTTCCACTGCATTATATAGCAAAGTCTGTTTTGCAAGGGAGAGATCTTTAAGCATATCTAAAAATGAGAGATCTAGATCCTCTTTCATGGGTTTGGAGGCAGGATGTAATAAAAGGGACCTTTCTGCTTCTTTATAAGATTGAAGTGGTCAAATACAATCGGTCTGTGTAAAAGAATGGCACATGTCCAACAAATACCAAAGAGACATGATAAACCTGATGTGGGTTTTTTTTGTTTTTTTTAAAAATATAATGATACTAGGAACTTTAAGAGAGGTACGTTAACAGAAGTTACCCGCAAGGACATCTACTGTGTTGAAACTGACTCTTTGCAGTAAGTTTGTGTGCATGGGTATAACGTGTCTCTCTCTTGCCACTTGAAAGCATCAGCCGCACAGCTTCAAATGCAAGTAGAAAATCCTAATTTAATTCACACTTGTTGAAGAATTGTTTTAAGTAGTGCTCACTCTTGCTTTCAGCTGTGATCTCTGGCAAGGGGAGCTGTTTGGACTTGTGCCTCTTTTTTATGTTCAAAAAAGGAATGCTGATGAGGAAGAGGTGTTAAAATATGTTACCGTAGTTTACAACTGTCAACTATAATGTTTTATTTAGTTGTATCTATTCACATGCTCCCTCCACAACATGGAGTGCCATATGCCATTGTCCCTGTTAGTAAGCAAGTCAGTAAAGGTTTCTCAGTCTGCATTTGTTTTTGTATTTGGGCCACTGAGGAGCTGCGGTCCAGTGCCATCTTTTATTGATAGGGCCAGCAGAGGAGGAATCTAATGAAATTATCAAAGCTTTGAATTAATTATGATCTTGAATAAGAAAGCTAAGCTCTCTAGAGCCAAGGATCTCATTACCCATTCATTTTCATTGCATCGTCTTATGGAGCAGAAGGCAGGTTCAGCTACAGCTCCTATGCTGATTTTGGACTTTATTCAAACTTGCTAAACTTGCTAGCATCCACTTGTTATTAATCTGTGGCTGGAAGCGTCCAGGGTGATTAGTTTGACTCTGCTCTAAATCCTCATGTAAATGGTAGATTTCCCTCCTCCCTTTCCTCTTACCTTTGCTGTCTGGCTTTTCATCATCAGACTGGCTGCCATACAAGAGTTTCTGTTCTTTCTTGGTAATTGTGGAATGCTATTCAAGACTTGAGTTTTAACGTCCTGGAATTTAATGAGTTAATATTAAGAAATAATACTGCTGCTTTATTTCCTGGATATTTAGGTAAGCACAAACAGTTCTAGAGTAATTATCAAAATTGTTTATTGTCTTATTTTAAAAGGCTATGGTATAAAAAGTACTAATTTGGCCTCAAGTGTGGGGTTCTTGTGATATTTTTTTTGGAGGGGGGGTATTTGTTCTTCCTGTTTGAAATTTCTTGGTCAAACTACAGAAACTTCTGAATTTGTCAATACTTTATTAGGATGAACAATTAAATTCATTTGCTTGCCTGATTAGTATTCCATTGAAAATAGTTAAAAGCCTATGAGAATACAATATTTTAGTTAAATCAGATTATATTTAATTAATATGCCAATATGTAAAAATGTTCCTGGTAAATTAGAGTAAATGCAATGAGATTAAGATTCTGTGTAATATTCTTAGGTCGTGTGGATATTCCTCTTAGTTCTACCGGATAGGATTTTCTTTTCCTCCTGCCTTTGTCCATTTCAGCACATTATTTATGAATGCATAAACTAGAACCTATCAGTCTTCATAACTTACAGGCCACTGGCAATTTTTTAAGCAGTGGCTAACTGCCTAATGGTCTCTGCATATGTGTGTGTTTGGAGAATCTAATAGCTTGTTGGGTGGGGGACTAACAATTTTTTTTTCTTGTATTGTAGCTTTTTTACCATTGGTGATATTTATCTTTTTCTCTCTTCAGGCAGCTGCTATATTTAATTCCGCTTTTGGAAGTTTTTTGGTAAGTAATGCAGTATTCATAGCAAGTGCTTTAATAGTCTTATTTTTAACAGTATTGTTGGTGTGTTTGTATTTTTCACATTAGTGTTGGTGGAACTGTGCCAATTAGCTGGCAAAAATTTGAATCGTCTTTCAATTCATGTCACCATGCCATTAAATACAGATATTACAATTTCTATTCCTTTTGTTAAACTCTTGAGAAAAGTAGTGAATAAATTGTCTCTGCTCGTGGTAAATTAATAATGTGTAAACACATCTTAATTTTCTCCTTAATGGGTTAACAGAATCTATTATTATGCAGATGTTTCAGGCATGGGCATCAATATATTGATTTTTCTAATAAGACCCATCAAATACTCATTATTTTCTATCAAGAGGCCATGGATTTTGAAAAGAAAACATGACCCAGCTGATCAGAGAGTAGATGCTAATTTACTCAGTGACTTGTCATTTGTTTAGCATATTTCACTGTCAGTGAAGCCACTCAATGTCTCTGAGGAACATGCTAAAATAGCTAGATATGGGAAAGCAATCAATCCAGCTGGAACTATAACTGTTTCTGTAAAAAGCAAAACCTGTATTTGTGGGCCTGATGGTCTGCAAAGGTTGAGAAAGGACACTGCAGAGAACACTAAATATATTTATGAAGAAAAGAAGACTAGATTTATTTTCTTGATATGTTGTTTAGAGAGACATTAATGAATATTAAATGCAAACTGTTTTATATGTAGGCAAGCTACTGTGACTGTTTTTATTTAGGCAGCTAATAATTTAACTTCTTCTTTACTAAAATTTGTGTGTTTAAAAGTATGCATTCATGATTCAAATCTTGTGTCCCCAGAAAGGGGACTATGATGTATAAAATGAATGAATGAAAAAAGAATTCAAATTAGGAAATTAAAACCAAAACTGCAAGTACAAAATAACTCTCTTGTTTATGAAAAGCTGGAGTTTTGGAGTTCAAGATGTAAAATTGTACTACCAAAAGTACATGGATGGCATCTTGAAGTTAGGCATTGCACTGCTGCTTTTTTGAGGGAGTCGGTTAAAGTTAGGAAGGGGGACATAAGTTTTGTGGCTATAGACGACCCTTCACGTTTATAAAATATCAATTCCCACATACTTGTTACTTTATTGTCACCTGTCATACGCCCCTCCAATGGGAGGAAGGTACTTTCTGCCTGAAACTGTGGAACCCCGGTGTTAGAGCAGCTCTTGGTCTGTGTGTGCGCGTGGCGTTTTCTAGCTTGGCACGAGCTCGACTTTCTCTGCTGTCCCCCACTTTCGGTTCAGAAGGTTTCCTTGAATGCCCAAAGGCTTCAGTTCAGCTGTCATTAGGAGAATGTCTTTTGACTTCAAATAACAATTTAGGCCCCAGACCATCTGACTGCAATGCTGGCTTCTAGTAAAGCAGAATAGACATATTTTAGTTTCTAGAACCTATTTGTAGCTCTTTGAAGAAATCTCAGTTAAAGAAGCCGAGCTAGTTTTTGTGTTCGTATAATGCTCTTGATTGTGGTTTTGATCTTAGTTCCGTGAACTGATCATTGGAAAGTTCCATTCCATTTACATGTCATTACCTCATTTCACTTTTTATTCACTTCAAATTTCATTGGAAATCTTGGAGCAGCATTACAGTAAACATTCTTATTAAGAAAATTCCCAGGAAAGACTTTTCAAAAATATTGAAGATCAGCTAGAATCAAACCACAGTACCAGTTTTTTGTTTGTTTGTTTTTTTTTCAGATTGCTGAGTTTTAAAGAAAAAAATTATTAAGAAAGTACCCACTATCGAGTTACAAATCTATATACACATGTAGATGCTTATTGTGATATTGTAGTTTGAAGTCATGATTATGTAGGGAATATATCTGTGTGACAGAAATAAATCACAAGTACGTTTACTGAAAGCTTTGCTCCTACAAAATCTTTGAGTTTTAAAGTTGATAGGATGAATCTTATGACTAAATATGCAGTGGGGTGATGGTAGGCCAGGGACTGTAATATGTAGCCAGAGTTGTTTACCAGTTTCCCAGTGCTGTAGGTCTACATGGCCTTTAGAAGAGTGGCTACTGAATGTCACTAGCATGTAGTCACTTATTAAGTTTGCCATGGACAACTTGTGAAGCATTAAATGTAAATGAATATATATATACATACATATAAAGATATATATACGTACACTTGTTTGAAGTCAAAGTTGTTCTATAAAATATGAAAATAATGGGCCTGTTTCTGAGAAGATAATGAAAGGGTCTGGTAGTGTTTTCAGAAATCCATGAGTTTATCTTGGTGCCAAACTTACGGGCTTAGCTCTAGGTGGAGATCCTGTTTCCTACATATTTAATTCATGATGAATCTAAATCATGTTTACATTTTTCTTGCTAGTGTCTGATGACGTGCTGTCTATGGATAGGCTTAGATGCAGTTACGTGCCTTTGTGACCATAGCCATAACATGTCCTGGAGTTAATTTGGAAGTCTCTAACCCTTGGCAAGGCTGCAATTTTTCTTATGTTCCTTGTCTCACAATGTGTAGCATGTGGCAGGTTGCTGCACTTGCATGTAGCCCTGACAAAGCCAGAAGGACAGAATGTTGTCTGTTCTCAGAATATGCCCTGTGGGCCAGTGCCTGTGTGTGATAGTGTGAAGCAAGCTGATTTTAAAGGGCTGAAAGATGTGCTATGCTTTATAACTATTTTTTTTTTTCCTTTAAGACTAGGAAATGGTCCTTGGGAAGTTAAAATAAATGGTGGAACAAAATATTTGTAGAAAAAGACTCAACATAATGTTAGAATGGTATTGAGATGAGCTTATTCAGATGAAAAGATACACAAAATGTAGAAATGCCAAATATATCTCAATAGCATGAATATGCTTAGATTAAGCTTCTGGAGATGTTTTCACTGGTAAGATTTACAAAAACTACCAACCAACATTAAAATAATTCCTTTTCAGCTCTACCAAAGTCTATATTCCTATAAACATGCAGGCAAAACAATGCATGGAATGATACTGTACATATTTACACTTAGTTTAATAATGTCCCAGGTCTAATTAAAACACAGAGTTTTAAAGAACTAATTGTTACAGAAAAGTGTTTTTATGTAGCTAGATTAATAATAACTAACGATAGATGAATTCAATTTACATAAATTTCAGCCAAGAGAATATTTAGAATCATACCACAGAGAATTACTTTGATTTGAGTAGTTAATATCATTATCTCCTCCCCTCGTTTAAACAGTTTGGTTTACAATAATTGTGGAACATAATAAGTGATTTCAGTTTTTCCTCTTAATGGGGTTTTAATAAAATCTGATAGTGTTTTACTAATACTGGGTGGTTGGTTATCAGGGAGGTTGCTGCTGTAAAACATGCAAATGCATGCTGAGATCTGCTGAGATAGAAAGCACTGAGGTAGCTGCTTCTGCTTGTAGGAGAGGATCTTTTTGCACGTAAATGCAAAGGAAATTGTCTGGGATGTTAAGTAGGGGTCTGCTGAGGTTCTTAACTTTGAATGCATTGCAATTGTCGCTAAGAATTTCTGTTCTGTTTCATAAAGTTGTGCTGCAACAGAAAAGTAATTCTTGTTAATGTCCAAAGCACAGAGCAATAGGCAAGATACCGTAAAACACGCTGTGCTGATAGTTGTTCCATGGTGTTTGCCTGGGTGTCTCAGTTCCTTTAAGTTCACCAAGGCATAGCCTCTTATTGAGGCTCTTCTTGCACTGAAGTAGAGACATGTGCTTGACTGGGAGCTAAACTCATTTTGCTGTCACAATATAATGCTGTGTGCATGAAGGAGGGCCTAAAGTCTAGAAGAGGATGTCCTCACAAAATGCTAACTAGAAAAAAAATGGTCTAATGTCTTTCTGTCTCTGATTAATCTCCTTCCTGTGTGAGATAGCCTGCTTGGAAACCCATAAGAACATTCAGCTTGTGATGCGAGTCGATGTTGTCTCGTTCTTTGGAGCCTTGGTGTCAGGAATGCTAAATGTGAATGGAGCAGCCATCAGCTTCACCTTAAACAAAGAACTGTAACCAAGATCTGAAGGTCTGTGGTGACAGGAAATCAAGAGGAAAACAGAGGGTTTGGAGGACTCTGCTCTGGTGGCCATTGCACTCCTGAGAAAATAGAGCAAAGGGCAGCCAAGAAATAAAAGTATTGGTTGAGATTTCTCCTGATGCTGCCTTGGATTAGCTTTGCTTCCTCTGTTGAAACCCATGGGATTAAATAAGATGTGTTCAGGCTACGTAAGTCAATCTGAAGAAAGGAACGTATTCTATAATTTCATTAATCTCCTTTGTCCAAGTTAAATATATATGGGTTTGTTGTTTTATCTGACCATTTTTCAAAGCCAGCAGAGCTGGTTCATGTTGTTCAAAAACTCCAATAATTTTCTGAGCAGCCACTTGGCTAAATCAAATGAAATCAAGGCTAGTGTTTTTATTTATGTTGTCTTCTGAATGAAAGCTAAAGCTAGTGAGGGATATGAAAGCTAGCTTCTCACATATACACAAAGCCTAGTTGGTTAATGAAAATGTATGGAATTCTTAGCTACTCTGTTTTAGCAGGCATAATGATTTACACAGCCTGACAGCACTAGTGCAGCAAGTAAATGCATTAGTCATAGTGTCCATTTTTCTTGCAAATTCGTGACACAGATTTAATTATGGGAATGACCAGCAACTTACAAATCTAATTTTGGTAGGCTGAGCCAACTTTTTTATTTTAATAACAATGGATTTTTTAGCAATGATTTCATTACTATTTAAAGAAATCCACTCGTATGGAAATAACCAATTGGCTGAATTTATTTACTTTATTTTACCTTAATAGATGTTGAATGGTTTAGATTTATTTTGGCTTTTTATTATCACTTTTTTTAATCTTATTTGTTTCTAGGATAAATATCCTTATCTGGCTTAGTTATTTCTAGCACAAACATTGCAAATATTTTTCTAAAAACAGGCAAATGTTTGTATACCCCTTTGTTCCCTCTTAATTGTGTCTTTGCAGTATGAAAAGGGGCAGAACAGTCATCTGGGATTCCCTTTTTACTGTGCTAGCTGCCTACAAGAAAATCTTGCCAGGAAGTCTGTTCACAACAGGTGCTGAATTCGAGATTCAGTCTTGTTTAATTTCAAAGCAGAGCTGCTTTTATGGCGTGCCACCACACTTTTAGAAACAGTCTCCTCTTCCTCTGTGAAGTGGTACAGCGGTGCTGCTGGTCTGCGCTCTGAATTTGATTCAGGTAGTTCTGAAAATCCTGAGCAAGTTCTCTGTGTTAATCAGCCACTTGGGAAGCCACCTCAGCCTTGAAGGATGGGTTTTTGCATGAGTGGAAGGGGACGGCAGATCTTAGCAGTCACAAGTCTTTGGACCAGATATTATGTACCTGGCAGGGAGAGTTCGGATTCTGTGGAATTTAAATAATCTTGGGAGCCACTTATGTTGCCTTACTGTAACTTTCTCTTATTTTTGTGGCTGGTGCTTGGCTCTCTCATTGTTATTTAACATTCTCATTTTGATTTCTGCTAGCTTGATCTGAAATCTCAATGTAAGTTTGGGCGTCAGCTGTATCCAGATCTGCCAAGTATCATCTTAAAATGCGTAGGCCTTCACTTGTGTTGCATGTCTGTGCTTCTGGTGTATACTATACTCAGTTTAATACTTAAGTTTGAGTTATCTTGTACTATTTTGGTAGAAGCAAGGCAGAGTAACAAAGCTCACAGTGACAGAGACCTGTTAGTGCAGGCATAAGAGAAGAGCCCTCGATGCAGATGATTTATTTTGAGAGGTGGCTAGGCATGGGCACCCATCCCAGTATACATGCACAGAGTCTCTCTCTGTATCTCTCTACCCCACCTCTCCAAAAGCCAGACTGACAGAGTGGGTGTCAGTTAGATGCAAATTTAATTTTGATTTTTTTTTTTAAAAAAAATCTGCCTGTCTTTGAGTAATGGTGAACTCCTTTAAAATAAACTATAAAAGTGCGACAGTCAGAAAGTTGAAAATTAGTAAACGAGGTCTTGCTCTCAAGGGACTGAGAGAAATAAGATAGGAGGGTGAGTGGAAATCTGAGTATTTTAACACCTGCTGTGTGGTCTGTCTGATGATGTAGTTGGTTTGAAAAGACCAGTGAAGTCGGTAGAAATTTACATGGCCAGCCAGCACAAACTGAGAACCAGTTAACAAGTAACAGCCCTGCTGCTGGTTATCTCTGGAAACCTTAGGGAGAAGGCAGGTAGGTAATAGTAACCAAGAGGAAAGAAAACGTTCTATTACATTTTCGGAAAAGTGCATCCTCTAGAAGGCTAATGATTAGTCCGTACTTTTTTTCCAATGGCTAAGAGGGATATGCATTGAAATCTACATAATAACAAAAAAAAAAAAGAAATTATTAGCTGTCAAATGTTTATAAATTATGTGAGCTGTAGCTGTTTTCAGTACTTCCTTAGTTTTCCCATTAGCTTTTGCTACTGTGCGTTTAATTCACCTCCCTTGGTCTTATGGGACTCAAGCCAGTTCTTCCTAAAAAAAAGTTTATTTAAAGGTAGCAGTAAGTAGGCTGTTAAACGTATTTCTTTTGTATTCTCCTACAACCCAGAAATAAGTAAGTACTGTCTTTTCAAAGATAAATGTATTTGGGTATTCTGCTTTTTCTAGTTCCTTGTGTGACAGCTAACAATAGGATCTTGCACCTACTTTTTTGGCCAGCAACCCCATCTAGTGCTCTTGCTCGGTGTGGTACTTGGAAATGAAAGTGCCCTCAGACCAGCTGTGGTACAGTCATCTCTCTTGTTAATGGAAATTGAATACTGGAAATCTATAAAAAGCTTGATTCCATTTTAGATGAATGCTAATGAATAACAGAGTCAAAAAGCATGTATCTTTGGTAACTAACATTTGGAGAGCAACTAGAGAAGGAAATGTATGTGTTTAATATTACATAATCAGGCAATTTGTTGGACTAGTATGTAAATCACATCTGTGCTGATACACAGCTTTATCAGAAAAGCAGTTTGTTCCCTAAGATTACTTTTGTCTTAATTTGTAAAATTCTTCATTGCCTTCTTTACGGTGAAAATATAGCATTTTTGTCAAAAGAATGTACTTGGTTTTGGCAATGTTTTTTTTGTTTCTGCTTACTTTTTGTTTATGGACTTGAAGAAAAGAATTGCATGAGAGCAGAACTTGTGGGTAGATGATAATGTTAAAAAGATCCTGCTACTAGTTTGCAATGCTTTCTTGTCTTCTGTTTTGCAATGATTTCCTGTCTTTTTACTCCAAAACAAAGAAAGTAAAATTAACAGTAAGACATGTCATTAGTTCTGTTGGAAAGTACACTCAAGATGCCCAAATTCTAGTTAGGTCTCTGAAGTTTGTATAATGGGACGATGTCGTTATCACTTATTTGAAATGGGCTTTAAAAAATGGTTGCATTTTGAAGCTTCTCTATTTGATTCTGACAAGTATTTGGAGAAATATTTGCATACTCCATTTAAAAAGGTGAAAATTTACACTATAAAACTTTAAAAAATGTATTTGTAAAACAAGAGATTTAAAATCCTTGCAAATAATCTTGTGTCTGTGAGAGCCAAATGTTTGAATTTATGGGTTCCTTACGTGAGGTAAATGGTGCATGAAGGAGAAATTGAGAAGGGAATACACTATGAAAACCAGTTTTGTTTTTATTTTGCCCTCTATCTAGTATCTTTTAATACTAGAAGAAGCAAAACTGCGTTCCTCCAGGGCTGTGGCTGCACATAAACATGTAGTTGTTTGGCCTGATTTAAGGGTAAATGTTCCCTGCAGAAAGATTTGGAAATGCACAAAACATATAATTTTCTCCCTCCCTTTTAAAAAATTCATCAAAAGGAAATGAAAATGTTTTTAGAATCTACTGTTAATGTTCTCCAAAGTTTTAGCTTTTGATTGAAATGGAGCAACGATCTTTCCTCTGTGCTGCAGCTTTATTCACCTGCATGAGAAAAGAGAGTGTTGAGGCAAGGGGGGAGTGGAGACAAATCACTTGGAACAGGATTATTTAAAGTACTGTCTTCTGCTCCATTAGCACTTTGAACTAGTGCTGCTAGAAGGAGAAGTCGTTTCACCTGGCATCTGTATTTGTTATCTTTGAGATAATCTCTTTGTCTGTCTTGAGGCTCAGGCTTGCTCATACAGTTCATCACCTTTCTGGCATGACACATGAGCAAATGCACCTCCCAGCATCTTCTTGCCTTCTCCTTCATTTCAGTTCTCCACTTACCACAGAATCATAGAATGGCCTGGGCTGGAAGGGACCTTATCTACCCCTGGTTCCTTTCCTGTAATGATAAGTAAATTGTTTGTTTGTTGCTTCTACTTTTTAAAACAGATTTTATCACAAAGCTCCTCTTCTGAAATATTTTGCGAAGGTGCCGCCTTACTCAACTCCAGTGCAAGTGCTTGTTGCAGGAGTGGTTATGTGATGTCCTTTCCCTGTTATTCAGTGGAAGATCAGACTAGATGATCATGTGACTTTATGAAAAACTCAGTATATTGAACAAAGTTAGGTTATGCCCTGAAAAAACTGCATGTGAGCTCTGACAATATGAAGCATTTGAAATTTAGCTCAGTGGGCTGAGCGTGGTGCTTGAAACACCAAGGTCGCGGGTTCAATTCCCGTTCGGTTCTCATGTGTGTTGCCATGTGGCGTCCCTGCTCACAACAGGGAGGTTGGATTAAAATGATCTCTGAGGTCCCTTCCAGCCCAGGCCATTCTATGATTCTATGATGTTGATTTGCTATTCTTACCTTCTCGGTGACAAGTATTCTTTTCACCTGTATCTAAATGCAGCGACCTGACCACTCCAGGTCAAATAGAAGGCTTTGTATATTAATATATGAAGATGGGATGTTGTTTCTACATTTATAAGCCATACTTAGTATTATCTTCTGGTTTTCAACCAATGGCTTGAAAGCTTAACATTGGGCACTTACCTTTATTCTCCTGGTGTTTAACTTGACATGCATGGCTGGGAACAGGTGTTTTTTTTTGCCTGACATAAACCCACTGGATGAAAGCTGCCTGTGTTTTCCCCTCCTCTGCATACTCATCATGTATGAGTTTGTACTGTGGTACGATACACGTGCTAGCTGTGATGCTAAGCGTCGTTCTGCCTTCTTCCTCCTGATGCATTTGAGGCATGTGCTAATAGCCTGACAATGCACACCTTGTCATGCCTCATTGCTTAATTGTGGTCTTGTTTCCTTCCCACATTTTTACTACTGTATAGAAAGTGAATGTTAACTATTTGAAGGAGAAATATATTACATAGGATTAGATAACATGAATAATGTGAAAGCCAGGGTTTTTAAAAAAGTCAAACCTTTTAATAAAATGGAATGTCAAATATATGAGCATGTCTTTCAAGAAATGATCAAAAAACGTGAAAAGTTTCATATCCTTTTTAAAGTCAAATAATTATCCACCATCATATAATTTTTTTGTTAGATGGACAGTACAAAGATGAAAGAAAATTTTATAGATAACATTGCACTTCACAGCCGACTGAAGCAGGTGTTAGAAATGCAGATTAAGTATACTGACTAAAGACTATATAAATTTGAAGTGAAAATGCCACTCGTCTACTTGTAATGCCATGCACATGTAAAGTTTCAGAGAGTTAAATTATTGATTTTATTGTGTGAGATAGTACAGCAGTTGAAGAAAGTCCTTGTGCATTTATGATCTTCCCCTCTTTCCCCTCCCCTGTGTAATTTTTTTAACAGTACCTGAGGAGCAGCTAACAGAATTTGCTTCATTGCCTAAGTTTTGCTGTGGGAAGACAGTGCAGCTAGATAGATCGATTCCCTTTGGGTCCCCATGTGTTTCCTGATCTGGTTGAGAGGCGTCCCTGCCCATGACAGGGAGGTTGGATTAAATGATCTCTAAGGTCCCTTCCAACCTAGGCCGTTCTATGACAGATAATAGAGGTTTATTTGCCAGTGAGGTGTTTTACAGAAACCTGTAGTGCAAACACACAGTTGTGGGTAAATACAATTTCCATAAATGAAGGAGACTGAATGTTAGTAGTGTTGCTGTACAAATTTGCAGCCACTGGGAAATTTGTGGTTGATCCACACTCATGTGGAAGTGGTCTAAGGTGTTAACTGACAGGTCATTTTTTTCTGAACTTTATAGGCTTTGTGTGCACATTATGCTTCATGATACACAGGTGCCTTGCTTGTGTGGGTGAAGCTTGTTAGGATTTTCATGGGAGGGCACTGGGAGAGAGGTGAAGGTGTTTTCTTCCAGCAGCTTGGTAACCTGCTAATAAACTGTACTAGCCTGTGAATTTAATTTTGTCATGACTTACCAGGTGCCTGGAGCTAGTAATCAATCTGTAGGAGGTCTAATTCTCAGATAAATTAGAATTGGAAGTAGATTGGGAGATGGAATCTCTTAAAGAAGGTGAGAAGCAGTACAGCGGCCCTTGCTCCACGTGGGGGACAGTCAATTTTCTTCTCACTCTGCACTGTTGTTAGAAGAGGACGGTAGGATCCCCACAATAGCCTAACATCTGGCTGGCACAGGAGGCAATAACAGGAACACGGCATTGTCCTCCATCACCTAGAGTGTCTGCAAGGGAAGGACAGCAGGATTTTTTTGAAGTAAGTAGTCCCTAGATCTGCTAATTCTAAAAGTATATTGTCATGGAAGAACTGCTTTGTAGGTTTTTTGGTGGCTTTTTTTTTTTTTTTAAGTAGTCAATGTTGTTTTGTCCATCAGCTCATGGAGTGTGCTATTTGCATTGGCAGCAGTTCTGCTCTGACTGGAAGAGCAAGTCTGTAGTATATGGTTGAGAAACCTTGTTATGAGAGGAACAGATGATTCAAGTGTCTGTGCAGTTCTTTCTGGAAGGTAGGCAGCATGTGACTGGCAAACCAGTCATTTGAAATTTGGCAAGGTTATAAATGGTTTTAAGGATTTTGCATCTATCTGCTTTATTTCTTTCCATAAGAGGAACAAATAAATCCCAGATGCTTCACTGTTCTCTATGCGCCTCTGCCCATAGGCACCCAGCCTTAGCTCTATCTCTCATGTCTGATAACTGTTCCTTCAGTGACAGTCATTATATCTTTTCCTGTGTTACAGAACTGAGCTCCCCAGAGTGGGTGCAAAATCATATGAAGTTGCATCAAGTCCCCAGAAAGGCCACTTTGTTCATTCATAATAGAGATCATGCACTATAATAAAATAGCAAAATAACAATATAAATGTTACTTTAGCCTTCACTTGTGTATAGCATTTCAGTAGGATTTTTCTGGTCATTGACTTTGGGAAACAGCTTCTAGCCATATTCCTTATTTTGCAGGCCAATTAAAGCAGAGCAGAAGACTACAGACAGTTCATTTTACAGACTATGCAGTGTCCCCCACAAAGAACTGTTACATGAAATCACATGTATTAGTATTGTTTTCCACATTTTTCATAGGTAGGTAACATACAAGTTAAGAGCATCACTGTAACACAAACAGCTTCAAAATGAAATCTAGATGAAGCCTAATATTTATAGAGCACTACTTTACTGCTCAGTTCAGTCACTCAAAGTACAAGTTGAGTTTTGCTGTACTCGTCGTTGTTCCCTCCTAGTTAGAGTGTGGGCTTCCCAGCAAAGCTGCCCTATCTGTCATTTTGTCTCCCAGTTCCAAAATTCCGTTGATGTGTATAAGTATTTAAGCTAGAGAACTAAAATAGGATTTTGTCATTACTATCTCAGTTTGCTTATCCTGAAGCAGAGTTAGTGGACGGCTTCTTCTCCCCTGGTTCATAAAGATCTGTCAAAATGGGATACGTCACTCCAAAGACATTTGGAAAAATATATATTATTGGAGTCCTACTGCATCAAGCTGTGGCATAATTATTGCACCATAAATGCTTGCAATGCGTTTTTTTTTTATTTCTCAATCTGATTTCTCTTAACTCTTGGGATTAAAATTGTTATGCTAATTTAGACAACAGCAGTGTCCAGTGCCAGCTGAACTTGTATTGAGAACAACTCGAGCCAGTGTTATCAAATAATATACAGAAAATTGTCATCTGTAATACATGAGAGGAAGTATAATTTGTTTTATCTGCTGTTTGGATTATTGTAAAAGCCATTAAAAACCCTCTACAGCCTCTTCCAGGTAATGATTGTGCTTTTGTTTAGGGTCAGAAAAGACCATTGCTGATAAAAAAAACAACACTGCGATCTTATCAGTCTGTTTCATAAAGCTGCTCAAGGACCCTCGATTAGAATGATACAGATTAAGATTTCTAGGTATGTCTTTTGCCACAGTGGAAGATGCTGTCTCTAGGCTGTCCAGATAATTTTTTTTTGTTGTTATATACTTTGTGCATGGATTTCTTAAGGCGCTGTCAGAGCAAGAGTTTCTTCCTCTTTGGAGAACTAGTAAGAGGGAGATCCAGCAGTCATCAGAGTTCAGTTGAGCACTGACACATCCAAGCAGATTAAAAAGAGGCTTGTGGCAGAGAAGGGGGAAGTCTAAATTAAAATGATATATTGGAGAAGCATAAACTAGAGAGGTTCATCAGATCTGTGGGGAATCCTTGGATTGTGCTGGCTTCAATGCAGAAGAAGGAAGAATGGCAAGTTCTGGGTCACATTGGGCTGGGGTTACCTTGAGGCAGCCCCTGCCTGGGAGCTCTTGTTTCAGGAGGAGGGTGCACACACCACAGCTGTCCTGAGCATTCCCTCTGCACGATTGCCACACAACCTCTGCCTATCTATTGTTCCCATGGTTTCTTCTTGACATCAGGAATACTGGGAGGCATCATCCAAGTAATCATTAGAGAGCCAACACTAACATAACGTCTTTAAGCTGAGATGGGAACATAGCTCTTTAGGGTGTTAACATCAAGTAAAAGCTGCTATAGTGCTAAACTTTTGAATTAGATTTTCTGAACTGATTCTCTTACAAATATCCCAATAGAAGAATAGTTGTTTTACAACATTGTATGGTACAGTTTTTGAGCTGGACTTGCAAGGAGTTTAGTTTTCATGGATAATCAGGGAATAGTCTTGTCGAGCCTTTGGATGCTATTCTCCAGGCTTTACAGGGAATATCTTACATCATAGGAAGAAGCCAATCAACAGGACTACGATGCCTTGTGCTGTTAAGATTCTTTCTGACCACCTGTATATTCATTGACTGAGATATTATTTCAGTGGTGAATTAGCAAATTAAAGAAATACTTTGAGGTGCTTTCTTTTTTTTTTTTTTTTTTAAGTACTGCATTGCATTCTCTCGTGCCTGAGCTTTGTAATGGGGCGTTGATCCTTCTGGCACTTGAAAGTGAGGTGTCCATTGAGTTGTGGCTGCCTAGCATGGTGAAGGTGCCATGAGGGTGTGTTAAAAACATGTAGACAGAAATGTTTAAGTTTTTTTTTTTGTTGTTTTTGTTTTTTTTTGAAAACGATATTCTGAGAATTAGGGTTTGGTTATGAAAGCAAGATTTCTCTTGCCTAATTGTTTTGAACTCTGTTTAAACTTACTTCCCTACTAGAACAAAACTGTGGAAAATTGTTGCACTAAAGAGAACACAAATAATACACTTGCTACAGCGTAAATGTGCCCATACCTGGAGTTACCTTAAATTAGCTATTGCACAAATGCCTGAAATTAGTCTGTCTTGCACAAATATCACAAGCGTCTCAAAAGGATGTGTTTTTTCTGTGCTTACTATTGGTGTGTGTGCAAAAGGGGATTTTTGCACTGCAATCTAGAAGTTGTGCAGGTAACTGGCTGTTTTACATACAGAGCTTTATGAGTTTGCTCTTTCGGGGATAGATATTTGAGTCGAGCATACAGCTGTATCTGCTTAGGCCATAATCTCATACAGTCTCTGTGCTTACAATAGCATCTTGCATAGACAGCACTACTATCAGGAGCTGGCTTGCTGGCTTCTCATCCCATTTTATAATGTGTTGAACACACTGTACAAGCATGAGCAATAGAGCTGGGGAGAGAAGAAACCTTTTCAGCTTAATTCTTATGTCACTATCTTTTTAGAACTTGGGGTTTTTTTTATTAAAAATGCTCAAGAGGTTTTATTGTGTAAATTACAGGAGAAACATTTCTGGAGTCCTTAAAAAAGAGCCATTCTTTTCCTCTGCATCATGATAAATGTAGCAATTGTGTGTGTATACCAGAACAGATCATATTGAACATCCCCTGAGCTCCGTTTGCAGACAAGTCCTATCTCCACCATGACAAAATTCCCATAAGAGTTTAAATTATTAATGCCTTGGAATCTGCGGGGTTCAGCAGATATGTTCAGTATTATTGATGGCAAACTTTATCCCTTTATTCCTAAGACACATAATGAAATAGGGAGTCCCTCAAATAACTGCATTTCGTGTTTAGGCTAATTTTGTAAAGGCCAGTGGGCTTTGCCTTAATGTGTGTAAATACAATTTTTCTCTTTTACAGTAGATTGTGTGGTAGATAGAAATGAGACTGATTTGGCACTAATTTATGAATCCTTCTAGCGTTCTCTCTGTGCTGCACCCTGTGCAGGCAAGATGCTCTAATTACACTTACTCTATATAATGAGAGCTTTTAATGACAATTACTGATTATAGTTACGGATGTTTAGGGACCACTTTTTCTAGCTTAAGATGATGTATTGACTTTTACAAGAGAAGACTTTTATTTTCACTTTATGCAATATCTTTCCTTCCTGCCCCCAGCCTTCACAACTGATAGGCTGAATGGTGAAGCTGCTGAAGTGTAGCCACCGAGAATTATTGTTCAGTTAATTTAATGTCAGGAGATACAATTTTTCACTGTTTTTTATTTCTGAATTCAAATCTGTGGATTCACATCCACTTTTTTTTTGTAGCAATTTAGTATTTGTACTGATGTTATACAAGTTGCATTTGTTTCATATAACAAGATAAAACTCTACTTTGCATTAAGTATACCACTGTCATGTTAAGCAAAAACATTTCCAAAAGCTTCATTTTCTCTTAATGCACTGATATAAATGATGTTTTAATACAAGACTGTCAATTTTTAATAGGAGTAGGTTTAATCTTTGTTCTAGTTTTCAGTTAGATTAATTGTAGTGGAAAACAGTGAGTCCACTCACAGTCCCAGGTTGTGAAGTTGCTCTGCATAGGCCCTGCTTGCTTTTTCTAGGTAAGGCTGTGAGTATACTTCCCCCTGACTTTGTCTTTTAATATAAATACAGATTTAGGCGGCTTCCAGTTTAGTGGTCACCTGAGAAAGTGAACTGTCAATAATTGCAAGATCAGTTTTAGGACTGTAAGAAAGAGACAGTTTAAAAGAGTATTTTTTTTCCCTTTCACTTTCATTTACTAACTTTTGGGTGTTTTGGGGCTATCTATCTTTGGTTTGGTTCCTGCTGCTGGCAGTCTTGTGTTAGTACGGGAAGTGAAGCCTTCTTGTAATTTCAGGGAAGCAAAAGAAGAGAGCACAGGAATTGCATGTTCTCCATAGCAGCGCTTGGGGCTGTTCATTCCCACACATGGCAGCCTGCTGCGCTTTCCAGTGTCCTAACACAACTAGCAGGGGGACTGGACTGGAACATGGACCTGGTCTGAGTATTTAAATAACCGATTCTGTGTTTGTTGTGACTTTCATGTGCTTTGTTCTATTTTAAATGCTGACCGTGGTGATAGTCTGTTTTATCATACAGCTGTCTTAAGTGAGGAAAGGGTATTGCAGGACATGGGAGCAGAAGTAAATAGTTAAATGGAAAACAAGGGAGAATTGCAGCTCCTGGAATTGATGTATAGCTGAAAACAACACTTAGGTAATTGGACCATAAGAAAGATTGTCCGTATACTTCTTTATTTCTGTGGACTATAAACCCTGAGGCCTTAAGTCTGCTCTCAGTACTTTACTAATAATATTTATTTGTACTTCATATTCATTTGCTAATTCTGCTAGTGTGGTAATGAAAGGCTTGCATGAAGTCAGTTCAGGTCTTCAATAGGAATCGACTCTTAACACTGTGTAGCATGGTTTTTAGAAGGAGTTTGTGAAATTAGAAGCTTAATTTGTCATACTGTTAGCATAGTGTGTCATTGCCTTCTCTAGCTATCGAGCTTATGCAGATGCTTTATGACTGAAATATTGCAGAGGCTGATGTCTGCTATTTGAGTTCATACTGCTGGACCTACTTGGACAACCAGAAGAGCCTATAAAATAGCTGATACAAACAGCCTGGTTAAACATAAAACAACAATCATCTCCTAGGACCAGTAATAGAAAGCAGAAATCCTACTTCCGTATTTTGGCATTGATTCTTAAATACTTGTGTGACTAGAACACAGAGCGCATTTGTGTTTTGCTGCACAGGCTGATTGACCTGTGCCTATGACTGAAATGGAACAGGTTTGGGTTGCAATTACCTTGGGCAGCCACCAGCCTGCTGTGTTTGAATCCCACAGACTGACATACCCCATGGTGTATGATGAGTTTTGCTTCCTAGCAGAGGACCTCTCAGTCACACGTTAGGTTATGCCTGATCTTCTTGAGTAAAGAGAACCTGACCCCCCAGTGTATGGAACCAGGGTCTGAGACCAGGGATGAGCAATACTTGGGTGCTAAAGAAGATGCTGAAGGAGAATGTGAGTGGCACACACAAGGTCAAGTGCTGGAAGGCACAGCAGCTTAAGAGCTGTCTGTTAAAAGTGAGCTTCCAGTTTTTGCTTTCCAGTAAAACTCACCATTAGTAGAAATTGCAAGAATCTCACATCAAAATAAGATTATTGACAACTTGCTCTTGAAAAAGAGCAAGCAGGCTTAGCCTCTGATTTCAAAAGTGGAAATGCAGCCTGAGAGATCTTCCTTACAAGGATTTTGGCCCAGGCTTAGCCAACCCACTTTGTACACTGATTGTTTTTAGTCCCTCTCACACACACTCCTCTTACCTAGTGATGAGTTGAGACTTCAATTTTCTAATTACCCTTAGCAGGAACCACTTGTCAGGAAAGCAAAGAATCATGGACTTTAGAAAATTAATTTCTTAGTCACAAGTCTTAGGCAACAAGAAAGTTACACCTGGAAAACCACGGACTCCAGTTCCTTTGTTCTTCCAGCAGTGCTTCTAGGAGTCTTGGGTTTGTGCCGAGCAAGTGGATCCTGAATTGAAGCTCTCTTCACAATCATCTCTAATGCACAGGCAAAAAAGTGTATCACAAGGACTGCAGAACTACTGGGAGAGTTATTGTGTCTGACAACATAGTATGTGAAAGAAAATTTATTTTTGATGCTTATACACTTGAATTATTTTTTTCTTGGTTAATGGAAGCTTTTCCCCTTAAGGAGGACTGAAAATATGTCTGAAAGGGTAAAACTGGGTGTGAAAAGCATGCAGGGTTTTACTATGTGACCAGAGAGAAACACTGTGAAATAAGTCACAAGTGAAGTTAGTAAACTTACCTGCTGCAAATGACATGTTGTCTCATGTCATCTCTACAGAGCTGTCAACCCTTCCACTGTAACTGTGGAGTGATAGAAGCTGCTTCTGTGTAACCGAGATAGGGTAGGTAGCCTTTTCAGGAAACAGATTGGTTAGCAGGTTTGAGCTTATATCTTTTGCTTGTCAGTATAATTGTAGGCTCTTAGGTCAGAGGCTGTTAGTTTTCATGGTATCTGCCACAGTAAGAACTTTCTGTGGAGTCCTGCAGGAGACTTGAGTGGTGTAAGTTTTCTTTTGTGCTGTTCCGAAAAATGACAAAATGGCTGGGAGGGGGTTATTTTATGGGATGCTTTGGATAGAGTTTCTGCAGCAAGTCAAACCAGAGTCACTTTAGCATTAATTTGGGATCACTGGGAATGCACCGATTTTGATAGATGAATGGAAGTACGAAAGTGAAAGAAACATCAAATAGTTGAAAATTTAACTTGATCTTTTAAAAGCACTGTTGTGATTTGGGAGCTAATCTTGTCTGGAAAAATATGAGGGCAAGAGAGTGGGTTCTGAAGTGGCTCAAAACGTGCATTAGGCAGTTGTGTGTGTTTTGGTGATGACATCCCAGCTGTTCACAGTTCGCTGCTGATACCTGGCAGCATTGAAGAACACTAAACGTCCTGCTGTCCTGCTTTCCTGCTTTACCTGCTCTGCTGCAGTACACTTCAAATGCTGCAGTTGTGTGGGACTATACTACATGTTTCAAGTAAGGGCTATTTTTTCCTAAATCTCTTTACTGGTTCACTTCAAATTACCCTGGGTTGGAGGATTCTTTTGGTAGGTAGAGGTAGGGTGTTCAGAATGATAAATATTCCTGTCTGGTGACTGTCAGGTTTTTTCTGCAGCCACTTTTTTTTTTTTTTTTTAATAGTGCTTTCAAAAGGAAAGTGTGATCCAGCAAAATAAGAGATTTATTTATTTTTTAATCTGAGGTGCAATTCCTCACTGACTTCTCTGGTGACAAAGGCAATTTAAGAGGTGACAACCCTGCTTTCTGCTCCTTTGATGCTGCAAAAAAAAGGTGCCAACATGTTGGTTTCTTGGGCTGTGTTTTAGACCAGTGTGGTGAAATGAACTGAGTCTAAAAACGAAAACCTGAATTTTATTTCCCAGACTTGAATCATTTCTGTGATCCATTTTAGAAATGGTCTGATCTTTATGCCTGAAGAAGTGCAGAGACTTAACTGAGGCCAAAGGAGGGGAGGGTAAGGGTAACAATTTGTTAGACAGCTTTGCTGGAGGAGACTGAAGTGAAGCTGTGCCTTGTGTAAATCTAAAAGGTAGAATTCTGCCCTGGTGAAAATCAATGGGAAAAGGCTGTTCTGGTGCCAAAGTGCAAGATATTTTTAATTAATGTTTTGCTGCAAAACACAAGGGCTAGGAGAGATTGCTCCTTTGATCGTGTCTTTGTGGGGTTTTAGTTTTTTATTTTGTGGGTTTGGATTTGTTGGTTTTTTTTAGTGTATTTTGAATTTTATCAAGTATTGAAGTGGTCCAACCTATAGCCTGGAAAAAAAAAAACAAGCATGCTTCATATCACTCTCTTATCACTCTTAGTGACCTTATATCCAATTTATTGCCCTTTACAACTACCTGAATGGAGGTTGTAGCAAGGTGGATGTTGGTCTCTTCTCCCAAGTAACAAGCGATGAGAAATGGCCTCAAGTTACACCAGGGGAGGTTTAGATTGGATATTATGAAAAATTTCTTCCCTGAAAGGGTTGTCAAGCATTGGAACAGTCTGTCCAGGGAAGTGGTGGAGTCACTACCCGTGGAGGTATTTGAGACGGGTAGATGTGGTGCCTGGGGACGTGGTTTAGTGATGCACTTCACAGTGTTAGGTTCACAGTCGGACTTGATGATCTTAGAGTTCTTTTCCAACCTAAGTGATTTTATGATATTTTATTCCAGTCTTGAGATCTGAGTGTGGCTAGAAAAGTGGAAGTGTTATAAACACATAGACTCACTCGTACACACTCTTTCTGAAAATTCTGTCTTTCCGTAACTAGGATGAATATCTTCCCAGCTGGAGAAATGGTACTGCTTTCAAAATGCTTCTACCTGAATGGAACATCTGCAAATATTTTTAACATAAGGTTGTATCAAATCACTTCTCAAATACTAATGTTAGAAGTTGAGTTGCAAGGTAGTACCAAATGAAGATATAAATATAAGTAACACAATGTATTGTGAACACTGCTGCCCTTTTTTTTTTTTTTTTTTTTTTTTTTTTTTTTAAGATCTTGCAGTTGCGTTTTTTAATCTGTGAGAGAGGTCACATAGTTTGATAGTGAAGTTAAGACTTGCTAATGTTTCTGGGGGGATTGGATATTACAGGAAAGGATCTGGAAAAAACCTACTAGAGTACCAGATCAGATGGAGCCTGAACTCTTCTGGCTTTTGTGCAAGAAATCATAGGAGAAATGCCCTTTGTGAGCACCAGTGTTGTATTGGTGAAGTGTGGGCTACACTGCTCCAGAGGGGACCTCTCGCCTGTCTTTGCTGCTTGATGAAGCAAAGTGGGATAATCTTCAGTTCTCTTTTTTTTTTTTTATGGCCAGGTCTTCTTATCCCCCCAAAAGGTAAATAAAGAAACAGTCTTTTCTATACTATCCATTGTTAATATGAACCGTGACATGCATATGATGCAGATGGAGTGTTCTTTGTTTCTCTTTCTAGTAACCAGCCTTTTAGCAAATGGCAGTCAGCACAAAAATAACGCACACTTAGCACTTTTCCTTAATCCATCTTCTTAGGATGCACAATTTTATGTTGAATGCTTTGAATGCTCTGGGTGTGCACTTTGCAAAGTCTCATATTGTGCTAGTTTTCACTCTCGTTCTTGAACTCACTATACAACTATCTACTGAATTCTTTCTGTTCCTGAGCACATGAACAGATAGGTGAGCTTGTTCACTTCATACCGTTACTGTTAAGTTGTGTGACTCTTTAGGGATTTCTGTTAAAAATCCAATCTGAAAAAAAAAAAAGGGAAAAAGACAACCAAACCAGACAAACCCCCCCCTCATATATCTATCTGTCTCTTGGCTTTCTTTCTGTCCTCTGGGATTTTTTTAATGTATATCTCATAAGCCAGGTTATAGACTTTTGGAGAAAGAAACTGGCCGATGGATACATACAGTTCACTACACGTTGGGTTGTCTAAGCATTTAGTGCTACTGTAAAAAAATAATGCAGATAATTCTGCTCTAATGCTGAGAGTTCCCTGTTAATTTGTAGGTAAGCACTTATGTCTTCTTTTTTATGCTTTTGTTTCTCCTGTATGTGTGTATGAAGGTTGCATACAGATGAAATAAGAGACTGATTAACTGGCAGTGTAGAAAAATCAGTGAAACCAGCCACTCTGGCTGTTTGACAACCATTTGCATACTAAACTGAACTAAAAGGAGAGGTGCTCTTTGGTCTGTTTCAGTCAGAGGAGCCTAATATATTGTCCGTAGCTATGCAAGTTATTAAACATAATTCGTACTTTAGGTCTTTTTAAAGAGTTTATTGTATTCCCTTTAAAGATAAGCTGTTGGTGCCTTGGTACAAAAAGGAGAATTTATCTTTTCACTGTATCATTAGCTATTTTGAGATTGTGCCATTTTTTATTTTTTTTTCCTAAACTACTTGGATAATATTCCTTTGTGGCATTTTTTGGTATAGATAATATTTGAGCTTGAGAGAGTGTTAAAATTGCATACAAGAGCAGCATTTAGGAAACCCCATTCATTCATTTAATTAACATTTATCTGTCTGTGTTCTCTCCACATACAATCAAAGCAACATTTAAGAAAATACCGTGTTAAAATATGCCATTTCATAGAGGAAAGACAAAGAGAGTTTGCCAGGGCAAAGGGCAAGGTCATCAATTTGTATTCACTGAATGTGACATATATTGCATAAAGAGGATTTGATCAAACCTTTCTTAATGTACTTTGTTCAAGAGGTTGAAAGGAATACTGCTGTAATTGTCTACACTGTATTGGCATAAGAACAGATGGCTACTAGAGAACTCTTCACATGTTTTCTCTTCAAATGATTGCAAGTATGTGATAAGTGAAATCCTGTTTTCGGATGGGATTGCGTTTATGTCAGTAAGACAAATGTGAGTACATCCATTTACCGAATTTCCCCTAATCCAGATGCACTAATGTAGAATTAATTGAGACAGTAATTCATACACTGAGTTGGTTTGTTGTGTTTTTTTCTTAAAAAAAGTTATTACTGTCCTTAATTTTGATACTGAGCATGCCCTCAGATGAGGCTAAACAAATAAAACATACAGTTGGTTGTGTTCTGTGTATCTACTTTACCATGGATGGTCATACATTTTCAATAAAGTAATGCACTTTTTATCATGCCTGATTCACAGTGTCATTTTTGAGAATTATGGTGGTTCCTATTTTTTGCCTTGTACATACTCAGTAACTGGATAGCTAACTTTTCAGGCAGATTCAGCAACGGAGCAAGATTTTGGGTTTATTGATGAATTCTCTTTTTCGAGGTTTTCCATACTTTAGTCAATGAGTGCATTTGCATTTACTCTATGTGTGTGTCCTGGTCATCTGTGATTCTCTAATATTTTGCTGTGCTAGAAAACTTTCCGCCATTGAATAGCTTGTTATTCCATTGGGTATCAGATTTTGTTCAACAACTTATTTTTATCTCTCCTCTTTGTCCAAAAGAATAAGTATCATGTTGGAGGAAAATCTGATACATTTTGCTAGCAGATCTGTAATACTGAAGCGCATAATTTGGCAAGAGCTTGGGGCTATTCTCCTAGCTGTTGGACATTTTACATCCCTCAGCCACCAGCGGTACATCTTGATTCATTAGAAAAAAAGTGAATGGGTAGGCTTTGTTTTCTCTGTAACCTGGAAATGTTCGCTGGGAAAGAGAGCAGTGGCCGTTGTGATATCTGAGCTGTCTCTGTAGGAAGCTGATGCCCTGTTCTGAGGCAGCAGGTCGGCAGAAAGCATCTAATTGCTAACAGAGATGACACATCTCAAATCATATTCAGACTGACCATGCGGTCTTGGGGGTTGTAGCTGCAGGTATGTTCACTGAGGCTTGTACCGTGCAGGTATTTCTAGATTCCTTGCCCGAGTAACTCAGAAGATAACTTCAGTAGAAAGGGAATTTTTGTGTCACTTTGGTCTTTTAGGCTGTTCTTTGTACTCATTCTTCTTTCACAGCTCTGTGCAGATTATTAGGGAGCTTTCTGTTGGATCCATTATTCTTCAAAGACTTAATTAAATTATACAGTGTAATTAATCTGTCTTAATTTCTAAAATTCTCCTAGTGTGTAGATAATAAAACAGAGAGATTCTGTGGTTGTTTGGTTGTATTAGGAGTCTGGGTGGAAACAGAAAATATGTTCTTTTGATGAAAAGAAGTATACACGGATGGATGAGACTGTATTGCAGCAAACACAAAATTTGCCATACTGGGACTGACCTAATATTCTTTCTCTAACAGTAGCCAAGAGCATATATTTAAGAAACAGTGTATTTATAAAATTCAGGACATTCGTATATGACACATTCCCCTGAAGTTCTTACGCTCTCCAGCTCTGTATTTCCTAAGATATTTATATTTTCTGCATATGCAATAAATTTCAGCAGGTTTATCTTCAACCCACATACATATAAAGCTTAAATGGTTTAAGGCGAGAAATGCATGGAATGAGTGTTCTGTTAGGTTTAACCAGGAAGTTCTGCCCTTCCTCTGTATGTTGGCTGTGCTTACTAGCTACTACTGTGGGTATTTTATAGAAATAGTAGGTCATTGGTATTTCAGTGGCTCACACATCAAGCAGACAGCATCTCTTTTCAATGCAAGTGTCAAAAAATAAAAAAATACTACACACAGGAACAAGGCACAGCTTTAATATCTGGTTTGAGATGAGCATCAGAAAAACTCGCATTTGTGTGCTGCTTGGTTAGGACTGTCATTCACTGAGGAGATCCACAGGAGTTTCATCCAAAGTTTTGGTTTTGAGGTAAGGAATGGATTGGAACTGTTTGGGCAAATGCTTGTATATGTACCATGTTCTTCCTCTGCTTTTCCCCTTTGTTGCTTTGAATATATCCCTTCTGATAATTACAGCTGTATATTTTGATTTTGCAAACAAAACTTTTGTGCACAACAGTATGTTTCAGTAGTCGAAGCATGTAATTTCAATTATCCCTTAAAAAAAAAAAAGGTCACAAGGTGCTTGTATGTGCTTACAGAAATGCCTGTATGCACAGTTTGACAGGTTTATCTCATAAGGTTAAAAATATGTGAGGGATTGCTTTTGTTTTTTAATGTAGCTATTGATAGAAAATGGGAATACAAATGTAACAAAGAATAACTAAACAAACTCTTTGAATTTCACTTCACAACAGAGATCAAAGAAAAATGCTATGGCACCTGTTAACATGGTATGAAAGGTTAGCAAGTATGTATTGCGCTCTACTAAATTATTTTGCTATTTTAAATCAAAGTTAACTAGTTCCAAGATGGTTTTATTTCAATAGGTGCATCCTCTTTCAATTGCATTACCTCTTACTGTTGTTCAGATGGGAGATGCCTTTCAGTGTCTTGCTCATTTAGTCTTTCTGGGGCACTATAAATGAGCTGAGAAAATAGGGGGTTTGTTGTGTTTGGTGGTTTGTTTTTTTTTTTTAAATCTAGCAGTCAAATAAGAAGCAATAAGAAATAATTAAGCACAGTGCTTATTAAAAATAGTTGCTGATTCTTTTGGTGCATGGTCACTATTTTGAGCATGTTTGTGCTAACAGGACTCACATAAATAACTTCTGTGATCTGTAGAAGGGGAAAAAGAGGATGACTCATGAAATGCTTCATGCCAGCATAAGAATGTGCAGACTATAGGAACTTTTAGTTCAAACAACTGTTTCTATCAGTATATTTCCCTTGTGTCACTGTGTTGTCAACTCAATTTTCTGAACATTAGGTTGGAGCTTGAAAGCCTGAATTTAACAAACATACGACAGAGTACTCCACCGAGGAAGGAAGCTTTTCAGTTGTTTGTTGGTGTTGGTTGGCTCCGAGTACGGGTATGTAATTCTGAGATATTTGGAGGTTAGGGGAAGACTGTCACTGACAGGCAGTGCCAAGCTCAGGAAACATGGACAAACACCATAGTATGACACTAGCGCAGCATTTTGATTCAGGAGAACAGGTAGTTCACACACGTGCAGTCAAGTTAAGAACTGGGATGAGAGGATGCCCAAGGTTCAGCAAAGGGTGAGTCTTATTTTCCAAAGACTGGGTAGGACTAAAACTCCCCCTTGTTGCTGACACGCTCATGTGTCTGAACGCATACTCTAGATACCACTGTCTGGTATCTGCAGACAGGGATCCATGACAGCTGAGAATAAGTGGTTCAGCTTGTACAGGTCAAATATAAATGAAAGTGAACTTTGCATGTGAAACACTCGCGTTTCTTTCATTCCCCTGAACAAGGCACGGTTGTGCCAGTTTGCCTATCCATCACCTGTCTGAAGTGGAATGTATTTGCAAAGCACACTGCAATAAAGATAAACTTGTTTCTCTCTTCTTGCACCTGAAATCCACGTGAGTAAATCTCTAATGCAAACCTGAGCTGCAGAAGCTGAGGAAAAGCAGCCTCTCCTAAGCAGCATGTCAAGATAAGCTGGTAAACTAAACCTGAACTTCTTTCTGTGGCCAGACTTGACAGTACAGAAGAGAAAGCAAAGTTTGGCTTGAAGCATGAAAAAAAATACAGCTTCTGCTGGCAAATTTAAATTAGTTACTTTCCATACCCTTGTGTGTGTCAAACCTCCAAATTTATGTTGTTATTCAAGATACATTAATGGGATAACGAAAGGTTCAATTACTGGTATTTATACTGTGCCTGCAAAGCTTACCGTTGTTTTCCTCCTTAGTGCTGTATAATTTTAAGATAGCAACACAGTGAGTTGAATCCTGATTTGACCTTACGTGCCTCGCTGTTCAGCTCAGTGGTTTCCCTGTAGAAACAGAAGCTGACACTGCCTTGCTTGAATTTTCTTCAATCAATATTAGTGTGGCACAATACAAATCATACAGTAGAATACTGTTAAAGAAAAGCTTATCTGTTGATAGAGATGGCTAGAGAAAGTAGGTTTTTATCTAAGAGCTTTCAAAGTGTTCTTTACCAGTGAAATAGGACCCCATGGAACAAATTGTGTGTTTTGTTACTTTTTTAGATACAGGCATTCTTTTCAGCTGGTTTTAGCAGTGTGTAATTTCTATGTATAAAAGTTTGTAAGGTAAATGATCACTACTGTACATCTAAAATGTAGCTATATGAAAATATTTCTGCATATATTTCTGTAACTTTTAAAACAAACCCTCAGAGATTGTGCATTGTGCAAGTGCAAGTCTACAGCAGCAAAACTGTTAATTTGCCTGACTAGAAATATTAACCATACTATATCAAATAACTGCCAGGAACAATTCCCCACCATTCCCTGTGACTTCATTTTAATTGATTTTTTTTTTTTTTAACTTCCAGCTTCTGAGATTTCGTTTACTCTGACAGAACGTTTATTAAATGTGTAAAAAGAAAATTGTTTTGTAAATTGTTTCTGAGAGTGTTTTCTATCTTCCATAAATTGGTGGCTCATTGAACATTTTCCATCTACCTTTGTTTTCCACCCCTTTGCTCTGCCTCATTTGTTTCCTTATTGGATTTGGTGATTAAATACTGATCAGCTGCTGGTCTGGTCAGCTGTGCATATTGCTTTCTTTTAAACATTGTTCATATACACCCTGAGGACAGGGTTCCATATACAGTTATAAGCAGAGTGGGAGGCGTGTTTGGTGGTACCATTTGATCTGTTTTACAGAGGATGGTGAGCTCAACAATGAATGTTTGTAAAAACTGATAATTGAAATAGATGTTTGTGTTCTAGCAGAAAAAAATGACACGGAACAGTCCAAAAGGACTGTCAGTTGGTTGCTTTACATTGCAGAGATGTCTGTAGTTTGTGTTCAGGCCTCTGATACTAAACAGAATATTGATAATGCTTTCACGAGGATTATTTTTTCTGGCTTATCTTTTTTTTTTTTCCTTTAAGATACTATATATATTCAGTCATAATACTGTACAATGTTGTGTATTGCTGTGAAGATGCATGAAGGAACATGGAATTAATATATAAATCTAAATTATGATTTTTCCCTTGGAAAAGCAGAGATAACTTGTGTGATACTATTAAATGCTATTTCTGAATGATCTGAACAAATCAGGACGGTAAAGGAAATCCTTTCAGGATTTAGACTGTACTTAATTGGAATGCCAATCTGTTTGCTGGGACATATAGTAATATTTTATTTCTGCTTGAAACAATTACTTCTGAGTTAGCCAAATCCTATGAAATCACTGGAAGCTTAACTGGAACAAGAGATGTTCTGTACAGTCTCAGTCATGGGAACTGTGGTGAATTCAAAACTTTAGGTAGACTGATACAGTTGGTGACAGGGCTAACTTAAGCACTCCATGATTCAGATTCAATCCTATTCTAAATGCATTGGAATCAGTGTATTTATAGTGGTGCAAAGCTGGAATATCACAACAGTGAAATACACGTTTATTTTTTTGCCCATAGCTATGTATGAATGATGCCTACTGACTTCAGTGACAGCCCGGAATAGTAATTCCAGGGCTGGATTTGTTTTTTAATTGTTTATCTCTGTTTCTTAAGTACATTAAAAATGAACTGAACAGTTAAATAGTTCTTTAAAGTGTTGATTCTTCCAAAGACAATTTAAATCTCTTTGTTGTTTTCTTGGGGACAGTAATGCTGGTCTGATAACATAAGTTTTTTGCTGTCAAGATTTCAAGGGTACTTCTTGATATACTGAGACTTTCTGCACACATTTGCAGGATGTGATATGATACTAGTTCAGGAATACAATTGTTATTTTAAGTACGCATTAGTAACTTTCCGTATGCTCTGCAATGTCAAGGTAGATAAAACTTTTCAAAGTATCTAATTTGATTTCAATGAGAGTCTCGCTCTTAAGCCTCTTATTCTCTTTTTTATTTTCTTTTTTTAAATGCTTCTAGGCACCTCTGTCGGTTACTTAGCGAACTAAGTAGCTTCAAAAGATCCTTGTGATGAGGGTTATTTATCTAAGCCATTTGATCCTTGATAGTCTAAGGAGCTAGCTGTGGTCATAATGAGTGTCATTTTGCTTAATTTTGAAGTGCTTGAGTCTGTGACAAGTTTTCAAAGGCATTTGCTGGCTCTTGGTTCTAACTGCTGCTGTTTGGCTTTTTTAAAAATTATTATTAGTTCTGTAATGTTAAAACAGGTAGCAGAACACAACACCCATTCTTTGGTAAATCATTAGATGAGACGAGTGCTCATCACTGTATGTAGACAGTAAACAGAGGTGCTCTTCTCGATCGAGAGCAGCAGCAGCTGTGGGCATGAAGAGTAGAGGAATATTAGGCACCTCTGTCATTTTATTGATGTGCTATTTAACAGCTACAGACTTGCTCACACTTGGAGAGATTATGAGATTTTACTGAATAAAACTTCTGATGCAGGAAACTCATTTCTACTCTGGTAGCACTGTAGGAACTTGAACAGTTATGGCTCTACCCTTTGATCATCTTAGGTAATTTTATTCTTTTTTTTTTCTTTAGACTTTACTTATGCTGTGATGTTTAGAAAATGCACAGATGCTAGTCAATTAGGCCATATTTGTCTGGGGATCTATGCATGCAGGTACATTGAATAGTGCCACCCAGGATGCAGCCAAACACAAAACCTCTCAGCCAACACTTGTACCTGAGCCTCACAGAATCAGTGGTTCTGCACGCCTGGAGTGCGTTACATGAGCTGGCCCCAGCTTGCCTGGTGTCCTATTTGGCTGTTTGTTCTGAGCCAGGTACAATAGGTAAGATACAAACTAGGACTGAAAACTTCATAGCTTCAACGTCATGGTTGGACTCGATGATCTTTAAAGGTCTTTTCCAAGCTAAATTATTCTATGATAAGGGCCTTCTGTACACTGTGGGGAGAAGCATTTACACAGTCTAGCTGCAGTGCCCAAGTTATATTTCTAATGGGGTTGAAATGCAAAGCCCTCCAAACCTGTATGTTTGAGTTAGATGTCTTAATGTTAAGGGGTCAAATATTCTTCCCTACCAACACAGTGTTTATCTATCATAATATAAATTGATAATACTTTATCTTGCACATATATTATTAGATTTTTGTAAATAGGCTCAAAATAGTTTGTATTTTTCCTTTAGTTGGAGCAGTTTTACTGATTTTTCTGCATTGTTAATTTCTCAGCATAGTCGTGTTTCGTAGTTATTTCCTAAAAATTATTTCCCTCATTTTGTTTCACTGGAAAAAGTATTAGTCATGGTAACCTCAATGAACATGTTTGTATAGCGAATGGTAAAACTTCTGTTGAATGGAGTTTGCATCAGTAGCTGTCAGGGCTGCAGAAGATGAGTAGTTAACTGAGTAAGTAGTGTGTAACATTATCATTGACGGAACATTTCTTACCATTAAGCCTTCAAACTCTTATTCAGCTGTCAACACATGGGCACTTTCTGGAGCCAAATTCTCTCATGCTGTGCACTGCCTGCAGCTCGCCTGAAGCTCAACTTTGACTAAAAATGTTGATTTCGCTTCTTTTAGCCTTGTTCTCATTTAGCGTTAAAACCTGCTTAGAGTCTGCCTTTTATTCTGTAAAGTACACATGCATGTGTCATCCCTCGCACACTTCTGATGTGAAGTTAAGGCGCTCAAAAGATATGCTAGTAATCTTAATGAATAATTGATTAGAAAGGAGTCTGGCAGTGTTAATTGTGAGGTGCAGCTGAGTGAATGCCAAAACAAAAGCTCTTCTAAATGTTTCCGAAAACCTTGTAAAGTCTTTAGCATTGAGCAACAGGGTCAGTGCACTGAAGTGGAATTTAAAGGAGGTTCTTGAATGTAATGGATTTTGACTTCCCTTTGTCATGTGCCTCAGTGCATCATTGATTGAGCACTCATTTGTTAAATCAGCTGTGTTTTTTGCCATTTGTCGGAGCATAGACACTTACTGCAGCCTTTTTCCCCTTTAAACACGGGTTTCTTGTCTTAATAAATCACAGGCGTAAATTAGTTTTTATCTCAGGTGATCAATTTTTCAAGCAGAGAAGCATGTGAAGAGGGTCACAAGGAAACACACTGTGAGCTTTTATTTTCTTAACTATTAGAACAAAAGGGAAAGATCAGGGAGACATTTTAGCTGGAACATCGATAATTCATGTCTTTAAATTCAGCTCCGAGCAAAATGCTCAGAAATGATTTTATTTGGAAAGCGCTAAATGGTGTGCATTGAAAGAGTAGTTCAAGGTAACCAGTGTTCACTCAATTCTTGAAGAAATGAGCAAAGGAAACCCGAGGGTTAAGGAACAAGCAGCGTACTGTATGTTTGCAGTGATGAGAGATGCTCTCTGATTAGTGGAAAGGCTAATTACCTGGAGTATGCAGGAGCACTGTAGGTGCCACGCATACCTGATTAGAGTTCTAGCAGCAGGGCAGAAGGAAGAAGACCTTGAGAATGTGCCAAAAATATCCCTTTATGTAAGCAGATGCTATTACCCTTGGAAGAGAATAGTCACTTATCCACAATGGTTATTGCTGATAGTAGTAAGTAGTCTACGGATGGGCCATCAACTTCTGAGAAATGTACATGTATGGTATTTAATAGAGCAATTACTTGTCAAATCTGAAAATGTTCATCTTGATGCTCTGTGCTTGCTGGATAAATGGCCAAATCAGATTTATTTGCCAATTGTCATTGCAGCTCAGGGTCTGAGTGAGTACTTCGTAGTTGTATAGGACTGAAGACAGGCTAATGTTTGTAGTTTTTCAATGCTGATACTAGTACTTGAGTTAGAAGGTGTTTCTTGTTCTCATCATTATGAAAGAGTTCTTAAAAACATATCTATGATAAAAAAAATGTCCTGCTGGGCATAGCCTTAAATGTTAAGTACACTTGGAAGTAACCACTTTGGAGGATTACACTTTTAATCTTTTTAGAAAAGATTTTGAGGAAAGCAAAAAAAGAAAGAAGAGAGGGGAACATGAAGTAAAGACTCTTGAGAAGACTGCAAGAGAAAAGCCAATCGTGTTGACAGACAGATTTAAAACTTCTCAATAGCATAAAGTTCATCGCTGTAACTGCCTAGGTGTAATTAAAACGAAGCAGAATGGAGAAACAAACTTCAGTTTTGACGCCACCTCTTCTAAAAACCAAGCCTTTCTGCAAGGTACAGAATCCCTTCTTTTTCTGGGAGGAAGTGTAAATGCTCAGCACCTTCAGGTTTGGGTCCATAATGAGCAGCAATGCAAATTCACCACAAAGTCACTGGCAGGTAGAATGACAGATTTCTTAGCATGATTCACCACAAGACAAGAAAATGTACTGTGACCGTGACTTTAATAAATATGTTTCGTTTTGCTGGCAAGTGCACTGCATTGACACCTGCTAGCATTGCAAAGGCTGTGTCATCGTGTCCCCCCCCTTTCAAGAGAGCCCCTTGCTCCTAGACCCACTCTACAGGTAGCTTGTGACTGAAGCTGCTGTTCTCGCTTCTGATACTGTCAGGCGCTTGGGGACAGTTTCCTTTCTTCTCTCTCTCTAGCTCCCTAGGCTCTATCAAAAGTGTGAAGCTGAAACCAAACAAAATAAAGCTTCAGTCCACATCTTTGCTCAGCCTTTACATGTGCGTTTTCCTGTTTCGAGTTCTTTTAAACTGCAGCTATCAGAAAGAATAAAACAGTGCATCACCTAGTAGAGTACTGAAGTGATCATCCAAGCAATTTTCTTCTCCCTGAAGCCAGACAGCCAAAGCTTTTTATTACTGACTGACTGAACTTCCTCTGTCTGTCTGTCTAGGTTGATAGGCCACTTCGTTGTCATGATTTGTGATGTTAGAGGCTTTTGATTGTAGGCAAACCAGAAATGCTAATTTAAATACAATATTTGCATTTTAACAAATCTTACATGAGGTATATGAAAAAGACCCAGCAGTTTTACGTCACTTATTTTTTTTGTGCGTGTTTCTGTAAAGCTCTAGTAGGCATTTGGCAAACTAATCCTGGAACTCTTAGTTCATGTGCCTTCTTAGCAAATCGTGTGGTTAAAAAAACCTTTTAAGGTCTGCACCGATATGGGGAATGACTATCCCAAGATACTGTTATTTTTAGCCTACAGGATGGTTATTTCTGCTCTGTGTGTGAGCTGGACTGATGTCCTTTTGTGTCTGAATCAGAAATGAGAGGGCTGATAGCGTTGTTGCCTTTTAATAGTAGGGCCTTGATTTGCCCACTGCAGTGTTATGCATACCTGCATTATGTGCATTTGCATTCTCTGTAATTGCTTTATAGGTAAAAGAAATAGTTTCGTATAGTTGTAAATAACCAAAGCAGTTATTTCTTTTACTCTAAGAGAGTATGCGGCAAAACTTCAGAAAAGTAGGAAATCAAGTCTTTTTCACATGGAAATTACACTTAGAATGAAAAGGGCTGGTAATAAACTGGTAGTGAGTAAACTTGTGAGTAAGGATCCCCTCTGATGAAACCGTGCTTTCTTATCTAGGCAATCAGAAGCTGTTGTATTTCTCATTTGTAAGGTACTCGCAGAATGCGAGCAGAATCTATATATAAACACCAAAGTGAGGCTATTTAACCCTTCATGTTACGGATATTAAAACTACCCTGCAATGAGTAACTATTAGTTATTAACAGCTCATGCTGGGTTGGTTTTTGTAATTTTCAGAATGGTTACAGCTGGTAGATGGCAATGATGTGTAATGCTAGTTTTTAGATTGTGTATCTTCATTTCTGACAGATCAGCAAGGTAAAGAGTGCATCTGAGAACTACTTAGCAAATCAGATCAGTTGTTAATCTTAGGATGGGTTAAATCTTACTTCTCGCTTTGTAATTCCCATTTTCAGGGTAGAGATAGCAGATATTTCACTTATTCTTCAGCTTCTGTGGAGGTCCTGTCTACCACCTATCAGGTGAAATAGTTTATGACAAGTATTATGCACACAAAATAAGACACAAGCAAGTCTCTCATTGGTTAGAAAATCCTAGAAATCCTCAGTAAAATTTAAGAACTTTAGAGTTGTATTTTGTCCCTTCACATAATGAGGTTCTGTGAATGTACTTGAGGGCTGGTTTAGCTCAGAGGGTAGAGCGTGGTGCTTGAAACACCAAAGGTCGCGGGTTCAATTCCCGTTCGGTTCTCACATGTTGCCTGACCTAGTCGAGAGTTGGTGTCCCTGCCCACAACAGGGAGGTTGGATTAAAATGATCTCTAAGGTCCCTTCCAGCCCAGGCCATTCTATGATTCTATGATACGTGGCGTGCCATTTAACTGAATAATAACAAGATATTTCACTTTGTAAAAGGCACATCTTCTACTTGTAGAGTGAGAATTACTCTGGTTACAGAGGACTGGGGCCTTTGAAAATTTAAGTACACGAATGGTCTAATTCCAGCCTTGCAGTGGTTCTTGGGGAAGAGCTGCCGCAAAGCCTGAGGAGGAGTCAGAAAGGGAGCTGGGATTCCCCGAGGACAGAGACTGAAGGCTCTTGCCCTGAAAAGGGGAAGGTAGAAATCTTGGGTAACATGTTTTGGTTGTTCCCTTGTATTACCTTCTGTACAGTAGGAAACACCTTCCAAGTTATTACTGTCTTACCATTTGTGCTCTTGGGAGCTCGAATCAAAAAAAGCTCTTCTTGTGGGGGCTGTGAGGGACATATTTTCGCTTCATTTGGCTCCAGTCTCACATGCCAGCTCTCTTCCCTGCCTAGGCTTTCCCTGCTAGACTAGGGTTGTTTTGTTTTCAGAAACAATTTTCCCCCTCTGGAAATATTCTGTTATGTTACTGAATCAAAGATTCACATTTCAGGGCAGATGATTGAAATGCAAAACTAGTATTCATGTCAGACAGAGGAAAAGCAGGCTCCTTCTGACGGCAAGTTTGAGCAGCATAACCCATACAAGAAATTGAAGTACAAAGACAAGTTTTGGTTGCTGCCCCCCCCCCCCCCCCCCCCTTTTCTTCCCTTTTTCTCTTTTTTTTTTTTTCTTTTAAACAATTCTTTCGGCTACTTTGGCTTGAGTTTTTACCCTTCTATGACTTTTCTGCTCCGGCATGCCCAGAATGCGCTGATGTTACCATTTCTGGGTTAAATTGTGCCATGCCACATTTGTCAGAGGGTACTCCAGAGAAAGCTCCCTGCTGTGGTTGTGAGCTTTGGTGCTTGTCACCATGCTCAGCCTCATGGTAGTGCCCTGCCTTTCCCTGTGCTCAGGGGATGTGGGCAACACTGGGCAGCCCGAGAGCCTTCCTAGGCATCACTCCTGTCTTCTTGCAAGAGCAGATGGTAGATGTGAGCCAGGCAGGATGCATTTGTGGAGGTGAGTTTTTCAGGGAGGTGAATTTTCCTCGGACTTGCCAGCTCAAAAACTCAGTGTAGACAGAGCTCTTTTGATGTGACAGCACTGTAGATTCAACCAGTTTTCTGCATGCTTCAAAGCAGTTGTCAGTGTCTTCAAGCAGGTGGAATGAACGATTTGGGATGCTGCGTTGAGAGACAGGCTGCTATAAGCAATACTGTAGCCCAGTAGGTCATCTGTGGCTTGAGTGATAGCATGCAGTTGGACAAATGCACCATTCTTTTATCTTGGATGCAAGATCTGTATCTAGTGAATAACGTACAAAAAATGAACATCTTTGAAGGAAACGGTTTAAAATAAAAATTACGAGATATTCCGAGTTTCGCCTGACATTGATAACAAGAACGGGTTTTGCTCCGTTCTGTGTGTGAGCAAACCCTTTCTTTTTTTTTGTTGCAAATGTGCCTATTGAGCACATTAAAGTGTGTGTTAAGGAGATTGTTTGCTTCGTGGGGAACGCCAAAAAAATGCAGAAGTTTCATGCTCACAACCCGGTGTTTGGACAGTGGGCTAAAAGAGGTGTGGCTGAGCACTTGCAAAACCACAAAAACGTGTCAACAGGAGAAAAGCAGCAGTTTTTACTGATTGTATAGAATTGGTGAGACGACTAATAATCAGTCTAGTCATGCTGAATTGGGGTTAGAATTGAGAAACAACTTTTCTGCTATAAGGTAATTTGGTAACTCTTTAAACAGTTTAATGATCTTAATCATTAATGATTAAGTTAATGATCTTAATCAGTTAATTTAAACAGAATCACATTTTGTTCTGTTGGGTTTTTTTTTAACATTAGTATGCTATGGTGTGTACTTGTCATTTCTGAGGCAGTTATTATCTGACATAGAAAGGTGGTTTATGGTCCTTTTTCCTTATTCACAGGTACTAATAACATATTCAGCCCATGAATGTTCAGCGATTTATGCACAGTTCAGCTGAATACTATAATTTCCCATTCTAACTGTTAAAAACAGTTATCACAAGTTAACATTAGGTCAGAACACAGAGTAGGCTGTTTAAGTCATATTATTGATTGCCGCCTTGTGAAGATTTTCCTCAGTTATGTTTAAACCATCTGCTTTTATTTAGTGCTGGCTTCTAGAAGAGGTGGCCTGGCAACATAATTTGATTGAATTAATTTGTCTTGCTTTTGATGCTCAGTTGAAAGTATGTGCTTATATAGCTTCATTTCTTGCACAAATTATCTAGTTCCAGGCTTTTTGAAGATAAGGCTGCATCTTCAGTTACATCTTCCAAAACACAGAATATTACTCACCCACTACAGAAGTTATTGTGAAGTTAATGCTTTTATTAATTTTATTAATGCAGGACATATGCTGGAATTTATGCAGATGTAGGCAGCAAGAAAGATTTGGGCTTGCAACTGAGTTTTTAAATCAGTTTAGTTTGTGTGTGTCCTGTAGACATTTCGTAGTCTGCTACCTACCCTCCCTGGGGGTGGATTGGTAGTGTACCAGCTGGTGTGTTCTGTTTGTAAAATGTGAGATAATCACTCCTGTAAGGCTACAGTTGTAATATCTGTAGAAATTATTTGGTAACACTCAAAAGAAAGAATAGGTAGAAGAACCACCTCTTTTTAAAAAAATAATTGTCTAACTTATTAGGATCTGCATTTTTATTTTATTTTTATAATGCCATTGCTTTCATAGACTGTGTATATATATTTGTATGCATTAAGTTTCTTCTTCAAGAACAATTTTATCTGAGGTGGAACTTGCTGGATTCTTAAGAAAACAAACCCATTTTTTCCTCCCTCTATTTAAACAGTGGTGTTTGACTCCTCTTGAGTATGTATTCATTATCTTAAAATAGAAGCAACCTCTCCTCCCTGTGCTCAGAATCAACATTACTGTTGAATTCCCAGGCTTAGGAGAATACTGGTTGCATTACAAGTAAATAATTTTCCATTCTGTATGGTGGAAGAAGCTGTCAATTAGTCCAAAAAGGGTTAATCGTATCACCCTGTTTTAAATACCCCTTTGCTTTGTGCGTCCTGTGTGTGCAAAAGAAGGCACAATCAAATGGCAAACCTGTGTTTTTGTTCCTTTTCAAAAATCCCTGACAAGCCCATGACACAGGCTACTGCTGTAGCTGTACATTTCTATTCATTATTGATGACTTGGGGCCAGGCAGGCAGCACAGAACACAAGCAATATAGATTACCATATTGGGGGCTGGGTTTGGGGGGGGGTTTGTGTATACGCGTGCGCGCGCGCACACGTGCGCTTGTGCGTTGTGGTTGGGTTTGGCCTTTGAAATGCTCCATTCTGAGAGGAAATCGTGGCTGGAAATAATAGTCATTCATGTTAGTAAAGCAGTTCAGGGTGCTTAGACTAAAGGAGAACGGAACGTATGATTGAACTCCCCCACAAACTAATTAGTAATGGCTTAACTTTTTAGCAGACTTGGAAATGATCCTTAAGGGTCCTGAGCATCATTATCCCAGGGGATTTGGAGGGTGTTTCTCACCTTACAGAGTGTAGTTAGTACCTTGGCTGATGGGACATTTTCCTGACAAAACCAATACAAGCTAATTTACCTGTAACAATAATTATAGGTGAACTGTGCCGTTGGCTTAGTTTTCAGGAGGGGAGCATCGCATTTCATGGATACCACAGACGAAACCCACAGTTTGGGTGAGTGCGAGAATTATGACAGTGCTTTAGTGAATAGTTTTTAAGTGGGATTTGTGAATTACAAGTCACTAAGAGACCTTTGCAATACTGAGAAATTGTTTTACTGCTACTGATTCGTAATTAACCCTTATAACACTCCTGCCTATTATATAAAGGTTTTATTTTCTTCCATACGTCAAAGAGGGCTTGTACAGTGTTTTATATCTACGCTGTTTGACGTTCTTGGCTTGAAGAAACATGAAGAAGATAGTAGTTCGTTTAAACATAATGTTTATGATAACAAAATGGAATGTGCTTTGGTTCATATATGGTGGTGTGTTTACACAGAAACTGTACTACTTAAGTAGTTTTCAGTTAGAAGGAAAGCTATAGATAGAAATAAATAGAATCATTTTTGATAGCTGCTTATAACTGTTGATTTCTGTTCATTTGTCATAGCTTTTCTCTCAGGTTTCTGTGATTACTTTTTTTTGGTTTTTAGTAACAGGAAAAGTTAATTCCCAGTTTGGTTAATTCAGAGGTTATTAAGTTAAAATAATGTTTTTTAACATGCAACAGAGTAAACTCAGTGCTAGAAGATGATTAGGTCCAACTCACAAGGAAGAACAGAAGAGGCTTGTAGGGACCTTGCTCTGTTGGATCTCTGACTTCAGACATCATTCTTTCAATTCTGGTTTATGTGCAGAACCCTTTAAAGTAAGACTGGTGCAGAGCATTCTCTTATTTTGGGAAGGAGAGGTGAGAAGCCATTCCAATGGAAGATGGGCACTTTGCTATTCCAAAAAGCAGTATCAGTCAAAGCAGAATGTTTGCTTAGTGTATTCCTTCCATTTCTGTGGTTCTTGTTTCTCTTGTTGTGACTCACTATTCTTTAATGTGTTTCAAAATCCAGAATCAACTATATGGCTAATTTAACAGTTCAACTTCTGTTTCAGGAGATTCTTCTTCCTGGAAGGTCCCACAGCACCACCTAGTGTGTCATCCTTTCATATTGCCAAATGGTTTTGTGGTAGCGCAGAGGTGCTGAAGCTGGCACGTTTTACTATCAATGTCTCTTGGTAATTAAAATTAAGATGTGCTGGTTCCCCAACATAGGTCCAAATACAGGAGAAATTTAATCTTTCGTAAATTTCTTCTGGCAGAAAACAGACTTAAAAATTAGTTAGAAAAGTAACTTTTCTAAATTGTGCATGCTACTGCTTTTCTGTTTTCTACATACGAAACAAAGGAGAAGTTGTGGTGCATCCTTAGCACTATGCTAACATTCCTTGCTCTTAACATACACCCCAAAGCATGTAACTAAGTGTATTATATCCTTATTATAAATTAAACTCTTTACCACCAAAGGGCCATGGTTACACCTACAGACACCCTGATCCTACAAGCTGTGCATCTTTCCTCAGTACCACTGAGGTCCTGCTGTGTGGTGTGAGAACCTGCCTGCATAGGAGAGATTACAGGATTGTGTCAAAGTGATTTTTGCAAATATGAGGGGATTTCTGTGCAAAATGCATGGATGTGGATGACTGAGAAGTTCCGTTCTCTCTTTTCATGTCTTGTCTAGGGAAGACCCACCTAATGGTAGTGTATAAATTCAGTTCCTTTGCTGACATACAGAATTATAGTGATCTTGTTTTCTGTTGACACCACATGAGAAATAAATTTAAATAGGCACAGGCAATGGTGTAATGAGCCGGAATTAGGAAAAGTATTGTGCATATGAGGAAGATTTGAAAGATTCTTATCGAGGTGGGTGGTAAAGGAGAGGAAGAAGGTCATGAAGCAAGGAATGATGGTCAGCAAAAGCGGTAAAGAGGAAATGGAGAAACAGTTGGAACTACAGGCTCGGCAGTACCATTGACTCCACTGAAAATGTTAAAAAAACTTGAACATGTTGCACAAGAGGAAGACACAAAAAGTTGCAGGAAGGTGTTAACACAAATTTGAGTGGGGAATCTACCTTGATCCTGTAACAGATACATGAGCCAAGGCCCACCAAAATCTCCTTTGGTCACTCGCAGTGCTGCGGAGCTGCTGCAGTAGCAGGAGGTTGCAAACTTGGCAAGTATGGCCAAAAGCAGGTTCCCCAGCAGCACCGCCCCCACGTAGTGTAGGAGCTCTTCCACGCTCTGCCAGACAGCTGCCATCTAACCGAAGTTCATTTAGGTATTCTTAAAATATTGCTAATATAGGTCGTGAGGTTTCAGGATGTTTGATGGAAGCACTGATTCCCATCTCTGTCTCTGACCTGTGTTGTATTTTGTACATCATTCCAGATACAATTCCACTATCAGCTGTGAAGCCCCCAAGAAGTTTTTGTAGTTGCTTTAAAACCTCAGGATCCTTATTACTGTATCTTTAACTGTTCTGCTCTGTGTAAGAAGAAAATTTCTAATGTGTTGAAGATGCCCTCTGCTGGGAAGCCAGCAAACTAGGCTTGTGTGAAGTTCTACCTTTCAAAAATACTGTTTTCGTGCTCTCCATTTAGCTCTCAGTCAAATACTGGAACCTCACTCCTCAACCTCACTGAAAAAAAAATCCTTTCACCTTTTTAGGTTTATTCTTTGCTCTCAGTCTGTGACAAGTGTAGTAGTGTTTCTGACAGTAGTTCGGATCACTTTATTCCTTAGTTTCTAGGTTCTGTTGTGTCTGGCTGCTTGCACTCCTTTTTAATTAATTTTGATTTCATACTTGCATAAACTGTGTGTGAAGGGAATGTCTGCAATTAGTAATTATTAATAAATAGTGGAAATGCTTTTGATTTCTACTATTAACTGATTAATATGCTTTTTTAATATATTTTTTAAACTATTTTTGTTTCCCTTCCCACAGTAGAGGCCATTAGGTCAACACAATAGAACAAAGGTGATACAATGTCTGGAACAATTCATGAAGTGCTGCGCGTTGTCTCATAAGTGATATGAAATCTGGTTTATTTTTTTCCCTTTTGATAAAGCAAAAACCATTTTGATATAGAATTTAATTTTACGGTTTTGGTATTAAAATCCAATATTGGCCTAATTGGGTCAGCTGCAGTTATTGTTGCGGTACATATTTATAACCATAGCTGAATTAGTATTATGTAGAATTGTGTTTTCAATTTTGTATTGTAGTTCATTGCCTTGGTGTTGTACAGTATTCATGAATTTAACAAAAATGTCTGAATTTAACTTCATGTTCTTTTCAGTACCTTTTTTCCTGTTGTTTATTATGGGGAGGATGGGTGTATTTAGTATCTTAAAAAGCATCAGTTCATAAGCTTTTGTTCGTCCCAGCATTCATATAAGTCATTTGGTGTAAAACAGGACGGTAAAGAACTAAGTTAAATATCTTATTTTGAAGTACTGCAGTGGTATAAGCCTTCTCAGAACCAGCAACGTCATTGGAAAAGAGATGTATGGTAGGAGGCTTAAAGGCTTGTGTTTTGCACCTGAAATGATTTTGAAAATCATTAAATTGGAAAACAAAAGGCAAGTGATTATTCGGCATCAGGAGCTTCTGTGATGTCCATGGGGGAACACGGGGACATTGAAGTTGCGTTATGGGGCAATGACTGAAATTACAAGCACACCAGTAAGTGCATTTCTAACTTAATCTCTGAGGTTGCAAGAGATAAAACCAAACGTGCATGTAATTTACGTGGACATGAATTTGACAAGTGGTAAATGTATGTTTTATTGTGGAAATCTAGTTCAGCATCTCATTCTACAAAATTTTGCCACCTCCACTGTTGTTTTTAAGTAGGAACAAATGAACAGCATAGTTCGTATAGCTGTGCTTACACAAATATTAAGAACTGCTTAAACAACCCAGAAAATCTTGTCTCAGATAGTCTTTTACAGCCACTTGATCCAAATACTAGTGCACTGAAACGTTTTCCAAATAATTTCAGTTACAGACTTGAAGTCATTGTATTAAAATGGTTTAGAACTTGAAAATTGGGATATGCAAACCCAGAGTTGCCCACGCAACCCTGTTATCAGGCCCTTTTCTGTTATGACCTCTCTTCATTCGGCACGTATGGATGGTTCCACAAGAACTTGCCTTGTCCCAACCTGACTTTTCACGGTTTTTGGTCTTCTGGTTTGGAACCAAGTAAGTATGTTTAGCTCAGGGTCTTTTAACCTTGTTCTGTGTTGTCTATCAAGAGGTTCTGCATAGCTCTGAAGAAGGTGAACAGGGACAGGTGGAATAAGGGAGAAGGCAACTGGTTTCTGAGAATTTTTTCTGGTTATTCAGGTGTGTGCAAGGCAGTAGGAGATATTTTTCTATGATGTCTACATTTAAAGATTACTGCAAAGCAGTTTGGCGTGGGACTGTACTTTAGTTTATTCAAGAAGACGCATGATGTGGTATCACAGATAATAAGCAACGTTTTACACGGGTGTCATGTCACAATGTGGAGTTGTGAGCTGTGACCGGGGTGAGGGTAGAAGGAAATTTGTACTCCTTCATTTGAATACACAGAGAGTTGGTTTTGAGTCCTGTCGTGGTCTTTACAAGCCCTATGATGTTCTTGAAAACACTGAACAGTAACCTTTTTGACCTTTAGGAGAGCCCACTTTTTCTCCTTCATGATGGTACCAGATTTCTTGAAAACATCTGTTTCTCTGTATTATGTCAGGACTTTGGTACTAACTGATAGAAATACTTTTATAGAGGCAGAGTTCTCTTTTTCAAATGTAAAGCATGATAAAGTTATATAAAATCGTAAATAAAAAAAGGGAATTTTTTTTTAAACACTCTCCCAAGCATAAAAGCCAAGAAACAAAAGATGTAAGAAGAATAGAAATTTTAAATATTTCAAGATGAATATTTTTTATTTTTTTGGTGAGGGGACGACACATGACAGGTGGTTGCTCTTTCTTTTCCAAAAAGTGCTAGTAACTCTGGAAATAAAACAATATGATAAATACTGCCGTACATAGATAAAGATTGAATGTCAGCTCATTCACGCTTGTCTTCTGATTAAATTATCCAGAGTTCATAGCCATTTTTCTTGCGCTTTACCCTATCAGTAGAAATGGAAATGCTGCCCAGTTGACTTTTTACTAAACTTTATTCACTATATAACATAATGCTTACGCTTCTTGTCCTTTTGTATCCTGCTCTGATGAAGCATTCAAGAATATCTGTAGCTTTAAGTACAAATAGATAATTGATTTCAGAAAATGCACATTTGCTTAGGACCCTGATTACAAAAACCTTTTGTTTTTTTCTAGCTCTACTTCGTAAGACAAATCAGACATGACTCTGGTTAAGGTTTTTTTTCATTAGTAATTGCCACATCCATATCATACTTATGACCTGTAAGAATGAAGAAGAATTGCATGGGAAATTTGTGGGTAAAGGAAACGAAGGAAAGTTCACATGTATTTCATGCCTCATTACAATAATCCTTGCTCGTCTTCTGCCATGTGTGCCTCTGGATCTGTGCCCACCTTCTTATTTGCATAATTTTTTCTTCACGATTTGCCATCATAGTTTCATTATCTGGGTTTATTTTGCTGTCTGATCTGGCAGCCAATTACATGTATTGATTTTACATATTCTTTTGCAGAAGAAGCACCTTCTAATATCTGTTCCACAGCAATGTTGTACTGGATGAAATCTATAGAAAACTCTGATCATCTCAACAAGGCAAATAACAATTGAATGGATCTTCAAGTACATCCTTGCTGTTAAAGTGTGTATTTATGCACATGCTTGCACACACAAAGCCTGTATTTAGACTCTCTGAATTTCATCATCTTTACTCTAAAAAGAAATGTATTTACAGGTATCCAACTGTTCGGACTCCTGCGTTGTATCAGTGTCTTAGGCTGAGATTTTTTTCTTCCCTTTCCACTAAAATCATTGAAATATATTCAGTCAGTCTTTCACATCAGAGGTGTAAATGGATTTCTTGAAAGTTTTTCTGCTGGTAGCAAACGACAGTCACTTTACAACTTTGACTCCATTGTGGGCAGCCGTTGGAAAGCTTAACACTCCACCCGAACTTTGAAGATGCTAAAACTGTGCAATGACCTTGCATTCTCAAGGGCAGATGCTCAGCTTCTGCTGGAAGTGCTAATCTACAATCTGTTTATCTCCATACACTGTATATTTGACAGCACTTGCCTGGAGAGCAAGGCAGGGAAAAGCATTGCCAAATTTACTTTTTCCTCTCTGATGGTATTAGTGTCCAATGGACTTTAGAAATTATAGAGTTTATTTTCATTTTTATCTTCCTTTGTGCTTTTCAGCCCATTGTAGTCTTAGAAAGCAGCCACACTGACAGTGTCAGAATATGCTCATCTTTGTGAAGCCTCTGATGTTACGTGAGCTGGACGATGCAGAGTAACTGTTTTCTTTCAGCCGTTCTGTATCCTGAGTGAATCAGATTTGGATTTTACCTTCAAAATTGAAATAGTCGTCTGTATTTTCTATCAGTAGGCTTTAGACTCCATGTGCTTTATGTATTATTCTTTAGTGGGTATGAATTGAGATGCAGCGTATAAAGCTTATGAGCATATCAGGGAGCATGTTTCTAAAGAAGAGGTAATGTGTTGAAGCAAAGCAGTGTGTGCAGGGAAAGGTATCTGCACAAAAATACCATGTTCACACAAAGCCTTCTTCAAATCTGCAGCTGAGTTGAGAATCAAATCAGTTGAACCTGAAGAGAAGGGTTTTGCACATAAAAGCATGTCAGATTTTGCGTGTAACACATAAATGGGCTTTATGTGCACCAAGTGTGTTCTTTACTAAATCCATCAGTTAGTCTGGTAACAGAGGTTCCCTCCCCTAACAAGTCTTGCCTTACTGTAAACTCTCATAGGCACCACGGCACGACTGACTGAAAAGAACTGTTAGGCTTTAATGCAATCCCTATTTGTTGTTTTGTTTTGTTTTGTTTTTTTCCAAACTGGTGCTCCTTATCAAAATAAAACATTAACATCAGATTACTCTGATTCAGCAACAGCATCTATTTTTTAATATGAACTTGTCTGTTCTGTCAGGTAATTGTTTAGCTTCCCAGGGAATTGCTTATGTGTTGCAAATGGGAAAATTCAACATTATAAATCCTTGCTGTGGGGAGGCAATGGGAAACTTGCCTCCGATTATTAAGATCACCACGTTTTATAGCAAACTTTTGTAAAGAATTGCTGGAACTGACCTTTTGAATGCTAGATTTCCAACAAGCTTAGTCAGAAACCTGTTTATGATGTATACCAGAATTCTCTTCCTCTTCCCTTAGAGAATTATGAAGAAGTGTTACTGTCACAGAGGCAATGTTTCCTTTTGTGACATATGCTTTGAATTAGCAGTGGCTGTTGTCCGCTGTGCTAATATCACCAAGTTTCTACAGTAGATATATATCAAGTCACAGGTAAAGAGGAAGGACACTATCTTAATTTATCAACAAGATAGAAAGGAGGGTTGTTTTGTTCTTTTTTTTTTTTGCCTTTGCAAATTTTTTTTGTAACGTATAAAAGCATTATGAAATGTACTGAGGCATGAAGCACGTAAGAAATGACTAATGGTGCGGAATCAATGAGTTCCTTCGGATTTCAAGGGGAGCTGGCTGTACTTACCAGCTGGCAGTGTGCTCTCTTCTCCCTACAGTCAGTGCTCATTTAGGGTACTGGATGCTTTTGGCCTAACACATCCCACTGTATTCGTGCTCCTCTTTGCTCATGCAAAGTTCTGAAGGTGGAACCCTGCTGTGATGGTGTTCTGCCATCCTGAAATTACAGTGAGTAGTAGGAAATACTCAGGCACTTGGTAGTATTTGAGCTGTGCAATGTAGTTGTCAATAGGGCAAGAGGAAGAAGGAGAAAGTCTGGCTCACGTATTCTTAATAGGAGTTCATAAAAGCTGGAATTTGGTCATTCTGAATTGACTGCGTTGCATCTTCATTATGCAGATCTTACTGTCAGTTCTCTGTTCTGAACTTTGTAGATGCAACTGTACAGAAGTGTCAGTTCAGTGCTCAGTGCCTCCTCCCTTCCTCAACTTTTGTTTCTTCCTCTGCAGCTGGTATACTTGGACCACCTATATTTCTTCATAACTGTTATCAGCATTTTGGTCTAGGCCTCCCTGGAAACAGTGAGTGACTCCCTGAAGCAATTCGTATTGCTTCTACTTCTTCTCTTTATAGTATTTTATGATCTATCTCAGCTGTGATATTTGCAAAAGGATAAATTATAATGGATGGCTAGGCTATGGGGCAGTCAGATATGGCGTATATTATTTACTTCAAAATACGTTTTTAAATTCTGCAGAGCATTGCATAGCTTAACTGTTGCCTCCTGGATCCTTCTCGTCTGCTGTAATTTGTGGCATTTACTTGTTGCATTTTGTGTTAAGAAGACAATAGGAACTCTCTGTGCCTTAATGGGCTGTCTGGATTCATGACTTTTTGTGGACTCAGAAAACAAATACAAAACTAGTTGTATAGGGTTTTTCTTTATATTAGCTTCCAAAAGATCGAAGTAAAGCTGTGTTACTCAGGGTTAAAAGAAAAGCAAAGGACAACTGTTTTTTTTGTTCAATTGTTCTTCACTTAGAACTAAAAACAAACAGAGAAATAGCAGCCTTTTAGATGGATGTGAGCAAGTTCTGTCCTTTAAACAATAAAGTTTGTGAATAGATGCAAGACTAGTTATTCTTGAGACATATCTGGATGAAGAATAGTCTCGGCTTAAGGAAGTTCTGAACAAGCTTTGTAAATTAGTATGCATTAAATGATAGAATTCTTTTATTGAGCAATAATAAAATATTGAAGTCAGATGGAAGGATGATGGGGAATTGCTATTTACAGCTGTGAAACTGATGCATGTCATGTTAACTCCCAACCCAAACAACTCATTTTAAGGTTTACTCTCATGAAACTTAAAATCCTCTATTTTGTCCAGTCATCAGCTTTAAACCTGCTTCTTGTCAGTGAAGACAACAAATCTTTTTGCTTGCGTCTGCCTGGGGGATGTGGAAAGCTGAGGTGGTCCTGTGTGATTAAATTAGATGAAAGGCTTGCCTTCTACCAGTGAGACGCAAAGTCTAATCAAGTGAAATGAGTTTTGAGATCTCAGCTCATTTCCTTGGGGAGTATCAGTTTACATTACACAGTCACGACACCTAATTCATCACAGTTGATGCGGCTTTTGCTCAGAAGAGGACCTGGGACTGGGTAACATGGGACTTGATCACAAGTCTTCCCCTAAGGAGGAGCAGCCTAGTGAAGTTAAGATACAGCACAGTGAGAGGAGAGCTTTAATGTGTTTTTTAAAATAAATGATCTATATTTCTGTACATCAGATCTTTTGGAACAGAGGGGGTATGTGCAAAATGGGGAAAGCTAAAGTTAAAAAAAAAAATGATACTTTGCACTGAATATAATTTATAAAATGATCGGGATTCAGATGTTACAAGAATATACAATGAAGAGCAAAATTCAGCTTCTTGTTATTTAATTTCTATGATGTTTGTGTATTTCCATGTGCTAAGGTACAAGGAAGTAAAGATTATTCTGCTTCCCTGACTAACAGACTTTTTTTCTTGTTTGTTTCTTCCAGGGCATTGTTATAACTCCACTTCTGCTTCTGCTTTTTGTAAGTATCTTGATCTTAAGATGTCTTTTTACTGGATAGTCTTGCACCTATTATGCAGTATATTTAAGATATAAATTTGGGTGATTTAACGGTGCTTCAATAACAAGGAAGATTCTTCTGGTCAGTATCTGAAATAAGCTGCCTCGCAGAAAAGCTATAAAAGTGTCATCATGAATGCAAATGCTACCTACATGTCATTCTAAAAGTATCAAACCCTGTTGTTCTTGCAGAATTACAAAACCGTATGCTGTTAGTCAGGCTGGGTAAAACACAAACACCTGCCAAGTAAGATGATCACTCAGTCAGGAGAGCTCTTGGAGCGCTTTCACGTGCAGCAGCTGGACAAGATTGTACTGATCCCAAATGGAGGATAGGCCAATTGGGGAAGTGCTGTTCAGAGAAATAGAACCTCGCTTTTGGGCAGCTAAGCCCATGGGTGTTTTTGTGGTAGAGGTTAGTGAGATAGCAGCAGCAGCAAGACAAATTACCGGAGCCTCTGTGTATCACTAAATGTGATGCTGCTTCTTTCCTGTTAACTCAAGATTTCGTTTTCAATTGCTAGTCTTCCATCAGGGTCTTGGTTCTGTACGGTTCATGGCAGAAGAAAAAGGAGGAGACCAATTTTCATGTTTTATGAAGGTATGGGTATTAGTGTACAGTGAGGAGGTTTTAACAGATGGATAGTGGTACTCTAGTAAGTCCCTTGTCAGGGAGTCTTGGTGCTTGAGGATTTACTGGCACCAGTGGTGAGGTGCAAGTTACTGAGGGCTGTAGTTTTGTGAAGAGCAGGGAAATAGGCTGAAGCACTTAAAGGATTTCAGGAGACGTATGCATTAGCTTTTGTGTTTATCTCACTGTATGTGAGCCAGCACCCTGGAAAGAGGGGTAAGTGTGAAGTTAGTCTGAACAATTTGTAAATGTTGTGCAAGTGTCATGCTGTTTATAGTAGGTATGCTTAAGCAAAATGTGTACTGTATACAAACATAGCATATACTAAACTGGGATAAATAGTACTGTAAGAGTGGTTGTGACATTACCAACTACAGCTTCAGTAAAGCTGTGTGGGATGATTTTTATTTTACAATTCATCTGATGTAGCTACGTATACACAAGAACTACTTTGAGCATATCGTACATGTCAGTACACACCAGGAAAGCTTTCTTGATATTGCTGGGACCATAGACTTAGAGTTGGTTAAAAAAATATAACTGTTCTGAGAAAAATGGATATTTTGTTATTCTTGCACCAAATACATTGATTCTAGATGGTTTGCCTCACTCTTTTCCTGTCCTCTTTCCTCCTGTATGGAACCTGTTTCTTCCACAGTCATTTATTTATCCAGACACCTGTGCCTTTGTTTCCAAGTGACTAAAACTTCTGCTTTTTTTACTTTTGTTCACTGGCAACTTTCACTCCGCTGAAGTGAACCTCGCTCTACAGACCCAAAAGGAATATTTTCTGTAAAAATGGAAATGTTAAGGAGTGCTCTGCATACCTTTCCAAGCAAGATAAAGATCTTTCCTTTGGTGACTTTATGGACAGATAACAAGATATATTGTCCCATAAATTGCAGTTTTCACTGTTACTTCTCAACAGGCATCATAAAACTTTATGTGTGCAAGAGCGGGAAGGCAAAGCATATGCCTCTGTTCTTCCTACCAGCCCTGGAGACACTTGTATGAGAAGTGTATAGAATGCACATTAATCGCTGTGTGGTTTGTAACATGACTTGGAGCTGTTCTTGAGGAAAATAACACACATGAATTATTTTTTCATTGAAGTGACAATCTAGTCTGAGGATGGGAGGAATTAACAAAAACTGTATTTTTTTGGTCACAAAGCTCAAAACATGAAGACATCTCTTGGGCATATATAAATATTTAAAACTCCTTGAGATCTTTGCTGAAGAATTGACACATGAAGCGCAGCCATTCTGGTCAGCCCAGCAGCGTAACTTGCTAGGATGAGGTCCCCTTCTCTGAAGGCTCAGTTTCTGCAGTGGCAGATATTTAGGATAGCGAACTAAACTGTGCTCTGTCAGTCTGTGGTTTGGACTGCTGAAATCTTTTTTTCTCATGAACCTGTCTACTTTTCCTTTGAGTTTCCTTGATACATCTGGCCTTCTCAACACGTAGTGGCTTCAAGAACACAGTTCACATCCTTGTTTACAACCTGCTGCTCTATCATTTCATGTGGTGCTGTGTAGTTACTGTGGAGAGAGAAACACTGACTAGTAAATTCCTGGTTAGCTTTTTTGGACCATTCATTAGTTCAGTCATTCAACTTAACCTTAGTGCTTAATTAATAAAGGGTGGAATCTTCAAGTTTTAAGATAAAATTCTCGTTTACCTCAACAGTAGTTGAGCTGGTGGGACCTTTGAAGTCAACGCCTTCAGTGAATTCTACTTCCTGAATTTGGCACTCAAGAGCATTAACTCTTCCACAGAGCCATACTATGATAGTTTGAATGCTATATTGTATTAGAGATCAAATTTGTTAGTCTCTTTGTGAACAGTGCATAAAACACCCTTGAGTATTAGTGCAGCAAGAAATAAAATACATTGTTGTCCGTTAGCTTGTTTTTGTTATATAGCTTAACCTGTGGTAGCAGTTATGGTTTAAAATTTGCCCTCTGTGCACCAAATAATATGTTTTGAACTGCATTTTTTGTTCGTAATTACCTAGTAATGTAAATATAAATTGTCTAAACAACATTGATAAAGACATGTTGAAGCTCTTAATAAATAATGCATTTCATGCAAATAATTTATCATCTTAAATGAATGGTGTTGAACATCAGAATGTCAGTTATGTTTCTGAAAAGTGTATTTTGACAATGAAGCTTTTTGTGTAAAGAGGTTCTGATCAATTTAATGAAACCTTAAATAGTGTGCATATAATTACTGGACTGTATCCTTGTGAGGATGCCTACCTAGACTTTAAAGAATAGCTGCTTTCACCATGGATACCTCTGATTAACGTTTTGTCTGAGAGAAGCTGTTCGGTCTGCCTTCCAGATGTGTTATTCTGCAATATCATGTTAACCCTTATTATTAACAGGTATTGCCAGCAAACATATTATAAATGGGCAATGTCCCATAAACTGTATCTAATTGATCAGAGTTCATATATGTGGGGAGCACGAGTGTTGAAACAAAGTGCTGTAAGATACATCGTTGTGAAATTAACACCAGGTTATGCTGTTCACATTTCTTTGGAACATTTGCAGTGTTTCATTAACGATGATTAGGAGGCTGTTTGCTAGAGCATTCAGAGAAGGATGGATACTGTCTGTCTTCCTCTTGTCAGATTGTATCCTTAGCTAAAGCCAGAAGTAAGAGATGGATCATGAAATTTTTTAAAGCAGAGAAATAAGTTTTATTTTCTCAAAGACATTGGGCGGGGCGGGGCTGGGGGGGAGAAAAAACCCCACCAACGAGAAATTGAGGTGTAGACTAACTTTTGCTTTTAGAAATAACTATACTGCTATCAATAAATAATGACTACGAATAGGTTAAGTAATGGCTGAGGAAGTTAGTCACTTGGGTATGACTGTCCATCTTTATTTATCATAGGACTTGTTCTATATGTTCAGTTTAGTTATTTTCTTTAGCAATTATAATAACATGATTTGTAATAACACTTTATTATTTGAACTCTTAAGTATGTTTCATCTAGGCACATTTATGTTAAATGAAAGGTGCCATCATACAGTGAAGATATAGTGCTATGGTCCCTTTAATAAGATGTCACCACCTTTTTTATACTGTCTTATTCAAAAGATAGAACTTCAGGAGCTCTGCACTCTGCAACAGTTGTAGTTGTAACATCTCACGTGCCTTTAGTTTGTGTCTTTAGTCAGGAAAACCAGGAATGCATAGGAACGCAGGTTGATTTTCATTGAGGAATTTCATATGCCTTTGTACTGCACAGGCAGCCTGATGCCCCTTCAAGGTCATGTCTCGGTTTTGCCCTGGAAGCAGAGTGAGCCGAGACACTGTACTTCTGTGTGAGAGGATGATGCAGAGTGACCTTTCTTATGTGCAAGTAGCTCCATTTCTTTCCAGCCACATTGGGACAGAGTCACCCTCTCTGTCCTTAAAGTCAGTTGAGCATGTGAACTGGCAATTTTACCAAGCCACACAAGCTTATGATTTTGCTGATTCTATTCGGAATCAAAATACAAGAACTTGGCCATCTGCACACCTGTTGGAGCCATATGTGCTGCTGCCACCTTTTTGGTATTACCCTTACTGTTGAGACTCAGTGCCTGACAGATGTGGTCTCTTCAGTTGTTGAAAGCACAACCAGTTAGCTATCAGAGTAGTAAAATTCAAGGTGTGTAAATCTATGTATTTTTATTGAAAGCTATCAAAGAAAATGTTAGAGATACGTAAGTATTTTCCTTTTTTATGTACTTTACATTCTTCAGAGGCATGCCTGCAAACCAGTTAACATGGAATGTTAAAGAGCCAATGCAAAATTCATGTGTATTTTTAAAAATACACTTGGGAAAAACCTCCGTGTAACTGTCATGCATTGCTCCCATTTTGCTGTTTAACCAAAGAAGATTACCATGACATTTGTGTCAAAATGGAATCTTCCCAAGGCTTTATCAGTTTGCTCCCTTTTTTTGATTTATTCAGTGATATTTTCTTTTCTGGTACCTTTTCAAATTTCTGAATTTTATAGTAGGTATTTTTATGGTGGCATTGTACCAGTGATACCATGAGTACTAGAAAGTAGTGCTGCTGAAAGATTTCAGGAGTAGGAAATTCTGAAGAAAGTAGGAAGAAGGAAATTCTGTGCAAGTGTTCCAGAGAAAACTCAAATAACTGGTGGGTAAGGATGTGAATGAACTGATTGAAATACGGAAGTTAAAAGCTTTCCCCTACAGTCACAATTCTTAAATTAAAACATTATTTAAAAACTGTTGATACTTCTCAATTTTTTTGAGAAGTCTTCTCCAATCCCATTTATTTCAGATAAATGTTTTTATTGAAAGGAACTGTTGTTCTGATTTTTTGTTTTTGGGGTTTTTTTGTAATAGAACTTCTACACACTGTACCTTGTTTTGCCTCTCAAGCACTTGGTGAATGAGAGTTGATACTCGTCAAATGAATCATTAAATATGCAAATATTTTAGTAGCTGGAAAGCCTTGGAAGTTAATAAGGAAGTTGCAGCTAATGGATTTCACTAGTATGTGACAAAAGGCTGATTACAGTGCAGGGGGGACGGGAGGGGAAGCAGCATAGTGCATTAGCTGTTAACAGATCAACTCATTCATGTGGAAGAATTGAAGTGCATCGTTATTTCTACCTGGTTATTTACCTCTCACTGTTTCCTTTCTCTTTAATCATTAGGAAGATAAAATCCCCTGATCCAATCCAAAGCCTTTACAACTAACCAGAACTTTTTTTATGACAGCTGTGAAGTATTTGCTTAATCATTTTATTCCTTTTACAAGTTCACCTTTTATGTCTTTCTTTTATAAATTGGATACAAGTAACAGAGAATAACAGGCGTCCTCCCTCTTCCTGACATGCACAAAAGGTATTGTAAATCTGTTGAGGTAGAAAACTCTAAAATACATAATGTTTCTGTGGAGGACTTTCTTTTCTACTTGGTTTTGCTCTGGGGGAGCCTTTTAAGTGTATATCCAGCTTCCACATAGGAGAAGCTAACCACACTTCTTAACAGGAGCATGGAACCAGGACAGCAGGAGGACCCTGTCCTGACTCACCCCAGTCCACCTCTTTTCCGTGCTGGGCAATTAACCTCAAAACTGAACATGATCCAACTTAAAAGTAAAGATTTTTTGCTCTGCCTCCACCTCTTCACTACTAAAAACTTGTGTATCTGATGAGCAGAAGCCTATTTTCCTTTTTGTGACAGGTGTTTTACCCATTTTTCTTTGTTGCCAATATTATTATATATCTGAATTCTCTGAAGTTCATCACCCTGGCTCCAATATAGTACACAATTCTTTCACAGGCTTCAGTTGACTAGGCTAAACAAGCCATATATTTCAAATCTTTAAAACGTAAGTATAAAAAAAAAAACAAAAACAAACCCTTACTCCGAGGTGGTTTGTACACCTGTTGCAATGTTAATTCCTTCTTCAGCCCAGGTAATAAGCATCATGCACTGTTGCACAGTGTTCTTCACAAGGGCATATTCAGGCCTTGTGCAACGTCACAAGTATCCCTTACTTCGATTAATTTATTTCTTCTGGTACATCATAGCTGATTTTTCATGGATACATGGTATTCATGGTTCTTAATTATCCTGTATTTACTAATCTGTTTCTTTCCAGTTAGTCACTGTCTTGTTTACAGAAGAATTTTTTGATACTAGTTCTTAAGTCTCAGCTCTCCAAGAGCATTAATCTTCTAACTCCCATTTAGGTGCCTTTGGATTGTACACTTGATTTCATTTTTTTACATTAGCCCTTGAGATCATGGTACTGTGGTAAAGTAGAAGAGTAGTTCTGGTATATTTCAGATTAACTATACCTATGGTTACTTTTACAGCTCTTTGAAGTTGGCAGATATGTTTGGTTTGACTTGGGATTTCATGTGTCATAGTCTAACAGAGCAAAACTGGAGGGTATATGTAGACAACTATTTTTTTTATATTTGTGCCAAATCACTTCCTGTGGTCAGAGAAGCATATGCAAGAATTTGCTAAATAGACCATAAGACTGGAACATCTCTTTTCTTTAGCAGAACTAGAGACTGTCTGCCTTTAATTTTTAAGAATCACAATGAAAGATCTATTTGTTAAAATATGACTGCCCAACCATTGAACATTGTCTCTGTTGTATCTTTAGCCCCTTTCTCCGATGCAAGAGACAACTTGCAGTTTTTGATTGGCAGAATTAAAAACATTATTTTAAAATCCAAATATGTTGTACAGAAGCTCTGATCTTAGCGATATGCCTCCCCTTTCCTTCCCTTTCCTGCTGTTAGCACCTATTAGAGGTGGACAGGTTCCGTACCAATGACTCTTGGTCAGTCGCTGGGAGCTGGCATCTTTCAGAGAGCTTCTCTGCTTTACCAAGATATTTAAATGCTCTGCATGCAAATGCCTTTAAAGCAGTGGAGTAGGAAGAACATCCCAGTGATCTGCCAGCTCTGTTTAGACTGCTCTGAAATGCTCTGTAGGAAGGACTGTTTCATCTCTTCCACCCTCCTACCTGAAATCTGTAGAACTCATAGATAGCTGTCAGCACCATTCCCATTGAGCAGCATCGATGCTGGCTACTTCCCAGACCCTCGGCATCATTACAGATACTGCTTATTGCAGTGTATTCACTGCAGAACATTTCTGTTTTCCAAGTGCCTGGGTTAGTGAGGGCAACGTGCATGTATTTGTGCTCTGACATAACATACTGCAATAATTGCATGAGGATAAGGGTTCTGGAAAGAGCCCAAAGCAAGGGAGGGCTTAGTTCAGCTGGTCACTCTTGTTCATCGTCCTTTGTTACTGAACTGGATCCCATCCACATGTTTTCCAAAAGTGCATCACCTTTCAAGTTCTTTCTGTTATGAGGCCGCCATCCACAACAGGACATAAAGAAATTAATTAGCATGTGGGTTGGGGTGGTCCAAACAGGCCTCTATGACAGCTGAATCTGGGCTGGATGAGAGTAACCAGAAGCAGCGATGATACAGCAATGAACACAGAATTTTAAAAGACAGGTATCAGAGTAGCCTGACCTGAAGGTGGAAAAGAAAAGCTTAAATTAACCATGTCACATGAGAGAGCAGCCAGTGACCCTCTTGCTCCATTCTGCTCTGTTTTCACCCCTGCCTTGCTTCCTCTTCTGTGCTCAGCAAATGGCAAGGCTGAATCTGGATGATAGTGTATGAGGAGCACAGAGACACAACCTGAGGAAACATGTTTAATTGCAGGAGAATGCTGTAAGGTCCCAAAGGACAGCTGCCTCCAAAGCAGATTCAATATGTGCAGCACAGGTGGCACTGGATTATAATTTGGTGTGACTGTTAGGAGGTGTTTCTTTGGAGTCAGTGGCAGTTGTAGATGTGGGAACACCCACAGTGATACCTGCCTGGTTGGCCAGAAAGATGAGGACGGAGCATCTGCCTTGTGGAGGCAGTCTAGGCTGGGAAGTGGAATTGTCAGTTAAATATCAGTTAAGGATAAACCAATATTTCTACCACAAACTCATAAAAAAAAAACTCCGCTGAATTTTCTATGAGCTTTTTTAAAGGTCTAGGGTTAAATTAGCAAGAATGCTGCAGGTCAGGTTTGAAGCACTGCGTGGTGATAGAATTGTTTGGAAAGATTTGCTTTGAATTCTCTTTCATTACAGCCATATTCAGCAAACAGTTGCAGAAGGTACAGTTTCTTCTTATCTGAATTGTCCTTCTGAAATCACTCAGATTATTTAAGTAAAAAGTACCTTTCCATAAGCAAGAAATTTCAGGGTCTGTCTCTGAGTGGTGAGTCTATTCAAGCAGGCCTGGCTTATTAATAAATCTTTAACTCAAATGTTGCTATCTGGAATAGCACATAATGATGACTTTAGAATATCAAAACTTTGTTTAAAAAATGTTCTAAAATAAGCACAGATGATACAGTGGCATGAAAATTTATGATAGCTTTTTCATTAAATGTTGCATTTTATATTCCATAAGAGATTGCAAGCAGATTATTTTATATAGCTATAAATAATCTGTTTGCTTCTATGATGTTTTTACAGCAGTTCTTACAGTACTTCTCTGTTTGCCTGGGAAGAAAGGTTCATTTTTAGGCATGGATATTATTATAACAAGGAGGGCAGCCAAATATAGTCACACATTTTAGCATAATGCTAATTTCGGTGTAACACAGATCATCTATGTGTTGTTTGTTTTTTTTTAAAATATTTTCATGAAAGCAAATGGAGCACAGAACTTATCTTGATCCAGCTAAAACCTAAGCAAAGTCATATTTATTCATTTGGACAGAATATTTGCATTTCTAAGTGTGTAGGAAGGTTTGATTAACGTTGTATCAAGCTTCTTTGTTTTGTCTGTTCCTCAGTTCTCACATCTCTGTCAAAATGGATGTGATGAGCATATCCAAGTACAAAGGAAGTCTGGAACCCAGGCAGTGTCTGAGAGCCCATGACACTTAAGTTTGTGAGCCTGTTGAGTTTTCATGCTCCAACTGTTGGGGCAGTCCTGGTCAAGTTACGTATCTGTTAGCTGTGAGTCCTCTAGTGTTTGTGTTTCCTCATGGTTAGTCACTGTATGTTCAGAGTCTGGGTTGCAGAGTCTTTTTTTTCTTCTGTATGGTTGAAAGGTTCCTGACTTCTCTTTTCTTTAGCCTTTATCTTATCTTCTGTGTCTTTCTCTGGGAATAGATTTAAGATTAAGGTAATACGGGAGTTTATAGTCATTGTCTAACAGGTAAATTCTGATTAAAAAAAACCAGTCCACTGAAGTTATTGTCATAACATATAGAAGGGAAACAAAGTTCAGAAGTCTGAAGAAGTAGCATCAGCAGTACCATAGGTGGGGCAGGGAAGTCTAGTACCGTGGCAGTGCATGAAGAGGGCCAGACCCTAGCAAGCTCCCAACTTCTGTTGCCCAAGTGTTAGGACCTCTTAAGGACTCAAGAAAAAAGCTAGCTCCATGCTAATCTGTAAAAAGTATTGAAAGTCCTGGAGACTGGCCAAAGAGTATGATTCTCAGTTATACCATTTAAACAGGATCAAACCCACTGTGGTCATAGGATCATGCAGGAGAGAAGTTATCCAGAAATTACTTTCTTATAAGAAAGAGAGGGGGCTTTTTTTGTCATACAAACTAGATGTAGTTGAAGAACGTGCTTCCCCTGGGCAAAAGGAGGGTTAGTGAATCATTTATTTCTTCGTTTTGACATTTTTGAACTGATACGTGGGTTTCTGTTTCATTTCACATGTAGTCAGGGTGAGATGGTTACCTGAAATTTCTGCCTTTCGGGTGTCCAGATAACAGTGAGATGAACCTGAATAGGTGTGATGAAGTTGTCAAGGTAAAGAACCATACCCTGATATTCTGATACAGAAGATGACCTCTTTGAATAAAATAATTTTACTTTTCATACATAAATTGGTTTAGCATCCTAGCACAGCACCTGTAATTCAGTTTTAATTATATAAGAGATCAAAAGAAACCAAACAAAAAAGCACTATACCCAAAACAAAACATGAACCAAGCGCTCAAGAATCTACCACAGTTTGAAAACATTACAAATGAAGTAATGTTTAAAAAAGCTGTGAAGATTGTTGCTGTTTGAATGGCTGCCTTTTTCAGCAGTGTGTAATACTGTTGAACAGTTCTTCGTTCCTGACTCAGAAACTGATTATGTATCCACTGAGCATAAAACTTTCAAGTAGTGAGAGAAATCCAATCAGTGCTTTTTATAAAAATGCACAAGAGCCACAGCCGAAATGTCATGGTTTTGTGAAGCTATGCAGAGGGCCTTGACATGCGGACTGCTTGGTTAGATTCACTTCTCTGTGAGCCAGGCAGATTTTAAAGTTTAAAAATCTTCATTTTCACTTGAAAAAGCTTCCTTGAATACACAGAAAGTAGTGCTTTTAGCTCCTCAGCACATAGCAAAAAAAATAAGTCCAAATACAGTTTGAAAAACTATAGACCTTTTAAAATTTCAGAAGCTCCTTACAGGAATTAAAACAACAAGAAGATCATGAGTGGCACGATCAAGTTTTCTGCTCCACTTTCTGCAAGGAATCATGTAGAGAGCTCCATGTCCCTTGGGAATGGAGTAGCTGTGCTGCCTGGCTGCAAGTACTCCTGTGTGTGACCTTGAATCTTCCCCTGCAAGCCTTTACTTCACCCTCTTGACTCCCTGGGAAATTTGGGCTCCTTAGTCTTGGTGCTCTCACTTGCACCTTGCTGGCAGACCAGAACTCTCAGTGCTGACATCATCTTCAAGACTCCTCCAGCTGTCTTCTGTGGCCACATTGTTAAAACTGGAGGTGATGAGGCATGAGATGATGTAATTTATTAAACTGAGTCTTACCTCATGTTGCCAGTTAAGGTGATGCACAGGAAAAAAAACATATCCTGTGCATGTTCTGCCCAAGGCTTCCTACCGAGAGTGTGTTCAGAGAGGGACTTAGGAAAGCAAGTGGTGGAGTATATTTAAAGAAAGAGTAGATTTGGTCTGGTCTCAATCTCTTAGACCCGAAACTGGCCAGACAACACATTAAGTCCCGTGATCTCCTAGTGTCGGAAGTTAATTAATTTCATGCTGTTTCCCAGTTCTGATGCTATTTGCCCGCACCAAACGTTCAGCCCTGTTTTCCCAGGTAGTGCATATACACTTAAACCACTGCAAAAGTGGTATAATGAGCATTTTTGTATCAGATTCTTTCCTGTAGGCAAAAGCTGAAGTTGTACGTTTCTGAATAAAGTAAAATGCTGCAGTATGTGGAATTTCTGATTTTTCTGTTCTTTGAATTTCTAAAGAATCTGGTTTTATGCCAAACCCATTTTTTTTTTGCCATGTGTTGATTTTTTTTTCTGGGCAGAGTTGTAGGAAGTAACTGGCTTATGATCACCTTGTCTGTCATGCCTATAGGTAGCTTTGAAAGGAAGATTAGTGTCAAAATTATAATGCGGTCTGAGTCTAATTTGTGGCACTGATATGTGTGAGAATGTTTCAGGAAATCGGCATTGTGTAGATAGAGCTGAAAAGGTTCTGAATTCTGTCATCATTTTGACGATCTTTAAAGGGAAGTGCAAAATATAAAATAATGTGGATCTGTGAAATCCTCAGTGTTATGTCATTTACCTTCATCATGAGGCAAACAGTTGTTTCTACAAGCTCTGCCATTGCTATTTCAGTCTTCTTACTATGTCTTTCTTAATGCATAATCTATTGCTGTTAAAAACGTTAAATTCATTAAATGAAACTTTTCAATGACCTAGCATAAAATAAGTCCAATAAGAATGTAAAAAATGCAGCGTAATTTCCTAAGCATTCTGAAATAGGTTGCAAAAATCTCACTGACTCGGTTGACCTTTACATCCTGCATCTTAAAAAAAATAAATAAATACTTTTTAGCATTTGCAGTCACTGGTTTGAAGACTGAGCCTGTCACAGTGTAGTTGTCTTCATGAAAGAAGTTGCTTACTTTCAGTAGATTTCTTTTTTTAACATCATGGAAATAAAACAAGGGAATGTGTCTTCATTATATTATTAGTTTTATTTACTTATTGAAATAATTACCAAATTTTCTTGCTTGATATTTGTACAAATGGTAAGGTTAGTTGAGCTAAGTGTTTAGCTGGGAAGATTCACTTCCTGTCTTTTTAGACTATTATCCTTCAAATGCTTATATAATTTACTTGGCGTATATGTGTAGCAGAGTGTCAATTAAATGCATATTGATAGAACTATTACCTTAGGTTATAAAATAATCAACCAGAGACTGTTTTAGTGTTGTTATCGTGGAATGCTTTGTTGGGACTTAACAATTAAACACGGCTGCACATACATCCGTGTTTGTGTACAGACTTCCAAGTTTTTATGTGTGAAATAAAATGTATAACTTACATTTGAGATCTGTGTATGAAATTTGCACATACTAAGAGAAAGAGCAATGTTAATGGTATGTTTTTATTTTGTAGCTTGGATCTTCCTCCTCTGTGCCTTTTACATCTATATTCTCGCAGCTGTTTATGACTGTTGTAGTCCCCCTTATTATTGGACAGGTATGTCTTTTAAATATACATTCTTATTTAAAAAATAAGATAAAGAGAGCTATCTTAAAGACAGGCTGGCAATCTGATAAGCTGCCACATAGGAACAGCCTCAGGATAGTGAAGTCTAATATCAGAGAAAAGATGCTGCAGTGCTCCCTGGAGCCACATTGATCTTTGTTGAGATTGAGCATCTGTCCCTCACTACTACAAACATACGCTACTGCATATCGAGAAGGGAGTTTGCGAACATAAAGTGGGAAAAATGGCAGCCCAGACTGTGAGAAATTCCAGCCCCATACAAATGAGCTTTGAGAATACTATACAGTCCTTTTGTCACATGCCCTTTGCCTGGATGATGATGCAAGTTCTCCCTGTGTAGTGTCTATTACTAATTACAGGAATAAAAAAAAAGAATTTTAACATTAAAAAACATATAAGGATTGAGCATTTAGAAGTTAAGAAACCATAAAATTAAGGCTGCTCAAGCCATTTTGCATACACTCTGTGATAAGGGTTTTAATTACACAATTGCAAACTATTCTTTCTGCATGACTCCTCCATCATTTGTTATAGTGGATGGAGGATATTCATGGAATGAGCAGCTGTTCAATATTTCATTTTATACTCATTGTTCATATTGTAACACAAGGCCTTATTTTTCATGGCATATGATAGAACTCTTTCACTAAATGTAAAGATACTAATTGTAATGTAAGATTTTCTGTGACGCTTCCCTATGTAGTACCTGTTTTTTCCCAGATAATAATATTAATTGTTCTTTACTTCCACATCATGGTGGGAAATTGTTGTATTAAGACCAAAAGTTGTCAGAATTGTCCACTATTCTTGAACATCAAAACACACAAAGCCTAATTCTTACATACTTCTGAGTATTCGTTGTTCTCAGGCATGCAGAATGCATCAGGGGGATATCACTGAAATATGCAGTTCATTCCCAAGGGCTACCTTGGGAATGAATTGTTCATTCTAGCATCTAGTTTAACTCTGGATTCAGCTGGAACTTTCTGAATTTTGTCAGTCTAAAGCAGACTTTGAAACGGAGAGCGTGTTTAAAATGTAGGCAAGTGAAAGTAAGTCTATCAAGGAGCACTCCGGACAAGGTTAAGAGTACCTGTGATTGCCTGTGCTATGTAGAACAGTCAGTCAATCTTCTGTCAAACTATAATTGCACATTTCAAAATTGACATGTACTGTAACTTACCAAAGTCCTAGTGAAGTTTGATTCTTACATGATTAAACCCGATTAAAGTCTAGTAAGAGGAGCATGATAAGTAGGACAGTAGCCACCAATATCAGTACCTGTGTAACCTGGCTATAGCCATACCATGTGGAAAATGGGCATAACCTTTGTGTCCCTGAAGGCTATTGAATTGCTAACATGCTTTGAGTTAAATCCCTAAGAATCTCCTTATTAATTAGAACCACAAAGAGTTGCTGGTAAACCTACCTGTGTGCCACATTCTTGTCAAATAAGTCTCCACCAAAACTGGACAAGCAGAAGTACTTAAATCATCTCATCCTGAAAGGATGGAAGCTATTAGTTGGAAGCCTTATTTGGAAATTTCTAGGAAACAGCACGGCAGCAAATCTAGCAATAAAGTAACATATAGTGATAGAATATCAGCAATCTGTATTGTAGTGTGGAAAGTCTGGAGATGAGGATAGATTAGTAGAGAAAGCGGTTGCAAAATTCCAGGAGGACTTGCGTCTGTATGTATAATGCCATGTTACTTTGGAAAAGTGTTACAGGTAATTGCTATATGAGCTAATCGGTGAAGTTTTTTGGGGTTTTCTTTTGTCTGCACTAAATAATAAGGCTTAGTAATATGAATTGAGCAGTTTTCATATGAAATAAGTACTCTGAATGATCATAAGTTCAAAATCAGAGTTGCGATGAGTCTTAACTGAGTACAGATGTAATTTAGGAGTTCTGATAAAGACCAGAGAATCTTAAAGCTTGCGTAACTCAATCACAAATTTATTTAAGCGTTCATTTTTTATACATACAGTTCAGCAAGAAATAGGGCGATTCTCCTTCAGAAGTGTTGAAAGCAGTTTCTGGAAATGAACGGTCAACAGAAATATCTCACACTCCTCTAAGCATAAAGACATTGCTTCCAAAGTTATTGCATTTGACTATATCTGTTCAGAGGATATAGAAGAGAGGAAATGTTAAGGACAGCTACAGATAAAAAATGCTGGGGGTAGTTTACATTGATTGTCTTGATTAGATAGAACTGTACAAAGGCAAACCCACCTGCCCAGATAGGAATGGAAGCCGTTTTTGAAGGTACATATCCAAAAATCAACTGCAGTAACCAGTGAAAAACAATAAGCAAGAAAAGGACTTATACCAAGAGATACAGTGGTAGGTCTGCTTCCCTGTCCTCTGGAGGTGGCGTGAATCTGTTCCAATTAAATGGGAAATTTTGCATTTACTTTGTAGACCACAACTCTCTCGTTATTGAACAACATGCTGCACAGCAAAGTAGTACTCCTTTGTGACGCACAAGTTGCTTGCTCTGGAGTTCCAGATGCATTAAGAGAAATGGCCCACAGTTCATGAATGGAGGTTTCAGAAATTACTTCTAATTTCTCATTTCATGCCCACGATGTCAATTCCTTCCCATACGCAGTCACACTGTGCAGCAGAAAAGTCAGTGGAAGAATCACTGATAAGGTTACCTGGTAGCAAAGAGCTTAACTGGGGAAAAAAAAACCGAGCTTGGAACCTGCCAGCTTGGAGGATTGCTTCTTTTCAGCCTCCCTAACTAAGCTGTGATCAACAGAGGCTTTACGCTCGATCCACATCAGTGTAAAACAGAGAAGGCTGTTTAAAGGAAACATTCTCCAAGGGCTTTATTTTCCTTTAAAAAAATCTCGCCTCTGGGAAAACCTGTGTTGCCTAAACGCTCATTTCCTGAGCAGGCTGCAGAGCTGGCTGTTCGAGCAGCCCCTGGGATATAAGCAAAGCAGATGAGAAGGTGCTTTTAGATTTGTTTTGTTTGGGTTTTTTTGTTTGCTTTATGGCAAAATGTATCAAGAGTTGTGGTTGCTCGGCTGACTTGTCAGAATTTTTAATGATGGCTGGGAGAAAGAAGTCACAATAGTGTAATTGATGCTTATTTTCTGCCGTTTCTTGAACAATTTTTCGGTGTGGCGAGACTGCCGTTGACAGGAGACAAACATGCTTTTCGAGCCGCTGACAATGAAATGCGTAAGGGGCTGCAGGTACAGGCTCTGCTCAGGTGGTGGCTGCCATTTGTTAGGTCAAGAGAGAACCATTGCAGAAGGAGGATGATGTGTTACCAGAAAGGCACTGAGTCTTTTACAGGTAGCAGTTACTGGTGGATGGTCTTCAATAGGGGCGATTGCTCTGTTCTTTGTCAGAGAGGTGCAGGTTACCTAAAACTAAAGCAAGGTCGTGGGCTGTGTCCTCTGTGTCTCAGAGGTGTTTTGCTAATTGATGGTACAATGTTACTCGAATCGGTGTTGGTAGTGTAGTACTGCATTTGTATTTATAGAGTAACGGATAAGATCTCTCTGACAAGAGGTCTTGAAATAAAGATCTGATGTTCTATAAGCCTTGAAGATCTGTAGCATGTAAGAGCTTTTTATTTGTGCCCCACTCTTGTAGACCTCTAAGGGGAATTTGAGAATACTTGTTATATGATAAACATGGTAATAGACATTTCATGGAAAAGATTTTTTGAATTTGCTCTGGCAGCTTGATGTCCTGATTTTTTTTTTTTCCTGGGTAGCAGAATTCTGATGAAGATTGCTGATCCTGAGCTGTTGTGATTTTGCAAAAATAATTGTTTCTTTGTCTATAGGTGTTGGTAATACTTCTAGCCAGCAAAATGTATGGTTTCGAGAAACATCTAAGCGATTTCTTCATGACCAGTTGTGAGATTTGGCTGTAGACTGTTGTTTCTTTGCTTATTTTTTTCTTCTGAAGTGACAGATAACAGGAACAGTGAAAACCACTGCAATATTTCCTTTCCCCTTATTGCAGACTTTCCCCATTCTCTACACCTAAGTGCTTATGACAGACTTTTATTTTATGTTTTATATTAAAGAGCGATTTATGATTAAATGTTAATGAAATAGAATTTTCACTGTGCTTTCATTATATTCTACTAGTTTGAACATTTTTCAAAGCAGAACACCAAAACCCACTGTTTTCTATGAATAAATAATAAAAAGCTTGTCTGTACATTATCATTCATGCATTCTCCAGTTGCCCCATTGGTAATTTGTCTGCCAGCGTAAAGTGGGCACTTCACATTAAACAGACCTTAACTAAAGCTAAAATTAATGTTATGATTCTAAGTAGTTCTTCTTCCCAAATCTATAAAATGAAGCCAGCTGTACAGAAATCTTCACTGAATGTAGTCACACAAAAAAAATCCTGATGTCCTACAAGTAAAGGATTTTAAGTGCCTTCTGCATCATTGCCCAAAATGTTCCTGAGGAACCCTATCAGCATTTGGGAAATGTGCTTATAAACACAACTCTAAAAGGGTGCTATGTTGCAGTACAAGTTGTCAGTGAAATTGAAACTAAAAAGCTTAGCAATGTATTTATTTTTAAAGAATAAGAAACTGAAAAGGAAAGGTAGGTGGCAGTTGCTAGAGAACAGAAGGTACTGTTCACCTAAGCCTGATGTTTGTTTATAGTGGGCGGGTGGGGGAAACAATAGTTAAAGAAACCATTCTAAAAAAAGGAACGGTGTCAAATCCTTTCGTTCTTGTAACTTAAATGCACATGGAAGTAGCCCTACTTTCTCTTCAAAGTCCAGGGGAGCTGCAGGGAGGAGGAGTGGTACCCTGGGAGATGAGCGCTTCCAGAAGCTTGTTGCAGAAAACTGAGATGGCAGATAAACAGCCTCCACACCACAGTTCGTTCCCTTCTGACGCTCGACTCAAAGAGGGAACAGAGCCTAGTCTCTACAGAAATGCAAAATGCGAAGAAAACGCGTACCGCTGCTACAGGCTCCCTTTACGTTTTTGCCGTGTGGCACCTGTTTGTAAGCTTTTAAAGCGACAGTTGGAAATAACCTCAAAAATGTGAAAGTTAATTTTGCAAATGGCCTTGTGTGGGTTTTATAAAGCTTGCTTTGAAGGCATGTATGTGTCAGGAGCTACCTCTTGGGAGTAAACTGACTGACATAATGGTGCAAGATAGCTTTTAGGGGAGTTTGGTAAGCTGAGGAAAGAAAACAAGATGCTTGTAAAACTATTTTTTTCTCAGATTGCAAAAATGTTTTGTTTTTTTTCCCATCCCATCTTGAGAAAAGAAATATTAGATTGCACGCTCTATAGAGTAAGGATTTATTTGGCATTTCTTTATGTTCTAGAAGGCATAGAAAGGTGGATGATACAAAGTTTGGGATTTTATAACAGTGTAGAAGAATGGGTGAGAATGTGTGCCTTCACACAGATGTGGTCCCTATAAAATTATCAGGATGGGTTCTGGCTAGAGTTACGAGCTCTGCTCTGGAAAAGAGTCTGTGCATTTGCATGACAATGCAGACCTTGGGTATGCAGAGAGTGACTACCCTATGGAAATCTGCGAAGGATGTTCTGTCTTATTTATGTCATTTCTACAATCCATGTAATTTCCATTCCAGTATCTGATTGTTTATATTGGTTTTCATGGTCACTGGTTTTCACGGTCACTGTTAACTTAATTTTTTTTTCTCCTGTTTTTTCCCCCTTTCATGTCTTCCAAGATTGGCTGCAGTAGTTCCCACTATTCCATAAGGTCTTATTTCTTGGTTTGCTTTCACTATATAGGAAGAGATATTAAAGTTATTGAGCTTTCAAATACCTAGCCTGACTCAAAGATTTCAAAAGAAAATTTTGCAATAGGGCATAGCATTAGTTCATTGATGTAAGTTGTAATAATATTAGTTAAGAAAGAGTTGGGAATCTTACCTTAAAAGACAAAGTAAATAAAGTAACTGCTGCATTTAGGCACAGTGACAATACAGCATAGTTTCAGCTTGTTTCCATGTGTATTTCAGCATAAGGGAAAAGTGACCTGTGTTTCTTTGTCAAAATGGTAAAGCCCTAGGTGTTTTGTCTAGGTATTTTGAAGAACATACCAATACATAATAAACAAGAGGAGCACAAATACAGTAAAAACACAGATTAAATCAGTCCCAAGAGTTGATAGAATCAGGAAGAACCTGCTTTGCATAATGATGTAAATAACCAAGAGAAATTCTTGAATGTATAATGGAAACAGAAAAAGTGACTTCATAACCATTTCCCCTGTTTTCTTGCAACTCCTGGGTTTAAAAAAAAAATAAAAATTAAGTTCAAGATCTAGACAGTTTTAAAAAGACGCGTTGTATTACAAACGTCGGAAATTATTCCATTCTATATGGGAGGGAGAGGGAGCTCCTTGTCCTATTTAGTTCAATGAATAATGAACATTAATGAATTACGTTGTTTATTGCATTTTTTATCTTGTATGTCCAGCACTTCAGCTAGACTGTTTCCACCTGCCTGCTCTGTTTTACTGACAAATTTCTCTGGGTATACAGAGTGACTGTTATGAAGGTACCATTAGATAAGTGAATTGTTTTTCTATAATATATCTTCTGCTCTTCTCATGTATGATTTTGTGACAGATGAGCATTATTTGCCTGCTTTCCTGGAAAAGCAGATCACATTTATTTGTAAAGAGGATGTAAATGAATTAAGCCCATTGGCTTAGGGAGGCTGGTGTTGAGACAAGGAGGTTAAGGCAGGATACAGAGCAGTCTGGAGGAAAAGTACTGTGGATGTAACCATTCTGCTAAAAGAACTGAATTGATTTGGAAACACTACTGTTAATTCATGTGTAATTATATTCCATTGTTGTTAAAAATTAAATCCTGGACAAGAGGAAAGTTTGAGCCTGGAACTGTGTTTTGAAGCAAATGTGAGCTGATTCCTTTCCAAAAACCTTTGGAGATTGCCAGGCCGTGGTCACGGGGAGGTAGTTGCCTGATGGATCTGTTTATGTTTTTTTGTCATCTTAACTTTTCTGTGAGGTTTATCAGCATCTTTCATCATGCAGGTTATATGTAAAATATCACCTACTACAAAGTCTTGCTTCTCTTCTTCTCTTCTATCCACTAACCCGCAGTTTGAGGGGAAGATTCCCTGTGCACTGCTCTTTCATGTGCATCCTCCAGGCCAGCCATCAGGAGTTCCCGGCTCTTTGGGGCTGGCATTTAAAACTGCACAAAAATCTTTGCAGTCCGTCGTACCTAATGTGATCATTACCATAGGAATCATGTAATCATAGAATTGTTTTTGCTGAAAAAGACCTTTAAGATCATCAAGTCTGTTATTTAGCTCTACCAGGACCGCTTCTAAACCATGTCCCTGAGCACCATATCTAGATGGATTTTAAATGCATCCAAGGATGGCAATTCAGCCATTTCCCTGGGAAACCTGTTCCTGTCTTGCAGAGGCATAGAGCAACGTGGTAACATCCTGCAGCATTTCCCTCTGTAAAGTGCCTTTTTAAATGCTTTTACATTTCACACAATGATTATTCTTCCAATATCTCTGTCTCCCTCTTCCCGCCCCCACAAGGTGCTGTTTTTAACTGCATTTTTTTTGTGTGAGGGGTTCTTTTTCACTGGGAACTATGGAATTATTGCATCTGAAGAGTACTCCCCTCTTTGCTCTTTTTTTTTTGTCAGTGTGCCAGTCTGATGTATCTACTTTGGGTGTCAGTCATTCGTATTTTTACCCCAGGCTGTGAGTTCATCTTTTCATGGGAGTATCAGTTCAGGCATTTTCTCAACTGCTTGTTGCTCTGGTGCTTAGCCCTCCCTTGTCTCCCCTGTTGTACTGGAATGTACTTCAAAATACTGGACTTCATTTCAACTGAAAGGTTTGATGCCTGAGTCTGGTGTCCTTCATACAGGCCATAACATGCAAAAGTGACTGTGTTAGCTTTTGCTGTGTTTGCAGACAAATGAAGCTTAATCTCTGCCCAGGCTCTGAGTTATATATGAGATTCTTTATCTAATAATTGTAACTTGTGGCTTTTCAGCCTCTGTTAAACTTCCTGCCAGAGGGTGCCAGCACCACAGAATATCAAGATTCACTGACTGGCTCTGTACTTTATCGTGTATTTTCTTCATTGTATTTGTGGGATTTATCATTACTTCACTACAAATCTTCACTATTTTTTTTCAAGTTCTGTGTTAACCCTGAAAAGTTATAGAATTGGGTTAAGAATTAAAAGGCTTTCAAAATGTCTTTGTCCTGAAACAACTCTGCAGGGCATGAATAAGTAACAAACGGATTGTTTTTCAGTCAAAATGAATCAGCTGACACGAGCTTCCCTGTGAAGAACCTAGTTGAGTTTTTACAGATACCTGTAGGGTTATGTTTCTCCCCTCTTAACTTATACAAGAATTTAGATTACCTTGAATCAGTGATCATAGGCTGAATCAAAACCTGTGAAATTATAGATCTTGAATTTTGTGAGAAGGTGAAAGTATATGAGATTCTATGTTAGAGAAGATGTATTTTGTCTGTGTTTTTAGAGTATACATTTAGCATGACATTGGATTGATTAGATTATTTCCTGAAGCCTTAATTTAGTTCTTCAGGGTCTGACTATATAATTTTTTTAAAAAAATACAGTGTGCAGCAAGATGCTGTACTGGTATTTATAGTTGTTTTTTCATAATAATTCCAGACTAGATAGAGGTGGATGTTTAAAGATGAAGTCAGCCGATTGAAGATTTTGAGGAAATACTGCTTGCAGTTTGATTTTTTTAAATGTTTTCCTTTCTCTTATATGTCAGTCAATGATAAATATGTGTATAAAGTTATTATTGTCATGTATGTTATAGTTATATCTTGTACAGACACAAGGTTATCATTTTTGTAATAAATATCTCCAGTATAAGTGGCATAATTAACCATTGCTTTTCTTTGCCAACATCTTGTTACTTTCAGTATGAATCTTCTGGAAGGACCATAAGTAAATAGGTGATCTTGAGTAGCTTTACTTTTTCCCAAGTGTGACCTTAATTTAAGGAATAATAGGATTTTTTTAAAAAAAACTTCCTTAGAAAACACTTATTTTAGAGATGACAGACTTTGCTTTTTCCTTCTGATAATCACCAAATCTGCTCAGACAAGACTAATCTGGTCTTCCCATTCGACGTCTTTCACACTGCACCTTACTCGGCTTCCTTGCCTCTTCTTCATCAATGCAGTGTCTTATTCCTACCCAGTGGCTTACAAGGAGGTGGCTGAGCTTCACCAAATGCTCTTTCAGAAGCTTGGCCATGTATTCCGAGTCGTGTTCTCTTTTTAACACCTGGCAAGTGTGAAATTTTGAAGTTGAGTCTTTTCACTGGGGTGTCAAGCATTCCCTTATCGGTTTCCTGTAAATCTGTTATTTTTCCATCAGCAGGAAGTATAGAGGTGCTGGGCAGTAAGCGCTGATCTCCAGCCTCCCTAGCTTTGCGTGAACCCTACCTGCCAAATTTTTAGGCTGTGTCCCACCATGTCGTCGATAAAGTACGTCTGCTGTTGGTGCCTGTGATAGCTGCTTCCAAGACTACCCCGTTGAGAGGTTTGCAGACAAGCTGGGAAGGCGGTGAGGAAAACTGACAGCTGTGAGGTCAATCCCGCAGTTTTGGCAGTTAGTGTGTGAAAAGGTCCTATGGTAGCATTGGTGATCAGGCTTTGATATTAATCTTGAATACCTCTAAAATCTTCTGTATTATTCAACTGATAGCGATGATGTTTGTTAATGGTACCACTATGGGAAGGTAATGAGACACCTTTAGAGCCCTCTTGCAGAAGTGGCTCAGGATCTCGTGCTATTATTTCTGAAAGAGCATGGTAACAGAGAACATCAGGAGGTCTCAGGAGAAATTAGGCAAGATAATGTGATTGCTGAAAAATTAACACAAGTCGCAGCTGTGTGATAAAAGCTTTAAAAAGTTTTTTTGAACCACGTAAAGTAAAGAGAAAAACTAAAAGCGACTCCCCAGGCAGGGCTGAAATGGCTGCGTTATATCTGCTGAGGCTTAGTCCTGTAGCATTTGGCATAATTTGAAAATTGAAGTTACTTTAAAATTTATAGTTGTTTCTAAAAAATTCTTGAAAAACAACTTCAGATTCTGTTTCCTGAAAGTGCAAAAGTTCTACTAAGTACAGTAGGTTCCCTTGTTTTCATGTGTTAATTCTGGTATTCTAAAAGCGTGCAAATGGCATTTGTCTTTGGATTTACAAAAACTCTAGATATTCAGAGTTTGAATTATTTAAACTCCCACAACACATGCACTTTTGCTTTTCAAGCTTGAGTTATAATTTAATTAAAAACTTCTGGTGCATCGCTAGCTATTTAAATATTAAAATGTTCCATGGATCACTTTCGATTATCTACCGTCATGAAATTCCTGAAGATGTCAGATTTTTAAGATTCCCAAAGTTGCACTTGGAATTGTCTGTTGATGCAAAGGGGACTGTGATAATTACATACATCCATTAGTATCAGCAGAGGAGATAAACTTTGGGGAGGCTTAATGGGCATGTCTCAGTGACAGCTAGCAAAGAACATTTGGCATGATTAAGGATGGATTTGAATGTACTTGAAAATATACTCTCATTATGGACGCCCAGTGGAAGTTGCACTACAAATGTTAAATTCCCCAGAAGAAGAGTTGTGTGGCAGGGAAGCTTTGAAATCCACTGTGGCCGTCATCCAAATTACTCTCTTCTCTTTGTGTCTTTCCGCTGTCAGATTCACTTTGTGATGCCCAACTTGGCTCCTTGCATCTTTGAAAAGAGGCAACCTGTTGGTTTCTGTGTTTCAGATTGTCCGAAGATACATCAAGGACTGGCTTGAAAGGAAGAAGCCTCCATTTGGGGCTATCAGCAGCTGTGTGCTCCTGATGATCATCTACACAACGTTCTGTGATACTTTTGCCAATCCAAATATTGACCTTGATAAATTTAGCTTGATTATCATAGTGTTCATAAGTAAGTTCAGCTTTAAAGCACCTCTCTTATCTGTTTTTCATGTGTGCTGTGAGCAATATGTACTGGAAAGGGTGAGGCTGTGGGGGTGCTGGCATGGAGCTAGAGCTTGTACTTTTAATGGCTCTAGTAACCCGGATTAGCAGACTTCGTAAGAGCTGGATGCTTTTAGAGGATTGAGTAAGCATTTAGAGATGGATGAACCCTGCTATTTAGGCGTGCCTACAATTGTTCAGTGGTCCTCTCTTTCTGAAGTGGCACGGTATTACTTTACAAGTGTTTAAGACCATTCTGATTTGGCTTCTTTTTTATTAAACAACCATAAGTGCACAGATGTTTCATTCCAAACAGAAAAGAAAGATTTGAATTTGTGCTGTTACTCAAAAGCACTGTTTTAACTTCTAAATAGCTCTTCCTTACTGTATTTTAAACCTAGAAACTAGTTGGGAGTTCAAATGTGTTGATATATTTCTGTGCATGAACACGTTTCTTGCAGAGTTTGAGCGTAGGCTGCTGATATCCTTGCCATCAGTTCAAAATACACTTGCAGATCGCTACCTGCCAGGGAAAGGCAGTGGTACACAGGCACTGTCTCCTCTCCCAGTAGGGAATTCCCATCTTGTTTCAGACTGCCCAGAGATGGGAGTTTCAATTTGCTTGGGAGAGAGGTAACTACAGCGTACTACAGTAGAAATCACATCTCATAAACTCTGAAACTGTTAGATTTCAAGAAATCAATGCATCACCTGCCTTGAAGTGTGTGTATGTGCACGTTTCTGGCTAATAAAAATAATCTATCTTCTATAAATCCAACCTGCATTGAAGTCAGGAAATTTGCCCCTGCAAATTTGGATCAGTTCTTACTCTATCCTAATTGTGGTGGTTTTTTGGATTATGAAACACTGCTGCATGAAATTACAAATGGTACTCTGTAAGTACTTTATTCTGAAAGCAAAGAAGGAAGCCATGCTTAGGAGCTTTTTGTCAAAATGGAGGCAATACCTGTTTGCCTAGGCACCTGAGAAGGGCCACATCCCAGATGTGCTTCAATCAGTGCAGAATTCTCAGCAAAGAAAAGGGTTATGGAAATTTTCAACTCTGACTTAACATGCAGAGAAAGTCACAATGAAGTAATTTTATGTTACTGAGCTTTTTCAGTTAAAAAGGCATGTTCTTCCTTGAACAGTTGGTGTAGCATGGTTGCTTCCATTGCCTTTCTTATCCTTTCTTCTATTTCTCTGCAACTGTGCCATGTGTAATTACAGATACCACTTGCAGTGCATTACACTGAAAATCATTATATATCCATTTTCATTGCCAGTGTGCATAACTGGAGTTTCTTAGTAAGAATATTAGTATCATCACTGAAAAGGCTTGGAACATATCAGATATTTGTTTTTTTTTCTGAAATATTTATAAAACCAAAAACTGAGAAAGTGGTGGAGATGGATATGTACATTATATTCTAGAAAAAGTTTCTGTGCTGCTATCAAGCGTGTTGGTTGGATGTGTGTCATGTTATACCAGGATGTGAAATTAGCATGAGGAGTTTGAGGTGAAACTGCATTTATTAGTCTGCTGATTAATGTTTTTATGTCATTTTTATGTTAATATTCCAGCCACAGCAAAATACGCACAAGGGATAATTGGTAGCAACACATGCTTATTGCTTTACAGAATCATACGTATTAAGGGATTATTTTTTTGGTGCATATTAAATTAATGTACTTAGTTGCAGAAAAAAATGTGGTTCAGAAACAATGAATTGCTTCTTTAGTTCAGGAAGGAAGAATTGAGTGCATGCTGAGGTGACATTTATACATCCTAAGAAATGTATGTAAGAGAATGGAAAATGTCACTGGTAATAGCTAATATCCCTGCCGTTTTTCCCAGTTGTAAACTGGGGTCAAAATCAAACGTATTATCTTGGCTTGTACTACCCTGTGGGACACATTAGCCTTATTGCAGTCACAAGTTTTTCAAGAGAGAGGACCTACCCTAGATTCCGCTGCAAGTAAAAGCCCTTCCCCCATAACACACATGACACCCAGAGCAGCTTCGTGCAGGTCAGGGGGTTTCTCCTCCAGCTCGGCGGGGAGTTCCCGTGCTCTGGCACAACACTCGGTCTCTGCAGTCCCGGCAGCTACTCAGAGCACAGCAGCGAAGCTGCCTGCCTCTCCTCACATCTCCATAGAGCGAGATGCTTGCGAGCACCCCACAAGCCCTGTGGGTGTTGGGAGAGCTCCCCTCGGGATGCTCAAAACCCATCCACATTTAGCAAGCTGACTGAGCTTGAACGAAAGCTGCTTTGTCTGAGGTACTGCCCGGTTCAGAAGTTAGCCTTTGTCTCAGAGGGAATTAAAATGTCTATGATGATCTCCTCTTAATAGTGATCATTCATCACAAGAGTAATATACTCAGCATGTAAAAATATTTGTTGTGATCATGCTTACAGATTTTAATTTCTCCTGTTAAATAGAAAGGGGCTAAATTTAAATATTTGGCAAGTGGACCGTGTCCGAGAGATTTTTATGTCATCGACCCCATAAGCAAAACTAGTGCAAACAGAAGTGCAGCATGCAATAGTGAACTTCCCTGCCAGTTCATGGTGTCAAGAAATACCGGATTGAGTTACCTCAGGAAGAACTTGTGTAGCTGCAATAGGAGTTCTAGCTTTCTTGGATATAATGATAGGTGTTGTTCTCCCAGACAATCTTCAAAGGTGTCTGTCACTGAGTTTCATAGGACAGACTTGATCCAGCCTAGCTTCTGTCATACAGGGGCAAAAGGCATATACACAACAGTTGCAGAGAGTTAAGTGATGTTTACTTCTGTAGTCCAAGTCTAATTTTAACTTGTTTGTCTTCCAGTATTTTCTGTTCAAATGAGCTTCATGTTTTTGACTTTCCTCTTCTCTACAAGGTAATTGAATGTGCTGAATCAGATGCTTTAACTCTTTTGTTTTATGTACTATCTTTGGTCTGGGTGATCCAGTTTATCCAAATGTGTAAGGGCAGGTTTTTGAACAGGGGTGACCTCAGTTGCGTATTTCATATTGTCCGTACTGCATTTTCTCTCTTAAGAGCTTCAAAGGCTAAGAGAGCAGGACCTGAATTCTATCCTTTCTTGTGTGTTAATTACAGAGTTGTTAAATCTCAATCAATCACTGCTATATCTCATCCACTGAAAAAAATGGATTTGCACAGATGTCACTGAAGGTATAATTTGCCCTGCAGACATGCTGATGACATATGAGAGAGAGAACTCAGTTTGACTTTTTACATCTCAAGATACATTTGCTGGGCTGGCAATTCACTCTTCTCTGTATATGTCAAATTTTCTAGGTTCATGGAGTGATTCTTTAAAAACGATTGTACTGAAGTAATGTTTACTAGAGCTATCTTTTTCTTTTAAAATATTAACCAGGGAAAACAGTTGTACATTGACTTTTCAAAAGGTAGTACTGTGAGAACAGTGTTAGCCAATGCCTTAGTGCATCACCTGAGCTGCCTCCTCTCACTGAGGCTTAATGGAGTATTTTTCTTAGCAGCACTCTACTGAGTGAGAAGTGCCACAATACAGCATCTCCAGACATATGCTTTATATTGATTATACAATATCCAATACAATCACAAAGAAGGGTGCAATATCTTAGAGCTACTTATGCTTTTGTAGTGCCACAAGAAAATTTTTCTCTGACAAGATCATACCCTCACCTTAAAAGGCATTTTTAAATAACTTTTGAACTGTTAGACCTAACCTAGGAGGAAGATACCTCTCAACTGTAAAATCTAAAATTCCATAAGTAGTAGCCAGATCAGACAAAATGGTAAATATTTAGAATTTCATAAAATGATTCCTAATTTTGGTCAAAGGACGATCCATTGGCCAGTCATATACCTCTCTTTGTGTGTCATTTTTCCCCCCTTCCTGGTCCTATGCCCAATGTGTAAACCCTTAGATGCAATTTTTTTTTGATGTGAAAGATAACTACATATTCTAAGCAGTGCTCAGCACATAGACTTGATTTTCTGCCGAAATTGAGCGTTTTGTTAACATTACATACTAGGAAGAAAAAAACCAAACAGATAATTTTCTTCTTTTACAGAGTCAAGCCAGCCACTGCTGTGATATAGCATGTTTGCAAAAATAACCTTGGTCGGAATAAAGTTGTGTCCTACATACCATGTGTTCAGAATTCCTCTCCTTCACATGGGAGCGTATTCATTAGGGAGTTCACCACAACTGAGAAACAATTCTCTTTTTTAAGAAAATCAGACACTACTGTTCATTTGTGGGTAGAATTATTTCTGTCACTAGACCTGATCAAAGTGATGTGAACGTGCATATGGATCCTCAAAGTAACATATTTGATCAATGATGTTTTAAGAAGACTTTTGCTATCAGAGGTTATTAAAACTCTTTCCTTTCTAGGAATAACTCTGGTTTCACACCGGCAGACACAGTGGCTATCGTTTTCTGTTCCACACACAAATCCCTCACCCTGGGTAAGTCAGGAGGATAAGCTTTTGAGCAAAATAACAGTAACATTCATACCTTGCTGTGCTGGGGAAAAAAAAAAGTGGTTGGTTGCTGGCTTTTCTGCTTAAATGGTTTTGGTTGTAGTGTGATAAGTAATGCTACCAGTATGATACTAATAGTAGGATAATATTCTTGCACAGATAATATAGATGCTTCTTACAGGGCAGACAACAGTCTTCTCAGCTGAGATTTTAGTGATTACACAGTAAGATTGTTATATATGGAAAGCTGTATTTTTCTTTCTGTTCTTGTTCTGTTCTGTTGACTAATCTGATAAAATTTCAGGCTTGTTACTGTAAAGATTATAAGTTATATCTGTCCAGTCTCACAGTAAACTCGTACATCTAAAAGCTGGGTTGAGCAAGTGAAAATCAAAGCATGTGCATTCAGAAATCACAAATAGACAATACTGACTTTTGCTTAACATGTGCAGAATGTATGTGTTTAAGTTGCAGATAATTTGGATAGTTTTATTTATTAGAATTCATTTATCAAAACATCATTGGGAGATTTGTCACTTACGACTCCTTAACGATAATAAGATGATCTGATGGAAATTCACAAAATACTGCTAAGTCAGTTATGCTTACGTCCACTTGCTACTACTTCATCTATTATGTTCAGTCAGTGGAATGACTAGTACTTGAATATTTTCTTGCTGTTTCTCAAAATATGAAAACATTTGATAAAGCGTATGTGACTGAATATATGCCTTTTTGAGACTGTATCTGTCAAAGAGAAACACAGCTAGTGTCAAGAAGAAAGGTAAGAATTCAGCCTGAAACAGGGGAGGAACAAGTAGGGACTTCAGTGAGATGCCTTCCAAGTCAGTCTGAAATAGAGAAACTCATCTCAGGGTTCTTTGCTTCAGCCAGGCCTGTGCTGCAGAATGGTTAGCAAGTGCCCTCAAAAGTCTGAGGGAAGTGAAGGAGTTCCTGGGAGACAAGGAAAAGGTGAACTTAATGCCTCTTTTTCACAATGGAAATGAGGAGGGGATGAGGAAATATAGATCAGTGAGTTTAACTTCATTTGTAGAAAAGCACTGAAACAAATAATTAAATTATTTTAATGGCATAGGAGGAAAAAGAAAATTACTAACAGCCACATAGATTTGTCAGACGTGTAGCATAGCACCGAACTAATCTAATTTCCTCTCACACAAGGTCCTGTGAATTGCAGAGAAGTAGCAAAAGTTGTGTGGCTTGAGAGCATTATGGTTTTTGTCATTTGCATGATGGTTTGGGCACCACAATAAAAAAATTATGTGGACCAACTGGAAAAAGATCAGAGAAGTGTGCCATGAGTGATCATAGGTCTTAAAAATGTGACCCTGGAGGAAGTATGAAACAATTGTTGAGAGAAGACAGCCTGAAAATATAGTAGTGATTTTCAAATGCATAAAAGTTTGATGTTAAGGAGGCAAAGCTAACTCTTTCACAGTGGACTTTGAAAAGGAAAAGACTTTATTACAATGATGAAGATTTAAGCTAACAATTGGGGAAACCTTTCTCATGTAAAACAGCTTAGCTTCAGAATATGTTGCCTGTTATGTCTTGAATCTCCTGTCATTATAGACAAGCCTCAGACAAGAATTAGATAGCTAGAGTTGATCCTGCCTTGGAGCAGAGCATAGATTGAATGACATTAGGTCTTTTTCAGCCAGATGTTCTATGAAACCAAAGCTTCAATTAATAAATGAGCTTGTATTCAGGACAGTCACACTTGTAATCATGGAAAGCAACCACACACGTAGGTCAATAAGCATGACTGCACTTGCTATTGGGAGGTGCATATGAACTTAGGACACAACTGTGATACTATGGAAGAGAAGCTGGTTGTACTTAACAGCACAAATGTGTAAGTCTCCCCACCGCAGTAAAAATAGTTTTATATACACTGTTGAATACATCTGTAGCTTGCCATGACACCAAGAAAATAAGTACAAAGACTTTTTAACGTATTTAAGTCCTAGAGGAGCTTGCCACCACCCAGAAGAAAATGAGGAGTCTTCTTTTATTCTACCAAGCATCCTCATGCACTCTTTCTTGACATGCACCCTATGCACACAGTTGAGTTGGTTCACTTTTCTTATGCTAGTACACTCTTCTTTTTATATTTTATTTTATTTTATTGAGATTCCTAGCTTGTTTCACCTCTTGGCTCACGTTGTCCAATTTCTTGCTTTTTAGCACAGCCCAATGAGTCAGACTTTGTATTTTGCAGCTTACTTTGCCCCAGCGCACTGGCAAAAATATTCTGGCCGCCTTGACTTCAAGGACTTCTCCCCAGTCAAGCTTCTCCCCAGTGATACGTACTTTTACCCTGCTAATACAGGTGTGCCATGGATAAGTGTGCAAGTTGAAATGAGACGGATAGATGGTGGAATGCAGTGTTGTGGGACTGTTTCTTGGCTACAAGGCTGTTGTTTGTCACCTTCAGGACAGACTGCTTTACCTTCATCCTTAAAGAGCTAGTGTCTCATGGAAAGCAAATTTTCCTCCTAGGCAGCTAGTCAACAAAATGTTATTTGTTCTTAGGCTTTGCACTACTTTTTCTTACTGCTCAGGGCTTCCTTTGAGATTGCTGGGTGGCTGGGATCTGCACTTCCCTTCCTGAATTCCATCTCTGGGGCTCAGCTTTGTCAAGGTTTCCACGTGTGTCTTGCATGGGGCCAGCAGCAGAGTGTCCTGAACTGAGCACCACCTCTAATGGGGAGGTGCTTTTTTTTGGCAGTCTTTGGGAAGCCCGAGGCCCCCACTGCTCTTGTGTGCACCCCTACATAGTGTGTGCACTGTGTAGGCATCCCTGCTGTGTACCAATTTCAAGAATGCTGGTTTTGAGACCACTGATGCTGTACTCTGTTCGATAGTACCAGGTCCCGATAAGATAGAGCTGTGTAAACACATATTTCTGTGTGAAGAGGGAGGATTGGGTTTTATAAAGCTGTAGTGCCATGAGGAGAGCCCCTGAGCCAATGATGTAAATGGGAATGTTAACCAGAGCAGCTGGCATTTATTTCTTCACTGAAGGTGGAAGCAGAGTAGGTCTAATTTGTTTTTAAGGATCACTCATTTCTGAGTGACAGTCCACAGCACAGTCTTGTCCACCCTGATCTTCACAGAAGCAAGAACAGACATAAGCATTTTGGCCCTTACTCTTTTGTTGTTCTGACAGATTTCTACTTGTCCAGAGGTGTTTGCTATAAACCATGCAATGAAAAACCTTCTGTTCTCTTCTAGCGAAGATAGTTTTTTCCCTCTCCCTCTGTCATTACAATGCCTGAAAGCACAAACACAGCTCAGGGTCTGGTTTCATATCCGTTGTGGAGCTCTGCTTTGTTTGTCTTCAAGATTCCAGTGGTAGTGTTTAAATGACCCCCCAACACTTGTTCTTTCGCTTTGAAACTGATTTCTCTCAGCTTGGCAGGTGAAACTCCAAATAGGTATGTCTGGCCCATTCCCTGGAGAGCTTAGAATGGCACCGACTAAAGTGGGAGAAGAGCTGACAGCTTTAAAGCTTTAGAAGTGGTAATAGGAGAGGCATGAGAAGACTTTTATAAGTCACTTTCTCCCACACCATATTATGAAACCAACTAATTCCCATGCAGTGCATGCTCATGAGGCCAACTGCCACTTCCACTGCTGAATCCATGAATAAGTGCTTGCTCTGCACGGAGATGAGTGCCGTTCCCATATGCTGGGTTTTATTTTGTAGACAGAACAGTTGACACACTTTTTGTCTCCAAGATCAGAGTGCAGGGCATGTTTGTGTAAGGACAAATTACACAGGGTAGGTGCCTTTGTGTTTCTTAGTTAGGAACACAAGCTGATATTTCTGCACAGAAGTGAGTGCTTTGGCAGCTGTTTGGTTTCTTTTTTTTAATACAGTGCATCGCATATGCAGGAGAACTAATGTTTATTTGTAATTCACTTAATGAGTGAAGCAGGAGATACACTTACAGGGAGTGAAGATAAATACAGTATTCACAATGCCCTCTGGCATATTCACCGACACTTTGTTCTCTTTGTGAGTAGGGAGAACCCTACTCACATATATGCTCTGTACATGCGAGCGCACACATATGCAGACATTTGATGCATGGCTTTTATTAGTGCATTTGCCATTGATTGATTAGTACTTAGTATTAGTACTTCTTCTATTGATTGATTGCAGATGAAGTGACTATTTGACCTTTAATTATGAGCCTTGCTATTGAAAATGACATTGAGCTATGGCTTCACATAATCCATCTGGAAAGCCCGACATGATGCCATTCCCTGGAGTTCATTCAGTGAGAAGAGGCCTCAAGGAAGTGCAAAGCTATTGGTGTGGCTTATCTAAAAAATACGTGGTTGTTGCTTGCACTTACATAAAAGTTTTAGCCAAGTACAGAACGTTATTTTATTTTTTTGCCGAGAGGGAAATGCTGGCTAGAAGTTACAAGTCCCAAAGTAAAATGAAGGACTGTAAGAAAATGTTTTCACTCGAGTTCTTTTTATTTACTACGTGAAATTGTTGTATCAGAAAAAAAATGGAGTACTGTTACCTATTTCAGCTGCCACAAGTGAAGTGTTAGTACTGTAGCTATGATGATCAGCACATTGATAGAAAACCAAAGCAACGAAAGTAACTCCATCTTATAATAAAATTAGGGTATTGTTTGTGATGTAGAGTACATTTTTATCTCATTCGGATCCATCAGTGTAGCAGTTCTTTCACCATGGGATTTTTAAAGTAATGCAATCGGAGTTTCTGGGCTACAGAATACTTTTCAGGAAAGAATAGAGTTCATTTTGTAAATAAAAGTCAAAGTGCTAACTTCCTTTTGTATTGTTTTAATTTTATTCCAATTTATTTTTAAATACTCAGATTATTACTGTACGAGTACAAAACCGATAGTCTGTATCTGAAGAGTTCTTAAAAGCCTGCTGTGAGGCACAAGCAGATTCACAGACAACTCAGTTGTCTGTGAGTGGATCATCTAGGCTATGGATTAATCAGCCCGTACCTTCCCCTGAGCTGCCCAGCTGCACAATGTGACAGAGCGCATCGTGCTCACATATAGCTACAATCTGCTCTCAACTATCTACAGTTTGCTCATGTTTCCTACAGATACCTCCTTACAAAATTTTTCAGAGGTAAATACTGCTTAATATTCGGTGTGTCTTTTGATTAATCTGGTTTTTCTCCTACACCCGAACTCTGTGAAATGCTGTATTAATCAAACGCAGGCGTTTCTTGTTGTGTGGTGATAATCACTTTTCTACTTTAGATGGAAAATGCCAAAAATATTCTGACTTTTGTTAAGGTAAAAGGTAGATAATTTTGATTTTTAAAAGGAGGCATCTGATAATAATTCTGTAATAGAAAGCAAGACGGTAGAATTGTGTGCATTGCCCTAAGCAAGTATTCAGGCTATAGCCTGTGTATTTTTGAAATGTGGTGGTTTTTCTCAGCTCCTGACAGAGAATTGTCCTCTAAGGCGATTATTCATCAAGGTATTAACTGTGACTAGCTATAAATGTATGAATAATTCCTCTGACTTCTACCTAAAGATGTAGAAAATCATCTTGGTTAATTGCTCTGTGAAAGTTTTCAAGAGTAAGGCTTTTCATTATGTCTTTTTTACTTCCAAAATTTTCCTGAGTGTTGAACCGGAAACATTGCTGTTAGCGTCATGCCATAGTTGGCGTTATTAGAGTTTGAACTGGCGTATTTTCTTACCTGCTACAGACTTGAAAACGATCAGGTTGCTCCTCTGCCTAGAATTGATGGGTGCTGACCCTTGGGGCAGAAAGGAACCTGATGGAAGGAATATGCTCAAAAGAGGTAGGGTCTTGTAGAGGCTGTGTCTGGGCCAGCATGTACCACTCACTACTGCCAGAGAGTTAGAAACTCTCTCACTTCTGCTTCTGAGATCCCTCAGGGCTTAGTGGCTGCTAAAACCTGGAATGAATTTTGATACTGTGATTCTCTGGGCCAAGATGAAACGTTTTCCTCATCTCTTCAATCTTTGCCCAGCATTTGGTTGGAAGGAACAGCAAGTGATTGTCCAGGCTTTTTCCCCTGCTTTGTGATTCACCTTCTCTTTGTTCTCTCTCTGTCCCTGGAAGATGAGAACTGAGGGATTCGTGTTACATGAGATGGTAACAGGAAGAGCAGAAGCACCTGGATCTACTGCACTTCTCTCATATTAGCTTTTTTTGTAGCCCAACTTCAGGGCAGTCTTCTTACCAAACACTACTATCAGTGAAGTTATTACCATGTAATTGGCATATCTTCTTTCTCAGTAGAGCCCAAAGAATTGCTGGGAAATGCTGCTGTTTCCACTACAGCTGCCATATCAAAACATATGGACTGAAGATTTCTGTTATTGGGAATAACATGAATGTTTCCTGCTTGCACAGGCAAATCCACCTGAGATGAGATGCTGGTTTGCATGTATAAGCATTTCTATAATACTAAGGCAGTCACTCACTTGAAGAGGAGATCTTCACAAGAGGTCAAACCGACAGTTTTGAGTAGGCTGTGGTCTCTGGGATAGTCTGTGTCAGAGCATCTCTTTTATTTTCCCTTGCTACTCCCTTTGCTAGATTAGCGGCTGAATTTGATGATCTTAAAGGTCTTTTCCAACCTAAACGAGTCTAAGGTTTATGTGTGTGACTGGGCAAGTACCCCTTTTTTGTTTGCTTCGGACCAGAGCATCCTGAGGGGCTGTGCTGCTGACAGACCAATCTGAAAGTAGGAAATAGCGTAGTCCTGTGAGTTATAGTGGCTTTTGGACACAGTGTACCTGATTCTCCCTTGTTTTTTTTTAGTTGCAAGATTCACAATATTGCATGTGTAATCTATTGCAGTGTACTCAGTCTTGACCTCTCTGTGATTCTGGAAAGGGAAATACTTGAGTAAATTAGGAAATCTCCTTTCTTTTCTGACCTGAAACGTATGTTTCTTTGATTAGACTTAGAATGTAGCAAGAAATTCTGTACCAGCTCCCAGGGCTTCCTTTTCATCTGTATACTCTGCCAGCGGTAGGTTTTTTATTAATATTTAGAAAGTTTGCCTCCAGCAGTACTAAAATGTGCATCAGAGGACAACAGTTGTTTACTGTGTTTGAACTGAAGAATCTCACCCAGGAGATCTCATTCACTTGAAGTTTACATCTCTCAATCTCAACTTGCAGAAAGAGATCGATGAATAACAATTGTCATTTCAGAGTTGCACCTCTCCAATTATTTATTTGGTTGTGTGTCTTCCCAGATATACGTGTAATTGGATCAGACACTAAAAACCAGATTGCAGGTTTCTAATGACAGCAGGCTCATACCTCTGTATAAGAAAAAAAAAAAATAAACACACATATCCGTCTGTAAAATTATAATGACACAAGAGCCTTCCCTCCCCACCAAAACCAGTTAAAGTTAATTTATCTTTAAGAAACTACGTTGTATTCAGTAGACAGCTGACAGGTTACCCTTGGGAAGGACCATGTTTGGACATGACTCAAGATTTTTTTTATTATTTTTTTTTACCTCAAGCTGGCAGAGGCTACAAATGTCACCCATACTAAAGCTGGCAAGTATTGAAGATGATGTTGAATCTCCCTGAGAGAATTTCGTCTACATTTGCTACTCTCAGTGCACCTTCTGGCAGCCAGTCTGAGCTGCTGGCTCCAGACACTTCTAAAACGAGGGGTGCAAAGATGTGAAAAATCAACAGCAGCAGCAAAATTTGGAGCTCTCCTATTACTGGGTAGTCTTGGGAATCTGGAAGAGGGGTCTGCCCCTAAAAGCTGCGCTGACCACTCTTAAGCACATAACCCTATGCAGAGTTTTAGGATAGGACATAGTATCCCTCAGTATGTCTAGGTAGTGAGCTGGTTTTTTCAAAATACTTTCCCAAATGTCTGGAGCATTAAAGCTTTTCTGGCCTCACATCTTCTTTTCTTGGCCACAGAACTCAGATTAAAAGAGAATTAAAGGGAAAATTATGCTAGTATTCCTACCAAATATTTTCTCTTTATTGAAAAGAGATGTTTTCTTGTTTTACCATTTTTAATGAATTTGTGTATTATGTTTCCTTTGCCTCAAGGTTTCAAGAGAACAAAAATATTTTTCCAAAAATCTAATTAAAAGATAGTATGAAACAGTTTGGAGCGTAATCCTTTCCTGCTTTTATTTACAAATATAGTAAGAACAACTATAAAACATGTTTCTAATGGCTTATTTTAGATAATGTGTAAATAAAACCCACATAATCAGAACTTTAATGCTGAGAACCCTTAGCCTCAACTGTGTGAAAAAGACAGTAATGTTCAAGGAAATAATCATATTAATCAAATCTCAGCTTCATGTTTTTAGCACATTTGTCCATTTCTTTGTCTAGAATTCCTTTCATTAGCAGGTCTAACCTGTTTTAAACTTTCCAAAGGTGTTTGCTGCAAGAATTATAGAGAAAGAAAAGAAACGTTTAAATTCCATTTGGTTAAACTTCATAGCTTAGGTATTGCTAGTGAGTTACAAGGAAGAATTTACTCTTTGCCTTGAGTATGTTACGTGTATGAAGAGTGAACTGATATCCAAGCAATACAAAAAGCACTGAAGTGTGAGGATCAGCTTACATGTTTGCCATGCCCGCGTTGCGGTGCCAAATTAAGAATAAGTCATATTCTAAATATGACTTGTGGTGGTTCCATTCATTCTTGAACTCCCTGTTAACTCATTACTACTACCGTATTGTCAGACAGGTGGAGGTGTTGTGGAGTCTAAGGCACTAGTCTTCAGTTCTTCGTGTTAAATGTTTCATTGTTAGCAGCTGGTAAGATTGCCTGTGTTTTCATTAAACATCGCTTCCAATTTAGATGCACCCGTTGAAAACCCAGAAATAGACAAACTGTACTTTCCTTCTCTTCCTCACAGCTTTTACATTTTTATTAACTTAAAACTTTGATAGTATCAAGATGTACTGTTTCCTAGTAACTGTACTTAGATTGCACTTGAACTACTGATTTCTGTGATGAGTATATTGAGCCAGTTACCTAAAGAACAAGCATTAGTGAAGACATTCAAAACATATTGTTTTCTTCTTTTTTTTTCTTCTTGTTAGAGGTATAGCAAAAGAAATATCATATTTTTCATTTATTTCTCTTCCTCCTTCTCCTTCCTTACTTAAATATTAGACCAGTCCAGTCTCTTACAACATAGTGTGGGTCTCAGTGCAGTTCTCACATCCTTGCATAACTATATGGCCAAGGTATGACCATATCACTCTGATTCAGTACAGAGCCTTCCCAAAAAATCTAGTCCTCTGGAGGAGGTAAGTCATTTAAGGCCATGCAAAGGCTTGTTGAATATTCTGGTAAATTATTGTCCTTTCTCAAGGAGAGAGATGAAGGTGAAAATGTTTTTGGAGATCAGGGTCTGTGTAGATCTCTCCGCTGAAATAGGATGGGCCCCTGTTTCGCAGTTTTCTCGTGCAGCTCTTCTAGACTCCCATAACGTCTTAATGGTTCCTTGTAAAACCTGTCCCTCAGATGTTCGTTTTTATGATTTTGTGAGCCTGGTTTTTGCTCTCTGTTACGCTCATCACTGACTTGAAATATGAAAAGATACTGCCAAACAAGATTTTTTTTTTCCCCCGAAAATATTTTAAGCACCATACAGCATATATGTGGGCAAAAAGGCAAAGCGAATGTAGTCTCAACTGCAGCAAACATTGCACATCTTTCTCAGTCAGAAACCAAATTTTATATTGCTTGGAGGCAGTTGTGGTTGTGCTGATGGCAAAAGTTGCATTTCCATGGTAATACAGGGCTTTGTTACCCAAAGTGCCACAAGCCATTGTACCATTGTAAACCATCGTCTAACTACTGGGGATGGAATCTTCCCTTGACACTGCTATTTCCTTCTGGACTAGAGAGTAGCAAAGCTTGTCTATTACTCCGCTCAGGCTTCATTCCTTCGCAGAGTACAAAATGACTGCAAGGTCTAGGATGTCTTGGTTAGCGCTAAGAGCAATAGAAATCTCAGAGTTACAGCTAGAGTGGGGCTGGGAAAGGACTATCACATTTTTCCTCTGAGGAATTTTTGACTTCAGGAAGAGCTTTGGCTTCCTGTTTTAGGCTCAGCTTTAATTTGTCCTCCCTCCAGTTAATGTGATTTCATATTTCCTTCAAGCTGCTTTCTTCTGCTGAAATGAGAATACTCAGTAGCAAGCAAATATTTCTCTTGTTGTGAGTTGTCAGATATCATTCACCTGTTTCCATACCTGAAAGAAACTGGTCCTGAGGGAAAAGCGTTTGACTTCAGTGCATTCTTTGGAGTGGGCATGGATATAGGAGAAAGAATCCTTAACATGTTAATTTCCCAAAAGCATCTTCTCCTATCATATCTCATAACAGCGTCTGAACAAGGGCAAAAACCATCTTCTATCCCAGGCTAGCCTTCACTGAGGATAGACATAGTATATAAACTTCTGTCGCCTCAATTCTAACCATAGCAGTATGATTTGCCTAGGAAGAAATGGAGAAAACCTTAAGAAAGCTTTCAAGCAAGAGATTAGCAGCATCTTGCCATTCTGGTAGCTATGTGCACGAATAACCTTTTTCTAATCCTCTAAACCGGATTTGGTCCAGATTTCACCACCCTTTTCCCACCATGCAGTCACAGGGCTGTGTGCAATACTAGTCTGAAACTTGCCAGTAAAATTTCAGATGCTTGTGTGGCACTGTCTGCAGGGATAAGCTCAAAAAACCCCTGCGCTGTCGACTTAGGAGGGGTTTAATGCAGTATGTGCCCTGATTTACAGGCCTTTTCTCAGTTGAAAAAAAAAAAAAAAGAAAAAAAAGAAATAGCTATTTGACCTACTAATGTTCCCTTCACAACAACCCCTGAGAGGATCCTTCAGAAAGAGAGTAGCATGGAGAGTGTCAGAGAAGCTACAGTCATGCACTTGATTCATTTTGTATAGTGCACTTGAAGGCTACGGCAATTGAGAGTTCTGAGACGTGTGGACGAACAGAAGGGAGAACTGAAAATCCAGAAGCTAAGGTTTTTCTTCAAAGTATTTCCACTGCCCTTTTGTGAGGGTTGTTTGGTGTTCTGATTCCTGAATGTCTGGTGGTTCCATAGCTCTTCGTTTTGCCCCAAACCTTTTTTCCTAAGTAGGAATGCTGCCACTTTTTGTGATTTGAAGTGTGTTTTGGTAATGTAAGCAATGAAGTTTTAGGATAAATCGTTTCTTATGAAGACATTGAAGAGGGAAAACCTATAGAGTGAAGTAAGTAGAGCATCTAGCAATAATTCTACTTTGGATGTGAGAGATAATGGCATGTTTCGGTGGTAATAAAAATGTTCTGTTCAGTTCTCTGAACCCACTGAAATGTGATAGAAAACAGCAAACGATGAAACAGTGCTTTAAGGGGAGCTTACACATTCCGCAAGCATAAAATAAACATATTAAAATAGAAAAACCCTCTGATTTCCAGTACTTATTGTTTTATCACTTCCATCATGGGTATAGGATAAAAGAAAACTCTTACTTGCTTGTTAGAAGAAGAAAGCTCCTACTTGAAGTTCTTACTTGGCAGATGTCAGTTGAAAGCTCGGCTATGGAATATGCTGCAATGTCAAACTCTGTTGGGTAATTTTAGACAAATATGTCATGTGTGACATGGAAATATGGCATGCTGTACATTAGTGATTTCCCAAGTGTTTGGATCAGGTAGTAATGTGCTGAGAAAGTGCTCTTTATCTCTCCACACTGTGTACTTGTATAGCAGTGGGGAAAGGCTTTTGGTAGAAATTACTTTAGTCAGAAAAAGAATCCATTTACAATATGTGCCTTCTAACATCTTTCAGACAATGCATTGTATTAAAGAGGCATTTTTTGATTAATGTTTTATAAACATTTTTCAGCATGACAGCTTAAAGTCCCTGTAAAATTGTAAATGCGTGCATAGTGCTCACTTCCATAAAGTCAAATGCCATCTCATAAAGTCTAGTTGGATCCTGTCAGTGACAGTGACACAGAATCAGTACCTTGGAGCATTAAAATTAATTTGCTTCATTTATATTACTGCAGTGATAGCTAGATGAAAAGAGTCCTATATTTAAATTCTCTTAAAAATACCTTCAAATCTTTTAGGCTTTTTATTATTATTATTTTACAGTTAACTAAATGTAGTGAAGTGCAGCATAATATTTTCATGGGCCTTTTAAGAAGGTGACTACAAAACATGAAAGTAGCCAAGGGGAAAGGGGAGGATGTAGGAGGTTATATCAGGTTCAAAGCTGGAGGAAGGATAAATCACTTTCGGTTGTGCAGGCTACTGGAAAAGCAGTGGCCTTTGACCAGGGCTGATAAATCACAGCCTTGGAGCTAACTTGGAATACCCTGGAGCGATGGAAAGCAAACAGGGCTTCCCTATACCAGACTGTAAGAGCAATCCTCTCACTCTTCCTTGCTGCTGTTGAAGGTCACAAATAAACAGATTTTCTCTTGCAAGCTCTTCCTCAGGTTTGCAAAGCTCTTAACGTGAAATAGGCTGCGTGAGGACGCAAATAGGCAGAAGAATTAAATATACTCCATGTCACAGACCTAACTCGCTTCTCTTGGTTGCAGGACTGTGATTTTAATGCCCCCTGCACTTAGTGGAGCTCAGTGATTTTAGTGGAAGCACCCAAAATTTACACTGCAAGTGAGCCCAATCAAAAGGCTTAGGAAGCAAAGCCAAGCAGGCTAGAAGAATAGGATTGGAGAAGAGGAGGAAAAAGGATGAAGGGAGAAAATGCAAACAGAAAAAGAAAAAGCCTCTGAATACCAGGGCCAAAGAACAAGGAGAAAGGTGGAGACAGGGAAGAACACTGGTAGGAGGTACATAGCCAAACAAGGGAGAAGAGGGAGATTTGGGGGAAAAAGCTGTGAATATCCGTGATCATGTTTGTATGGGATACTTGTGGGCTGATCTGACTGCTTCCTCCCTTCTGCGACAGCTCTCTCTAGTGCTGGTCAGGTGAGGTGCTGTTTTCTCACCCAGCTGGGTACCACATTTCCTCTCTCTTTGGAGGAGGGTAGGATACAACACTGACTTGCACCTGTCACAGTGTTTGGTCAGCTCTGATCCAGGAGTTGGACACGTGTTCACACAAAAAGGCTGTTTAAAAGATTTTGGCAGCTCGGCAGTCTGTTACGGCTCTACTCCGAGCAAAGCTGCTGAATTTGGCACCAAAGCACCAGAGGAGCTCTTTTGTCATTCAGTTCTCATGCTATTGAGTGAGTGAGGGTCTTTGGCAGCAAAGTTGAACCTGAAACTTCGTAAATGCATCAACGTGAGTTGGTGTTTGTGGCATGAGCCTTCAGACCATGCCTGCAGTCTTAAAACTTAAACCGATAATGCCAGTGTTCCTCCTCCAGTGTCAATCAAGATGAAGACGCACAGAAGTCAGTCCAATTACCCTGAAACACAGATAAACATGGTTAATGGCTCTGTGAAAACAAAAGGGAAAAAAAAAGGCATTAGGCATTACTCTTTTTACATCTGAATGCAGCCAGATGGCAAATAAATACCCTAGTAATATTGGAGTATTGGGTGTACTTTGAGGAAACTTAAGACTGAGGTAGTGTTCTGGGTTTCAATATGTGTGATTTGATCCTGTGCAACATTTTGTTTATTTTGGACTCGGTATAGCTGTGATACTCTATTAGCACTGGAAGCCATATGCTGTAAAAGATGAAGAAAAGAGGAGCAGACAGCCCAAAATAAAGATAACCATATCCATTTTGTTTAGCACCTTTATTCCTTGCTATCTATCTGAAAGATTTAAACTCAGTCTCACTCACTTTATTAGTTTTGTTATAGCTGCACCTGTTCATGTCACTACTGTTTCAGTCACTGTTTCTGTTATAGCTTTCCTTGGTGCGAGTTCATAATCTCATCTTGAAAATGCGTTATAGTCTGAGATTCAGCATATACAGCACCAGCCCAGGCATTATAATGTCACTTTTCTTCCTTTGACTGGGATTTGGTTTTCATTTTGTTTGCTATTTTTTTTTTATTTAGCTTCAATTATATGTGTGTGTGTATATACATCTATATATATAGATATATAAGAATGCACTTCGGCTTTTAAGAGATGGTCGAGTAACTATCAAAGTTTGGTTTTCCTAATTAGGAATTTGCATGAGTTTCATACATTTGGAAAACATTAGCAGCCCTACTGATGCTTGCAGTTACTATATATTGCTACGAAAAAGTTCAGACAACATTTTTTTAAAAAAAATAAAACCCAAGCTGCTTTGTTTAGCTTTGTGGTAATATTACTGACACCAAGCGTCTGTGACTGTAGTCCATGGATCTCTATCATGAAATATTTTCTGAGAGAGTTTCATACTGGCAAAATTGGAATTAGAAAAATTGGAAAGTGCATGAAGAGGCAACAGGATTTTCTCTTTCCATTGAACTAATGCTAACCTGCAAAAATAATTATAATTTCTTCTTTTCACCAGTTAGTTTTTCCTGGTAAATAACAGGAACTTTAATTGCACATTAGTAACTTGCAGGAACCTATTGTTGTGACATGTATTTAAACACACTGTGAATTAAGAACCTCTTTCCACCCAGTGATCTAATTATATTGTCACACTAATTGTAGTATTTTGTATTTATATTTGACAACTTTAATTTTCTGTTCCTAGTTTGCTGAAATAGCGTTTCTCTAGAGAATGTACCTTGTAGGCTGGAATTTCTCATCTTTCAGAAAGTGTACAGTAATTTAAAGCATATCTCAGTCACTTTGGATCCATTCTGTTCACATCTCTGCCGTTAGTTTTCTGTGTGATCTTAGGCTAGTCATTTTAGTGTTCTCTGATTCTCTGTAGGAGCCCTGTTCAGCTTACTAAAGTGTTTTTGGATCTATGGATGAAATTGCACTACCAAACCACCAGGTACTGTCTTACGAATGTAAATATAGCATGTTCATAGCCTGGGACTCTAGTTTATTTTTCTATGGTTAGAGAACAGAAAAGAGTCAAGTTGAGACTTGGAAACAGGCAATAAAACCTTCATCTGTTTACAGAAACAGTATGATGGGCATTTGAAGTAAATTATACTTCTTAACACAAATGCCCATTTAATTTCTATCCAAATACTATCTATTCCCAAGCCCCAGAAATGAGTGTTTTTAATAAGTAGCCCTGTTGTGTGATAGGTCTGTGATGTTGTTTTGAAGGTTATTATTATTATATTGAAGTTAAGCATATAAGCCTTTATTTATTTGATCTAATCTTTCCCTGAAAATACCCAGTTAAGGTAAGGCTACTGGCATGGAGATGAGATTGTTAGTGGTGTAATGTGATAAGACTAATCAAAATAATTACAAGAAAAGGCGCTGTGGAAACACCACGAAGATTTCAGCAAACCTGAATGTGTGTCGGCAATAGCGGGGCACTGGTGGAGCGATAATATTCAACAAAAAAAGCATTTCCTCACAGAGGAAGGAGGCAACTTTTATTAAGAGAAAGGGTGTTAAGAACAGGAATTTATCCAAGACATAGAGAAAAGATTATGTAAACATAGCAACTTTGGCTGATCTGAAACATCTCCTAATGGGGGAACGGAGAGCCTGTGGCACAAAGCCCAGCTTTTTGTCATTGCTAAGAAAGGTGACACTCAGATGAGCTCTGTGAAAACTGTGTGTAGTCTGCTTTGCTGCACGGTTAATGCTGGCAGAAGATTCCTAGAGTGACATTTAAGATGAGAGAGAAAATAAGGTATCTTCTTAGGGGGCTCCTGAGGAATCGCAGCTGCTCTTGTTGGTGATTATGCAAATGTCTCATCAAGCAAAGCAGAGAAGGTTGCAAGTTTTGCCCACACCTATGCTTTGTAGAGCATGATAGCAAAGTTCCAAGATTTAAACAGGTAATTTTGAACAATAACATGTTCAAAGTTAAATGTAATTGCTTTAATTAGTGCAAAACTAAACCACATTTAATTTTACATATCACATCATCAAGTGCGGAGATTACACATGGAGTTGTATAACAGAATTAGCACTGCTAAGTTCAAATTCAAGCTCTTAGGAAAAATGGCCCATCTCTAGCTCTTAACACTCATTTCTTCCAGCATCTAATGCATCTTCTGGACTCCAGCTGCTCCCTAACTCTTCATAGGCATGACCACTTCATATTGATCTCTCAATTCACTAAACCTTTTATCTCATACCGTATCTCTTCTGAAACACGCAGGTAGAGCGGAGAGTTTTGCTCTCTAACAGGTGAGCACTCACCTGCAGGGGACCTTGACTGCATGACTCAGTCAAAGCAGGGAAAGGGCATCATTTGGGTACTCACCAACTGGCAGGTTGTGTGTACCTCCTCCAGTGGTTGACAGACCGCAGAGAGGTTTACAAGCGGGAGTCGGGTAAGTTGGATGAAGGACAATCGTGTAAACACAAAACAGAGCACAGAGAGGGGTAGTAGTAAATAAGGAGTACAGAATTATGCTCAGCAACCGAACAGTTGTGCTGTAGCAGAATGTATTTTATACCAAGTCTGCAGCAGGAGTTTGATGGCTGTTAGAACAACAACTGGAGAAGATCTTTTATGGCATTCCCCTGCTCCCTCCTTTCTGCCACAGAAATTTCTTTGCCCTGTATTTTCAAATTCTTGCTGGTTTGTTTGGGTTATTTTTTTCTTTTTGTATAAAACTTCTGAGTCTTTATTTTGTTTCTTTTGGTTGTTTAGGATTTTTTTTGGTGAAATGTCAATGCAACATAAAATGCTTTGCTTTTATCTGAGGCTCAAAGTCTGAGATAAGAGTCTGTCTCCCATTTTTCTGCCTGCAGGGATTCCAATGCTGAAGATCGTATTTGCGGGTTATGAGCACCTGTCCTTAATATCCGTCCCCTTACTCATCTATCATCCTGCTCAGATTCTTCTTGGCAGTCTGTTGGTACCAACAATAAAATCTTGGATGGTTTCTAGGCAAAAGGTAAGAATTGCTGGTTTTGATTTATAATGGAAAGTGTACTATGAGTAAAAAAAATACCTAAATATGTCTTAAACTCCTTAGGTTCCTTCTTTGAGACCCCATGGCAGGAATTTTTCTGTTTCTTCCTTTATGACTACAACAGTCACAGTAGTATCAAATTAAAAATGCTGAACTTTATCCCCCTTGGCTCTGACAAGATTCAAATCTTGAAGTTAGACCTCTGCAGTTAGTTCAATTTATGAATTCATTCAGGTTATGAATTCAGACTATGCCCGATAAGAATGTCTCTCTTTTTAGCTGATAATCACAGCTTTGGATCTCCCTTACAGAGGAGTGACAAAGATCTGTTCACTAGCATGGAAGCTGGGAAAATCAGGTGAAATGAGGGTGCTTTCTGAATTAAATTAAAGCAGGATTAAAACTTTAATTTTTTTTTTTTTTTTCTACTTGGGTCACCCTTTACAATAGCAAGAAGTCTACAAGAGTATGGTGTATCACATTTCCTGCCAAAATTATAGCATGGGATAGCTTGTAGGGTTCTAGACTATAACCTTGAGTTTTTTACATCAACATTGTTTATTCAAATTATGCTTATTTCAGTACAAATTGAAGCTATTGACATCTGACAAGCATTTTATGTGAAATAGTTGCAATGATTTTAGTCAGGTTCCCAGAACAGTAGTAACGACCTTACAGAAAGCTAATGTGTGCAACTAATGTTAAAGTTGTATTAAATGTTCTGAGATAATAAGGATTGAGAAACTGTGGCAACTGAAGCAACCTTTGAGAGCTATTTTAGGTGAAGGATGAGACCTACTGTGGGAAGCCTGATGGCACCAATACCCTGCATTTCCTACTTGTCAGTGGAGAAATATTTTAATTTTTTTTATAACTTCCCTGCTTCCAGTTTCAGCAAAACCCCGAAAGGCTGCTATTTTACTAGCTTCGCTCCACTAAACTCAGCTTGCTAACTCAAATGCCAAAATTCCCCAAATCAGTGATTTTTATGTGGCTCCACTTCTAGTGACCTGAATTGTAAAAGGCAGATTCTCAATTTTTAGGGACTGAGTCCAGAAATCAGACCTTGTTGAGATAAACTTAATTTTAGCGTCTGAAAATGGAGATTTGAGAATCACATAATTTCTCCATCAGTCTGAAAGTGGTGATTTTTGTTGTTTACCAGATATTATCAGGGGAGATTGCAGGTTCTGTAAAGAGAATTCTGTGACATTCCTAGAGAAAGCTAGCCTAGAGGTGACACCACCAGTGACAGAATGATCCCTGCAATGCCTGCCTTCTCTTCAGGATCTGACTGTTCTCTGCTGCCAAGACCAGGAGCGGGGCTCGAGCTCATCCAGACCTCCCTGCTCCTCACCGGGGACTCAGTGGCCTTTGGGGGCTGCTGTCAGTCGCTGCAAGTTAACGCAGCCTTTAAACAGGGTGTCAGAAAAGTCAACCAGTACTGGAGAGATTTGCACTTCACCAGCACTAGTTTCTTATTCATTAAGCGTCAAATAAACCTTCTGTGCTAATCAGACTGTAATGCTGCCGTAGAACCACTTTGGGGGATTGTTGTTCTGTTGCAGCAGTTTCTTCAGTTGGTCTTCTGTATTATTCACAAATGTTATTTTAATTACTCTTTGAAAAAAAATCAATGAGGTTGGGTCTGGTACAGTTATAATAAGTATAATAGAAGTGAATGTTGTGACTGGATAATGGTCTCCCGCTTTGAAAATAAACATGTCATCATCACCCTTGATGTTTATTTTCTATAAACACCTTGGCTTCATTTTGGCATCTCTGTTGCAGGAGGAGACGGTTATCCAGTCACAGTACTCAACTGCGGTGACATTCTTACTTAATTATGATAGTACATGTGATCTGGTTGTATGAAATTGAATTTAAATATTTAGAGGTTCATCTGCACTAAGGTATTTCTAGTTTGTAAATATGGCAGCAGAATCTGCCAAACTACAAAGTTAAAAAATTGTTTCCCCAAACAAAATGTGGAACGATGTCTCTCTCTCTCCAAAGTCTCTTGCTGAATAATATCCAAAAGACTAATCTCAAATGGCTAGATTTAACAATGCTTAAATGCGGGTGTTTCTGAAAGCTGGTGTTTCTGAGGGGAATATAGCCTATTTATTTTTAAACGTTTGGGTTTTTCTAAGGGTTTACATTTGTGCTGGAGTGTTTTTCAAGCAGCGCTTACAAGCTTTAAATGTACGATATTAAAGGTTAATATCTACAATAAGAAGACCCATCAGACATCTCTCAGACTAAAAATTGCTTGTTTAGCCAACCCTCTAGAAATTATTTGTCTCTCACTCAACGTGCAAATGCCAGTCTGTCGGAGCACTTCACCCAAAAGGCTAAAGAAAACAATGATTCTAAATTTCTGGGATTTGTGAATTTCACGTATTTCCCTCTCACTCAAGTCGTTTTGCCCTGTGCAAGAAAGTACTGACCTTTTTTGTCACAGAGCACATGAACAACAGGCATCCTTCACAGTGACCACCTGGGTGTACAGGAGCAGCAGAAAATATAACGCCTTTTAAACCTGTCACATTTGCCTCCTAAGTTAGAGAAGTTGCTCCCTGCCGAACGTGATGACCTGTCATTTGAGTTCAACTTCTGTCACACACTCAGTTGAATAGTTCAGCTACCAGAGTTGGCCAACCCTGGGGTAACACAGAGCTGGACCCTGCTGTAAAATAAAGGCAACTGGTTTCTCTCCTCAGTACAGGTAGACTAGAGCTACAAAGACATCAGGTGTCCTCTGGCATAAGATTGCCTCCGGACTGATGGACGTTAGCTTATTCTTACCTTTTCTCAGAAGGAGAGATATAAACACCAGAGGTGTGTGACATTCACCGCTGCAGCAGTGATTATACCCTGAACAGGCATTGAGCCATATGGAAGGAGGCCAGGGAACACAATGGTGGTGTCAGAAATTTTCTTTACAGTCTTTCACTAAGTGGATCAGAAGCTCTTGTATCTGTGCCACAAGTGGTTTGAGTGCAGTCCAAACAGTTGCTTTCTAAAAGGCATCTGAGACCCACCTCTGCTTCCTTTGCTAGCTGCGTGCCGACTCTTTGCTTAGCCATCCAGAAGCATACGCAGTATTTTGTTGCCCCTTGTAAATAACAATCTTAACTTGTGCTGGTAGTTGTCTTCTAAAAATATTAAAAAATGACTGTTTTGTTTACTGTTTACAGGCACTGAAGTTAACCAGGCAGCCCAAAGCACCGGTGAAGGTATAACTATGGAGATCGCCTGTGTCACAGTGAATGTATATATGTACTATACTGTACACACAGACAATTGAGATGACTGGGTATTTGTGAATGTTGCTTCAGTGCATATTTTATTTTTATATATATATATCTATATTAAAAAGATACCTGTTAAGTGCCTTACAGATGCATTTTTGGCAAAAACATTGTTTCAAGAAGCCGCTTTGTTGGTTACTGCAAGAGGTTGTACAGTATTTTGGAGTCCTTTAGGTTTTATTTTTCTAACTGAGTGAATGGTCATTACTAACAGCTGTTTCTTCCATTGCCCCTGCTCTGAAGCTAGGGCGCACCAGCTGTAAGTCTCTGTTTTAAACTAGCCAAAATGGCCAGAAGCCTATCCTACTGCTGGCTTACCCTGGGGAAGAGCTTTATGAACGTTTTTCTTTGAGATTGACTTGAATTTCTGTGTGACTCTGTTACACTCCCTAGTCATATGACTCTGACATGCCTTTTTCTTCTGAGTTTGTGTATACTCAGCATGGGGCCATCCATTGGATAGAAGCTGAGAAGCATGAATTATTTGCATTTGTTGACACAGTTGTCTAGACATTCCTTCAAAGTTAATGGTTTCTCAAGAAAATTCTTTCAATTCCATTGTATGATATTGTGCCATTGTATATCTTAAATGCCTCATAAGCTTCTTCAAAGAAATGGTCTGGTGCTTGGGTTATGAGTGAAGTATTTGTGTTTGCAGCTAGGAGATCTTTTATAATTTACCCCTTAAGAACATGAATTTTTGGTTTTCATTTTTCTTTTCCTTCCCCTGGTGCAATGCACAGAGATCTGCAGTGACAGAATTTAGGATGCTAATACTGAAACAGAGCCTTTATTGTACTAAACTAAGCTATGTTTTCTATATTGCTGCATTGGTAATGAATAACAGCTTATGAGGACAAGAAAGTTGACAATTATTTTTTTTTTGCCAATTAAAAGGATCCTTACAATAACAGAAATGATATCTTAGCTAATTTGACAATCAGTTGTAACTTTTTTAAAAGTAAAACATTTCTCTGTTTAAAAACTTATACAAAAAAAATACAAAATACTATTTCTAAGAGGAGCATTGAAGAGAAAAGAGCATAGGCATATATTTAAACATATAGCCAGCACTGCATCTTGTCCAGGAGATTAAGATTTCAGAAGCGTACTCTAGTCCAGACTTTGAGGTGTACCCATCTGCCAAAAAAAAAAAAAAAAAAAAGTGCTGGCAATTGTGCATTAAAACATTAAAAGGAATGAAAGAAATAGGTCAAACTGGGATCGATATAAATGCAGAAGTTTCATGCATGTCATTGCAGTGAACGGTGCAAATGCCTGGGAGCAGATCTTTAGCAGATGTAAATTACCACAGCTCTGATAAGGCTGTGGCCATTTGCACAAGCTAAAGATCTTCTGTATGACTACAGGCATGTGAATCTAATATCTTTTTGCCTTACCGAAAAAAAAATGTTTGGTTTATCTAGTCTGTTATTCCTAGTCTGTTATTCCTGTGAACAGCAGGAAAATAATCTGGTACCAATCCTTGGTGCTTTCCCAATGGTCAGTCAGCGCAGGACTGCTCTGTTGCTGTCAGTAGAAGAAACTACAGGGAGCTGACAGCGTCACCTTGGTCAGAATTGTCATCACCAGTAACCAGACCATAAAATGAAGGTACGTGAGGGTGGCAACATGCTGAATTCTTTCATTCCCTGGAGGGGGATCAAGCCCTGCATACTCTGAGGGACGCTGTCCACCACCCGTGTGCCTGCAGGCTGTGCTCTCTTCTGACCGGCCAGTGATGCGAAGGCCAGTGAGCTCACAGTTTTGAGCAGCGCAGCCCTAGATAGCGTGGTTGGATCCCTCGACAGGCAAACATACAAGGCAATTAGAGAGAGCAGCATGCGTGTTCTTGGGCCAAATTCCAAGTTCCTCTTCCTTAAGCATGCTCGCTAGTAGTTGGCTCCATGTGGGAAGACATTCCTTTGTCTGGGCTTAAAAGCCCTGCTTGCAGTGGAGAGTGCAGACTCAGGACAGTTTCTTTTCGTTCTGTTTCCATAAACCTGAACTTCCAGAGTACAGAAGGACTTAATCCCAATCCTACCGAAACTGATGACTCTTTCTATTGATTCTGAATGGCAAAGCAACAGGCCCAGAGAGAGTGCTCAGTTTTTTTTTATGTATAGGAAGAGTTGAAGCATACAGTAACTTACTGTGGTTGTGTCAATGCTAAACAGTCAGAACACTGCAAGTACCCTTACTGAGCTACCTCTACGTACTGAATCTGACTTTCAGTACATCCAACAACTTGCGTATATTCCACTGAACATATCGTCGTTTCTTTTTTATTTTCGTTCTACATTTACAAATATTTCAAACTGGTTTAAGATGGAGTTCTGTTAGAGCCTTTATAAAGTCTTCGTTGGTTGCTTGGGGCAGGCTAAATATTGTGTGTGAGTGTCAGAGATGTTGATCTAAAGGGAATATAAAGCAAAACTGAAATACATATTTTAAATCCATACTTAATGAAACTTAATTATGCGTATCAATTCTGTTATATCTAAAGACTGTGAAGATGTTTGTTTTATGACTTGTTATTATGCCTATATGTCTTTAATAAACAGAATGGTTTTGAATTTCATTTTGTTAATAGGAAAGCAAGATAAAATCACTTATTCTCTAGGTCGACTTTTTACCTCTGTGGCCTTTGTTTTGTTCTTTTGTGGGTAAGCTTTTAAACTGTTTGCTTGTTCTTTAAAAAAAACAATCTGTGAACTGTACAGAAATACTTTATGAACTTGGGGAAAGAAAGTCCTTAGAATACTGCAACTTATCATCAACTGAAAATAATTCATTGTGCTCCACCATTTTTTCAGTAGGGTTAGAACTGTTGTGAATATTTTTAACTTCTTGGCTTTTAATTTATCTGAGATATCTGGTATTGAACATAATCAGACAAAACTAATGGCAAACAAAAATTTTGCCCATGTTAAAACATAGGGGTTGTCTTGATCATCAACACTTCTTATCTTCTGCGTATCTATAACTCCATCTAATGATAGCAGGGGAAAAAAACTGCTAAAACAATACAAGAGCACTTCAGAGGACAAAGGGAATCTTAGCACATTGTGTTGAGTTACTCAAACATTTTATTCTCCTTTTTGTGCGCTAAATAGAGAAGCTTTTGATGACCCCAGTGATTGGTCCAAGATAAATCATTTTTTAATGTAGTTAAAATCAAAACTGTGGTTGTGTTTTTTCTTATAGATCCTTTGGTTAATGCAAATAGGTTATATGACAGAAAAGGCAATCTCAGCAGAAGCTGCACAGTTATGCTTGTTCACAGAGCAGGAGAGTAATCCAGCACCTTGGTTTTACAGAAGTAGTCCCCTACGTTATTCTGGCAGTCAGGGAGAGAGAAGCTGTTAGTTTTATTTGTGTACAGTTTTCTGTGGAAATATCTTGACAGCAGGAGGTTAGAAGGCAAGATGAAATATTGCCTGTCTGCAAGCACATTTATTTATGTGCAAGTGCATACGTGCATAAGAGATGAGCAGTTATATATGTAGAAATCAGTAGAAAGGGCCAAGTCCCTGGTATACATTTTCTTTGCAAGACTGCATATGGGGAAAGAGCTACTTTTTTGATGTTATTCTGACATTAAAAATGAAATTTCAGACACTGAATTGTGTATTGTATTGAATCATAATCTCATACAGAACCTTTACAGCAGACGATCGCAGCATTGCGTTTGTAAACTGTAGGCTATTTTGCACTTAAATAGATGTTGATGCATTTGGGAATTACAACATAGTAAAGGGCTAAATCATAGTTTCTCCATTTTGTTATAATCCAAATGCATTTATATTACTAATATTATAAAGTGCCAGAAACACAGAGTCCCTTGCAAACACGTTAAATAGACAAGAGACTAAATTCTGCCCTTGGTTACACTTGCACATCTCCAGTGAAAGGGTTGTTAAGCTGCAGAGCGCTCTCCCTAGGGAAGCTGTTTGAAAAGCTCTGCCATTGTTCTAACAAAGCTCGGTGATAATGTAGCACAGGATGAGAGTAAATGAAAAGTATTTTACTCTAGATTTCATGTCCTGCCCTTTCCAGCATCTAACAAACCAAATCTCTTTCATCCCTATTTCCATGGCTAGCCCCAATCTCCCAAACCAAAGCTGCAGAACTGTACCAGAACAATGTCACAAGAGGGAGGTTGTCTCCTCTTTGCCATTTTCTTGCTTAAAACCACGTTATCACTTGTGAACATTAGACTGTAACTTCTTTAAGGAGGCATTTTGAATTAGATTCATGAAAGTATTACATGTATGGTTCCTGTAAAATCCTCATTCAACAGAGAGCACCCAGCAGGACAGTAAGTAATTTTCTGGAGCAGTGCGGATGAGGACTGTGTGTCGCGGGTTCGATTCTCGTTCAGTCCTCACGTGTTGCCTGATCTAGTTGAGAGTCGTCCCTGCCCATGACAGGGAGATTGCATTAAAATACCTCTAAGGTCGCTTCCAGCCTAGGCCATTCTATGATTCTATGATAGCTTTAGACTTGTAGGCAGTAGCAGGAAATGCAGGTGTGAGGCATCCCTACAGGCAGGTTTGCTTCATGCTGGTATCTAGAGCTGTAGCAAAGGTCATGAAAGCAGCCTCTAAATTGTTCACTTGCCAGAAAGGTGGAGAGTGAGATCTTCAGTGAGAAGTGAAATTAAATTTGTTAGTGATTAAAAGGACAAGGGAGAGATGTGTTGGAAGCAATTGGTGCCAATGAGGCCTCTCGGCTGCTCCCCTAAGCAAATTGCGGTCTCGATGGAATATCAGCTTCTCAGTCCATCAAATTGCAGTAATCAAGTCTGGAGCTGATGGGAGCATGAGTCACCACAATTTTCTCATCAGCAGAGGCCAAGATTTCAAAATATTTTTAGATGTGTTTCTGCAGAGATTTCTGCCAGCCAGTGACCTCTAGAGTGACAAGAAAATGAGCAGTAGCTGCTTGATGAATCTGCTCCCTGGCACCTACCCTACCGACTGCAGTTTTGGGCAAGGAGGGCAGGTAAATCAGAGGCCTTTGGCGTTGTTATGCAGAAAAGAGCCCCACTGAGTTGATCCTGGCGCCTGTATTTGTTAAGTAACAAAATAACCTCCTAATTCTTAGACTATCTGGTAGGTTCAAATCAACTCCGACGCTGTGTTGCTAGCGCAGACCAGAAGCAGATGCAAGATTAGAAATTGATGGTGATCCCTGCTCGGAGACGCAGCAGATACCCAGCAGCTGCAGCACACAGAAGAGCCTGCGCATCTCTGAAGGATCACGTGCTGGTGCGTACTGTCCTCTCTTTACCTCTGTTCAAAATTGCCACCTGGCACAACCATTTTTCTTCACCTTGTTAAGAAGAAGAAAAAAAGCCTCTTTGGATGGCATCCTCTGTGAGTGGACTCAATCTAGTGCAGTTGTGACAAAATCAAAGGCTTGCAGATGTTACCATGCTGGTGTTAGTTCATCTCTGTAAGATGAAACTGACTATTTATGGTCAGTTTTCTTATGAAGCTGTTCCAGATTCTAAGGGAAATTGGCTTTCTTGAAACGGAAGAAAATGGACTGCCTCTAAGGAAGGCACTTTCATTGGTAAGATTAAAAAAATTACAGAGGTTATTATGTGAGAACTAGCCTTTTGCCAGAAAATAAAATTTAGGAAATAAAATTTGAGAGTCCCATGCCAATAACTGGATATGAAATTCTGTTGACAGAGACTTTTCCAATTCTGTGCTCCCCGTTTCTTAGCATTGTGACTGCAGTCCTTCCCCATCAGCATCTTTTGTCTGTTGCACAACCCATATCCAAGATATTAACAAAATTGTATTCTATTTCCTTGCATCTTCCTCAGGTAGTTTTGCCACTTCTTGTCAACAGTGTTTGATGAAAGAAGTGACAAAATGGGTTTTTTCCCTATCTTCAACCTAAAGTCCCTCGCTCACTTTTTGTTATCACTTCTCTCAGTTAGCTGTCCCTAACTGAACTTGTTAGGGTCGTCATCAAGACTGCTTGGAGAGCATCTGATTTCTGGTAAAGATGCTCTCTTCTTAGAGACCCCATCCTGTGTAGCCTCATGGCAGGATAACTGTGACCGAGAAGCTGGGGCAGCTTTCCAAGACGCTACTTGGGGAAGCAGAAGTCAGCTCTTTGTGCTGAGAGTGAAGGACTTCACCCACGCTAGTTATGGTTCTCGTGTTCTTCATTAGGACTCGCAGCTCCTTTGGATGGAAACACCCACAAGTACGCGGGCCTGCAGCTCGCCTCTGCATCCGTTGTAGTCACTGTTGGTCCGCTGGGCAATCCCATATGGCTGCACGATATGTTTTGCCACGTTCTTCAGCAAATTCTCACTTGTTCTGCCTCATAATAATGTTTTAAATCAGAGAAATTTTGGGAGAACCTCAATATTTTTCTTTATAAAAATGACAAAAGGAAATCTTATTTCAGTGAAATGTTTTAAACCGCTCTTTGTCTGAAAAATTAATTGTAAGTTCCAAACAGTGGCTCAGGGCTAAAAAAAGATACATTGTACAGGATTTGGCTCTGCCCTTTTCCCAAAGCACGCACGCAGTCTTTCAGATACCTCACAGCGAGTTGCCTAAAGTCCCCTTTAGAAAACTGCTACAACATCTGTTTAGGTCCAATTCCCTGATAAATAAAATATATCCCAGAGGCATAATAACGTACTAAAAATAAGAGTATGACACAATTTCAGCCGGTTAATACGATAACTCTATTTGATGCCGCTCACGGAGTGTTAATGTGGGAAGCCTGTATCTTTCCAGCTCGGCTGTCTGTGAGCGTGGCGCGCACATCTCTTCCCCGAGCCGGAGCCAAATCCCACAGCCGCGTCAGCAGCAGCAGCGTGGGAGCAGTGCTTCCCTGGGGGCACTGGGGGATTTTTGCCACCCTGTGCTCGCAAAACTCCTCTCTTTCTAGCCTGCCTCAAATGTAAAAACAGAGCCGAGTTGCAATTCGTGAGATTTCGTGCGAGTCGGCGGAACAGAATAAAAGTGCTGCCGTCTGTGGAGCCTGACTTGTATCGTGGTTCTGATCAGGTAACAGGGATTTGTGATGTGTAACACTAATGTGTAACCTCTGATTATAAAGGCCATAAAGAGCTGTGTGTAGGTGTCACATATCAGTGTTTCTCATTTATAGCATTTATCAGGACAGTGTTTTGAAAGCACAAAAACTCAAATCTTGCTGGCACTGGTGTTTTGGAAGATTTTCGGGTATTTTTGTTGGTGTTTTTTTGTTTTTTAAAGTCAGGTGCATATTACATATATAAAACCAGGATGTATATTAAACCACTATGTTCTATAAATTAATATTTTACGTATCTTTAAGAATGTATTTTGTCTAGCTGTTTTTTTCATTTTAACAGCAAACTCTCTCTACTAAATTCTTCCTGGGTGAATTTTTAGCTCTGATGTATACATAAATATGCTCCAGTGTATTGCAAGCAGCAGTTTTCTATGTTTAAAAAATAAATTGAGTGAGCAGTGTCAATATTATGCAATACTACTGAAAATAAAACAAAATTTAGTCTGTTAAGATGATATAGTGGTATTTTTTGAATAGCTGCTGCTTGGAATGTGCTTGAAATTTTTTTCGGAAGCCCCAATTTAGGAGTTTATTGTCTTGGCAACAAAATGTTTGCTCTGAACAATCCCAGAAGCACAATACATTAGCAGAAGGAAAAGAGTATTTATAGCCAATAATTCAGCTGTTATAAATTATGACTGTGAAGAAAGAGAAAAGGGTTCCTTTTTAAAACTTACTTCTAGATTCTGGCTTCAATGAGGCTGAGTAAGGTAAGTAGTGTTCTTTTGATTAACAGTCAAGCCTCCAGTGGTTTTTGTTTAAAGAAGACTTTATTAAGCTTTTTTTTCTCAAATTCATCTCTTTTTTTTGTTCTGTTTTGGACAGACTTCTAGCTGAAGGAAACTCTCAATGACTTTTTAGCCCATGTTAAATTCCCACTGACAAACAGATAAGAATTAGCATTAATTTGCCCCAGAAAGAACTAACAGGCTTTTCCAAATAAATCAGGCAGATCACCAAGTGTGCTATTCATCTCTTCTGCATGTCATTGCTCAAAAGTCTGGATAGCTGTCCTTCAAAAATCAGTCCTTTGACCTGCAGTGAAAGATTTGAACTGACGATTGTCACGGGCTTTATTTTTGTTTGTTTGTTTGCAGTTCAGAAAACAACGGAGAGCTGGTGAGCGTGGATTCTTAGCTTCTAGGAATTTATTCATTTGTTCCTCCACATTTGGTTGCGTTTGCGTCCTTCGCTTTAGCCCCAGAACGTGCTGGGATGGAAGGGACCTTCAAAGGTCGCCTAGTCCAACCCTCCTGCGGTGAGCAGGGGGCATCTTCAACTAGATGAGGTTGCTCAGAAGCCTGGGCAACCTGTTCCAGCGTCTCAACACCCTCGCTGTAAAAAAATTCTTCCTTAAATGCAGCGTGAACCTCTCTCCCCGCCGCGGTCCCGTCCCGGGGGCGGGGGCCGGGCGCGGCCGCCATCTCCGGGGCAAGACTGACCCCTGGCGGCGGCACCGGGAGCGCCTCTCTCGATCGGTTTTCACCTCTTTATATTAGACTTAAAAAGCAAATATATGCGAGGTGGCGGCCGCGGCCACTGGTCTTCCGCCTTTTCCTCTCGATGCAGACAGCCTAATGTCCCCGGTACCTGGGCTGTCGCTTCCTAATGTGCGTCGGGCTGGCGCTGATGTACAGCCCGGCCGATCTTTTGACTCTCCTTTGAAACAGCGGCACATTTTTCTCAGCAGCGAGTTGCACTTTGACATTAGGAGGTGGCAATCTGTAACGGATATTGCAATCGGAAGATTCAGAGAGACTAGTGGTGATCTTTGTCCTCAGCCGAGTAAGCTGGAGTCTCCCTTCCCTCTTAGGTTTTGTTTAATAGTGGTGCATAACCTTGGGATGTACTAATAATCGTCAGTCAGAGCGCGAGCTGTTCTTTGCAGGCCTGCCCTGCTTGGGGAGGGAGATGTTCCCTAGAACAGCAGTTAATCAGCAAAACACACACTTAAATATACGGTAAAATGTGGTCTGAGACACGGTGCTTCATACATCATATAACAAAAATGCTTTATTGGAGGAGTCACAGACACGCTAATGAGGGAAGAGGGCTGCTGTGACGAGATTTGCCAAGGGGAAATGTTTCGGTGGTGGAGCTCTCCTGGCAGCTCGTGGTCCAAGGGCAGCTGGGACTCCCCAGGTCCTCCTCTGCTCTCCTGTAGGTGATGTGGTACTTTGGAGGAGCTGACAGGAGGAAGGGGAGGGGAAGGAAGGGAGCCCTGCAGGGCTGTCCAGACACGATGATTTTCAGACTGAGACTGAAGACCATGGCAGGGGCTCAGAGAGGGTCCAGCTTGCCAGGAGGAGCGAGAGGGCTGTTCTACTGCTCATCAGATGGGCAGGTCAGGTCGCTGCTTTGTCGTCTGTTTTTGCTGGTAAGCAGCTGTCTTTTTCCAGCTGAGTGTTGCTGGAATTGTTAGAGCATCTCCTCATCTTTTTTACAGGCATTTCTCATTGTTATTTAAATCTAAGTGAATAAGTAATATGTGCATGTGGAGCTCTGCTAAGGACCCGCCTGACGGAGGGGCAAACCCTCAGAGGTGAGGGAGAGGACGGGTCCTTGCTCCTAAGCAAGGCATGAATGTTTTACCCTTCAGGTTCCTGGCTTTGCCTCCCTTGGCTTGTGTGATCTTAAGTAGTTGCAGAAACTGCCAAATAAAGGTGACCAAGCCACCCAGCCGGGTCTCCTGGGGCCTCATCCCATGGTGCCCTGGGGAGGGTGCTGCCTCTGCTGAGAGCCTGAGCTCGCTCGTCCCTGCTGACCATGATAGCCAGGTCCACAGGGCCCTGTGGCTTTGCCTGCAAGTCTTGTCACCCATTTGGGAGCTGACCAAATAGTGCATGTCTGGCTGGTTTTGCTTGCTAGTGACAATTCAACTCATGTCCATGACGAAACCAAGCTTTGGGCCAACTGCGTTGCTTGACGTAACCTCTCCACATTATGCTTAAGTGACACTAACATATTGGAGGGCTGCAATCCTAACTGGAGTTGGGGCAGGAGTCTTTAATAGAGCAGATGCAGCATTTAATGAAACAACATCTTCTCTGAAGCAGAGGGGGAACAGATTTATTATGGAAGGGCTTGATGATGGGCAAAACAAAACTGATTTCAAGTACTGTGGAAAAGCAGCAAGAATTAGCAATGGTGTTACATGCTCTGCATGAAGGACTGATGGATTAGGGGGAAGGGGTTTATATTTTTCTGGAATCACAGTGACAGGAGACAAGAAAATTAATATACAAGTAAGGGCATGATTAACAGGCATGTCCGTAAGCTAGTTATTTCTAAATTTTTATTTTTTTTTCAGTAGTAACAACGATAGCTCAAGCATCACAATGCCATCAGAGGATTTAAGCCATAGGAGTTTTCACTTCCAAAACTGTATTTGATGCCTGTTTGGCTGGTGGGGAGACAGACTTGGGATAAATATGAATCAGCTCACTGTAAACTGCTTTCCACACCTTTGGTCAGTATTTCTGCCCCAAAGCCCTGTCACTTTGCTGAGGGATGGCAGCCCAAGGTGAGCCACAGATACCTGCAGGCTGACCCACGCTAGAGGAACTGAGATTCCCCCAATTCCAGCAGAACACCTGTGACAAATGCAGTCACACACCTAGAGAGTGCACAACTTGTCCCTCCAGGTGCTTTCACTTTTCTCTCCAGTAAATGTTAGACTGACTTGTGTCTTTTCCTAATCCAGACACTTTTTTCTCCTAAATCTCTTCCAAATGTGAGCACAGGTGAATTTCTATACAAGGTGAGTCACTTAAGAATGGAGGGTGTTTGAATGGTTTACCTTTTATTAAATCAATCAGCACTCATGTTTTTAACAGCCTTAAGAAGAGATAAAACCTCCATCCCTCTTGTCATGACAACTACAATAAACGAAACACTGTTCAGAAGTCTAGAAAAAAAACACAAGCACTTTAGGTCTCAGCCAAGTCCACAAAGTAGCAAAACTCATAACTCATTCAAAGGAGCTGTGTCCCTTGGAGCTCACCATTACTGGTTTTACTACTGGTAATACTGGAGCTGCATAAATTTAACAGAAGCAGAGTTTATCAGAAGGCAGAGTGGTGTCGAAGTGTTGCTATACTAATCAAATATCTCTGGTCAGCCTGGCAAGAAGTGGTGCCGGGTCATGGGGAAAGAGCTGAGGAGAGGAAGGTTACAGTTTTTTAGCTATAGCTATAGCAGTCTGGTAACACTAAACCTAGTGAGATAGTGGAAGAGGCCATAGGTATTTGTAATTTATTCATAAACATCTATGCCATCATAAGAAACTTTTTAAAATAATATGTGATAGTTCTTTAAATATTTAAGAGTTTGTTGACCTATTTTCTCTGTTAATTAGGATTTTTTTGGCTGCAATGACTTGAATGCAGTCTGCTTTAGTCGCTACAGAGTTCAGCTATGCTGAGTTACAGAAACCTGATTTTTTTCTAAGGCTCGTGATACAAGAGGGGAATGCCATTCTAAGTGTCTAGAAACCTGTAGACTTCTTAGTGCGTAGTAGAAACCTGTAGACTTCCTCGTGGGTAGTGCTTAAGCTCAACTTACTGAACATAAAACCATTCACCTAGCATCCCTCTGAGTCCTGAAACAAACGTCTCTTCAATTACAGCACTACCCTTGGTTACTCTGCAGTGGAAGGCCCGTGGTGTGGCCACCCTTCTCTTCAAGGTGCAGTGGTTAATATCATCATGCTTATCTCTGCAAGCTGCATTTGTGAGTACACTTTTCTTACTCATTTATTTTGCCCAAGGCTCACTAGAAGTTAACTAGGCCTAGAAGTTAACTTGATAGAAATTTGGCCACGTGTGTAGCACAAAGCATAACGTCACTAATCACAGTATGGTCAGAAAGCACCTCATTCTGAATGCTAATAGCTAATGCTGAATGCTAATACTAACAAGAGATGCCTGCTGTTTATCGTGCCCATCTGTCTCCTCTGAAGTCAATGGCAAGACAAGGGAGGATGTGAGAGCAGAGCTTTGACTGACTGCAAGGCAAGAAGATGGCTGGAGATGGCCGTAGGACTCTCCTGACAGAGGAGGAAGTTGTCACCATGAGGGATGTGTGAGCCATCAGGGTCCTGTCATCACCTGCTGAGCTCAGGGGGGATTGCTGTGGGCTGCAAAATAAACTGCAGCACCAGAGTTTAAGCCTGTCCCCCATTACATCGCTTGAGGATCATCTGAGGCCCTAGAAAAGGACACCAAAAGGTGTGATTTGTGCTTTCTGAAAATTTCTAAAATGTACATCTCGAGGATCATTATCAGCACTGTTTCTGGCTCTTTCAGAGCTGCAGTAAAATAAACCTTTACCCTTGCTGTCGTCACCTCTCCTTAGAAGGTGTCAAGGATCTTCACGTTTTCCAAGGGCTGTTTTAGTGGCCTCCTGCAGAAAAGCAGACAGTTGGAGAGAAGTTTGCACAAACTCCAAGTACAAGGATGTTGTTAACTTTCCACGTAGCCTTTGCTGGAGATCTCCAAAGTGACCTGGGAAGGGTGCTTGTCAGCGCGTGCTTCTGCACAGTGTTACTGACCTGACTTCAAGTAAAAGACTAAGTAAATGCTGGCTGTCAGGCTTCTACAAGCTTCCTCATCAGGTGCAAATGGACAGGAAAGGTTTTCTTCCATTTGCACCTGATGAGGATGCATGTTTCTCCCCAAAAAGCTGGTGTCCGCCACACTCCTGTAGATCAATTCAGCATTCTTTGAATCAATGTTCTCCACTAATGAGTTATTGCTTTTTATTTTCAAAACAAAACTTAAAGTCTACCAGTGAACTTTTTGTCATCTGAGAGACACCAAGTGCACAGAATCAAACGTGTAAGCTCCTAAATGAGAATGGCTGGATTTTTGTCAGGGGTTTCTAGTTCCTAGAAAGAAATACAACACTAGAAATTCTTGCCGAGATTAAACAGGAGACAATACCACGGTGCGGAGGAAGAATTTCTATTTTTGGCTACACCCTTAAGGCAACAGACGGCAACATGTCATGGCTGCAGTGACAGCTAATGAGCAGATATACAACATTAATTGCTGTAAGTGTAACACACGGAGCAGTCTATCAACTTCTATTTTCTTAGCAGCTGTAGCTTAGATACTTTTGACTTACATCTCTGTCTGAACTGGCTGCTTCTGAGTTTGTTCACCTACATGACAGCACAGAGGGGAACTCTACCACCACTTCTGACAACCTATGCAATCCTGGCTATTTTCACCTACACCAGCCACTGCAGCACTTGCTTTTGCCATTGCAGATATTCAGATGATCGTCTTCTTCCCGCTGCTCGAGGGGCTGACCCAGTTGTACTCGGCTTGCACCAGCACGAAGCTGTTCTCCCGGATCTTTCGGAAGTGCATCACCTCCCCATTTTCCCCGACAGTGATAACGTCGGGGTCCGGCTGGCTGAAGGAGACCTCCGTCCGCTTGTGGCAATGCTGGGCACAGACACAGCGCACGGCAGCCACCAGCGCCAGGCCCAGGGCGGCCGTGCAGACCAGGAGGATGCTGAGTTGGGCTGCTAGCAGTCTGATCCCTCTGCCAGGGTCTTCTCCCTTCCCTGGAACAGCAGATTCAGGAGCTGGTCTAGTCACCCATGGCAGGGTATTGCCACCTGCCTCCTCTTCCTCCTCACCCCTGGTGCCTGTCTCTTCTGGCTGTGGTGGTGGCTTTCTTTCCGCCATTTGCTTGGAAGCTGATGACAAATTGCCGGCAGCGTCGGCATCACCAAACCAGGCTGTCGTCACAGAGGTGTCACCTGGGTGAGTGTGTACATGCTGGGCAGAAGGAGATGCTGTCACACCCAGGGAGGTTTTCAAGACGGCCTCGCTCTCAGTACTGGCCTTTGAAAACAAAAACACGATGAGATGTGCAGTGAGGAAAGAGAAGGGGGGCTGATGAAGTTCTCATTAGCTATGTCAGCTCTATATTCCTGACACCCAGGTGTCCCCCTGGCCTTGGAACGATGCTGCTCCATCTCCTAGTTAGTCAGCAACTTTTAAAATATGAAGCAGATTCAGCCCCACTCCATCCATATCAGAATTGCCACAGGAGGAACAAGGCACTGAAAGCTGGTCACAGGGGAGCTAGGCAGAGCAGGTTGAAGGGACAGAGTTGAAGGACACGGGCAAAGAAGAAGGTCACTGCTTGGTCCAAGTAAAGATTTGCAAGTCTGGTTGTGGTGGTATTTCTCACAGGCATCATTTAGCACAGGAAAAAAAAAAAAAAAGACTTGACAGTTCCCACCTTGAATGATACTGAAAGGACAAAGCTTCATGTTTAGGGTCACATCAGACCCACTGGGATTACCTTCTGAGGCTGTGGATTGAACCATGGAGCAGAGGGACCCAGGCGATTTGGGACAGCCTTTGCCATCACTGATTTTGGGGCAGTCACATACAACCTGTGAAGTCTCTCCAAAGCCTGTCTTGCGTCTCAGTCTACACATCCAGTTTGAAACCTGTTGCCTCTCAGTGTTGCTTAACCACCCCTTGTCCTGGGAATGACTGTTTTTGCGTGCTTCTGTTCCTAGGGGCTCTGCCTGGTGCCACGCACCTTATTTTATTTATCACAAGATGACAGCCACTCCATGCCAGTTCCACAGCCCAGGCTTTGCTGCAAATACCATCCAAGACTAGCCATGAAACAATCATACAATTTAGGAGGCCCCCCAATGATTTTTTCCATTCCCACTGTGCACCTGAACTCCCATCCAAAACCTGCGAAACATACTGGAGTTTTTCCTTTGGCTCCACTGAGATCTGGATCTGGCCCTCAGTAGCTGGCACCTCTCCAGCCTGTCCAGCCCAGCAGGCTTTTTCACACATCCATTAATTACACCACAGAAACTCTCTCCCTCTACCATCGTTAGCAATTTCTAAAGCTTGCTGGGAAGATGGTGTGACAGGAGAACAAAGCTGAGGTAGGAGCCCTGGCAAGCAGTGAAGCAGAGTAGGGGAGGGCTAGAGCATCCTTTGTGGAAGACATGGTTTCTGAAGGTGCTAGTAAAATAAAGTAGTAAATAAGACTTTCAGTGGCTGAACTGCAAACTGTAAAGCAGCTGGCTGGCAAAGTTAGGATTGCATATGTATGGGTCACTTGCCCTCAAAACGCAAATACTGTACTGTAAGGATTTACTACAGGATTTAGTACTTTGGGATAGAAAATGGAATTGCCTCTCAAGTCCTTGCCCTATTTCATCTCATTTCACCTTTCCTTTTGTACTTCTCTCCTTTCTTGGCTAATTTCTCAATATTTTCATTTTGTTATGCTCTTCTGGTCTTGCCTCGTGTAATAACTCTCAATTTCCTTTGGTTGCAATCTTCTGTCATTTCTCCACTTCTCTCCATGGCTACGCCAGATGTTCGTGTTACACATTGCTACTTTACTTCTTCTCTGTCCTAAATATTTTTGCCTCATTCTCTGCTGTACGGCCCCTTCCTCTTTTATTTTCTGTGAGATGACTTCTCTTCTTCCTGTGGAATACTGCAACCCATATCCAGTTCTTTATTTTTCTTGTATTTTATTTCTCTCCGTTCCCTGCAAATTGGACTTCACCTGCTAACTCTGTACCCTATGTCTCTAAGTTACCCCCACTTTCCAGCTTCTCTGCTAGTTCCCATCTGAGCATCCTCCTCTCTCCTCTGAAGCCCTGATATTCCTCAGTTTCTCTCCCTCCCCTTTCTCTCCCTGCCTAATTCCTCACATGCACTTCCCAGCTCCCATATCTCCTTCCAAACGTTCAGCCACCCCACCTTACAAAGGCTGCAGTCCTTTTGGACTTTTCTGGCCTTCCTCTCCTGAGGTCACCCCTTCCAGAAAGGTGTTCCCACCCTCTCATCGCATCTGCCAGGTCTTGCTCTTCCAGCTGTCTCCGGTGAGTGCACCCCGCCATGTGGCTAACCCCACCGCCACCACCTCTGCCTTTCTGGTCTATCCAGCCTCAGAAAGCACACGGCTTCCTTGGCTGTCCCAGGGAAGGATGAATTCTTTGACCGCCGGTGAATGTCATGGGTGGTACCTATCCAACACCACTGGAAAGGAACATCTCAGCCCTCCATGGAAATAAAACACGTGTTTCCAGCCAGGTAACATCCATCAGCCTGTAGTCACGTCTACATATGGAAAAGTTATTTTAGCTTGTTTTTACAGTGGGACTCTTAAAAACCTAGTGTCCTGGTTTAACAGAACTAATTCTGTTTAGTGATTTTACTTTTTAGCTCTGTTTCCTCTGAGGGCCTGCACTTTCTGAAGTTAGCAGCATGTTTTTGCAGACAGTGTGTGCTACTGGCAGTGATAGCGCCTGATGTTTGCAGTTACCGCCCAGGGTGGGTGTGCAGAAAGGCTCGTGCTGATACTTGCTCCCATAGTGACCAAGGCCACTGCTGGCTCTTGTGTGCCACGCTGAGGGTGCCAGGAAGTAAAAGGGGTCGCAAGGAAGTGAAAGGTTGCACCTCTGGGGAGGTACAGACAGGACAAGTGACCGACAAGAGTATTCCATTCCACTTATGTCATATTCAGTCTAAAGCTGAGGGATCACGGGGGTTAAGCTCTCTTCTTCAATGGCCAGTTTCTGAGGAGATCTCTGTTCCTCCTTCTGCCTTTCATCCTGATCCTGAGTTCCTGAATCCGCTCCCATATCCAGCTCCCCTGTGCTGCTGAGCCTGAGGCTGTCCTGGTGCCACCTGCTCTGCAGCCTCAGTGGGGATTGCTACTGGGGATGGAGTCAGGTTTGATAACAGTTTTGTCTATATACGTATATAGGTTTTTTCAATTATTATTGTTGTTAAAGCTATTTAGTTTTCCAATCTGTAAGTCTCTTTGCCTCATTCCCTTTCCCTTCCCGTTTGTGGAAGAAGAGAGGTTAGAGAGTGTCTGTCAGCGTTCAGCCGCCACCCAGGCAGCAGGCTCAAAAGGAAAACAAAAAAGAGATATAAAAAACAATTCCCAGTTCCTGTAAAAAAATGAAAACTCTTAACAATCTCAGTGTAGTTTTAGTCACTTATAAGACCTATGCAGGCTACTTGGTGCTGTACTCTAGCAGAGAGGTTTTATCCTCATCTTCCCTTAGACCTTTCTATCTTTGGTGAAGACATCCTCCCCATCCCTGCCGCTTACCTGCCTGTCTTCTTTACACATCAAGCACAAGTGTGGGGTGGCAGCACTGGCAACACTTCCTGATCTAAGGTACAGACAGAGAAAAGGCAGCGTTAGTAAGTGAGACCTGTGGCTGCTGCACCAGGAATCCCTGGGCTTGGCACCGCCAGAGAAGCTCCCCGGAGCAGCCTCAGGATGCACACAGCCAGCACGGGACTGCATTTTTAACAACACCTGATCATTTATTCCTATCCCCATTGTTTTCACCCACAGTATGAAATGTTGCATGAAATATCATGCAGCCCAAACCCTCTAAGACTTCTGAGCAGACATCCTCAAGCGCAGATTTAATAATTTCTTTGAATCTTTTCTTTCTTTTCCCTGGAGAAATAGGTCTGCTGCGTTCACTGTTTTTCTGAATATTTGCACGTGATTTTAGAAAAATATTGTAGCAGTCAATAGTTTTTTTCACATTTTTCAGTCACCTGGCCGGTCCTCCGCTGGGCTGAGCTATGCAACATGGGGCTTTTAGGAGTTTAGGGTTTTCTCCCTGTCACTGTCTGTGTGAAGGATTATTTCTCAAACATTTCAGCAAGCGAACACCCTCTCACCTCACCCCCCAGCCTCAGACGCCTTCCCACTCATCTGCAGGGAAACTAGTGCTATTTTCTTTCCCTAGAAGGGCTGGAGAAATAGCTCTTCCCAGCGCCTACTTTACCCGTTGGAGGTGTCGTAGCTGGATATGTTGTCCTGGGAGAGGAAACCTTGCAAGGCACCCACCGTGCCGGGGTCTTGGGTGGGGAGGGATGGCTCCAGCCCCCTGCTGCTGGACCCGCCGCTCCCGTCGGACACAGCCCATGAAGGCCGAGCCGGCTGCTTCAGCTCAGCAACGGGACGGGCGTCTGACTCAGCGCCGAAATCTGGCTCTGGTGCTGCCGTTGCCACGATGCTGGTGGGGTTGGGGGTGCGCGAGGGGGAGCCAGTGGCAGCCGCGGGAGATGTGGGACCTTGTCCAGCACGGAGACAAAACAAGAAGCAGGGAGAGAGGAGGAGAAGAAGTCTATTGTCTTCGGTTTGTTTATTTCCAATCCCGCTCGACGTTAATGTTTGCCAGGAAGGATCGTAATAGTGGCACTTCTTTATTTTAATGTCACTTAATTTTAAGTGGGAACCCAGATGGATAGCAAAGCAGCAAAGCCTGCTGCCCAAATCGTGGTCGAGTAAGATAATTAAAACTCAGTCTTGGTGCCACGCCAAAAATGCTGAGGAGCACATCTGATTTGAGTGTAAGTAAATTCCTGGAGGATTTTACTGACCAAAAGCTGCATTAATACAACTAAATATATACCTAAAGGGTAATACTAATATATAAATGTATTCCTTTATTTAGAGACCATTGCTAATTGTGCTTACTTGTCTTCAGGAACTGATATTTTAGGTAAAGCATATTTTAGGGCTTGCACTGAAATCATAAGATCTGGCAACCCTTTTTGTTGTTCTTGTACCCTCCTCAGAACTGGCTCCATCACCTCGAATGCTGACCCATGCCCTCTCTTTAAGGAGTTCTCCATGGCCATCACCAAGCTTCCCGATGGCCACAGGAGTTAAATGGGTCCCTCCAGGTTTTTTTGGGCCCCTTGTGTTCAATGCTTTCCTGGAATAAGATGTAAAACTACTCTGTGGGAAGCAGTCAGTAAAAAAAAAATGTACCTCTGCTCACTGTACCTGTGGGATGTGGGTTAGCTGGTCCCTGAAAGGCTGCGGGGGTCATGGCTTCGGGCTTCTTGCTGCTGCCAGAAAGTGTTTTGTTTTGCCCTCGCTGAGCCACGATAGCAGATTCAATCTTTGTCCAGTAAACAAAGTATGACTGGACTACGGAGATGCTGTTAAAACATAATTAGGCAAGAATTTACTGGCTCTGCAGCATTAATAAAACATCTGACGAGCTAATCACAAGGACTGCTTTAATCCAAAGACAGAAGCGACACAGAAGTATTTTAAAGGATTAGCCCATCACGCGTTTTGTATTACAAACAAAAGATACCAGGTCCCATAAGAAAGATGCAGGTTGAAGAATCACCACTCATAATTAAGATCAGCCAAAAAAAAAAATCTGTGGGAACTTAAATTTAAAAAAACTCAAACAACACCAAACAAGAAGCTCTATTATATTCGCTCTGTTGATAGAAGTACATTCAGAAAACTTGGACTACTTCTGCTTATAATCTTCCGTAGGCAGGGAAACAACAGTGGTATTTACTAATTAAAACAAGTCAATGTAACTTGTACAAACAGCAGAATAGGTAGAGGGGAAAAAACCTCTCTCTTCTCAGCCCTCTGATATTTAAGCCTGCTTAACCCTCTTCTTTTCTTGTCAGGTCCCAAATCTGCACTGGCTAACCTTTAACTGTTCACCTAGAGAGCTGTATTTGAGCTGGAGATTTTGGGAGAATTTCAGCTCAGATTGCTCAGCTGCTTCTGAGAATTAGTTAAGGGGAAACAAACCCAGACTTTCTTGTGCTGGGTGACACGAGGCATTTTTAAGCCTAACAAGGAGTTTTTCCAGATGCTGTGATAAGCAGAAAAGGGAGAGGCTATCAGAAGTCAGCTTGGAGGGTTGTTGGATTTGGGTTGGGTTTATTAGACTACTTGAGTTTTATGGTTTTTTAATAATATTGCCCAGTCTAGAACAATGGGCAAAACTTGGAAATGCCAAGTGGCAATACTTCTGTTTCAATGAATTTGTGTTGAATCATAATATGATGCACAAGCCATGGCACACACCAGGACTCTTATGTTTTGGGGAGCAGCCAAGGATCTGGACAAACAGCTTCTAAGTGGCTTTGTAAAGTCAAAACGTAACAATTTAATCTCTTCCAAAATGAAAAGTCACTCTGCTTCCTCTAAGGCAGCCAGTTGGAAGATGTTTAACTTCATTCCAAATCAGAACAAAAATACTTAGTCATTCAGGACTTTGGTGCAAAATAGAGATGTCAAATTTTGACCCAGTGCCCACTCTCTCTGTCTACTGTGAATAATTCTGTTTGTATTTAACTTTTTGGAAAAAAAAAATCTTATTTTTAATTATTTTTAAAGAAGTGATATACAAGATTATCTTGTAGGCAGTGAAGTTCTATGGGCTGTGTTATTTAGAAAGACAGGCGACATGATCACATTTCTGTCTTGATGCCTTAATACTTCCATTTCATAAGTGCTTAAGCTGTCATCTTCCAGTGTATTTATTTTGAGAAAATGGTGACCATATAAATAAAAAGCAGCACTACCCAGCAGATATGAATCGTGATTTATGTACCCGCTGAGATACTGTCGGAGCATTTGATAAGTATTTAGCTATATGGAGTTCAAGATAGATAAACCACTGTGCTGAACAAGTACAATGGAAAAATAAAACCAAGCCCATGACTAAGAAGACACAAACTGTAGTTAGGAACCAGCACTTTCTTACAAGAACTTGATGTCTCCAATGGGTTGGTCAGGTGCTTTCCATACAAAGGACAGGTTTCTCTTCAGTGACTTGTCTGTGTGGGTGACAGTGTCACCATCTTCAAAACAAGTCAGCAGCTTGGACCCGGGAGGGATGAAGACAAATGTGCCAGCAATTTCATCGTTAGACACTTTGCGAGCTTGAAGCAAAAAGCCCATGAAATCCAGGGTGCTCCTCACTGTTACTGCAAGATAAAACACGGAGCACAAAGGCATTGGTCTCATAGTTATGGGGTGAGTTGTTTGCAGTGGAGTTTCCAGCAGCAGCACTGAAACCATAAGAAAACCCTGTGCAACAACAACTGGTTTTGTCCTCATGGTCTGTCTCAGACATGCAGGATGCCGGAGGCCAGGCTTCACCGTTGACTTTGCAGTGTGTAATTTACTTGAGTCTTCTTTCCCCTGGCCTTGGTTATAAGCTACTTGGTTATAACCTCACTGCCTGAGGCAGTATGTAGCCATTTTTAAGGACAGAGGTTTAGGTACCACCCTGTACATGTGCAAAAGCTTGGGCTCTGCCCTCAGAAGGGTTTTATTTTGCACGGGGATGAGCGGGCAAGCGGCCAGGCTGGGAAGCAGCGTCTCTCAGCTGTGTCTGCATCTGCCCCAGGAGTGGCAATGCTGGAGATGGGGCTTGCTGCCTAGCCCTACCTGGGTTCTCTCATGAGTGGGGTAGCTCACTTGAAGCCATTATCCCTCTTCCCATCCCTCACAACAATTGATACCACCACTTGAGATTAGTTATTGTGCTCTTTTTTTAGATGCAGGAATGAGAAGCTGTTCCTTACCTGGAACCTTGCCACCTGGGACATAGAAGGACATGTTGGTGTGGAGAGTGACATAGTTGTTGCCGGAGCTGTGCAGCTGCACTCTCAGGTGCCTGGGCATCATGTCTGTGCAGGCAGAAAGGCTCGCGCCGTGCGAGAAGGCGGCGGCGTAGGACACCAAGCACAGGGTTGTGCATGCCCAGCCAGCAATGGTGATGTAGGCTCTCCTGTTGTACTCCATCCTACATTGGAAAGCAATGGGCAAGTTCATGCCAAACAGTTGCTTGGGCAGCCTATGAGCCTGTCTAGTGCTTTTGAGTTAGCTGAGCTCCAGAGCTGCCCTTCTCACGGCCTTTAAGCGAGAGAGATTAAATGAACTTTGTAATCCACAGCATTTCGCATTTTGAAGTAAATTGTTGAGGCTGGGAGGGGAGAGGACCTGGAAGAAGACGTGTTTCTTCCAAAGTCACCCATGGAGGGGAGCAGCTGGGAGGAGATTTGCTCTAAAAACTCTTGTGGCATTTAGGAGGAGGAGAAAGCTCTGTACAACCCCACTCAGCACCCTCCACCATTCCAAGCCCAGATGATCACTAGGACGAAAAGTCTCCCCTCAGACTTGCAGAGCTGCTCCAAGGCCCCATCCCTCGTGGGGCTGCTGTCTTTCCCTGCTCACCAGTGCAGAGTCCGGGCCCGCAGGGATGGTACATGGTGGCTGCCCCTCACCTGCAGAACAACAAGGCATAAAAGGTGCCAGAAGCATTTTAGCTTGTCCCTCTCAGTCAGGACTTGCCATTGCTGACGAGATGGCAGAGATGCTGTCTTTGAAGTCAGCATTGGAAGCCTGAGATAAACAGGCAGCTGTTTCAGCTAATGCCAAGATTTGTCCTTATTGTCCAATTTTTGATCCAAGCAAGTGTTTTTCTCAACATGGTTGAAGTTCAATATTTGATATGCACTGTCTTTTGTAGCTCTCAGCTTTGGTGGCTGGCACAAAACACGTTTCCAGATCAGCTGGGGTATTGTGTTATGCAGATTTTTTTTTCAGAATGCACTTTTGAAAGCGAAGCTGAAGAACGAATGCAGTGTTTATTGTAATGGATATCATAAGGCAGGTAGTCCTGCTTTTAATCTAGTGCTTTCTAACATCTTTTCAACATGCAGATTTTCCTGGTTTAGATTTCATTATGCTAGTTAATAAATAGATGTAAATAAATAAGAGGAAACCAGAGTCTGAGGAGCTCTAGTTCACACCTGTCTCTAGCACTTCTGAAACTTGCCGGCTGACTGAAAATCCACCACTTCACATGAAATACTTTGTGCCCAGCCTGAAGCAGGGAGCGGGTGGATGCAGTCTTTCACAGTGGAGTATCGTCCCTCTCCCCCCAGTTACGGGCCAGAAAATGCTTGCGGGAGTCACAGGAGCCTTCGCTACATATCCCTTTTAGGCACACTTAAACCTCCGTTGCCAGATACGATTTCTTTCGAGAGCTCACAAAGGTACCCCTGAGCAGTGCCTCTTTCCCTCAGCCATTTCCCAGGTTGAGACATCGTTTCCCATCTGTCCCCCAGCCACCCACTGCCTGTGCCCCTCACTGCCCAGGGACAAGGCTGTGCTCCCCAGGGCTCCTCAGGCTGGGTCTCTCGGTGCCGCGGTCGCTTACCTCGGGACACGTACACCGCCGGGCTCGCTGCTGCCACTGCCCTCCCGGCCTGCCAGAGATCCATCCTTTCAGGGACCTTCTTCCCTTTCTCCTCTAATGGGAAGCGCAGCAGCTGTTACTGCTAATACCCACCACCTACGGCAGCTCTCTGCCAGCGCCCAAATCCTGCCTTAATCATATTAGTTTTCTTCACATCCCACCCACTTTTTCTTTTTTTTTTTTTTTTTTTTAAATCTCCAGGCTTCTGTAGTGAAAACAAAGGCAACTAGCAGGGGGAGCAGCAGCAAGCTGTGGGGTTTGTGTGGGACACCCTGGGAGTCCTTTGCAGAGGTGCAGAGGAATCAGACTCTTTCTTGCCCCGTTACCCTCCCCACACTCCCCCCCCCACTTCACGCTCAAACTTTACAAAGCAAAGCCACATCAGCTCCCTCTCTCTTGTGACACCCAAGCAGTGTGCCCTTGTCTCTCACACTTACATGGGAGTTATTTGGGCAGTAAAAGAAGACTTTAGCTAGAAAGTCCGGGAAGATGCATCCCACAGGCCAGCCCTGCCAGGAAGAGCCATCAATACCCCATAGAACCAGCACAAGAAACTAAACATTTGGTCCGTGCGACTGTTCCCTGGCACAGGAGCTGCATTTAATCCAGGCTGTCACCTCTGCTCCTTGTCCGAGCTACACTGCAGCCGTGACAGTGCCTGGCTGTGGAAATGATCCTCTCCCTGGGCTTCCCAGCTTCCCCTTGGATCCACCTCCTCCCTGCAGGCTGCTCTGATGATCAGGACTCTCAGATGACCCTGGCCACTGTCACTAGGCTTGCCCTGCTCCCTGCCAGAGCACTCTTGCTCGCAACAAATGGAAGTCAGGGTCCAATTTCTTGTCATCACTAGAGCTACCATCAGGAGATAGTGAACAAACTGCTGGCAGCTTGCAGGCCTGAGTTGGGCTAGAGAAATGGAGTAGCAACCCCATAAGCTGCCCAGCTTTTCTTCAGCCAGCAGACCCTTAAGAGCCAGTGTCAGATGTCTCATGGGGCTGGCCCTGTGGTGCAGGAAAGTGATTAAAGATGGAGAGGCAAAAAAGCGCTTGGTGCCCTTTAGTCCTGCTCTTCCTTGGATAAGTGCATGTCTGATGGCTCAACAAGTTCAGGACGGTGCTTAGGCCACTCTCCCTGCAGGACATCACAAAGCTCTATCCTGTCCCATGGCTAAAGGAGGTACACCAGCACATAGGAGACACCACTGCCTTTTGTCTCCAGCAGTGGCTATATTTGATCTTGCTAGGGATCTGAGCAGTGTGGGAGTCTGTCCAGAGTGGGCATGTGCTCAGGGTGGCCCCCAAAAACTGGAAGCAGGCTTGCAGACACCTCACTTATTAGAGCTGTTCCCATCAGCCTGTTCTACAGCCTGTCCTTTGGAAGTGAAACGAGATGTTGGGCTGGTGCTGAGGCACTGCTGCTGATGGCCCAGTTCTTAGCTGTTTAACCAGTTTAAAAGTATGGGAACTGGTGGTACTGGGGTCCCAGCAACCTGCTCTTCTCTGCATTTGAAAGAGGCCTTATAGTCAGGGAATTTCAAGATATAATGCAAGTTCTCTTTCGTCAGCGGAAGCAGAGAGTAGTTCAGGGGAAGGGAGAAAGAGTTTTAAATTGTTGCGTCTGTTCTAGTTTGTAATTGTCCACACTTTATATGCAAAAGAGAGTACCTTTACGTTATATTAATGACTAATCCTTTCCTGAAACCAGCTGGTCTCTTACAACTTTTGCTTATTAACTCATTCCTAAGCTAAACTATCCCTTGCTTGTAATTCCAGTGTAATAACACAGCAGCTCCAGACCTCTGACAATCTGCAGGGGAAATGCCAGACACATTGCAGCTGCTCTGGCACAAGTGGCTGGGTCTGAAAACAGGATTCTGGGTAAGTGTAAGTAAAAGTGAGTAAGTCTTTGCATCCCAGCATGGTGTTACAGCATCACATGATCTTCTTCAGCTGCTGCTGTGCATTGGGCATACATTTTCATTATGCCAGCCCCAGTGAGGACAATTTCTCCACTGGCTTCCCCCTGAAAAAGAGGGAAAAGCACTTGCTTCCAAAGCTGGTGACAGTCTCTGGGCAGGACTGCCGGGGCTGGGAGGGAAGGTTGTACAGAGCTGCACGGTGCTGCCTGGACGGAGCATTAATTGCTGGGCTGATCTGAATTACAGCCTTAGTGCAGCATTCATCCTTGCTGCCTGCTCTCAAGCAGAGGAGCTCAGTGGCTTCAAAGCCGTGCTCAAGCCGAGTGTCACAACCATCTCCTCCTTAAAGATGGAAAAAGCCTGTCACAGTCATTACTGTGACACACACCAGCAGCCTCGAACCCCACGGTCGAGTGCCAAGTGACAGGCAGATGTTTCCAATAAGAAATACAGCCCTCTCCATAGCTCCTGGTTGCATCACCCACTAGGACAGCATTGCCTCAGCCTTCTCTGGCCAGAGCTTTGACCTGCTGGAGTCACTTGAGCTCAGTCAGGCTCTGCGTATCACTCTGACGATGAGGCCCAGACAGACACAAAAAGACCACGTGGCACTGCTGTGACTGGAGAGAGGTTTGCCTTTTTCCTGTCATAAATTTCTTTGCTAGTAGGAAGCTGGCAAGGAGAAGGGGACATAAGACAACTTACACCCTGCCTATTGTTTTCTCAGCAGCATTCGTGTAGTGGATTTGTAGAAGAAAAAAAAAAACACCCACGGTTGATATTTTAAAATAGCTCTAGGGAAAACAGTGCATGCTCTCTAATAGCTTGATAATTAGGATATACTATAAACCATACAACTTGAAATCTCATCTACGAAATGCAGAGAAGGATTATAAAAAAAAGTAACATTCCTGGCTCTTTGATGCAGAAACTTTCTCCTTCTTGTAGATTGCTTCTACATCTCCACGTTGCTGGGGCATAACAAAGGCAGCAGATGTGGAGTAAGTGCATTGGAAATCAGCACGTAATACGGGCATGGATGCAAGTAACCCAGAGCTGACACTCAAGCAAGCTGGTTGCTTCATTGACAGGTTGAGAAATACTTTACTGCTGCAACATAAGATTATAGTGAATTAGAAGTCCTTCCTGGTCAGCTAGTGGCCTGAGTCCTGTGAACAAAGTTTGGGAGTGGTTAGAGAAGAGTGAGCAGGTTGACCAGGCAGAGAGCTTGAAGGTGGCAACAGTTGAGTCCAGACCACAAGGAATTAATCATTAAACCAACAAAGCTGGCAGTACCATCTCATTTAAGAATACTTCAGGTCATCTTTAAAACAAAGAGCTGTGGCCAACCACGAGAAGAGCAGTTAAAAACCCACAGTAGGAGAGCAGTAAAACCCCATGATAGTCCCACCAGGAAAATGGAGAACAATGCCTGCTAACTGGCATCTCAAGGGTGACCTGAGCATGTCTGTGGCTGTATGTTTGAGGAGACCAGGGAAAAAAAGATGTTTCTCTGATGTCTACTTATGCGGCAAGTTGGCAGAAGTACCAGGAGATCCTTCCATTTCTATCCAGTTGACTATTCTTGCTATTCTTCACACATACTAGAGTGTGACAAGCGGATTCAAACGTTACTGCTGGGAATTAACTGACACATACACTCCCTCCCTCCCCCCCCCATATAATATGTAACGTGAGCTCCCTTCTCTTACAAGTTCAGCCTAAAAAAACCCAAACCAACTCTTTATTTGGTCACTACTACAACCTAGACAGCTGTTCTGTGCTGGAGGAGGGGGTTGAGGAGAGAGAGATGGTGTGGAGCTCTTTCTGGATCTCAGATAAGAAAGACCCAGAAACAGCTAGTTTGATGACTGCTTTAATAAAACAGAATAAGACAGTAATACAGACAGCAAGTGAATTGTACATCCCTTCAGACACTGGACATGCCATATTCACACGGCATTGGATGGAGCCCAGATGGATTTTTCCCATGGTGTGCTGCACAGAACAGATGCAAACCCATCCGTAGAGAGCAGCTCTCTCCTTTCATCACTTCAGCTACTTTAGAATTTCCTAACAAGAAAACAACCCCCTTTCTAAAGGCTGTTCTCATGAGAACTTGTTGCTGCTCTGTTAGATAAAGGCAAGGTCAGGCAGGTGGTGCAATTCCAATACTGAGTGGGAGCTGCTTGTGAGCTCTGCCATCGCGATGAGCTGGTGAAGGTGCCCTGCAGCCACAGGGTCTTTGCATCCCAGTGGAAACCTGAAAGCCACCCCGCAGCTGCTGTGTCGATCACTGACTTCTCCTAAATGTTCAAAGGTCCCTCAGTCAGGATCAATAGAGCAGCTCAGGAAAAGCCTCCTCCTGGCCTATTTCTCAGCCTTGGACAACAGTCTGGGACAAGGATCTGAGACTTTGAAACTGCTGGCTCCACCAGCTGCTTGCTTTCAAAACTGACACAGGGCTGAAGCCATCCAGAGGCATGGGTTGGCATATCAAAGGTCAGGCATGGTATTGGTACCATCAGGCAAAAAAACATTTGAAGGCCATTGCTTTGCAAACACTTTCTTGACTACCATGAACAATGCAGCTGAACCCTGCAGCCAAGGGGCACAACTGGTTTTCAAGAGCTGGGTAAGAGCCTTACTGGGCAAGTCACACCCAGAAGGGTTCTAGGTAGTTGTTTTGTCACTGTAACATCATGAAAAAGATAGAAAGAACTCAGATAAATAATGTTCAGAGTGCTTTGTGTTAGACTCCCTTTGGACGAGGAACCAGGTAGCAACTAATTGTGAAACTGAGTGGTCATCAGTGTATACCTTTAAAGCAAAACTCGCCCAGCATGCTCTGCTTCTTTATAGAGGGGAAGTTCAAGGCACTGCAGTCCTTAGGTGTGACCTGGCTCCTGGTTGCTGCATCACACAGTGAGTATTTACCACCTTCTTCTACTTCCAGACTTGCTTTCTCTAGCCACTGCAGGATATGCTGCGCTGCTGCTCCCAGCCAGGCTTTTGTTTAAGGAGGTGTGGCTTAGTTTGGCTTTTCAGGTGCAAGAAACTTAAGACTGGATGTGGTGATGTAGTAAATCCAGAGTTACTGCTCTTCTAGGATCTGTCTGTGGACTGGAAGGGGCTGGGGTAGGGTAGTCGTTGAATGGCCTTGGTTTAATGAAGTAAACTCGTTGGCTGAAAGTACTATTGTATGTGACTGCAGCTTTAGTCTTTGAAATTCAATGAAATGTTGTTTATTAGTTTTGGATTACTTAATTTTGGATGCATTCTTCTCAGACAAACTTTTAAGTTGCTCAAGGAATGTTTCATTTTCAGTCCTGATCTAGATGAGCTTGATTCACAAGCAAAACCATTTTATACGCAGGTACTGTGGCAAGAACATTAGGATGTAGTAAATGAGGTAACTTGGAACACCAGTAACTAACAGAGTCTTTTGTGTGTGAAGATATATTGCATTTCTAAGAGTGTATTTGTATCTCCTAATTTTCAACTCTTAAGAGTTTGTGAAACACACGGTTCTATACTGACGTATACATATGTATGTAGGGGGATGCCTCACCTTAGAACTTAAGTTTTTCTTAGCTGACTGCAGAAGTTATGTTATAAATTGGTGTAAGTATTCATGTAAAACTGAGCTAGACTTACTCATTGGTCTTTGATTATCTGGGAGCGTTGTTGCAAGATGTAAACAAACAATTTCTGTCTCTGTTGCCTGCACAGATGTTCCTCCTCCTAACACATAGCCCATGGTACAAGCTTTTAATGTATTTGTTCTCCTTTCTGGATAGCATATGAAGAGAATGTACAGATGGTGCAAGGTCGGCGGCAAGTGAATGGGAGAAAAAGTGAACTGTCTGAAGAGGATACATAAGGCACGTTTACAACAGCTTTTACATTCCTAGTCTCTTGTCAGGAGAACTTTTGGATATGTTAAAACTTTTTTATTGAAAAAGTTCAGTAGTGATGCAGGAAAAAAGGTAACTGCAAGCTGAGGTAGGGTGGGGGATACAATGGCAGGTGAAGCAACTCCTAGCTGTGCTGGCATCCCGAGAGCTTTTCACCTGTGTGACTGACATCCTCAACTGGCACAGAGCTTTCTTCTCACCCTTAGGGCTTTTCTTCTGTTTGATTCAATTCTTTCCCCACCCTTAACAGTTGAATTATGGATTTAACAGTGACAAGTTGTGGGTGGGTGTTTGGTTTTTTTTTTGCATAGCTGAACTCTTTACCTGATAGCTCTTATTAGATTGGCATTTAAAGCTGACTGTGTTTTCCTAAAAGGACTCATCATCATCGTCATCAAAACATTAGCATTTCCCTTTCCAAAATCAGTTAAACTATTGTTTTGCTGTCAATACAAGGCTGTGATTTGTAATTACTCTGTGCCTGCTTACCTTCCAAAGAGTGTTTCCCCACTGTTAGCACAATTAAACAAGCTGCTGCTTTGAATTAGTCTTGCAGCACTATTACATACTTGTCTTTTTATTTTATTTTTTTTCTGTACAGTGGGAGAAAGCAATGCTTTGAAACAAAAACATTCAGAAAGTTTACACTGGTTTACATTTATTTAAAAAAAAATATTTAAACACTTTTCTGTTTCACTTGTGTATTATTAACTACAAAACAAATAGGGCTCATCACTTGGAAGAGGTTCACAAGTACAAAACAGCCTCCTGGTATCTTCACATCCTCCTCTTCTGTGTACTTATGTACAATACTGTGAAAAAAACAGAGACACTTGTAAGAAGGCCCTAGTAAATAATGTGCAGAAGCCTATTTATTTAAAACATCTTATTTCCGTGGCTTGTAAAACAACAGTGTAATGAAATTTGTTCAGCATGAACAAAGTCAGGAAACTTTTAAGTCCAGGTTTCAAGAAAACCTATCAAATTTACACACTATGTATTATGTGGGTCTAGCATTTATTATATTCCTAGCCAAACGACACTCCCAGCAGATGCAAGCTGAACAGAGGGACAATAAAGCCAGATACCCTGCACCGTTACTGAGAGGAGCGTGTGAGGGTTTCCAAGCAGCAGAGTTATAGGTGTCAGACAAAAGCTGGAAATCACAAGCATTTTAGGCAAAACTAACTATTATCTACGAAGTAGCAGAGCTCTTCCGACCTTTGTGCCTGGTAATATCCCCTGAACAGACCCAGGCACAACACGAAACTGCACTGTGCTTCAAAACCTGGGAAGTCTCAAGTTCTCTGCTCAGCCTCTTCTTGAGCCTCCTGCCTCTCATCCATTTGTTTTTAACTTTTATAATAGATTCTTATTTCCATAATTGATTCTCCAGCTGCAATGTCACTGCACTCCTTAGCATAATGATCCAAATTCCTTGCAAAAAATCATTTAGCCTCATTCAAGGATTATTCCTCCTCTTAAAGCACTCTTTCACACTGGTGACACATTCTCATTGCAACATGGGATTCAGTTCTTCTTTCTTTTTATTCCCTTCCTCCTTACTGTCTTCCATTTCTCTCCCAAGTAACTTAGTAAAACTCTGCTTCATTTACCTTCTCTGTCAGTCTCTTCACATCTGACTTGTGTACCTCTTCTATTTTTAGATATTATTCTCCCTGGTATGTCCTCATATTTACAGCCTCACTGATAACAGAGTCATTTCGGGAGCCTGAGATTGTCCTTGAAGTGCACTAAAATCCACCTACTGCCCTGGAATACTCAAAGGCTCAACAGTAAGACACAAGTGATTTTTCTTGCCTGGTGGTAAAACCTTTACTCATTAAGAGGAAAAGAGCCTTCAGTACTAATGAACAGCATCATTCAGGTCTGGACAACTGCATCATAAGATGGTATTAGTGTCATCAATATCCATACCGTATCATAAATTTATGCAGTAGTTTGCTTAGCAAAACACAAGCTTCTACAGAGCAGAGGCCATCTAAGCAGGCAGCAAGTGTGAAAGGGTAAATCTTCAAATGACAGAAAATAAGCTCTAGGAAGGCTACAAAAGAGCGTGCTTCTTGAAATGTACTTCAGGCTCAGAGACAAAAAGAGCTGCAGAAAAGCACAGACACTGAAAAGTGAAACTTTAAAAAGTAAATATTATAAGGCTTCCAAGAAAGCCTAAAACTAACAGAGGCAGCTTGCTTACATCTCGGACACTCCTCAAATTCAGAAGCAATTATAAAAACACAATCTTCTAATGAGCAATAACGTAAAGAGGAGTTACCATTATTTCCTCGGATAAATGCATCCCCGTATTTGTTCTTTAATTGTCCGTTTACATATTCTTCGGTCTGTTCCAGAGCTATGTTCATATAGCCATCCAGGCAAGCCAGGACACCTGAAGACAGTGACAGTTTGGAAGTGAATCAGCTTAAACTTATTTTAAAATAAACAAAAATGCATTGTGTTTGAATAGTACTGAAACCTGCAAGTTTATAACAAACTAAAAGCCCAAGCTTGGCCAGATGAGTCAGTAGATCAGAGTTTAATTCTTCACAGAATTAAGCTGGAAGTGAGGAACCCCAGGCACTCTAGCAGCAATTGATTTAAGAGTGCATGTGTGGGATTTCAAGATTTCCACTTTGAAAGTTGAAGTTGTCCCTTCTCACCTGCGTTTTAAGCCAAACACCTGAGAAGAACCTGTGACTTCAAATGTAACTGGATGACATAAGGACAAGGCTAGGTAAATTGAGTTTTCATCAAAACTTGTGAAGGCTACAGCTCAAAACCAACCCTTTTAACATAGGACACCATACACACTTTTTCATATTTATCTTCATGCTTACAGATCTAGAACAACACTGGCTGCAAGTCTCTGTTTTGATGTAAACAAAATTCTACATCATTTTCAACAGGCAAAGCATTTTCAAACGACTGTGAAATCTTCCCACAGAAATTAAATTACGCTGTTTAATGCAATTCAAGGAAAAAAAAAACTCTGCCATTAGAAATATTAGATGTTCTTTTCATCTGGAAAATATGCATTTGAGTAGCACTGATTTTAGACAAGTATTTACATTCTCACTTCTCACAGCCCCTGTTGAAGGCTGTACCTTGTTCACACAGTATTTCCTATGTGCTGGCAGCGTAACGGCTTTGTTCTTTCATTCAAAATCACTCCTCTGCACCTACACCCACCCTTAAGATCAGAACCACGGCCATCCTCAAATTTAACTCACCTGATCAACAGACAGACTATTCATCCAAGGAAATGAATGTGGGTATTAACAGACATAAAGAGTTGCTCAGAGAACATAATTGGAGTTGTTAATTGTGCACATAAAACAACTTGTAAAAAACTGTATTATTTATCTCCATTTTGCATGAGTGTTTCCCTGACTTCACCCTTGCACACAGGGACAATAGTACTACAATATTTTTTTTTCCTCCGTTTGAAAAACATCTAGTTTATCTACCTGGCATTATAACTTGAAACATAGTGTTTTGGCTGTACTTGATGAGGGAGGGAAAACTCCAGTCTGAGAATCCTCCTCTAGGACATGTTCTCATTTTTCAGAAGTGTTACTGTAATATCTTCCATAAAATATTCACGTTTTCCTGCCAACTTGTAGTGGCTTGAGATTTTCCTTGATGTTTCTCTTTTTCCTCTGTTTCCACACAAATAGGAAAACTTGACTGCTCAGAAAGTGTTAGTAACTGCCCCAAAAAAGCCAAACCAAGAGTCAGAACTGTTTTTCACTCTGTTAATCCTGAGTACTTCACATATTAACAGAAAACAAAATGTTTGTCCAAAATTAAAATTGGATGTTGTGGATTGCCTTACGTTGCCACTCAGTATGCCACAAATGTGGTATTTTCAAACTCATTTGTTCCTAGAGTGCACTCGTGGTTAATTCTCTTCCTCCTTTTTGTGTGTGTTTACTCCTAGGCCACTAATGACATTAAATATTGTCACTGCCTATCCTGCCTAGTATTTTACCTGTTTTATCTATATGTAGAGATGTTTCAATGTACATATATATCTCTACACATAGAAATCATACCTATTAATTTACCTTCCCAGGGCTTCTTCCCTTAGACATGTTTAGCACTTGGCAGCAAATTAAGACATTTTATAGTTAAATATCAACACTTGTATTAGGCCAAGTTTATGCATTTGGTGGCTCGGAGGGTGGAGGTACAGTCCTAAAATTAGCAACACAGCCTAGAGGAAGAATCTAGGTGGATTTGCAAGAAATGCTGGCTTTTTTATTGTTTGGCTTTTACAAATGCTGGTCAAATGACCCTCAGAAAACAAACTGAGTGCATGTTTTTTCAAATGAGAACAAGTTTTTAACTGCGGGATCACATCAAGTGGCAAGGCAGGAGAGCAGAGGGAAATGAAGTGAGGTGGAAAAAATCCAGTAACCAAAAAGGGTGTTAAAAGGAACTATGGCTCTATTCTTGCTAGGTCTGACTGTACACATGCTAAACTAGTTTTGTTGAGAGGAAAGCTGAGCAGTTGATGGGCAGCACTTACAAATGAATGTTACCAAGCAGAAGGTACCAGTGTTCTCAAAGAAAATGGTAAGTGCATCCAAAAACCAAAGCTAGTTTGGCCCTGCCTTGCATGAACACTTAGGTAAATACTGGTTTGTTTTAAATGACTTGTAATGAGCTCTTGCTATATTCCCTTGCAAGAAAGAATTTACAGAGGCCAAAGACCAATGAGAAGCAGTGAAGTTGTTAAGCCAGCAGCCCCACCGGAAGGGATAAGGTGGCACTGCTTGCTCTGTCAGTGAACAATAACAATTTAAAACTGTCTACTATGACTTCTTGTCACAGCACAAACAAGTCTCTTCTCACAAGTGCCAAGCTGAACCAATTGAATTAAACCTATCTGAAGCAGTGATTTGTAGCGGAACCATAATGTTTAAAACATTCCAGAATAAAACATCTAAGTTGTATGCAACAGGAGATATGTGACAGTTTTGATTGAGTTTTGATATTACTAAAAAATCTGGACAAGTTTGACAGCCTTAACCTAACAAGAGTACGACCAGGCCATTTCACTGAACAGAGAAATTTAATTTACTGGTTAAAAACCTATAATCCTACCTAGAGTGCAAGAAAGTATACAGATAGGCTTAAGAGTTCTGGAATAAAAGTGCTGGACTATGTTAAAATAAACTGGGCATACAGAAGCAAAAGCCACACTAGGTTTTCTCCTGTCTCCTGTAGCTCTGTGAGTCTTGATCCAACATGTGTCTAGGCAGTTGTTTAATCAAGAGTGTAAATAATTCTTTCATCCCTCATGTAAGAGTAGGCTTGTTACTGATGGCACTGTTTGCTCTTTGAAGCTTTTTCTGGACCAAGATCTATGCTAGGAGTTGGAGAACAGGAAGGTGAAGAAAAATATAGTTCCAACAAGGGTTGCTATCAGAGCACTGAGAAGGGGACTGCCTGGCCATTTCAGCCAATCTTTAAAAATATCAGTTTAGAAACTTGGAATCATCCAAAGACTCCAGTCTAACCATCTGTGACCAAGGATACTAATGACTCAGGTAAGTAATTCTAATCTCACCATTAACCTTCTTTTCAGCAGTTTTTCCAGAGTTGATTTTCTATTTTTCAATGTTACCATTCTGAGATCTATATTCACATACTCCAAGATTCTGGATCATGCTGTTTTGCTTTTCAAAATCAATGCAGCTGTTCCAGCCTCCCCAAACAATGACCTTATTCAGCGTGAGAAAGAGATGGAGAACTCACCTCGGTAATCAACTCCAGAATTTAATTTTACAACAACTGGCCTTCCAATGATTTGTTTTAGAAAGTCGCTTGGGGTTTGCTTCCGTAGACTCATCTTGATCTCTGGTAAGCTGGGAAAAGAAGTAAGAGAAAACATTTAGGTAAGCAACATGCTTGCACATGGTCTTTAAACACTCAGTAGAGATATGCAGTCCCTTGATGCTTAATATTTTCAGGACAAAATATCAAAGGAGATAAAGGCAAAACCTTAAGTGTATAGATAGAGCTCCTAGAGCCACAGCATTAAGTCCCCCCTTTGGCATTTTTAGACTTCTGCAATTACTAATAAGAAACCTTGTTTGACACACTTTGCATCTTGTAAACTTCCAATGGAGGCAAGGACCTCACCTTTCTCCATAACACCTTTTACTAAAATGGTTTTATTGGAATTAGAGAGCTAAGCCATCATAAGTGGGTGGAGGGAGAAGCCAGTACATGCTCTATACACAAAAGTCTGTGCTGGAAGAGCAAGAGAAGGATTTTTGATCTCTGCTCATAAAAATGAGCAAAAAAATACATCCTGGAGGATGCTTCCAAATTATTCGGTTAAGTTGGACTAAGTTTAGAATTAAGGCTTGTGATTTAACTTGTAAATAGACCTGAAGGAATGCTGTGATTTTTAAAAATGGTGCAGCAAAAACACCCCCAGTTTGGTAGAGAACTGCTTAACTTTTGCTTTAATGTCACTTGGCCAGAGCTGTTCTGCATTTTAAACCCATGGCCGTAAACGATGCTGACGCTGACACCTCATAGAGTGCCCACTTTTTGTAGCTTGCTTCCTGGGGCAAATCGCAACGAGCTGTTCCAGCTGTGCCATAGACCCCTCACCTTTTTTTTTTCTACCAACACCACAAAGTGCTGCAGCACTTTATAACCAAAGACTTCCTAGAAAACTGGCACGTTCTGAACCACTGGTGCTACCCAGCCCCATCACCCAAGGTAAACACGTAGAGCTATAAGGATGATTAAGGGATTTGAACATCTCTCCTATGAGGAGAGACTGAGAGAACTGGGGCTGTTTAGTCTCGAAAGGAGACGGCTGAGAGGGGACCTTATTAACGTATATAAATATCTGAGGGGTGGGTGTCAAGGGGAAGGAGACAATCTCTTCTCAGTGGTGACCAGCATTAGAACAAGGAACAACAAGTTTAAGCTAGAACATAGGAAGTTCCACCTCAACATGAGGAGAAACTTCTTTACTGTGAGGGTGACGGGCACAGGCTGCCCAGAGAGGTTGTGGAGTCTCCTTCTCTGGAGACTTTCAAAACCCGCCTGGACGCGTTCCTGTGTGGCTGCCCTGGGGGATCCTGCTCTGGCAGGGGGGTTGGACTAGATGGTCTCTAGAGGTCCCTTCCAACCCCCGACATTCTACGATTCTATGAAACACGCTCGTTTTACGCGCTGCGCGCTCGAAACCGCCTTAAAAGGGCGCGAAACGCGTTTTGAACAAACGTCCCTGACAGAAAACCCGCGGGCGACAATAAGCTTAAAAAAAAAACCGGTTGCTTCGGGTAAAACCAGAAGCAACGGCTGCAACGGCCGACACTAACGGCCGCCCGCGCGCCTGCCGGGCGCGGCTGACGGCGGGTGCACATCACCCCCACCACCACCACTCCCCCCCGCCCCGCCTCCTCACACGGGAGTCCCCCGGTGCCCTTCCCGCGGCCCCGGCGCTGGGTTCGCTGGGGTGCCCTCAGGGGCCTGGGCCCGTCCCGCACTCACCCGCCGCCTCCTGCGCCCCTTTCCCGGCGCCGGCCGATCCGCCGCGCTCGCGCCCAACCGGCTCCGCCCCCCGCGCTACGGCGCGGCGGCGGGGACAACAGTCAGCGCCCGGCGCGAAAACGCGCGGGGCAGGGCCTGTGGGGCGGGCGGGGCGGCCCCCCGGCGGGAAGGCGAGGGGCGGGGCTGCTCCGCCCGGTGTGCTCCGGCCCCGGCGAGAGGTTCTCGCTGGTGCCCGGTCTCCCGGTTTCTTCAGGGAGGTTATTCTTATTTTTATTTTTTTTTTTTCGGAAAATAATGTCGCATCCGTTGCTTCCCGGTTCGTAATTCTATTCTGCCATAAAGCGATCCTATTAATTCTAAACCGATATTGATTTTTATGGGTTTTGTCAGAGAAACACACGATCGCCTTGCTGTCACTGTGGGCGTACACACCAGGGCTGGGTACGAAAGTGTTGCCAAGTTCACTGTACATTTGAATTAGTAAATGTAGAAGCGAGTACATATATATTTTTTCTTTTTTTTCAAGTGTCACCTGGAAAGCACACAGTGTAACAGGCTGAACATCTGTCATCTTCTCCTCATCTTCTCACCCATCTTTTACCCTTTCCCCCAGCTACCACCTAATTCTATAAAACACTTTTTACTTGTTTACCTTTTTTTTTTTTTTTTAAAAAAAAAGGGATTCAGAGCCATGAAGGTAGTTAATCAGCTGTGAAAGATTCTGGACTGGATTTTTTTTTTCCCCCCTCCATTATTAATTTAGTATCTTGGTGAAACTCTTAAAAAAGAAAAAGTACTGTGGCTTTTCAGATTTATAGGCTCTCCTACTTCCAGAGCTGTTTTACCTTCTGGTTTTGAACACGGACCCAGTAACATTTTTTTTTTTTCCCCGCAAATCTTAGACTAAAATGCTTTAAGAGGCAAGATCTGCGAACCTGACCTAGTGCACCTGATTGTCCCAGAGTTCAAGCACAGGCACGGCCAGGAAAGTTGGGCCATGTTGTGCCCGTGTTTCCAGGCAACCATCGAGTTAATCAGGAGCATCCAACTGTGCTTGATTATATCTAGTACTTGAAGCAGAAAAGGAACGTAAAATAGTTACTCTGGGGAGCAGGCTTGCAAAGTTTTATTTGGCTGCTTGGCTTCAGTGTGTCATATTTTGATAAGGGAATATTCTGGGTTTTGTTGCCATCAATCTCCATGATAAAGACTGAACAAATATATTTTTTTCATGCCTGATCTGGTAAATTTTCCTGACAATTTTGCAAATCCAGCTAGGGACATTTTACAGTTTGGGAGTCTTCCTCTTTATTTTGTTTCCTAAGTTGGTCTTTATAGCTTGTATTTTGTATTTTTTTTGCTAGCCATCAGAACCTGCTGAGCTATTTTGCCTTCTGCTCAACAGGCTGCCTTCTAGCTAGCTTAGGCATATACTTAGTTACAGTTTCTATGTGTGTTTGTTGTTGCATATCAGTCAACAAAACCCTTCTACTTTCCTTCCTCATACCCTGTTAACCTCACAAACATCTATTGTGCATCACAGGCATTGAGATTGGCAAGTTTTCCATCCTTAGCTCCCCTCTTCCATGGTTTGAGATCAGGTCATGAACCCAAACCTTAGGATATTTTCCTTGGCTTGCAGAGGTCCTGTGTGCTGTTCTTAGTGGTAAATTAACCTTCGTGCAGGAAGGCATATGTGGCTGAGCACTTTGGTGTAGTGCAGTTCACACTTGGGAAGACAATTCCCATCTTGTACATTCAGGAAGATTATGTCATCACATCTGCTATTAGGCAACCTAAAGAATGTGTTATTTCCTGAGTGACAAAAAGTCAATGAACTCAGAAAGGTGGTCTTCAAAGGATTTAATTCACATTCAGTGGACTCCTTAAAGATTTCCAAGCTTCAAGAGTGAAAATAAAATTAAGATGTCATTGGCTAATTATTTTCTTTTGTTTGTTTGTAATCTAGATGAAAAAAGATTTTGATCTAAAACATTGCCTACCTTGCTATCAATAGATTCTTTTAAATCCTATAATGCTTTACTCTTTCATAGTGTGCTATGACAGAGCTTTTTCAGCTGTATAACTCATGGAAATCAGAGAGATGCTGCCCTTGCATTTTAATCAGGATGAACTTGAAAGGTGAACATTGTAAGTGGTAGAAATTATTTATAATTTGGTAATAAAAGTTTATGTCTAACACTCCAAATTTCATACATCTGCTATGTGCTGGCCTTGAGATATAGAACAATTGCAATTGCCTTTACATTTGGCCTTAGATGAAAGGTCATAAATTACAATGATAGAGTTCGTAGTCCTTCCCAGCTCACAAAATTTCCATATTAACATCTTCACCTCAAACATAAATGGTTACAAAGAAAAGAGTTGTGTTGGCCTTTGTCAACTGAACTTAATGATGGAAGTCGATGGATCGTGTACTATTGCTAGCTTGAAGAGAAAGCATCGCGGAATCTTTGTTCAGACGACCTAATTAAAACTTTACAGTTAACTTTAGAAATGAAATGGAATTAGACAGTCTCTCTTTTTCTCTCTTTAATGCAATAAAAAAACACTTCAAAGTTAGGAAGGTTTTTCCTCTCCCAGCTAGTTGAAATGAAAGCATTTCCATAGAGAGAGGTGACTGTATACCAGAATGTGTGAAAAGGAGTGTCCAATTTTTCTATTTCTTGTGAAATGCACACCATTTATGTAAGTTAAATGCAAAAGAAAACAATCTAGATGATAAAAGAATGTCGGTGGCAGATTTTAAATTCAGCCTAAATAATCCCCTGCTACAACCAGCAGATGAAAAAGAGAAGGCGTATCCAACAGTCCTCACCTGAAAGTTGTGTCAGAGAGGACAAATGCATTCCAGCCACAATCACAGCATACCCCATGATTTTAACAATCAGTTTTGGTGCCTTCTTAGATTAGAGTTTAAAAAAGGAAAAAAAAAATAAAATTATGCAATAAAATAAGAGACCAAGAACAAGTTCCAAATCCAGGGAAATTTTTCTTGTGCGCAGCCTCTGAGAGTGTGGGGGCAGAACAAGATGTCAGCCTCCATAAAATAGTGTTGAGGTGGAGAAATTCTGCGGTTCAAGATTAGCACTGTTACTGCAGGGTTTTCTGAGGGCCCTGAAGTAAATATGATAGTACATTTCTGGGGTTTGAGAGGTGGAAGGTGAGATTCTGCTCCCACTGAAGCCAGTGGAAGTTTTGCTAATTATTCTCTGTACTAAGAATACTTCTATAAATTATTGAAAATACACCTGAAATCTGAAAACAAATCCTTCTCGATGAGCTGGTTCCAAAAGTATAACTGTCAGACTGGTGGTTGTTACAGCTTGCTTTTAGAAACTTCTTAGCCATGAATGTGGGCTTCTGAACAATCAGTTAGCCCACCGGCCTGATCCAAAACCTCTCCAGTGGATTCAGGATAAGACTCTAGGCTGCAGATCCTTTCCATCCACTTTGAATCAAGAGAACACCGTATGGGCTTTCTCCATAGCTATCACATGGCATTCCTAAGGAACAAGCTCATGACAAGAAAGTTTTTGCAACCCATGTGGATTCTCTGCTTTTTGGTCCTGTAACAACTCCTGAGCCAGAAAAACGGGGGTTAGTTTCTCCCTTATTGCCCAGGCTGTTGTCTGGTAGCAAGCTAGTGGGCACGATTTGCTGAGGGCTCTGTGTCTCGCTTTGCATTGTCAGTGGAGGTGCTGTGAGCGGAGAATAGATCGGTGCTGGATTTGTGCTTTGACACAGGACTGCTGAAGCTGACCTTGCAACTCTCTTGGAGTTGGCGTGACCTCCATGCTCTCTGTCCCTTTTGTTCTCCTTCTGGAGCTGTGTTCTTTCGCTATGATTTGTGCTTCTTAGAAGTCATCTTCTGATGCCCTGAGGGTGAGGAATAGAGCACGAAGGAATCAAAAGGTGCAGGAAGAACCAACAGAAAGGAAGTATTAGAACCTCTCTCCTTTTCCTCTACAGCAAACATCCTGGTAAACAGGGAGCTGTCAGCAGGTCTTCAGGGAGCTGGGGAGAATAATGTGAGAACTTGGTCCAAGGCTTTCTCTCTGTTTCCTAGACTTTCAGGTCTGCAGAGAAGAAAGGGAAGATCCTCAGAAGCTTTTGGAGTTCACTTAACTCCCTTTGAGTTCCTGGGAGTGCTCTTCTTGGCTTCTCCAAGGGGCAAGCTTTTTCATGAACTGTAAGAGGCTTGATGTCCCTCTTTGCATGCATTTGGATGGGAGAGTTCAAGCCTGTCAGTGTTTGACTGATAAGTCTATCTGTGCTTATATGGTAAAAGATCAAAGATTTTTCTTCTCCTTAAATGAAGGTTTAGTTAGCCAACATTATTCTCTGTGCTATGCTAAGATCATCAGAACTGCTGATTCCCAGCCATGTTTTCAATTAAAAAGTTAATGCATTTTTAAATTGGACTGTAATCAAAAAATATTGGGTTTGTGCTACAGATTGTAGATAGAAGAGCCTAATAAAATTCTGTCTTCTTCAAGTTCTTTCATTGCTCACTACTTTGGGCATTCATGTCCTCCTGTACGGGTTAAGTGATACGAAGACTTTTTATCACATGTTTATCTCTCCTACTTTCTGTCCAGTTATTAAAATATATTTTGACAAATCATGTGAAAATTGTGCTTTCTATTAAGTAAAGGCTGGAAGCTCCACTTGATTCTTTTCTGCAACACTCAGCTAGATTCTATCCAAAATATGATGGAATTGGACACAGCCTTTTGTGTTTAGACTTTCTAAAATATTTACATCGAAGAAACACACGTTCTTTATTTTTTCGAGTGTGGAGTATCAATTCCAGATGACATTTCAATGTAAACTTTTCCATAACCAGCTTGATGATGCTAATTCAGTACTTTGCTTTCAAAACTCTGGTGTCAAGTTTAAGCACAGACACAAGCTGAAGTGCTTTCTTTAGTTTGACCAGCTGGTGTAAAGCATCCGCAAGGTTAGTTCCCAGCTCTCCAGAAATGCTTCTGACGCAGGCCTGGGGATATGAAATAAACGTGAGGCAGCTCTAATTTGCAGTGTGGTAAAAACAATCCATACTGTGTTCTGAAATTCAATGAGGAAGGAAGATTTAAAAGTGTTCTGCCACCTCTCTGTCCCTCTCTGACCCTTTCCACTTAAGGATCCAGCTGATGCTCCAGGGAAGAAGCATCATCTGACTCATAGGACAATTAAGTCTCCTTTTGGGAAGTGATTGGATCTGCCATCACCTGACTTCTTCTGGCCATTCTGCATTTTTTCCATTTGTCTGACCCTCCACAGGTATTTCATATAGAGGGAAAATTTGTATTTGCCCCTCCTCAGAAAGCTCCCGAGAGCCTTTCCATGAATATGAGCAAGCGGCAGATTAAGGATCAAGCCTAAAATAAATTGAGCAGGTTTTTTCTCCATTCACATATTTCAGTCTTCTAGAAATTGTAAGATATAAGCCTGAACCCAGCAGTGCTACTTCATTTTATGGAGCAGCTAGCACGGTTTAAGTAATAGTTGTAATAGTAGCAAATTGAGTTTTATTGACACAGACTGCAACACTATATAAAGAAGCACAGATAACTGTGAAATTCAAAGCATTTGCTGACATGTACCAAAAAAAATTACTGGAAAATCTGGACGTGAAAAAAAAATATCAAGTTTCAAGCTCTGGACTTAAAAATCTTTGGTTTTGTTGCTCTTGTATATTTGTACAGTGTGCAGAACCCCCTTAGATGTTACTGAAATGCATATAAAGAAATAAAGTTTTAGAGAAAAAAGAAGTATACAAATATTGTTTGGTTTGCCTACACGTGGAGCACCTTCCCGGATATTAGCCAGACTGGAAGGCATGTGTGGAGGCTACCAAGGCAATGTTTCCTCTGCTGATACATGTTACTGTGGTGAGGATACTGGAAATAAGGAAAAATGGTGTTTGTTTTAACTCGCAATACCTGGCTTCTTATATGCCTCTGCAAGAGGCTTCCAGAGTGACCTTGGGTGAATCACATCCTCAGTGGCTCAGTGCCCACATTCAATTAACAGAAATTTTATTAGATTGAAAAAGCTATTTTTATTAGTGTAAATTATTTTTGAATTGAAAGTAAAATAGGGAAGATATATGTAGAAAAAAATCTCAGGTATTCCTAGTTTCAGTAATTTTAAACATAAATATTTAATCTACTGTTAATCCAGGAAGTGAAACAATTAGGTATTTAAAACAATGGAGATTGTGGTATAATCACTCTGTTCTTTCTATGCCTTTACTAACTGGAGAACTCAATTTCTTTAGAAATAAAAAGTGATTTAATGTCAATGTTAGGTTACACCTAGAGCATTTGTGAGCTGGTATTTTCCTGTGGCTGCAATTCTCGGCCATTGACTACAAAATCATTTTTTTCTGAGGTGAAGGCAACAAAGCAAAATGTCATTATCTTGTAACATAACAAAAATAGGTAAAATTAAAGCAGAGGGCCAGAAACTGTATATATGCAAGATAAACGGTTTTGTTAGGAATAGAGAAAAAGCATAAAGTTTCATATTAAGTCACAAATTAATTTTTAACTGAGTACATTATACAGCTCTCTTGTCTTTTTAGCTTTATTGTAGTTTCAGTGGGTGCACTAGCAAAAATAAGGCTGTTATCGATAAATATAGATCTGTCAATATGGTGTGACTACCTGTGACCCAGTCCCCAGGGCCTGCACTTTCAGAGGTAGCATAACCTCAAACACAGTGTTGGGAACTAATTCCCTGGTGTTCACGCATGCAAGAAAATATTCGCATGTGCTGCAGTCTTGACTGCTTTTACAAGAAAAACAAAATTACTGGAAAATTATATAATACAATATTGAAGGCTACATACTGACTTTTACAGATCTGTCATAAGAGGTTTGAATGAATATTATTTTCGTAGAGAGGAGAATGTTGCAGGACAGCTGACTCGCTGTTCGTGGTCCGTTTTTCAGCTTTCAGGCAGAACTGCCATCTGTGCTATCAGTGCAGCTCCACTAGTCCTAGGAATTGTAGGAGCTTTAGGGCAAACCCAACAGCCATATTTTCTCACTCACCTAATCCTATCTAGAAAATGTAGAGAGCGGCAGTGTAAAGTGCCTGTAGCAATCCAGACCACCTGTCATTAAAAATTGCACCCTTGATACTGCTGGTGGGACCTGCGTGGATGTTGAAAACAATGGAGAATGGTGATAAAGCACTCGGCATAGAGAGGACATGTGATGGTGAAACTGAAAAGGTTTGAAAAGCTCTTCTGAGGAAAGAAGAGGTGACAGAAAATCCTGATCAGTAGTCCTTGCAGGCTTTTGTGGCTAGGAAGGTGTTGGCAACGTTGCTGTAAAGTGGGTTATAAAACCTTATGACTTGGATCATTAGAGCTACAACTCTCATTACTTTGCTCTGCTCTACATAAGCAGAGAACCTCATTCTACAAAGAGGAAGAAAATTCCTTTTGCATTTAGCAGAAACTGGAAGGTGAAGAAGCGAGCTGTGCTCGTACCATACATCACATTTTCTTTGGTTTCTTGTTTCATTTCACTTCCATTTCCACTGAGTGGCACATGCTCTGATTTCCTCCGTGATGCGGAATCCTCTGGTCTTGCCTCATCAGGCCATATCCCAACCATGTCATTCCCTCAGCTAATAGATTTTTCCTATGTAGTCACCTTCCTCATCTGAATAATTGCGGTTTCGTTTTTTTTTCCTTTTTGTTTTATTTTGAGTTGGTGTGTTTGTTTTTCTTATGGTTTTCATGGGTGCTTGTCTACTTAAAACTGACACTACCAGTTGATTTCACATAATGCACAGCCTAAATGTATATTTCTGTCTCTGGATGTAGGGTTCAGGCATTAAAATCAATGCCTTGGAGGTGAAAGGTTTCATTGTCCATAAATAACTCTTGAGCCATGCATTTCAGCTCCTCAGAGTATCAGCAATGGAGTATGTGATTTGGAAGATGAAATCTGAAACTACACATGCTATGCTTATGTGCTGAAGTTTTTGAAATTGAAGGGAATTCTAATGGAAATGGGAATTAGCAGTGGGTTATTATTTTCACACAAAATGGATAGAGATTTTTTTTTAATAAAAAAAAGAAATATCTGTGAAATTTTAGCCCGTTAACGAGTAATACATGAATAATCAAATGCTGTGTGAACAATTCGGGAGTACACCAGGAAATGATGCAAATTTCCAGTTTAAAGTAAGGAAGTCGCATATTAGACAGGCTAGCCTAGGGGTATAGGATCTGTTCTCACTTTTCTTGCTGAGCTGCTCTCAAACGTTAAGACAGTTCATCTCACCTCCCTGTGTCTCAGTTTCCCTTCAGTAAAACAAGAAGAATGATATATATAAAGTGCTTTCAGATCAATGGATGAAAAGTTTTATGTAATAGCAAGGTGTTATTAATATCCTAATGATGCCGTGAGAGAAAATGATCAATAATTATTTATATTTTTCTTTACTGTTTAGGAGGTATTTTTCTACTGTCAATATTTTCTGAAGTCGTGCCTAACAGGCAAATGTTATCACTTTCCTGCAGAACGTACAAATTTTTTGTATCTGTATGATATAAAGATGGAAAACAAGTTAGATTCCGGTATCTCATTTCTCTCAAGGCTGGAGGGCCAAAGTCAAAGGGAAAACCTGATGATTTACTGCAGGAGCAAGTGCAAAATCTATGCATTAGTAAAGTCTACAGGACTGTATATTCATGCTTTACTCATACCGGGTTTTAAGCCTTTAATTTTTTTAAGAATTGAAATAAAAGGGATTGCCTTCAAAAATTCTCCCATGTTAAATAATCCATGTTTAAGAAATTGTGTATTTTTAAAGTAACCTCATTACTACCAGACTACTTCTTCCTTTTGACAGTAAAGCAGACTGCTTATCTTCCATATTTTCATAATGAAAGCTCCCAAGCACAGGATACTGTGGCAGATTTACAGCCCACAAGCAGCAGAACTGACAGGCATTTTAATATGAAAGGAGATATGATGTCTTTAATGTACAGTGATGTCACTTCTAACAAGGTAGGAGCCTGCTTTTTGCACTGCAATCACCATAAGAAGTGAAACCTGTCTGCTTCAGGAGCGACCTTTTAACCCAGGAAAAGGTCACAAATAATAGAGAAAAGACGGGACTCTGCATACTCAGGTGGAAGGGCACACTAATGTTGGAGAAGCAAGGCTATTGTGGATGTGTATTATATCCAGGAAGTTGAAGCTAGAAATAGTCTAGCTAGGGCTAACCTTGAGAACAGAAAAGGAAAGGATAATGAAAATCCTCAAGGGAGTGTTAAACTGAAAGCTAGATTGCCTGTTGACCACCTTTTTTCCCTTTATCCAGCATTGATTGGACATAATAACTTGAAAGCGATATCGACAGCAATATAGTCTACCGTTAGCTGGACACATGATTATTTCACTGAGAGATAGGACAGCAACTGAGTACCAAAACCTAGATCTTTCATTCTACATTAGACCAATGAATGTACTTGGTCTAGAAAATATATTTGCCAGTGATTTTAAAAAGCTCATTTAAAATGTGCATTTCTTAAGTCCCTTCTTAAATGTTCTTCTAGCTTCCGACTGTTAGATTTTATGGTGTAATTCAGAAGCTGCACCATTCTTAAACCTTGTATATGAGAGCATAAGATGAAAAGGCCATGAAGTGGCAAGAAATCTCAAGGTCTAATGAGTATCATGTGTTAGCATTAGGCTGGTGAGTTTAGTTAAAGACAGGAAATTAAAGTATGAGTGCATCTCTCTCCCCCCCCCCCCCGCCCCCCCCGCAAGAGATTCACTTCCTCTAAATTAAAATTCAAGAAAATCAACTCTGAATATCATGTCTTTTGGTATTGTGGCAGTTTGATCTTGAAGGAACATACTAAGGGATGACAAGAACAACATAAGAAGTAATTCTGTTGTTTTATATTAATTTTGCAGAATTCTCAATTTTGAAACAAAATGTTTTTCAGCATAATCTGAACCATCCTGTTGTCCTAGCTAGAGTGCTGGTGCACTGAAACAATAATACTCAGGTGTGGCAAAACAGAGAGGAAATCAGTGTTGGCCAGTCTGCACAGTGTTATCCCCAAAAGGAAGCATTGATGTCCATACAGCTGCATATCTGTGTGTCCTGCAAAATCAGAAATTATGGCTGACGTCCTGAAGACGCCTGTAATATTCCACAGCTAGTCCTATATTGTTCTGAATTTACTTTTTATAAATGAGTGTGTTCTCAGAGGTGATGTGATTGGTTTTTATTTACCTTGGAACAGCTGTCTCTCTTTACCCCTTCTCAAAATGGAGGGAAAAGAAACTGCAAATTCAAGTTTACACAATCAATTCACATTTTGGTAGAAAACATCAGAAATGCTGGTGGTATCAGTGAATTCTTCTCCCCATTTTGAGGCTATTCTGACAGCAAAGGAACATTTCAAAAATAAGCACTGTATTTGCTTGGAGATAGGATAATACTCTAATAATATTTTCACAAATATATTTGTGAGGGGAATGAGGTATGATGTGATGCTGCTGTGAATCCACAGATCCCTGAAAAAAAACCCAAAACAACACACACAACAACAAAAATCCCAAATGCCATTACTGTAAGTTAATGATTTGAAAGATCTTGTAATAGTTTTAAAAGATCCTGTGTCTGGAGATGAAAGCAGCTTGACAGACACAAGTTGTGAACTGCTTCACTTTCCGTGCTACCTTATATCTGTCAATATATTGGTTATGGAGCTCTGCCGAGGTCAGTCTCAAAAGGCATACTGTCACATTTCTCAAAAGATAAAACATCCCTAAGGGTACAAAGAATTCAGGGACACAAGCTGACAGACAGGAGCAGCACTGCAACTCTAACATTTTATGGCTAAGTTCAATGAGTGAGTCCTTAAACGGATAATTGAATTGACGAAAGGCTTGCAGTTGTCTCGATTAAGCTTGTTCTTTCTCCATATGTAGGATTCAGGATAGCTTAAGCAAAGAATTGAGGAAGAAATTCAGGAGAGCGACATTCATGAGAACTTTGAAAATTGGTCTCATGTGAAAAACTTGCCATTTGTAAAGTGACATGTGCCATTTGTCCATGCAAAGAATCCTGCTGCCCAGGAAGTGTTATTTGCAACAGACTTTTTTTTTTCTAACTAAGGATTTGTAAATATTTTTAGAACATGTCTCGCTGCTTCATGACTCATTCCCTTCACGATCCTTGGTATTTTTCCCATTTGTGATTGTGTGGCATCCCTGTGGCATATGGTCACCTGGGAAAATACTATTAGTGAATAAATTAAGGGATTTTAGCTATTTTTAATGACTCTTGGAAGGTAGAAATGTGAAAGAACAGCCACATCAGAGAACGTTTTCCAATCTACTGCACTACATCTACGAATCTCATTGTTTGTTCGTGCTTTACATGCTGTATCCCTCTGTTATATCTTTGTTTATAACTGAATTGAAAACTATCTGGGGAATGTGCTTTGCTTCACAGTGTGCTTATGCAATGCCAAGTGCAAGAGAGTGATAGCCCGTGACTTGGATCATTAGGTGCTATGATAGTACAATCTTTAAATAAATGCATATTGGACCAGGAACTCATAAATTCCTGCTTTAGAAAGCCTAAGGTTTAAACCCATACCTTGCTTTGCTCTCATTAGTGTCTTTTTTTTTTAGAAAACTCAGAAGGCAGTTATTTTCTTCACGTATCCAGCAGGTATATAATGCCTTTAAAAGAATGTGGATTGTGCCCTCAGACGGGTAACAGATTCAGATAGTGTAAGAGAAGAAAGCTTCCTGTGGGTGAATTTTATTTGCCAAGTACTGGTTCACTGATATGAGGTGCATGAAGTTCAACTCAGTTGTTAGCTTTGGCCATGATTCAGGCAAATGTTTAGTATCAGCGAACATACATTGTATTGAAAGTTGTTGGTGAGAATGTATGTACCTAGTTTAGTAAGTCAGAAATGACCGAACTGGTTTGGACTCTATCCACCTTTGAAATAAAGCTTGTATTTGACACGAATTTTTGATGTTTGGACTTTGTATAAGTAACTTCATATGGCTTACAAGTTAAGCCGTTTTTTGCATGCTTACACTGACAACAGTCTTATATTCCACCCAAGCGGCCAGCCCCTCCTTCCATGATCTATAGACTCTCTTCTTCCACTTGAGTTTGCTCAGCAGTTCCCTTTTTAACCATGTGGCTCTTCTGGCTCTTTTTCTTGATTTCCTACTCGTTGGGATGCACTGATCTTGAGCTTGGAAGAAGTGGTCCTTCAATATTAACCAATTATCCTGCACCCTGTCCCATGGGATTTCCCCCAGCAATTGCTTGAAGAGGCCAAAGTTGGCCCTGCGGAAGTCCAGCGTTGTGATCCTGCTTGGTGTTCAGTTCCTACCGCACAAGATCCTGAACTCCACCATCTCATGTTCACTGCAGCCAAGGCTTCCATCAACTTTCACCACTTCAACTAGACCCTCCTTGTTGATGAATATAAGATCCAGCAGCACTCCTCTCCTAGTTGGCTCATCCACTATTTGCATCAAGAATTTATCATCTGTGCACTGGAAGAACCTCCTGGACTGCAAATGGCTGGCTGCATAGGCCTTCCTACCTATCTGGGTAGTTGAAATCCTCCATGAGAACCAGGACCCGCGATTGAGAGGCTGCTATCCGCTGCTTGTAGAAGGTCTCATCAACTTCCTCATCCTGGTCAGGTGGCTTGTAATAGACACCCACCACAGTATCACCCATGCTAGCCTGCCCCTTCATCCTCACCCACAAACTCTCAACTCACTCCTCATCTGCCCCTGGACAGAACTCAACACATTCTAGTTGCTCTCTCACGTAAAAAGCAACTCCACCACCTCGCCTTGTTGGTCTATCTTTCCTAAAAAGGACACAGCCATCCATGACCACATTCTAATCATGTGAGCTGTCCCATCATGTCTCTGTAATTGCCACCAGATCATAACCCCTTGACCACACACAGATTTCTAACTCCTCCAGTTTGTTGCCCATGCTGCTTGTGTTTGTGTAGAGGTACTTCAGCTGGGCCATGTCACCTGCTTGGTGGAACACACCTTAATTCTCTTGAGATGTTCTGTGGATGTTTCCCCATTGGCTCCTACAACCTCAGGAGCCCCTGGTTCATCTCTGTAAGAGTTTAACTCTGCTGCCGTGTCCCCAGCTCACCACAGAGTAAGTGGTTGAAGGCCTAATTTAGCAGCACCTTGTGCCTCTAACCCTGGTATGTCATCCCACAGCTTGTCACAGACAAGCCTGATATTGTTATCTCTTTCTCCCTTCACAGCTAAAGTCCTGTCGATCAACCCCAAAATGTCTTGGGCAAAGACCCTCTTCCCTCTTTGGGAAAGGTGACTCTCATTTGACGCTAACAAGCCTGCCGCTGTGTAGGCCATCCCATTGTCAATGGGATGTCATTGTCAACAGTCCTTTCAAATTCAGATTGCACAATTACTTCAGACTCCCATCAAATGCTCCTCAGACACAGCAGGTCACAGTGGGAAGAGATAACCTATTTCCTTCAAGCACTTGTAGTTCTATTGGTGAACTATTGGCATCACATGAAGATTGATTAAAGTTCTGCAAATACCTAATGCAAAAAAAAAAAAAAAATTGTTCTCCTGGCCTGTTTCAGAGGGTAGCTATCTCAAATTCTAGCTGCTTGTCTGAAGTCTGAAACTGGTTGAGCCTGTTTATCAATTAGGGTGCCAGTGTTTAGAACAATATTCAAAGGGTAATGGTAATGAGGGACCACAGCCATGGCTCCAGGGGAACACATTAGTATTAACCTCAATGCTAGGTCATGCACTATCCCTTTTAATGAGGGATCTTAGGGCTTCCCAGGCAGGTACATTCTGAGCAGAAGAGTAACATAACCTTTTCTACCTTATCATGTCAGGTGGCAATTTTAAACCACAGTGGACTGAAATAGGCTTGCTCAGCACTATAGATAATTTAATTCCTCAGCCATCTTTCCTCTTTATCTCCTGTTGACATGCTGCAGACTATAAAACAATAATAGAAACCATGTTTGGATAAACATAAACCTTATGAAGATGTGCAGTAGGCTTTGTGCCCTTCCTCTTGTTCACCTCTGCAAACTGCAGGATGTGGTGCTGTTCGTGAAGAGGTAATGGATGAACCTTGATACTGAGTGCACTGTTCTTTGGGGTCCTACTTGTCTGTGTCTGACAGACTACCTTCAAAAGCCTCAGCAACCTTGCCCTACCTAACATGCAAGCCCAAAGGCTTTTTGCAGTGGCTCTTGGCTGGGAACGGGCATATATGAGTTTGACCTAGTCCTTTTCTGCATGGTGCACTTTTGCCAGACTGTGCTCCCTTGGAATTTCTATTTTTAAATATTATATGCATATCTCCAGAAAATTACCTATTTAAGCTTATAATGAAAATTTTCCTGGGAACCACCACTTTGTTATTTGTTCCACAATGGACTTGCTCATAAAATAAGCTTGAAATATACCCTATTTCTCTTCAGGTTTTGGAGGATACAAGCGGTTAATTCCATTAGCCATCAGTCAGGGACAGAATAGCTCATAGATCTGAAAGTGCTGAATCCAAGTATCATTATTTATGGTTGAGAGGCAGCATGATTCAGTGAAATATGCTGCTTCCCCCAAGAGTTGCATAAGAATTACCACTTTGATGCTGCTTTGTAATCTTGTATAAGCCACCTAAACATTTTGTGACTCAGCTTCCCCTTTTATGTAAAGAGCATAATGGGACTTAACACTAGGAAACTGTATTGTTGTTATAAAGTGCTCAGAGGCAGCAACAGGGCTTCTTTTCTACACTAACAATAGCAGTGATCTTCAGAGAGATGCAGGCATATCAGCATCATCTGTTCTGCCAGGAGTGTGGAGACAAGACAGCCTGTTCAGCAACAGACAAGGCTACAAAAGCTCAGTGATGATAGAGAGTCCTTGTAGCTTATGGACTGTCTAGTCTACCGGCTTCTGCTGCCTCTGCTGTGCTGGAAGGCCAGCCAGATGTTCTGACCTGACACTAAGGACAGGGCAAGTCTCCCCTAAAAGCTAAGATTGCTAGTGGGTATCTAAAGGGGGACACTCATTAATGTTTGTAAATATGTCGAGGAGGAGTGTCAAGAGGACGGTGCCAGGCTCTTCATTGGTGTCCAATGACAGGACAAGGGGCAATGGGTACAAGCTGGAACAGAGGAGGTTTCACAAAAGTATTAGAAAAGACTTTTTCACTGTGAGGGTGACAGAGCACTGGAACAGGCTGCCCAGGGAGGTTGTGGAGTCTCCTTCTCTGGAGACATTCAAAACCCGCCTGGACGCGTTCCTGTGCGCTCTACTGTAGGTGATCCTGCTCTGGCAGGGGGGCTGGACTAGATGATCTCTAGAGGTCCCTTCCAACCCCTGACATTCTGTGATTCTGTGACACTTGTTGCGACGATGATTTATGCAGTATTTCAATTACGTTAAAATAGGTGTAACTAGTTACATGTTTGCAGTAGAGTAGACTTTTATGAGGCTAGACTAATAAATGAGCCCTTCTGCACCCTCTGAAATAATGTGAGTCCCTCCTTTGCGTATAGTTTGAAATTACTGCAGCAGCCATACCACAAGTGTGCCAGTACCTAGAGAACAGTCCAGTGCAGACCCATCAGTCGATGTCCTATTGATCTTACTAACAAAAGAGGAGTAATAGTGTGTCAATGCTAAAATGTTGTCCTGGTTTTACATTTGCGCATTCTTCTAGAGATAATGTAATTTCAATTATATCCTCTATAACTAAATATTATTAATAAACATGTGTTTTACTCAGTTAAAGATGTTCTGGGAGAATCGGTCATCTTTTTGCTTCTGGTACAATGCAAAATATCATTAGGGAAGGGCTGCAGTAGCTCCACATGGAGCTAAAAAGCCAGCTGAGAGATTTTGAAAAAAGTTTCGACTAGTGGTGGGAGGTCCACAGCAAGCAAAAATACACTGATGCTCTAAGCTTCCTTGTTCTGGCCCTCTCATTCATTTACACCAATTAGAGACAGGCCTACAGTGGAGTTGCTGTTGAAACTGAGGAGGATAAACAACACCTTTTCAGACATGATCTATTCCTGGTAGCTGGTGATTGATTTTAGATATTTGAATAAATGTGTCTGCCTGTTTTTTTGTAGTGATAGGATTGATTCTGGTGCATAAAAGTGTTACATTACATTGCAAGGCTTCTAGAGTGCAGCGGCAGCAATAGTTATATTTCAAGTGCCCTTCTTAATCTTTCAGATCTGAGAAAAGAATGTGCCTTTGAACTAACTGCTTGAGGGACAGTGTGATTGGCATCAGGTCTAAGCATGTCTCCTGTTAAAGCTGTGGCACTGTGATCCATGAGAAACTAGTGCTGATCAGTGCCACCCAGACATAGCTGACAATAATAAAGGGAATCCATGACAGAAAAGGATTGTTGTTTCGTACCACAAAGTGCCTCTTGTTAGCAGCAATGCTGTGTTCCTGGGTGGACAACTCATGGGCCAAGGAATAAGATGGTATCCAATTTTAGGATAATGGAAAGCAATTGTGGACTATTTGGTTATTTTACAATAGCCGTGTCAAGCATGCTGCTTTTTATGATTATGCTGTGTAACACTAGAAAAAGTACACAGGTGACAGCTAAATTTATATTTAATAAAGGGCAGACACCTACTCTTACCTCTGTTCCTCTTATTCTTATGGGCTTGATCCAAACCAACTGAAGTTTTTGGAGAGGCTTCCATTTATTTCAGTGATCTTTGCACGAAGTTCCAAGAGACATTTGCCTTTTTTTTTTTAGAGGAGAGTTGTCAAATTATGGGAGTCCCACTTCGTTCATTTGAGCACCGATCCTTGAAATGGTGATCTCCAAACTTTTTGGATTGTGTACCCCTATCAGCAAACAGATTTTGAGCATGCACCCCTGTCCCGGTTTTGCTGGACCAGAAACATTGGCCAGCCATGGTGTACAGGCTGTTAGCAGGTTTGAGTCAGTGGGGAGCTTCAGCTGGGAGGGGCAAAAGCCAGGGCAGCTGCCTCGAGCTGGCTCACAAGTGTATCCTATCCTGTAAATGTCACCCTCATTATAAATAGTGAAGTTTTGCTGAGGGTGGGGATTTTTTTTCTGCTCTATCTCTTCCTGCTTCTCTCTATCCCTGAAGGGACTTGCTTACCATTCTGCTCCTGAGGACTGCTTACCTGTTTATTGTGACTGCTGCACGTCTGCTGGGATGAGTATAGCTTTGTGTACTTTATATTGACATTAGTATTAATATTAGTTTTGCTGTTTTGTTAAATTCATTTTGATTTCGACCCACAGATCTCCTCTCCTTTTCCTGATCCCGCTTCTCTGCTGGGTAGGCTTCATGGGTTAACAGAGCAACTCCTATAGTTTAGCCCCAGGTATAGGCTAAATGTGGACAACCCCCATTTATCTATAAATTATATACATGTACTCATGTACTATTGCACTAATAGCCGTGTATCTTAAAAAAACATACACAAAACTGAAATTAAAAATGATGAGCCAAAGATGAAGTAGCTGAAACTTTTTTTTTTTTTAATTAATGGGAAAAACAAATTATTTTCTGCATCCCAATGGGTTGACTTGTATGCACCCTGCTTTGGAGCCTACTGTCTAAGAGAGTTCATTCATTAACAGTGGCAACTTTACACCACATACCACCCAAAAGTAGTTTATATACAACTACTTGTGTATGCATCACTGTTAGGGAACCACTCATTTCTGCTATTGGCAAATTTGGACACTTTTTCCCTGGACAAAAAAATATCCTGGGCACACTGTGAAGATTAATAGATCAACCTGATACTACCCTTCTACAGTATAAGAATGACAATAATTTTCATAATTCAAGATACGATGCCAGAATCATGCTTCTTCCCCAAACTAAGTGATTCAGCAGAGAGTTGTAATAAAAAGAGGTTATCTTTCAGATTAAGCTTTAGCTAGAGTTGAGCCAAGTTTTGGACTCGGCCATCAAAGGCAACTAAAATCAGCCCTGGTTTAAATTCAGCTTGGCCTAGAGTATCTGCTTCAGCTTTTGCTTTATTTACTTTTTTTAAAAGTGACCGTTAATTATGGATGTGAACTTTTTTTGCTCCGTCTGGGTATATGCAAATATTTTGAAGCTTCTGCTCACTGGTTACCATTATGTTTGAACTCTGCTTATTGAGAGTGAAAACATGGGCTGTTACATCAGGTTGCTTTTCCTGTGCTCCTGGCTGCTCGATCTGGTTCCACTAGAATACTGTTGTCCAAGAAAATTACTGTGCTGCTTGACCCTATTTCCGCATATATCTCCCTTGTCTCCTTCATTTTGCTTCCCAGAGAATATTATTAAATGTATCAGGACTAAATACATTAATTTTTCAATAAGCAAATTCCAAATAAAATTAATTTCTTATTATTAAGATTTCTGAGCACCTGAAAGAAATTTAAAATTATTTTATGAAAGGAGCAATTTACAACAGCTGCTCACCTAAATGTTACTCTGAACTTTTGAAATCTCCTTTATAGTTATCTTTACCTTCTCTGTTTTATGAACTTAGGACAGAGGGCATATCTGTTCAATGTCTACATTAAAATGTAGCATGTCTATATTGAAATATTTAGCCACTGTAAAATCAAATTGTCACTAAATTCCTCATACCTTGCCATCATATTAAAACTATTATAATCTCATTTCTCCAAAGAAACATTTTTTTAGCTTGACATCCTAATGCAATATTTAAAAGCGGATTTTTTCTTTATTTTTATTATACACCATTTGTTGCATGTAAACTAAATAACACAGGGAAAAGGAGGCACATTTCTGTGGAGCTATCACCTTGTTAACACCACCATAGCCAGTTTCTTCAAAAAGGGGAAAAAAGTTTAAGACAGCATGCCACATAAGAAGTCCAAACAGCACACAATAAGAAGTCCAGCATGTCAGTCACTGATTTAATATGAAAGATTTAAAAAGGAAGCCTTGGTGTAAGCAGCCCATCACAACAAAGGAAGCAGTCTCTTTAGTCATCTGAAATATGTTTACAGGGGAAGAGCTGGAGTCTGTTCCCACCATCAGCTGAAAACACTAGTGTGCCACTCTCCAGTGCAATAGAAATTAATTGAGTAATATCTTGTCTTCTGCTCTCACAGGAACTCAGTCACCGTGCTGGGCTTGAGCCACCCAGATCAACGCAGTGAGTAATCCATACAGCAACAGCTCATGGAAAGGTATGACATTAAACTGCAACTGATTTATCTGTGGCTGGAACAAAGCTTACCTAAAAGGTCAGCTTAAAAAGTTGCCCAAGCAAAAGTGAAGGGAAAGCTCTGCTTGGGTAAAATTAATGAAATCAATTTAATGAAGAGCTGTCCGTTTTGGAAGAAGGCAATGAGGGGTCTGCAAATTCTAGAAGGTCAAGGAGTTCTTACGTAGAATATTTTGTTTTATGTATGTGCATGTGTTGTATATATGAAATTAGATATATTTGTATATGTATTTACATTAAAAGCACAGCATTTAAATATTCAGCAGTAATATCTGGTTAGTGTCGGCTTATAGGTAATAAGAAGAGAGCAGGTGAATTGCTGGCAGCTACATTATGTTTGTCCTTTTTTCAGCCTGGACTATAGTAGCAGCCAGTTTACTGTCACTGCCATCGGAGTCAGCAGATCTTGTGGGCAACTTGTTGCTCTTCACACACATATTTGGAACCATTACTATATGATATTAATTTTAATTTTGAAAGGGTCCTCTAACTTTAATAGTATACGTAACATTTACACACAAATAACCTTTGCATCTGAATCTAGATCAACTCACTGCCTCTGTCATGAAAGGAATACGTGATTATGTCCTGAAACGTGAAGAAACTGATCTTAGCCACCTTGAGTTGTTGTTCTGAAGGCAGAGGTTGTCAAGACTTTTTGTCCGCAAGCTGTTTGTATTTATCCATCTTTCAAGCAGTTGTCCAGCCTGTGAATCTCTTAATCTGCAGGAGCATTTTTCGGCCAATATACACCCGCAGGATGCGTAGGCAAAGAGATGGTGAAGACTCACCTTGTTCCTGAAACTGAAACCACATGTGCTTCAGTTTATCAGTAGACCTACTGAAGTAATTGTGACTATTTGCATGGTTCAAGTTAAGTGTTTTCAGATTTGAGACTGTTCTGGTTAGCACCAAGTTTAGTGTAACAAAAGCGATTAATTTGATCCCAGATTTTTAAGTGCTGAATTGCATAGTGTGAAGTGGTTTGGACAAAAATGTTTGAATCAACTTGCAATAACACATGGAAGAGTTCATGCAACTGCAGTTAGTACAAGGAAAAATAGCCTACGTTAACAATCATTCAGTAAAAACACAAAAAGAGAAGTTTATTCCAGTTCATCATAATCAGATGTGATCTATAATGTACCATAGTCTTCATTCTTTAAAAAAAATATAATTGTGACCTAGATAAAACTAGTGCTGTATTTGTTTTCAGTATCAAAAATATGTCCTTGATTAGGCAGCCTCACTAACAAACAGTTACATACTTTTTTCTACTACTTGCTAGTGTGAACAGTGCTGCCTGTGTTAGGACTGAATTGGAAAAAGAATTACATTATTTGTGTAGACAAATGCAGTAATAGTGGAAATGAAATATTTTCTAATTATTTTTCTTATTATCAAATAAGTATAGTGTTAAGAACATAAAAATTCTTCATTAATTTACATCCCGCACTTTTCCCTAAAATTTTTTTAGGTTTTTTTTTTTTCCTCTTCCTAGTCAAAGTGGTTTGAAGTGGTCCTGGCCTCTCTAGAAGCTTTCATAAATCATGCAAAGCAAGACACATATCTTTGTTGCTTAAAACTCGGTTAGGATGAGAATGTTAGTTCCAACTATGCAATTTCTATTTTTGTTGTCTGTAGTTTCTGTTGATGCCACAACAGAAGGAGGGAAAAAATACCCAAGTTTCTGACAATTTACAGGCAATTCCAAAATTGCCATTTAGAGGACATTTGTATTAAGACAAGAATCTTTGTCCTGGAGTCTGAGGTATTTGAAGTGCACCCTGCAGTACAAAAGAAAAATGGAAATACTTTCATAAAGAATTACTGCTTCTAAAATAGGAATGCTTTGCATAAGTTTATTGAAATTTGATGGATTATTTCTGTAGCTATCTTAAATTGTCTGCACTTGGGGATTTTCCACTATTACCAGTCTAGACTTAGCACTACCAGAGCCTCAACTATAGACAAGCCATTTGTGTCCTTACCAACAGGTAACAACTTTTTCTCAGAGCAGATCTGGAGGACACAGTAATATGAAGGACAGAATCTGCCGGTACGTCAGAATCGCCATAGCCTGAGCTGCTCTGGCAGGCAAGATGCAAATACCTCTCATCAGGCATTGATTGCTTTCTTTTGTGAAAAGCAGCATTAACGTATTCCAAAACTATATATACTTCACGTGAATAGAAACGCTTGTATATAAGTTGTGTGAAAATCCAAGGACTCATGGCCAACTGATTAAGGGAGAGCGGGAGAGTGAGTGGAGCGCGAGCTGTGGCTGTGGCTGTCGTTGCTGCCAACCTGCAGCTTTCTGTCTTCTCCCACCCTACTTTTCTGGTGAATCAGAGCTTGTGCTTTACCCAAAATACCACCAGGACAATGCTTGGACAGCAAAATCTTGCGAGATGAATGTTCTTGGCTATTTGGGTTTCTTCTCTGGTTGCCTTTTCTAGTGAAGAAGATAACTTTGTGTATCTATCTGGCCAAACAGGAAGGGTGTTTGCCACACCACAGAATTGCATGCAAATAGAATGACAGCAGAGAACCCATCTAGACTTCCCCCACAAAATAATTGTGTCTGAGCAACCTGTTGTCACTTAGGAGCAGGATCTTAGGATTACAGTGTGTTGTCAATGAAAATATCCACTCAATGCAGAGCAGCAAATGGAGGGAAAAAAAAAAAAAGCCCCAGAAGGCAAATTACACATGAGGGTTTGTTAGACAAGGAAGTGTCATGGGTGAACCTGATGTAATATGAGTGGGGAATGCAAAATAATTTCTGAATGCAAGCCTGATACCACGTTATGGTTCTTGTGCTCCTGTAAGGTACTGGTAAGGGTAATGTTTCGCAACTTCCGCATGCAGCAGGGAGATTAGGTGCCTGCTGCTGTGGGGTGCTGGCCTTGGGGCCTGCCCATGTTGGCTGCTCACAGCGTGCTTGGTTTTCTTCCCCGCGCAAGGCACCAGATGTCCTCCTGGCTGCCGCCTCTCGCCTCAGCATCCCTCAGGCAGCCAACGGCCAGCGCCAGCGGCAGCCATCCTGCCACCTCCCTGCCCAGGCGCAGCCTCTGCCACTTCCCATTGGCTGGGGCAGCTGCCTCCCACAGCGGGATTGGCCCACCCCGTCTCCAGCACCGCCACCCTGATTGGCTGCTGGGGGGGGGTCGCCTGCCCTGCAACAGTCCTGGCTGCCGAAGCGGGTTTGTGCCGGCTCAGGCCGGTCTGGGCCGGTTCCTAACTGCCGCCTGAAGGTGTGAGAGGGCGAGGGGTTGCCCTGCCGCCATGGCAGCTGGGGACGAAGCAGCCAACGCCAGCCAGTCAGTGCCTCAGCAGCGGGCCAGTAGCCCGAGTGCCATTTGGTAGCTCCAGAGAAGATACCCAAGAACCAGCGGTGACAATCAAGGATGTAAAGACCAGCTGTTGAGACATTTTGATCTAGAACAGGGATGGCAGAGAGGGGATATATGAGCTGTCTAGAAATCCTGGCTGGCGTGAGGAGAGCAAGTAAGGGTTGGTTGTTCGCTGTTGTGATACATGAGGTAGTATCAAAGGAGGGTAACATGGGGCAGACCAAACCAAAGAAGTAATGGCAATTCTTTGCATAGTATCTAGGCAAGCTTTGTGGTGCTGCTTGGCACAGATGTGGTGGGTGATGAAAGCTTAGAGAAGAGAGCACACAGTTGTTAAACAGGCAGAAATCACCCTTCGCTCACGGGGAGCCATAAATTGTCAAATAGAGCTCAGCCTGGTGTTCACAGCTGGGTGAGCAGAAGCTTTGGCCGTTGATACTAGCTAAAGAAATGTCTTCAGTGTTATTGCTGGCTAACAACTTTAGCACATTTTACGATATCTGATGTTTCCAAGGTCCCTGGTTCTTGGAGTTATGGGAGAATGCAGAAATCTCCATTTCCTTGCAGAGGTTCAGGTTACACAAGCTCTTGGGTTTGTTAAGCCGAGAGGTCAAATCCAGTCAAATGCATGTGTGGCTTATCTTTTATTAAATATTGCAGTAGTCATCTTATCTGAGAAAGGTGAAGGGTTCAATGACCCTGAGACTTGAATCTGTGGTGCCAGGGAGTTTTTCAAAGTTGCTGTATTATGCTTATCCTCTTAGAGTCAAGCTTTTTTTAAAATGTGGTCTTAAAGATTGCTGTACAGTTAAAAAGGTACAGTTAAAAAAACCACACCAACACTCTGATTGTATTAATTTGTAAGCCTTGCTTATGCTCTGATCCTACAAAGCACCAAGCACCTCAGGTAAAAGGGATTTTAACTTCTGTTGGCTTTGGTGGGAATTCTTGTACTATATGCTCAGTCAGAAATCAGAAGAAGAGAGGGAGCTTGTACAGAGTTCAGAAATGTCTTTGGCAATACTCACAACCTTATCACAAGGTCATGATTTTTAAGAGCTTCTACAGCTCTCAGCTCCCATAGCTGTGGTAACATGAGGATATTTGCTATCATTAGACAAACAAACAAATGTCTAACCTTTGTGACTGAGAAAAATGTAAAAACATTGAATACATTTATCTCAACAGCAGCAGACAAGCCAGACAACTGAAATATCACAGGGCTCTGAAGTATGGTAATTCTTAAAACAAGCTTGTGGTATTTTTAATGTGTGTAAGGTTAGCAGTCTTAGTATTTTCAGGCTTATTTCCTGTTCCTCCATTGTGCTTCTTATTTTAAGTTTTGGACAATAAAATTCCTACATTTGTTTGCACATGGGAGTAAGGCAATCCTTTAAAGAAGTCAGAGTCAAGACTGCTTGTCTTAATATAGTTTTTGGTGGGAAGGCTGCTGGGTCAGTGCTGGTCCTCTGTGAAAGGACTTTCATTGACTGGACAAGCCCTGCTATATGTTACAATAAATTGATGTTTTCTTTACCTCTTCTGACACATTTAAAACCGTTTCACAAGCTGTTCCCACAAACAGCGGGATCATGTTAATATAAGAAGCAGCACCTTCCCTGTGAGCCCTAAACTACTATGTCATCCAGGCTCTTCATACGCCTAAATGATTAGCAGCATTTTTGTTCAAAGCTTTTGGCTATTATTTCTGGGCAGAAGCACTCTAATTCCTTAAAATTTTTTCCAAGCAGCTCTTCTAAATAACCCTGATACACACAAAAAAAATATAGCTTTTTCGATTGCCTGCTTGGATTGTATAATCTTATATCCCAACAATGTAATTTATTATCAATATCTGAAGTGGATTGCTGCAGTTTCCCCAGTGTATTAATAGCTGTATCCATTATTTTCTAAAGAAGAATCTCCTGGGCTTTTCTTGTGATATAAGCATTACTGCTACTGGGTAGCTGGCTGGAGAGGATGATAGTGTCCCCTGCTATTATAAATCTAGTGAGCTCACCTTTAAATGTCTGCCTTCATTCTCCCCTTTGGGCATTGTTCCAGTCACTTTTTGGCCTTTTTATTTTAAAGACAAATCCTGTCCATGTGGTTGAAGGAGGAAGTATACTTGCCCTCGGATTCAATTAATGCATGCTTGTTCTATATATTTTGGAACCAGACTGCCATTGTGCAGGAGAGAAAATAAAGAGAGCCATCTTCAATGAAAAACTAAATTAGAAGCTCGCATGCATCAAACAAGAATAAAAGCCCGTGCTAGAGGATACAGTAGATCTAAATATGCATGCCCTGATTCACGTAGATGGCCAAACTCTTTCGAACAGAAACATAATTTGACCTCTGAAGTAATTAATGCCATGATTATGGGGAGGGAAGACATAACAGTTCAGGCTGCAGCCGGACTGCTTTCCATTAATAGAAAGCTCTATTATCCCCTCCCCCAACACACATACTTATCTCCATCTAAAAAATTATGTAGCCTACAAAATTTGATTGTCTGCACTGAAGGCATAGCAGATTGTTTCTGCAAAATTTCAACAAAGTTAGCATGGGCTTTTCAAGTTATCTGCTTCTAGTTTTTTTCCCCCATTATTTGGAAAGGGTAGCTCACTACTTCTTCAGTCTTGCCATACAAATCACCTTTACCTGATTTTTGGCAAAGATAGATTTGCTTCCATTAAAACATATTTAGTGGTTTCATTCTAGGTAGTTCTAAAACCAATCTCCCACAGACCCATATCAATGGATTTTATTTTTTTTTTTCTGGATTTAGCCAGAAGAAGAATACCAGCACATGTTGTTTAGCTGAAAGCTAGGAAGCTCATGAGAGGGTTTTTTTCACACAACCTGTAATTAAACTGTGGTACTCCTTGCTACAGGATTTTGTGAATCTCACTTTTATATTATTTTTATATTATATATTAAAAATGTAATCAAACAACTTCATGAGAGTAAAATCTGTCAGGGACTTTCAAATACACATATAGTAACTTTACTAAAAAAAAAAATAATAATCCCTGAGTCATAGTCCACTAGAAACTGTAGGGCTACACTGAGGATGTGTTTGCCCCTTCGTTTTCACTTCCTTAGGTGTTTGCTGCTGGCTTCTGCTGAAGGAAAGGTGCCTGCTGGCATGGACCTTTGATTTGATCAATATGTCCAGTCCTAGTTATGTCAACAAAATATCCGCTTTGACTCAAAGGAAATAAATACTCTTTTAGAATGGTACCAACAGCTTTTTAATCAGTCATGCTAGAAATTCAGTCTTTTTTAGTTTGAGACACAGAACAGCTCTATTACATTCTTCATACTCTATAATTTTGACAATTATAAGGAAAAGAAACATGGCCACGTATTCAGCTTCTGGTGTATTGACAACTAAAATGTGATCGGAAACTTTTACATTATTTGAGGGAATACGTTGTCAGATTAAGAGCCTGAAGATTGATAGTTTACTTTTTTTCCTAAGTACTTTCTATTTCTTTGTATTCCTGAATATCATCCCACTACAGACTGAAATGTAAGATATCCATAAAGGGCAAGGGTAGCAATTTTTTAAGAAACTGGTTATTTTTATTAGTAGATGACCCTTTGTTTGTGTGAACTGGTGACTAAGGTAGGTTTTGCTGTTGAGGTTCTGAGGCTATTCAGGTTTTCTGTTATTGAGATCTCTTTTAAAAAAAAATACCCTGTTTTAAAAATACCTTTGAAAATTGAGTCTTCTAGGATATAATTAACGGCAATTCTCTTTGAAAACATTTCTAAGGTACAGGGCCAAGCCCAGGGCTCAATTTGGGTTCCTCCACTGAAATTCTCCCTTTTCCATAGACCTTCTGAGGACTGTGTTCATACCATTTCCAAAAGGTCAGACCCATTCCATTACCCCTGTTTTCCAGTGAGGTAACTGAATATCTTGCCAAGGGTCACTGGAGGAGCCTGCCACAGTGCCAGGAACAGAAAACTAGTATTATAGGTTACACCTACATCTTTGATAGAACCTCATTTGTTAACAGTCCCTATCTCTCCACTTAGGACAGCTATAAAATCAAGCTAATAATGTTTGTACTTAGTTTTGGAAGGAGCTTTTGGAGTTAGAAATAAATGCTTGCTCTGCAAATGTGAAGATTTATTTTTCACATGGAGTAATTGCAACTGAGTAAAAATGGGAAAATGATCAAAAACTTTTAGAGGACTTAAGATCAAGAGTGACTGTCAGTGACACTTTTTTTCCCTAATATTTTCGAAGCTTTTGAGTATCCTCTAGGGAGGCTAATCCACATCCAGGAAAAAAGCTTTGGTGTTATGTTACCTAATTTTTTGATGCTTGGCCCCCAATGCATAGTTCAAAACCTTATCTTAGGCACAGCATTTCTGGCTGTATGAATATTGAATACCTTTTGCCAACAGAAGAGCAATGGACTAGCATCAGAACACTGAGCTTAGAGACAAGGGCCCTCTGTTAGCTAGAAAACAATTTTTCAAAGGAGCAAAATCTCTGCTCTTATACAGATTTTGCTGTGTTTTGAAGATACTTTTTGTTTCAGGCAGCTTCTTCATTTAGGGTAGATTTATCCCTGGTACCTCAGATAAGAGAGTCGAGATCCTTGCAAAACCGCGTTTTTGTAATAATACTGGCTTTGGCCTTAAATTTAAAAAAGGTAAATTTATTGCTGGAGTTTAAGACTACTTTCCTTGAATATGTTCAAAGCACAGGCTGGGCATCTTCAAGCCTTGAGGGGGCAGAGATGAATGAGGAGAAGGTTGGCTGTCAGCCAGCAAAGATGACCACAGGAGGAGAGAATTATGATGCATGATACCTTGGCCAGCCTGTGCCATCCTGACTGCAGCCATTCCACAAAAGACGTGTAAAGACAAAGTCACGATTTGGAAGAAGCTGAGGCACAGAAACTCAGCAACTCAGGACCACCTCTGCTTTAAATGCTAGTCTCTGAGAATGAACAAGCTCAGCTAGACACAAAAACGATCTGTAGTTAAAATCCATGATCTTTCCAAAGTTTTTTAAGCTAGGTATAATAGCAGGGTACAAGAGCTAGCTCTGAAAATGTAATGCTTTAACAAAGGGGTCTGGTCTCAGTACCCTGGAAGCAAAGCACTGGCTTATGGAATGGTTAATCCATCTTCCCTGTCTGTCTCTGCTGCCTGTAGTTCCTGCTCATTTGAACTGTCATATCCTTTCTCCATTATGTAATAGCCTAGAGGTCACACATGTTCCTCTGCTTTGAATAATACATCTCCATGAAGCCTTAGTATCTCTGTTTGAAAATTTATTTCTTTCATTTTAATATTTTATCAATTTTGTCCTAAATGGATGACCTTAACTGGTTGCAGTTCATTTCATTTCTTCTCTGCTTAAATATTTTAAAGGTTCCAAGTACAAACATAATTCATGCCGTGTGTAACAAAAATGCTCAGCTTGAGCTTTGGATTATTTAATTGTAATTGTCAAGCTATTATTAAAATTGATTGTTTTTTTCATTTTGCAATTTCTTCCCCTCACTCCTTCTACCCATTTCTAACTTTGTTTCTCATCCTTTACACTGGTATTTAGTTACAATTCCCTGTGCTTATAGAAGAGCTTTTCAATGCATTAGTACCATTCCTTGTAAACAACAGCAGTCAAGTATGCAGTGGGGATAGGCATTGCACTCAGAAAAAAACTCAGTAAAATAATTGATCCAGTACTGAATACAGTATTTGGTGTTAGGTATATGTGGAGCCTTTTGACCTTTATTTGAAGAAAAAAGAATCAAAGTTATATTCTATGAGTTGGTATCATCTTGGTGTTGTGACCAGTCTGGATTTCGATAAGCTGGAAAAAGGTTCTACTTGAATGGTAAATCATCACAACATATGCATGTGCAACAGGAAATAAAAGGAGTTAACAAATATCTGGCAGTCTTAGTTGTGAAGAGGGTTGTGAAGCTAGAGGTGTAATTTTTGGCAGGTAAGGTTCTTTGTAAGATTAACAGTCCTAACTCTACTCAAGTCTCTTTAGGTAATTAAATTCTATCTTCACAAATTTCTGTATCAATTGGCTATGGCATTCACGCTTCCTGTCCTGAGCAGCCTGATGTCACTGCATGCAGCTTCATACTGACAGTTGCTGAGTTCTTGGTCTTACTGACCCTTCTTTGCTTTGGGTTATTTAGAAATGAAAGGCAATAAAAACTAGTAAGTATGACTTAAATTCATGATTGTTATTCGGCACTTACCCTATAAGAAAACAATACTAAGATATGTGCACTTCACACTGTCGCATTTTTATTAAAAAACCAGCAATAACAATACTGAAGGAATCTGACTCATCTCCTTGAGTGCTTTTAAAAGAATTGTAGCTGTTTTGTGTTTGCAAAATATAAAAATCTGTGTACAGTCCTTTTTTTTTACATTGAAAGGATTTGATTATTTGGGATGGGTCTGTATTTATGCTGATTTTTACCTTTCTCATTTTCTCCTATCTTTATTTTGTTCAGTCTTGCCTGTGTATCAGCAGGGTTAGTAAGATGTAGGTTCATGTTTCATTTCTGACACCTCCGTGTCAAGTTACAGTGTCATAACCCATGTTCTGGTTTGGCTATGCAGTATTCCACATCAGAAAGACACATTAAATCCTTGTTTTTTACCACTAAGCCCCTAACTACCATATCAAGAAAAGTATGAAATAAATGGCACCACCTTTCCTGTATTGTTTCTAAGTTTTTGTTCTACCTTGTGCCATGTCACCACAACAGATGTCATTCAGGTCACTGAAAGCAGGCATCTCTGTGCCTCCATGTGAACGAGTGGGGACATGTTGTTCTGAAGTGTGAGTCTTGGGCTGTGCACGGAGGTGAAAAATGAGTTGAAATACGTGAATGTATAAGCAAGCCTTGTGTTTGCTCCTGGGATGGAGACCTGGATCTTTGGACATCAGCCATTTAGTCCTGTCAGGTGTTTTGATGGTAATCCTGTTTTCTCCAAAACCATAGAATAGGTGTGCTAAAACCAGCGTATGTGCTTTGTCTAGTTCTTTAAAGCACACTTAAAACACTTCTTACGTAGTTTTTGCTCTGTAGAAATAGCTCTCCTGGTTTCTGAAAAAGTTACTGAAGGTAACTTGAATTGCTTCTGTAACTACGGGAATTTTCTTATTTAGGCAGGGTGCCAGGTGAGGCTATCTTGCCTCAACAGGGAGTATGTTAATATAATCCTTCAGAAAGTTTTTGCAAACACATCCTCCACATCCCTAATTGTATAATTAAAAAGTATAAGCACTGAAAATCCTTCTAAATACATATTTAAATCCTAAAGGATCTCCTTAGACTGGAGTATTACACTAGATAGAAAGCTTAGAAATCAATTGTTACTGGGGCCTGATATATTACAACAATTATGAACATGCTCTCTTTATTAACTAAATATCGGTAATGGTACTGTGAGTAGTAGTGCACCTTGTACTTAAATTTAAACAGCTTTAATATACTTGTAAGCTGTATTTCTGGCTAGTAGACAAGCCAGACAAAACACGGTAAGGGTGGAAAGAATAGGATGTACAAGGAGAAGACCAGGAGCTGAGACAAAATATACTGAGCTAGTTCAGTCTGACTCCAGTATCTGCTGTCCAGTATCCAAAAAACTGCAGAGGAACCTTGGCGTTTTTCCAGAAGTAGATTTCCCTGGGAAATATGTCACTTTGGCTAGAGTGAGAATGCACTGCTGCTCTTTACCTCAACAGGTTAAACACACTCATGAATAGCAGTTTTTATGTGACTACAGCTGCTCTTTTAACTCTCCAGCTAAAGACCTGAATTTTGGGAGCTAAAGGTTATAAATTCAAATCCCAGTTTCCACTTGCAGATGTGTGTGTACATTTGGCTGGAAACAATGCTGTCTGTACGTATACAGCCATGGATCATTGCAGCAGCACAAGTCAATTAGCCTTTGTGACACTCCATTGTCCTGTGAAATAATTTTATGAATACTTCAGGGGATGTTGTCAGAAGGACAGTGCTGGGAACCACAGGACACAAAGGGAAAGGCTAGCAAAACAACCACCTTTGCCACAGATTTCCAAACACTTCTGTGTTTACAGACACCTGAACTTCTCTGCGTTTCTTTGGTCTCTCTTGGGAAATACAAAGGATAACAATTAACCTTTACTTATTGCAAACCACAAAAAGCAACAGGAGAGTCTCTAAGGTGGCATGCCTCATTTGAGCTGTCCACAGGTGTCTGCAATGATAGACATGTTGCTCAAATCAAGACAGGCAGAGCTGAACCTGTTAATTACAATGTATTTGTATAGGCCCCATTTTGCTTTCAAAGGCCACAGTGGTCTTCAGCTTTCACCTGTAATGCAGGAACCAGACTGATGTAAGATGAATTTCCAGCCGTTCTTTAGTAGTTCCATTTCACCGGAAGCTATTCTGTGAAATCTGGTTTAGCTCAGTGGGTTGAGCGTGGTGCTTGAAACACCAAAGGTGGTGGGTTCGATTCCCGTTCGGTTCTCACGTGTTGCCTGACCTAGTCGAGAGGTGGCGTCCCTGCCCACAGGGAGGTTGGATTAAAATGATCTCTAAGGTCCCTTCCAGCCCAGGCCATTCTATGGTTCTATGAAATAACAAAAGACTGCAGGTGGATGTTCTCTTTTACCACCAAAATATTGACTGGGGTTTTTTTTACATCTTCTATTTCAATCCCTCCCAGAAAATCTAAATTAATATCTCTTAAGGAATACTGAAATTTTGTGAAGTATTTTGTTGGGTTTTGTTTTGTTTTGTTTTTTAATTTGCCAGCTACAAATTAAACAGATCTCATCTGGTTTTTTGTTTGTTTAGGTTTTTTTTTGTCCTGCACTTTTTTGAAGGGAAAAGGTGTGTGTGAGGAAAACTTTTAATTTTGTTTTTAATATGACTTGAAAGTTGAAAAATAACAGGTTATTAGTATCTAGGTTGAAAACTTGTGTTTTGAGTTTCTCTCAAATGAAAGCATGAGATATTTTTTCAACATCATTGCTCTGTGTTTTGTTTGTTTGGGTTTTTTTTTATCTTTTTCCCCTCACTGGAGAAGTATGAAAAAAGCTCCTCTTCTGAATAAAACCAAATGTAAGTAAAAGAAAGTATCGCTTTACTTGTTCAATTATCCCTCTTTGCCCAATTTTTGAAATATAAGAGAGTTTTCATTTCACAGAAATTTTACAGGAAAATATAGTGATTTTTCTACTACTCCATTCATTGTGTTTTCCTTCCCTTTTAATTGCTTTTCACTGAAGACTATATGTGACATAGCACATTGTTAGGAGGTGAAATTAATGTAGAGATTAAGTGTTAGACATGTGGGAGGCTTAATGAGGGGCAACAGATGAGAGTGGATATGGAAGAAAAGAAAATCATTGAGAGGAAAGAGTTAAATACATAATTGTTTTGTTGCTGTTTTGACACATCTGGGAAAAAAATCAAAAACTGTAGGGAAAAATTAAATGAAAATTTATGCAAAATAAATTAAAAAAAAGAGTATTTTTTTATAAATAGACAACCTCTAGTGGAAAAAACTATGCCTTCTCCTGCAGGAGGCTATGAGGTGGCCATTGGGCACTGGCCAGCCCGAAGCCAGCTGCATCCAGTTCCCTCAGCATCTAACAGAAATCAAACATTAGACTGGGTCAGAACTGGGAAACCTGACTTTTGAATTCATTCGCTTCGTGGGTGCTTACACAAGGATCCTATCAGCTATCCCCTGCAGCCTCATGGCCTTCCAGACCGCCTCCAGCTGCTACATTCAGGGCTGCAGCTCTTGCTGTCTGCAACCTCAGCTGAGGTTCTGTCACGCCAGGCTTGTTTGCTCCTCTCCTCCCAGCGGTTTGTGTATCTCCAGCTTCGCAGCTTTGGCTTGGCTACTGCTGACTGCCTTAACTGCCTGTTCCTCAACCAGCTTCATTTCTTGACATTGCTGAAGTAGGCAGCTATGTCTAATCTCGGCCCAGATTTCCAATACCTTGAGATTCATTACTTTTCACAGGGAAGTATTACTGCTACCTCTTCAGCTTTTAAAATTTTACTTAAGCAAAGGCAAACTACAGGTCTTGTACGATGCACACACACCACAGTCTAACCATGAATTAAAAACAAGATGTCGTCGTTAAAAGCCTAGTGTTGTACAAATTTTGATAATGAATTATATACAGAGACAAGCAAGGTAATTATTCTATTTGACAGTCCTGTGCAAGCCTCATTTGCAAGGTTTAGTTCAGTTGTGGGCACCAGGTTTGAAAATTACCTCAGTCTGTTGGAAAGAGTTCAGCTGACAGCAACAAAAATACCAAAAAGTTGAAAAATGAGGCCTATGAAGAGAGGCACTAGGAAATTCTGGCTGAAGGGAGACATAATAACTTTTAAAGTAAATAAAAAGGGATGTTATAAGGAAAAGAGGGCTCATTCTTACCAATGAAGAACAGGACAAGTCCAGTCTAAACTGCAGATTTAGGAGAAACAGCTGGTATGTTAAGGCCAGCTTTATCGGAGAGATGTGCCAGAGAAAAATAGGTAGAAGGTTGGATGTTGGGGTGAGGACTTTGTGGTGGCAGTCAGTCACCTTCTGGTTTTCAACTCATGCTGGTGAAGGTGAGTACCAGTAGTCCAGTGTCGGGGAGCAGGAGGAAAACAACACTCATGCCATGGGGTTTTTGCGTTGGTAGCACTGGTTGTCCCTAGCCACAGGAGACTGAGGCAGGTTTCACCAGAGCTGGCAGGTACAGATTGATTCAGGACCCACTTTATTTCTGTAGAACTAGAAGAGGTTGTCAAGGGAATGTGGAAATGACCGTCTGGGGTACGGTTGAAGTGAGATTTGGTATCTCTCTACTGAGAAGACTTTAGGAGTAATGAAATCAACTGTGTTCCTTGCAAAAGAATGAAAGTAACCTATTAAAAATCTTGTGTCACATTATTGATTCTGTTCTTATATTTTCAGTGCTTTGAAGCTGCTATGGTCTGTTGGTTCATTAAGTTACGTTTACAAGTTGTCCCTAAATACTGGCTTTTACGTAGTCTGCATTTTAACACTTTTTAAGTGCCTACCAGTATGTTCTGTCCTCCATGCAAACCACAGTCAAAGAAATCCCTTTTCTGCAATGGCTAATGAGGTACCAGAGTGGTAAAATAAACAGAAGAAGGAATTAGACAGCTTCAGGAATCTCAACCAAAGAAATGTCACCTTCAGAGAAGCTGCAACTGAGAAATGACCTTTCACTTTATTACAGTGTGCCAAATTTGGCTGTATTTAGACAAGAACTTACAATTACTGAATATTTAAAAATGTATACTCTTATTCATGAGGAAGCTGAACAGAATTGGGGGGGGCTTATGTCATAAAAGGATATGTTATGAAAGATATGTTTCACACACTGACAAGTACCATGACTGAAATTACAGTTGAATTATGCAATTAGATTTTATTAACTATACATATTATTAAGGATTTTTAATTACAGGGGAAAGATGTCAGGATCCTGATGATTGTGCTGACCTCTTGTGCCACTGGGAAAGATATAGAGAGGCTTCCAAAAGTTCAATATAGTTCCTATTTAATCTTTAAATAAGAAAAAAGGTCAAGGAACTGTTGCTGCTCTTTTATTTCTCTCAAGTCTTCACCAAGGAGGCATCCCATTTTAATGTGCATTGCCTTAAATTTATGTATATTAGTAAAATAGGGATCACTGAAACATTACATACTTTGCAGTGTATTTATAGCAGAACTTGGAAACTATAGTATGTGCATGTATATGAATCCTCAATATTATGTAACTAACCTCTGGAGATTTCTCACTGAAATTCATTTCTTATACAAAAGTAAAAGAGAAAAGAAAACCCTTCAACAGATTATTTAAGATCTCTGTGAAGATGTCATATCCTCACAGATATTCACTTATCACACCAAGGAAGAAAAAAAAAAGAAAAGGTGGCAATTTATATTTATAATGTAGTTTTATTTTTAAAACAAAGTGATAGTTAAAGATAAGTAAGTGAAGGTGAGCATGCAAAAACCAGTTGGCTCAAGGTAGGGGAAAAAAAAACAATCAAGACTGAAAGCACTGGTGTGATTGCAGGGATTTCCTCTCCTTCAAGTCCACCAGTTATGCTGCAGCTTTGGCAAGAAGCCTAATTGTTCCTTAAAATTTCTACTTCCACTCCAAACTAGGAGTGACTCTTTCAGAGTAGGTGCAGCCCAGTTTTTCAAATGGCAGATTGCTCAACAGCAACCATACCAGAGCTGGTCCTTTATCACCAGCCCATTTCAGTAAGTCGAGCTGTACAGCCTTACCCTTCTTCAGCCTCCACTCTTGCAACACACAGAAAGCTATGCAAAAAGCATGTTCAGCTAGATTCTGGACATTTCAATGGAAACCAGCAGAAACTCAGATTCAACTCCGCGCACTGGTCAGCAGCACACCAAAGTGCGCACAGGTGCTCTCACCTATCTTTAACATACTTCATCCCCTGCTTGTCTCGCCCTCTCTAAGTTGTCCCTGTCTCAGTCTTGTCGCTTTTCCATTCACAGCTTCCTTTCCTCTTCTTTTTGCTTCTCATCCTAATCCCAGTCTCTTTATCAAGCCAGACCTTTCAGGTCTCCTTTCAGAGCCTGCCTCTGACATTTACTCGCTTTTCACACTCAGCCATATTTCTCCAAACCCATTCCCCATCTTTCTTTGTTTTAATTAGACAGATTTCTCTACTATATGTATTCCTACAAGTCACAGACGTAACCAAGACCCTGTTTTGACTCCTGGTGTCCATCATGCTGAAAGTGGCCAATATAAAGAATGTCCTTTGAGGTGTTGGGCCTGCACTGTGATCATATACTCCATAGTATGACTTGTCTTGTCAGCCCTCTAAGTTCACGCATGCAATGAGATTGGACTTTTCTGAGGTTTTAGGTGTTTAAGATCTAACATTTCTCCAATGCAAATAACAATTTTCTGTTCCAGAGCCTGAGGATATAGAATATTTCAAAACAAAAGTCTCAAATATATGTTGTAATATATTTTCTGCAAGTCTTGTTCTCAGAAAGAATTGAAAAAGGTAGTCATCTGACATGGAAAATTTCAGCTCAATTGCTTAACATTTGGTCAAGTTGTAAGAGGATGAATATAAAATAGTATTGTAGAAAGCAATGAAAAGATGCCATTCAGGATTTGGTCTTGAATGTATGCAACATTTCATTCAAGAAAGAATAGTGAGATTGCTGCAGCCACAATATAATCAAACTTAAAATTATAGTGGAAGAGAGGAAGCTAAGTAAACTCAGTGCACAAATTTTCAGTTTCAGAACAGGGAACTATATAAAAATGAGGCATATTCTCAAAAAAAAAACCCAAACAAACAAAACAAAAAAACCCAAAACTCAAAACTTTATAAGGAGTGGTCTGAAAAGCAAGAAACCTAAAAGCACCCGAAAGGCTGTAAAAAGCTACTGTGTTAAAGCCTAGGTAAAGATTGTGCCACAATTCAAGAAGAAAACAGAGCAGTCCAAAAATTCTCTGCATGGCTCAACGTGAAAATGATTTAGTCCATCAAAAGAAAAAAAGGACGTCTTTTTAGAAATGGAAAGCTTCCTCAAATGAGAACAGGAAAGACCATAAAAAAGGCAATTTGATTTCAAACAAGAAATTAAGAAAGCTAAAAAGAATTTGAAGAGAGCCTTGCGAAGAATGCTGACGCTGATAATAGCGAATTCTGTAAATACACTGAAAGCAGGAAGGCAATTGAGGATTAGTGGAACAACACAATGCCCAAAGTGTAGAAGGGGCTGCTGGAAAGAACTCTTTGAATCAGGGGGGTTTTTAACACCCGAAGTTCTCTGACTCCCAGTTGTGATACATTTTTTTTGTAGCAGACAAGTAAAACAAGAAAAAAAAAAAGAGAAAAAAGATTGATTTGAAGTAAATACACAGTACGTATCAGTCCAAATAGACAAATCAGATGTAAGTAAGTCATCTTGACTGGATAACATCCACCCAAGAGTCCTGAAGGAATTCATACATGAAATTGCACAACTGTTGGCTGTGATGTGTAATATAATAACAAAGAACCACTGTACTGGAGGGTAGCTGCCTGGTCATCTACAAAATTGCCACCTTTAGTTCAGCAAGAGGGCTCTGGATGGGATCTTGAGAACTACAGACCAGTGAGCCTTAGTGTCATTTCAAGCAGAAGGTGATAGAGTACCATATAACAATAATGAATAATAATGATAATAATGATAATAATGATAATAATAATAATAATAATAATAATAATAATAATAATAATAATAATAATAATGGAGCATATGGATAAACTTGGTTTGTTGAGAAGCAGTCAGGTTGGCTTCTGTAATGCGAAATCACTAAGCTGTTGGTGACAGTAAGAATATGGATAAAGGGGATCCATTAGATCTAATATATTTGGATTTTCAAAATGTCTGTGCCAAGGTTCCAAAGAATAGGTTAGACTAGAATAGTTCCAGTTGGAAATGGATCTGCATCATCTAGTCCAGCAGCCTAAGGTTTTTAAAGTAAATTGCACTAAGACTGGAGAAAAAGATCTTGTATGGACTGAAAACTGGGCAAAGGAGGAAAGGCAAGAGTGAGGATTAATGGATATTTCTCAGGATGGAGAAGAGTCCGCAGTAAGATCTGACAGGAATTGGTGCAGGGGTTAACTTCGTTTAGTATGTTAATCAAAGAGCGGAAGAAAGGAATGAACAGTGAAATCTTCAGGTTTGCAGGTGGTATTAACTGATTTTGCATCACAGATTTTAGTGTAGATAAATGTGATCTAACAAAAAAAAAAAAATCTAATTTCCACCTACATGATGTTGAACTCAGAACTGAGGTTCGGAACGCCTGAATCCAGGAAAGAGATCTTAGAGTCATTCCTATCATTTCTTTGAAATCTTGAGCTCAAGGTCTGTGGCAGCAAAAATACCAAAACCAACCAAACAAAAAAAACCAAACAAAGTATTGAGTACATGAGAAAGATGGCATTATGTCACCATGCAAGGCTGTGATGCACCCATATATTCAGTACTGTGTGCAGTTCTGGTTTCCACATCTCAAAAAGGGGGCAGTGGAATTAAAGAGGATACAGAGAATGTCTGTGAAAACACTTGTTGATGATAGAGCAACAGCCTTGTGAGGAGAGACTGAAAAAGCTGATATTCTTCAGTTTGGAGAGAAGGGTGAGGGGAGATGTCATAAAGTTTCACAAAATCACAGATGTGATGGTTTAGCTAAATCTTATTAGTATCAGGAAGTTCAGAGAGGAGTTAGACAACTTCATGGACAGGAGGTGCATAAAAGACTACATGGGAAGGTAACCTCTAAAACCCTTACAACAGTGGATGCTGGAGCAGTGCAAGGGGAATGCATTGCCACTAGCTGCCAAATTTATATGCGCTCCCTGAACAGCTTTTCCTTTTGTTATTATCCCTACTGGCTTCTCTATTGTGGGCCAGGCATTAGCCAAACACCCCCAAGACCTTCCAGGGGGAAAGATCTAAGGGAAAAGTAAATAAAGGGGAAAAATTAAAAAGACCTGTTGGAGGATGCAAAAACAATTCATGGTGCAACAGCTAAAAAAAAGGGAAAGGGTACGACGGTCAGAGCATCAACAACATATAGGTAGGGAAGTGGAGGGAAACACAGAGAAAAGCTCCCAGGTGTGCCTGCTACCCGCTATAGACCTCCAGGGATGAAAAAATGGAAAGAGTTGCCAGAACTGCCTCCTCCCCATTCTTCTTCCTGCTGTCAGAGACACAATAACAGACTGGATGGATCATTGATCCTACCCCAGAGGGTGTTTCTTATGTCTGGATGGTCTTTTACTGGAGGCATTCCTGGCCATCCTGGAATTCAAGGAAAGAGTTGCGACAGGTTCTACAGAGACTTACTGCGTAACTTGTCTCTGTATTAAAAAATCTTTAAAGCACAGTCTTGGTTTTCAGCTGAAAGAAAGGTATAGAGCACTAGATAGAAAGACAAGTAATACATGGAAGAATCTGCAAAGGGAAAGATTTAGGATGGATATAAGTATGTAAAACTGTATCTTACATAAATCAGTGCTTTTTAATCCTTTTTGATTTCCAGTGTAGGTGTATGGCAAATTTAACCTACTTAGAATAAGTTTGCTTCTTTGAATTTCCTTTTGCAGATCCCTTAGTTCTTTCTGAGTTCTGGAGGCCACAGGTTGGTAATCACTACCCAAAATATATCATCCTGCAAGTTACCTATTCCTAGACTCTTTATGCAAAGTGAGAGCAAATCTGCATGGAGACTGACCAGATTATAATACCAATGATCACACTGTAGTAATATTTCTTTTGTAGAGCTGAGGAATTGTACAGTGCGTAGCTGACTTTGGGGCTTCAGTTTTTAGGCAGATGCTCATCTGTTTAGAAAAGATAAAGGAAGGCTCCAAATATTACATGTGATCTCCTCCTGTGTTTCATCTGTTTAGCTAAGACTTGCACGGCAATGGGTTGTTATCATTTATAAAAGTGGGTCACAAACCAAAACAAAATTCTAGGTGGTGAGGCTTACATGTCAGGAGGTGGGTTTTGTATTTTTTTGCTTCTCCACAGCCTAATAAGGATAACTGTGCTTATCCTTCTTTGTGATTCTTAGGTGCTACCATACTGAAATAACGAACACGTCTGTCTCCCCCTCTCTGATACCAATGAAATGCTACACTGTGAAACAGATCTTAAACTACAATAAATCAATATAAATCCATTAAGGACAATTTCATTTACAGAGAGTGAGAATCTGGTGCTGTATTTTGCATGTGAGAAATAAATGAACCTGATTAAAAAAAAAATAAAAAGAAACAATCCTGTATCTTTTGCTATCTAACAATTATGCAAATATTTCTGATAAAATAATAGAAGATTACTGGAGACCATTTGGCAAAGAGAAGAATTAGATAATAATTTGACTCTAAAGCTAAATTACATGAAGATATGCCACACATTAATTATTCTACATCACCCACTTTCCCCTGACTAGAGCATGTAGGCCTGATTGTTACAGTACTAACATATAGTCCCATCACGTATCAGTCCTATTAAGAGACAAAGAAAGAGACAGCCAGTTAGGCTATTTTTTCATCTTAATAGCACTGCCTTATCACTTTATAATTTTGAAATTAAAACCTTTTAAGAGGAACAATACCACACTGCTAGAATAAAGCTTTCCAAAACTTCATGATTCTGCCTCACGCCTTCTGTAGTCATTTTGGCCCTGCAAAGCTTTATGATGTTAATCTGGTAAAACATTATACTTTCTTTGTTTAAGTGTTAGTGTTCCTGCCAAGATAAGATGGTAAAATCAGGTCCAATAGGCCCACTTGCTTCTATTAGACATTGAAAAGCACACATGCACGTGTGTGTGTGTGTGCACATGCATGTGTGCGCCTATAACTGCTACAGTAAAACTTTTGAATACTGAAGTCAACATTGTAAACTGGGGCAAAATTCTGCTCCTTTTTCTTGTATCCTTTCCACTCCAACTCTTCTCTTAGCGCTTTTGTTTCCTTTCTTTCCACCACTTTTATTTTCATTCTCTATGCATATTTTTCTCTTTCTTTTTTCCTTCTCCACAGCTATCCTGCTCCTTAATATTCTAGTTGTTCAGAATTATTTTGAAAATTGCCAATATACTCACTAAGACATTTCAAATCCATTTCATCTAGGACCCAACTGTGATCACCACTGAATCTGAACACTCCTTTGCTGTATGAGGGCTAAGGAATACAGCACAACTCTGCATGACTAAAGGTATTGTAATCTGGACCCTTGTGTTTAAACAATTATTTTAAAGATTTTATAGATTAATTCATCTATCATTTGAATTGTAATTGGTGTGAGAAATTTTATGGACCAAATACAGGTAAAACACAAAGGATGATTTCTTCAGAGGACTAATTGTTCACAGCCCTCACCTTTGTTTCATACATCAGCATGCACCTTTTGTGATTAAATATGTGAAATTCCTTTGAAATAACATGGACCAAGGAGTATATCACTGAACTGCCTGCCCAGATACACATCCTGGTAAGTGAGGTAACCTGGCACTTCTGAAATCCAGAGAGTTGTATTGTACATACTACTGACCGAACTGCTACTATTTAGCTTCCTGAACCCTTTTTTTGAAGTGTGTATTCTTTTATGTGACTCACCCCAAAAAGCACCTTGGTTTTGGATAAGCTTGAACGCAATTCTTTGGCTGTGGGAGGTCTTGGGGCGGGCTGATAATGCAGAGGTTGGAACAGAACTGGCCAGTCTGTGCCTCTTGAGCCGCATGTGGCTCTCTGATGAAATACAGCTCCTGTGCTGGCTGGCATGTGGGCTGTGGCAAAATCCCTGTGCTCAGAGGCAGTGCATTGACAAGAGCCTCCAAGGCCAATGTTAGTGAATTTCCCTGGCCTCTGCCTGTTTGTCTAGCTGAGCCCCATTCCTTGAGTGAGCTCTGCAAGGCCATGCCATCACCAGCTTCTCTGAACTCTTTCCATAGCCCCATTGCACCATAACAGGATAGGCATCTTGAGGATTTCAACACAGTGAGGTTTTTGATGAGGCGTTTGGGGAGCTGGTCAGACAGTATGGGAAAAGACTGTGAAACTGTCTGATAGGTTATGGTTTTAAATTATATCTTTTCTCCAACAACAGTAAATTTTTTCCAAGCCATATGATCCTCAAATTACCAATACAAATGGGAATACAATTAGTAGCGGTGCCGTATCTTTATGAGGAGCATCACATTTTTGTGCCAGGAAGGCATACCTTTTATTCTATTAAACTGAGCAAAAGTCTTCTCCTGGGCCTCATCTTCTCTGTATGGTGCCATCTTTTCAGGAATACATCATCATCAGAGTGCTTTGTCCCAGTGATGTATTACACTAATACATCTGTTGCTTTAATGATATATTAGTGTAATACCTTATCAGAGTGATGCATACCAATGATCTATTACTCAAAAGGTGGTGCCATTCAGGAATGAAAGAATTCATGGACATATTCAGTATAATTATACAGATAAAAGCCAACATACATTACACTGGAAGCTGCTTTCATGGAACTAAGAACACCAGTTCTTAGAACACAGCCTGTTCAGTGCCATTTTCCAGTGCCATTGCACTAGATTTGTAATGCTGAGGTGTTACATCTCTTTTAAACCTTTTAAATATACTAAGAGCAACTACCATTAACCTTGGGTCACTGTGAAGCAGACTGTATCCAGTTACATTATTTTTACTATATAGTAGTACAGTACTTACTTACCCGTAACCGTATGAAACCAAGTAACATTAACCTCCAAATAGTCTGAAGAACATATCATATCTCATTATAATAATCTAGGCTTCATCCTTTGCTTGACTTTTATTATTGTCCATTCTCAAACATTTTCGATTACATGACAGTTGAACTTCAGCCTGTCATTAACTGTAGGCCTTCTTAATCTCAACCTTCATTTTCTTTACCATTATTTTTTTTTGTTACCTTAGCCACTGAAAAACAGATGTAGTCAGTCTGATTTACATTGGTTTGTATAGTATGTTAGTTAAACTTTTCAAACACCATGCAGAGATTGTGGCAAAAAAAACCCAAGTCTACTTTCTATTTTTTAAACTTTCACTGTAAAAAATGTAAACGAATAATATAAAAAACCCAAAACTCGAAGCTTTTTCCACTCTGCCTTAATTTCTTCACTAATTAGGTCCAAGCTAAAAGGAAAGAGCATCAGAACCACATTTTGGCTTGTGGCAATCCAAAAGAGGTATAAAGTATTGATTAGCTTATTTACATTTCCTCTAAATGTGCTATACACCAAAGTGTGAAGAATGTTGCTTAGTAGAACACTAAGGCCTCCAAATTGTTTCAGATCATCAAAGTGGGAAAAGGTGTGTAGGTACCTCTAGAATTTTTGCCAAACAATCTGACACAAAGCAATTAGTAGCATACATGAGGGAGAAAAGGACAGGCAAAGTATTTATAGTATGTAAATACTGGATTTTTTTTTTCCTTTTTACTTTCTCTTCTGTTACTTTGACTTCATTGTTAGTGACAGGTATCATTTTAATCTACAGAGAGGGTTGCTAAAGCAACTTTCAGGAATATATTTAGTCAAGTGGTACACTGAATTCACAGAAGCTGTACACAGGATACAGTACAATGGATGCAGAACATCCTACTCCTTACATCCTTTGAGCACCTTGTTCCAGTCCAAGGCCACTCAGTTGACCTGCAAATTTCCAGTTTGGAAACTGGTGACCCAGATTTTCCTTCTGCCCCATGGGGGATGAAGGAGCAGAAGCTGTCTTTGTCAGAGTGTGATGCAAGAAGTAAACTGCTCGCACTGGTAGAGTAGAATAGCTTGTGTAAGTGTGATGGAACGGCTAAAGCAGAAGGTGGCGTAACAGGGTACAGTAGAGGGTGAGGTCTGTGGCTGTGCAAATAAGGCAGCAAAAGACAGATCAACGCAGAATTTCTGGGGCAGCAAGTGGCAGTGGCACTAGTGGGGGCCTTTCTGTCAGAAGGCTTGTCGCAGCCAGACTAAGCCCTGGCTGGGAGAGCATTGGGATTTGAGAGGAGGTTGCTATAGATGAGTGTTCCAGACATCATGCTATGAAACACTTGGGGTTGTTGGTTTTTTTCCTTCTTATATTATATAATCTCGTTTATCGTCTGGGAATTCATGGGTGGGGCTATGCTACCTGATCTCTGTCAGAGGTGGAAGCAGCCTGCTGTTACAGCAATGCAGGAAGTATGGTTGCAGTGAGAAGAGGGTCCTTCAGCAAGAAACAGTGACAGATTTATTCTGATCAAGAAACCAGCAAGTTACCTAATTGCATCTTGCAGGATGGAGGGGTAAAGGCATCCTCTTTACCCAGCCTGAGAAATGCTAAACCTCAGCAGAACTGACCTCCACAGCCAGGCTAGAAATCAATTATTTTTGTCTAAAAGTATAATTGCTTAAATCACTGTACTAGGCTATTTACAACCTTTTCTGCTCTTCTTATCTGAGGAAACTGGTAGCTTCACTGAGTATTTCCTAGGATTCATCAGTCCTGAAAATCTATTTGATCTGGCAGCTGAAGTTTCTGTAGTTTTGACCTCCTAGTTGTGGTGGGTCTGGTACTCCTCACAGAAGTCTGTTCTATGACAGAAGCCTTCCACAGCATTACTAGCAACTGCGATAACTGTTAATTCTAATAAACTGCAGGTGAACAAATCGATCTTTGTGTAACTTGCCTTGTGTGCTGAGCAATTGGAAGGGATGTATTTGGTATGGGAAGAGACACTAGCCAGTGGGCTTCTGATACCGTTGCTCTTCCTGTATACAGGCTTACAGAGCTTTTGTAATAACATATACATTAACAGCTCATGATATGTAATATATTTAGGCTCACAACAGTCTAGTAAGGTAGTGGGAGGGTGTTAATCTTTTCTTAAGAGATGCAGATCTGCATGGAGAAAGAGAATAGAGTGAAATGCTTAATAGTGTGCAACAGCCTAAGGGACTGCAGACAAAGTGTGTGGTCTTACCCAGCATGGCTTTAATGGCTATTCAGTTGTAGGCAGCCCTTGTTTTCTGCTTTAGAGGGGCAGTTTGTGGGGTCTTTGGGAACCCATCTGAATGATGAGTGACTTGGGAGTTTTGTTTTTCTGAGTTAATTTTAGCAACATCTGTTGTCCAAACTTGTTCACTATGTGCTACACAAATGCTCTTGCTAGTGTAGTGCAGAAAAGGAGGAATGATAGACAAGGTGGGTGGCAATTACTTATATTTGCTCAAACTGTACTGCCACTGAATGTCAGACTATACCATGTTACTAGGCTGTGTCAGATTATGTGTGATGGTTTAGGACACAGCACTCCTGGTAGTTAAATGGCATTCCTTTTAGTTAAATGAATGATGGAATAATAACTGATTTTTAAGAGTTGGAGTTTGCCTTTAAGCTAGGTTTAAGTACCTACAAATTTGATGTTTTGGGCTGAACCAGTCTTTCAGTACCCTCTGTAATCCATGGAGAAAGCAAGGCTTCTCCAGAGAAATTGATTCTGCCCTCCACAGAATGGGGAAAAACTGCCAACTGGTACTGCTGAACCCCCTCTTTTGAAAACAGGTAACCTAGAAATTTAGGTTGTGTTAAATGACTGTCTCCCTATCATAACAAAGACTAACAGAATTTGCATTTGCTATCTACTGCCCAAAACTCCCCAAGGCTAATATCTTCCACTAATTTCAAAAAGCTTTGAAACAAAGCCTGACACTACTGCATGTCTGAAACTCTGTCAACAATAAAGTGGCTAAATTAGCTGGAATTGATTTGAGAAGGGAGAACTGGGAGGTGATACACAACCTCTGACAGCTTACCTCTGGCACAGGCTGATGTCTATGTAGCACAGTCTCCAGAAAAAAACTTAATATATCACCCTATGTTTTGCATTTCTTAAACCAGAAAAAGAGCCCTTAAAAGAGTAAGATTGCAAACCTGAACTGGACAATGGTAAGGCAGAAAGTGAAACCAACAGAATAGAAGCAGGAGGAGGGGGTGCTAGGGCACCAGCAATGGGTCAGCAACCACTTAATCTGGATCAGGAGCCACTAGCTGAGTTTGCCTGACTCTGTCTTAAAACCTGACCTGCAAAATACAATGGCTAAGGTGAAGATATATGATTAATTCTGCTGATTCTGTTATGGGGCAATTGACTTCGGGCAATGGGAGGGTAAGACCAGTTGTGGGCAGTAAAGTGGTTCAAGCATTGGAACAATTTGCTTTGGTGCATGAGAGCTAGAACCATTAGCCTCTATGAGCAAAACCTCAGCTATGAGCAGATCAGTGAGGATTTTGTCATTGATTGAACTGGGATGAGGATTTCACTGTAATTAATAATTATGGCAAATGGGCAACAGTTGTGCTGCTGCTTAGAGATGAACTGCTTACTTCTGGGGGATGTTTGGCCATGGTAGAAGCTGGTTCTTTCTCTCCCATGGCTTTTCAGCAGGGGAAGCAGGGCTCATAAATCCCTGTGCTACTTCCAATGTGTGACTTAAAAAGTAGGATTGGCGGCTGATGAGGATGGATGCGTGGGAGGACCACTCAACCAAATGAATGGTGAGTTCTTTTCTCTTCAGCCCCTCAGGCACTGCTTGCTGACCTAAGCCCATTAAATAACTGCATAAAATATTTGTGGATGTGTACTCAGGTACAGTAGAAAATCTGATTAAAAAGAAAAAAAAAGTAGGACTTGTAGAGGAAAAGGGTCTTTTTGTAAAATGCCAGTACTATGCCACTGGTAATACAGGCATTCTCATCTCATGTTGACAGAATAGCCATTTTTGTTTATAGATACTTCTTGGGTAGATTCTTTTTTCTTCCAGAATAGCTCTCTTCTGTTTCCAGCCTAGCTGGTATCCAGAGACCTGTGCTAGTCAGTAAATAAGCCTAGAATACAAGTTCATAAAACTAGTGGGTTCATGAGGACAATTGAAAAGACGATGTTAAAATTTTAGATCATGTCCGTTAAGAATTCTGAGGAAAAACTGGTTTTCGTTTGGAAAAAAAAAACCAAACAAAACTGTTTGGGAAAGGTTTGCAGAGGGCTGTTGATTTATTAGAAGTCAATTTTCCGTTAATTTAGCTGACCAGCTGCATATCCAAAGCAGGTTACATGTGTACTGGCTAGTGGGCACACAATCTAAAGCATACTTTGCAGGAACATACTTTGTAGAATTTCAACATCAGGATTTGATCCACCCTTTTCAAACATTTGTTCCTTAAAAATAAATAAATTAATAGGCTGAGGTGCTCCACAAAAGGATAGGAAAACTGATACAGCTGCATCTGTAAGTCTTGGTCACTGGATACGCAGCCTGATTGCCACCTAAATCTGTATTGGAATGAGAGCTGGTATGCACTGCCTTCTGAGATAGACTGGCAGGAAGGTAGCTGAAGAGTAACAGCACAATCCTTAGTGTCTTAGTATTATATCTTTACAGGATGTTGCCATCAAATGCCCAGGAAATGTTATTACTATTTCTCTTCTACAGAAATAAAATGTACTATTGAAAGTGGTGGTGGGGAAAATAGAGTATGTTGCCTCACAGTTCTGTCTGCCCAGACTGTGTTTAGGGGCTGGTGTTCAACAGCTGTTGTAACAACAACAAAATGAAACAAAAAAACAACACTCCACAAAAAAACACAAACCTACCTAGCCTCCCTCCCCTGCAACCTGAACCTTATCTGCATCCAAGATTGTAATTAGGGAAGCAAGCCTCAGCTGCTATTTAGCTCTGGAAGCACCTAAACTTAGCTTTTGGTGTTAAAAGTTTCCCAGATTCAAACTGAGGCTTCACTAGAGTACACAATTTGACCGGTGATTGTAGTTGAGCCTGATCTGAATCAAGATCATGTCCCTGTTTTCAGTGGTAAGAGTAGCAATTTTCTAGATGCTCAGTAAATCCTCATCAGAAAGATAATAAAAATGTTAGGACTAAAAATGTTTGGTAGTGGCAACTGAAAACTTGTCACTTGAATACAGGCACATTGAGTTGGCGCATTCGGAGTGACTCCTTTATTGGCAGTATGTGTCCCCCAATTCAGAACTTTAAAAACCCACTTGCTTAGGATTGTACTGATTATCATAACTGAGTTACAGTGGCATAATGAGGTAGCTGATTGTGTGCTTTTCTCAGCTCTGGCACATCTGAGGTGAAACAAAGGTATTTCAGTCTAACGCATTGTACTTGCCATTCTAACCGTCCGTGAGTGTGTGCAAAAGCAGTTGGGGAAGCTCAGTTATGAGCAGCAACTTATTAAACCACAGTAACTTACAATGTGGGGTTATCTATTTCTTAATTTTTGTGTTTAATTCTTTCTCTGCTGCTGCTATGGAGTGTGTGCATTTTAGCAGCAGCTGCTCTCTGTGCTTTCCTAGTGGGTAGTAACATTCATGAACACCTCGTGAAGAAAGGTCTGGGATAGAAATTGCAATACCAAAAATCTATTTTGACCTTTCAATGGTTAACAGCATTAGCATTTACACATTTGACTGGTTTGAGATTAATGGGTGAAATTCATAACACCTCTAGAGTCTCATTTGCATCTTCTGCGTCAATAATGAGCAGGTCCACAGCAGAACCCATGTAAAAATGGCCCAAGTGAAAGCTACTACTCAGGGCCAGTGACAGATCTTGTATAATAGCAGATAGGGGAAGCTTGTGAGGTGGGGAGGTGTCAAGGTACAGGTTCACCAAGAATCTAGTAGACTATGTGTGAAGACTTTAAAAGTGCAAGTGGATGTGCTGTTCTACTATGTTGCTTTCTTTAAAGCATTGCTATTCATGTTGTAGCTTTAATTAAGCAAAAGGAAAAACTGGCTGCTAAACACAGCATCTTTGAGCACATGGTGAGGCACAAACTGAACCACACAATAAACTACCAACCAGCTTGGGTTATTTTTAAGATGGCATTGATGAATTGTTCTGAGCCATTTGGTTTTTCCCCTTAATTCTTTTGTTAATTTACTCAAAAGCTGACCCTACCACAGTTTCCACAACACGGTACCTAAAGGCCTGCCTGAAATTTTGCTTTAATCATCTAATTTATAGTGATTTAGCATATTTAACCTTAAGGAGCAGATTTAGTAATGTAACGGTGTTGCATGTGTTTCCAGGGCACTTGTGTGGTGTTTGGGTTTTTTGGTTTGGTTTTTTTTTTTTCATGGCACTTGTTCAACACAAAGGAAACTAAACATTGTGTTTGAATGGAGTGTGGTTCCATCAAAACCATGTTAGGCATCACTCTGTAAGAAGCAAGGAAAGCTAAAGTTGAGGGCTAACTGACCCCGAGAGCCTCTAACACCGCAACACAACGGGCGCACATCCTTACTTCGCTTCTACAAACGCTGCCTACCGTGCGCGCTAACCAGACTATTTAACGCCCCTTCCACGCGTCGCCCAGACGTACCCGTTCGGACGGGGCTTGGGCTTTGCTCCGCCGTCCGGCGAGGGCACACCGCCCTGCCCGCCCGCCTCGTACCGCCCGCAGCCTCCCTCCGGCAGCCGTTCGCCCGCCGGGCCAGCGCCCGCAGCCGCGCCCCCGCATCGCCGGCAGCCGGCTCGCCGCTCCCCACCCCCGCAGCGGGGCCGCGGGGCGAGGGCACCGGAGGCCGCCAGCGCCCCGCTGCGGCCCGGCGGCCGGCCCGGCCCCGCCGAGCATGCCCAGAGCCCGGCCGGGCAGGGGGAGCGACCGCCGCCGGCGCCCCGCGGCTGTTCGAGGCGAAGGGAGGCGTCGCTCGCCGAGGCTGCCGTGTCAGGAGGGCTGCCCCTTCAAACCCCGGGAAACAAACCCGCAGAGCCAATGGAGGGCTTTGGAAGAGCGACGCTGCTGTAGGTGCGCTGTTTCTTCCCGCCCGATGCCAGCGTCCTTCCGTTCAAATGCATCGAAATGGTGTGGTGGGTTTCAAAAGGTAGCGGTGTCTCAGGCTGACTGGATGCTGGGCCTGCCCTTGCATAGGGAGATGCAAAAATCACTTAAATCCGGGCAGGATTTTTATTCCTGCACCCATAAATAAATTGCTGTCTTATCCTTGGTATTCTTAATCTTATTATTAGGAAACAAGTATTGACCTGTAACCTAATCATTCTGTGTTTGTGACTGTCATCCTCTGTATATTGACACAGCTTTTTCCTTCCTCCAACTTTCTCTCTTTCAAAAAAGCGTTTCAAATACAGGCATCGGGCTGTTGCCTGCCTTAAAGGACAGGTGAGCAAGGCCTGAAGAGTTGCCTGACTTTTGGATGTGGGCAAAGAAAGAAACACCTTCACTCCAAGTGTCTGCTAGCATAGCTGCCTCAGGCTGGGGTCTGAGGACGTATGGTTCCTTAGGACAGAGCTCTAAAGGCCCTTAAGGTTTCTTTAAGACTTTTTTCCCGCCTAACCATGTAGCAAAATCATGCGTCACTGCTCGTGTATAAGATGGTTTTGCTGTGCCATTAAAAACCTGAGGCTCAGTTATACAAGGAGCTGTTAAAAAGAATAAGACACCCAGTAGTATGGGAGGGCTTACTGGAGACAGTGTCACTGAGATAGTGGGAGACTTCAACAGGGCCTGAGATAAACAATTTATCGGAAAAGGTCAGTTTGAAAAGTATAGGTAGCCCATTTTTAAAGACACTGGACAGAGAAGTCTTCATACTACAGGGAGTTGTTGAAGACACTGCAGTTTAGAGATGGAAAAGAGTTTGCTAAGGATGGTGATTTTTTGAAAAATAATAAGCAGGAAGCTTTGAATTAGATTGAATGGTTGAACAGAGGGAGAATGTAAAGTTTAGGTGTTCATGTAGGTCAGGAGAATGTCCTGGGACAGGATGAAGGGGAAGGATGTGCCTCAGTCATAAAGATAATGGGAGAAACTAAGGAGTAAAGAACTATATTGAGCCAACAGTTCAGAGGCAACTTGGGGAAGAGAGAGGAGTCCCTAAGTTTAAAAGGTTTATAAGTTAGATATTCTCTCTTTATTGCATGATGGGGTGATGACTTCAGTCAGGTGAAATGTTTGAGCTATCAGACCAAAAGGTATTAAGATTTTCCTTGCAACCTAAACCATGTTAGTCTTTTTAGCATCTTCTAGGGGTTTGTGGATGATATTTTGTTGTTTGTTTTGTTTTTTATTTTGGAGCCTGGAGTATGAAGCTCTAGGTAACTTGTTGGACCTTATTCTTTTTAATAATATGTAAGTGCTGAGAGCATAAAGCAGGACCTTTGCTAAAAGACCATGTGTTGTGAAGATCTCCAACAATGTTAGCAATGGAGGATGACAGTGTTTGTATTTTTATATTCTCCAATGAAAGTGTGATGAGCTCTCAACATTTTTCATAAGTTGATTAAAAGCTGTGGAAGGAAGGGAAGTAGATGCAGGTCAGAGTTGACCCAGCTTCCTTGATTAACATACTCAATTGGGCAGCAGAAGTAATTATGTCTGACGTGGTATCACGGCTGTGAGGACTGGTGGATTGTACGAATCACATAAACCTGATAAGCCCTGAACAGGAGAGTTCCTGTCATATTTTCTGCATTACTCTTCTCCACTGAGCAGACTTTCTTTTTTTACACTAGATCACAAACATGTTCCACACTGTTTCTTCCTAATCTCGGCTTCACTGCAGTACGTTCTCCAGTGCTGTTTTCTCTTGGAAAGCTGCACTTGAGTACCTTCTTGGCCCTTTTCCCAATTGTTCTGCTACTCAGATGATCATTTAAAACCCACTGATTTTGCTTTTTATCCCCATGTAAATGAAAGCATCCCAGTACCTCCCTCCTGAGTTGACTATGTACAGCTCTCATAGGGTTCATGAGGCAGCCAAAAGGTTTTGTTTCTGATGGCCACTGTTCCTGGCACTTTGGGATAGAGTCCACCAAACTTAGTGATTATTGAGACAGGAAGCCTTACTTGTTTTCTCATTAGTTGCCATCCAATACATTGGAATGAATAAAACTTCCCAAATAGAATAGAGATTTCCAAGAAAACCCAGCAAAACCATCTTAAATCTGATAGGCCTTGCACGAGTCAACTGCTGGACTTCTTCTCTAATAATCATTCACCTTGATTTTTCCATTTTGTAGTCTGCTTGATGACCTTCACAAGACTAAGTGGGGGATCCATACCTTCTCTGACCAGGCAGGGAATACTTCCTGACAGCTTCCATTGATTTGGCTCAGGCAAAATCTCGCCATGTAGTAAATAAGTACTCCTCCCTTTACTTTAAGAAGATGCCAGCTTCTCTCTTCCTCACTTTCTTCTTTTGTACAAAAAATGCAAGGGGTTTGCGGGATGCATACAGAGGGATAAACAGATTCATTCAGATGCTTTTTCATATATTCTTCCATTTTTAGACCCTCAGTTCTTCATTTGTACAACTGTTTTTTCGAGGCGGGAAGCATACAAAGGGCCAGACCCCCTGCCCTACAACTCCTTAGTATTGTTTGTGGCTCCAGTCTGGAGGGAAAGGGGGATAAAACGGGGAGTTGCGTGGAACCGCGCCTCCCTCTGCAGGCAGGAGCTCGCTACTCCTTGCCAAGAGCCACCAGGACCTACTTGTAGAGACGAGTGCCCTACGTCTTGAAGAATGCTGCTGGAATCAATGGGTGTTTCTCAGCATACAGCAGTATCCCCATCTGTCCCAAAATCTAAATGAGAGTAAGAGTAACAAAAAGTCAAGTTATGTGTATACCTCATGAATTTTGTTTCCATGAAATAGGAACCTTTATGGCAAGCAGCCAACATATGTGAGGAGATGTTCAAGCTGTATGCTAACTGGTAAAAGAAGAGAATTGCACAAAGGAAGCATGGGTGCAGGATAGCAAGAAAAGCAATTAAATCCTGTGCCCATGTCACCTACATATCAGGTCTGTGTTGGTGATAATGGTTTGTGGGCAACAGCAGCCTTAAAATTCTATGTGTAGCTTTGTTAGTGAAATACCATGTGCTGCTGTGGAAGCAGAGTGCATGTCCCCAACTGAAAGGTGGTGATAATGATGCTTTGCAAATGTCTAAGAAAAGTATAAGTCTAAGAAAAACAACAGCAAACTTCCAGTGCATGCATTTTAGAGAGGTTAAAAATAAAGTCACTCTTCTACCTGCTTTGCAGTTATTTTATAACTTCATCTAGTTTGTAGAAATCTTCAGGGTAGGAACTAAGTTGAGGGGAGAAGAATGAGAGAGTAAAATGCCAGCCATGGTTTTGGAATGATTAGTGAATGTTTTCTGTTAGGAAATAGCTCATAAACCAGTAGCAATTTTAAAAATAAGTATTTGGACAATAAGTATTCTGAATATGATAAGAATATTTTCAGTGAAGAGTCCAAGTAGCTAAAAGAGCAGAGTGGAATGTTTGTATTCCGTAAACTACTCTCACAAAACCAGACATGAATACCTTGCTTAGTAAACAGTAAATGCTCTTGTCGCAATACTTTCACAGGACCATTTAGATTTGAAGGATCCTCCTGAGATCATCTAGTCCAACTTCACTGCTCAAGAAGGGCCAGCTAGAGTGGGTTGTTCAGACTACCTCTCTGGGCAACCTGTGCTATTGTTTGACCATCCTAACAGTAAAAAAAATTCTTTTCTTGTGTTCAGATGGAATTTTCTGGTTTGTTTTGTTTTAATTTGTGCCTGTTGTCTCTTACCTTGTCAAGGAGCACTGCTGAGAAGAGTCTGTCTCCTTCAACTTCATTCCCACCCATCAGACATTTGTACAAACAGATAAGATCCCCTCTGAGCCTTCTCTTCTCCATGCCAGACAGTCCCAGCTCTTTCAGCCTCTTCTCATACGACAGATGCTCCAGTCCCTTAATCATCTTTGTGGCCCTGGGCTGGACTTGCTCCAGTAAATCCAGACTTTCCTTGTACCAGGGAGCCCTGAATGAGATGCGACACTCCAGATGCAGCCTTGCTGGTGCTGAGTAGAGGTGCAGGCTCACCTTCCTAGACCTGCTGGTAGCACTCTTCCTAATATTGGCCTTCTTGGCTGTGAGGGTACGTTGGCTGGCTTGTCATCAACTTGTCTACCAAAGTCCTTCTTGGCAAAGCTGCTTTCCAGCTGGTAGGTGCCTGAGGTGTGTTGGTGCCTGGGGCTATTCCTCCCTCTGTGCAGCACTTTGCATTTCCCCTTTTGAACTTCATGACATTCTTTTCTGCCCACTTTTCCAGCCTGTGAAGGTAGTACTTCCAAAAGGTGGCACAACCATCTAGTGTATCAGCCACTCCTGGTTTTATATCATCTGCAAACTTGTTGAGGGTGCATTCCTCAGCTTTTTTTGTGTGGAAATGCAAGCTGCTTCCCTCCGGGCATTACCTCTTCTCCTTTCTTCCTACTCAGGAAGTTTTGTGCTACTCTGTGATTTTTCACTATTATTAGTCTGCTTCTTATGGACAAATAATTTGCATCTTACTGTAAAATACAAACTTGAAAACACTGGGTGGCCTTAATGTTGCTGAAAACTAGGGCTCTTGGTAGAAACAGTATTTTGATCAAACAGTGTCAGCAGGGGTTGAGAAGACTAGACTCTATTCCTAGTATCTCAAAAGACAAATAACCTTTTCCTCTGTACTGTTTGGTACGATGAGGAAGTGCCAATGCAAGAAGATATTCCCTACAGGAGGGGACTGGCCACATGACTTCATGCTCAGCAGGCAGCGGTGACAGCAGGCTGACTTGCAGCCCAAACCCTTCTGCCTGCCAGTAGGTGAGAGCTGATTACTGAGGACATGCAGCACGGTGAGGCATAGCTGAATGCCGTGTGAAATTCATTGTACAAGGCAGATGAAGTCTGCTAGAAGCTTGAGCTCCACATATTCCACCTCTCCCTTACCTTAATGTGTTTCTTTTCCCTGGGAATGTAAGATCTTGGCAACACTGTGAGGTTTTTGTCTCCCAATTGCCCTTCTATTCTATCTCACCCATCTTTAAGTTGTTAAAGTATTACGAAGAGGCCATGGTTGATATCAGTAGTGCTAATGTCCACTTCTGTGCTTGCGATCCTCCTGCTGTATTTCCAGTCAGCACTGTGTCAGAGAGACGTGGTGTGGTAAACACACAGTCCTAGGTGGTAGATGAGCTCCTTGAGATCTTGTCAGTTTTTGAGGTCTAGAGCAGTCTTGGTAGTACTCTAGTTGTTTTAACAGAAAAAAAACAACTAGCTAGTGAATTGAGAAACCAGAGTTGATTTCCCTGCAGAATTTGCCACCTTGCTGGTGCAGCAGAGATTCTGCCTCTCAACATATGTGTAACAAGGTGTTTAAGAACTTGGACACAATTTCATTTAGCAGACAGCTGTGGCTTAAAATGCTGTCGTCTTGTTACTTAACAAAGCTGCAAGACTTCATACTGAAGCAGATGAGACTGCCAAATGCATTCTGTTTTGCCAGTTTGGGGGTGGAAGAAGTTAGCTCCTCCAGGAGGATGGTAATGTCTTAAACCATGGCAGATGTTTGCTAATGAGCATGTGCCTAAACCTTCAATTAAGCAGTGAGTATCATGATGTTGAACAGAAGCAAAATGATGGAGGGAGTGCTCTGGGTCTCATTCTGATTTAGCTTAAACCATTCTTAGGATGGGGTGATGTTATCTAGTCCAATGCATTTAAACGGAGAATGGAAAATGGTGCAAGAAGATCAGAATTGGGGCAGATATTTATCCTTTTTTATTTCCACATTTGTATCTGTAATAGCCTTGAGCCAAGTGTTCTAGTCCCCAGTTGACTAAACAAATTCTTCTCATCAGTTCAGAAGTTGCTTAGTATTTTATGTTGTAAAATATTAATTTATTTTTTCTATATTTAATCTGTACTGGGTAAGATGTTGCAAGCTCAGATCTGGTGGAGAAATTCTGCATTTCAAGTATCTGTAGACTTAAGTCTAATAGTAGTAGGCTCAGGTAAGTTTATTTGCAAAATGTGCTTACTGAAAAGGAGTGTAAAGACGGTATAATGAATTAAGGAATTTAAAAGCCAACTGTGCTTATGGTAAGATAAGAATAACAACACCTCCTTGGTAAACCTGCAGGATATTTGAGTAGCAGCAAAAAGATATGGACACTGATGCAATCATTCTCCAGACTGGTGGACAATGTATTTCTGGCCTGCAAAATCTAGGATTATCCATCAGGCTAGCAAGTATTGGTTGTGGGCTTTTTATTGAAATTAGGAGCTATATTACCTTTCCCAAGTAGTGTGCTATACTAACAGCTGAAAAGTATGAACGTTGTGGTTCTTCTGAAGAAGTATTAACATGTTAAATTTGCATTTCAACTATCAATATCTTGTGTTGAAAGTATTATAAAATGATTGTGGCTAGTTTGTTTGCCAGGGTTCAGACAAGATTCTGAGAAAAACAGTTGTGGTTTAGCTAGGATATGTTGCACTTTTTCTTGATGCCTCTCCACTCTGAGGCTGCAAGATTGTGGTGAAATTCATGAGAATCTTGGTCTTGAAGAATGTTCCTGATTCAATATGCTCTCTGTTCACAAGCGTGGCAGAGGTAGCTAAAGAGTTGGGACAGCAATGTCAGTGATTTCAAAGATTGCAAAAAGAGTTCTTGTCTAGGCTGCTGTGATAGTTCACTGACTGTGGCCTTTTCATTTTAAGAAGGAAGAGGTTAAAAACTTTGGGAACAGAGAACTTGGTTGCCTTTTACAATGGTTAAAACTTGTCTGTCCTTTAGGATCCAGTGCTCATGCAACTCCCTCTCTCACTTTGTAATTGTTTGTTATCTGTCCCAAAGTGATAAGAAGTAATGACTTCTGATCATTGTTCATTGGCCTTTGTGAAACTGGCTGGTGGCCTCACCAGTCACTAACTTGTTATTATTTATTATTATTATTACTAATGCACTGCTTAATGTTATTTGTTTACAGAGCATTTGCAAACATGGGTGATGGTATCCATGAGCTGTTACCCTATGGATTTGTTCATCTCCTTACATTTGCCTCTTAAATGCTTTAGAACAAAGAGAAGTTTTTAATCAAATCTTGTTTGCAGGATTGATTCATAGTTACTGCTGAGCATAGAAATATTGACATCAATTAAAATAGAAAATGGAAGGAATTTAATCCGTGGAGGATATCCCTCCAAGAGGTGTGGGAGAGAGGAAAACTTTGATTAAAAGCTATGTACCTCATATTAGATATTGAATATACAAAGGCTATAGGCAAATATCTTATATGTTCAACGGGAAATTAACCTAAAGATAGGCATACTGTTGAAGAGAGCCAACGGAGCCTGAATAGCTCCCCTCTGCATGCACAGGGACATGCAATGGACTTGACCATCATTCTGGTAGGCTGTACTGTAAGCAGAGCTGGCCTGATACCACACCGTTTGGTTTGGAGCCCAAGAACTGGTTAAAATGGTCATGTTTTTCCGTTCAGTGCACTTTAAAAATAATAATCTGAACCTGCAACAGAACTCTTTTTTAAAGTTTCAGAGAATCAAGAAAGGATGTCAGCTAATTTTTAGGCTTCTGTTTAGCAACATTTTCAGGTATTTGTTACATTACATAAATGTAGTTTGGATGTTAGATACCCTCCAAAGGTTTTAAGAATGTTACATCATTTATTACTGTGTAAAATCTTATTTACTCAATTTGTTTCATTTTTCTCATGTGTAAGTGAAGAAAATATTTACTTTGTTCAAAAGTGGTTTCTGAGGCTGAACTTAATTCATATGTGTAACTAGGTTTGGTGTTTGGAAGGTGCCATACAATCATTACTTATTAATAGCAGGTCCTGCAGAAGCAATGCATTATTTATATTATGTTATCTGTGAAAGACTTGCAACTATTTTCTTCTGTTTGGACTAGAAATGTTTAAAAGTACGGTCAGCTGACTTCATTCTTTTTCCTGCTATACTTCCAAACATGTAATGGAAGGATATTTGTAAAATAGCATTACACCTTTAGTCGTCTTCCTTAAACCAATGTATCAAAGAATGTAAAGTGTGTTTGATTTCAGTGTGATGGTTGGATACGATATCTTGACCAGGACAATATGTGGGGTAATACAATTAGCCAAGGTAGATATGAAGAACAAAATTGTCCCTGTATAGAGTATTTCCAGGCATGGGATTAGAAACTCTTCAAGGCTAGAGTATATAAAATTTCTCCCTGATAACTCATTCAACCATTGGGATTTCTTTCACTGTAGAACAGGCTTAAGGCTTGGCCCACTAAACTCTTAGGCTAACTGTTGGGATGTCTATCGAAGCCAAGGTCACCCTCAGCAAGATTTGCTGCTGCTCTATTGCTTGCTGGTCCCCATGGCCCTTTCAAAGAGCTGTGTTCCTGTAGAGTCTTTGCTGCAGCCACCTCAACTCCCCTAAAGGGGGTTTCAAATGATGGAGGGGGAAGAAAACCGCACAGCTTATTGTAAATTAATGCTGACAATGTCAACATTAATTTATGCCAAAAATGCATGAGGAATAGGGGGTGGAAAGAGTGATTATGCAGAATGCAACATTTCCTACATCCTGTTCTCCTAGGGCACCTGGAGAAGGGCTGCCACAGCAGCGGTCGGTCATAGCACCCTGCCAGTACTCTTTTTCTGAAGTTATTATTTTGTGGCCTCTCACACAGATACGATCCTTTGGACAGACAGAAGGCCACTGCTCACTAAGTTGGCTTAGTTAACCAGAATTACTCTTAGAGTGTATTTAAAAAGTAATTAAGAAGGGTTTAGCTCTGCAACTCTGATTAGTGAACAAATTTCTGTTGCTAGTCCCAGGCATGTCAAAATTGAGGTTTTTCTGAGCCATAGTAAAGAACATTCTCTGATATTTTTGGTTATCATTACTAATGCTATACCAATCTCCCAAACCAGCATAATCTGGAAAACTGAAGGAAAAGACAGGACCTAAATATTCTGAGGGAATTCTGATTCTGGTACTCTTGATCATGAGTAAGTGCAAGGTAGCTGTTTGGATTCATCTCTACCCCCAAAAATCTCCAGCCTGCTTCTGTCAGTTATGTACTTTGTTTTTTACTGTGGATTAAAAATAAGTAAATCTCTCAAAATGAAATATTTTAGCTGCATTGTGAGATGATAAACCAGCTCAAGTTAGGAGTCTATTTTGTCTGAGTAGAAGTGTGCTCCGTGGTTTTAAAACTCAAATTGCACATGCACACTAGTGAACCTGAGATTCTCACATATGTAATCTTTTAAATGTTACTTAGTTGTGGGGTTGTGGGTTGGTGGTTTTTCTTGTTGTTGGTTGTTTGGTTGTTTTTTTTTGGCCCTGTAGAAAAGATAATTGTGGCTGTAAAATGGGTATAATACTATTTGAAACCATTTTAACCTGATGTGATTAAGAGTGTAAATTTGACTTTTTAAAAGAGTTAGATTGCAAATCTACTGTCTTGTGTTTTTCTAGGCAGTTGGTTATTTTTTAAAAAGTATTTTGAAGTTAGGATAACAATGATGTAATAAAATGAGTCAGTTTGTCAAAAGCAAAAGTATTCTAACAGGTACACATGCTAGAATAATGCTTTTTTTTTTGTTTTTGCAACATCTGACTCATGATTTTGATTTTGTATTCTGCCAAGTTCAAAGTTTCCTTACACAAGACAGAGCTGTATGAAAGAACTGTGCTTCAAACCATTTTACTTCGATTGTAGTAACAGGTTTTAGGGTTTAATTCATTAACAACCTCTGTGTGAACTTTTATCCAAATGCTGCAAGTCACAAAGAGAGCACTTCTCTTTCACGAAGTACCTTTTGTGCTTTAGTGAGACCTAGTCCCTCTTCTGGTTTTGGTGGGTTTTTTTTCCCCCCACCTTCATGTCTATCTTTGAAGAAACATGTGTGATTTGTGAAGTAATGAAAGTATGTATCAGTTAATGAAAACTACTACCCTTGCTTCATAATGTGCGCTGGAATTGCTTCATGAAAAAGCTTTATATACCTGCATTACAGCGGGGGGGGGGGGGGGGAAGTAAGTTCCAGAGGTCCAGATTGCTGTGTGCACTGTAAGTATCATGTAGCAGTTAAATCAACCATTAGGGGTGACCTAATCTTGATTTCCTCCCCCCCTCCCCACAGACACACTTCTCAGGGAGTTGTGATTTTCATGCTGCTAGCCTTCTTTCCACTTTTTAAAAACTGTACTGAAATTTGTCAGAACCTGATACTGGAACAGCGTATCCACAATATTAACTTGCCCACCTTCCTTTCTTGCTTGTTTTGTGCAATTAATTTGGCACGGAAGGAGTTGTATCAAACCACCCTCTTCTCTCCCCCGCCCCACTGAAGTTCAATTCCAATAGGATGCTTTGGCCCCTGTGCTTTGTGGAGTAGCTGAACACGTCCAAGAAATTCTATGAGGTTAGCTTTGCACTACTACATTTTTTTTTCTAACACAGGGAGACAAAACGTCTTAATTAAAAAAAAAAAAAAAAGTGTTTGTTATTGTTTTGTTTCCCACTAGAAATCAGAGTGCGAGTGGTCGAGACGCACAAATCCGCCCCCCAGCCTTTTTTTTTTTAAAAAAAAAAAAAAAAGGGAAAAAAAAAAAAGCGAATTAGGAGCGGGTGCAGGACCGGGGCAGCGCATCCTCCGCCTGAACCCCGCCGGCGCGCAGCGCCGCGCCCGAGGAGGGGGTTAGCGGGGGCACCTTCCCCTTTGCTCTGCCCGGGCGTGCGTGTGTGTGTGCCTGTGTGCCCGCCCGCCGGGGTGTGTGTGTGGGGGTGTGTGTGTGTGTGTCCCTGTCCGCCTCTCGCTGCCTGCCTGCCTGCCCGCCCGCCGCCCGCGGGCGAGCCGTGAGCGCCGCCGCCGCTGCCCTTTGATCCCGGCGTTAGTGTTAGTTAGGGGCCGGGAGGCGCAGCCCTCGGCATCGCCGCGCCGGTCCTCGCCCCGGTACGGCGCCCGCTCGCCCGCCGGGAACACACATCCCCGGCCGCTGAGGGATACTGCGACCGGGGACAAGCCAGGTGCACGACCGGGTTGCGGGGGGGCGGGGGGGGGGGAGAGAGGAAAAAGAAAGAGAGAGGGGGAGAGGGAGCCCTTCGCGGTGGCTCCGGGGAAACCGGCTTCAGCCCCCTTTCCCCCGGCGAAGAGGGAAAACCCGCCCCGGTTAGCAGCTCCCCCGGGGGCCCCGGCTTTGTGCCTGGCTGTGCCCCCCTCCCCCGGTCTTATTTGATCTCCCGCTAAACCAAGGAGGAGAATGTGAAAAAAGGGGGAAAATGCCCAGGAGGAAGCAGGAGCAGCCCAAGCGCCTCTCTTCACGTAAGTGCCCCCTCTTTTTGCCATTTTCTCCTTCCTCCTTTCCCCGTCTCCTTCCCCTCTGCAGCCGCCTCCGTCGTTTCGTGCATTAGTTTAGGGTTACAGAGGTGAAACTGACAAAGACACAGCCTGGGTTATTCCTCTTTTAGGTCTGAGCTAAGGCAGCCATGTTGGTGATGAACAGCCTTGTGCCCTTTTAATTTTTCCTCTCTCTCTCCTTTCCCCCCTTCTTTCTTCGCGTCTCTCGCCCTTTCCTCCCTCTCCCTCCCCTCGCCCGTGATTGTGCATTTGTGCTGGGGGGGGCGGGGGGGGGGGGGGCGGTGTGGGTTTCTCTTTGGGGACGAAGGGAAGGGGGGGTCTGTTTTATTGGGGTGGGGAGGGGGGCTAGCACCGGAGGGGAGGGCGGCGAGAGGGGAAGCGGCTGCTGGCGTCTTGTGCGGAACCAGCCGAGAGGTCCGTCCCCGGCTAAAGGTTGCGGCGGGGCTGGGCCGCCCGGGAGCGGGGGGAGGCGGGCAGCGGCCGCGGAGGGGGCCGGCGGCGGGGGGCACCCCGCACCGACCCCACGGCCACCCCGTAGGGAGCCGGGGCCGCCGCCGGCGGCGGGGGAGGGGGCCGGCGGGGAGGCAGACCGTGGCAGGCGAGGTCCCTGCAGAGCAGGGAGAGGCGGCGGCGGGCTCCGGGCTCCTCCTGGCCGCAGTGAAATGAAGGGTCAGGCGAGACTCGGGCTTCGGCGGCGCTGCCCCAGACGAGAGCAGCAGAGCACAGGGCTAAAGTGCATCCCGATCCTCCGCCTGCGGGCACCCCGTGCGCGCACACACACATACATCCCCTGACACAGCTCACCCTGCCCTGCTCCTTCTCGCTCCCTCCCTTACCCCCTCCCCCCCCGCCTATTTTCTCTCCTCTTTGCAAAACAGTTAACTTTTCTCCCGCTCGCTCTCCCCACTCTTCTTGTATTGAGCGCTCGGCAGCTATCGAGAGGGAGGCGGAGGGGTGGGGAAGGGACCTAAAAATACCCTGCCCCTGCTTGGCCCCAGGGTTGGTTTAAGGAGAGCGGGGGGTGGATGGAGGGGTCACTGGGCTGTCTCCGGCACATCTGCTCAGAGCGTGCCTGCAGCCCCTCCGCGCCGGGCTCGGGGCACGGCGAGAACGGAGCCGCCGATGCCGGCGCCGGGCTCGGTCACCGGGAGTTCACCGGGGCGGCCCCTGCCTCTGCTCGGGGGCGCCGCTGCGGGCGGAGCGGGTGGGCCAGTCTTGTCCCTTCCCGGCCCCCCCTACACTATGCTGGCGAAGGGGCTGGAGCAGCGCTCTTCCTCCCGGCCCCCCCCCCCTCCCCGCCACTCCAGCACCGGCACACGGGCCGGGACTGGAGGTGTCGCCGCGGCCGAGGGGGCGGCGGGATGGGGGCGGGGGGCGGCACCGCAAATGTTTCTCTCTCCTTTTCCCTTCCGCCGGAGCCGAGTCAAGGGCTTGAGTTACGGTGGGGTGCGCTGGGGGTTCTTGGTTGGATTTTTTTGTGTGTGTGTGTGTGTGTGTTCCCCCGCCTCCCCCTGCCCTTCCCCTCCTTTCGCCGTTTGCCCCCGCGCAGCCCTTTCTCCGTCCGCCCGCTAGAGGAGCCGAGCTGGCAGCCCCGGCGCTGGTTCCCCGCGCAGAGCGGCGGCGGCCGGGGCGGCGGGCACGGGGGAGGCGGCGGGAGCGCGGCGCCCGCCTCTGCAGCGCCCCGGCCCCGGCGCAGCGGGCGGGGGCAGGGGCCAAGCCCGGGCGCGCAGGGCCTTGAGCGACCGTGGAGAGGAGCAATTCGGGGAGGAGCGGGGGGGGTAGGAAGGGGACGATCGCCGCCGGCCCGGTTCGGCAGAAGCCCTGCGGGAACACGGAGGCGAAAAGGGGCGGGCGGGGGCGGCGGGGCGGGCGCTGCGGCCGGCCCGGCGGCTTGACCTTGCCCTCGCCCCCGCCCCGACGCGGCTGCCCTCCGCCTGCCTCTCTCTGCTCTCGGGCTGACATCAAACCTGGGCTCCATTTTAGCTCGATCGGGCGGTGCCGCTCCCGTGCGCGGCGGCGGGGGCTCGGCTCCGGGAGTCTGCCCCGGCCTGCGGGTTGCGCCTGAGGCTCCCCTCGGCCCCGACCTCCTGACCGCCCGCGCCGGGGGAAGTCACGGCTGTTCTTGGGCCGAGGAGCAATTATTGCCTTCATTTTGCAGATCGAGGAGTTATGCGTGTGTTGTGTTCTGGTTTTAATATTTTATTTTATTTTTTTTTACACGCGGCCTGATCTGCAGTTCTTTTGGATTAATTTTTTTAGTTCGGTTCACAGAAGTCTTTTTTTTTTTTTTTTAATTTTCCTGATGTGTGAAACACTCACGTGCTATATGTCCAACACGAACGCTACTTTTTCTTTATTTATTTCTTATCTTATATTTATTTACTGTAATTTATTTTACAACTAGATTGCACTGAATAAAAAACTATTATTTGGCAATTATAATAATAATATAGTAGATAATTCAGGAAGAATTGCAAGAATACTGGTCTAGTGTGCAGTCCTGCAGATTCAGAAAATGCCTTGGAGTCCATTAATGCATTGCATTCAGTGTGCAAATGCTATGAATATTGATTTGTTGTAATTTTTTTTTTCAGCAACATGTTGTTTTTACTTTTACTCAGTGTAAAATACATTTTTATTCTACAATATCTGCTGGGTTTAGCCATGCGTTTCTTATAGGAACAGTTAATTTTGAAACATTTCATTCTGAAGTATTGCTGATTCCAGAAGAATGTAAAGTGCACCATGCACATCTAGAAAGAAAATGGGCCAGTACTCTATTCAGCCTTAACTCTGCCCTGTTGTGGCTATTGCGCTCTTTCACTCCAAAGTTATGCTACAGGTTGCTGGGTAGTCTCCAGTACATCTAAAAGATGTAGCAACTTACTGAACTTCTCCTGTGACGTTTTGGATTCAGTTTCAGTTGTTTGGGAAATAAATAATAAAATGTTGACAAACAGCATAATTTGTCAGTGTTACAATGTAACTGAGCAAATGTAACTTAGTTGCCAAGTCCTGTGGACTCCACTACAGCTTAGGTGTGAAGCTCCGGTCTCAGGATTGCTAGGCCATAATTAGTTTCCTGTAAATTGTTATATAGCCTGATTTTATACTTCTGTCCATTGACTTCATTGGTCAGCCTTGTAAGTTTAGAGGTAATTTCACGTGAGAAGATTACTCTGACGAAATGCCTGCTATGGTGAAGTTCTCTGCACAAGAGTTTGCCGGAGATGTATCAGGCTGTTGCAACAGTTTAATTTAGTTTCAAGGGAGTTGCCAGCTTCTGATGCTTCAGTGGTTGAAGGGGAAAAAAGGATTGATAGTATTAGAATCAATAATACTGCGTTTTGGTGGCATCTGCTTAAAAGGGCAGAGTTAAGGTTGAGCTTTCAGTCACTGGAGATTCCAGTACTAACGTTGTGTTGTAAGTGGAGTTTCCATGTGTAAAGTCAGGTTTTGGGAACTGTTTAGTCAGATGCCAGCAGAATGTTTTCACTCACAGTCTGTGAAATGTAAAAGAAAGTGCATCCTTTTTGATTTAAGGTACAAGTGAATGAGTACAGGACTTTAGGTGTTTCTGGATAGACAATGGCTCGTTCATACCCACACTAAGTACTATGGCAGTGTAGACTCAGTTTACAATGACGGAATTAGGTCTGTAAGTCAAAAATTTGCCCAGTGCACGTGCGTCTTATGATGACTTTTGGATGCGATTACCTCAGACAAGTCAATTCATTTTCACTGGAATGTTTAAAGGAATTTTGCTCATTCCTTAGTGTGTGTATGTTACGGTTTTTTTCCCCTTCAGCTACTTCAGCACTTAGCTATTTTTTTTCTCGTCTATTCAGTTAGCGTCAGAGTCTTTAAAATGTGTGTAAAAATACATTTTTACTCTGTTTTTCTTCTCCTTGATGCCTTACTTTCCATTCTACTTCACCCTATTATTTTCTTTTCTGAGAATTCCTGAAAGTCTATTTCCTCTCAACTACACAAATGTGACTTGGAAGAGTTCAGCCTAAAAAATACAAGTTTTGGGAAGTTTTGAGGCACTCGAGTAAATGTTTAAGATCAGACTGCTACATTGCCTTAAGTGTAGCAATCGATACTCCTTGGGGTTTGCTTCTGTCTCATAGGCTTGTAAGCAATGCAGTTTATGAATGAATGCCACAGTACCACTTATACAAAGCTTATATGTGTTATAGAGTATAAGGCAGAATTAGATTCTACGTTGAGAAGCTTGAACTACTACTTTCTGAAGAATGTGTTTAATGTAGGACAAACTGCAATGATATTTTTTTGCTGGATTTGTTAAAGAAGGAGATGCTGAATTGATATGATTTTAGTTACAATGTCAAAAGGCAGATGTGTGATAATGAAAGGGACATAACTCTTTTTGCCTTCATGGTCAGTTATAGTTTTAGATATTCCAGATACTGTGTTGAAACGTTCAGCTGTTTATATACAGTAACAAAAAAAAACCAAAGCACACCTTTAAACTCCGTGCTCTGTGAAGCTTTTTATTCTATAGTTTTTTATTGCTGAGTTGTATCATCAGGGTGTAAAGAAAATACTGTCAAACAAGTAAATTAACAATGATTTAAAGCTTCCTTCTTTTTTATTTCTGCAGCTTATTTCATTTGGTATTTTCTAATAGCAGGAGAGGATGTGCGGAATGGGTTTCTCAAAAGACTTCCCAATGTCAGGAAAGCCTTCACTATCATTTGACATTTGAGAGTTCCCTCCAAGACAAAAGGCTTTTGCCAGGAACAGGAATCCTTCTCTTTTAATAGAGTTTATTACCTTACTAGCAGACATTGTGTGTACAAGGGGAAGCTTTTAACATATTTTCTATTTACTATTTTTAACCTCTTACCACTGCAGGGATCATGATATAGCTCATTGTTGATGAGAGGATCCATGTAGGGAAAATTATTATTCTTAGTGTGATTAGGTTAATAATTTCATTGCTATCATCATGGTTGTCCTGGTGGTACTGTAATGCACCTCTCAAATGAACAGCAGCCTTTTGGTGGATGGAGTAGCATCCACATTACTCTACCTGAAAATGCCCTTCTTATTTTGTCTCTCTTGTGATAGCAAAGTCATCATAGACTTTTCAGAAATATCCTTTCACTTTATGGGGATTTTTTTTTTTGACGTGTAAAGTCTCTGTCTCTTTACATTTTTATGCTTGCTTTCTTTTTTTTTCTTTTTTTTTTTTTTGCACATTATAAAAACTCACTAGTATATAATCATTCAATGATAAATGTTTAAAGCCATTCAGTGGTAGGCTATATCTTAATGTTGTCTGATAGTGCAAAATACAAATAAGTCACAGTGGAGTAGAGATTTGACTACCAAAGAGTCAGTGTTGTGCTCATTAAGCTGTTTAAGTCTTTGGGATGTTATGAATTAGATTTTCGAGGAGCTGGGGGCACAAAAGATTATGGAACAAAACCACAGAATTCTTAGTTGGTCAAAGAGGAAAACCTGCAGGTAGAGCCGTGAAATGGGAAATGTAAGAACATGCAGACAGAATGCATTTTTACTTTTAAGTTTTAAGATGGGTGAAGAAAGAGTATGACTTAATCTTTGTAACAGAGTGATTATTGTCTTTTTCGTATGTAAGAAGGCGAGAGTAGGAGGAATTAAGTTTAGGAAAGAAAAAAAAAAGAGGAGGAGCCAGGAGGAGCTGGCTGTTCAAAGTGAAGTATTAGTAATTTCCTATAATTTAATCAGACCAGATCCCAGAGCAAGATAATGAGAGCGTGACCTACAAAAGACGGCTTTTGGGAAGTTAAAAGGGTTTCTAACATGAAGCTTCACAAGGCGTGTGATTTGTCATGAAGTACCTTATAGAGGACTTTCACACTGCAGAGAAATCATAATATAGACGTTAGTTCAGATGATTAGAGAGAACTAAGAGCTAATATGGCTTATGCCTGGAATCTTTTTACTATTGCAGCTCTTAAAACTACTACAGGGTCATTCTTGAAGAGTGTATCTTCTAAATAATATTTTGTCCCGGTTTTCCAATATACCATTTTTTATGTTGCCTAGATTGCCATTCATGGTACATGACATAACTCTTTCTGCCCACCAAAGTAAAACTGAATTTTTGATTCCACTTTGTAAAAAAACATTTTCTCCAAAGAGTAATAAATGATATGTGCTGATATGGGCATGAATATATATTGGGCTGAAGTTAAAAAAAAAAAGCGCCTCAAAAAGTTGGATAATATCCCTTTCCCCAAGGATTATTATTTTAAAAATATAGTTAAATAACAAAACTTGGACTTGACCCGTACTTCAGTTGAAAGGATGCATGCCAAAGGATACAGTCAATATTGGTTCTGCACATGCACACTGCATTGTGCCTTCTTTAGTGAAAGATTCAGCAACGTGCATCTTAAGCTTGTATGAGAGCTTGTCTTTTGTTTTTACTTTTTTACAGACTAACTTAGGGTCACAATTGTGTAAGCATTGTGCACCCAGAGACAATTTCTTTTTTCCTCATGTACCTTCGGTAGCATTTGCAGGCTTTTGACTTAGACCATTCTATGATGGTTCTATGATTTTGAATGCTCAGTTCGAACCTATCAGCTTAGTAGTTAGCTCTGTTTCTTAAAGTTTCTCCTGCCTTGTTCTTGCTTGTGGTGCAATTACACTGAGTAGTAGAATCCCAAGGTAAGCCTAACACTACGACAAGCCTGTTTCATTTTGCAGGTTGAGAATTCGGACAGAATCCAGGCTCAGTTAATTTGGAAGCATGCAAGAGTTACAGGGGATGTTTTTGAGAAACGTGCATTAGGGAGAGAAGAACTGGACTGCATAAGTACTTCTTTCCCTTGTTCTTTTTGGTACAGTAGGGATGGAATCTAGGGGAGAAAGAATAACTAGTGCTGATAACACAGTAGACCAAGAGAGAGAAGTTTTTATGCAAGGCTGATTATTTAGCTGCTGTTTAAAATAGATTCTTTTAAAAATGAAAGGGTTATTGAGTGGTAGAGGTCTTGTAATGAACAGTTTAATCAGCAGTTTCACAAAGTGAAATTAGATTCCAAACGTCTTCACTGTCTAGTTTCTTTTATTTGGGACACTATCTCACAAGGATAGAAATAAATTTTTTGAAGCAACTCAAAGCAAGCAACTGTCACCATCCCTTTGAATTCTGCGTGGTCCTACCTCTAGGGATTCCCTTCCTCAAGAAGGTTTTATCCCTCTGCTGACCCTCATCTGGGGTTTGCTGCTTGGTTGTGTTTTTCCTCTATTGCAGAGCTTTCTGTGTAGATACAAAGAATTTTTCCCTGAATGGTCTTCAATTAGGAGGATAAAAGTTTTATCCAAAAGTTTCGGCAAGGGAGAAGATTTGCCACAAGCTTACTTTAAAGTTAAAAGTTCATATTTAGGTGAATGTTTTGGGCATGTCGTGAATCTTGGTGCCTGTTGAAGTTTGTAATATGTTGCATTGGGACAAAAATTAGAATTCTGATGAATTCTTAAAAATAAAATGACAAGTCACGTTTTCTAAAAGGCATGAATAGAATCAATGGCTTTGAAAAGTGTGTATTTAGCTTAATGAGTGATCGCCACATGTGATTTTATTAACAAACACGAGTTCTTGCAAGCTACTTCCACACTTCACTTTGAGTTGTGTAGTAGTAGAAATAATTACTCCTCTCAAAACACAAATAAAATAAGAACAGGTCTTCCACAGCCAAGTGATTGTGCAGTGGACAGTAGGTGAGGAGCAGAGAGAGTGGCAGGCAAGTGGATTTAAATAGCAGCTGCTTGTGTTTGCTTGCTTTCCTGAAGAACAACCAGTTTTGCCCCTTATAGACCACTGCAACTAGCAGTGGTGCAAACCTGGCAACTAGTGACTGAGGAATTTCTTTATCTGTGTTTGGAGCAGAACTTCCCCTTATCCAGCTCTGTATTTCCAGCACTTTGAGCCCATGAAGAGCCCTTCTCAGGCACCAGGGTAAGCATAACAACCTGGAGCTGCTCTAATTTCTGCTGCTCCCAGGCTCTCACCCTGCTCCATGTTCTGGAAAGGAAGGGCTGACATAATCCTTTTGCCAATTCTGCATTGCCAAAGGGAGTTCTTTGCACAGTGAATAACTCTGAAGGGGGCTCTTCTGCCCACCTTGAGGTACTTCTACATTGCCCATAAGGTCTAAATAGACTTCACCATAATTGTTTATATTGTCTTCCTGCACAGTGCTGTACCACATTGAGATAACAAAGCAAGCTCTAAATAAGCTGCCTTATGTACGGGAGGCAGTTATCACAGCAGTCTGCCCAGGTTAATTCAGCTATAATACTTGTGGGTATACTCAGGCTGGCTCAGATATCACTACATAGCATTGTGTTATTTAGTATAGACATACTCTCATGAGAACCAGAGTTGTTGTCTTTGAAGGCATTTACTGGCCTGCATAAAAAGTGCTGGTAAAGCCCACAGAGTTTTCAGCCAAGAAATGCACTTTGAAAAAATAAAATCAAATCCTACTGCCATTGGCACACTTGTTTGTTCAGCAAAAAAGCCAGCAGTGGAATGGACAGGAACATGAAACTTCCCCTTCACTTCTAGCTATTTCTCTGCATCTAGATTTCAGGTGGATTTTCAAACAGAATGTAGAGATTGGTTGCTACTATCTGTGCCCTAAATAGGCATAACATTAGTTTCTTGTACCAGGAGCTTGACACAGAATCCTACATCTCTTTAAAATAAGAAAAGGTTTGAGGAATGTCCATTTTTTATTTGGTGCTTGCCTATTAATTATGTGACCTCTGACTTCTCTTAAGATTGAAAGCTGAAGCACTGCCTTAAACAGTGTGTCTAGGAGTGAAGAGTGCCTATTCCATGTGGAAAAGTCTGCTTCTGTGTGTTAGCCTACCACTACCAGTAGCTTCCTAATCCTTTCTTATTTGGCTTTGCTTGTTAACCCCAAGCAATCCTCTCAGGGGCAGAGAAAGCAGCTGTCTTTGGTAGCAAACACAGCACGACAAAACAAACACTTCTTGAAGCTTCGCTTAGACACGTTACCACAATATCATCCTTGTGGGAGGAATTAGAAACACAGAGAATATAATTTGCCATGTTTTAATCTGACTTTGGAGTAAAGGAAAAAAAATTAAATTATAGGGTACTAGAGTCCTATGACATTTACGGGAAGAAATAATTTCAGTATCTAAAACCTAAACCTTTTGTTTCTGAACTAGTTGGAAAGTTAATGTGCATAAAGCATTTCAGGTGAGTGATGAGGCAGAGTAAAATGGTAAATCAGAAGCGCATTATTTGCCACAGAGAAGGAGAAGCTGCATACAACAAAAATAAACAGAAAGTAGTCAAAACCAAAGATCTTTGTTAGAGTAGGTATGCTGGCCTGATGTCACCTGCTATGCTTGAATATTGCCATGCATATGGTTTGTGAGCATCTCCTCTGGTTTGTGACCCCTTGCTAGAGGTTGTAAACACGATAGGGATAATTAAAGGCACTGCAGCAGCTTGATCTGAGCCTTCCCATGTTTTGTTCATTGCAGCCTACATATTAAGGTGACGTAGGGGTTTCTGCTTGATTTTGTTGTTTGGTTTACTTTATTAATCACTGGAGCAACCTTCATAAATGTGTTCCAAAGCAACAGTTCTGGGTACTGTAAAAGTATTTTTCTAAGAGTCAGTGTTTTGAGTGGATAGTGTGGGGGTTTCTTTTTCTGTATTTTGATAAAAGGTAAAGAAAGTTCACAGTGTTTGCTGTCACTACTTTTCCAACTTCAATATTTAGAGTAATTTGACTTCACTGAGTTCCACTTAACATTTAAAGTAGGACTTAATGTTATTATCAGCAATGGGCCAGCTTTGCAGCCTTCTTTTGATCTCCCTTGTGCTGCTAGGGTGACACAAATGTTATGGAAGTTGCTTTGACCTTCCCAGATGAGAATTCTCATTGAATGGGGATGTTCCTCGGAGGAAAAATAATACTGTTCTTCTATACTTCTTCATATCACTGCAACTTAGAATAGACTGTGAATCAGAGATGGAAAGTGTCAGAGATGAAGCTGCAGCTGGAATGCACTCAGGTCTACTTACTGGTAGTTAACAGCCATTTCCAAGTGCTGTTGATGAGCCAGTCTCCAGGCTGAGTCAAGGTTAGAAAACACTAAGGAGAACTGGAGAGCTGTAAAGACTCATGCTGTGTTCTTCTTTTGCCAAATACAAGTCACACAGGAGAGAACTTGGCCCTGTGTGTAAACTGAACAGGAGTAACTGAACTTTATTGAATATGTAGAGGTACCGATTCTTCCGAATGGAGTGGAATGAATTGCTTTTGCCAGAATGCCACTGGGGCAGTTGGAAAGTTAAGATGTCTTATTCGTGTTCAGAGAAGGAAATAATGAGCTGACCAAAGAAGTCAAAGTAAGCATAGGTCAGAACGTAAAACAGTGCATCATATCATCAAGGCAGGCAAATGCAACCACTTCTTTGACAGTTTTTCAAACTCCAATATGTCCTTTATGTGAAGAGCAGCCAGCCAGCCTCCTGCAGCAATAAAGAGACAGAGGTAGAGAGAAAGGCTTTGTTCTTCCCTCCTTCCTTAGAAGCCAGCCCGGGCTTTATGCTCAAGAGATGAAAACCTCCCTCTGGCAAGGCAGAATTCTTCTCTTGCTATTTTACTGGTGCTGTGAGTTACAACTGTGTTCCTTGGAATGGTTTTGGGTCCAAGAGTTCTAGACTGCAATAACAGAGCTGTTGGGGTTGTGTGATGTTTGAAGGCTTGGCAGGACAGTTTACAGACATGAAATCTCCAGCTTTTTTGAGTTCTTGGTTTTTTTTTCTTTTTTTTTCCTGTTGCTTAACAGCAAGTTCTCTTCAGAGATTCTTCACACCTATTGGGACAGCTTCACAGACAACTTTTTTTTCCAGCTTTAATCCTTGTGTAGCACTACTACACTGATGAGGACTAGTTTTCTTCCTTTTTCTCTTTCTCCAAAACAACTTGTGATATAATCACTGCTTTTATCACTGATAATTATTCTCCCTTTTTTCACGTTTTGCCAGTCAATATTTATGGTAAATTTTCTAGGCCAGCTTGAGAAGATTAGAAAGGTAGGAAAGTAGAGAAATATCCATTTTTCATTTTGATACTGTCACTACTTTATCAGTGTCACTGCCTGAAGTCTACGGGCAGTTTCAGAAGTTAATAGAATGAGAAGTTGTTTGGAACTGGTTCAAGAGAAGACACAGCATGCCTTTAGTCCATCGGAGAGAAGAAGAAAATTGACGATTGCCGTTTGTTTTATCCGTGACAAGAGCCAGTAGTCATGGCAAAAGGAGATCAGAAATACTGAGTTCTTGTGTAGGACTTGTGATTCCTCTTTCACCTGAACGTCCCTGGACTTTTGTTTTCTACAGTAGTGATTAGACATCAAAAAGTGCTCTCAAGGATTACTTTGTGCATCAGAGGCAAGGAAAGATTGTTTCCTTCTCCTTTGTTGCATTTTCATAATGCATGGGAATACAAACCAGGGAGTCAGCCTGCTGTCCTAGGCAGGCTGTTGTGACCCAGCAAAAAGACAGTTTCAACGTGAAGGAGAGCTTATATTCTACATTAGCTGTCCTTGTAGGAGAGATGGACTTGACATCTTCTCGAGGAAACTAAGGTAGCAATGGTTGAGGTTATGCATCTGTATAGCAGTTGTCTCTTGAAGGAACAGATGTAAGTGGGAAAAAGATGGAAAACATTCTCCTTGAAGTGACTTGACGTGTTCTGGGTGTTGCTGTATGTCTTTACAGTGCTGCTGAAACCTTCTAAAGAGCTTTCCTCAAATATTGAAGCTATACTGGGCTTACATGAGTCTGTCTCGGTACAGACTCTGGTAGGAGTTCTCTGCTTATCAATTCCAAAATTCACCTATGCCTTTGAAGAGATACAGGAACCTAGATCTATTGCACAGTCCTTTGGATTTAATAACGTACATGTATAGTGTAAGAAAAATAGTATATCATTATGCTTTTGATTTCAGTTTCTGTGTCATTAGTCAGATATTTTCTCTTCTTCTCTGGAAATACCATGCTATTACCAGTGAAAGAGGAAGTATGGAAAGGGAAATTTTACCTGAGATCATCTGCCTTGGCATAGATTTGATGTTTGATTTAGAGCCTAAACCAGCTCACTTTCCAGAGCAATGGCCTTCTGTGGTTTTCCCATACTCTTGTGGCACCTGTGAGGATTGGACTGTTCTTTAGACTGTGGTGCTTCAGTAGATTTGCCAATCTATACCTTCTCCTTTATTTTAATGATTTCTCCCAGATTTATAGGGGCTGGGGGAGTGTGTGACTTGGGGAAGAAGGTGGTTCGGGCTTAACAGAAGGAGCTGAGGGGAAGCTGGGAACTTCATGCCTTGTGTATGTGCTCAGTCATGCAGGGGGTGTCGATGGAGAGACAGCAAGTGCTCTTGCTGTTGCATTCAAGTAGGCTGAGGATCGTGCACAGAGCAAGAGTAAACATGGAGACAGTGGCCTCAAATAATGACAGTGAGGGAGCTTTATTTTCTGGAGCTATTGCTTTGGTGTTTAGAAACCTTTTTAAACTAAGCCTGTTGTAATCTTGTTTATAGTAATTAAGGATTTGCTAGTAATTTAAATAGTTGGTTTTACCAATGGACAGATTGTCTTCTCACAGGTACTGGTAATGTAAGGATGAAAAGATTTACACAAGAATAAAAGTCAAGGAAGCAGGTAATTGACTGATTTATCAACCTTAGCAGACAATTTTTTTCTGATACATCGTGGTAGCTATGGTAAATTTACTCTGGATTGCTTAAGGGCATGATCCTATATGGTTTGTACAGCACATGAGTGCAACTCCTTGAAATGAATAGGTGAAGGAGCAGGTAATCAGCCAGTGTGGTTTTGGTGCCTCCATTACCCTTTTGGTCAGTGGTTTGTCCCCCAGGAAAGTTTGGAATTGCCCTGTATAGCACAGCTCAGAACATAGGTGATTTATGGCTTTTTCCTGCAGCTTTTAGATCAATGTTAATGTTTCAAGTAATGTGAGAACTTTTTCTAACGTTATCATGATTCACAGATCATAATGGTAAACTGCAATTGTGATCAGAGTGTTACTTGTTTTCATTGCAAATTGTTTGTATGCAACAAAGTGGCATGTTTGAACACTTTTTCTCACTTTAGTCAGCCTCTTTTGCCAGCTGAGTTGACACTTGCAACTTCTCATCTGCTTCCTTTCCAACTGTAAGGGTGACTAAAATTATGTTGCTGTACTGACCCCGTCAGTTTTAGATGTCTAGCCACACTAAAATGAGTTGCACGTATTGAGGTTAAATCAGTGTTACAATAATCTATAGCATACACAGACCACTTTTTTTCTGGGCCACTGTAAATTGCGAAGAACATGTGAGGATTCTTATGCCTAGTTTTTACTGCTGGGGTTGTGACTGTGCTGAGGCTTGCAATGCATTTCAGGCAATGAAGATGCATTTTGTCGCAGTAAAGAGTTGCGACAGCTATCACTGCAGCCAGTTGTGGGGAGGTGGCAGGTCAGGTGCAGGCCTTAATTAAGATGAATTGCTAGCTGATGAAGGCACTGAGTAAGAGCTGACAGTTGATAGATGTGGCTCAAAACCAGAGAACATAGGTATGCAAAATAGAATGGACCACCAATTTCATTACAAAGTTAAATGAAGATTAGAAAGCAAAGCTTTCCTGCCTTTTTTGGCACCTAGATCATACAAAATGTGATATAAGAAACTGTATTATTCATGCTTAATGCCTTACTTTTCATTTTGCTGTGGAGGTTTCTATTCTTGGGAAGTGCTTGCTACATAAAAGTGATAGCATTGAGGGTGCTTCTCCCAATTTTCTTCTGGTGTTTGCCAAAGCCTTACAGATATCACTGACAGAAGAGAATACTATAATCACTTCAAGATGCCTTGAGCCATCCAGTCAGCAGATAGATCCTCTAAACCATGTCTTATACTTAGTCTTTGTCTTGGAGACTGATTATCACAGCACCAAAAAGCATTGTAGGGTAGAAAGAAATTCTGCTGGTCTTACTTGAGCTGTTCAAGGCAGAGGCTTACCTCTCTGAAAATGGATAAATTTCCTTTATTTCTGAACCTTTTATTTCAGGTCATAGGTCAAGTTTTTGTCTAGTTCCATGATCATTCACGTGTGCCTACCTCCGTTCTTGAAATCTGTTGCCTCTTAAAGGATGATGGATGTAAAGAACTGAAGTTGTTACTCTGCTCTTTTGGTTTAGATATCTAATAACATAGAGTGAACTTTCCATTTTCTCAAGCAGAATTGTCCAAGGGATTGGATTTTGTCTTCCATAGCATCTAGACAGAGCTGTATGAAGATAGATTGAGAATGCTGAGTTATTTCATTGCTTGAGCTCATGGTGATTGTCTAGTCTGACCATGGTTTTCCTTCCTTCTGTCTCTTTCTTTTGTAATCCAGCCTGGGGTCTTGTCAGAAAAAAAAAATAAAAATCTATGTTTTGATGTCTTCTGCCTCAAATATACAATTGAAGACTATGACCTAGAATCTAACTGCTGCAAAGCAAGTAGCCATTTGGAAATGAGTAACTAAGCCTCTGGTTTGCAGACAATGTTTAAGATAAGGCCGTTTTGTGTTTCTGCTTAGAATTTCCTAACAGGGGTGCTAGTTCTGTGTTCCATAAGCAACATGGCAAATAAAATGTCGCGGGTTAGGGCTGGGCCGGCCACTAACGCGGACAGACGCTCTCTAAACTGGAAAGTAAAAATCACTAAACAGGACTGGGTTTTTTAGCTAAACCCAGGACATAAAATTTCATTAATGACCTGACAAAGGAATAAAATATTTTCTTGTTCATGGAGTTAATTGTCATTCAAGGATGGCTTTAAAATATTATGGATTCCTATATTGACCATTTGGCATTCATGTAATTATCTCCCACAATAATTTGATCTGGAGTGGAAACTAAGTTCCCTCATTTAGAGATCTTCTGGTTGTAGCCAGCTTTTCCAAATTGTTTGCTAGAATTGTTTGGGGTTTCATTTCTAGTGAAGGCCCACAGTGGGAAATTTTAAAGTATTTCTCCTCTATGAAGTAGATTGAGACAGAAGTCTAAGGGTAATAGAAATCTCTAGAATAATGTTTATTAATAAAGTTTAACTCCTCTTATTTTTGGAGGTGCCAGCATTCCTATTAGCTTTTGGTATTTGATACTTTGTTACTGCAAGAGCCCATTGCCATAGAGATCTATCTAAAGTGAAACAAATCAGCAAACAAAATAATTTTTGGCTAACTAGGAATAATTTTAATGAGTTTTTAAACTTCCTTATAACTAAGGAAAGGCGGAATTTCTAACCACTGTACTGAACTTAACGTGTAAGTGAGCCCACCATGGTAAATGTGCACTGATGTAAATGATTCACTACCACTCCAGGTGCAAGGAATCTCTCTGGGTAGACTTGTGTATGGACCACTTGAACCGTCAAAGATTTTTAAAATGGATTCCCATTTCATATAGAGCTGTGGGATTAAAAGTTGATCTTCCACATATTTAGTTTGTCCTCAAATTTATAATATTCTGCCAGAGTCTTAATCTGATATCATAGCTGGTTTTAAAAGACCCAGGGAAACCTGAAATTCCTGATAAGGGACTTGAATCTAGCTTAGAAGTTGCTGGCTAGAAAAGTGTTTGGTTTTATACCAGATGGTTTTATCATATTCTCTGTTTTCATGAGGCAAAAGAGGTGTATTCCTCTGATGTGTTAAATGTGCAGACTTCAGATTTTCAGTTGGCCATATTCCTTCATTCTATAAATCGGTCCGATCTCTATGTTGTGTTTTATGAGAGATGTACCCAAACTCGTCTGTAGGTTGTTACAGGATGTTCACGAGGGCCTGCAGAAGAAACTTTCAATAAGCCTGGCTGTGGTATTTTCTCAGTCTCCATTAAAGTGTTACAAGAACAACATCAGTACCATAAAATATGTTGTGTAAAGAACATGATTTTTGTTGTTATACTGACACTTTATGTGCTTTATGAATCTATCTTGGGGCTACTAGTGAGCCTTTGCAGTGTAAGCTGAGTGCAGAAATATTTGTTTCTTCTGAAAACCTCAGTCCTAAAAATCAACTCTTTGTTTACCTTCTCTCCAGGAGTTCTAGGTATTGATCAAGTCAGCTGATGAAAGCTTTTTGCGTAGGTTGCTCTTCTGTTACGTACCACTTGAGAAACGGTCTTCAAAAATATTTCCTTCTTCTAAGGCTGTGTGCGTTCTATTTCATGCACGCACCTCAAGTACTTCAGCTCACTGAGCTTCAAATAGTGGCAAAATACATCTAGAACAAAGATATGGCTCCAGGGAGATGTTATAGCGGCCTTGCAATACCTGAAGGGGGCCCACAGGAAAGATGGGGAGGGACTATTTACAAGGGCCTGTAGTAATAGGAAGACAGACAGTGGCTTTAAACTAGAGTGGGGTAGATTTAGATTGGACATTATGAAGAAGTTCTTTGCTATGAGGGTGGTGAAACACTGGAACAGGTTGCCCAGAGAGGTGGTGGAGGCTCCATCCCTGGAGGCGTTCAAGGTCAGGCTTGATGGGGCTCTGAGCAACCTGACCTAGTTAAAGGTGTCCCTGCTCACTGCATGGGGGTTGGACTAGGTGACCTTTAAAGGTACCTTCCAACCTAACGCATTCTATGATTCTATGATAAATCCTAAATTGTAGAGACAAATATTATACATATTCTGTATATATGCACATATACATATATAACTTTGTTATATATTACACTATAAGACATACTGCCCTGCTTACCTACTCAGCAGAGCTGCTGATTACTGGGCCTCACTGTTAAGATATTATTTCTGGGTCTTTAAGACTTTTGTTCTTCCAATTATAGAAAAGAAGTTTTTTAATTAGTATCAGAAGGGTCTATCATGGCCAATCCAGCTGCAGATGTTCCAGATGAGGCCTCTAAAGTAGCCTGCATGATAGTGACTCCTGTGACCATCGTGACTGCAAGGCCCAGCTCATAGGCATAGCACATTGTTGAGGTTTGGGATGAGAGGGAGAATTCTCTGGCATTTTTTACAAGATATGGTATGCTTTGCACTGCAAAAGACCTCAGGAGATAGATGGCTCAGATTGTTGCCTCCTCGTGCTTCTCCATTCCTGACTCCTTCACGTCAGTTTTGTTCCGATTTCTTGGCAGAATAAGTAGATTTCTGCCAGATTAGTGAAACTGACTCACCAAGCAGTCAAACAAGCAACACAGCAAATGTAGGAGAGAGCACAGGACCACCACTTCTGTTGGTCTTGAGCTTTTGCCATCTTAACAGTGTTTTCTAATTATACTCTAAGGCAATGCTTGTTCATTTGGTGCTTAAGATCTCTGCATCCCAGCAGAAGCAACACTTCAAACTTTGATCTCACAGCTATAACCTCTTGCCTAGAACAAAAGAACAGTTAATTTTTCTTGGAGGCAGGATACCAAGCATTCGTCGTACTAGGAGTTATCTTTTGAAGAACTTGTTTTGAGGGAGATCAGACCTGTTGTCACTATAAGGTCCTATCCTGTGGTCTGTCAACAGCACTGAAAACCTTCACCAAGTAGTGACAGCTCACCTCAGGAGAAACCGTGTATTTCTGTCCTCTTCTGTGGAGACTTAACTAGTAAAAGAAGGATCTTTTTGGCAGGCAGTGAAACCCACCTGACACATTTTATTCTGGGGCTTGTGGCTGAAAGTAAAAGGCCACTGTATCTGTTTTCCATCTGCCACAAAATTCTTCTCCTTTGAGGGAAAAGAAATAAAGGCAGTTTCATGTCATCTGTGACAAGCTTTTTCCGCAATCTATCCTGCTTCCTTCTTCATTGGAAAAGTCCGTCACATCAGGATTCTGCCCTTGAGAGGAAGCTGAGGTGTTGTACGTGCATTTTGACCTTCTGTGGTTGTCTAGCAGTTGGCAAACCGGCATGCGTGGTACTTCTGCACTTCACAGTTGTTTGTGTGTATGGGCAAAGCACCTTGAAGGGTTCCAGTTACTGTGAGGTAATTAACTCTGTCTAATCTTGTTTTCCTTGGAGCCCTTTTTTAAAAAAGCAGCACTAGAGAAATTGCTAGGTGAATATTCTGGGGGTTTCTTATAAGTGGATTTTTTCAAAGTCACTTTAAGTTAGGGATAAAAGTAGAGGATATATGCCTTGTCTTTAAAAGCTGTGCCTTTCTTTTTCCCTCTCCTCCTTCCCTCCAGTTAGGAAAATCATTATTTTAGAAGATGTGGAGATGAAATACAGAGTCCTACACAGGGCTTCTTTTCCTATCTAATTGTGTGAGTATTTTCACACATCTTAAGCACAGGGGAGAAGGACAGAACAGAAGAACTGTGGCTTTTTGGCAGTTCCTTCTTGCAGCTGTGCTGCTCTCTCTAGGTCAGCCTGCAGTAGAGAGATTTGGTTCAAGCACCAGCAACACTGCTAAACCATTTTGTGATGAGGTCAAGAGTTGAATAATCATCCCGTTGATAAGTGAGCAAGCCAGAAATTCCACTCAAAGAGGACAGTGACTTCCTGTCACTTATTATAGGTCACAGAAATCATGAAGGGAAAACAGGGAACCGAGGGCACTCTAGCACATGACTCTTTATGTAACTATGACTTTTAAGTTTTATTTGCTGCTGTTGATATAATAAAAGGAGTTAAGGCAGGCCTTTGTCTCTTTATTAAAATCATGATTTTCTTGCAAGCATCCCTTTGGGAAAATCAACATAGCCGCTGCTCTGGATGTATCGTCTAATCAAATGTGGCTGTAAGTGCTTTTCAGAGGTGGAGCCTGTGGGATGTCAGTGCACGGTGTGTCCAGCTTCTCTGAGGTAGTCCTGCATCACACACATCCACATGGTCTGGTCGGCGTGGGAACCCGCAGAGGTTGTTCAGCCCAAAGAAATTACTTTAGCTCGTTTTTTTTTTGTTTTTAATTTGGAGTACTTAAAAACCAGCCTGAATACACAAAGAATAGTTTGTAGGCAACTAGACTGAGAAACTAGAGTTGGCTTCCCAGGTATGACTGCTGTTTTCAGGCCTGTGCATGCTGCTTTGTGTAGTACCCTGTTGTGAAACCAGCAAGGGTTTGTGTGAAGCTGACACGCAGAGACAATGTGAATTAGAAAGTGATGTGATATTAGCATGTGATCTCTTGTAATTACTTTTTATCACTGCTAAAATGATGCATTTGAACAGTGTACATAGTTTACTTAAAGTTGTCTATTCAGTCCTTAGCTCCTTCATTCTATTCTGTTCTGTTCTGTATTATCTTGTCTGTGCTAAATTCTGAGGTGACAATTTTGTGGCTGATAGTTCTCACTGAATGTGCTGCTTGCAGTTAGGACTTCAAGTTCCTTTCTTCTAATTTCATTCTGGAGCTTCTCCAGTATGGCTTCTGCTTTCCTTGTTCTGCTAAAACTGCTTCATCCAGGGTGGCTAGAAACCAGACTCTGGCAATTTCCAAGGCTTCTGTGCCAGTGGTTCTTGGTGGATTTGGCTGAAGGAAGTGAACATCCTTCTGTATTCCAGTTTTAAAGGGTGTAAGCTGGCTGACTGTTACAGAGCTAAGATGGATATATTGTGGCCCTGTGTTCTTTTTTTTTGAACCTGCAGCCATCATGTGATGGGAAACTCCTTTTATTAGGATATGATGCTAATGGTAAGTCATGACAGAACCTGGGTTACAGCACCTGTAAAGAGAGGATATTCTGAAATGGACTGCCAGAAGACCAAGTTTTGGCCTCTGGTCTGATCCCTAATCCTTGTTTGAGAGTTTCAAGAAATCAGATAGGAAGGAGTAGGACATGAGAGGCGATGCTGGAGGCCCAATACGAGCACACCAGTTTAGTATGTCTCACCTCTTCTTTGTCCAAGTGTCTTAACCATTGTCCATGCCTTCCCAGTTGTCAGCTGCTGATTCTCTTCATTCACTCCCCTTTTCTTGCTATTCTTGATAAAAGTCACAGGAGGCTAAGTTCTAGGTTGCTCAGGTGTTGTCTCTGCCTTATTTCTGATGCATCTGCTATTTACTAAATCGATTGCTCATCTGAGTCAGTCTGTGTTTCCTCAGAACTCTGTATGGGTGGCTTACTGCTTTGATGAAGTTGAATTCGCCCTTTTCAGTTCTTTAGGTATCTTTGCAGAGCTCCTCAATTTCCCCAGTGTAAACCTGTCACTTGATAATCCTAGCTCTTTCAGTGGACCTAGGTATAGTGTTTATTATAAGATAATACAGGGAATGTTTTATGATAGGCGTTAGAGATGGATAAGCTGTTGCGGCAGCAAGTTAAGAATATGATCTAGGTGCCAAATAGCCAACAATGCAATTGTGGCCTTATTTAGATTGACACAAACTTGAATGATCATGTCTGAAATCCTTATACCAGTCAAGACATTTGATATCAAGTTAATAAAAATGAGGTTTGGCTCTCCTATCTCTTTGAATTCTGGTCCTGTAGATTCCCAGATTTTTCTTGAAGTGTAACTGCTGAAGTTAGAGCAATCTTACCTACTTTATCTCATCAGCAATTTTCCTGTGCACTTCTTTGAAATTACTTGACTTTTGCCTACTTTTATATTTGTTTTCACTTTCATTCTGTAATCCCATAATTACAATTTCCATATGTTTCATATCACTGTGGCATATGAATTTGCAATGTTAATTCTGTATTGAAGTTCTTTAATTTACTCATGGCACTGAATGATTAAAGGGAATTTTTGTCCCTCTTAACATGAAAAGTCAATCTCTTTGGGGCGCGTTCCTTAGCTGCAGCCTTTTCTCAGATAATCTCTGGTGGTCCGAATGGTATTCTTTCAATCATGTGTCCACTGCCCATGTCTGTCACTCAGTGCCATAACTTGGAGACTCTTCCTTTTTCTGTGTGCTGCACAGACTGTTTCTAGATATAGACCACTACATTCATTTTTTTCCCACTCTTAAATCCTACAAAGTGGGACTGTGAATCATCTCGCACTTTCCACTTGCAGGAATGGTATGGGTATGTTCCGTTGGGTACAGTTACAGTTTCCAGCATTTGGGTGGCGCAGTATATAAATCAACAAACATTTGTCTTTTTTAGTTTTCAAATACAAGTAGTTTGGGCAAGTATTGTGGTTCAAGCCAAGTGGGACAAAAAACCACTTAATCTCCAGCTCATTTCTCCCCCCACCCCCCCATTTCAACTAAAAAGGCTCAAGGGTTTGAGATTAAGGATAGGGAGGGTAATAATCTACCATTTAAGATGACAGGTAAACAACAAGAGTGACTTGGGAAGAAAAATACGGATTTACTTCACCACCACCATTTATAAAGTAGGATAGTGAGAGGAATACATCAATAATGTTGTCCATGGCAGCTCCTCCTTGAGAAAGAGGGCTCCTCACAGACTCTCCTTCGTGCTGCCTGGTGTCCACCTCACAGGAGGTAATTATTCCTCCTGGAGAGTCCCTAAGGGCCACAAATCGCTTTGAGCCTGTTCCCTGATGCTCAGTCTCTCTTCCCTCTGGCATGGGGCTCTGCACATACAAACGCATCCTGGACATTCTCACTGTTGTCGATTCCCTCAACTGGCAGGCAGTCTCTTTCCTGCCATCTCAAGCACCGCGGGGCTTCAGGAAAAGGTCCTGCTCCAGCAGCCTTCTCCTTCTGCTCCTCTGGGACTCTTCTCACCCTCTTTCTTCTCAGGGCGATGTTCCTTTGTTCTCCTCTCGCCTCCCACTCCTCCAACAGAAAAAACTCCCCAACATTAAAAACAGTACAGCTCCAAACAAGACAAAACCAACAGAGAGAGATAGAACAATGGGGTCACCTCTTAAATACCTTGATTGCAGAGGCACTGATTGCCTTGGCCCTGACCGGAGGCAGGTCCAACTCCTACCTAGGGGTGGGGGGAAGGCTTTTGAAGTTTTGTGCGAGTCTACTCCCGCTTTTACAAAAAAAACACAAACACCAGACTCAAACCTATGACAGCAAGTTAATGTTTATGTTTCTGTTGATATCAGGGTCAAATTCTAACCACCCCTCTTAAGTAAAAGGGCAGATGCTCACATAGCGAAATAACGTACTTTGGGATCAGTAGGATTTGTCTGTCAAACTGATCTCTTGAAGAGGAAATAGAACTTCTCCGTATTTGAAAACAAGCAGATGAGTGGGTGAGCGAGGGAAACTGGCACTTCTTCAAACACTGCTTCTGCACACATTTGTGGCTTTGCCAGAAATTGTTTGATATTGGGCTACATCAGTGGCAGCATTCACCCAACAGTACTCTGATGTCTTTTGTCATTGCTGACACGAGTGGGAAGTACTTGTGTGAGGCTCTTGGGTTCTGTGTGATGGGGTAGTTCTGAAGCATGCAGGATGCCTGTAACTTCCACTATCCTTCTCTGTCAGTGGCAAGTGATTTGGGAACCAATTTTGCTTCCAGAACTGCCATGGAAATCAGGAAAGAGGATTGGCAGGTCTTGACTCTTGACTCATGTTGATAAGAGGCAATCTGATTAGTGGCTACTTGGTAAAAGTTGGTAGGACTACCAGCCAAGTCTTGTTCTAAATGAAGTCAGTGAGAATTTGCCTGTAGCTCTGAAATTACCTTTTCCTGCTTTGCAACTTTCATGTTGTTTCTTACCCATGTTTAGCATTTCAGTCTGCAATAGAAATGAAATACCAGTAGCTTAATGTTCATAATAATTCTGTAATAACAAACTATGGTATGTTGTGCTGGAGAGAAAAAATTTAAATGTGGTATTGCATTTCTATTCCTAACTTTGAAGGCTTTCTCACTGGATCTCCTTAGCTGTGTTGGGAGAGAGTGGAAAAACATGTCATGCAGATCTTCTGCCACAGATGTGAAATACAGCTGAAGTTTCTTGACAGACACATGGAAGTTGGCTCCTGTTTCAGACAAACCTGGTCTAAGTTTTATTTAATCTGAAATCACAGGAAAGTTGGTGAATTGGGTTGATTCCTCCTGGGGTTCTCAAGCTTGTTCAAGCTCACAGGCTCACAAATCATTGTGAATTAAAATCCTGCCCTGAAGGGCTTGCATGGCAACTTTGCTTAGAAGTGAAATTGCCAGGCTTCACCGTTATGCTTCTAAACCAATTCACTACTGTTTAAAAGGAGACTCGACTGAGCTCGTGATAAGACACTGATGCTGGCTTTTTCAGCATTAACCTTACAGCCTTAAAATACAGTGGACTTGGTGCTGCAGCAACTGAGGGAATTACTGAGAAGGGGGAAATTAGAACTGTGTCAGCAGTTACAGGTCTGATTTCGGGGTGGGAAAAAAAAAAATCCAGCTGGCTTTTCGTATAGAGATACGCTGCAAAGGAAATTTTCCCTTTGTTATGGAGACTGCTTGAAGAGTTGAGTGCTTGAGTGACTACAGGTAGATTAGCAACGGGAGGGGGAGCTCTCACTGCATTACCCAAAGAGGAGGGAGATTCTGGACCTGGTAGCAAGCCTTTAAACGAAGATGACTGCACTCCAGCTGTTCCCTGTCAATAAAATTGGTAGGGCTGCTCTTCATATAGGCAGGACCACTGGAGAATGTGCATGTTGGGAAAAAGAAAGGCAATTCTTGTCTGGTCCGTGTGTCTGTTGCTATTGCTACCTTAATTTTTTTGGTTCCAGGCATAGCATAGTTGTTTTACTGTCTAAGAAAGCTGTATTGCAGCTCTGATGTAGCAGATGTATTTCTTTCCCCCCATCCTTACTAGCAACTTCAAATACCAATGTCCTGTTTCTCAGCTCCTGTGAGTGTTCCCTGAGATGTCAGCTTTAGAGAAGAGGGATAGATAATGAAAATATATGCAGGACATTACTTTTATGGTTAGAGCAAAACCTGCTGCATTTGAGAATGAAGAATTCCTTTCCAGTGCAAGCAGAATGAACAAGATTGAGAGATTTGTAAAACAGTGCTATTTAACTGCTATTTTAAAGGCTGGTTGCAACTAGGAAACATAGCAACATTAAGAAATTGAAGTACCTATCAAGGAACAAAGAAGTTTAGGGGTTTAGTAAGTTGAAGATTTCTCTAAAACAGAAGCCTGCTGCCTCTTATAACTGTTCGCACTTAAATATCTCTCAAACTGTAGTTTTTTTGGATGATTTTCTGAGCAAAGGGAAATGCAGTTCACCTTTCCTATTTATGAATGGGGAGCAGAGACACAGAGAGTGGGGTTTGCAGGGGAGAGAAGGGGTTGTTTTACCACAGACAAGTGTAAGCAGACACATGGATGTAAGTGCTAGGATGCAGGCTAGCTCTGGCTTAGAAGCTGTATAGTGGTGTCACCTCTAGGCTGTGTCCCAGAGGATCTCTTGGTGTACTGGTTCAGGCAAGGTGCCAGTAAGATGCTTTTTTGACTTCCAGTTCAGAGCTTGCTGGTGATGTGGGATGAGTGGATGGATCTCTCATCTGAGTGCACCCAGCTATATAGATATGCTTCAGGTTACTTCTAGCATTCACAGGGTGAAAAGGGAATTTATTCAGTTCTTCTGTAACCTGCATAAGAGCTGGCTCAAATTATTAGCATCTATCTTCTTTATTTGAATGTGCATGGTATTGGTCTTTATGCGCATGTCATTGTTAATCTTGCTGTGTCTGTGATGTTAACTTGGATAATATCAAAATATTTTTAGGTAAATGCTTTGGGTTTTGCTTGGCCTTTGTTTGTTTTGAAAAGGAAAGACTCTAGCCCTCTTCTGCTTGAATTACTAATCTAAGGTAACTGAGTGTTTTTGTTGTGGGCTCTTAACATTGGTGAATTTTTTTCAAAAGGTTTCGTGTAAGAGGAACTTATTGTGAGGGTCTACTCCTCATATGCTGTATAACAATAAAAGAAATAATCTTTGCTTTCATAGTATATGTTGGTATCTCTACACTCATGATACATTTGGATGGCAATAATATAAGTTTTTATTCATCAACTTCTCTCCAAGTTTTGTAATCTGCTGGAATTAAATAGGGAATCTGGGAATAATACATGATCATAGATACAGTACATATCATGCAGGCTTATTTCCAGAATGTCAGAGGAGGGTTATATTAGAACCTTTTGTTTTGCTGTAGTATGATTACAAAGATTCTTTTGTAACTTGGGACATTGAGTCTGAAAGGAAGAAATGTGAGAGGTATCTGGCAAGAGAAGATAACATGAATTCAATTCTAGCATTGCTGTTGTTCTTAACTACATTCTGATTGGCCAGAAAGATCTGCAAAAACAGTCTTGGTCACGTCTGTGTGACTTTGAATACCTATCAGGAAGAAGAGCAATCCAGGGTCATAGTGCTTTAAACACTGTCAGTTAGGTCTCAGGAGAGACTAGATGTGTTGCCGTTACTGGAGAGGAGAAAATGTGACTAACTGCATTAGACCAATTTTTTTCTTTTTCTTTCTTTCTTTTTTTTTTTTTTCCTTTTCTTTTCATCTAAAGTAAGTTCAGTTTAGGGTGGTCTTGAAAACTTTAGCATTATTGAAGAGTGGACAAGCAAATGGCAAGCAAGCAGTGTCTATATAATAGGAATAAAACTCAGGATTAATTTTATGTGTATGATAGTCTTTTCCCAAATAGCTGGAGAGGTGAGAGCTTTAGGATGCATTCATGTACTAGTCATTTCAGCCATTCAGGAATGAACCATGTATTATTGGTACAAATTTTATTTTATTTTAGATAGGGGTCACTGCAGGATTGGGCTGAGATTTAAAGTCACTGGAAGAAGCTACTTTGAGATACACCTGATCTGCTTTTGAAGGTGTGCCTGTGTTAGCTGTACAAAGACACAAGTATCCAGTAATTTCTGGACCTGTTAAATCTGTGCATTATACCATGGAGTTCGTAATATTTTGCAGGAGACACAAACTATACTGATAATGAAATATTTGCAATGTACAAATATGTATTGTGTATTGTTGTAGTTTTAGCTGATTTAGTTATGCTGACTGAAAGACGACTGGCTTGTCGTGATTTTGTCCATGTACTTTAGGGGAGTGTTAGGTGACTATTCACAAGGGTCATGTGGAGGCCAGGCATACTTTGTGCTAAGAAGTTACTTTATGCAGATTTGCGAATAATACTGTGGTTCTTGATTCCACACAGATGGTACCAGACAGGAGGAAGTGGAAGGTGAACTCAGTGAAGAAGAACGCTGGTTTGGAAATTCTTCAGAAACTCCTTCAGAAGCATCATATGGAGAAGTCCAGGAGAACTTCAAGCTGTCTCTTGAGGACAGAATCCAAGAGCAGTCTACTTTCCCAGATACTTCTTTGGGAAGCGCAACTCCTAGCAGCAACACAGTGGAGCTGGGATCCATTGAAAATGAGGCTCTAAGAGACACGTTACAGAGCAAAGAGCACCTTTCTCCTGATGTGTCATCTCTGTGTGAAGAAGAACCTCCTGGTCCAAATAAGCCACTGAGTAGTAACCTGAGGCGGCTACTGGAGGCTGGTTCCCTCAAGCTGGATGCTGCTGTTACAGTCAATGGCAGAGTCGAGTCTCCTGTAAATCTTGGCTCAAATATCTCCTTCTCTCCACCTGCTCACCATGCCCAGCAGCTAAGTGTTCTTGCCAGAAAGCTTGCTGAGAAACAGGAACAAAGTGACCAATACAATGCAAGTAGTCACTTTATATGGAATCAAGGTAAGTGGCTGCCAAACTCAACCACCACCTGTGGTTTGTCCCCTGATTCAGCTATCCTGAAACTGAAAGCCGCAGCCAATGCCGTTCTGCAGGACAAATCTCTTTCAAGGACTGAAGACCCTATAAGATTCGAATCCTTTTCATCACCGTTTAGTTCTCAGTCAGCCAGCTCCACGTTAGCAGCTTTATCTAAGAAAGTGAGTGAAAGAAGCATGACTCCTGGGCAGGAGCACCCACCTCCAGCTAGTTCTTTCCTTTCTCTGGCTTCCATGACCTCTTCAGCTGCCCTTCTCAAGGAGGTTGCTGCAAGGGCTGCAGGAACCCTGTTGGCAGAGAAGAAGAAATCACTGATTGCTGAGGATCCCCTGCAGCTTTCAGAGATGAAGCAAGAGAAAGCAACTCCACCACAGTCTTTGGAATTACTGTTACTGCCAGTCCCTAAGGGAAGAGCATCCAAACCCAGTAGTACAGGTATGGATACAATTTGAGCCACTAAGTAGAATGTATTTGTTTTGCTATAGGCTTATATAACATCTCTTCAATGGGTCTGGATTTGGTTTGATTCCGTGTATCATGTATAGAATAAGAAATAGGTACTTCAGGTAAACAATAGACAAGCCTTTTAAAATACCACTTGAAGAACAGACTGTCACAAATGTTTTCATATTTTGAAAGATCTGAGTGTACTGTTCAATACATTTTTTTGTTATTATTTCACACAATTGTATTTCTCTCTCATAACAAGTTCAGAATAAGTCCACAAAAATATTTAATGGAGAATATCAAAGAATCCCTTTTAGGGAGCTCATAGTATCACTGAGCATGTACAAAAGTACTGCTTTTGAAATACCGCACAAGGGAGAATTCTCCCTCCTGCTGTCTCTGTCACAAATGGACTTTTGTGTAATCGCTTACTACCCTGTCCCAATTTACCAGAGTATATTATTATGTTGCCACTTTTCATTAAAATTTTCTGCAACAGTTCAGTATTTTACAATCCTTTGTTGTTAACAAAAAAAAAAAAAAGCAAACTGCATTTTGCTCATTTGCTCAACAAGAACCATTTTACACTTCTGACTTCCCTCCACTGGTTCTGGCTCTTGGCAGTCAAGGAATCTGACTTACAGGGAAGAAGAAGGAACAGTCTTGGTAACAAAAGTTTTCAAGAACTGGCAAACCATACAGGGAAATTCAAATGATCCGTCTTCAAAATAGGGAGAAATAAGGCTTCTTTGATGTCTTTCTATAAAAAGTTCACATCATGGATTCATATTTCTGGTAGAACGTACAGCATCACGTGTCGTCAGTGTTCTCCCTGGAGTGGCATTCTGCTGCAGAGGAGAAGGAAGCATGGCAGCTGTCTTCACAAGATGCACAAAGTGGTTCACTAGGTTAAAACTTTATCAGGCTGCTTTTTGTCAGGAGTACTAGCTTGACTGTACAGGTGTAGCAAGCCAGTGTACAGGCATGAAGCCTGACATGGACATTATATAACTGCACTGCCTTTTTTCTGGGGTTATCATGTCCTTCTTTAGGGACATGATGAGGTCTGGTCTGTGCCTGTGCAGCCCTTGGTAAAAACTCATAGGGTAGAAGCTATTGGGTGGACAACAATGCTCATTCCCACATGGAAGAGGAGGGGGAGGAATGTGATGAGGTGCAGCTGGTACTAGTGTTTTGCTCTGGGTTACATGTGTTTTACAAATGCTTTACTGATATATTTTGCCAAGGCAATTAAAGTGGCAAGCTATTCTTGGCATGGGTCTGGCCTAAGGTTTTCCTTAGTTTAGATGAAGTTCTTCTTGTAGTAACATAAGCTAAACCAAGAAAAGGTTCTTTCATGTGGGAATAGGAGTACCCACACTGGTGTTTACACCAGTGTGACTGTGGATGTTAACTTACTTTAACTTTCCCCGTGAAGACTGGCCTTCATATAAGAAAGACAGTAACATATAGAAAAGGAGTAAGTTTAAAATTTATTTGAAATTATTAGTTTAATTCCTGCTAGAGAAAAAGCTGTACACATTGTAAGTTTCTACTGGAGAAAAGTAAACGGTTGTAGTAAAATGAGGTTCTGTGTTTGACTAACAAACTGTGGGATTTGTCTCTGCAGTTTATACTGGGGGAGTGCTCTGTACCAGTGAACGAGTGCACTGGTAGTACTGGTACTTTATAAACTAGCTCTGATGCAGCAAATTCCTGGCAATTATTCTCTTTGCTGAAGGCCCAAGCATACTGTGCTGCTAAAAGATAACAATGGGGGCTGACTGCCTCAGGTCCTCGGTTCACAAGGGACAACTATTCATTTTTTTATAATATATGGGACTAGAATCCCAAGAGGAAGGGTGTTTCCTTTCAGTTCATACACACTGGGCCAATGCCAGTTGACATCAAGCAAACTTCGTAGTGTAATGTTCATAATGAAAGTTCTTTAAGGCTGTTTTCTGATATACTATGAAATTTTTCCTTTCTAAATAATTAAACTACTGAAAATAAAAATGAAGTTGTTGATTAGCATATCTGGATGTTGATTGTAAAAAGCCAGACTCCTTAATTCCTTCAGCTCTAGAGAAATGCAACTTCAAAAAGAGATCACTGTTTAGTGACCTTTGATTGAAGACTTCACTTCTGTAGAAATTGTTTAGGGCAACTGAGTGTGTATATTTGCCATGGAAATAAGTCACATGTTCTTGATTCCTTCTGCAGCTATGACCTTTTGGCACTAAAAGCAAAAAAAAAGTATTTCCTTTTATAATGTTTTATCTTTTTGTGTCTGTCTGGTTGCTTCTTGAGACATGTTGGGTTTTGTCTTGTTCCCAGAGTGATGCATCTTATCCCAGTAGGCATAGCTTGAGAAATGGTTTTTTTTTCCCTTCTCATACTTTGAACTTTTAAGGCACTGGTGAGTTTGCTTTCTTGTTGCAAATCTCATTCACTTACCCACCAGCAACATCGAGCTTTGGTTGTGAGATCAGTCCTCAGTGAGACTAATTAGATGTCAAAAAGTAAGGAGCAGCAAAGATGGAGGATACTGAAAGAGGAGTAAGTTAATAACAAGGGTATGCCTGATGCTCTTTTGTCCCCCATGTTGAGCTATTTGCTCAGAATTATTTTGGGCAAGAAGCTGGAGCCACGGCTTGTCAGAACGTAGTCACTTCTGAAACTGCAGGTCAGGTTTGGTGGACTCGCATAGGTTATGTTAAAGCGGTACAGACAAGACTAACTTTTCTATCAATCTGTTAATATTTCCAGTTCTATAAGATGTTCACATGTTTGAGATGAGCATTGAAAGGAATCCTGGAATCTCTATGAAAGTTCTTGTGTAGTTTTTTGGAACAGTGTGGGTGGCAGACCCTTCTTTTACTGACTACATGCTTGTGTGGTGTGACTTTCTGCCTGTGATGCTTGCACTTTTGTTCCTGGAGGTTCTTTGGGAAGCACTGGCTGATTCTTTCCTCCCTGGGGTCATTCTTTCCAACTATTTGACACCATGTGACAAAAAATAGACATCAATATATATGAAGGAAAGCTGAAGCACATGATTTTCTTTGTTATGTTAAAGTTTGTGTAGGATAGTGAAGAGCTAACATGGTTCAGCTTTGCAGAGTATTGACATAATTCCTGTTTACCATTAATTGTCATTGCTATTGGTGACATCACAAGCATTCAGTTCAGTTCTTCGCATTTTTTGTAATGTGCTAAATTACTATTGATCCATCTTGTTTGCAGTTTTATTTTTAATGGGGTGACAAATAGGTAATAGCTTGTTATACATTTCTTTTATGGATCCTTTGCGATGATAACCAGAGGCTGGAGAAGAGATATAAGGAAAAGTAATGATAGGTAAAAATGCTACCAATATATTATTTTTTTTCCCTGTGGTTTGTCTTTCTTCTGCCTTTTATGATGAAGTAAGTAAAAATGTTTTAAATCTTGAAACACAAACAATTGTAGCCTTGGTTTGGACTTACTCTTTAGAGGTGCAGGGAGGAGAACAATTAGGTAATATGTTGAGTGTGATAGAATATTTCATGAGGAGAATTTCTGTACTTGCAGGAGTGCATGTTTTGACAAGGTGTCCTTTTTTGTACTTAGATAATGACTGCCTAATCAGTTGAATTACAGTGTTTTTGTTTCCTACCTAATAGAAAGAATTATATTTTTAGGATATGACAATTTTTTCTGAAGGTTATCATTTAGTTGCTTATCAAGGGAATTTGGTGTTTGCTGTATCCTTATCAGTAGGAAATAACTGATAATAATGAGATTAAATATTCTGAGAGAATTTCTAAATAGCAGGATGTATGTTGCTGAACTCTGGGTATTTGAAGATAGTCTGTCTTTTACAGTGAGGAAAAAAGCTTCCAATTCCATGGTAATACTAGACCATTCTTTATAATAAGCAGAGGAAATCATGATGAAAGGATGAATGGATGGTTAATCGTGTGAAGTCACTAGTGAGGAATTTCTCTTTCCTTCAACCTTGCGATGGTTCCATGCTCAGTAGACTAAGCATATTTGCCTGATAAATGCCACCAAATCCTTTTCTTATTTTAGGTGATTTGGGCAGTAAAGCAGAGTGCAAACATTTAGGAAGGCAGTAGATTTAAAGTCCTGACAGCTAGAGGAGCGGAAGGAAACCCATGACCCAGAGACTCCTGATGGCTGAAGTTGCAGCAACATCTGTTTGAGCCGTATCTAAACAGTTTTAACAACAGGGGTTCTGAAGTTGTTCACTTCTGGAGACAGATATATCTGATATGCAATATCAGCATGCTTTTCAGTTAAATCATGAATTGTTCTATGCTTTATATCCTGCTCCCCTGCTGGTTAACCATCAGATATGGAAATAGATAATTTTTTAACAGTCAAGCATATATTTCGTATCCTACTACAACCGGCCTTTGATAGGAAATGAAGCTGCAAAGTGATGATTATGAGAGACATCCATCTCAGTTCAGTTGAATTATAAGGACCATTAGGACCAGGTGAGATAGAGTAGCATCCCCTACTGATTAACCAAAGGATGTTTGGGACATTAACCTTTATAAATTATGGTGACCTTTCTTAGAGGCAGAATAACTAGATTAAGGGGAAAAAGGGATATGCAGGGCGGAGGAACTGAAATTTCAAGTACATGCTGTTGTTTAACTAATGTGTCTCTTTGCAGATGAAATTCTAGCATTGAAAAATGATATCTTGAGTATGTTTGCAAGGGGAAAGTACTCGACAAGTGACTGTAAAGGATCCTCTCTTTTTCTTCCCCCCTTCTGCTAAGCCTCAGAAGAAGAAGGAGGAAAACCTTTCCAGTGTCCGATCTGTGGTTTGGTTATCAAGAGGAAGAGTTACTGGAAACGGCACATGGTGATTCATACAGGTTTGAAAAGTCATCAGTGTCCACTCTGTCCATTTCGCTGTGCACGCAAGGACAATCTCAAATCACACATGAAGGTAAGAGAAGTGTTTATTGACAATCAAAACACTTGAATCATCAATCAAAAAATTAGCATAACAAACCATTTGCATTTCAAGAATGAAATTTCCCTAGTTGTACTACTAGTGATGCCCTTATTTAAAGAAAGAGACTGTTAAAAAAAAAGAAAGAAAAGAACTTTATTTCCTTTTGTTTGCCTTCCCGTTTTATGCAATGTGGAAAGTGCCTTGGGTTATTTCAGTTTGGTGCAGCAGAAGCTGTCTGTGACTGGTTTAGTTCTGGACCTGAAACTACCAGAAGTGGGGATGTTAGCTGAGGTGTGACACTGTGCAAACACAGCAGTGCTGCTTCTCGGGATGCCGGCTAGTATATCTGTATACCATTGCATCATGCTAAGTGGGCTTGCCAGTCTGGCCAGCACTAGCAGGGGATCTCTTCGTTACTTTCTGCAGACAGGCCTGCAGTTTTAACTTTTTTCTTACTGTAGTTTTTAACTGCAGGCACTTCAGCAATGAAGCATCTGAACCAAAATGAATGACAGATTATATGCTAATGTCTTGTTTTCAAGTGTTTCCATTAAGTTTAAAGTGTGCTTTTAACTCAGCCTAAATTTTAGGCTCAAACTGAAGATAACCTTTTGAAAGAAACCAGATCTATGTTGATACAGAGAAATAGAAAAATGTAAAGAAATTCTCTGTCTGTAATACTGAAGTCTGTAATAGCTGAAGTACTACAGGGCTGCAACATACAAAGCTCCTAGTCTTACAAGAAAATGCTTGGTGAAGTAAAAATGGTACCTGTCCCATTAGCCCATGAATGGAGAAGCTGAGGTACAAAAAGTTTCCTTTGTTCATGCAGCTGAGTTTTATAATAACAGTGAAATGTTTTACTATACTATTTTATCTGTTATAAACAAATGTGTCTAACAGAGTACTAGACTGATGTCGAGGGGGACAGAAATGCCTGTTCTGCTTTTATATATGCTATTGCAGAATCTGAGATTACTAGAAAGGAGTCTTACCTTTCTTACACCCAAGTAACTCTTCACTTCAGTGTAAATGAGTCAGATGATTCCACTGATCACAACAGCAAATTTTGCTGTATTTCAGATCTTTGCTAGGTCGGAAATCATCCCCCTAAAGTCTGAAGGCTCGTCCCTTAACACTCGGACCTGTAGATTAATGCACTCTTCCCAAGTATCCTTGGTGTATCATGCTAATCCTTATCAGGTACAAGCAGAGTTGGTGTTTCTGGTTCTTTCTTTTAGGACTTGGTGTTCCATGGCTAGAGGGCACAGGTGGCCATCCAGAGTAGAATATGAGTAGAAAGAATGAAAACATAGCATGATAAGAAATGGTTTTAACTTTCAGTTGTTGACAGCCTGCACAGAGGCATGCATCACCTAAAAGCTTGCTTGGCAAAGACCTGTTGTTTTCTCCTGCTTTGTAAAGGACATCTCTATTATTCCTTGCAGAAATTCCTGTTCTCTGCTTTTTTACATTTTTTGGAATTATTATTTGCAGGTTGAGGGTCTATCCCTTCTGTTTCAGCACGGTGATTTTCTTAGGTGGTCACAGGTAGGATACTGAAGAAGTAAGGGACTCATTCACTGTCTCTGTGTATTATCAAAGTGATGACTATCCGAAGCTCTTGTGCTCTTTTCTGCTCCCCACCTAACATGAACCCCTTTATTAAGTAAGCCCATGTCATGTTAAAACAGACCCTTGTACAAACACAGAACACGTAGTGTTAATTATTTGGTAATACAGTAGTTATTACCCAGTAACACTTAGTTAGATATCGTTGAGTTCAGAGTCAAACCCAGAGCTGCTTGACACAATGTTAGAGATTACTGCCTCCTTTAGCCTTACTACAGAGATAAGGTCTGAAGTCTCCTTGGTCAATGCAGTCCCGTAATACAGAATCACAGGATGTCAGGGGTTGGAAGGGACCTCGAAAGATCATCTAGTCCAACCCCTCTTCCAAAGCAGGATCACCTAGAGTAGGTCACAGAGGAATGTGTCCAGGCGAGTTTTGAAAGTCTCAAGAGAAGGAGACTCCACAACCTCTTTGGGCAGCCTGTGCCAGTACTCTGTCACCCTCACAGTGAAAAAGCTTTTCCTCATGTTTTTGTGGAACTTCCTATGCTCCAGCTTGCCCCTTGTCCTATCGTTGGATATCACTGAGCTCCCTGGCTCCGTTCTCCTGGCACTCACCCTTTATATATTTATAAACATTAATGAGGTCACCCCTCAGCCTCCTCTTCTCCAAGCTAAAGAGACCCAGCTCCTTCAGCCTTTCCTCATAAGGGAGATGTTCATTGTCTTCATGGCTCTGGACTGGTCTGTTTCAAGCAGTTCCTTGTCCTTCTTGAGCTGAGGGGCCCAGAACTGGACACAAAATTCCAGATGTGGCCTCATCAGTGTGGAGTAGAGGGGGAGGAGAACCTCTCTCGACCTACTAGCCACACCCCTTCTAAAACACCCCAGGATGCCCTCGGCCTCCTTGGCCACAGCGGCACATTGCTGGCCCATGGTCATCCTGCTGTCCACCAGGACCCCCAGGTCTCTTTACTCTACGCTGCTCTCCAGCAGGTCAGTCACCAACGTATTCTGGTACTTGAGGTTGTTCTTTCCCAGGTGCAAGACTCTATACCTGCCCTTGTTGTATTTCATAAAATTTCCCCCTGCCCAACTCTCCAGCCTGTCCAGGTCTCACTGAATGGCAGCACAGCCTTCTGGTGTTGTCAGCCACTCCTTCCAGTTTTGTGTCATCAACAAACCTCATCCAGGTCTATTCCCTCATGCAGGTCATGATGGACTTAGTGGCCTTTGCTGTTAAAACTGTTCCCTATTTAAGATGAAGACAATTATCTTACAAAACTAGATGCCCTGTGTTTGGTCATAGTTATAGTCTCATGGACAGATGTAGAGAGTCACCAGCCCAAGAATCTGAAAGATAGTGTTTTATCTTAATTTCAGTGAGTTTCAGACACTTTTTCTCAACTGAGTATGCCATTCATAAAAATATTTTCTATCACATCAAAATGGAAGCAGGTGAATGAGGTAGGGGCATGATAGTTACGTATTCAACGGTGTCAGACATGATTTGAATTCCCATTGGTGAAAGCATGCATTGATAACAAGATTAAAAATAAAAAAAATACCAGTTTTCTATTCTCATTTAAGAAGTGCTGATTTTAAATCTGTATGTACATAAGTATGAGATTATAATAACCGACACATATATAAGCCAGCAGTGTTCAAAACTGAATGAATATACATCAGAAATGGTGCAGCACAGCTGGGAGCTACTTAGCATGCAGCATTCTGGTTATGCCAGTCGAATGTTTCAGTTCTCTTTGTTGTCCTACGGTCCTTTGGGAACTACCTGGCCTTATCTCCTTCCTGGCAGGCAACCCAGAAAGGCATAGCTGCTTCAGTCTCTCTCCCTCCCCATGAGTCAGCTGTGGCTACAGGTGAATAGAGGTTTTTTCAAAACCAAAAAGGCTACTCAGAATTAGGGTACTAGGCTGATGTTTGTCTTCATTATAAGCCAATTTTTATTCTAAGATGCTATCACAAGCCAAGTTTTTTTTCTTTTATGCTGCTCTTGAGTTTTCAGGTTTTATGTTATTGACAGGGAAAACCTATTGAGGTGTTTTGTCTAGCTGCAGACCTCAAAATCTGATAGTGTTGTCTTTGTTTCCTCCTAGGCAGCATAGCTACGAGCTGAAGTACCTCCTCTTTTTTCTATGTTCTTGTAGGCATTTTCTATTGAAACTGGTTATTTACAGATTTAATTTCCATGAGTGGTTTGTGTGTGTCCATATAGGACTTCCTTATTGTGTGTATCTTTAGGTTAATAAATAATAACTGTATAATGCAAATACTGTGTAATTTTATGGTAATTATAATGTCAAACTGATTGACCCAGAATACAACATTGCCAACATTTTTGGTATCTTGTCCTCTACTAGATAAAATCTTAATAGAGAGCTGGATTGATTCCAGCCCTGACCCATATTCAGATCTACATGTGCTACCCACTGTGTTCATGAAGCGTTCTTCCAGTAAGGGCACCTTGCCAGGGCCGACTCACAACTGGAGGCGAGGAAGTGAAAGGCAAGAAGGGAAGCAGAAGGAAAGTTTCCACACAGACACACAATGAACAAGGGAGGCTGAGTAGATTGCCTTTTAAGGCGCACAGTTACCTCTAATTGGTACATTGCATTTAGGTTCCACAGTGATAGGCACCTTCGAAAAATCCTGAAATAGTCGCAGCACAAATTTTTATTAGTCTGTTTTGGAGACAAATTATAGTACATACATAACCACAAGTTTTGGCCCTTATTCTCAGGAATTTGGGGGTAGTATCTCAGGACTTGATTCTGGTATCGTAGCACAGTTTCCAGGGGTGCTGAGAATACTGAAAAGGAAGCTGAGCAAAATCAATGGGTAACTAAGAGGTGTTTTGTCCACACAGGCAGTGAGGGTTGTGCTCGAGTCCTTGTCTCTGTTTGCCTGAACATGTATGTGGTTAGAATATATTTTCTTCTTGAGAGAGTATCTTACATACTTCTTTTGCAGAAAGCAATGAAAGGTCGTGGTGTAAATTCAGCAAGAGGTATTCAGGTTTTTCTGTTTTTCCTGGTAGGGAAGTGGGGATTAAATTTACCTCAGAGCAATACCACAAGCATCAGTCAGCCTTTGGCCAATTGATGTCTTTAGATCATGCACATATCTTCCTCAGCAATTGGTGGCCGGATAGGCTGTGAGATCATACAGATACGTTCCAAGAAAGCAACAGGATATTAGCCTGAGCACTTGGAAGGGGGAATGAGGAAGGGGAACATATGGCCAAAAATAATATCTATAAATGTTCCTTGTGCTGCTATATAGACGTAAGGCAGAAATGGATGAGCCAGCACTTCTAGCAGTGAAAATAAACTTTGGCGTTGTGAACACGTGCTGAAGCGTGATGGTATGACAGGAAATAAGGAAGGGAAAGATTAAGTTTAACAGAAAAGTTAGAAGCAACGGCAGGCGGGTCATGTGATGCGTAACCGCGAGATCATCTTCCTTCTGTTGCTTACAAAGAGGGTCCATGTAGTGAGATCTCAGATTGTCGCTCCTATGTAATATGAAGAGGGTTTTAATCAGCCTCTTGGTTAGGGAGAGGCTATTAATTACATAATAGTGGGAATAAGGGAAGACCATGAAGAATAGAGCCAGGTGCTCACCAGCCCTTAGAATTTGCTTTTCCTTCTTTCTTCTTCAGCTAGGGTCATACAACTGAATAAGCATTCCTAATCCATTGTGGATTGAAGTATAGGATTTGAAGTACAGGACAGGTTATTTTAATGCATCTTCACTGTATTGGGAGAAGGAGGTTGACTGTGCTTTAGGGGAGGGTTTTTTTGTTTAGTTTGATTTAAGCAGACCTTAAAGAGCCCTGGGAGGTGCCTGTGATTCCATTACCTCCACTCAGCTGAAAGGAGACAATGCAAACTTGCGCAGCTTTTCAAATAGTGAAATCTGCGCCCTGAGTCTCAGGCAGGTACCACACGTGACTTCGAATATTTGCCTTTTAATCTTGTTGCTTTTTGCATATGAGACAAGGATAAGACAGGATATGCATTGATACCTTAAATTTTAAAGAAAAGAAAGAAAATATATTTTTTGGAAGACCTAGTGCATTCCAACCCTGCAGAGAGACTTTTTTTTCCTTTACTTTCAAGCAAAGCAAGGAAATAGTTTAAAAAAAAAAAGTATATAAATAATAGATGTGTCCTGAGGGGAAGGTTCGTATCAAAACTAGCACTGTAGCACTAAAGTTTTGAAAGTACAACATTTTAAGAATGAGGCAACTTGTCAGAAGGAGCATGGGGTGAAAAAGCATGGGGCACATGATAGATGCATAATGGAGACCTCTCGAGTGTACTTAAATGCAGTTACAGAAGAAGGTATTTTACTAAAAGATTTTAAAAAAAACCTAACAACAAAAACCACACACCAAAAAAAAAGCAAAACAGAAAAATCAGTGGGTGGGCAGGTATAACTAAATGGCCAAGCTGTACTTTTTGGTTGTAATAGTTGCTTGAACAGATGCCCCTTATGGAAATGTTAACCTGCGTGAAAGCTGGTGCGAAAAGTAGAACTTAGAGGATGCAAAGAAAAAAGAGGTAATTAGGTCGCAGAAAGTAAAGAGTGGGCAGCCAGAAGGATATATCATTCAGCACCGGAGCCCCATTACGTTCTGATTTTACTTAGGGATGGAGGTTCTCAAAAAAACCTGAACAAACCAACACATTTCCTCTTATTCTGAGTGTTTAATAAATAATAACAAAAAACCAAACCTCTTAAGTCCCGCAAATGAAAGGTGAATGCCAATCCTTCCTTTCCTGTGCCTCATAATGAGAAGGGGGATTCTGTGCAAAACTTTAACTCAACTTTCAGGAAAGGAGGAAGTCCTACAACATTGCAGAACGTGCCTGTGTCACTGTTTCCCTCACCCGTCCTCCACATTGTACCCTGTGAGGTGGGACCAGGTGTGGTTGTAACAGTGGTACATCTGTACAGACCAGGATGTACTTCTCATGACTTAACTTGGCTGATAAATCAGAAGGGACATTGCTTTTAATTATGAAAAGTTGATCACTGCTTGTGATACCAGAAATGTTAGTATGTCAGCAAAAAGCGTAAAAGAAAAAAATACAGTGATATGAATGATGTGATATGATAGGGGCATGTGGTTTCTGTAAAAGAAAATCATCCATTCTGCTACTAAGATGTTTTGAGCATGTCAAGAAAATCATGGACTTAGGAATCGGTTGAAATTTATTTGGTCTTTAAAAAAGCCTTTGGCAAAGCTTCTCACTGAGAAACTGCCAAATAAATTAAGCAATGTGATGTACTGTGGCAAATTAAGAAATTCACCAAGAGACAGTAAAACAAAGGGTAGGAAGGAATTAGCAATTTAAAGCATGACAAAAGGCTAACAGAGGGGTGTTCCATTACTAAGAGTGGAATTGTGCATATTTTAGCAAATGTGATCTGCGCAAACTGATGACTGTGGGTACGAGAATTGTAGACGATGCAACCTTGTGTGTGTGAATAGAGATTAGAAAAGGCAGAGCTTGAAAGAGAATAAAAAGAGGTTGGCTGACAGATAAACAAGGGAGCAAATGAAGTTATTGTTGGCAAATACAAGGTACTGCACCTTGGAAACAAGAGTCTAATAATGCACCTGGCTGTCTGATATAATGAACTGTAAGTACCCGTGGAAAATACCTGGATATCGTTGTAGACAGTTCAGTGAAAACCTTTCCTTGGCATGTGCAGCAGTGGTAAAAAGTATATTAGGTATTTTAGTGTCTGTATCATAAAACAGAAATAACACTGAAAATATTACAATGCTATTATTAACATATGTTATGCTGCCACTTATGAAATTCACTTCTGGTCACTGCATCAAAAAGACATATCAGAAATAGAAGGGATTTTAAAAACTGGCAATGAAAATGATTAGTGGGATGGCAAGAACTCCCTTTGAAGAAAAAAAGCTGTAAAGAATGGGAGTGCTGGGTATAGGAAGGAGGTATGATCAAAGTAGTGCATGTGATATATAAGGTGAATTGAACAGCTTCTCTTTTGCTTTCTCGTAATGTGAGAATTGGGAGCCAGCTGAAAGAAACAGATTAAAAAAAAAAGACCAATAGATAATTTGTACCCAAGTCTTTAAACTAGGCCTAAAGCTTGTAAGGAGTGTATAGTTCTGTTGAAAATTATTGCATATGGCATATCAGGCACACACTGAAAAAATGTAGAGGCACAAAATATTGTTTTAGACTGGGAAGAGCTTAGAGTTAAAATAAAGATGATACAAGTACTTTGCACAGTCAAGGAGAACATCCATGGTTAAATGAAACAAACTCAGAAGGCGCAAGTCTTTAAATGTTTCTGACATAAGTCAAACAGTAGTTTTACGGGATTTTGAAAGTTCCATTCTGTATGAGGAGGTTGTGCACTGTGGTTTGTTGCAGCATAATTCAAAGAGATTTAAATCTGGCAGCAGCTGGACTCAGGCTGGGACTTTGGACAAAAGCTGTCAGCTGCCCTCTTGTCTCCTCCTGCCCGTGGTTCTTGCAAGAACAGCCTGGTTGAGCCTGAAGAGGACATCTGATGGTTCGGGTAGCGTTAGCACAATGTAAGAACCGTTCCCTGGCTCATGGAGGGACAAGGCAGCTATTTGGACTGCAACACTGCATGACCCGGATCTCCCCTGTGGCCTTCTGTGTAGCTCTGCAGCGTTTCTTATTCTGCACCGAGTAGTTGCTGCCTTGACTTTTCCCTCCAAATAGCATTGAATGGCAATTGTTGGCTCTTTTAGCTGGTGTCAAGTGAGAAAATAAGGGATAGTTTTTCCTTTAGAGGGACTTTGATTCTTAGCTTCTATTTGTAATAGTGTTAATTTTTTTAATAAATATTAGTATTTATTTTTGAGAATTAAAAAATTTGTATCTTACGGTGGGACCAGACCCAGGACATTGGGAGCTACATATTGAGCTTGATGTTTTTTCTATATGAGGTTTTTTGTAGATCTAAAATTCTTCCTTTCAAAACTCTGAATATTTGGGTTTGAATTCTGTCATTCCTTATAAACATGCTTTATTTTATGAGGAATTCGTTGGTGATGCTGCTGTTGTCTTTGGGCAGGAGAGGAATCCAAATCAGGTGAATCGGTCCTCATCAGTTCTCATCCATTCTCAAAAGATGTTGCAGGGGTGGCATGCCGTACCCTTGGGGAGAGAAGGTGGGCTCCCACACAGACTTTGCCACCTGACTGCATAAGTGACAGCCTTCAGAAGGCTTTGTATTGGTACTTGTGATAAGCAGCCTCTACAAGAAGTAGTTAAATATGTGGGCAGGGAAATGTTGATTGAAGGGGATCCTGGAGAGAAACCCTGGCACACAGAATCTCAGTGGGTGTAAGAGATAAAGTTGCCATGGTGAGAGTGCTTGCTACTATTAGTACATCTCGATACTCTTCCTGAAGAAGAGTTCTTACACATTGCTGTGCTCCAGTAGCATAGATAGGCAATCTGGTTGGCATTTCCATTTTAACTTGTTAATATTTAGCATTCATTGCGCTACTATTCTGCAACGTTGTTGCTTTAAAAACTGTCTTAGATTAGCAGTAGTTTCTATTTTTTTTTTATTGTCAGTGCAATTACAAGATTCCAGAATTACTTTGCCTGTAAATGTCATGTTTATACGATACTGAGAGTGTCTTTCTGGAAAGCAGCTGGCCAAGGGAAATTCTCCCTTGCTATCTCTTTGTTTAATACCTAATCTCTGCAGCCCTTGAAGAACCACTGAATGAAAAGTTATACAGCACTAGCAAAAAGTGTCTTCACTAAATGCCAAAAGGACTAAAAGAGGAACGTCTCCCAGCTTCACATTTTATCAGGCCTGAATTCAAGTCCTGTGTATGTAGAGCTGGGAATGCTGCATATGAGCTTTTGACTGAATTCCTCATATTACATAGAAAATGCGTCGAGCCAAATCTGCAGCCATGGGAAACTCCAACCTGAGTTCTGACAGAGCTGTGTTTGGGAAATGCTGCTCTTACCCCAGAGCTCTGCAGCATCTGCAACAGGACTCCTGGGATCTAGATCTCAGCTCTGCAGGAAACTGAAAACTGCTGAAAGCCTTAGCTAAAGCTGGTTTTTCCAGGCTCCCTGGTGTAGAGCTGAGCTTTGATTAGAGCTGGAGCTCTTGGGGCCTTGGGACTCCCAGGCTAAAGCACCAAAGCCTTGGATCTCTGGCACAGGTGGATGCTTCTGAGCCAAGCTCAGGGAGTGAGGGGTAGAGTGCCACTCAGTAGGGTAAGGCAGTCACACCTTGCTTGCCAAGAGTTCATCAAACGTCTGCATGTTTCAGGTAAAATATTTTGCATTCAACAAATTGCCATTTTCAAACAAAAATCTGTATCACTGAAACGTTTCCAACCAACTCAAGTCACAAGTGAAAATGCATGTGTAGAGCTCAGTCTGGTGCCAGTTTGTCCCAATTGCATGTTCATCAGTTAGTAAGGAACGAATGTATGTAATTGCCAGTCTTTCTGCAGGGAGTAGCCTGGAGTGCTACTGCCAGGATTTAAAATTCATTTGTGAAGCTATAGGGGAAAGCTTTTCAGTATACCTGCCACTATTATGCTAGGCTCAATTATTCCTTCCCTTTCATGTGTTAAACAAGAAATTTTATTAATATTAGTGTATGGGTTATTTTAATGAGTCTGTCTGTTCAAATAGTATGTAAACTATTACATGTGGATGGATGATTAGAGTTCTTTTAAAAAGGTAATTAGCACTGGGCCTGAGGATCTCGGCGTTGTAATCATACTGGAGCATGCAGTCCTTGTGAGAAAGAGCCTGCAGTTAAAATATGAAGACAGTATGATTAACTGTGATCAGTAATTGACTGATAGAATAAATGACAAACACCATCTCTGATGTTTGTATATTATCATAACAGAGCTGTTTGGGTTTTGGTAGAATTAATTTGCAACAAACTCAGTAGTGCCTCAGTGTGGCCAGGTGCAGGGTTTTTTGCTGACATAAGTCAATGATGGATGTTGCTATGCAGATTTGGGTTTTGCTGGGTTGCTCTGAGCAATTGTTATTTACAAGGTAGCACAGAATGATCATGCTTAGCAGATCATGCAATAGATATGGGTTTCTTTGTTTATTTGTTAATCAGGAAAGCTACTAGTTATAGCTTGGAAGTCTTTTTATGCACTGACAGGTCATCAGGATCTGGCTGTAAGGATTGTTTGATCCAAAGCAGACTTCATCATTTCCATGCTGCAGAAGCAGATGTTCCTGATGTGTTTTTTTTCAGTTGAGTCCGATGTTTATATTCTTAGACTTATGTGTGAAAGGATCCTACTGTTCTTAGTGCCTGAACTCTTTCCAAGTGCTCAGAATGAAGAGTTTGCTCATTAGTTTACTTTTTTTTTAAAATGGTGTGAGAAGTGTAGAGTTGAGATTTCTGTAATGCTAGTAGACTGTTTTGCTTAGTACATGCTTTTATCTTTCACCTCTTGAACCAGGTTCATCAGCACCAAGACAGGGGTGAGACCTTTCAATGCCAGCTATGCCCTTTTACCTCCTCCCGCCACTTCAGCCTGAAACTCCATATGCGTTGCCATCAACATTTCCTCAGGACAGAATCCAAAGTGAAGGAGGAAATAACAGAAACTGAGGTGAAGGGGTCACCACAGCTAAACAGTGACTCCTGCCCGGGACCACAGAGGGAAGGAGGTGGACCTGACCTTGCGGGATCAGCATCTGTATCTAAAACACCTGATGTGGCTGGGCAGCCTAGTGGAGGTATTCCACCTTTGCTAGTGAAGGAAGAGCCCAAAGACGACAATGGCATCTCAGCTGCACCTTTTGCTCTTAGCACTATTGACAGAGCCCCCAACAACACAAAGCTGAAAGACTCCTCTGACTTTGTGACCAATACAGCATCAGCACTATTCAGCCAAGACATCTCTGTCAAGATGGCATCAGATTTTCTTATGAAGCTGTCAGGTAATTGAGCAGCAAGTGGCAGCATCAGCTGCTCCTTTATGGGTTAAGAAACACTTTGCCTTCGGTTTGCTAAGTCATGGAATTGCAGGGAGAAAAACATTGCAACTTCTTAACTTGTAATTTCTTGGGTTTTTAATGAGGAGAGGTGCATGATGGAGGGAAGAAGGGAAACAGTGGGAGAAGAGAGGGACTTTGCCGTTTAATTGTTGGGATTGGGAGTGAGAACTTTTTATTCAAGCTTTCACGTTTGTTGATAATTACCTTGGCAAATCTCATTTGGTGTGTTTTTCAGGCGTACAGAATACCTGTAGTTCTGGTGTGAAATCACTGAGGGTCACAAGTGCCCAGCATTTAAGTTTTCTGCCTTTATTCATCTTTTAAATAGGGCCAATGAAGTATTGTTCACCTTCCTTTCAGAGTAGTATTTGAGTCTACCTAGTAAATACATGTGAAGTATGACTCCTTTTTTTGATTATTAACACTCAAGAAAAGGTAGTCATAGAGATTTATGAGCAGCTTTTAATTTTTTTTCACTATTTTAATTGAAATCCATATGAAATGCAAAGCTTGTGTTGTCTTCTTTCACTGTCAGGTTGTTGCTCTAAGAATGATATTCATATGTGAGACTCTGGAGGATGTGTTTGGGGTGAATCTATTATATTTTATGTGCTCTTTATTTTACTGTATACTTCAGAATTGTGAACATGCTGGGGGAATGTTCTATACTAAATGTTTTCAAAATTGGCCTGTAATTTTTAAAGAGAGAGGTCTAAAGAGGAAAAATGTGACTGAGGAACTTCTATTTCACAAGGAGATGGCAATTCCTATGGCAAGTTTTCGACTTTGGAGGTAGAAGGTACCCTTTTCAATAAAGAGTAGTTGGTTACCTTAGTCCTTTAAACAGAATCTAAGATGCATTTTGGCAAATTTTATTGTCAGGTAAACTAAGGAATTAGCTCTATCTTAATGCCATTGCCTTGGTGAAACTGCAGCCATTTATTCTGGAAAGGCTTGCTCTTCTCATCTGCCCAGACCTTTATACCTCTGGGATCACAGTTCTGTGGGGAATCAAGTAGAATGGGCGAACACTTCAAGCCTGAGACTTCGTGGAACCGGCCAGGAAAGATGGTAAAGAGCTGATGACGAGCAAGAGGTGAAATGGCTGACAAAAATGGTTTGCTGAGAGGATTGGAATAAGCCACAGAAGCCTCCGCTTTAAAATAGAAAACCTGTTGATATAACTTATTACCAACAAAAACTGAGCAAGTATGAGTCTCTTCTGATCTGCTTGTACATTTTCTTGAGTTTCAAATTTGGACTGTATATGAAATCCATTTTTTATGTTTTTTGACAGCTGTCCTATATACGTTGTTGTTCTGATATTTGTCTTAAATTTGGGTTGCTGTGCACTAAGTGGTGCAACACATCAGCTGTACTGACCTGTAGATGGTAGTGCTCACGGTGGCTGCATGTAGCAGGAATAAGAGAGAAAGCGGGAGATGGGGGAGAAAAGCCTGAAAGCTGAGAAAACACAGCATTTTAATTTGTTGGTTTTCATGTAGCGGTTGATGGGGAGCTGTTTACAGTTTGGCAGACGGTCGTGTTTTCAGTGTCTGATCTATTGGCATCAGAAAAAGGATACAAATGTACATTATTCATGCAAAAGTCCTATGCAGTTATTTTATGGTGACTTACTAAAGGTCTTGAAACCTGACTTGTATGCACTGTTACCTAGCAACATGTTATAAAGTCACCGGGGGAGTGAGATGTATCTGTAATTTTGTATGTGTACATATTTGGATGAAAATGTACTGCCAGTCACCAAGTTTACTAAGCAAGAAGAGCAGTGTTAAAAGGAGAGGCATTTCTTTTCTCTTGGGATTTATATTGTATTATATACATTTAACTCATGCTTTCTTCCATACAGTGTGCATGAATTTAGAGCAGAAGTAATTCTTTTTAGCGAGTTGGCTAGGTATTAGCTGCATTTTTTGACTGCTTTCTGTGCTGAAGCAAGTTACTTTGAGTGATTTCGTTATTACAACACTCTCATTAGGCCCATCAGAACTTCAATCATTGGCCCTACCTTTTCAGTGATATAAATCTTTTGACATCTCAGATCGTATATGCCAATTGTAACAGCCAACACAGATTTCTCAAGACCAAATTATGTCAAAACAATTTAATTTTCTTCCCTGACAGGCCTTGTGGCTAAGAAAGAAGCAGTAGATAGATATATGGACTTTTAAAATTTGGCATTTATTTTTATTGAATATTGATGGTTGAAATGAGCGTTTATTTTTGCTTGCCGGTGTTTATTGCTCCTCTTCTTCTTGGTTGGTGTTAGTTTGTATGCCTCCAGTTTCATGGGAGACCTCAGGGCCTGTTGGTTTTTATTTTAGTGCAGTTTCAGCCTCTTCTTTTTCCCAGCTTTAGTCTCAGGGCAATGTTTGCCTCTCTTCAGACCTAAGAGTTACAGTTTCCAAGAATTTAACTGGTGCACCTAGGGTGAAAGATAGTACAGAATTGGTGTTTATTAACTGTTACTAATTTTAAAATTGAACCCTTGACTCTTAGTATTTTACTGATTGTGCAACGCATTACCTTTCTAGTCTAGATGAAGTGGATATCAGATGGCTGGAAAACAGTACATTGGAAGTAGTTCGCAGTCAAAAGCAGAGCCGCAATCAGAAGAGATCTGTGAAAAATGTGCAACTTTTCAACAAACACTCGGGACAGGAGTTAAAAACGTCACACTGGTGTGAAAAAAGCAGTTTTTGTACTGGGATGTATACAGAGAGAAACAGCCTCAAAGAAGGGGGAAACAGTCCTGCTCTTCTCAGTCGTGCTCAAGTCCAAGGTTTTGGTGCTGTAGTTTATGAAGAGTGTGGACAGTTGGAAAGACTTCAAAGGAGAGCAGCAGAAATGAGTGGAAATTTAGAAAACATCCAGTGATAATGGGTAAAAGGGAGTGAGTTTGTGAAGCCTGTAGGGAAGACTAAGGAGAGTCATTAATAAGCTCTAATGCTTTAAAAAATCTGTCACAGGGGGAAGGAAACAATCTCTTGGTTATTCATCTAATTAGGACCAAAAATGACAGGTTTGTGTTGCTGTAGGGTTTAAGCTGGCATTAGGAGAATCTTTCCAAAAGTTGAAGTAGCTAAACCTCTGTGAGGATTTGCCTGAAGTGATTGTGGCATCTCTGCCACTGCAGAATTTTTAAAACAGGTTAGACCACCTGTCGGATATGGTTGACCACATATTAGGCAGTAAGATGGACTAGTTCTGTGTATCTCAGTGAACCACAGGACGTCTGAAACAGTTGCAAGAGATTTCAGCTGAACAGAACCAAGCAGCAAGTAGTAGAGAAGCAAAGTGAGGAAAAAATAAATCTTGAAAGTTAGACCTGGTTTTGAGTGGGCCAGAAATTGTGATGAGACTGCTCAAAACAGCCTCTGATTTTTTTCAGATAGGCTTAGGGGAGCTTAAGATTTAAAGAGGTTGAGAAATACTGGTGTGGGTGACCTTTTGAGATTTCCTTCAGCCCTAATTCTATGCCATTGCTTGCCAGAAAGGTTTTTTAGTTACATGTTTTATGAAATAAGCATAACACACATCACCAAATGCAAATGTAAATCTAAAAAATAAGAACAAATCTTGAAATTGTTTCCAGACTGCGTTCTCTAGGTCCTAGTTTAAGGTAGGAAATGCTTTTAAATTCTCAAGAAATTTAAAAGAGTTCTCTGAAATTTTATTTAAATTTGGACAGCTTTGTTGTTTACAAAGACAGATAACTCCTAACATACGAAAAGAAGAATATTTAAGCATGCGCGTGGTTTTACCTTCAAATCTTCCCCCTCTTATTTCAGTAGCACTGCTTGTGTGCTTTAAGTAGTCTGAGTACTTTGCTGGATCAGTCCTTTGCCAGCATGTTTTCTTCCCCCGTCCATTAATTCCACACTGAAACTTTGTAACTGCATTCATATCTTAATTTGAAGAAAATTTGCTTTTCCTGTTCAGAGGTTTCAGTGGCAGATGTTATACAACACATCTCTTTAAATACCAATGCCCTTCCACCCACTTCTGAGGCTTGTTTTCTTTTTAATAAAAACCAGCTTTCGCGGAGATCCAAATTACAATGGCCGGTGTACTCTAGTGAAGTTATTACTGTGCCTATGTTATATGCTGCAGTTACTTTTCATAACATTCGAAAATAAATGAATCCCATCAAAATGAATGGGATTCTTGCACTATTGATCTCAAAGGAATTCTCTGTGGATACAGTAATTGTAAAGCATACTTCATCGCTGGCCTCTCTCCCTCAGCTCTCGGTGTTCACCAAGCGTGGTACTCAAGAAAGCACGTCTCTTCATCTTGTGATGATGTATATTACCAAGTGTGCCCTGCTTCCGCAGTTCTTTTTATGTTCCCCAAGTTACTCACATGGAGAAAAATTAAAATAGAGAGGAGGAAGGAAAGATAATGTGCTGAGGGTTTGGGGCTGGCCACGTTAAACAAAAGAGAAACTAGGTTTTCTCCCAGTTTAGCTCACATCTGCTGTCACTATCGTGTGAGGAGTGAAATCTTTATTTTGGAAAATAATGCCACCATGGGATTTTGGTGACTGTCCAAAGTACTTGGACTTTACATTCATGTTCTATTAACTGATTCCATTACTGGAATAATGAAGTAGTAAATCATCAGATAGGTACATACAAAACATTAGTAGATAAGCTAAGTAATCACTTAGGTTATTTGTTCCGTTTGGCTTTTTAAAATCACTGCATTCACTAAACGTAACACAAGTAATTTTAAATGTTTTAGCATATGCCATTGATATTATTGAACTGACTGGCTTGAACTCTTCAAACAGCTATTTTTAATAAAATAAAAGCGTGTCCAATTAAATTGTCATAATTGATGTATTTGTGTAGTTCCAAAGAAAAGACTGTGCTGCCTATATTTAGGATTCACAGTTTATGCCAGAATGTAAAATTTCAATTAGAATATGTAAGCGCACAGGACTAGCAATTATTGAGCCATATCCTTAATTTAAAAAGATTGTAAATTCCATAATGCTGCTGTCAGTGTAAATACCCCTGATGTCATCAAGATCTCTCTTTGAAGTGTCTCTCCAGATTCAGATTTTCATAATTTCCATATAGACCTCTATTTAAAATAAAACTGGAAAAGGACAATAGCATGGCTAATTAAAACCTGGGCAAATAAAAGGTTTTACTGATGTTTGCCATTGATCTATCACCACCTTTATAATCTCGTTTCAGCAACTGCTAGTCTTACATTCACAATTTCCCTCTACCCTTAAAATCATACCCATCATGTTTTACACCTTGAAGGAATATGTAGAATTTAGTGAGATAAAGTGGTGTAGACTCTAGTCTAAATCAGTCATTTAAAATGTGGGATAACAAACTGCTTTTTTATGTGCTCAACCCAATGTGACTTAAAAGAAGGTATGAATGTGGTTCTGGACCAGCTCTGTCCTTTAGTATCTACACATACTCTTATACTTGAACAATAAAACTAGACTGGACTGATGGCTCTTTTGCTTCCCTGATCACACAATTAGTCTGGGCAGAAGTCCTAACTCATGAGCCTTTCTGTCACATCTATCCAAAATGGGAATTGAAGACATTGTTAGTTCAATAATCTCTGATTGTTTGTTTTGCTTTTTGTTTTCTTAAACAAATATGAAGGTCAGTCTGGTGGCTCTTCTCTCATTCTCTGTTTCTGTTCCTTTGTAGAGAGAAATTTCCATATTGAAAACAATTCTTTCCTGTCAGACACAAATTTCCCTTTGCTCCTTTCACTCTCTTCTCCCTTTTTTCTCCAGCTTTTGCAGAATTTTTTATCTGTAGTTTTAGTTTTACCTGGAAAGGAGAAGATGGTCTTGGCAGATATTACAACCCTCTTTACCAGGTGGGACTTCGGCTGTGTAACAGACATCCTGGGGCATGGGGGTATGTGTGGTCCTACAGGTGCCTTAGGAATTTGCCAAATTCTTCCATTCCAATTGAACTAGAACATTGTGAAATTTCAAGGGAACAGTGGCAGGACCAGTCATTCTCCAGTCCTGTGTTTCGTTTTGCTTTACTACCTGTAGCTCCTTAAAATGCAAAGCAGCTTTGTGGAAGATTAGGGTAGTTAGCTGGCCTTTTCATAACCTCTGCTTGCACATTTTAAACACACTTATGCAAGGTGGTTTGGGAGACCCCATATTTTAAGTGGTCCCTGGAAGCCTAAAGCCAAGTCTTGGCATCATCATAGTTCTCATGATCATCTGTTCTGCTACTTTGACTGAAAGAATTTTTTTAATGCTGAGTGGCCTTGAGACATAAGTAGCGTTGATAGTTCCCATCCTCTTCTTTGGAGCCCTATAGGTTGTTTTATTTGGCTGAGGGCAGAGCAGAGGACTTTGAAAATGAAGTGTAACTAAGTTAGCACTCTAAGGAGGGTTAGGTAACACAAGGTGCTCTGGGGCAGATTAATACTCCAGGGCAAAAGGCACTAAAAAGAAATGAGAGACTGGATAGACTGTCCTGCCAGAAGAACAATATTTCTCCTTTTGCACCATTTACAGTGTAGACAGCCTCTATGCATAGTAAGTTGATCATAATTTATCAGCTCAAAGGGATTTTAGTCTGGAGATTCTCCAACATGTTCCAATTGCATAGATTTTTCTTGCAAAGCAGTTAACTCACAAGTGGTTTCTTTAGCAGTGTTGGTACCCCTTACTCAGTTCATGAACATCATCAAATATAAGCCATAGCTTCCCATGGAGAATGCCTGACTGTAGAATGCCCCTGTAGAATGACTAGACGCAGCTCACAGCTTACCACCTGGAATGACACGCTCCCTCTGTGGTTCAGGTGCTCTAGCTCCAGCAGGACCTGGATAAAACGCTGTCCTTTCTTCCTCATGTAGAAGTCATGCCATGGTTCTCTTGCCACAGTGGCAACCTCAAAGGGAGGTTTTCCTGCAAGACCTCAAGGAGACCAGTTCAATCTGCAATGCCTTTTGGAGTGTGTCCTCATTTGCCCCTTTTCCCTCAGCCATGACTGGCCTGCTCTCTATCATCTTTGTAGCTGCAGTCAAGCATTGGTGCAGCAGTGTACTGTGGTGTTTTCACCAGTTTTCACCCAGACTGTATAGGCAATTTTTTGTGTGGCCTCTTTTGTGGTAGCGTTTTTGTTGTGGGTTTTTTTTCTTTCTCATGTTCTTTGCTTGGACAGAGGGAGCGGTGAACAAGAATTTGCTGCTTGTGACTTGTAACACTGGGCTTAGCTTGAAGCCCATTTTTCCTCTTTCAATTATAAACATTTTGAGCATTTAGAAATCCTTGTAAGTGGACTGATGCAGTTAGCAGCTTCTATCAGAGTGTTTCAGATCAGTGGCAGGTGCCCAAAGCTTTTCTCGTGGCATTTAGTAGTTTGTGGAAAGTGTATAACATTCATCATCTACTTTAGCTAAATGCATGAAATGATTCCAGTTGCCAGGAAGATAAAAGTCAGCAGTCTGGAATCTTCTTTGATCTGTTTTTTTTTTTTTTCTGCATATGGAATGCAGCAAATGGAGAATTATCAGTGCTGCTGGAGAGACTGTTACCTGTTGGTTGTGTTTGCTGAGTGGGTTGTGGGGTTTCTTCCTCTTTTTTTTTTTTTTTTTTTTTTTAAATTGAATTTAACTTTCCTCAAAATTAAATTGTTGGGTTTTTTGGATGCAGTCTGTAGGCAACACATCCTTCAGTCTGTTCTCATTGCAGTTCAGCATGAATGTAAATTAAATACAAATTAAGTATATGTATGTGTATCTATTTTTGTATGTAGATAGAAGACGTTTTACCTTCCGGGGAGTAATAATTTTGTAGTTCAAATATACTTTAATAGATTTCAACATCATCTTTTTAATCCTTGTCTAATTCTAATTTTTAAAAGATTCTGCAATCATAGGGTTTTTTAAAAACCCTCAGTCAACTTTTATTTCACTTATTTGCAATGTTTTTTCTTACATCTGTTTGTTGTTTGCCCTAATATGATGAACGGATGCATCATAGTTGCTGTTTCTCATGTGTTAGCAGTTTTGCCCATAATTGTGGATCCAGGATGGGACAGAAGCAGGAGTGGTGGGAATTTTTGTTCATCATGGAGTAATTTCTGGGTTTGTTCTTTTTTCCTCTAGTTTTATTGTATGGATCTGAGAGACTGGTCAACCTCCCCCTTTTTTTCATTTGTACTTCTATTTAGGCTTCATTTACATTGAAATCTGCTTTAGTATATTTCAAGAAAGAGCAAAAGCCCCATTAACTGAAGCAAACTGACCTAACAGTTTTCTGATTTTATTTGGTTTTGTCTTCTGGGGGAGGAAAAATTAGGTAAATAACTCATCTGTTTTTGTGATTTTTAGAAAGTGTGGTCAGTTAATTAAAGAAACAAAGCCCTGTTTCTTTCCTGAGTTATATATTCTATTCAAAGTAAAGCAGCTAGAGTAGGAAGAACCAACAATACATGCAAGAACAGGAATCTGAGTTTCTTTTTCCGTTCACGTAATACTGCCAAATACACATCTTCAGGACTTCCTCTGGGTTTTGGGGTCCTGGCCATGTTTTATGTTTCTGATGTCTTGTAGACACACAGTGACAAACTGGCTATATAGATGTAATGAAAAGCTCATTTAGATTATGGCCAATGTTGCGATGGTAGGTTTGTTGTCAACATAGTTTTAGCATTGTTACCCTGGGTGGCAGTTCGGAAGTGTGAGGGACCAATCTTTTATAGCAGTATAGGCTGTCACAGTAGGAGAGCTTAAGTTTTGGGGTAGGGAGAGAAAAGAAAAGTGAGACAAAGGAATTGATGCCTTGGTCAAGTCATTCTGGGTGTGTCACTGTTGTGGAACTATTTAAACTCTGATGGGACTTACCTTGAATTTTTGGTTCTCTGAGCTGTTAGATCTTGGCTTCAACTCAGCAAATTTTGAGGATAACCTGGGATCTAGAACACGGAGGTGCTACTTGACATTGCCCTTGACTTGGTTCAAGCTGGCTGCTGCATTTCGGCTCGGTGATAGTGAGGGTTTAATAAATGCTAATTTCTTCCCAAAACGCCCCCTTTAATCCTCCTTCTTTTGGCAGGGGAATCCGTAAGGCATCCACTGCTTCATACTAGAGCACCTGCCTCTGAAAAAAGTACCTAGTTTAAGGCTGTGATATTATATCAATTCTGTTATAGTGATTCTATTTCTGCATGGATGATTTTACATTGTTCTTAACCCAACTTATAATGGGCTCCAGGGAATGGTTGCAAATTTATTATTTTAAATGATGCAAATGTATGCTGACCTGGTCTATAGTGCTTCCTCTTCCTGGTTCATTTTCTGCCCTGGTTCATGGGAAGCAACATAGCTGGCTTCATAGGTTAGTGATTTTTCTCAGTGGGTCATCTCAGATTCATATTTCTCTCCTTTTCTGGAACAATTTGAATTAATGCCTTCCTGAAATGAAGAACTTCAAAAGACGTTTTTGTTTGAAAGTTGAGGCAGAATGCACGGTATCAGTTGCGCTCAGCTCCTGTTGGAGGTTATTTTTCATATCAGTAGCAGCTAGAATTACATGTTTTAAAAAAGAAGGAACACAGAATGCAGTGTGACGTGGAAGGTTAGGCACTTTTTTGTATTACAGGATTATGTAGTGGCTTTAAAAAATAATAAAAAAAAAAGAGAGACACAAAGAAAACCACAAAACAATTAACTGTGTGAAAATGAACAAAGATCAAAGTAGCAAATGAAAGTGTCGGTTTGCAATAAAGATTATGATTGTACCCCATAATTTAGGGTTGATGTCTCAGGGAGATGGGGAGCACTTCACAGTGGGATGCAAGAATTCTTTAGGAATTCTTAAGGAATCAGATCTTGGGGGAACTGCTGAGAAGGAGAATGTCCGAGGAAATAAGCCGGGAAAGTGAGGAGCTGGAGAGTAGGTAAGAAGCGGTGAAGCGGAGGAGAAAGCAGACCAAGGGCTTAAGCAGGTGAATGTTGCAGATTCCGTTGTGTTGATTTGAGCTGTTAGTACCCTGCCCCTTCAGCTGGATATTACCATCCCTATGAAAGGCCAGTTCCTCATCTTCTAAAGCCAGTTCCTCATCTTCTCCTGTTCATGCAACGGATTTTTAAAACAAACAGCTCTCTGCATCAGACAATCTGCGTTGGCTTCTAAGGCCACGCTGCCACCTGTGAAAGGGGTGGTGGGGTACACCCTTCTTGTGTGGTCTGAGTGAGATTTGACAGAGCTCGTTTGCAAGAGTCTTGAGGGTAGGCAGGGGATTGTCATGTAGGAGGAAAACTTGTAGGAAAGGTAGTAGGTAGCGAGGCAAATTGGAAGAGAGCTTAGAGAGAGAACAAAATGGAGATGATGCTTTCATACTTGTGGAAACAGAGGTTTAGAGAGGTGAGAAAGATGCAAACTCATCAAAGTTTGGGGCACTGAGCAAGTCATTTGTTGGGTGTTACTGGGAAGTAAAAGTGAAATTTTGAAGAAGAAAAAGCCACTAAGAGACAGGGAAGGAAGTATCTCTTAATGGTCAAACATAAAGAATCATAAAAAGAGCTGCTGGAAAATAGTGCAGCTTTAGCCTCCTGTTTGTCATGCAGTCTGCCTGTGGGTTTATATTGCTTGGGTTTGGAAATATTCTTTAAGAAACACTCTTGGGTTTATCCATTCAACCAAACACAGTGCAAAGGATCTACTGCTGTGAAAGAGTATTGGAAAGACTGTTCAAGAACAACATTGTTCAGTGTGTAGATTTTAAGCACCCCAAGGTCTTTGCACACCTCTCTGAGGCTGTGCATCTGCTTACATAGAGTATTTAAAAGAATTATTTTAACTTGTATCTTTCTTCTTTGTGGATCTATGACCTGGAACAGGTTTGCTTTAATAGCATCTTCCAGTGCAAAGCTATCTTCTGAAAATCCCTCTGACCCTCTTTCTTAACAAATACCAACTTTCGGGACCTAAGAATTTGCTATGTTTTCCCTTTTACTTCCTCTTAGGCTTCCTGTCTTTCTACTTTTCAACTCTTGCCTCTTTTCCGTGCTCTAAGAGCTCACATTTGCACATATGTGAAATGATGTTTTAAACTTCCATCAAGCTTGTAGAAGAGCTGCAAACCAATGACCAGAGAAATGGGTTTAGGAGGAGCAGGGGCAAAAAAGTAAGAGAAGAAGGCTGGTGTCTTAAGCTCTGATACATGCAGGTTTTGTGTTTCAGAGCTGTCCCTTTGTACAAAAAATGCAGAATTTTGTTTTGCCTCTCGAAGCATCTTTGAATACTATTTGACATGCTTGCTTCCAGTACCTGTTCTAGCATTTCTCAGGGTACGTTTTCCTCCTGTTACTAGCTGCTCTATGATTATATATTCCGTACCGCATTAGGTCTCACTTCTTCCCTTCTCTTGACAGCTGCAAATCAAAAAGAGCCCTTAACTCCTAAATTTAAAGTGAAAGAGGAGCCTAAGGATGAAGAAGCTGCAAGTTCAGCCTTGCCTCAGTCCAGCTATGTGTTCAGCCAGGAATCTGAAGCCTCAGCTCCAAACGTCCCTGAGGAGAAACTCAAGCCGCAGGAAGCGCAGGCAAACGTGATGAGGCAGGACATGTCAGTCAAGGCAGCGTCTGAGCTCCTTATGAAACTCTCAGGTAGATATTTAATGTAATGTATATTCAGCATCTTAATTTCTTTTTTCATATGTGCTAGCAGGATTGCCTTGTAAAGGGAATGTTTAGCTTCAGTAACAAGTGAAAGAACAATTGAAAAATTCTGTCTACACAGCTTCATATATATGAGACGTCTCAGTTTGGTCTGTTGCTGTATTATCTAATTATCTGTTCTCTCATCTTCAGATTAATGACAATGGAATAAGTCAAAAGAAATGATGCCTTAAAGCTTTTAGATGTTGTAATTTTTAAAATGTACCAAAACATGTTAACACCAATTTATTCACGTGTCACTTCGTTAGCATCATAAGAATGTGTCTGTGCTGAACCGTATCTGATACAGCTTTGTAAAGCCTTTTAAAGCCTTTTAAAGCCTTTTATAGCCTTTTATTTTTTTCTGACAGTATCTTGTACTCAAAGTTAGAAGATACACTTGTCAAAAAAATAATGTAAACTGAGCCAGCTTTCTGCTGTTAGGGAGACAACTTGAACTTGCCTACATTGCCGGTGTGATACATGCATCCTTCTGCCAGACAAGTAGATGGTATGCATGTGTATACACATATGTACAGTTACAGTTGGAGGGAGTCTAATAAAAATGTATATTCTGCTAATTATGCTTTCTCTAACTGTCAAAATTGAGATTTCACTTTAAGGGAAGGTAAAAGGGTTGAATTCTCCCTACTGGGAGCCGGTGAAGTGAATGACAAAAAGGCTTTGAACTTCTAATAGACTTCAATTTTTAGGACCAAGACATGAAAGTCAGTCTGGGACGTTGGGTTTTGTACTTCTGCAACTAAGCTGGAGCAGTTAGATTTTAAGATTTCTCCAAAACCGGACAAGACTTATTTTTTTAAGTATGCAAAAGTCACACAAGAGGTGCCAGCAGAAATGCTTACAAGTTTAGTAACTTCTGACATCACTGCCAAGCATGTCTGAAATTACTTGGCTTGTTCAGATACTGTCAACATTGAGTTTGAGCTCCAGTTTATACCAAAAGATTTTAACTGACTAGGATCTCCCACATAAATTCTAGCATGTAATTAATTCACTCCAGTTCATACCTGCACACTTTAGTTTGAAGAAGAGTTTGAATAAATTATCTGTCTTCTGTGTTAATGGTGCAAAAAAGGGCTTCCCAGGTACAAAAGCTGATCAAAACAGTTTACCAGTTTTTCTCAGACTCTTATTGATAAGAGTGTGCTGTTGTTGCTGGTAACTGGTTTGAGTATGGTGTTGGGTAACTGAGCTCTACAGCCTAATTAATGTTAACATATGACTTTATTTTTCTTGGTGCATATAAATTCTTATAACCATTTTCATACAGAAAGAGCTCTGTAACTTAATGATTTCCCAAGTACTTCAGAGACACTGGCATTCTTGACTGTGGATCTTGAACTCAACACTAGCAGGCTGTGTTCAGATAGTTTTATAACAGGCTATTGTATTAGAATGTACCTTAAATATCTGTGTATATGAGTGAAATCTCACGGATATAAAATCTTCATCAAGTCGCCAGTCACTTTTGCTGTGAACTTCCAGTCTTTAAAGTTTGTAGTAACAAATACACCAGTTTAAAGTTTTGCTTATGATCTCTTGGTGACTGGGCAGTTTTTGCTGATAGTGGTCTTTTTTGGTTAATCTGCAGGTAGAATTACTCTACGATTTACTCTGTCAGTATCGGTGCAGTTGGTATTCCTGAATCAGCCAGTGGGTGGGGAAATACTAAGTTTCTCGCGCTGTTTTCGACTTGCACTTTTCTCAATTACCTTCTAAGGCAGAAACTATAGAGGAGAAAAAAATAATATACAGTTTAATGTAGGACAAATATAAGAGGAATATCTAAGATCAATAGCCTTGTTAGTGTTTTCTTTAATGTCGACTCTTATCTGATAAGATACTCTGAGATCCCTATTAACTTCCCAGCTTATTTTAAACAGTTCTGTACTCTGTTTTTGGTAATTTTGAACTTCAACAATTAAACCACTTCTTCAGAATAAAGTGAAAACAAGAACAAACTTCCCCTTTTTTTCCTGGTAATGGAAGGAGGAGGGGGGAAAAAAAAAAAAAGGAAAGGAAAGGAATGAGTATGTCTGGATGTTCTGCTGTCTATGGGAAATCTGTAGTCAAGTGTCTTTATTAGATTTGATATATAATTGGGTTTAAGTCAAGTCCTTCCGGGCTTTATATATTCTTGGTAAAGACTGAATGGATTACATCCTTGTTTTGTTATTTTCACTTCCTTCCGTGTAATACTAATTACCAAAACCTGCACTTCATACAAATTCAGCAAGGGACTTCCAACGCAGTAGTATTTTGCTTTCTGCATTCCTGGCGTACATGCTTCTGTTAGCCCCTGAGCAATAGTATTGCTGATTGTTGCAGCCTCGTGGGAGCCTCTTGAGATATAGGCATAGACCTTACTGTCTCCTTTCATACGAAGGGTACACTGGTTTATATTTTTCACTGGGAAGTCTCTTTTCCCAAACAGAGATGCTGTGTTGCTTTCTACCTCTTAGCTCAGCTGGTACCGTGTAGTGGGAGGCCTTTCCAGCTCTGGAGGCTAGTTTGAGCTGGTGGACACTCTGAGAAAAGACTTACTGCAAATCACCAGCCCCATTAATGGAGTGACTTGTCAGACACTCAGAAACTACTCTAAAGCTAGGAAAAGTTAGAAGAATAAGCATATTTTATTGTAGTAGAACATTAACAGAACATTTACTAGTTGTTGCTGTAGAGGCAGATGCACAGAAGCGAGAGAAAATCAAACACAGGTGTCTGTTTTAATTCTACTACACAAGGCTCTCTCACTTCTCATTAAGCTAAAAAGCTGTCACGACACTTGTGTGCTTCTAGCAGCACACAACCAGTGTTTAAGATCGGTCCCTTAATCTACATATAACTTTGTTGGAGTTGGACCATCTTTGGAGATACAGTGCCCTTTTATACCATTTTTTTTCTCCCCTGCGTGTTCCACTTGGATACAGATCCTCTACCTCACAGTTTACCAGCTTGATGCCTAGTCACACAAAGGATTATTCAAGCTAGGAACACTAATGTCTCTTGGACATGTCTAGGCAGAATCCACTTCCATTCAGATAGTCAAAACTTCCTAACAACTGATTCGCTATTTAAAAATAAATGAAATGCCTTTTCAGGAGAAATGGCGTGTGGGGGTTAACAGGCAAAGTTTGAGCCTCTGTGCAGACATTTAACTTACATTTTACAGAAGAACATAAAATGACTGCCATGATTTATACAAATATACAAAGGTGAGCTGTGAATTTTGTCCATTAGTAAGTCTTGACTGAGACTAGATCCAATAGTAAGCAAACAGATTTGAGGAGATAGTCAAGTGGGGCAAATCGCTCTCTTCTCTGATTGGAAGGGTGCCATCTCTGCAAGATTTTAAATTCCTGTTAAATGTTACACAAAATCACTTGCAAGAGATGAAAGTAATGTATTTCAAATACACTGAACCAGTTTTCTGCATTCTTACCAGTTCTTTTTCATGGAAAAGCTAATTTATTTCTCAAAATCTTTAATTAAGAGGTGCACCCAGTGATCTCTGGTCAGTTTTATACACTCAGTCATGTAAATTGAAAGATAGGTTTCAGAGGAGAATGAAATTTAAAATAAATGTTTGCATTTACATGCTAATGTTTGAGCCTAAAAACTCATTTTCTGTTGAAATAGTCATGCTGCTAATATGTTTTGAGAATGTATTATCTTTCAGAAGCACGTAGTGATTTTCCTTCTTGTCCAAAAATGAGTGCATAGCTGGCGGTGTACAAAATCTATTCCAGATACTAGCATTTTGTAAGTAATATTTTACCCTGGTGCCTTGAACTATGACATTAGTATGTCCCTGCCTTTCCTAGAAATATTTTCTAAATCACATTTGCCTTTGTTTCAGCTATATTTTATTTGTGAAATGTAGTAATTTTGCTTTTCAGTAGTAACTCTGGTTATTTTCTTCTCTTTTTTTCTTTTTGTGGATCAATTCCCCATGTACTGCACATATCCTTGTTATCACTAGCAAAGGCATGACCCTTGTACTAGACAGTTCCTTTGAATTTTTTGAACTTCAATCCTTGGGTCACAAAATGCTTCTTGTAATACACCAATTCCCCAGTATCAACATATGTCGTAATTTTGGGTTAGCAGCAGATGCAGTTAGTGCATACTTACTTTTTGTGCCAAGGTCATGCTGCATACGATTGATTTGAAAAGCATTCTTGATCAACTTCATTTATTATCACCTAGTTATAGGACAATTCCTGTTTCAGCACAATGGGTTATTATGGGGGGTTGATGGTTTTGTTTTCCTTTTTTGATTGTTTGTCCACTTGAAAATATTTATGTTAATTTCCTATTTTGTACCTTGTAGCTTGGGTGGGTTTTTTGACACTGTATCTTACACTTAACTGAAACCATACGGATTAGAACTTCTGTTTGAAAGCAAGAGGAAAAAGGAAAAAATATGATAGTACAATTCTAGCATAAGATGAAGGCCAAAACACCTCAATGCTACTCCCATTCCTAAAATGGCATATTGTGTGTTAGGGCACAGAGAGGTGAAGGATTAAAGCCTGAGAAGGCTTTAAATTAGCTCATACCAAAACCAGTCCAGTCACAAAAACATAGGGTACCAGAGGAGCTACATAACAATATCAGCTTAAAAAATTTGCACACTGTGCTATCTATGGGTGTGTAGCTGGACACCTGGTGTCAGATTTATCTCATTTTAAGTCTTGGGTGGCTTTATGTGTGGCTGTCATCAGCAATGTGAATTGACAACAAAAATGAGTCCATGGCTAGTAAGCTATTATTCTTAGCAGTCAGAAAATCTTTCCAGGTTTAGTAGGTCACAGTGGCAGTCTTTTGGTTTGTTGTTACTATGGTGAAGAAAAAAAAGTACATTGCTACATTCTTTGAGTGAGGTGGGGGACAGAAAAACTAACCTTCCTATATATTTATTTTGCATACCTTCATGGGCTGTTCTGGGAAGCGCTTGGATGGAGCCAGGCTGCTGTCTTTGGAGATAGCTCTTGTCAGGACCTCATGAGAGTCTCTGTACCTAGATTGCAGGGGAGCTGTCAAGCATGCTTTCATCCCTGCTTAGAGAGCCTTAATGATGGGCAGAGGAGTGAAAATACAGGCAAGTCTTCTGTTCCTTGGTCTCTAAATAGCTCATTAGAAAGCTCTGGGCAGCAGCAGGTGCTTCTGTAGGAGCCCAGAAAAGCACACAATACAAAATAAAACTTTCTCTTGACGGGGACTAGAGATGTGGCAAGTCACGTCACCAGGTTAAATCCCTCTACTAACCAAGTGGCTTTGGTGTTTGTGTTTGGATTTTTAGCCAACAGAAATGTTGATTGTGAATGGCTAGAGTGAAGCTGTGTTTAATTACAGTGCAGAAGAAGATACAAGTTTCTAGATAGCTGGATTTATTATTGCGATGTGTCAGGTTCCAGATCTTTTTTTTCAAGATTTTGAGACTCTCCTGCCGATACTGTGATATGTGAAGTTGGTATCAGGCCATGGTATGTTCATTCAGTTTAATAAGCTTTTCCGTGACATCTGCACAATAACAATCCCAGAAGAACTCAGCTAGTAATGACTTCTTAACGATTGAGGAGTTTTGCCATGTTTCATGACAACATTAATGTCTAAACACCAAAGCAGGAAAAAATATGAAAAAATACTGACTATTCACAGGAGAAATACAGGGTGGGAAGTTTGCAAAGTCTAAGGTTTTCTTTCCCCTATAGATGTTTTAAAAAGTCACAAAACAACAAAAATCACAGAAACACAAGTACCTTGTAATGGAGCCTAGCTTTTAGTTCAGTAGGTGCTATACTATACCTTTAAGATACTGTGATTAATCTTCTTCCTTTTTTTTCTATGCTAGGGTAATCTTGACATTTAAGGAAAAACATGTTAATTAAAAAAAATAGTTTTGAGCAATAAGAAATTGGTTCAAATGTGCTTCTTTCAGTGTTCTTGATTTACTTCATTTTCGTTTAGATTAGTTTATTATCTTTAGGAATTGTCACTAAGGAGTTTAAACAAACTTCCTAGTCCTTCACTTACTGCTGTTCCCTGATGACGTTCAACCAGCTGGAAGTGGCCACAAAGCTATGGAAAGTGGATGTGTCAATTTTTTTCCAACTGTCAGGGTATTGTGAATGCAGAGCATTAGCAGAACAGCCTCTTGCAGTCCCCTTTGCCTTTGGGGAGTCAGCTTGTAAAGACAGGAGAACTGGAGCCAGGCTTTCTGCAACAGTACAGCTTGCTGCAGAAATGCTAGACTAGAATTTTCTTGACTGGCATAGATTGGAATATGTTGTAAAATAACAGTTCACTGCACATGTATACTTTTTTTATCAAATTTTTCTTGATCTATGTTTTGTGGGGTTGGCTGTGTTCTGCAAATAAGGTCTTTCAGGCAAATACCATAATCCATCTATTTAAATGGAAGGACCAGCAGATGTGTATCACAACTCAAATTAGTCTATTGCTTTGATTGGTCCTTTTTATTTTTCTTTTTTTGTTGCCTTGCGTTTTTGTGAAACTAAGCCTGTAGTTGCAAAATTCTGTAACGTGGGAGTTCAGAGGTTCCACTTGCAGAAATATGAGCTGCTTTTTTTTTTAATGTAAGATCCTGTTACATTGATTCAAGGACCACTGACATTGTCCTATATAAAACAGCAGTTAGAAAAAAATACTAGCAAAATAAAACATCACGCACAGCACCCCAGGGAACATCAGATGTTACTTGTTGTGTCTCTGTAGCAGAACCTTCAGGGCTCGCCAACTGTTCCCTACCTCTGAGTTTTTATTTAAGCTGTTTTAGGGCATGTTTATTTCTGGCAAATCAAAACAATTAGCATAACAAAATGCCTGATTCTCCATACTGAAAGCTTTTGAAGTCAGTACAAGTTGACCCACTAGTTACCCCTGTCTGCTTGATTGTGAAAACTAGTACATGAGTCCAATTTATGAGACATATGGGAAAGGCTTTCTTTTCTAAGTTGATTCATAAAGTTGTTTTGTACAGCTGATGGGCTTTTCAGCAAATACGAGCAACTTAGAATTTCAGTTGCAGAATCAAGTTTTGAATAAAATGGTTGGGAAGAAGCATGAATAACTTAGCAAGGAGTCATCTGATTTCAGCAATGGAAAGTCATTGGACAACTACTGTATCAGCAAAAGCAGTATTTACTACATGACTTGTGTTTTTTATTAAGTCTGTGCACTTGATTTTGAATTTCATCTCAAATAAAGTGAAAAGCAGACTGTGCTGCATGAAAAGAGCATATTCAGTGTGTCCCCTCTAGAAAGATGAGTCCTGCATAGAATCGTAGAATAATTTGGGTTGAAAGTGACCTTTAAAGGTCATCTAGTCCAACCCTTCTGCAATGAGCAGGGACATCTTCAACTAGATCAGGTTGCTCAGAGCCCCATCCAACTTGACTTTGAATGTGTCCTTCCGGATGGCATCCCATCCCTCAGGCGTGTCAACCACACTGTTCAGTTTGATATCGTGAACAAATTTGCTGAGGGTGCACTCAATCCCACTGTCTATGTCATTGATGAAGATATTAAACAGCACCGGTCCCAATATGGACCCTGAGGGACACCGCTCATCGCTGGTCTCCATCTAGACATTGAGCCATTGACCATTACCCTCTGGATGTGACCACCCAACCACTCCTCATCCACTGAACAGTGCACTCAACAAATTAGTATCTCTACAATTTACAGGGAAGGATGTTGTGGAAGGCCATGTCAAAGGCCTTATAGAAGTCCAGACAGATAACATCCATTAGTTTTGAATGAATAGCAGACCATGGTTAAGAGATCATGGTCTTGATACTTTAAAGCTACTAGAATCTTTATCTCCTGCTGATTCTTGCCAGAAATTACATGTCTGTACTTTTATAAAAATCTGGCATGAAGAAAATGACTTTTCTATACTAACTTTGTATTCTGATACATTGCAGTTTAACCTAGCCCATCTACCCAAGGAGAAATGCAAATGTGGAAAAAAGCCAAAGCTATCATTTAATTATTTGAACTAGAAGACCTTTTGGTGTGCCAGTCCTTGGCTTTAAAAACTTCAGCTATGCTATGACCATGTGAGATACCTATGTAAGGAATTAAGGGGTATCACCTTACTTCACAAATGAACTGTCTGTAACACAGAAGGGAAAATAATTTTTGAGAAGTTACAATTTGACTGCCTGTATGATAAGGTGGGCATGGGCATGACCTTAACTGCCAGCACATGATCTAGCACAGCTGGGTTTCATGCCTGTGGTTATTGCTTATGGGACAGACTGGCTGTGTTTCCCTTCTGTCAGCTCTTGTAAAACTGTCAGAGACCCTCCTTCAGTCTTCTGTGTGTGTTTAATTTTGGGAATTGGAGTATGAGGGGATTCACATTTGGCAGGGACATTGTGCCAGATTGAAAAAGGTGCGATAAAAGTCAAATGAAATGATCAAATATGTAAATTTAGTTAGGGTGATTCGAGTGCGAGCTGATTGTGAGGGAGAGAAGGTCATCGGTGTTGTTTGACTATGGCCTTAGTTGGGGTCATATTGGTTTGATTCAAAAGAGTTGCAGGACTTGGAATTAAACTGTGTGGGACAGGAACAGAAATAGAAAGAATATTTTAAAAGCAGAGAGAGCAGCAAAGGTCAGCTTGACCCTTCACCTAAATTTGGCAGCTGGATGGAAAACTTGGCCTGTGAGACATCTGAAGAACTCATTTGTTTGCGGAGTTACCTGAGCTTTTGATTGACAGTGTTACCTGATGCGTTCCTTTGCTGTGCTATGTTCACTTTCAATGCACAGCATGCTATTTTTACACTTTTCAACACAGATGCAATGCTCTGTGGTTTTGTAATAAGAGGCAAATGGAAGCTTTAAATATTTTTTTTAAAAAAAGAAAAGAAAAATCTACTTAACAGGACAAAAAAATAAAAAAGCATTATATGATCTTTCTAACTTATTTTCAGTTGAGAATTCAGCATGAAAATTTCCAAAGTCTGAAATGTATCTGGTGGATCATAGATGGTAAAAAAAAAATAAAAAAAATCAATGTTTATATGTTTTGTTTAAAGATCAAGAAATATCATAAGAAAAGATTGAAAGCACTTCATGTAAATTGTTCCTGGAACATATCCAAGTGGCTTTTATCTCCTGGCTTTGATTATTTATTTTTTTTTCATTTTAAGAAGTATAGGCAGGAAAGTCACATTTTATCCACTTAAGAACAACAGGAATGTGGGGAGAGGGAGAAACCGGGAGAATGAACAAGGACTTGGTGACACACATCAGTTTAATTTTAGGTGGAATGCATGTACCTTCATGCTAAAGGGATTCTGTTCATCTTTGGCCAGCAACTGCAGGATGACACTGCCACTTGACTAGCTTGAGAATGTTTTCAGGGATGACCAAACCATGTTTTGGTGCCTGTGAGATTCACTGTAGTATTGGGTAATTGAAAACAAAAGGCCTAGTGATATTTGAAACATTCACACTTGGAATAAACTGTGAGACTGACACAATCACATGTGAGCTAGAGAGGAGGGGAAGAACAGGGAGAGCAGCAACAAACTAATTTATCAGGTGAAGCTAGTGGATTTTCCCCTCCACCTTTTCTTCTCTCTGACCAAAGTTAATAGAAAATACTGTTTGTGTCTGGGTTTTTTTTTTTTTACAAACTGATAATTCATTTATGTATTTTTAATATCAGAGCCCTCTAAGTAGTAAAATTTGACAGATGACAAGGAAACTTCCACGTGAGGAAACTCATTTTGCAGAGTGCCTCCGTCAGTGACCTGATGCTGTGCGGTTGGCCGGCCCCTGCCTGCGCTGCTTAACAAGCTGTCCCACAGTCGTAGGTCTGATCACGTCCCCCCAGTCTGGACGAGGGCCAGACTGCTCTTGCAGATCCTAATCCACTGAGCATCTCAGCTCTCTGCTTCCTTGGCTCTGTGTGCAGCAGTGTGCCTGGCCCAACCCTCTACCACGGCCTCCTCTGCCGAGTGCTGGCGTTGCCTTTTCCTCCGTTGGCTCATGAAGTCTGAGCGATTCAGACTCACTCTTTCCTTTGACTCCAGCCGTGGAGGCTACACCGGCAACAATTTAGGGCATGTGCTAATCATGAGTAAACAGAAGTAGATTTTCCTTGAGGTTTTGTTAATGATTGGACTCAATGATCTTAAAAGTCTTTTCCAATCCAGGCAATTCTGTGATTCTGTAGTTCTGTGATTCTGTTTTCTCTATCTTGACTAGTACCGGGGGTATGTGTACACCTGTATGGATGTACATTTTTTTGTTGGAATGATTCCTTACCTGGATGGCCTTTTGGAATTTAACTGTGTTTTTATTAATTTTCTTGATTCTCCCAGGCATATTGCCTGTTTCTGGTCAGCGTCCAAATAGCAAAGGCAACACCTAGCTGGGCAATTCTGCCATGATACCAGTGTCCTTCAGGAGCACTCTGAATGAAAATCATTTAAAAAATAATTTTTTTCTGAAACTAAATTCTGCAGGTATTCAACTTCTCTTTTTGTGGCAGAAAGTCTAAATCAAAAGGGCTGTATAGGTATTTGGGATGTGGTAGGCAAATTACCTAGGAACCTTGATTTTGAGATTTCAGAGCTTTTGTTCTGAAGAAAAATGATCACTTACCTTGCAGCCAAACCAGAGCATTAGAAAGTGAACACAAATTGGCATCTAGACTATGCTCATTTGCTAGACCTAGGACACTGGAGAAGAAGGCAAGGAAGGAAGGATATGGACTTATGGAAAATGGTAATCAAGGTTATTTGATCTTTTAATGGGTGAGGCAGTATCTATGCTTATTACAAAATCAGACTTTAGAAAAGCATGGGCAACACAACACTCATCTTGAAAGCGTATGCAGATATAACAAACTGGTTCTTCACAAAGTTGTCTGGAATTTTCCATGAAAGAAAGTAGAAGAGGAGCAGGTGAGGTTTTCTCCTCCATGCCAGTACTTCTGACTGACTGTGCTGGTACTTCTGCTGATAAAGAGTGATTTGGAATTTGTCAGACGTCTTCAATGCCCACTTTTGGAGAGCTGGAGTGTAGCTGCAACTTCATTTAATAAATAAAACCAAAGCTTTACTTTCATAGAAAGTGATATAACTCTTGTATTTACAAATATGCAACTATTTTCTGCTCTCTAGTTTGAAAATTTATTTTGAAGGCTTTGGTTCTGTTTATAACCCCACAAAAGAATACTGCAGCAGTCAGCTGCTTGCTTCCGTTACCATTTGAAGTGATACGGTATACAAATTATAACTTTGTAATTGTGATTCCTGCTTTGAGTACTATGAAAAAATTGTAGCCTAATTAAGTAATTGTGGTGGCTGTTTACTTTTTTTAAATAAATATTTGCAGCTGAGAGTTACAAGGAAACCCAGATGGTAAAGATAAAGGAAGAACCAATGGAAGTTGACATTCATGATTCACAGGCTTCAGTGTCACCCAGCCAGCCCAGCCAAAATGTGGGCTACAGCACTTTATTAGGGCGAGACATTAGTGAACACATACAGAAGGCACCAGAAGGTCGTGTGCTCCCAGAAAGAAATCTGTTCAGCCAAGATATATCAGTGAAGATGGCATCTGAGCTGCTCTTCCAGTTATCAGGTAAAAGCAGTGGAAATAGTCAATAGTTGAATTTAAAGAAAAAGAGGTTGTGTATAGTCATTAAGGTGCTATGAAAATGTTTGAGAATGCTAAGGCTGAAAAATGTAGGGGCTAGAGCCCTTCTACCCTCACATTTGGAACACAGAATTCTTTCCAAATGTCCCTCGTAGTTAGCATATGCTTTAGAGCACTGTGACAGTCAGGTCAGGTTTGCACTATTTGAACTGAATTGGAAAAGCCAGAGTTCAATTCTGGAATTTTTGAAAGCTAATTAAATAATTTGTGACAACTGGTTGATCCAGGCTTTGGAGTATATGGGAACCTATAGATGGCAGATGCTGGCATAAGTGGCTGGTGGCTGCAGCATGCAGAGCTCCTGGGGCTGCACTGTCCACTTCTCTTGACAAAGTAGGTGAACCTCAGCTGTTACACAAAGGCAATGTTATCAGCACTGCTTAATGAGTGATTATATTACACACTTTGCATGGAACCCTAACACTGACATAGGACGCTGAAAATATTTGTTGTGTGTTAGTTTAAATAAAGTCACGCCCATCCTCTAATCATGCTGTAGCCATTTACCCCAAATTACTCTAGATCATGCTGTTATCAGCATTAAAATAGTTCTGCTGAATAAAACCTGATAGGGAGAATACAGTATATGCTAATCACATATATGTTCCTTTGCAGAGAAGGTGAGCAAAGAGCACAACCACAATAAAGATAACACCATCAGAACTACAACCAGGTAAGTACAGTCTATTGTTATCTGCAGAGCTGTAGTGTAAATAGCATTGCCTCGTTCTGCCTCGTGAACTCAGATGTGTCTGACTTCTTCAGATGTGACCTGGTATCACGAGTGGTGAGGTATTTGCCATGAGTAATGTAACCTACATCTGAGAACTTACACCTATAGATCTAATTGCTTACAGTTCATAAGACAAAAGACCTTTGGGCCAGAATAACTGTTCTTCTCTGATCAAATATTCACACATGATTTTAAGATTTTTTTTTCTTTTTTTTTCTACAAAAACTAAAACTTAAAAGAAACTATGTAGTACATGCAGTGCTTGAGGGAAGTGTGGGCTGACAACAGGATTTTGAGGCATGGACCCGTGTAAGAAGAGGTGATATTGATTCAGTCTTCTATCAAACTTGAATTTCTTTAATAAAATTTCAGTTTAGTATTTCTATCATCTCAATGTATTCCAGAGGTGAATTTTTAAAAGTCAGAGTGTAAGACAATACTAATGAAACATTTGTTAAACATTACATTCACATTAATACAATAAATTAAATTATCCAGAAATTAAAACCATGATCCAATTATAGCACATGCTGTTAAAGAAACATGATTTCTTTGGTATTGTGGCTGGGAACAAGCCCAGCAAGCCCGTGAGTTGTTTACATATACGTGAGCAGCAAAGTGAGGTGTCCCAAAGCGAACATTCAAAGCTCTTATGTTAGAAATGGTAGTTAGAATTGATAAAATCTTAGGAGCCCATGGTAAGGAGTAGGCAGGGATTGGCAAGGACAGATTTATTTCCTACCCGAAAGTTCCCTAATCAGTGTGGGTGGGTTAGAGACTGAGCACACTGAAGTGCCTCCGTACCCCTTCTACAGATGTTCTCAGTGTGTTCTGTGCCTGCTGACTAAGACAACTTTGTCCAGAAAGAAATCGAAAAGCATGTCTATTGCCAAAGGAAAGATCTCTAAAATGTGTTGTTCTTAAATTCCTAGGCCTGTCCCATTCATTCATGGTAACTGTAATAAATAAATACTTTGATTTTAATGAAATGGCCACCTCAGTAAACGTACATTAGAGATTTTTTGTTGTTATTTGTTGAAAGATAATTAATTTGAGCTTTTAATTTCTGGCTACTGGCTTCCCCTATTTGCTAGTCCACGGATTTGTGGATATGCAACCTGCATAGCCTTCCCATGCCTACTTAAAAAGCATGAGCCTGAGAGATATATGTGGATGTAAGTGCACATACTGTCCAGTTACTCATTAACTATCCAGCATGCATTGCAGGGAGGAGGTGAAAGGCAGATGAAAATAGATTTCGGTGTCTCGTGTTGTTATCAGCAGGACTGGTGTGAGAATCCAGAGCTACTTTTGGATCTATCAAAGTTAATTCAAACTGGAAAGGTTGAGGGCAGTTCAAAGATAACTTCTCTTTTTTTCTGGCTGCCAACTTTTAAGAGGGTAGAACGGTTGGCTGTTGTCAAACTTGCATGGAGTTTTACTGAGAAGTCCTTATAATGGCTGCTACCCATCAGGGCATGAAATGCTGAGTGCCTGATTCAGTTCTTCTAGTGCTTTTCTTATCTTACCTACCTATCACAAGAAGACGTGAATGAGAAGAGCTTCTTAAGGGGAAGTGAGTCAGTCTGCTAAATCCTGTGAGTTTAAACAAGTTGACTTGAAAGATCTTGCAAAAAAAACCAAAACCCCACCCAAAACCAAAGAGCTGGAAGCCTTTACTGGTAAGGGTATGGCGCCTTCTCAAAAATAGAATGTGATGGATCAGCCAGAGGAGGATAGAGGCACTCAGACTGCATTAAGAAAATGTGTGGTGTTGCAGTTTGGCTCATCAACCTACATCTAGAGTAATGACAGAAAGGCTTTTGAATCACAATTGTTACGTGAAGTTTGCCGTTAGCTGCAGAGAGCGAAGTGTTGGTCACGGGTCAGTGTCATCCAGCTTTGAGTAACTGGAAAGTAGAGGGGTGGGGTTGTGTCATTGGTGAGAGCCTTAAACCAGCAAAGCCCAGCAAGATGGGGTACGCAAGCACTTTGTGCTGTCTTGTTCCATATTAACATTTCTAACTGTCGCCTCTCTGTTGCTATTCCTCCTGTGAGTATTCCTGGACTTTGCGAGCATGTACTTCCATATGACTTTGCTTAAGCAGCTGAAACTGGCAGGGATTCCTCACAGTTCAATGGCGCAGTGAGATGGTAGAGCCTGCCATCTGTGATACGAAGACAGAAAGCGAAAAAGCAAATGATCTAAAAGTGACTACTCCAGCATAAGATGCCAAGACAAGTTTCTTTCATCTAGAGACCTGTGTAGCCATAAAATTGGAGCAGTGCAGCCAGAGAAAAAAAATGCTAAAGCATAATCTTCGTCAGAAGGAACTTTGCACAATGATCGAGAAAGGTTTATGTGGTTTCTTACTGCGAAGCCGAAGCTCCTCCCCCCGTGTTTTGCAGTGGGATTTGAGGGCGTATCTGCTGAAATAAAAGTAATAACAGGGCCAACACTGAGGAGACTCAGCTGCCGTTCTAGAGGAAGGCAGAAAAAAGGTGTCCATAGATGGTTCTGTAATCCACTGGAGGCAAGTGGCAGAGAGGGAAATCCTTGGGACACAACACCATGCAATCCTCAGCAGCAACCTGCTCATGGTACATTGCCTAGCCTGAAACAGATTAAGTTCTGCAGCACCCATTTTGCTTAGGGCCAGCAATGAGCAGTGTCCCAATGACTGAATCGAAGGCACAAGCAGGAAGGCCAACATGGAAACCTGAGCGAATTACAAGATTTTGAAGAGTCATAACAGTAATTAAACTTTTTTTTTTTAATTGGTGTTTTTCTTTCAAATCATTGTTAATCCAGTGAGAGGAATGTTGCAATAAATGGTACCATATTTTTTATACAGTGTCAGTCTGGTTTATATGATGTCACCTCTAAGTGGGTGTGTGAGTCTTGGAAAAAGGTTTTGCACATGTGTGCTGGAGCTGTTTTACTTTATCCTGATCACTTGTTTTCTTGAGTATTATGCTTATTCAGCTATCCACATACACCAAACTGTTCAGATTTGGGGCAGCTTCATGTCTTACCCTACAGCACAACCTAATGTTGACTGTGATTATGGTTTTGTTCAAACTTTTGTAGAATACCAAAATATCCCATTAACTGTCACATATGGAGCAGCACAAAATGAATAATGGCCAAAAAACTTAATGAGAAAGTAAATAACGTGTTTGCTGAAAGCATTGCATGATCAAGTTAACTAATTACCAATAAGTTTCCGAAAGGCAGAAGAGATCTGACTAAAAATACAAGTGATTCCGTGGAGAATGCCTTGTTCGCTCTCTGCAGAAAAACTCTGTGAGGGGAAACTTATGCAAGTGCTGCTGTTTAGATTCACACCTTGGGAATCTGGACTGGTAGGGTCAACTTGGTTGGTGCTGCTGCCACACACTTTCTGGGTCCAGACTAACTGCTGTGCAACACTTCGTAAGACCTCATGTTGAGAAGGTTCTTGGATTTTATTACTGAATAAGAGCAGGCTGCAGAAATCATAGAATCATAGAATGTTAGGGCTTGGAAGGGACCTCTGGAGATCATGCGCTGGCCTCCTGTCCTACACCTTTAAAACACCTACTATACATCAACCTGCTAAGGATTCTTAATGTGAGAGAGGTTGGATTTAAGGTAATTCTGTTTTTGCTTAGAAGAAATTGATAGTTTGCATGCAGATAGAATACACTACCTTAGAAAACAGTTTTCTGAGAAAAATTGTCCTTTTCCATTTTGAATTTTTGGATGTATCTCTTACTGATGTCTGCCTGTACTGTAGATAAGGAATTCTTGTTCTGTTATAATCTTTAATTGAGCAGAAAAAAAAATACTTTGACATAAATCCCAATTCACTATACTGAAATTGGCTTTCTACTGCTGCCTGTTGATTAAAACCAAAGCATACTACGCTTTTTTGAGTCAAGTAGCTGTTAATTTTTGCACTTGATACTCTTTGGGAGTTAACCATTGTTAGCTTATATGAATTTTTTTTTTCTTTAAAAATCAAACTTATGGCATTAATTTCATTCACGGAATGCTGTGTCAGAAGAGAACTATTCAGCATCTTAACCTAAAATTGGAAAAGTTTTGTAGTTATTTTAAAATAATAGTAGTAATTTAGTAATTATTTTTTTTTAAATTACTATATACATCAGATTATTAAATAATATTTCTCACCTTTCCTGATTGTCCTCTCCAGATATAACAGTATAATACAAATATTCAATGCATTAATTTTAGTGATCCATATTGTATTGTGATAAAGCAAATCTGAAATGTTGAAATGTGGTTAAAAGCCTTATGGGAGGACTTCAGTTTTCACTTTGAGATGCAATTTTGCCAAAGCATGCCTCCTCTCCACACTGTGTCTTACAGCCTGCGTTCTTTCAGTATGAACTCTGTAAATGAAACAGGGCTTTTAACAAGATGATGTTTGTTATGTAAAGATGTTAGGGTAAAAAAAAATCATATTTACTTCTTCTGTTAAACATGTTGTAAACAAAAAGATATCTCATTTTTTCCTGTAGCCCTTTCTTTTCTGAAGACACCTTTAGACAATCACCGTTCACTTCCAACTCGAAAGATCTCCTGCCTAGTGAAACTACTCTGCATGGAAGGACACCTGCACCAGGTCAGATACCTTTTCTTTCTTTAATTAAAGTTAATATGTATTTTTAAAATTTTCTCACTGTTAACTGTACCACCTGACCAACGCTCTTAAAATGCAGTTTGCTTTGTCAAAAGGTGTCTCTCCATCCCAGTTAGTTATTATGAAGAAGAAAAAGAAAAAAAAAATATTGCTGAAGCATTTCTATTAATAGTCTTTAAGCTTCTATTTCCATGATTTGCACAAGAGTATAACAGATTAAACTCAGCAGCATTAACAGAGGTGGGGCTTTTTTGTGTGTGTCTCACACATATAAAGGAACTTTACTGATGTGAGGTTACTGGCTGCTGTTCTGTTATTGGTGATTTCCATCTCTCAGAGTGCAGATGAAACATTTGTGATATGTTTATCAAAGGGGCTGAGCTCGGCAATACAATTTTCCTGCCTTTAACAGTAATTTAGAAACCTTTTTGGAAGGATGTTGAGTTCTTAAAATATACTGAAAGTCCTCCATATCTGTGAGTACATTCCCACTGATCTGAACTAGTTGATAGGCATTTTATGTCCAGGTGTAGCTATATACGGCATTGAAATGGAAAATATAGGCACATAACAATGCTATTCAAGGTGGCACTGAACACATGCAAAAACTTGATAACTGCCTTACTGTCCTGTTTCAAAATAACTCATTTGCTAGTTCACTTCTATCTGTTCTTAAATTAATAGCTCTTGGGTTCTAAAGGTCAGTAATTACACAGCCAGCCGTAGGGGGGGTTATTCACCTTTTCTTAGCAATCAATAAAGTTTCAGGCATGTTACTGCTAATTTTCAGCTATAGACTGTCATTTAATTTACAACTTAACAGACCCTTCATTTTTTTTAATGCTTGAGTAGTCATTTGACAGCTTGTGAAGTGGCAAATGAGGTTAAGAGCTAGAAGTTGTCTAAAGGTAAATAAGTATAGAGGAAGAAGAAGAATATTTGTAGCATAAGGACAACAGTCTTCAGACTAGCCCCAGCCACACTTTTGCATGGAAGTAGTGGATTTTGTAACTTGTGGTGAGGAGAACCAGACCAGGTGTGGTGCTTTTAAGTATTAAAATGTAAACCAGGTTAGCACTTCGATCTTGGCTTTTGACCTTGGCATGACATGGAATATTCATATACCCAGATGAAAGACAGGAACTCCTAGACTCCTCAGGCAGTGCTCGATACCTCTGAGGCCATGGCCTCTAGCAGCAATATTCTTACATCATACCAAGTTGAATGTATAAGAATTTTAATTCCCTGTAAGACTTCATTTTAAATGAAGCCCCTAAAACTGTGGATGGATTTTGGTGGCATACTTAATCTCCAGCTTAAAAGATGTAAAATATCCAGTTGGTTATGACATCATGGAGTGTTAGAATGACTCTAAGGAACTGGGGTTTGTGTGTTTATGCTGTCTCATATTCTGCCTTATAGAATACGAGTATTACCTTGATATGTCTGTATATTATAATACACATTACTTTGTGATTATAAGATAATATAAGATATGTAATAGCAGCATGTATACTGAAAAACAAAAATGCCAGTTTGGGCTTCATTTTTATTTTTGGAACAACCCTATCAGTCCAAATATGTTGATTTTTCTTAGCTTCATAATACATGCTTGCACCTGAAGTGCAACTTCACAGCAGCACTAGAAATGTAATTTAAATTTTTAGTCAATTGCAAATGTGATATTCCTGTAAAAGAACAGCAGAATACCCACAGGTAGATTTCTCACAAGTTCCAGCCGTGCACGAAGGAATAGTCTATGTAGTGCTATGGATGGCTCAGAAGAAACTCTACCTGCAGATAGTAGCATAAAGGAACAGTAACAAGCCGTTGTAAAGGCTAACAGGATGTAACAGAAAATGCTGTGGAGATGTGTATGTGGTGTCCCATGGCTAAGTGGTGTGTATGCCTTCACTTGAGATTCGTTTTGGGTTGCTTCATCCCTGAAACAGAACAGTAAGAAGTAGAAAAGAACAGCATAAGAAAATAACAGGAAATTCCCAGTCCAGTATCATCTTCAAGTCATAAAGTCCAAGCACATTAATTGCTAATGCCCAAGCATGTTGATTAAGCAGTGCCTATACTCAAAAATGCCTTTGCTGCCAGTTCATCTGGATGGCCTTGATGGAACCCCATGAACATAGTGCTTCTTTCCAAGAGAGCACCAGTATGGGTGGTTGTCTCCCCAGACTCCTGCCAAATTTCTGCCTGCAAACTTATTGGCTCCGTAGCTGCAGAGGAATTGGAAAAAGTGACAGGAACACAGGACAGTAATATAGCTCATGTGTCAAATTCAATTCTCTTCTAATATAGGTAACAACATTATGTCATCTCATTCATTATCAAGATCCATCTTAAACCTGTTGTCCTTGTTATTTGTATGAGGACACTCACCCCCTTGAAGAGCTGCGACCACTCTCTTCTCAGCCTGAATTTATTCACAGCAAGTTGTTTCACCAGTGCTGTCCTTCAACTTTGATAATTCTTCTCCTTTGTAATGTTCACCATCTGATGTGCCATCTTGCACCCCCTTAATCCTGTCTTCATTTTGGGAAAATAAGCCAGCCAAGATCTTTTAGTCTCTTTTAATACGATGGGGTTTCCATTTCCTGACCAACATCATAGCCGTTTTCTGTCTCTGTTTAGGGAAATCGATTTCTGCAAATACATGGCTAGAATTGTATAAGCTGTTTTACAGGAGGTCTTACCAGTGACTTTTTCAGCAACATGCAGTCTTCCATATATGTATTGAAAATACTTCTCCTGATTAATCACAGGCTTTTTCACTACAACATGCTGATGACTCTCACTTCATTTGCTAATCAAATAGTAGCATGTTTTTCTTTTCCTTTACAATTTCAGCTGATGATTTCAGCATGCAACAGAAATTCTCGTTCCTACTTTCTAAGCATATGACGACCTTGTAATTTGAATGGTTTCACTTGTTAGTCTATCTCTTAGGATTATTTCTTTAATACTGTGAAATTTCTGCATATTGATAATACTACTTTCATTAATGCAGTGCTGGGGTTTTTTTTTTTAGCGGTGATGCTATTAAAGAGGATTTTTAGATACAATTGGTCCAAAGTTCAGTTCATGAGACTTCAGCTTAGTGGCCTCCTAAGCACAAAGTACCACTCTTCTCTTTGTAGCCAGGTTATAAGAAAATTTCAAGATCCAATATTTAAGAGGAAGAGCACTCTTTGTAGAGCACTGAGTGTATAAGATCCCTAAGGGGTATGAAATAATTATGAAAGATGTATTGAAAGGTGTGTCAGAGCAATGCACTGATCAGGGCATTTACTGGAGGGGAAAAAAAAAAAAAAGGAAAGAAAGAAAATTAAATAAGTAATTATATAGCAATGGATTTGGCCTGAAATAAATGTGAAGTAATCCTGATCAGCAGCAGTATCATGGAGAGGAGAAGTGATTCTCATGCAGCAGCTTTTAAGTCTGGTACCCAAGGAAATGACACTGAAATCTCCCAACAGTTGTCAGAAAGGGGACTCAGCAGCACTGCAGAAGTCATGGTAACTCCCTGATAATCTGTGGTGAATTCTTAGTATTCTGAGAAGATGAAAGTAGTTTCCTATAGTACATAGTTCAAAAGCATTGGATAGATTTGGGGAACTTCCCCTTCTTTTTAAGGTATTTTGTATGTTAATAACCTCACAGAGCTAGCTGTAGTTACCTTACACTTTTCTGTTTTACTACTACCTTCCAAATAAGCTGATTTTTACTAAAAAATGGAAATAAAATAAAATAAAATAGAATTGATGTCCACATCAAACACACTTTGCTCAAAAATTACCATAGTATCAAAGTCATATCTAATGCAAAGTCATATTCAAAACAATTCAATAATTTCAGCTTTCCCCTCCAAGAATGGCAAAATGACTTTTCTTGGACTAGCAAGAGGTAGGGAGAACAAATTTGTTTCAATCAGTTGCTTTAAAGGGGCATTTTTATCTTCTGTTTTGTAAGACTCTCCTTTTCATAGAATAGAGTTTAGTTTTATGGCAGAATATATACTTCAGTCCAGATCACTAGATAAATTAAAAACTTGATCTTATGCTGGTGTTCCTGACCCCTGGCCAATCTTTAATGTGTTTTAATAGTTTTCCACTATCTCACTTCACTGACTCATTCTGTAAATCAAACCTGCCTTCATGAAATCCAGATGAATGATAGTCACTATTCCTTTTTTGGTCAGTTCATTAATATCAGTGCAGACTCCAGCCCTGGGCTTGGGGGAATATTTTTTCTCCATGTATTTCTGCGTAATAATATTTTGTTATTTTATCTCCTACTCACCGAAGACCTGATATTCTCCTTCATTTACATTGACCATGCCAAATATTAAAACAATCTCATCTGTAGAGGATTACATTTAAAAAAAAAAAATCCATATTTTTCTGAAAATTTACTGCTTCTTGCAAAACTGAAATTTTGATTGTGTTAAGCGAATTTCATGTGGCTAAAGAGATTTTTGGAACCAGAGAATTAGGTTTTGGGGAGTTGTAGTCCATGAATAGCTCTGACTTTTTAGATTTTGTCCATGGGTGCTAGAGCTGAGTTTACTGGTCTTATTTATTTCACTGAAATAAAGCAAATAAAACTTATGTTCTCCAATGCCTTTTTGAAAATAGATCACGATCTCTTCTGTCACTGTGTCTCCACGCTCTTTACTCACCTATAAGATGACAGGTAGGCCATGCTTCCCCTTCAGAAATGTCTGGAAGCCAATATTGCATCAGTAGCATAATACTTTGTTCAGCAGAAAATTTATAATGATACTTTCAGTTGTATTTTTATGGATGACGTAATTGGTGGCATTATCGCAAATTTATGTTTATTGAACTAAGGTAACATGTTGTAACAAAGATTCCCGTGTGTTTGGAACTACAGGACTTTTCAGGAGATGTACACATTTCTCCTGTTATTGTTCATACTCATGTCTTCCTTCTACTTCTTTAAAGTAGTAATTCCACTCCAACTTTAATATACTTAAAGGAGAAAATCTGCCTGCTCCCTGGGACTCATGTTTTCACATTCTCCGACACAGCAGTACTAACATTTGTGCGGCCACATTGTGAGCCATATCAGGGCAAGTAGTGAGCTAATCTCCTTTTTCTAAGTTTGTGGAGTGTTGGTATGTGAGCAGAGTGAAGGCAAGGCCCTATCTTTTGGCCACGTGAAATTTCAGTATTTGTGTTACATTGACGTGGCTGTGACGACACTTAATCTTCTTTACTTTCTTCTGTGACTGTAGTTGAAAAATACCTTCTGAGTGTTTAGAACTTCTAACTTGAACGTGATACATAATCAAGCTGTTCATGTTGCACAGATACCACGTTCTTTAGTATGAAGTATTTTGCCTATGTCTTCCCTCCTAATTCCTTTTTAAAGAGACTTTAAGGTCAATATACCTCTCAATGTTGCGATTTTGTGAGGCTTAAAGCCCAACACATTCCATGATCTACAAAATAGATCACAATCATCTATAGCAACCAGCCCTAGATTTTGGTCATCACTAGGTTAGTTAAGAAAGTCAGGATTTCAATAAACTGAATACAAGGTTAGAGTGAATCCAACTGTAGTTTCCATTTCTTCACAAGTTACCAGTGACAGTTTTCCTTCTTGATCATTTTCACCGTGCTGCCAGGCTTTTTACTTTTAACTTATCTTACACCGTCCCCAAGACCACTGTGTCTGGACTGCAAAAAACACAAGCTCTGAGGATTTCTGCTAAAGTGATCAGCAATGAAATGTTGGCATTTGAATTGTCTTTGTATAGCTTCCCAGCTATGTACCCATGGAGTGAATTAGAACAATTCACACCTTCCTCTGCTTACATCTGCCAAAACCTTCACATTGTGACTAATCCTCTACTTACTTTAAGAAGGCTTTTTTCACAGTCCTAAATGCTAGAATTTGTAAAGGAAGGCTAAGGGCTAGGAGCACAATTACAAGCAATTGATTTCTGTTTCATTCAGGACAGCAGAGCCTGTGGATTATTATTTTTGAGAGAATCACAGAATGATTGAGGTAGGAAGTGTGGTTCCACTTCCTTCCTAAGAGCAGAGCCAGCTTGTTGCCCAAGAGCGTGTCCAGTCCCTGGGCAACCTCTGGGCATACTGTGCCAGTGTTTGACCACGCTCACAGTAAAAAAAAAAGTGCTTTCTTATGTTTAAATGGAATTTTCTGTCTCCTTGTATGACAGATGCCCCAATCTCTTAATCATATTTGCCCAACTTCAGACTTATTCGAAAGTCTGAAAGAATATTTCAAGATCCTGACAGTGTTTTCTGTCCTGTGATGGAACCGCAATTTTTATTGCCGATATAGTTGCAGAGAGAGTGCTCGTGCACATGAATTGAATTATATAGCGCATTTTTTTCCCCTACTTTATCCTATTATTAGTGCTTATGGTCACTTTATTTGCTTTCAGTTTTGGTCTGAGTTATGAGCTCTGCCCACGCAGGACATTAGATATCCCTTTCAGTTTCTTGAGAGGATGAGAGTGCCTGACCCCTGTTGACTTCCTGGCAGGGTGGAAAAGTATAAAGTGGCACTTCATTCACTACACAAGGCATACTCCAGGCATTTGGTCCTGTTGTTCATTTCTATCTCCGAATTTCTGTGAAATGTGCTTGAAAGCAATGCAGGAGGTAGATGCCGCACTGCTCTCATCTCTGCCTGTAGGACACAATGGTAGGTACTCACTAAACCTTGCAAAGTCTGGTTCTCTCAGTCCTCAAAAGCACCCATTTAATTTTACTCCTCTTCTGGTACCTGTCTGGACTAAGATTCAATCAGATACTCTTGTTTTTGCGCCATGTGTATGTTTGTGCAAAAATACATACAGGCGCAAGAAAAAAGAGTACTGGAGAAACCCCTCTTGACAGATCCAACCTGTATGACAGCTTCGTAGATGGTAGGAAAATTTTTGTGACAGAATGGCAGATTGATTTGAGTAACTGATTTTAGTTCCTTCTCTCCAGCATGCATTTCACTTTCACTCTTCACACAAATGTCTTTTGGGTACACGCTGACTGGTGTACACACCCTGTCTTTGCGCTCTCGAGAAGGCGAGGGACTGTCAGCCATCGTGGCTGGTCTCTGAAGTCTGATAGCAAAAGACAGATAGCTGGCAAGTTGTGGAAAGTGATTCTAGGAAGGTGAGATAGTTGGACTGCTATAGAAGTGGGCTGTTCTTGGCATAGTTCTCCAAAGCAAGACAGATTTTGTAGAATTTGTTCAACAAAATTCAGCGCTAAACTGTGTGACAGTGGTTCTGGCTCTAGCATGTTTTGTATCTGTCGCATTCTGTCTTCAGATTCCCGTGATCGTCTGCCTGGGTGCAACCTTCTTTCGCGATGCACCCAGCTGCCTTGACAACCGTTTTGCACTACAGGCATCGAGCAGAGGGTTCCAGATTTCTGGTTCGTTTGAGGGGATCATAACCAACAGGGCTGCAACTGATCACAGCGTTACATTTCCCTTGCAGCTTTTTCTGGGTCTGCTGCCAAACAGGTTTGCATCTAGTGCATGTGTGTTGCAGATCTGTGATACGGTAAAAGTTACGATGTCCTGAGCAGCCCCACAGTATTCATAACTAACAAAATCCTTTTCAGAACTGAAAATATTGTTATGAGGAAAAGACCATTTCAAATCAGCAATCACCTCTTGCTCAAACATGCATGGTGCATTCTTTGGCTAAAATAGGACAAGTGAAGTGTGTAGCACGTGCATAGTTGTACATGTTTTAATTTTTCCTCAACAGTCAGTATTTATTGGCCATTCCTACAGCTAAGGGGAATGTGGTCAGACCCTTCTAGGGAACACGTGAAACTCCTGGTGAATTAGCCAGTCCCTCTCTTGGTACTACACATGCTAAATATTAGCAGGACTTTGCATGCAGAGTTCACTTCTTTTCCTTGTGAAGTCACTGCACTAATTATTTTGCCAGTTATTTACAGGACATTCAAGATGGAAGGTATTAATTAAAATAGGCAAACAGAAAGATACATATTCAGGTCCATATCTAATAGCTGTCTGGATAAGCACTTGACATCTGTCTGAAAATCCTGGCTTTATTAGGGGCTGCCTTTATGCAGGGTAACCTTTTTTCCCCCTCTAATACTCTGCAATTCTCTCATACAGGCAAAAATATTTATTTTTGTTTCATTTTCCTGTTATGTTTGTTCTTCCTAAAACGGTATCAACTTCATGGTGAAGGACAGAAGAACAAAGTCATTTCACCCAGAACAAATACATTCTGATTTCATTCACAATAGGCCTAAAGTAGACCCCATTCATTAAACTCAGTGAACCAAATACTGTTAAGAAATATCACCAACATCAAATCCAAAACAAAATGGCCAAAAGTAACTGGTTCATCCCACATGGAAAAATTAAACATAGAAACTGGTTTTTTTGCCTTTTCAAACAAGACAGGTCTTGGCATCTCTTACCATTTTTTAAAATACATTTTCTGAGTCTTTCATAGTTATTGAACAGCAAGTTATTTTTTAAAAAAGTAAAATAATTGTTGCTATCAATGTTTTTAAATAAATATGTAACAGAAGTGGAGGTTAAGTTGAGAAGGGTTTCCTGAGCAGCCACACTCATCCAAAGTACAGAATGAGAAATGTGGGATTTTGTCTACCTTGTTTTCTGCTGGCAAGTAAGTTCAGGACAACAAGAGGCTGTCCAGTAGGTTCTTGGACCTATGTTTTAATACAGATGACAGAAGACAACTTGGTGAAGAATGACCATGAAGTAATAGAATGTGGGTTTTGGGAAAGGAAGGAGGGAAACCAGCAGAATAAATGCAGTTGGCTTCAGGAAGGACAACTGTAGCCAACCTGGAGAAAGAAGCCTAACAATAAGTGTTGCTAGATCCTTCAAGAAACTTGACCTCTTGGGTTGAGTGAGGCTTTTGGTGCTGCCCACAACAACATGCTCATAGTAAGCAGGGAAACCAAGAGTAGGTACAACGATAATTAAGTGGTTAAGTGTAACTGTCAAACCCCAGGGACCACGTGTAGTTCTGCAAGGGTCTGTGGTTCCTCTGATGTTAATCAGTCCTTCTATGGATATCGTGGATGATAGAAGAGAAAGCATGTTTGTTAAGTGTCCTAGTGACACCGTGTGTGGAGATCCCGTAAGCACTTCACGGGTCGCAATTAGAGTTCAGTCTTGTTTTGAGGAATTGAAGAAACAGTCTGCAAAATAGTAGCCAGTTCAGTAAGAACAAAATTCTGTGCCGGGGGAATGACTCTGTGCCTAGAGGAATGATGAGTGCCACAAAGAAAGGCACTTGCCCAGGCAGTGCAACTTCAGGGAGGGGTCTGGAGTAGTCCTGGTCAGACGCTGTAAGCTGAGCTGACATTGTGTGCATTGCAGAAAGGGCAAACATCTGGCTGAGCTGTCGGGAATGTTGTCTCTTAGGCACATGTGCCAAATCTGTTCTACAACTGGAGCCCTGAATTAAATTTTGCACCCTGCAATCCAGGAACAATGTGGAGAGGACAGCAGTGGTCAGAGGTTTAGAAAATATGAGCTGTGTGTGAAGATTGAAGAACTTGTGTTTATTTAGACTGGAGAAGAAAAGAGGGGAGACATGATAATAGTATTCAAAGATGTAAAGTGACAGCTTTGAGAAAAAAGAACAAACCTTGCCTATGTTCGCATGAGCAGATTAAGGAGAGAGAGGCTTACATGGCCGCAAAGGAGATTTAAGTTAAACACCAAGTAAAACTTTCTAGCAGTGAGGTGGTTTTGTACTGGCACAACAGTCACAGGAGGCAATGGAACCTCTGTCATGGGAGGGCTTTTTAAAAAGTTATGTTGGATAAGCATGTGTCAGCACTGACGGATATGTTTGGTGTGTGGCTGGTGTGCCTCTGGGCGAGGGAGAGACAAGACTGCCTCCTGAGGTCCCTTCTAGTTGTAGTTCTGTGAAATAAATTCAGTAGAGAAGTTATAACGGTGATTAAATAACCTCTTGAAAGAGACTTGATTGATGAGGCTTTTGGTTTATAAATAATCAACATGGTGTGTTTTAGACTCTGCATCTTATTCAAACCTATCTGTAGTTTCATATCCTCTTTTGTCTTTCTTAATATTGGAATCTTTTGTAAAGGTGAACATCAGCATTGAAACAGACTGTTTCCTGAATATGAAACTTTTCCAAATTGAAGCTCAACATGAAATAGAAAGACAGGTTTTAGAATTACTTTTCTCTCTCTGAAAAAAAGAATTGGAATACATCATTCTTGACATTTCTTTTTAGAGTTACCTTGGGACTCTCCAGTCCTCGCCTATCTTGTACAAGGTTGTCTTCTATAATATTAATCTGCCTAAGAGTAAATTAAATGCAAAATTCATCAGGCTATTTGGACAGCCACACACATATATGTATATATATATATGTGTGTGTGTGTGTGTATAAAAAGAAGACCATTGTTTAAAAATACTCTAAGGAAATCTGAGGTTTGTTTTCTTCTACAGCATGATTTCCAGTCAGGGGATAAATTTGCCTTGTTGGGTGTTTTAGTTGAGTTTGGGGCAGTTGCAGTGCTGACTAGTGCCCTGCAAATGCAACCTGAAAGGTTGCAGAAGGAAGAAGGTGGTTTGCAGGTAGATGCCTGCGCTTGTGGTAACGGAGAGAGCAAGGAGAGAGGTAAATCTCTTTTAAGAGTGAGTTAAGGGCTTCAAGGAAATGGCAGATTCACTGCTTATCACTTGGGGAATCTGCAATAAAAGCAGTAAGAACGTTTTATTTTACAGCAGCAACCATGTACTGTGAAGCGTGGTGGCTTTCCCTAGCAGCTCGCTGAAACATGGAAAGGTGGATCTGGCTGAATGTTCACAGTTACTTTCATCTAGTTCTGTGTTTCATCACAGAATGTTAAGGGTTGGAAGGGACCTCTGGAGATCACCTAGTCCAACCCCCCTGCCAGAGCGCTTAACACCTTTGTTGTTAATTCAGTCAGCTCAGGAAGAGGGACTCAGTCTGCATTCGGGGCTTTATTTTGCACTCCCCGACTGAGGTTTCTGGTCACCAGCTTGCAGTTTCTCTAATAGAGCAGCTTTTGCTTCACTAAAAAGGATATAGAAGACTGGAAGGAAAAATGTAGTCTAAAGGCCAATTTGTCTTTATTTGTATCTGAGTTCTGGATGGTGAGTATTAGTGTTAGCTTCTGCAGAGTGCCGTGGATGTGCTATTGCTTTCTCTCTGTGAAAGAAAAGCCAGTTTCAGATGGACTTTGCAAGTAGAAATTGACACAGTGACAAAAACAAAAGAAAAAAAAAGAAAATTTATACATACATCATCATGGTCCTAAATATGCACAAATTTGTCTGAGTGATTTTTTAAGGGGTTTCTTATAAAGTGTGTCTTAAGCAGCATTGTAAGAAAAAGAAACCTATGGCATCATAGAAATTAATTAGTTTTGGTTTAACAATAAACATAGGAGCAAATAATACTTCCGTAAATTCATATGAACTCAGTGTTGTAGCACCCAAAATAAATGTTACAAGCAGTGTAAATAGTTGAGCTGAATGTGAGGGCCACCTGCTTGGGAGGGAGTTAGAATGACCTTATGTAAATCTGTTGCGGCATATTTTCAGAAGGATATTCTAGCATTATATTGAAATGAAGTATATTGTGCAAAGATAACAGAGAGCATATTATCAGGATTTTTTCTCTGACAATAGATGCAGAATTTAACTTTTATTTACAACAGTTGTTATTTCTAAACAAGGAAAAACCCTAAAGTTGTGATGATAGATCTCTTTGCTATTGAAAGGATGGATTGTTCTCCTGGCCAACAATGATCAGGTAAGCTTCTAAAAATGCTTTTGGGGCAGCAGATTTGTTGATGCTTCCTATCCCTTTCTTCCAGTGTCTCGACTCCTTCACTGAAAAAAACAAAAGTTTCCATCTAGGCTATATTACATTATTTCATTTATAGTCATGAAACCAGACTGACCTTCACTGTGATAACTGAATGGTTGAGGAACTCCTGGAGTCTGCGCAGTGAAGCTGAAGGGACTGATTCTTTTTGGCCAGTAAATTCACAGCTCAGGGCCTTCCTTTGCATATGTCAGCAATTCTGCTTTGCTCTGTTCTTTCTTGTTGCGTAAGGAATGAAGTTACCACCAAGACAGTCAAATTTAGGCTTTATGCTAAACCTGTACAGTGGATAAGAAAAGTTGGGGGAAGTAAAGAGTGTTGCCCAGTGCTACCCTCAACGTGATGTCATAGTGTACATGTAAAAATAATTTTCAAGAAATCGCTGCAATATTACTGCAGCTTTAGGGTTCCTTAAAAGTCTGCAACTCCAGCCATCCCACAAAGAATTTACATAGAGCAGTATAAGTTTTGAACTGGGGATTTCCTCTCTCCTTGTTTGTTTCTTGCATTTTGAGCTTAATACAAAGCAAATCTCAAAGCTTTATTTGGTTATCAGATGGAGGTTACTCAGAAGTTTACTCAGAAGTCTTCTGTTTTATAAGTCAAGTGAAAATAGGCATTAACTTTGACACAAAAGTAGAAGATGGGGAGTAGCGTTTGTGTTTTAAAGTCAGTGTTGTCCCTACCTTGTCTTTGCCCTGACTCAGGTTTTGTTTTTCTCACCATGCTTCTCACTGTCTTTTTTGAGCAATGGGCTCAGTCTTAGCAGTGAAGTGGGCTTCTTCACTGTTTTTCCATGCTTCTCTGTGGAGGCATCTTTAAAGTTCAGCTTTTACTTGTTTTTATTCTTTTCGCAAACCCTTTATCACACATCTTTATCACTTAACAGCACTTGAAAAAGTCACTGAGATCTATCATTGTGCATTTGGAATACTTCCATGCACCATATTAATTATTATTTTTTTTGTGGGTCATGCAAGCTCTTTATTGAAATATTTTCAACTTTTACAGTAGCTGTTTTCAGAAACAGCAACTTAAGCACTATGCTACTGCTACATAAAATCATTCGGGTTCTGTTTTTCTCCATGTCAAGGATTTTAATTCATCAGAACATTACTGCTTTTTACCATACTCCATAATAATGTTAGATATTTGCAAAAGCATTTTTAAAAAAAAGAGCATTAATTGGTAAAGTTTTTTATTTAACAAGGAGACATGCTTTCTCCCTGCTGTTTTTCCATCATTCACACTGTCTGATTATGTGCAGGTTTTCAGGACTTATGAAATAAAAAGTCCATCTGCTCCTCACAAGCGGAAGTAGCGTTCTTTTGTTTAAGCAATAATTTTGTGTTAATCTTTGGTTTTTATTATTAGGGTATTATTAAATGCCTCCAAATATCTTTGCGTACCTGATGCACGTTGTGACTGTGAGAGCATGGCTACATGGACCTTTCCTTTGTTCATGCTTTGCACGTGCTAGCTTGCCACCAGTGCTGGGTGGTTCCCAGGCTGAAGCTTGAGGTTGTGAGTTTTGGGGGTTTTTTTAAAAAAATAAATTGTGGGGAGTACTGAAAATTTTTATGCCAAAACCAACAGTTGCTTATCTCTGGCTAATAGTGGATGAATCTGCTCACAGCAAAAGACATACCATAAAATAAGACCAGACAGGTTGCTGTGATGCTGGCAGTGACAGATGAAGACTGCAGGATCATTCACGATCACAGATACCTTAGATTAGTCGCAAGACGTATCTTGCTCGGAACTACAGTGTATATGGAAGGATTCACAGAATCACAGAATGTTACAGGTTGGAAAGGACCTCAAAAGATCATCTGGTCCAACTCCCGCTGCCAGAGCAGGATCACCTACAGCAGGTCACACAGGAACTCGTCCAGGTGGGTTTTGAATGTCTCCGGAGAAGGAGACTCCACAACATCTCAGTTTATTTTAACTGAGTAGAAATAAGAATTCTGGTGCTACAAATAAAACCTTTGTGAAAGTAAGCTGGGAAGGGAGTAAGATATATAGTATTTGGAACACTGCAGTTTCATACAGTCAATATATTTTTGAACTCACAAGCCTTTCGCAGGCTTTCAGCAAACAAGCTTGCAACAGAGCCTTAATTACATATTTCACAAAAAAAGTTTTCAGTTTTTAAATACAGTGTGCTTGCCAGAGGTGACAGATGAACATGTAAGTGCAAGTCTCCAAAGCAATAAAATGCATCTTTGGTGATGGGGGTACTACAGAAAGCAGGAAAACATTGTAATAAGATAGATAAATGCAGACAGAAGGAGGAAAGAAAATTTATTTGGCCAGATACGTTTTTAAATCAGTGCATGATTGCTTGACCTGAATACCTTGTTTCTGAATAAATAATTTCTTAAACTTCTTGGGTTTTAGACATAACAAAATAGGAATAACCTTTACAAATGGAACAAGCTTTTGTCACATTCATATAGGACTGCATACAATATATTTACCTCTTGGGTAAATGTGGGGTACTTGGAAGATCACAAAGGACAGGGTGGCAGCAATCCACATCAGGCTGGTAGTAACCAGAAGTTATGTGATGACTGTTTAATATCTGAAGTCTTTCAGAGCTAAGTGAGGTGCCTTGCTGTGGGACACCTGTGCTACCGGTAGTGTTCATCCTCCTGCCGTGAGCGCATAGAAACCTGGTTACTTTGTCCAGCACTTCTTCTCTGTCAATTTATTCATTTTCTGGTTCGGTGGGATTATTTTAGATGCATTCTCCCATGGGAGCTTCCTACTGCATCCCATATGCTTGTGGTATTTGTCAAGAAAGAAAACAGTGGTGGGAGGGAGCGAGGCCCAAATTCGGTTCAGAGGACTGAACTCTTTTGGTTTCGACTGAAACAACCTCAGGCAGTGAGACCTCTGACCCACCCCGGGCACTGTTCAGCTGCTTTTGTTGTCAGACTTTATCTGAGCAGGTAATCACAACCCTCCACATCTGTCTTGTCTTGGCCAGATGCTCAAGCCTGGTGTGAAGTAAGCACAATTTAAGTCTTTTCCTGCTCAGCTCCTGAAGCCACTCATTCTTTGTCGACTTGTGGAATTCCCCACAACCAGCAATGGTTATGAATATGAATTTTTCTTCTCTGAGTGGCAGTTCAGCATAATTTTTTTTGTTGTTTTCTTAGCTTTGTCTTTTTCAGTTAAATAGTTGTTTCATTCTTTCATTTGTTAGTACAAAGATATAAAGGTAGGCATGGCATTGAACAGCAGATTAAAACATAATGTAGTGTAGAACAATGTGAAGCAGTAATTGAAAAATACGTAAGTTAAGTAAAAGAAAACAAGTAATTGAAGTACCACATATCGGAGTTCAAAGCCAGTCCCTGTGGAACTTTGTGTGTGACAGCTACTAGCAGTCACAAGGCTGATTTGGTGACTCTAGACTGTTACTTACGTATTCAGGTCACACTTTGTTCTCTTCTTCAGTTACAGGTTCAACCAGATATGGTATCCTCTCTCAGCATTTCTTGACAAAAGTCAGGCTAAAGGCTTTTCAGGAGTGGTTAATGTACTCTCCATATTGCTATTACGAGTTTAAGGGTAAGAGGAAAAGAAGAAATCATTAAATGTGAAAACTGAAAATGCATATATGTTCAAAATTATTCCCAATGGCTTAGGAAAAGGGTAAATACTAACTCTCTCAAGCTCCTGGGCTTTGTTTGCCAGAAGTGAATCTATTTGGAAGGGTAAGAGGAGGGACGGAACAGTATTTCTGCAGTTGGTGTCCACCTTATCCTTACCTCAGGGAAAATACAGATGGTGACAGTTCGACAGTTTCTAACCCCATCTTGGATGATCAGCTTTACACAGCTAGTCATTATGAATTTTGCTTGTAGTTAGTAGTGAAATGATACCGGGTGATAAGGCAGGAAAGCTGTCCATAAAAATGCATTTCACTAAATCTCACTGAGAATTAAGTGCTACCTTTACATAAAACCTTTAGTTCTTAAGACTTCTATACGAAATGAGTTCAATGATGTACTGGAGAACTTGGAGGCCTTCCATTTAACTAAGCATATTTTGTTTCAAACTAAAAACCCATATAGAAATGCAGTCTCTTACTTGCTTAATAATTTCAATTTTATTTTGTAATGTATGCTTCTCTAACCTAAAAGTTTTGGATTTGCTGTAGAGTATTTATTTAAAGCATAAATCTTATAGCAAGTCCTTTCTTTTTCTTTTTGTTCATATTAGTATAGGGATGCCATGATGAAAGATGAATTTCTGTGGGACGTCTCTCACAATGGTGATTTATTATCTAACATTAGCTGGTCTCAGTCCGTCTTCTTCCTGGCCACTTTGTAAGGTTAGCCTTTCTTAAAGGCTAACAATGCTGGCTGTCTTGGTAGAACGCTTTGGGATACACAGAGGACGCTGACTATGGTCTCAGAGTCACTGGAGTTGCATTCGCTTCACAGAAAGCACCATTCTCCAGCAATACTTAGAGAAAGAGCCCAAGGATTGAACGTGGATATTGACTCACCTGATTCTTCAGGTCACTGGTGAGGTCAGTCGCTGGGTATGTGCTGGGAAGATTTCTGGACCACCGCATCTCACAGAGAGCTCCATGGACACAGGCTGCAGACAAAGCTGCCCAGAAGGCAGGGTGGATGGAAGTAGGTGGTTTCCCTTGATGCTGAGAAGTCTTCCACAAAGTGCTGAGGCTCCTGTTGCACTGGAGACCAGCTCTGGCTTGCTGTGAACAAGCTTAAGAAGCTTGCTGAATAGAAAAAGCACTTTGGTGCAGACAATATTCAGCCAAAAGAGAAGAAAGAAGTGGTGTAGTTAGGACTCCAGGAATAAAGCTTTAAAGTAAATAGAAGTACTTTCAGAAAACCTACAGTACTTTCTTTTGCAACAAACTAAAAATGTGCAACTGCTTTGCAAGGGACTACTTTTCACCAGCTTAAGATAATCAGAAAGCTGATATTTTACCAGCTTCCCATGAGCTTCCCAGAACTGATAGCTATAAATCCACCATAGGGAAGAGGATATTGTATTTCTTCTTCTTAAGAGATAAAAGAGGGCTGATGACTAATGCTGAAGTGAATTGTTAAGAGACTTATTTACTTAACTGAGCCTGCTTGTTTGGTATGTGTCCCAATTAATTCACTTTTGTTGTGACCATATTGAAGCAACCTACACCCTTGTGACCTACTCTTATAATTATTACCATACTCCTCTTTTGATTATATACTCAAAAAGCTCTGCTAAAATATCTGTAGCATTAGTACAGTCAGATTTTTCCATTGTTTTGAGCTCAAGGATAGTAACAAAAAGAATCATTCTTTATTGAAGTTCTTGGAGGTTGTGTGTCACAACCCTTGCGGGATGGAGCGGTCTTCCTTTTTAATTTCACAAAATTAGTGTTTTGAATAGGCAGAACTTGCTCTCTAACTAGAAATTCTTTTAAGAAAAAGGTGTTGTTGAGTGGTAGCACTCAGAGGTGCCTCGTAATTCCTCTGGTGTGCTGGATATTGTGCATATTACAGGGTCATGAGAGAAAGTAACAGCAGCTGAAAAGGGGGTGACAGGTACGGCCATCCCTAAACTTGCTGAGGTTACTGTGTGGAATCTGCCCCAAATGAGGTAGTGGTTTTATTATTCCTTAAGTACAATATTTGAAAGCTTGTTGTCTAAACCACAGTGGAGCCATCTGAACACTTACCTGTGAAAGACTCTTCCAGACACAGCAGTCAAATTTGCAGTGGCAGGTGATTGTCAGTGAGAGGTTTCCTGTGCAAGGGGGCTGTTTTATTCCGCAGTGCTTCATCGGATGAAGATTTTGCTGGTTTGTGCCAGCCTTCACAATAGTAACTTACACTCAGTAAGATGTTTTTGTGCTCTTGTCCTCAGCTACTCTCCTGCTGTTTACCTGAAAGTCCAAGCCAAATGGTTTTCCCCCATCTTGGCATGCACACCTGCTCTGGTGGAGCTAGTTCTGGGCAGGCGGTGTCAGTTGAGAGAAAGATACTCTGCAAGATGCATCTTTCGTTCCAGTGGATATAGAAGGTCTTTTACTTAGAAGCAAGTCTTAAACCAACCCCTCTCGCCACTGGCTGTTTTATTTGGAAAGCTGCTGAGTAGCCTGGCAGTTTTGTGCACCTCTGACAACAGCGATCCCTTCTCCTCAGGCAACAGGACCCTCCCAGAGAATATTTCCTTACACAAGACTTGCTGATACTGTTTCTCTTACGGAGCTAAGTAGTATCACTGCTATCCAGAGTCTCTGTCCTCTCTCCTCCCTTCTGGCCGGATCAAAACCGGCCATGCTTTTAAGTTCCTGAAGCGCTGTGTACCTTTTATTCCCTTCCTCGTTCGCAGTCTCTACTTTCTTACAAAGTGTCTTCATGTCTGTGGTTTATGCTGTGTGGATTTTCTTTTCCTGTATGGCAGACTCTTTCAGTTTCTGAAACAATTAAAACCATTTCTTTAATGATAAGGGCTCACGCCCTCAATTTTTCAGTGGGTGGCCCTCTAAGATACTGGGGATTTTGATAGCTGAGGACAGCAGGTGCTTGGGTAGATGTTACCCCAGATGCCACCCACTTATGGGTATGCTGTGTCTTCTCAATGTAACGTTTATCCGAGCAATCTTCTGTTCTCCTTCAATGTAAGGCTGCTCATGTAGCAAAAATTTCTGTCAGTAGAAGTGAAAATGGTTGGTAGTCTTCCTTCAGACATGAATAATAATCCAGTGTAAAACAGACCACCATTTCAGACCAGGACTTCTTTGTGTACCAGGCAAAGGCAGGTGATTGAAAAAAACAAAGGAGTGGTTTCTTCACAAAAACAAAATTAGAGGTTAATGCTTTGCCCTGCTCACTCTTGACTTTCTCTCTTTACATGATGTGACTTAACTCTTTCGCTATGTCTCTATCTAGAACTTTGACTAAGTGTTGTGCTTTAGAGTACGTATAAAAGATTAATTTCCTTTCCGTCATTGGGAGTTTTCTTTTTGCATTAACTCATATGGCAGATCACACAGCATGCAGCCGAGGTGTTGCATTTTATATGACATCTCCAGGACTCTACTGAATGCAATCTGCAAGTCTTCAGAGTTCTCTAAAATATGACTTTCTGTTCATGTGTTTTTTGGCATAGAAACAGAAAAGCTAGAACTGGAGGTGGGAAATGGATTGCCATCTTGGAAATTTAACGACCAGCTCTTTCCCTGTGATGTGTGTGGAAAAGTGTTTGGTCGACAGCAGACTCTGTCCCGGCATCTCTCACTGCACACAGGTAAGCTGATGCTTCGTGGTTGGGTGTTAGAGCACTGAGGAAATCCATGTGTTCAGCACGCTTTGTGTAAGTGGAGGGGGAAGAAGGTCAGCAGGTGTGTGATCCTCAGCTCCATGTCCTTAGAGCAGAGCCAAGTGCAGAAACAGGACAGAATAGCAGACTGATGTTCGGGGATTTAACTGACATTGTATTTCTTTACAACCTACTTGTAGTTTATCTTTACAAAACATGTAAATTCAGGTTTGTCCAGGTTCCTGTAGACCAGCTAGTAGATACCAACTGATTAACCAAGCCTATTAATAGATTTCTGAGGAGAAGGCACAGCCTGTCTTATATTTACCTGATGAGATTTTTAAATGTCACTGAACAACAAGAGATTTGGCCTTGGTGTTTCAGATCTGGTGAAATGGAAAGGGTTTAATATCTGTCATTCTTCTTTGCTCTCATCATCCAGTCCTTCTGAGGGGAACAGGGGCTGTCCTACCCCATATTACTTCCTTAAAGTGAATCAGCTTTAAATCAACTGAAAGTAACAGAGTTTTTATATGGAAGATGCACCTTGTCAGCCTGCTGAGGTGCACGTCACAAAATAAGACTTGAAAGCAAGAATTTCTGAGGTAGCGCTGAAAAACATTGTTGATATGATGCCAGTGTATGTTGCACGTTCTAATAGAGCCGTGTTGAAAAGGTTCAAATGCTCTGTTCCGTGGTGTTGTGCGGTTTTGTTAGTCCTAAACTGCTCTGCTGAATGCCTTTCTCCTAACACTTGCAGCATTGTATTTCAAATTTAAAGCAGCAGCTCCTCAAAGGGAAAGGTTGTAAAAGCTGATGCAATGTTTGGTTATTTTAATCAACACTTTGCAAAATAAAGCCTGACACAGAAAAAATGTGCTGCCAGGATTTAGAAATGTTTATTTTAAAATAAAATCAGTTTTCTTTCAAATTGTGTAAGTTGAGAAGCATCAGAAACTTGTGATGAATTTGTTTAATTTCTTCAGATGTTCTTAGAGTGAGACTTTTTCATTAGTTTGTGTGGGCTAAAGTTACAGCATTCCCTTTCCTCCTCGCCTTCAGATTTTAATACAAATTCATCAACGAGCAACCCTCTGCAACTGATCACATGGGCAACCTTAAATATAACTGGACACAGAAATCAAATAAAAGATGCTAGGTAAAGGAAGTAGTTGTAGAGTATTGACCTGTTTCTCTACTGGCTCTGCTGCAGCTCTCAGAGTAGCAGTTGTCCCAGTTTTCCAGTTTATGAAGTTTTGTATTATCTGACTACAAATGGTAGAGCAAGTTAAAAAAACTAGCCCTAAACTACCTCAAAAACATTTTTTTGAGTAATCGCTGTGAACTCCTGTAAGTTTCCAAAATGTCAAGCTTCCAAAGTACCTCATCCTGAAAGCTGCTTGGAGAAACCCAAAGGAATGCATACTTGGTTACTGGCAGCTTTAAAAATAGCTTGCTTCAAGATGAAGTATACACTTAAGGTTTTCTGTTTCTTTTTCAGAAGAGAGAAAATACAAATGCCACTTGTGCCCCTATGCTGCTAAGTGCCGTGCTAATCTGAACCAGCACTTGACCGTCCACTCTGTGAAGCTGGTGAGTACAGACACTGAGGACATTGTCAGCGCTGTCACTTCTGAAGGCAGCGATGGAAAGAAGCACCCTTATTACTACAGGTGAGGACCCAGATGAGGGCTGTGCACCAGACACGGGAATCTGAATGTCTTACCTGCCTGCTAAGGACGTGTTACAGGGCCACCCTTCTGGTTTTGCAGGGTGGAACCACGTATTTTGTCTTGCCCGTTTCTGACTTAGGCTAAGCAGCAAAACCCAGCTGGCTGTCTCATGCTGTTTGACTTGGCTAGCCGTTGGGAAGAACTCTAGGGTTTGCTTTGGGGCTGAGTTTCTTAAATGGCTTTGTGAGGCAGATGGGCTGTTAGAGGCCTCCATAGCTTTTTATGCAGCATCTGTCTAGGTTTTGTGTTTCAAAACATCCCATTATGTACACAGCGAGTCTAAGGCACTGTGCTTCCAGTTGCCTCTGACACTTCCATTGTTTTCATCCAAATCTATGAAAGCAAACAGGAAGGCATAATAAGAATTTTTATACCTATATACATGTTTCCTCCATTTGCTAGAGGTACGGACATGCAGTGACCAACCTGATGAAAGAAAGAAAATCTTTAGCAGAATTTGCCTGAAAAATTAAAAGGAATTGCCCTGATAGAATGGGATGTTCTCCTCGTTGTATATGCATTATTGTGCACTCTGCAAACTGTGGTACACACTGCAGTGGCCATGAAGATTATCAAATCACTCTTACTTTTAGTCAAAGTGCCATGAGCAGATTTAGTTACAAATTCATAAAAGTAAGAACTAAATGAGACCTGCCAGATTAGATTATCTAGTCCGTCTCCTGGGAAGGTAAAATAGTGCCGTAGAGTATACTCCTTCTTTAAATGTTTTTGGCTTGTTTTAAATGTTAATGCCCTAATCAAAGAGGAGGACTCTGCAAAGAAAGTTAAATTAACGGGTCCTTTCCGTTGCCTCTCAATATCACTCTGTTTATGTACTGGCTGTGAAATCTGTATCCCTGCTAATTATTTGCATAGCTGATGACTGCTGTTTTCCAGTCAAGCATAAGAAATGTTTGAACCGATTTTTACTTGCTTACACTAAAACTGCCAGGCAGTTTTGCACAAGATCCCAGTTTGGCATGGGAACCATTCCAGGGCTTGAAAATAACTCCTGGAGTGTGCAGCAAGCTCTCTGTTTGTCAGTGTATCAGCCGTACTAAACATCTTGGCAAAGCTGCAATGCCTCTTATTGCCCAAAGGAATCGGTTAGGTGATGCGCAGCATCTGGAATCTGTAGTTTTTAATTAACTTTATGATTATTTAGTGTCATTATAGCATGTACAGGATTGTTGCGCTGTGCCTGCCCTTAATCACATTGGCATGGCCATCAGTTCAAAGGCAGTTCAGCAGACACAGGAGTTTTGGAGTGAACGTTCAACAGTGAGAAAGAGAAGAAATCTGTGCAGTGGGGTTTTTTTTCTTGCAGGTTCAGGGAAAGGCAATACGCTTCTGTTTGTGGTTTGTGTTTTGATGTTTCTTACTCCTGAATTCCCTTTTGCCTGCAGCTGTCATGTGTGTGGGTTTGAGACAGAGATGAATGTCCAGTTTGTGAGTCACATGTCCCTCCATGTGGATAAAGAGCAGTGGATGTTCTCCATTTGCTGCACAGCGTGCGATTTTGTCACTATGGAAGAGGCAGATATGAAGGCTCACGTCAACAGCAAGCACACAGGTGATGATCCCTCTCTCCCAGCTGCAGTGATCTCTCTCTTCCTTGCTTTTTAGGTGCAACCTTCACACTTCCCATTAGCACTCTGCTTTCACTGAAACGCCTGCTAATTAAGGCCTGTTCTCTCAAAGTTGAAGTGAATTGGACTCCAGCCAGGCAAATAATCTGGTAGCGCAGATCAATTTTCAAGCTTAGTGAAATAGATGAAGGACTACTTAGCCCTCCTTCTTCCTATTCCCCTTATCTGCCAAATCCCCTCCCCTGTTGAAGTCAGCATCCTTTGTTTGTTTTTCTTGACTGGTTTACTATTTCATCAAAATCCTGGTGTGACTTCAGTGACGAGAAGGTGACTTTGAGGGCTAATTGTGCACACCTGGCTCTAAGTTTGAAATACACAGTATGTTGAGCTTTGCTCTCCAGTGTGTTTGCCTTCACAGTCTATCCGTTTGGAATTTCATGCTGATGTTTAGTTGACACTGTCATTCAGCAATAGCAGAAATGTAACTTTATATTAAATAACAGAACAAGTCATGTGTTCTCTCTCTGATCCTGTTCACTTAATAGCCAAAGATAAGAGCAATGGCAGTTTTCAAACAAGCTCCATATGCTTAGTCAAATGAAGTCTGGCATAATTTAAGGACAAGAAAATTAGAATCATTTTAATTATTTTTTCTCATAAGACCAGGCAGAAGCATTCTGCTGCCACAAACTACTAACAATTGTGTTGCCAATACTGAACCTCAGTTGCATCCAGCACAATTTTTCCATTGCTAGATTGCTTTTCCTGTCCTACCAGGAATAAAATGGGGAAAACGAAGAGGGGTGGAGAAGGAGGAGGGAGAGAAGAATGCACTTGTTTGTGCTCACAGATACATAAGTTAAATGGAACTACAGAAATACAAACTACTGGAAAGCTCTCAAGGGATTTTATGCCAGCGTAGCTCTCAGCACTACTCCCTGAGGTGCTTGCAACTAATTCCACTGCACAGATAGGAAATCAAGGCAAATGAGAAACGCCACATGTAGTCACATGAAAAGCTTGCTCAAAATTGAGCTGTACTCTACTGTATCTTACTATCGTGGCTAAAAAGATTGGAGCTGCTGCCCATCTTTTAAAGAAAGACAAAAAAACCTTCTTCTTACTTCACTGTCAAACTGAGACATTGAGCTGGCGATTCAGCCAAGTGCTTACACATATGGCAAATAGAGGGAGTAAAAAATAGAATGGATTTTCTGGGTCACTTGACTCCAGTCCCTTATCCTGTGATGTTACCAAGTCATAAAAGGCCTGTTTGTAAGGATGTTGGCATATGTCTTCAAACAAGTATAATTGTTTTAAACTAACTACTTCTACAGACAGGCAGCCTCAGATTTTCCTGCACTAAAGATTAGGGGCCTTTTTAAAATTTCCAGCATGTGTCTTACTGGTAATCAGAATACACGCACATTGTTCTTTTGCCAGAACTGCCCTTTATCTGAAACCACAGTCCGCCTCTTGCTCCCTCCCCCTTTCTTCCCTCGTTCCACAGTATTTATTCCCTTAGTAGATTTATGGAGAAAACCCTGTCCCCTCTAAATGTACATTGAGCCTTTTCTTATACAAAATGGTTTCCTCACTGCACCAGTCCCTCACTGCATAGGTTCCTGTTAGAACCCATGCTCTCGACCTACGCAATCGCAGCTGTACATGGTGAAATGAAGTAAGCAGTAGCAGTGTAAAACAGCTGAGGCTACTGGAAGTAACTCACACAATAACATTCTGTGATCACGTTTACCTTCTTTGAAGGCTCCTCACACTGATTGCTCATATTCGTCCTGTATTCTGCTCAAATCCTTTTGTTTTCCTTGACTGTTTTCAACTTAAGCTCTCTTCATTTGTAGCAAAAATTCTTGTTACTGGCCCTTCAGGTCATAACCTTGTACTCTGTACTATTAAATTTCATTCCATTGCTATTACTTGGGTCCCCAAGGTCATGAATCTTTCTATATGATAACCCAGTCATCCTCCCTATTGACAGCTCAGGTCATCAGATTTCATTAGTGCATTCCTACATCTTTATCTTAGACTTAAAGGTGCAGCTTGTCAGTTTAAAGTTAGGCCTTGATCAAGGGACTTTATGACCTAGAGAATACAAAGTTTCAGTAAAGTCTTTTTATAATGCAGCTCTGATTAAGCGAAGGCATAGGTGGGAGGTAATAATTTACCCATCCTTGCCTTGTTGGCTCAGGGCACTTCTCTTATGAGAGCTCTCACTCTTGTTCAGTTCTAGTGTGTGGTAGGGTTTGTACATTTATTTATTGCACACATAAGGAAACTGTGATGGGCTTCAGCTTTAGATCCAGTTAAATAACCTTTTTTTAAAAATTAATTATTTTCAATAAGAGCTCCTAATAAAAACAGATGAATCTTGAAACCACACTGTCATCTCTTACAGTCATTACTGAGGATGCTTCTCAGTACATTGAGTAAGATTATCCTTCTTTGCCCTTCCAAATTTAGCCATTGGACCCACATAGACAGAAAGATGGGGGAAATTTATCTTGGACCAGTAGACACTTTTGGTTTCCACACCCCAAACCTACAGAAGCTCTGTTTCTAAGTGACAAATTCTGTATTGTTTCTGATCTCTGAGCTAATCAAGGTAGAGTTGCATGTGTCCTTCCCACTACCATTACAGACAGACTCAATTCTAGGATAAACTGAGAGATGTACTGTTGTAAACGGTCATAAAAAGGAATGAGGTGCGACTATGGTTTCTTAACAGGCTTGTTTATAAGCATGTTTGAATCAACTTTAAATACCTTTCCTAGAACTTAGAAGAGGATCATTGGGATTCTGTCTAATCTGCTGTACTAGCTATTGCCCTTTACTCCTGTTTTTCAGCTGAAGAGAGGAAGACACCCAGTGAATCTAATAGCCCATCTTCATCTTCGCTGTCAGCGCTGAGCGACTCTGCCAACAGCAAAGAAGATGCTGATACAACCCCAAAAAACAAGGGTTCCAACAACCTGCTAGTCATTTCTGTAGTGCCTGGTAATCAGACCTCAGTGAACACTGAAGAGAAGTCAGAGAAAGGTAAAACACTGTTAAATACAAACTGTCACCTTCTGTGCAGTCTATCTGGCCACAATTTAAGGAATACAATTTTCCTTTTCTGTTTTTCAGGCTTTGAATGTGTTTTCTGTAACTTCGTCTGCAAAACAAAAAACATGTTTGAGCGCCACCTGCAAATCCACCTGATCACACGGATGTTTGAGTGTGACGTGTGCCACAAGTTCATGAAGACACCAGAACAATTACTGGAGCACAAGAAATGCCACACTGTCCCCACTGGTGGGCTCAAGTAAGGAAAGCAAGTACACAAACTTTTACTGTGTTAAGCACCTCTAATACTGTGAGGGTAGGACAGAAGGAAGTCAGTTAGGAAAGGGTTAGTTAAATGCCTGATGATCCAGATTTGGGGCTTCCTTTTATTTAGATGACCCAAGCCCAGTCCTTTAGCGTAGACTTGCATCGTTATAGCAGAACGGTCACCCAGCAGCAGATGTAGTATCCACTGGTATCAGAGCTGTCACAAACTTTTGTCCTTTCCCTTTTCAAATCAAATAGGATCCAGTAAGTGACGGGTCCTGCAGAGAATGAGGCAGCATTGAACAGAGGTGTTGACAAAATAAGAGGGATTTGTTTGCAAGGCATCAGAGCAAAGGAGAGCAAGCAGCATAGGCTTTATTCTGCACCTGGCTCAAAGTAACTGAACCCCATACAGTCTCTGCAACTAGGTATAAAGTTTCAAACTCAAAGGTTATAACTGTTGTAAGCTCTAATGCAAAGTTAGTCCTCTCCAAGAATTAATAAATTTTATGATTTCTGCTTTGGTTTACATGCCCCAGAATGATCACTATAGTATAAATTAACATGTACTGAGTACTACACTCCCTTAAGAAGAAAGCCCTTTGGCTTTGAGTAAGATGGTGTCCTTTAAGGTCTGTTGGTGCAGAGCAGTGTTTCTGGAGAAAAGCGTGCCCGTATGTCAAATTTGGACCCCTGAGGGAAGAAGTGAGTGACTGCTGGGGCCATATGCTTGCTCTCTGTGGGCGGGCGACGTGCCGTTATGCAAGATGCACGTCCACAGTCTCTGTTGCAGCTGCTGCAGGAAAAGAGGCTGGAACCATTTAAGCCCAGCTAGGGTTCAGCACAAAACTCTCTGTGCTGTTGATCTTGCACACCATGGTCAATGTTGCCACAAGTAGCTCTATCGGTTTGCACTGCACTTTTTGAAAACTGGTTCTGTTTGCCAGGCAGCATCTGGTCTCCAGCTCAGTAGTTCCATGAACTGGGATATGTGGTCACTTGAGATGTGCTGACTGATTCTGGGAAGAAGACCAGATTGAGAAACAAGTAGTGTGCCAGAACAACGGGTTGTCTATCTTGGATGCACGGACCAGTTGTCTAATGCACTTTGGGTTTAAGCTACACAGGATCTGTTCTATTTACAAAGGGAAAATCATGACCTATGACTCAGACCTTCCTGACAGAATGGGCTTCCCTGTCTGCAGAAGTTATTCCTGCCCAACTCAAGCAATAATTAGGTACCTTGAAAGCTGCACCTAAGAAAAAGCTCTGATTTTTTTTCTTTTAAGGCATCCAGAAGAGCCTGAAGAGATCTAAGTAAATTGTATTTTTTGTCTCCTGTTTGCTGTGGGGGAAGAGAAAATAAAGCATGATTACTTCCAAAATCTGAGATTCTGATCCAGAGGGCACCCAGCCCAGGAGAGGTATGTGTGCATAGACAGCTGAGTCCTCTGTTGCAATAGAGCTAATCACATTAACAGCCTCAATGCCAGGCTCCCTCTCTGGATCAGAGTACTTGATGTGCATCAGGAAAAGTGTCCGGATGTTTTAGTATCCGTTTGTCCTCCTGTCTTACTCACTGTGCTCAAATATCTCTCAATTAGCAGGTGAATTAATATTAAACCTGTATGTGCAACCAAGTGTAGCAAGGGAAAACACACACGGGGAGAGAGGATATCTGCTTAGAAATTATCTGAAAGTCTAGAACACACCTGGCAGACCTGCTAAACAGTGGATGCAGATCAGTGGCACATGGAGACGCCTCTAAGACAGTAGCCAGGTGCCTTAGTTGTATCTTTTTATCTAGACCTGCTCTTCTAGCTCACCAGTTAGATCTGGAAGGGAGTGTGCTTAGTTTAATACAGCAGGGTAGCTGTCCTCATCCAACTTCCTCTCAGCTACATAAAGCAAAAATAGGTGTGTTTTGGGTTTGTTGGTGTCCAGGCTTGTTCAGCTCAGGCTTCCTTCCAAGTTTTCACAATTCCCTCCTCCAGCCTTCTCGGCCCTTCCTGGTCCAGGAACCAAGGGTGAGACTCTTTGCTGTGTCCACCCCGGTCTGGACGCTTGCTGCTGTGAGTAAGCAGAGCCCACATCCTGTTCCTGCATGTGAACAATTCCTGTGGCCGAGGCGGCTGTAGGCAAACACTGCCAAAGACACATCCCCTTTGAGCATGACTAGCTCATCTCCCAGAAGTGGGAATCCCTACAAATCATCCTAACAGACTGGCTTTCAGCTGCTCCTAGCAGGATGCCCAGCAAGCTTTATGTTCACGGTCACATAGAAGGATTTTCCTAAGCTTTTGCTGTACATGTGGTATTACAAGTTTATTCCATCTTTACTTAAACAGCTGCTTTCATACTCATCTGTAAACACTCACTTTAAACCACTTCTTAATGGAAAACATGGCCAAAGCGACTTCGTGCAAACACTAGGAATGTCGTTACACAAAGTGCCTGTGAATCAGTCACCCACTCCGCACTCCCCGGCCTGCTTTGCAGAATCTTCCCCGTCAAGGTAAGCCAGAAGAATAAAGGGGTGCTCCTTCAGCGTGAATCAGTGTTTTCCTAGCAACGGGTGAGCTCCACTGCCATTAAATGGGCAAACCCCCTCTAAGTAGAGATGTGTCAAGGTGAACCAAGTACTCGAAAGAGGCATCACAGGGACAGCTAAGTGACTTTTTCTCCTCTTCTAGTAGGTCGGAGAGGGGTTGAGTGACAGGGCTAAACGAGGAACACGGGTCTTCAAGCTGAGTGACTTCTCTTTTTCTCTGCCTCTGCCTTCCCTTGCTGTGTTGCCAGGTGCCCATTCTGCATCTACTCCACTAACCGCCCCGCAGCGATGGAGTGCCACCTGAAGACTCACTACAAAATGGAGTACAAGTGTCGGATCTGCCAGACAGTGAAAGCAAATCAGCTGGAGCTGGAGATGCACATCCGAGAACACCGCCTTGGCAACCATTACAAGTGCGACCAGTGTGGCTACCTGTCCAAGACCGCCAACAAGCTGATTGAACACGTGCGTGTCCACACCGGTGAGCGCCCTTTTCACTGTGACCAGTGCAGCTACAGCTGCAAACGCAAAGACAATCTCAACTTGCACAAGAAACTGAAGCATGCTCCACGCCAGACTTTCAGCTGCGATGAGTGCCTGTTCAAGACTACCCACCCTTTTGTCTTCAGCCGCCATGTGAAGAAGCACCAGAATGGGGACTGCTCCGAAGAGGAGAAGAAGGGCCAGTATTCAGCCTCCAAGGAAGCCAGTCCACTCCTACCAGTGAACAGCTCCAGAAACCTCCTGTCACCTCTCTCAGTTATGTCTGCCTCACAGGCTCTGCAAACAGTGGCTATGTCAGCTGCACAGGGCAGCGGGGCAGAGCCAAACTTGGCAGTGAAAGCCTTGGCCATCAACGGCACTTCCCTCTGCTTCGATAAATACTGGAACTCAGAGTTTGCCCACCTTATTCCTTTAACGATGTTCTTCCCCCAAAACCACTATGATCTCACATTCCATCCACCCAGACCTCAGACTGCACCGGGAGGTGCCTCTTCACCTAAACACTCCTTCCTTGCCTACCTTGGACTGACAGAAAGGGCAGAAACTGTCTGAGGGCAGTTACATTCTGTACCAAAAAATACCCCAACAAACCCAGCAGGTATACATTGCTGCAAAACGTAGACCGAAGAGGTAACAAACACTTGTACTATATCATTAGCAAGGTTTAGAAAATGGCTCTGTGTGTATACTTATTGCATTGACATGAAAGCTGCTTTGTTAAATCTTCAAGAGGTGACCTACTGCATACTTCTACCTTCAGAGGCATGTTCCCAGTACTCCTATCTAAGAAACTATTTTGTCTTGTTAAGCTGAAAAAGAGTGTCCTTAATGGCAATCAGCACTTGTAAGATTACATATTGATGCATTTTATTTTTAGGGCTTTGTGTGCGTACGGGTGCGTGAAAGAGAGGCTGCCTGCAGCGTGCCATGACATTGCTTTTGCACATCCCTTGTATCGGCTTATTTAATTATTATTCTTTCCCCCTCTTCACACACTTGTTCTCTCCTTTCCCGCCATCTCCCTGTGAACTGTTGAGTTGTGGACAGAGTAACGCTTGGTTCAGGGTGGATCGGTGCATTATTTCAGTGCTGTTTGCAGCTTCCTTTTGTCCTTTGATGCTTTGTACTCAGTTGTCAAGATTTGAGGATTTGAGCTAGAACCGATGAGGAAAAAGTTGCTTTCAGCACTGCAGGGCGAGAGTACGACAATGAGAAGCGTGTGTATGTACACACACACACATATGTGCATATGCACTGTGTGCAGTCTACACACCCACACAGCAGGCCCAATTCTTAACTTTTACACAGGTGTAAGAAACACCCACCTCTGGGCCATAGCATACATCTTTTGTTTTAAAAGGGCATATAAATATTATATATATATATATACTGTATTATGCAGTGGTTACCTTTTAGTTTGCAGGAACAACTTGTGTAACTAGAATTCTATGGTGGAAAGAAAAAATCCAACAAGGGGATTAAAAAAAAAAAGGGTATGGATAAATTCTGGGTATAAATACTCAGACTAAAAAAAAAAAGGCAGTTTTGCACAGTGCTTTAGTCTTGCACTAATTTGTTTCTCACTTGCAAAAAAACAAAAACAAAAACTATATCTGTGGGCTGAAGGTAAGACGACTGTTTATTTGAAAAGGTACCAGGTAACTTCTTTGAAATATAAAGCTAGAAAAAGATGCTGTTTGAACCACGCAGTTCTCTTTTATACCCTCAGTATTTCAATTGTACTTGCAAATTCTACAGTCCTATCAATACCCTCCATGTTATTAGTAATACTTTATTCCTTTTTGTTAATGGCGGATAGAGTATACACTGCTAAGAAGCTAACGTTATACTTATTTAACGCTCCTACTTGTGGTCATTAAAATGACATGTTATATGTAGCACTTTATTGCAGGAAGAAGCAAATGCGGATTGGTTGTATAACCTTTGTTAATCTCAAAATGCCAAGAGCGATCTTAATTTAAGAGAAGCTAACTGACTGTTAATTGATTTGTGTTTCTGAGGCAACTTAATATCCAGGAAGAAAGATCAGGGTTTAAAATACTCTGCATTAAAATTGGAAGTATAAAATATGAAACGTTTCAAAACTATCATGTGACTTACAGGAATGCTTTCTTACTGGGTCATTGTTTTCCATGGCTTCTTCTTGGACTCGGATCTCGCTGTCTTTCACCAGGTATTAGAAATGTCTGACCTAGTGTTTTTGGCAGAATCCCCTCCCTGTCCCTTGGCCAAGCCACTGTAGGAGGTGCCCTGAGTCACATCTAATGTGCTACCCGCCCACCCTCACGCTGTCCTGAAGGAACTTCTGCAGGTTGTTGTGGGATGAGGGGGATCCGACAGACCAGTTGGAGCCAGCCCCTTGTTCGTGACAGCACTAAAGCAACACCCCAGTTTGGGAACGCATTTCTGGTCCACGAGGGCTCGCAGCCGTATGCACAGCCAGAAACGTCACTCAACCTTCAGTAGTTCTTAAATGAAGCTTGCGTAGAAATACCCTTTTGATGCAAAACTTGCATCATTTAACCTATCTGCAAGATTCCTACATTTGTTTTGCACTGAGATGGCCAAACATTCTCCACTGTCATGACCAAACTCTTCCTGTTCAGGGAGGATATCCTAATCTGTGCACTCCTGTTAACGTACTGGAAGCTATTTACAAGGGGGAAATATCAAAAATAGTAGCAGGTTATCATTTGGAATTATTAATTAAAGGAGAGAGAAGTTCCACCATTTTGTTTACATTCCAGCAGGCAGTTTTGGTTCTAATGAGCATGTGGCAGCTCTGTCTGTCTACACAGTAAAGAAAAGCCATCTGTTCTCAAGGATGTATAAACCTTTATAAACAACCTACGTAACTCAGGGCCCTATTTGCCATCCTTTGCTCCATCAGAACTCCTGGTGACACCCCCCTGCCCCCCTGAGTACAGACAAAATAGAAAATACTGTATTAGTAAATACGTGAAGCATCAAAGATTTAGTATCTCGGCAGCATGAAACACGCAATCTGCGTCCAGAAGCTATACCGGTTCTTTAAAATACCCTCAATGTGTATGTATCTCTGACCCCACCATAGAAGAGCAAACACTTCCAAATCGAAAAGCTTATTTTTCAAAGCAACAGGTGAAGTACAGCTGGCTGGGAGGAAGAAGTAGGAATATTAGTAGGACACTTTATGTAAACCAAATGGCAGTTTAAATAGGGCTGGAACTTCCAAGAGCGAGCTGTCAGCATGCCAGTGCCACGTGTTCAACAATGTTCCACTGTACCAGTATCTGACGTGGTAATGTTTAATGTACCTGGGCAATTTGTTTAGCACTTTGGAAAGGATAAATTAATTCTTTCTGGCAAGTTATAGAAGTATTCTCTGTAAGGAAAAGTGTGTTAGGAGGTTTTTATTTTTTTAAGAAAAAAAAAATACAGTATTTATCAGAGCTCATGCATATTAAAATAATTGGTTTGCAGTTCACGGCTAAAGAAAAGAATGTTCTCCAGAGGTTCCCCCTACTAACTAATGACCAACAGTTTTGATAAATTCCCCCCCACCATGAAGGTAATTTCATACTGGTTTTCACTATGCATTCTTTAATGAAAGCTAGCGTGTTTTTCCATTTGGTAATTCAGTTTAAGGTCTCAGCACTTTTTTTTCTTCTGTCTTTTTTTTTTTTTTTTACTTGTATTATGTTCAAATATCATTCTGTCAAGGTTTGTGTACATTAATAAAAATTTGTATTGTATAAAGCTTTTTGCATTATAAGGCTGTACAGGGTCATTTTGACAGTAACTGGTATATTCCTTTGCATCTTATGTTGCATTGCCAATTTCTAGTGTATCCAGTTTGGAAGTACAATATACTCAAATTAAAAAGGTTGGCTATATTCTTGTTTCTTTTTGGTTTTCCTTCCTCTCTTGTTTTTTTACCGTAAATAGATTTAGGCTTGATTTGGAGGGCAGGGGTAAGGAATCTCCTGCAAGACAAGAAGATGGAAAGAAAAACAGTGAGACATTATCAATGGTTGAAACTGAAAAGGGAAGTTCTGGTCATTTTCACAGCAAATGCTCCTGCGATGGTTCCAGTGCTTCTCTCTGTGAGCTTCGTGTGCTTGTACCAACCTGCGAGGTCAATTCTGCGAGGGGGATAATGCCTCTTCTGAGGTGCCTGCTCAGTCAGGAGGATGATGGAGCTCTCCTACCTCACCCTCCCCAGCCCCGCAGTTCAAAAATCAGATCCTGAAGCAGTAGTTAGGTGAGCCTGGCCTTCCCTGGGAGTAGCCACGATGAAATCAGAACTCTTTCCATAAAGAGGAGCTACGCAGTGAATAAACTAACATTGTGCATTAAAAATTGTGGTGGGAATGTATTTGGTTTGTTGTAAAAGTATCATGTACACATTTTGTTGGCATTTTAGAAAACGCTATTCTTTTTCACCAAAGATTAATGACATAATTAAAATGCACAGAGAAGACTGAAGAAGGAAACAAGAAGAACGGAAAACTGTCCAAGAAGCAAAGATATTACTGGCTCCACTGAACAAGAAAAGATACTGAACATCCTAAAAGAAAGCATTTAAACACTAACAGAGGCAAAAAAAATAAATCTGCATATTCATTAGATAAAAATTATCCTCAGATAAATTAACATTAAATACATGTGGATTTCTCTTTGCCCTCAGTTAGGGCAATGTTAAGGTGTAAACAACTGACACAATTCCTATGTTATTTCTGCTGAGCTGCAGATACTAATTTTCAGGGCCCCTCTCAGTACCTTGTTAGAGTATGTGGTGCTGTCAACAGGTTGTGTGGTGAATCCACTGCTCCTCCTTTTGCTGGTGACAGGAGAGGTGAAGGGAAGGCATCTCCAGTTTTGTCATAGGGTTGACAAGTCGTGTTTGAGAAGAGGCGGTCTTTTGCTCCTTTCACGCTGTACCTGTAATAGAAAATATACAGTGATACTCCATGTAGGTTTTTTTGCGCTAGACATAAACAGTTCTCCTAGCAATTAAAGGACAATCATGCAAAGTCTCTAATTTTGAAAGGTGTGTCAGAGGTTAATCTGCCAAGCCCTGATTCTATCTTGATGGTTTTAAACCAGACCTCTGCTTGTTTAAGTTGGTACAGTCCTGCTGTAAATTATTCTAACCGTCCATTTAATTGAGGCATTGGTTTTAAGATTTGGGTTCAAGTGTTCAGTTAAAACAACCAGAGGAGATGTGGGGGAGTGAGTCGAAGAGCCCCCTGGCAGGCAGAGGAAAGGGGACATGGCTGCCTCTGGGAGCAAGCGTGTTCTGCACCATCTGACAGTGTCCCTGTGTCTCTCAGAGGGGGCTGAGCAGAGGGCTGACCTATCCTGCCTGCACAAGTACTCAGCCAGCAGTTAAGTGCAAGTCTTGCACAAGCTCCAGCCCTTGAGTCTTGCTGTAAATTTCTTGTTTAAAAGCTCAGGCCAAATCTCAACTACAACATCGACCATCCTCTTGCAGTCACCCTCTACAGCTTTACCAGAACCCCACAGAGCTGAGAGAAGAAGCCCTCTGTGCAGGGATATCAGTGTCATGTGCTCGTGTGTGATAAAGAGCCACTGTCCTCTGTGTCCACATAATTTTAGACCTGTACAATTTTAATCAAATATCTCAACTATCCCTAGCCTGTCGTTTCTGATACATACACCAGTATATGTGTGTAGTGATAGAAAACATCATGGTTTGTGTAGTGACCCTCTCAGGGCAGCAAAAACTACCCTGTTCTCATTCTGCATCTACACATATTTTTAATATGCTATATATATGTTAAAAAATAATAGACCTAAAAGTAGACAATTTTTCATGCAGAATTCTTTCTTACAATCCTACAACTTTCATAGTCATGAGCCCAGCAGAACAAGAGTTCAGAAAGAGACTATGGGGGAAAAAAAAAACAAAGCACCTAAAGTTTTCTGTAACATTTGACTGTAGAGAGGGATCCTTTTCCTGGGGATTGCACCTTGTACGCAGAGCCACGTTTTTAAAATACACGTTGTGTTAAAAATGCATCAGTTGTGCTCCTAACAAACACACATCTGCATTCTATCACCCACCACCATATCTGCTGCTAATTGGCCTCCTTGTTGACAAGTCTCAGCGGCAAGGTTAAGTACTGGCTGTAAAAAGCAATCCAGCCTCTTGCCCGAGGGGTCAGAGCTCAGGCAGGGGGAGCTGGAGCCTGCGCTGGCTCTTCCCTGCTATCTATTGTCTGAGAGCTAATAAAACACCAGCATAATCGCTTCCACCGGAGGTCTGACAACTGCGGAGCTGCAGGGAGTGGTACGTCCTCATGGCAGAGGAGTCTGCAAGGGAAGAAGCATCACCTTTTGCATCAAAGTTTTAGAAACTGCCAGCGAAGCAGCTAAAACTTCCAGCAGCGACCGGCTGACCTCATATGTGGGGTGACCGAGGCTCCTGGCAGAAGCCCCTGGAAAAAGGGAAGGAGGAGGGGGTGGGTTCAGTGCTCCCTGAAAGGCAAAGCGTCCTCAAGGCAACTCGACTTGACCAAACAAATCCACCGGCTGCTTTTAAAAATTTTGGCCTGAATTCCTGGCGGGAGGGCGCAGGGTGCAGCCTGCTGGCTCTTTCCCCCGGAGCACACACCCATCGTCTGGGCTGTGGCACCACTGGGCACTGAGCCAGTCAGGATGGCTCAGGCATTGCACATGTCCTGGCAAAGCTGGGCTCAGTTGATGAGCTACATCTGAACCAAAGACCAGAACTGCCCTCGGCTTATGGCCTTGTTGTACAGCTCCTGGGAACGCAAGGCTCTGTGCACCAGGACACCATCCAACTGCTGGATACCAAGCAATACATCAGAAATGCAGCTGTTGCGCTTCCACATGTGCACAGCAGCTGTCTTTGACTAACTCAGCAGTGGCTATAGTTACTTGTGTGACCCTCTTAAGTACTCATGATTTTAAAAAAGAAAAGAGAAAGAAAAAAAAAAAAGATAATTCAGAGCTGGAGCCAAGCAGTAGCAAGAGTGGGGGACACACCCACTGGAAATGTTTTATTAATTTAAAACAAACAATCCTTTCAAAAAAAACCCAACACATCCACAACTGTACAGCAGAAGAGCACAGAGTGATACTCTGGCACTTCTCCGCAGCCTTGTGAAGCTTCTGAGGCCTATTTCCCTACTTTCACATTGAGGGGAGGGGTGTTCCCCCCCCAGGGAGGTGATTTTGCTTCCTTTTGGTTTGTTGCCTCTTATTTTTTTCTTAATTGCTCCATTTCCCTCCATTTCAACCATGATTTAAATCCAACATATGGCACAACTCTTAAAATAAACCTGCAAAACCAACAGTTTTTCCAATTTAGTCAATGAAAAAAGACTATGAGTTCCTTTAGTATCCTCTGTTGATTGCATGTAGTTCTGCTACAGCTGTGACAATAATTTTGTTTAGGAAACATTTGTGAAAGGGAACTTTTGTATTCGCTTTGAACCTTACATAACTGGAATTTGGTTTACAGTTCTTTCAGAAGCAATCAGCTTTCCAACTTAATGTTTTTTTAAGAAAAGGCTTGATCTTAAATTTATGTGCATACTATCATGGATAAATATGGTTTACAATCCTCTTGGACAATTTGTTTTTCACTTGTATCCTTAATCCTTTTACTCAGAACGATCCATCTTAACTATTTGTATAATGAGCATGTCAGCAAACACTTGTTTTTCTTCTTTTTTTTTTTATAATTAAAAAAGAACTAAACTGAATGAAGAATTCCCAAAGTAAGTCAGTCAGGTTAGGGGTTGAGGTAAGGAAATTACATAGCTATGATGTTACCATTTAAATTTTTTATCAAACATCTGCACATCTGCTAAGCTTTATTTGAGTTACAACCTGTAAATAAGTGCCCCTCATGTCATTAAAACTGTGTGGAAACAATGTTTAAGTACATAATTTCATCTTCAGCACAAAGTGTGTTTTAATGATTCTGCCTTAAAGGTGATGTGGTCACTAATGCAGGATTCAGTACACTTCCTGGCTCGCAGCAGTGGTGTTCTGCCCACAGTCTTGGTGTCAAAAGTACTGAATACTTTGTGTACATATCTCCACTTTACCAAGTTGTAAAATTGGGTAATTTTGCACATGTTGGGGGGAGGACAAGATACAATCCCAGAAACTGAATAAACTGGCTTTGTCACAAACTGTTATCGCTTGTTTTCAATAATTTTACTGAGACTGATGATAGGATTTTGTATGGTAAAATAAATCAAAAAAAGAGCTATAAGGAAGGAGAAAGAGTTTCTAGTTTCTGTATGTGTGGATGACAATTTTGTGAAAGACTGTCACAATACTTGGACAACTGTCAGTGCTTTCTTGCTTGTTTTGAACCATCTGAAGCATCCACCTGATGATTCAGAGGCACGTTCAGGATTTATTTCAGATTCCAGAAGAATGGGAAGTGACACAACAGTTATAAAAGCTAGGAATTGCTGATGCCTGAATGTATATCAGGATCTTAAAGGAGTCTTCTCTTAGCTTCCCCTCATGAAATAAAAGCTTGTAACTTCACATGCAGGTGGGACTTCTTTGTTTCTGTTTTTGAAAAGGAAAGAAAAAAGGAAGATTCAGGGAACTACAGGCCAGTCAGCCCCACCTCTGTGCCTGGCAAGATCATGAAGCAGATCCTCCTGGAAACTGTGCTAGGGCACATGGAAAATAAGGTGATTGACAACAGCCTTTACTAAGGGCAAATCATGCCTGACAAATTTGGTGGCCGTCTATGATTAGGTTATGGCATTGGTGGATGAGGGAAGAGCAACTGGCATCACCTGCCTGGACTTGTGCAAAGGGCTCAGAGTTGTGGTCAGTGGGGAAGAATCTAGCTGGAGGCCTGTGGCTAGGGGTGTCCCCAGGGGTCTGTACTGGGTCCAGCCCTGTTAGATGGACTCATCAGTGACCTGGATGAAGGGTCAGAGTGTATCCTCAGCAAGTTTGCCTATGTTACAAAACTGAGAGTCATTTACAAGGGCATGTAGTGATAGGACGAGGGATAATTATTTCAAACTGAAAGCGGGTAAGTTTAGATATTAGGAAGAAATTCTTTCCTGTGAGGGTGTGGCAGGTGCATCCTTCCCCCATTGGTCGGGAGTGCCCCCCCCTCTGTGAGTCAGCAGTTGCTAGGCAGATTTCAGAGAACTTTCTGGAAACCTGGGCTGGCTCGGAAATGTCCCATCACCCTGAGGGGCACTCCCAGGAAGTTGGCTGGCAGCCAATAAAAGGCCAACATGGCTTGATTGACCACAGTCAGCTTGACTGAGACTTTAAAATGGGGTGCTGGCAGCCCTCTTGCGGGAGTTCCCTCGTGGCAGCTGGCTCTGCAGGCAGGGGTACTCAATCTCCCCCCTTAGGTGGGACGCCGCCTAAGGACTTTTGTCCCTGGGGTTGAGACTCCTCATCTGTGTAAGGTGAGCGTACCGTTCTCGAGATTGAGACTCCTCATCTTTTATAAGGTGGGTGTATTAGGATCTGGATCATTATTCTTTGGTTAGGGTGGGTGTAGTGTAGTTAACTCTTTTCCAATTGATACCCGAACCTTTAATTTCGGAGGCGCTTCTGTTTATTAATAAATTTAATTTAGGCACGTGCGTGAATTTGTCATCTTTAGAAACATGGGAGCGCTCTTCTCCACTGTCTTCACGACAGAGGGTTGTGAGGCACTGGAACAGGTTGCCCAGAGAAGCTGTGGAAGCCCTCTCCTTGGAAGTGTGCAAGGCCAGGCTGGATGCAGCTTTGAGCAACCTGCTCTAGTGGGAAGTGTCCCTGCCCATGGCAGAGTGGGTAGCAACTAGGTGATCTTTAAGGTCCCTTCCAACCCAAACCATTCTGTGATTATTTCTTACCTCAAAAGTCAGGCTGGCAGGTTTCCCTATGTGTATGCACACACACAGACAGAGATGAAAGCTTCTATTACAATTAAACTGGCTTTTTGCTAAATACCAGAGCCCCTTTCCCACAAAGGAGCCCTTAAATCATTTGTGTTCTAGACTGATTCACTACTGTCCTACTGACACTCCTCTTCTAGTTCCACAGTTAATACTGTGTTAAAAACAAAAAGGTTAAACCCCATTTAGAGACGATTTGTGCCTCTAAATATGATTACAGGCATCAGTGCTCACACAGGCTGTTAATTCTACTGAATGATTAAAAGAACATGTCTATTAAATGTCTATATCTTGTGCTTTTGGACCTGGGAAATGATGATAAGGGACCTTGGTAGACACCCAAGAGTGCAATGCGGTTGTGAGTCCTTGTCGTGGATTGACACCAGCTATTTCATCAAATTGCTTAAGCAAAAAGTAACTTTCAATGTTGGAAGGCAAGAAGCCGACACATAAACCCTAGACGTGCCCTAATATTCCTGCTGTGTGTTACAGAGTTTTCTTATGTCTTATCTGATGTCTTCATCATGATGCTACAGCTAAGAATTATCAAAATAGATGGGATTTTTATGTGTACTGTAATCTCCTCACAAGCAAAAAATTGCTGATCCAATTTTTTACTGTTCACATTGCCCCTTTGAAAAGGTCACAGGGAGAAAAAGGTACATAGTCATTAAAGAATTCAAAAGGTGAAATAGCTCATGCTTTAATTTTTTCTTCCAGCTTTATGAACCAATACTTTTAAAAGGCAGCTTTCCAGATGTAGTGAGAATGGATGAGGACCCCTGATGAAAGTAATACAATTCAGTTCAATATTATTGCTTATCTAAACTGTGGCTTAATGATCTAAAAATTACTTCAGCTGTGACTTTGATGGAAGGCAGCAATGTGGGATTTCACACAAGAAGCCAGGCAGAAGCAGCCCCGCCTCCTGCTCCCTCTCAGACCTTCATCACCCTTGACTATGACTGAGAGGGGCTTTCCCACCAGGAACCACCAAAACCAGGCAACTGAAAAAGAGCCTCAGTAATTGTTCTCCCTCGAAAGCTGTAGCTTTGCATAAAAGGACAAAACTGATCAGTATGATACTCTTGCCCATCCCAGAGATGTTCCCCCCTCCCCAGCCTTTGTTCTCTCTGTTAAAGCACCCCAGAGCCCCAAGCAGGGTGACAGCCTGAGGCTCCAGCCCTAAAAGTAGCCCCGGGTGTTCCCCTGAGCCTATGCCCCCCATCCTGGAGCAATGCCCAGGGGGGACCTGACCAAGGCTGTGTTGCTGCACTTTAGGGGGATCGGGGGACAGTTTGTGCTGTGCTTTTTCCTTTTCTGTTTTTTTAGGAGTCTAGTGGATGGCTTCACTGCTTTACTTTCTTACTTGGTGTGACTGGTTTGTGGGGTTTGGAGTTTGGGTTTTGGTTGTGGTTTTGGGGAGGTTTGTGTGTGTGTGTGTATGTTCTTTTTCAGGCAGGGGTTTGTGGGGTCACTTTTGATGGTTCACCGTCTTTTCCCCACCAGCAGCTGTCCATGGAGGGGAGGGCGGGCAGTTGTGGGTGGTGGTGTGCTGAGAATTTTGCATCAGTACTGCTTTTTTTTTTTTAATCTTCTTTTTTTGGTCTTTCCCAGCAGCTGGGGCAGCCCCCCAAGTGTCTAGAGCACAAGCCTTATGAGGAGTGGCTGAGGAAACTGGGGTTGTTTAGCCTGCAGAAAAGGAGGCTGAGGGGATACCTTGTCACTCTCTACAACTGCCTGAAAGGAGGGTGTAGTGAGGTGGGGCTCAGTCTGTTCAGCCAAGTAACAAGCGATAGGACAAAAGAAATGGCCTCAAATGGTGCCAAGGGAGGTTTAGATTGGATATGAGGAAGAATTTCTTGACTGAAAGGGTTGTCAGGCGTTGGAATGGGTAGCCCAGGGCAGCAGTAGAGTCCCATCCCTGGAGGTGTTTAAAGAGTTGGGTAGACACAGCGCTCAGGGATATGGTTTAGTCGAGGACAGATCAGTTTTCTTAGTAGTTGGCCTCAATGACCTTAAAGGTCTTTTCCAATCTAGACAATCACTGCGTGCCCGGCAGCACAACCCCCGTAAGGTGTCGGGGAGCTGCAGGCAGAGGTACGGAGAGAGACAGAGCCTCGGGCTGGGACCCAGCGAGCTCCAGATGGAGCTTTTCTCGCGGCGCTGGCCCTGCTCACGGCCTGGGCACCACAGCTGGGTCCTGTGCTGCAAAGGTGCACCCCCCACACACACCCCTCAGTGCAGCCATGCCCCCCTCCCATCCCAGCGATGTTCTTTCAATCTTTGCCTTCGTGTTTCCATCTGAAATTAAAAGCAGAGCCCCAAGCAGGATGGCAGCCTGAGGCCCCAGGCCTAACAGCAGTCCCGGGGTTCCCCTGAGCGACCTCCCCTCCGCCCCCCTGCCCCTCCCCAGGGCTGCCCTGCCACGCTCTGGGGGGCTTGGGGGACAGTTTTTGCTGGGCCTGTTCCCTTTTCAGCAGGTCAGTTTGTGTTTCTGGTGGGGGTGCTGGGCGTTTTGCTTCTTTTCCATCACTACTGCTTATTTTTGTGCGCTTTTTAACTTTTTTTTCCCCCCTTTTTTGTCTTTCCCAGCAGCTGGGTCAGCCCCCCCAGGTGCGGGCACCCCCGGCCGATCGGAAAGGACCCGCAGCTGGGGGGGGGGGGTTCGCTGGGGCGGGGCTGGGCAGGGGGTGCAGGGGCCGGTGGGTGCTGCTGAGCAGGGTGGGGAGGCGGTGGGGGCCGAGCGGCACCGGGAGGAGACGCCCCCGCGTGTGTGGGCAGGCAGGGGGAGCGTGGCCACGGGCACCGCGGGGCAGCAGCCGGGCCGGGGCCGCTCCGGGGCTGCCACAGGTTCTCCGCAGGGCTGGACGTCCGGATCCGGGGGCTGGCGGGGAAGCAGCTGGGAGCGAGCCGGGACCTGCCGGGGGGAGCCGGAGCCGGAGTCTCTGTCGGGACAGGAGCGGGGAGCTGAGCCGAGCGTCTCCAGGCTGGGGGAGCCCGGCGGGGCTGCTGCTGAGCTCGGCCAGTGTCAGCCACAGACACCCCCAGCCCGCCCCAGCGCCCCTCTCGGCTCGCTCCCGGGCTCTGCTCCGGCCGGGGGTGACTGGGGGGGGCCGGGGCCGCTCTCTGGCGGGGCAGTTCTGTGCGTGTGCGGGTGTGTTTCCCTGTGGGGCGTGAGTCACCCTCGGCAAGAACGAGGCCGGAACTGCGATGCGGCGCCTGGTGCTCTCCCGGCCGGTGACCGACCGGGGCCGATGATCGGTGACGTTTCAGGGACGCCCCAGGCCGCGGGCGGGCGGCAGGACCCGGGGCGGCCCCGGCGCGCGGGCGGCACGAGCCGGGCGGGGCCGTGTCTATAAAAGGGGTGCACGTGGTGAGGGGGCGTGGCCAGGCGCGAGGCGGCGATGCCGGCGGAGCGGTGAGTGCGCGGGGCCCGGCCCGGGGCTGCGGCGGGAAGAGCGCCCGGAGGGCCGGAGCCCTCGGGGCCGGGGCTGCCGGCGCCGGTTTGGGCTTCGATGGGGGCTGGGGCCGGGGCTCGGGGCTGAGCCTCAGCCGGCTGAAGAGCTGGAGCCGGCCCTGGGGCTGTTTGGGGGAGCTCAGGCCGGGTCGGGCCCTGTCTTGCCCTGTGCAGGCTCAGCGGCTGTTTTGGGGCTCGGGCAGGGGGTGTCGAGGTGGCAACACGAGTCCCAGGCCGGGTGTTGCTGGTCTGGCTGGGACAGAGCTGCTGCGGGGCCGGGTTTGGGTTTCGGGGCAGAAGGAGGGTGAGAACACAGTGACGGTTCAGCTGTTGCTCCTCCCGAGTCTGGGCAGTTCCCATGTGCCGGGCTCTGCCAGCCAGGAGGGGCACAAGGAGCTGGGAGGGAGCAGGACCAGGAGAGCTGACCCCAACAGGTTCCACACCACAGGATGTCATGGCCAGTCCAGAGACTGGGGGAGCAACTGTGCTGGGCTGCATTTCCCTCTCCTGTTGTTACAGGCCTTGTCACTACAGTTATTGTTGTATGTTATTGTAGTTATTAAACTGTTGTTATTTCAACCCCTGAGTTTCACTTCTTTTCAGTTCTCCTCCCAGTCATGCTGGGGTTAAACCAAGACACCCAAGTCCTGCATCCTGCAGCCTCATCAACAGGGAATGAATCCAGTGGGGTTTGGGGCTCAGGCCATGACACACTGTCAGGACCTGGAAACCAGCCAGTGCTGGGGGGGAATGAAACCTGGCTCACGTGGCCAGTTCAGGGCAGAGAGAGAGAGACTAAGTGCCAAGTTTTGGGGGCAGGGAACAAAGGTCCCTATAAGCCAGTTTCTGGATTTGCAAAAAGAGACTAAGTGCTGAGTTTTGGGGGCAGGGAACCAGACTCCTGTCTCTGACCCAGAGACTAAGTCATATGCTTTGGGCTTATAGAAGGAGACTAAGTGCTGTGCTTCAGGTTCAGATGAAAGTGAGTCAGTGCTGGGTGTTAGTGCTTGAAACTGGGCTCATTTGGCCACTGTTAGAGCTACAAAAGAGAAACTAAGTGTTGTATTTTAGGGGGCTGGAAGCATAGGCCAAGTACTGCATTTGTGTGCTTGAGACCGGGCCCCTTTGGCCACTGTTATTGCTGAGAACAAGAGCCTCAGGGCTTGGAAGCAGAGCCCCAGCCCTGGGTGTTCGGGCTCTTGAAGATGCCCCGAGACCATTCCCGGGGTCACCCGCGGGGCCAGGCTGCTGTTTACCCCAAGCTCCAGAAAGAAAACACCAGGCCCGGGGCTCACAGTAGTTGTTGTTCGAGACTCCACTCCCGTTTCCAGCCTTTATTAAGCGCCCGCACGAAACCACCACCATCTTTACTCCCAACCCCAGCACCGACAGCGCCCCGGCTCCCCACGACCGCAGCAGGGCAGGGCCCGGAGCCCCGGCGGGGCACCCCCAGCCCCGCGCCGGCAGCAGCCGCGGACAGCGCCGGACTGAGGCCCCGGCTGCCGCTCCCCGCCCGAGGCCCGGCTGCAGACAGCAGCAGCTCCTCCCGCCCGCGGCAACGGGAGGAAGACAACGAGGCCGAACCCGGGTCACTCCGGCGAGGCAGAGTCTGGCTCCGGTGCTGCCGCAGCTCTCCAGACCCGGAATGCCTGTCCGGGGAACCACCGAAGCCCCAGAACCCCGCGCCCGCGACGCCCAGCCCCAGGTCCCCAGTTCCGCAGAGGCCCAGGAGAAGAACCTGGGCCGGGCAGAGCGGCAGGCAGTGGCCAGGACTCGCACCAGCAGGGCTCCGGCTCCCCACGCCCGTGAGGCCCAGGCCTGGGCTCCGCAGAGCCCCAGAAAAAGAACCTGGGCCGGGTAGAACCGCTAGCCCCGCGCGCTCAATCTCACCTAGAGCTCCGCTACCTCCGCCCGCCACCATTGGTAACAGCGCGGCTCTGGCGACCGCCGATATAGGCGGGGACCGGAAAAGGCGGGGTCCATCCGCGCATGCGCTGTGCCCAACAAGGCACAGGTGGGAGAGGTGGTCTCCTCGCGCATGCGCAGTTCGGATTCTGGCCCGGTGCCAAGGGGCGTGGCCTAAAGGCGCATGTGTACTGTGGCCCTGGCCCGGTGCCAAAGGGCGGGGTCTGACCAGCTGTGCTGCGTGAGGCCTCACTGCGCCTGCGCCGGAGGCCGAGGCGCGGGGGCGGGGGGGGCGAGGAGCGTGCGCGGGGCGGGGCCGAGGTGATTTGAACCCCGGCGGCCGCCGTTTGTCGTTTCCGTCACCGCTTTCTGCAGGTGCGGACGTTCGCGGGGGCCGTGGAGCTGCAGCGGCCGGGCCGGGGTGTCCCGCCCCTGCGGGACGAGGCGAGGTGAGGCGCGGCGGGCTCGGCCCGGGGAGCGGGGAAGGAAGGCGGGAGGTAGGGAGGGCCGGGGCTGCGGGGGCGGCCGTGCTGGAGGCGCCGGCGGACCCGCGGGGCTCGGGGCGCCGGTGAATAAAGCCCGGAGGGCCGGAGCCCGGCGCCCCCCGTCCTCGCGCGAGCCGCCCGCGGCCACACGGGGCCGGGCCCGCTCGGCGGGTCCCCCCGGTCAGTTCGCAAGCACCGCCCGACACCGCCGGGGCTCCCGGCCCGTCCCGACATCACACGCGGGGCTGGGGAAGGGGCTCGGGGCGCTCCGGGGCCCCCCCGCCTCGGCTCTGCAGTTTCGGGGCTCTGCGGCACAGAGCGAGCCAGGCGCTTCCCAGGCCTGCGAAGGGAGCCCGGGGCTGCCTTCGTGGGGCTGGGAAAGGGACTCCCGGGGCAGAGGCCGAGTGCTGGCGTTTGGGCTCAGGAACAGAGACCCCGTCGGCCGTTCCTGGGCTCAAACCCAGGGGCTGCTTTGGCCTCGGCTTGTGGGCAGGGGGGAGGCGGGAGGACCTTGACAACTGGGGGTGGGCAGGGCGTATGGACCCCCTATGGAGGGGGGGGGTCCTGTCGCATTGGCCCCCAAACTCTGGGACACTGGCATGCACCAGGCTGAATCAAGTGTAAGGAGATTGTGGTTTTTTCCCCCTTTTTCTGTTCAAGGGTGCAACCTCTGGCCTCATTAGGCCATTTCTAGACAGTGTGTGCTTGTGACAGGGATTGATTTATGACCTAGCCAACTTTATTTGAACAAGCTGAAACGAGCTAGATGTGAAATCAAGAATGATCTGAAGTTGCAACTAAACTTGAGCTGAAATCGAGGATAAGCTGAAGCAGCAAACCAAGCTGGAAGTGACACTGCATGTGAGCTGCACAGGAAACCAGAGTAGAAACAAACAGGAACCGCAAAGAAGCTGGAACCAAACTTGAACTGGAGCCATCCATTACCTGAATCTAAAACAAAAAAATGGGTGCATAAACAAGAACCTGCAGCTGCAGACAAGCCACAGCAATAAGTGAACTGGAGCTGTGCAGGAGCTGGACCTGAAACAAAACAGGGGAGAAACAACGAATCTGAAGTTGGAAATGACCGGGAGCTGCAAACAAGCTGGACCTGAAACAGGAGCCAGAACTGAACTGGAGCACTGTAGAAGCTGGACCTGAAACAAAACAGGCAGAAAAACACCAACCCGAAGCTGCAAATGAGCTGGAGCCACAATGAATAGGAGCTGAAATAAGCCACAGGCATCCATGAGCTGGACAAAAGAACACAGCAGAAACAAAGAGGAACCACAAATAAGCTGGAGCCAAAATCAAACTGGAGCAATCCATAAACTGGACCTAAAACCAGAGCAGAAACAAACTAGAGCCAGAACTGAAGTGGAACCTTTCAGGAACCTGAAACAAACAGGAAGAAATACAACAATCAGAGAAAACAAACAAAACAAAACCAGGGCCCAGACAATCAACCTGAAGCTGAAGCTGCACAGTTCCCACAGCATCTCCAAGTAGGGAGAGCTGGATAAGCATGGGCAGCTCCTGGCATGGCTGGGGCTCCTCTGTTCATCCCTGTGCAACAAGAGATGTGGCGCAATCAGCTCCTGGTAGCACATCCCAGCATAAAGAGCCCCCAGAGCTGCTGTCCCCCAGGCATGAGCAGCTCTGCTTGGCCCCTTGGCAGCAGCAACCCAGCACCACACACCCTAGATGGGAGGGGAGGGACAGGACACCAGAAACATCCAATTTCTCCCCAGAAGGGTGAGCAAGAGCCAGGATCAGGCTGAAAACCCACCTGCTCTGTGCAGCAGCAACACAGACCAACAGCCAGCAGCCCAGACTGATAACAGGACCAGCACCACACCTGTCCAGCGGTGTTCTGAGCTGGACCCCAACAATGCCCTCCTCCCACCTCCCCAAATGCCCCTCGCAGCCACAGACTCCCAAAACGTGTAGCCCAGACCTGCTTAGCCCCGGCTCAGGGCAGGCTGCAGGGACAGGAACCACATGAGGGCCCAGCCTGCACCCACAAACAGCCTCTGGCCATGTGGGAAGCAGGTGCAGGCCCTTATCCTGCAGTGCTGAGCTCCCGCCAGCCCCAAGGGACACACACCAGCACAACCACATGGCATCACTTGTGCTGCCAACACCTCCCAGGAGACTGGCAGCACAAGGATGGCTGTCGCTTCCCAGGCTCGGCCCGTCTCACCAACAGGGCTGCAGGAGCTGCTGCAGATCCCTGGGACAGCCTCTGTGCTCAGCACGGCAGGTTTTGAGCTGAAAAAAAAAAAAAGTTTTTTTGGAAAGCCACGGCTTCAAAGAACTCAGAGCCACTCTAAACACCACCATGGGAGTACCTGACATTGCCAGCTCCTGTCCTTGGGCATCTGCCTGCAAGGATGATTCTGGGCAGGGCTGAACCCCCAGTGGAAACCGGTTCCCCCCAACAGGAACTCCCACACTCACTGTTCTGATCTCTTTATCCTTCAGAGACAGCTCTCAGCTTCCACCAAGTCCTGATGTCCAGGGCTGGGACATCCTTCAGTTTGTTTCACTTCAGCATAAACACCACCCATAACTCCAGGAAAACTCCACCACTACATCACACTGTGGTGTAAAACAGAAACTAGTACAGATTAACAAGGTTAAGACACTTTCATAAGGTGAAAACTGACTGATATCATGATTAAGTTCCATTTTCTTAATGCACCCCAGGCAGGGGCACGTGTAGCACACACCATGGCTCCCCCCAAGGCCTCCCAGAGCGAGTCCTGCAGGTAGCCATCAGCCCCAGGACTTCAGCTGAGGGGTTTGCAGTAGCCAAAGGCCCCCATAAGCTCCCATGCCCCAAGCAAAGTCACCGCAGCCACCATCAAAGTCCCCACTCACCCATGGTAGGAGCACCACAGCCCCTGAGCCACAGCTGCACCAGTGCCAGCAGCCCTCATGCCCAGCATGTAGCAGAGCTCCACAGATCTGCCAGAGCACGGGCAGTGTGGCAACGGAAGCTCCCACAACCAGGACGCATCATGACCAGCAGCCAGCGCCATGTCTGCCTGGTCACTTGTGGCTCCTCGCAAAAACCCAGCAGCTAAGGACTCCAGGGTCATGCACGCAGACAGGAGGGGCTCAGAGAGGGATGGGAAATAATGAAACACTCCCTTTGCTGGAAGGGAAAGAAAAGCAAGGTAGAAGTTAGTGCACAAATACAATTGGTGTGGAAACTTGAACCTTTAGTGTTAAGTTTTAATTTCACATCTTAGCCATAACCTGTGGCTAGCAAGCACACACAGGAGGCTGGTAAACAACTGCTTAAACATATCAGCTAATAAACTATTAACCAAAAGGAAACAAACACATTTAATTATGGTGGGAACCAACTGTAGCTCTTAGGTTTTGAAGTAAGAAATAAAACCTCTTCCTGAGTAACTGCTGACACCTGAAGCTGAGAACCAGAAGAAACTGGTGATAACTCCTGGCAACAGGAGACAGGTGGAGCTCATGCAAATGCCTTCAGCTCTTAGTGACTCTCCTCATTACCGTGATTAGGGTAGTAATGAGCATCTGTACTTACCCTGTCCAGAGAATCCCAGGAAATTCTGATTGCCAAGTACTCCAGTCTGTGATGGATGCCAAGATCACGCTCTGGTGTGTTCCAGGGATGCCCCACCTGTGCAGTCCGAACCCTCCTGGCCTATCCGGGGCTGGAAATAGGTGCAGCTCAAAGCTACTCAGAGAAAATGTCTCATTTTGGGATCTTAGCAAATCCAGTTTGACTTGCATTACACGGGGAGCATAAAACCTGCTAAAAAAACACGCTAACTCCCCCAAAGGAGACCTCAGGCACAGCTCCCAACATTGCCGCAGAGCCTGCACCCGCTCACACCCACCAGCTCCTTGAGAGCCCTCATGGCATGGCAGCCCCTGTGAATAAAAATAAATGAAATAAATACATAAACACTCACCAAGAAGCTCCCAGTTATCCAAGAGCAGCAGCTCCTGGGAAGAGAAGTGGACCACAAGCTCCCCCTGCCAAGTCCACCTTCGTGGGGGTGTTCACAGGGGACAGTCACTCACTGCCACCCTGCAGGCAGGACCTGCACACGGAGGAGGCACCGCAAGGCTGTTCCGGACGGCAGAGGGCGGCTCCCCACCGACGCCCCAACCCTGCTGGGCCCAAACCCTCCAACCCGGCAGCCTCTCAGCCCCAGCCCCGGCCCCGGCCTGGACAACCCCTCCAGAAGCCGCAGCCAGGGCCAACCGAGCCCCGGCGCTGCGCGCACCCACTCCCCCTCGCCGCGGGCAGCCCAGGGATGGCGAGGGGCACGGCGAGGGCCCCCCCAGCGCAGTCGGCCCCCGCTCCGGTGAGGCGCCCCCGGACGAGCCGTCACCTGCTGGCGCCGCCCTGTCCGTGGCCGGGGTTGAGGCGCCCCCTGGTGGCGCCACCGGGAACTGCGCCCGCGCGTTTTGAACCCTCCGGACTCGCGCGCACCTGGCGGACGGGGGGGCGGCCCCACCCGGCACCGACCAATCAGAGGCACCGACGCCCCAGAAGGCACAGCCAATCGGGAGGCGGGAGCGGCCCCGCTGGTAGCGCCCCCTGGCGGAGGAAAAGCCGCAGCACAACCCCCGGCGTCAGCCCCGGGGCGCGATCGGTGCCGGTGCCGGTGGCCCCGGGCTGGCTCGGCCCCGTTAGCCTGACCGCGACAAGCCATTCCGTATCCTCAGTGTGAGGGCTGCTATCGAGAGTTAGGGCTGGGCTGGCCACTGAACGCTGGCAGATGCTCTCTAACCCCTCTCCCTTTCCAAATGGGAAGGGAAAGGGAATGAGGCAAAGAGACTAAGGGATTGCAAATGAAAATCAAGCAGCCCTAATAAAGCCATAATAAAGAAAATAATGAACTAGATACATATACATAAAACCAATATTGAACCCAACTCTCTCTCCAGTAGCAATTCCCACTGATGCTGCAGAGCAGGCAGCACGGGGGAAGCCCCAGGCTCAGCAGCAGAGGGGAACAGCAGCTGGATTTTGGAACTCAGGGTTGGGATCAACGGTAGAAGATTGGGCAGAGTCCTCCTTGGACACTGACCAGTGAAGAAGAGAACTTAACCCCCATGATTCTTCAGCTTTAGACTGAATATGACATATACGAATGGAGTATTTTTGATGGTCATCTGTCCTATCTCTTACTCACTAGAGGTGCAACGTTTCACTTTCTTGTGCTTCCTTTTACTTTCCAGCACCCTCAGCGTGGCACACAAGAGCCAGCAGTGACCTTGGTCACTATGGGAGCAAGTATCAGCAAGAGCCTTTCTGCACACCCACCCCGGGCAGTAACTGCAAACATCAGGGGTTATCACTGCCAGTAGCAGACACTGTCTGCAAAAACATGCCGCTAACTTCAGAAAGTCCAGGCCCTCAGAGAGGACTGAGCTGAAAAGTAGAAGCACTAAACAGGATTGGTTCTTTGTAGCTCAATCCTGTCACCCCTGGGGGACCAGGGGCCTCTCCCAAGCTGGGTGGCAGTGCCGCTTCCCCTGGGCTTTCCTCTGGGTGATTCCTCCCACCCAGTGGGTGTGCGGACAGAGCAGCCCCTCTCCCAAATGTTCTGTAATTCCCAGAAGTGTGCAGCAGGAAGGCAGATAGAAAATCAAAGCAAGTATTCATCAGACCCCTGCCAAGCCCCTCTGGCCTTTCAAATACATGAGGGCACCTGGCAACCAAAAAAACGCACCTCGAAGAACTAACCCATCACATGCAAGTCCTTTTTGTCATGGAGTCCAACTGCTTGTGAACAAAGACAGAAACGGAACAAGGATTGGTGTGTCCAACTACAGGTTGGTGTCAGTCTGTCACAAGTGAGGTTAAGCATAGAAACTAACCCAAAAGACAGGTTTGCCGTTGTAGCAAGCTTCAGCTTTGTACGTGGTCATTGCCTTGTAAGCCACAGGAAGTCAGTAAAGCATCTTTCACAGTGAGAAACTGAGGCAGGGATGAGTGCATGCCTAAACCTCATTCCAGCTGGATTTCTAGCAAGAGCAGTCCTCCCTTGTCTGCTCAGACAGAAGCCCAGATGCTTTTTAAAAAGATGCTTTATTTAGAAATGTGCTTAGGAGCATCCAGGACTCACCTGCACCTCTGACACAGTCTCCCTGTAGCTGAAATGCAGTTTTCAAAGCTGTCCAGCATCATGTCATGTCTGGGTAATGAAGTCAAATGCTGAAGGTCTCAAGTGTCTCAGCTCAAAGCCCTTTGCTGCTCTGCAGTTGTGCTACATCTTACATCCTAAACACATGTACATCTGCATTGCTGAGCCCTCCTGAGCTTCTGAACTCAATTTCTAGGAGCAATGTTTCTCTCATTTCTTTACCCCTCCAAAAATGTCTGCACTCCCCAGACACCAACAAAGTCATCCCAGTTCCATTCTCCTCCCAACACTGAGCAACCCATCTGACTCAAATCTCAGCTACATCTGTTGTCACGGGCCGGAGACAATTACTGTAGCCAAAACCAGTTTCCTTTTAAATTCTCATCTAATGAAAAACAGAAAGAAAAGGCAATTATGCCACACCAGGAGGAGGGAAAGCATGAAGTGTAAAAGCTGGCTGGTTTAGATTTTGAAACACCATTCAACAAACCTTTTCCAGCATTCACTCTTTCCTTGTCAGCACAGGTGAGAGCGTATTTGCTCACACTCAGCGAATACCATGTCCGGGTGGCTGCCCGGGAATCTCAGTGGCTTCACTGAGAGTTCAGAATTCACAAGGGAGCATTTCTCTCTAGCTGAAAATTCCCATATTAAAAATATTTAGGGGTATTTTCTGCTTATGTTTTTCCCATGAAAAAGCCTTCTGATTTCCTACCTAAATTTGCTCATTGCCAGCTTATACACAACAGATACCCTTTTGTCCTGGTTTACAGGATTTGTATGGACTACATTTACGTTCCCCCTATTAACATCCGGATTTTGGTAGACTGGAGCATTCCTTCTCCTGGGAAATTGCTCTCTTCTATTTGTGTTTTATAACTAATGTACTTGTGCCTGTAGAGCAGAAGTAGGCCTTCTGTCCCATGTACTCACATCATCTCCAAACTCACGTAGGAAAATCCACAAGTCACCTCGTGACACGTTCCATTAATTTCTAGCTGTCTCGCAGAGGAATGTCTTCTAATGGCATCAACACGGGTCCATTCAGGTCTGTTCTCCCTCTTGGGAAGTTTATCAAACAGCCTGACAAATGACTTTTCTATTGATTTCTCAATTGATTTATTGGTTTCCTCAGCAAATTTTTCCATGGCAGCAATGCAGGTCTGTAGGGGGTTAGCGGTACTGTCTTTATACTGTTGTGTTTTGTTGGCCACTTCATTCACAGTTTGTGCTCGGCATTGGGGGACATAGTTTAGTAGGTTGATAGGGCTGGGACAAAGGCTGGACTCAATGATCTTCAAGGTCTCTTCCAGCTGAAACTATTCTATGATTCTATGATCTGATGCCCAGACCATTGGTGACAAGGTGTGCATGGACATTGGTGGTGCACTCTGCACAGACTTGTGTATAACAGGTTTATGGCACAGTGTTTCATCAGGGTTTACAATTGTTTGCATGTTGCTGTAAATCACCTCTTTCACAGCTAATTCTCTCACGTACTTAATACCTTTTTCCATGGCAGTCCACTTGCTTGGGTGGCATTTGGTATCTTCCTTAAAAGGAAAGCTGATATTTACAGCTGACAAGAGTCACTTCCAGAGGCTGAGACTGTTCTCCTTTCTCACAAAAGTTGCTCGTTGATACCTGCATTTTTAGATAGGCACCTCAACTGTCCAGCTTCTCTACTGTCCAGATCAATGGTATCAGCCCCTTTATCGTAGCATTGGAGCAACCAGGTGACAAGTGGGTCACCTTCATGACAGCTAAAGTCCTTTATCACAACTCGCAATTCCTTCAGAGATAAAGATTTGACAGCTACCTCTGATTCTGACTCAACTCACCTGATGACATTGCTTTAGAAAGACCCTCTCTTGGTACTTCATTATCTGACAGAGGGCAATCTGTCTTCCTTAGTCCCAGTCACAGGGGCACCATCTTTCATCTCTGATTCTGATTCTCTGAAGGACCTTCTCCTGGATCTTTATCATCTGTCCCTGGGCAAACTGACTCTTCTGGTGTTTCTTTCTGGTCATAGGGACAATCTCCACTGGTACAGATTGAGTGGGAGAGGCCACAGTGGCTGTCAGTTTCCTGCAAGGATGCCTACCCAGATGCCACAACATGAAGAGATTTTAAGGACTCAGCATTAAAATCGATATATATAATAAACACAGTCCTTTGATCAGAATAACTGCATTCACAATCAGAATCCTCAAAATCTAGTAGACTCAGATTATCAAACCAAGGGGCATAATTTCCTAAGGTGAAATTGAAAATGGAATTAGAAACAGAATTTCTCAGTGCATTCCCAAGATACCTAGCTAAGTTGATTACCCAGATTATCACAGAATAAATCAGCAGTAAAAACCACAGCACAGAGGCAATTTTCATCAAGTAACTGGAACAGACAAACCACAAAAGAAAATATCACAATGCATTCAGTAAATAAGACAGCATTTTGAAACTCAAAACTGAACCAATATTTAACACAGCCTAACATAATATTTTATTCAGTGATAACATAATGTTCCTGCTCTGGCAGGGGGATTGGACTAGATGATCTTCTGAGGTCCCTTCCAATCCCTAGCATACTGTGATACTGTGATAATGTGATACTGTGATAATGTCAACTGTCCAGTTTCTTTTTATTCCAACCCTTCAGACTCTCAAAGAAAAGATCTGATACACTCTCAACCACACATGCTGGAATTTAAACTCTTTGGGCAATATATCAGAGCCCCGTCATGTTGGGCTAACTGGCAATATATTAAAGCCTCACTGGTTTTCTTGCCCCACACTGAGCACCAATAAATCTGTCGAGGGTTAGTGCTGGGCCAGCCACTGACCACTGACAGATGCTCTAACCCCTCTCCCTCCCCAGAACAGGAAGGGAAATGGAATGAGGCCGAGAGACTGACAGATCAGAAAAGAAAACTAAAACACCTTTAATAAAACAATAATAGTACTAATAATGAAATAATAAAAATAATGAACTATATACGAATATATACAAATCCGATATCAAACCTCACTCTCCCCAACAGCAATCCCCACTGATGCTACAGGGCAGGCTGCACCGGGGCAGCCCCAGGCCCAGCAGCAGAGGGGAACCAGATGGGTGAGCTGAATTTAGGGACATAGGGTTGGGATCAAAGGCAGAAAATCAAACAGAGTCCTCCTCGGATGCCAGCCATTAAAGAAAAGAGGTTAACCCCACCATCCTTCAGCTTTACACTGAATATGATCTATATGGAATGGAATACTCTTGTTGATCCTGTCTGTTACCTGTTCAAACCAGGACACCCTTCAATGCCCAGTGTGGGGCAAGAACCAATTTTGAGTTTTTGGCCTGCCATGAAGTGACAGATGATTTGGGAGGAGGTAGTCCCTGGTTGGCTGGCAGTTCCATGAGCGAGCTTTGAACCATGGAAGCTTTTGGCAGCTAGGGAACATTCACACTAGAGACTTCAGAGTCCTGGTCTCTCCCGGCTACCAGTGACAGTTCTGGTGATCTATTTTCATTTGGTCATTCAAGGTTGGGTGTCTTGGTTCCTCTGTTAGTCTAGACTGGGAAGCTAAAAAAAGTCTCCTGGTAAACAGATTTTTTGAACTACACAAAAAAATCACCCTACCCATGCTGTTTTGGCTACCTAGATGTGGAGGAGTCTTCAAGACTATACCATCGAGTAAGAGCCCAGATCTTGACAAGCTATTATGTGACCAAAAAAAAATGAATGACAGCACTCATGTGACTTGTGCTTCCAATGGCAAATACAGAAGCTGAGGAACTGTATAGTGATGGAAGAAAAATTCTGATGGAAAACATCCGTCTAAAGAATGTTCAGGAAATCCTCTCCGTGTAAAGGATTTTTGGGAAACAGATCTAAAGGCAGTCAGTCAGAATGTGGTTAGCAACACTCATTGTCAGGGACCGCAAATTCTGTTCCACAGGAATTTCCTGTGTCTTTTTAAAACTTGTCTTACACTAAAATATTCCACTGAGAAACCTCTGAGCAATCCCAATTTTTAAGTTTTTTTTTAAATACTTAAATGTTAGTAATATTACCCTGTGAGAGCAGGATACTGGTTGGAATTAAGGAATGAATGGGCTAATGTAGCAGGGCCAACTCTTTTTACCACATGTGGAAGAGAACTGTGAGCAGAAAGATCTTTTCCTGTAAGTGGAGAGGGACAGAGGAAGGTAATGGCAATGACCACCAGTACCAAGTGGCCTCTGCTTGTGGCGAGAGCAGAGAGGGTCTGTCCAGCTCAGGGGCCTGCAGCAGGCAGCCATAAAAGCTTGGGGAAGGCTAATCAGGAACTGGTTTTATGGCATCAGCAGCAAGGGGGGAATTTAGAATATCACTGAAGCAAAGTACTTTTTTTACGTAGTGGGTTTACATGTAACTTGTGATGCAAAGATACCACGTGGAAGGAAATGAAAGAGGAGCTTTGCAAAAGTGAGATTTTGCTCTTAGCTACTAAAAGCAGCATGAATTTCACACCTGCTCTAGCAGTTTTACATCTGTGGACAGAAGTAAGGGAAGTGGGTACAACACAGTGCAAAACATGAGCAGAAGGAAAACCTGAGGGATGGATAGTTTTAGCAAGGCCACACCACATAAATAGAAGATGTTAAGGAATAATAAGGTGAGGAAAGGATCCAAATGAATATGAATCTGTTGGGGCTACAGTATTCAAGTTTCTTGACTAATAGCAATGCCCTGAACTAGTTGACCACAAACAGGCCTCTTGGAAAAAGGTTATGCTCTCAAAGTTATTTACACAACAGCTGGGAGTCTTGATCTTGCCAGCCTTCCATCTTCTCTCCTTCAGCTGCAAAACCTTTTATAACCTCAGTAGTTCTTACCCATCGCAAAGCAGTGAAAAAAGCCCTGGTCAAAAACAAGCCAGAAATGCAGAACCGAAAATAAAGACCCAAAGTAGCTGATTTAGGACTTTGCTCGCCATTTTCTTTAGCACATTTCTCCTTGGTTCTGAATAGTCCAACACTTGTGAAGGAACAGAGAGCAGTTTGGCATACTGAGGGGGGAAAAAAGGATGGCAACAAGTGGTTGCTCCTTTTACCTTGGCCATAAATCTGCGTACAACACAGTGCACCACATCACTTCCAAACAAGTGCAGGCAGATATACAGCATGCTGCTTGCCCTGACCAAGCTATAGAGCAGCAAAGGAAAAAATAAGGCTCTCTAGCAGGACATAAATACTAAATTTGTTGTAAATAGTCTAGTTTTTAAGAAGGTCTAAACTCCTAATTCCAGAAAAAGATTAGTACCTAGAAAGAATAAGCAGATCCCCAAAAAACCCTATAGCAGATGCAGATTTTAGCTGATAATCTGAGCATTTTTAAGCAGAAGTGTGATGCAAGAAGGCTGTTTACCAGGATCTAAAACACATTCAAATCAGCTCAAATGTAATCTTTGACAGGGGCAACATTGTAGCTATATCTTGGCAGGTTTTTAAGGAGAGATAAAGAAGTGGTGGGAAGTACAACTATCCCCATCTGCATCATGCAGGAACCTTAAAGGAGATGACAGAATCACCAATGCCATGACTGCATTGCTATAAATCCAGCAGATCTTGTGATGGATTACAAAATCTATGGGTTGTTTTATGTAATCCTTGGTGTTAAAATACGGTATGTTTGGCAGGTTTGCAGGACAGAAGTAGAGGACTGATAGCAGCCTCCCTAGCTCTTGGTAGGAATTCCTACCAAGAGGAACCACTAAGCCATCTGATGCCAGAAAAACACAAACCACACAGACCTTGGAACCTGCATTTCTGCTACGTGGACTCAAGCCTCCCACTGCCCAAATGGTGAGACCAGGAGATCATAAACTGAGAGACTCCAGGGAGATTTGTTTTGGGTGTTTGGGTTTTTTTTTTGTAGGGTGTTTTACTTGCGTCTCTTGAGTTCCCTAGTAGGAAGGCAGATGTACTCAACACTGAAATTATGTAACCATCAGCATTTACTGTGAATCATTTGGCATCAATTGCAAGAGATTTTTTTCTTTCTTGCTGAAAGTACATTGTTTATCTTGTGTGGGACTGTTTGACTATGTCTGGCTGACTTGATGACCAGAAAGAATGAAAGCAGGATGCCTGATCAAGTACTAAAACCCCAATCAAAATCATTAACATTTATAGTCCAATCTCTGATCAGTTATTTAACAAACTTCAGTTGTGAAAATTCAATTGCAGTTTAAAAAAAAAAACAAACAAAACAACTCTCAAAATCTAATGTCACTTTAAAGTAGAGATGAATTGGTAAAAAGACAACCTGCAAAAATACACACTGCAATTCAGTATAAACAACAACCTAAACAGAGAATGTTGACCTTTTTTTTTTCAAAGCAATAACTATTATGACTGGTACCTCTGAGAATTAAATAGAGCAAACTCTCCAGTGTTTTGACCTCCAGAAGGTCATCCTCACAAATCAGTGACTGTAAGAGAGCCAAGCTGGCATTCCCAGTGCCCACAACAATAGATCCAATTACTTCCACCAACAAGCATTAAAAAACAAATGCAGCACATAAAGCTCCTATTGCTTTGTTAAATCCAATATATGTATCTGCATATATAAAAATGAGAGAACAGCAGCCTTGCCATTTCTGTATGCTATACATGCTCTGTTTTCTTATTTTTCCATGTGCACTTTGTTTTCCACTCTTTCCACTGATGTTTGCCTGTTTGGAAACACTTCACCCAAATTCAAACCAAAAGAGGGCTGAGTAAATTGATATAACTTTGTTTTGTGAATGTCATTCCTCCAACTCTAATTTTTCAGACTTATCTGAGAGAAAATACCATTCTGCTATTCTTTCAATTGCAGATGCATACATCGAGATGCTCAGTAAAGAAATAAACTCAAGCTTCATACTTACTACTCAGTGACTATTTTGAACTTATTAAGTAACTGAACCGTTCAAATAATTCATTTGGAGGAAAAGCAAGGAATGGGACCCTTCAGCAAATACATGGCTGAAGGCAGTAAGCTTGCAGTGGATCAACAGAATTTTATATAAGGCAGATTTAAAAGTCTATGAGATCCAGCATTACCTACCCAAGCCCTGGGGTCATTTGAGGAACGGCAGGGACCAAATCTTCATGAAAACCCCTTCACAAGCATTTGGTATCCTTTCCTCTGTCCCACTGAGTGGGAATGGGGTTTGCTTCCCTTCTTGGAAGACCTGAAGAACACCACCAAATCTGGCACCTCTGTGGGCTTCCATGCTTGCACCTCTGCTTCTGCGCTGCTCAGGTATGCTAGCACTGGCTTTATTTCACATGACGCAGGGAAAGCATCGCCACTAAAATTCTCTGTCACCTCTATATTCTTCTTGGGCAGATAGAGCTCTGCCTGATGTCTTCAAAGTGGCAAAGTGCCCCAGCTGCTGCCTATGGGCCTACAAGCTTGTAATGATTGCAGTAGAGGAGCTGTACTGATCTGAGAGTTGAGTTGAATATGTAGCTTAATGTGACTGTTAATGTATGCATACTTTGTAAATGTCTCTAAATAAGCATTAGTTGTATTTAAAGTTGTATTAGAACTGCCAGACCAAAAATACCTGTTAAGAGTATAGCAGACAAAGCTAACTGTGGAAGTGATACTGCCCCAGAAAAAAATGAGATGTAGCCAATTTTGCAAGGTTGCTAATTATGTATTATTAGGGACATTATACAGTGACCTATTAATACCTAGAGCCTTTTGTTGCCCTTTTATCAATAACAAATGGAAACCTTCTGTGCTATTTTGGGAAATGACCTTTCTCCACAAAGTAGTGTAGCATGAGCCAGGAACCTCCTGAGCTGTAATTCCAGCTCCACTGCTGACTTGCTGTGTGATAAGGGAAAGTCACTTTAACCTCTCAGGGGCTGTTTCTTTTTTCTGTGAAGTTGTAGTGACACTCCCCTACCATGTCCGCTCAGTTTGATGGAGTGCTTTACTCGGCTCAAATATCTGAGCAGAGCTTTGAGGATGCAAAATGCGAGATCAGTGTGACACACTGCTGCAGCGACTGCAGGATTTTAGCATGGCAGAAATTTGTCTGCAGATGGAAGAACATATTGCGTAGAGCTACGTGCTTCCCTTTTCACAGGTGAGAACTTCAGAGCTACTAGCTTTAGACTACAAGTCACTACATAGTAACATTTAATTCAGTGATTTCAGCTGCAGATTTCCTCTACACACAGGAGGGAATAGCTCAGTTCTTGTTCTCACCTACACGCTAGCAGAATTTGGGGTAATGTTAATTCACATTTAGCTGCAAGGGATGCACCTAAAATAACACTATGTAAAGACCATATGAAGAAAATTACTGGGACAAGCAGAACACACAGCAGATAGTCAGTTTATGCAGTCTGGTACATTTCAAAGGTTAAAAAAATAGTTGGGTTATAGGAAGTTACAGAGATTAAAAAAACAGAACAGAGATTGTAACAACATCAGCTTTCTCTCTCTCTGACTAAATAAACAGAAATCATGACTAAATGAAGTCATTCTGAAAACAAGAATTATTTAATTTACTTTGGCAGAATATTCCCAGGTTTATCCCCCTCAAATTGGGGTAAAAAGTGGGAAACAATCTTCTACATTTGCAACTTAGAGGAATGTGCATAAGCACAAAATAATAATGTAGGAGGGTTATATTCCCAACTTAGAAACAATCACTTAACCCTTCCAAGGGGCAGAGATCAATTTATTTTCACCATCTCGCTTCTCTACTGCCTCACTACAAAACAAGAGGCTAGATACTGATATAATATTTGAGAGTTGTCTAATAACTCCCTTTCAGAATTTCACCAACAGCTTCCAAATAAAACTTGCTTTGTTTAAGACATCCCACTGAAGGAAATTCCATTTCAATTCCTTGGTAATTAACAGTGCAACTCCAATTCTTAAATTGGCATGCCCAGTTCTTCAGAAATAAAGCAAGTTTCACAGCATGGAAGACTTAACCTGAAAGTTATGATACCACACCTATATTTATGTGAGGAAGTTCCCAGGGTGAACACTGTTCTTCCATCACAGTGATCCTCAAATGCCCTCAAAAGCTCTTTAGCTATTATTAAAAAGCACTCTGTTTTACAGACAGATGGACAGCAATATATTTGACACTGATGTTTAAGTATTACATGATTCAAGTTTTATAAGAATTAAATTACAGTGGTTATGGAAATCTATATTTGAATTTAATATTTAATACATCTTTACTGACAGATTACATTTACTGATCTTAATTAACAGTGCCCAAAGACAGCTTATCCATGTTCTCCGGATTAAACTATGGCAAAATTTTTAGACCTGGATTATGGATGCATGGATATACAGAAATAAAGGGTAGGAATATGCGTTACTTAAGTGTTACACCCAACCCAAGTGTAACAAAGCAGGATCTTCCTTCTCCTGGGCAAAAAGCTTTGACTTGTGTGGAACACCCTGATGTGAGCACACAGGCCCTGACGGTCACTTTTGCTTCTATATCTTATTCCTGCAGCATTTTGGAATTAATTTGCTTTTACCTGACAAATTAATGAAAAAAAAGCTTAACTTGCATCAGTAGCCCAAGACGAGCGGCTGAGGAAAACAGGCAAGTTGCTGAAGAAAGCTTTTGGCGATTTGCTAAAGCACAGCCTCAGCTGAGGGTCCCTAGTGCAGTTTGACCCGGTGAAGGAGCTTCCCCCCCCCAGGATTTGACCAGAGCAGGGAAGGGCTGAGCGCTGCTGTACATCACCATCTATAGGCTCTCTATAGGTACTGCAAGTGAGAGCCAGGGACTGCAGCTGCTCCCAGGGAGCCTTCGGGTTCTCGGTGACATTCGCTGCCCTTCCAGCAGTGCCCTTACCACGGTAAGAAAACTTTCTAAGCGATTGTTTTCTCTGCGAATCGCTGTTTCATCAAAAAGCATCTAGAAAATGAAGGAATGAAGGAATAACTTTCAGAATAAAAAGATTTACCTTTGTCATTTGTGGCAATTTGTTTCTCTCCTTTGCAATTTCTTGGTGTGTGAACAAGGCGATTTTGTGATGCAGTCTACGTGAAGAAATGCCACACTAACCCTGAGGATCCACTTAGTCCAGCTGCAATCAAATCAAACAGCAGCCAATTAAAAAAAAATAAATTATGAAATCAAACCATTCCAACTGTCCCACAGAAATGTCACTGCACTTTAGATGCTCACTAAGGGATACACATGCAAAATATCAAATGAGAACTATCAGGACCAGATTCATTTATGGGATCTGTGCACATCTCCAGAGGAAATTCTTCTAAGATGAAAGGGTTGGCAGTGGACCAAGCACAATTATTTTAATGATTGCAGTTTCCCCTCTGATATACTCTGTCTTATTGCAAATGAAATTTACTGTCTCAGAAATGGAAAACTGACTCACTAAGTGGACAAAACTCAGGTGTCTTGCATTCTAGGACCCCTATTCAGCCACCCTTAGCCACACGCTCAAATGCCATCCTTTCCTGAACTCCGGGTATGGAGAAGTGACAGCATTTCTTACATAGCCAAAGTGCACGGCAGAGAGTTGTGTGTGGTGGGAATGGGTGTGCAGAGCACTGTCTGCAGCTGCACTGAAAGCCACGTGCACCCTGTAAAACTGGGCCTTACCTAGTCTATATGTCATAGTTCAGAGTTAACTGATGGATCTTGGTACGGAAATAAAACATTCCGTGGCTTGTAACTGTGCAAGTGCTGTGCAGTGCGCATGGTCTGCTCGGTTGTTGCAGATGTGGAAATGACAGCACTTAAAAGTCTCGGTGAGGAAACTTTTTTGCTTACAAGAGAATGCCAAATTGTAATGGATAGCTAAAAGAAAAGGTGGAAGTAACAAATATTTTAATAATCTAAACTTTGAAACGTTAATTTTCAAACCTGTACAGGTTTTATTGCCACGGCTCACAGAAAGAACTGGTCAGGTATTCTGCATCACACCACTTACAAACAATAAAAAAGCTTTTTGCTTTTACTGAAACTATCTTTAAAAGCTTATTGATTTTTACCTAAGTTCCCTTCTTCTGCAAGTTAGAAGTTAAGACTGTGACTTCAGCTACTTGTTTTGACAAGTATCAGATATTAGCAGCTGTTGTTTGCTACAGACAGACAAATAGTATTCGCAGCACAAAAAAAGAAAACCTGTTTTGGTGAACAAAATTTGCTCTGTTCAGCCAGTAAGGGCATGGAAAGTCATTCCTCTTAGTCTTGGATAGCAGTCAGGATTTCAGGTAGGTCACTGTATTAAGAATTGTGCAACTAAAAAATACAAAAGTTAATAGCAATATTTGCAATTTACATTCTAGTTTGCTGTTTGTTTTACTTGATTGAGCTCTGCCAGATACCACACACTTGCGCGCTTTTGATATGACACACAGGACAGAAACCAGTTCCTTGTGTGGCTGCCTTTTCTGGAAGGAGTATTTTGATCTCAGTGGTGCAATTACAGTGATATTAGTCCTCTCCATGAATTTTATGAGACTGGGATAGCTGAAGAGCTGAGTTTTTCTCTGAACTTCAGATGAGAAGGGACACCAAAGCATAACAGGCTTGTGAAACACATGCTGGTCTTTTAATATCTTGACCTGTACTGCTGTTAACAGCTATCAACAAATCCTGACATGTGGAGAGAGAGGAGAAGTCAGTAGTGGAGGTGAAAGAAGCCACCAGATTGACAAGGCATTATTTTCCATGTAATGTCCACAAGATGTCTCAGGACTATAACGTTTTTGGCAGAAAAACTATGTAATACCTAGATGTTTCTTATTCAGATCTAGAAGTAAAAGACAAATATCTGAATAATAGTAAAAACACCTACTCTAAGCTTCTGGCATCATAAGGCACATTAATTGTTGCAGTTTGTGATGTCACTAAAGATCCTTTGTCCATTAGACAAACAATTTACAGTTTGGAAGTAAGGTGAAGCAAGCAACTCACTGTTTGCACTTATTCTACAGGCTTTGCCAGATTTGATCAGATTTTTTAAAAAAGAGTGGGAAGGGGCGAAATTTTCTTTTTATCTACATTCAATGAAGATTCCTACTCAAACATTCAATATCCTTTCTAGCTCAGTTTGTGAAATCCCTTGTAAAAGATGTAAACCAGGAAATTCTTAGCATCCTAATTTCCCTCTCCTCTATGGATTATTTTGCCTACTCCAAAATAATGGGAAAGCCTCTCTAAATAACTTTTACTGTGATGGCTCGAGTCTGTTTCTGCTGCCACGAGAAGAAGCTCTGACATCATAGCCTGGGAACTAGCCCAGCTCCTCTTCCCCACAAGTGGCAAGATACATCTTGACACAGTTGGCTTGTCTCTAAACATCTCATCCTCCACAGCTTCCTAGGATGATGCCTGTTTTCTTCTAATATTTGACGAAAGAGACAAATGTGACTAAAGGGTAAAGGTAATGAAGAGGTGAAGAAGAGACAGTTTCCCTCAGATGCTGCTAACAGATGCTGAACAACAGTTTCGCACGACTTCAGAAACCCTGGCCTTCTGCTGCTGAGCAATGTCCAAGCTTGGGTTCCGCAAGGTTACAGGAAAAGAAAAGGTTGTACTTTTATTGACCACTGCTGCTAAGCAACAAGTCATAAGACCCAACATTGCTTTGTCTTCTGCTGGTTGCAATTAGAAAACTACAACCAAGATCTTTGTGTCACAGATTCAGGGCTGAGAGAAACCTTTAGCAGTCTAACTTTGTGATGCTACGAGCCACGCAGTCAGTGAGAGCTTCTTCTCATTACACGTGTTATGCATCTCCAGCCATTGCGGTCTGTCACAGTGCAGGTCAGCTCAGTCATCTCAACTTACAACAACCTTTAGGTTATAACAGGCTACAGAATCTTTAGGGTCTAATAGTCACTTTCCAAAGAAGAATCAAAGCAAAAGTATCGTTAATCCCTGATTAACTTCATGACTATTTGAGTAATTTCAAAAGTTGTATAACTGAGCTAAATCTTTTTGACACTACTAGTGACAGATCTAAGCATAAGAGAAAATGAAGGCATAGTAGCTGACATACAGCAGGAACTCAGTTTACCATAGCATTTTAAGGAAAAATACAAGAATCTCATAGTGCATTCTGAAAAGTGAAGGTTTTGACTCCTTTGTTTCCAGTGAACAACCGTTTACCAAAATAAAAGGACTTACAGCTTTTCCCCACTTAGAGCACAATTACAAACAAACCCACCTAGTTCCAAAGGACGTGTCTGCATTGGACTAGTCCTACGACACATACAAATTCAAAAGATAGAAAAGAGAATTGTATTTGCCATTTTTGTAAACCTCACACAACAAACATTATGGATGACATCAGTTTCTGCATCTTCCCCATCTTGCCATTGAATTGTCTAAGGTAATTCCTATGCTTCAACGGGAGAAAATAAAAAGAGAAAAATAGATATTCTTCTTGCTGCTCCATATCTTCTCCATAGACTACCATGAACATCAGCTTCTCTTTCCCTTGTTTTTTTACCAGCTGAACCATACAGTGAATGGTATGGCAGCAGGGAAAATAGTATAACTACTATTCATTCTAAATATGTATTGTAATTGCTTATGAGTTTTTAATTTGATTTTTTTTTCTTAATCCACAAATTGTATTAACATTCTAGTATGGGAGGGTGAGTTATTTTTAAATAAACTGTAAAGAACATAACCACGGAGTATCTGAGCTAGGTTTTGGAAGAGGAATTATGTTGCTAGTTGACCTGTTCAAAGTTGTCCGCCCAAATTGTAAGTTCCAGGGGAGCATGCTGATTTTCTTTAAATACATGTTTTATCAACTTCTGTTCAATCATTCTTCAAATGTTACGTGTTTTAGAATAGTCCAGTAGGCATGGTTATGGAAGGACTAGCCTCTGTAAAAATGTTTCTCATTTTAACTCATGGATAATGTTACTTTTCAACTGTTCATCCAAAGGGGAAGCAATAGAGCACTCTGAGCAAGGAAAAGTAAAATGGAAATAACTATGTGTACAACAGTACAGAGCAAGTCCATAAATGAGTCTTGCCACATTAGGAAAGAAAACTTTTGGAAGTAAACTGCATAAAGTTTTTTAAAAAAATAAATTATTGGTCTTCTTTAGCTCGAACACTCTCGAAGATCTCAAGACCACCAAAAGACAGCCCACACACTGCAGATTTCACAAATAAACAATATATGTGAGGAGAGCATAAAAACTGAACAAGTGTGCATAAAAGGAAGTAATGCTTTTAGAAAGCTGAGGGCAGATTAGATCTCAAGGAAAAGTTTTCTACTACTTAAAGGACATTACAACAGAAGTCAAGAAGGGGTCATTGAGTCCTCTCATTGAAAAGAGGGAGATTAGATGCAAAAGGGATAAGTCACACTGAGAGCATGAACGTGCTAAGAGCATTTTTTCAACCTCAAGTAACGTAGCTGTAAATATATACGGGGCTCAGAGTAAAGACTACTGAACTGTAACCCTTATACCCTGCTGACCTGTTTGAGTCCTGGGTAAATCATTTGATCTCACCACCCAGCAACAGCTATTACACACGGACCTGGGGAAAACTTTCGCACTTACACAAAACCGCAAGACTTTGTAGGACAGGAGAGTCTGTGTATCTCAAAAGTTCGTTTCTTACCTCCCGTATCAATTTGCGTAACAGTGTATCAGACTTCTAGCTACAAACTTTATCTTGTTATTATTTTTTCATATTTTCTCATACTATTCTTCAATGGCTGTAGCTTTAAATGTTAACAGGAGAGCAACTTTAGCAATGAAGAATATGTCAACATCCTACTCAACAGATTTGTTTACTATCTTTTTCTCAGAAACCAGTTTATTTGAATGCCAATGTTCTAGTGCTTTCTACCCCACTTAATGCCACAGAACTGGAAACGATGAGCTGGAGATACTCTTTCCTAGCCTGGGAAGTACTGAGCTGCTCACTAAGTTGTAGCCTATCAGCTAAAGCGATGCGGCCCTTCTGAGGGCAGTGCATTTCCCCAGCCCAAGAGGACACAAACAAACCTGCACAACTAGTTGAACAGCAGTTGACTCCAAAACATGTCACAGCAAAATTTTGCAAGCTATAAACCAAAGAATTTAGTTTTCACACGTGAGGCTCAGGTCTTAGTTTGCGCTGTACATATTTTTTATTTGGTAGGTGAATTGCTACAAACAAAGCAGGGACCCTTATCAGTTGTGCCATTTCCAAAGACCCTTTCCAGTGTAAGGATATTTCTCTGCCTACTGAAGCATGAGGCACAAATGAACACATAAAGAAGCAAATATAATTTTCATTCAATGCTCTACTTTAAAAATAAAATGCAGATAAATGAAAAGTAGAACGTGACTAAGTTATTGCACTGTCTGCTAAGAGTGCATCACTAAATTAATGATATTTTGAAATTAATGATACTTTAAAAGAAACAAAGCAAAACAATGATGGCCCACAGCTCATGCAGACAGACAGATCTGCATCCAGAAAACATCCTGAAGAGGTGACAAAATGTGTTCTGCTTGAGCAGCCGTCATTTAAACAAAGCTATGGGTTGCATTTTACTTGCTTGACAGCTCATGTAAAACAGACAATGGGAAGAGCAGCCCCTGACAAAAGTAATGACAAAAATAAGGGTTTGATATAGCAGGTAAGCACAAATAAGGTCCCTTTTAAAACTGTCACCTGAAAGAAATGGACTTTCAAAAAGTTGAGAACTCACCAGTTAAAATGCTGCTGCTCTCATTAATTCATTTTCCACCTGACTGTCATTTCTTCTAGTAGGTACGATCAAAATACTGTTAACTTTAAAAGCTGAAAGAAGACATTACTTTTGATTTAGGGCACTTTCTGTCATATTCAACAAAGACTGATTTTACATAGAAAAGAAACTGTAAGCACCATGGTTTTTTTTCACAACTTGGCATGGTCCTAACAAAGTTGCCATGCTTCTGCCACCTCCTAATATTCCTTCAGCTACTTCTACATAGCTGGTTGCAGCAACCCCCAAACACTCATTGAGATGCAAAATTTAAGAAATAGGAATAAGGGGATCAGAGCACTGAAGTTAATGTGATGGAAATCAGCTACACCCATGCAAAAATTTCCTAACAAAGAAATGCCTTGGCTGTATGTCCCACGAAATATCATAATGCTCTTTGTTAATATGTCACTGCACATATACATGAAGATCACTGTTTTTAACTCTGAAATATTTTTACTTTGCCTTGCAGTTTGTCTTCTACTATCTGGTCATGCTTCATATTTTTAGAGTAAAAATATACGGACAGTTATACAGACACCATCATACAATGGCAAAAATAACTGAAATGCTTGCACTGAGGACAGAAGTTTCTTCTGCATTGTTTTATATTTGTGCCACTTTGACAAACCAGAGGATACAAAATCCTCAGCACTTTCAACAATCATTCATCTTTTCTGATAGCTGCCAGACTATACCTATGCAGGAATCAAAATTCTGAAGCACAAAGATCTAGCAGGAAAAATTAAACTTTGCTGGGAACACACTATAACAATTGGGATGAGGGGGAGGAAGAGAAAACAAAATTACTCTGGGGGCAAAAAACAAAGGAAAAGAGAAATTCCAGCTTACCCTTAAATTGTCTCAAAAATTCAGATTCGGGTTGCCAGAACTCAAATGCTGAGTGAAAACACATAATTCTTAGGAAGCCAAACATGTGAAACCAAGCTTAAAATAAAAAACACCATAACTTTTATGTACGTGTTCAGCAAATCAAGACTATAAAAATCACTTTTTTTTTTTTTTTTTTTAAATCAAGTCATGTAGGCAACAATACACTCAGAAAAGCTCCTGCTATTTTACTGCTTTTCTTCCAGGTCTCCAAAAATCAGCATTTTTCCACTTTACCCTTCATATTTAGTAAGTATCAGATAAGCTCTACTTTCTAGATCATGGCTTAGGAAAATGCTTCTTCCAGATTTGTTCTCAAGAGAAATTAAAAAAAAAAAAAAAAGGTGTACTTTTTGTTGCAAGCAGTTGTCTTCTACAAGACAGGGTATGTGGTGGTTTGGCCTTGACTAGAGGCCAGGCGCCCACCAAAGCCACTCCCCCTTCTTAGATGGACAGGAGAGAGAAAAAATATAACGAGAGGCTCATGGGCCAAGATAAGGGCAGTTAAGTTAAACAAAAGCAAAGGCCGTGCATGGAAGCAAAGGCAAACAAAAAGATCATTCTCTACTTCCCATCAACAGGTGATGTCTGGCCACTTCTCATGAAGCAGGGCTTCAAGAAGTGCAGTGACTGCTCAAGAAGAGAAACGCAAATAACGAATGCCCCTTCACACTGCCTTCCTTAGCTTTTATATCTGAGCTGGCACTACACAGCATGGAATACGCTTTCGGTCATTTTTGGTCAGCTGGCCCAGCTGCATCCCCTCCCAAGATCTTGCTCACCCCCAGCCTACTGTTGAGGGGAACGTTGGAAAGCCAGCTTTGCTGCTGTGCGAGCTACAAGGACAAGGTGCTGGAGCATGTTGAGAGAAGAGCAACGAAGCTGGTGAAGGTTTTAGAGCACAAGTCTTACGAGGAGTGGCTGAGGGAACTGGGGTTGTTTAGCCTGGAGAAAAGGAGACTGAGGGGAGACATTATCACCCTCTAAACTGCCTTAGAGGAGACCGCAGGGAGGCGAGGATTCGTCTGTTCAACCAAGTAACAAGTGATTGGACAAGAGGAAATTGTCTCAAGCTGCGCCAAGGGAGGTTTAGATTGAATATTAGGAAGAATTTCTTTACCAAAAGGGCTATCAGGCGTTGGAACAGGTTGCCCAAAGCAGTGGTGGAGTCCCTGTTCCTGGAGGTATTTAAGAGTTAGGAATACAGAGTGCTTAGGGACATGGTTTAATGAAAGACTTGGTGTGAGGTTAATGATTGGACTCAACGATCTTAAAGGTCTTTTCCAATCTGCGCAACTCTGCGATTCCAGGACAAAGCTTAACGCTGTTCATCTTACGCGATTTCATTGTATGGTGGTGCCTCTCGGGCATGAGCCATCTCCTCAGGAAATGCTCAAAAATCTCTGCCTTCTGGCCAGTCCATGACCTCTTCCAGGATTCCTGGGTGGTTGGATTTCCCCAGTCGAGCTTTGTGTAATCAAAACTACCCACTCACTCCATGTAGCACTGGCTGCATGACGTGTAGAGGGTATATTCACTTTGAACATCCAGTGTAGCACTGGCAATTCAGGTGTCAGGAGGAAAGGTGCTTCTGTACCAACCACTTCTGAAGCAGCTCTAAACTCCCTCATGTGCTGCTACTATCTCTTTTTCAGTTGGGGTGTAGTGAGCTTCTGATCCTCAATACCTGGCTCCAAAACCCTAATGGTCAACCTTAAGTTTTCTCCTGATGTTTCCTGCCAGAGGTGACACCATGTTCCTCAGCTGCAGTGTAGAGCGCATTTTGCACTGATGGTCCTGTCTGGACAGGCCCAAGTGCTAACTCACATGCTACTTCCTCTCTGATCTGCTCAAAACCTTGTCATTGCTCTATGCCCCACTTAAAGCAGTCCTTCTCTTGGGTTACTCTGGTAGAGAGGGCTCCCAAGCTGACTGTAACCTGGAATATGCATTCTCCTGAACCCCACGAGGCCTGGGAGAACTTGTGAGAGCTTGTGCCTCCTCCTTGTTAAGCTGGTGGACATGTAGTTGCTATCTCGTTGACTACATCCACAAGCAGATGACACCATATCCTGCTACTTTATTCCCAAGAATTGAATCTCTTGTGCAGGTCCCTTGATCTGGATTTGCTTTATCGCAAAACCATCCTTCAGAAGAATCTGAATTACTTTTTCCCTTCTCAAACGCTTCTGCCTTGTTGCCCCACACAATGATGTCAATCAATGTACTGTAAATGTTCAGATTATTCAACTATATCAATTATTCAACCATAAAGAGAGATGCCATCATGGATGCCATTCGTTCCATCTAGTATCTGCATTTAAAAAAAGTTTGCTTTTGCAAACTGTCCCTATTTAGGAATTGGGACAGTTAAAATTCCATTCCTCTACTGCATAGTGTGTAACAACTAACTACAGCTTACAAACAGTGACCAAATACCACTAGATTATATTACATTTATAACAATAACATTTATTTAAACTAAGACTGTGGTCAGGTGCTGCCAGGAGGTACAGTGTTCTGTTACTGAAGAGTCAGAGTGGTTCCAAAGAATGTTTATCAATACGGTGATAGGCAAGATATATATATAGATATATATATATATGGGGGGAGGAGGCACTATATGAAGAAAAGAAAAATGAATCCATACTGGCAACACCTGATACTAGATTAGAACAGAAAGCTGCAGTGTAAACCACTCTAAGATGGTCTTATAATTGGAATAAAGCTCTATACCACCACAAACCATTCTCTCCCAGTGTCCTAGTTTGAGCTAGATAGAACCAATTCCATTCAGTGATTTTTACTTTTCAGTTCAGTCCAAGAGGCTCCACTTCCAGAAGAGCATATTTTTGCAGACAGTCTCTGCTACTAGCAATTTAACACCTGATGTTTGCAGTTTCTGCCAGGAGTGCGTATGCAGAAAGGCTCTTGCTGATACTTGCTCCTAGAGTGACCAAGGTCACTGCTGGATCTTGTGTGTCATGCTTGGGGCACCCGGAAGTAAAAGGGGGCACAAGGAAGTGCAGGGTGGCACCCTCACTGAGTGACAGGACAGGTGACCAACAGGAGTATTCCATTCCATATACATCGCATTCAGTATAAAGCTGAAGATCACACAGGTGACGCTTTCTACAATGGCTGACATCTGAGGACTCCGTCAGTTCTTCTGCCTTTGAGCCCCATCCAGAGTTCCCACATCCAGCTCCTCTAGTTCTCCTGCTGCTGAGCCTGGGGCTCTTCTGGTGTCACCTGCCCTGCAGCACCACTGGTGACTGCTATGGGAGCAGGGATGGTTCAATACCAGTTTTGTATGTATTTCTTTATTTCCTTATTAGTAATATTATTGTTTATTAAAGCTGTTCTCGTTTTCGCTTCCAATCGGTAAGTCTTTCTGCCTCGTTCCCTTTCTCTCCCCCAATGCGCCATTTTGACACAGGCATATATTTTTGATGAACAGAGATAGAGCACGTACAAAGAGAAGGCTGAGAAATGTACATTTTTCTACTAGTCTGTAGTAATCTCTGAGTGAGTGTTTGCATTTGTCGTAATCTTCACACATACAGAATCCTACAGTATTTTTTTTACAGAGTACTGGACTGGTATTCTGTTGATGTCTGCTGTAGTAAATCACTTGAATCCACACATAGAAAAACTGTATTTAATGTTCATGTTTACATAAAGCACTTAACAAGAACAGACAAGGATAGAATGCTCAGAGACCATCTTTGAATGCTTTCAGTAGCAGGTCAGCTGCCAGCCCAGGAGACAAGACACCACTAAGAACTTTTTCTTCTAGAAGTGGAATCTTATCCTTGACAGCCAGGTGACTCCGGAAATGTTCCAACATATTTTCTTGAATGAGATTCCACATCCACACTTTCTGCTGTTTCCGTCGCCTGGCAATCAACTCACCACTTCCGAGCGTGACGTCACGAAATTCTGTCATTTTATCCCACATATCTGAGATACCTTCTCCCGTTTTGGCAGAGATGCGCATTACCTGTTGGATTCAGAAGAATTTTTAAAGCCAAGTAACCACCAGGCTTGAGGGTTCAATTTCTGCATCAGGGAGACAGCATGAAGATTAAAAAATGTGTAATGCAAGCTTACCTCAATATGCTCACTTAATGAAGCTCCAAGCAGTTTTCTGCTCCTTACTTGTTTCTTTTTGTTATAAAAAGACCTCAGAATTAGGACTCTAGCAACAATAAGTGGACCTCAAGATCCAGAGTATTTGGGAAAAACAGGCCTTGTCCAACTGCTTGCATCATGAGTGAGAATCATTTTAAATCAGTCCTTAGCTAAAAGATACAGTGTTGCTACTCTTTTGCATTTAAAATATTCCCAAAGGGTATTCCGACTACTTTTTACATTTGCTTTCCAGACTAGGATTTCATTTTGCCAAAAAAATATTTCAAATATCCAACATGATCTTTTAAACAGACAAAAAAGTCTCTCTCTTTTCACCAGTCTAATGCATAGGATACAGCCCCTACACATCAACATCTTCTTTCTTCCAGTTGTCACACTACCATTACTGAAAGAGACAGACTTCTGATAACCCGTTTCATTCACTGGTCTCAAATAGTTTTTTTGAGTCATGTTTATTAGATGTGACCTCTCATTAGATCTAGAAGCAGAAATCACAAAATGACGACTAAGCCTCAAGCACCCCAGCTGATTTAAGCTTAATTCATCAATTTTAATAGCATTGCAAACAAGTCTCCTTTATCTATACACACATACAAACAAAGGGAGTGAGAGCATGTATGTGCTTATGTTATATACAAATATTAAAAATCAGTATGGACCTTTTTCTTAATAATTTACCATAGTTGGAATAGTGCATTAAAACTAAAGGCCTACAGGATAACAACTGCAATAATCTAGACATTGCACACACAAGTAGATGAGGTTTTGCCCAAGAACTTTTATTATCTGAGAAACTAAAAAAAACCACATGAATGAGTGAAAGAACAAAGATAATCATAGCCTTCAGAGTTACAAAAGAGGGAGAAATAGCTTATGGGACATTTTAAGACATGCATAGCTTAGAAAAATCAAGACAAGTTTGGACTGCTACTGATGTTAGTAACAGGTTTGCAAGTGCTGAGAATGTAGCTCAGGATAGAAATCACAGGGAGCAGGACTGGCTTTGCGCAGTGTTTCATGTGACACACCTTGAGATCGGTGGTGAAACAGAAACAGCAGCAAGGCACTCTCTAGAGCAGTGTGAAACTAAACAACAGAACTGAAATTTTAATAGAACAGACCAGGAAGACTAGTATAGCTAGATGAAATGATAACAATCCCAACACACTCATCATTTTTTCTGGGGGAAAAAAGAAAAATTGGACGAAAAACCTGAATGCATGAACTAAAAACAAACAAAACCAAAAGACACCCAACTCCCCTCTCCCCTCAAATCATAGTGAAGTACACAAACCTTTGGTCTCCAAACCTTTGAACGTTTGCGGAGCAGCTTCATAGCACTAACGTATTCAGCTTGTATTCTCCGTGCAGGCACAACTAAATCACCATCAGCTTTATTGATAGCAACTAGATCGGCCATCTCAATGATACCCCGTTTGATACCCTAAACAGAACATGGAGAGAAATCATTAATACCCAGGAGGACTGTGATGTGCTGATTTATCACAAAAAGCAGGTCAAAAATGCTTTGTTAGTTTCTGATTGCTCTTATTGACTCTGTGTGTGCATATGTGTGTATGTGCTGGTCATGCAAGAGTAGAACCAACAGCCTCTCTAATTACTAGTTATTACTCTGACACAAGAACACTAAATATAGAGATCGAAGTTTACATGATAGCCTAGAGACTTAAATTTAACCAAAGCATCACCAAGTTTGCAAAATTAATTATATTCTGTTTTTCTATAAGGCAAAGTCACTGTCAAAAATCATATATAACTAGTAAATAGCTCAAAGTAAATCAGAGAGTATCAAAATATTATGTCTAATACTTCCAAAATTGGGGGCAGGAGGGGGAGAAGTGGGGGAATATCAGATCCTAACTGTGCAATAAATTAATAAGACCCTGAAAAGACTTTGACAGTAGTGGATTTAAGTTTTTCTTTCTAGTCCTAGGTAATACTTGATAAAAGAAACTGAAAAGTACCTGTAATTCATCTCCACCCGCAGGTGGTAGCAGTAATATAAACATATCAACCATATCGGCCACAGCAAATTCTGACTGTCCCACACCTAAAAAGTTAAATCCAGAGTTCACCATTCATTGCAAACTTTCCATCACAGTAATGACAGTTGTTATAACACATCCCAGTACTGCACCATGAGCAAATCCCACTAACAAAACAAAGACAACAGGAAACACAACAGTTTTTACGAAAGTGTTTTTACAAAATGTACAGGGCTAGAAAATTGACAGAATGGGCATTCATTCTGAAGCGGTGACCACATATGAAAGCATGAGCAAATTATTTAGGTATCACAAGATGATAATTAAAAGAAAACCCTAAGTGCATACCTACTGTTTCCACAAGAACAACATTGTAGCCTCCTCCTTCACACAGCAGAATGGCTTCATTTGTGGTCCTCGTTACACCTCCAAGTGTCCCTCTAGTTGGAGACGGTCTGATGTAGGCATTCATGTCTCTGGATAACTCAGTCATCCGTGTTTTATCACCCAGTAGGGAACCTTAAACATTTGATGTTAAATTATTTCCAAACCTTCCTCTCCTCCCTCTCCCAACAAATGAGTGGGAAAAGACTCTTTGTCTCTTGGACGAAGTCAGTCAAATAAGAACATCCCCATAAAAGTCGCTAAGGATGAGGATGCTACTGCCTGGTTCTTCTGCCTAGCAGAAGCTGCAAAGGCCTGATAAGCAGACCTTATTGCTACCAAACATGAAGAATTTGTTCAAGGTCAGAAGGAATTCTGCAATTCCTGAATAGCTTTTGATGCCCATACAGAGCAGGCCACACAACTAAATTTTTGCCATTTCAGTCCAAAGGGACAAATCTCCGCCTTATGAGTCTGATATGTCTTGACAGGGGATTTTTTGCGGTGTTTTTTAAGAAAGCCGACACATATCCCTGCCTTCCTACATATCCCTATGTACTCATACAAACTTTAAATTGGATTCAGTGAGCTCTACATGCATGATGCATATTCCCAAAGATGAGAGGTGCTCAACTCGTTTAATTGGTGCAGTCTTGCTATCCTATTTCCCTATTCTATTGATGTGTCTTGAATGTATGCACTCAAGAATATAGTCTATCTTAGCTCCAGGTCATTGCAATGCTGATTTTTTTTTTTAGTTTCTAAATAGTTACACATTGCAGTATCTTCTCTAATAACACAGAAGCTGGAAAAAGGAATAATGTTTCCTGGCAGCTGCCCATTAGAAAACGATCAAAATCAAGGTTCTATTACTTATGTCACAGATATTAGCAATCAAGCATGGACAGCCTATAATTTCCCTAAAATTTCTGATTTGAGAGTGACAGATTACAGCCACACACCTTTGAAGAACTTCAAATTTAGAAGAAAAAAATAATAATCACACTACAAGCCACATAAATGGTCAACGATACTGCATCAGGAGACCTTGAAGGCGGTCTAGTCAACAGAAATTCAAAAATTCCTACTGAGAACTAACGAATGTTCTAAAAATTCAACCAGATCTACACATTCAGACTGCAGCATCCTCTAAATAGTTTTAAATTCACATATGCTTCCTGCCCAGTGACCAGCACTACCACTGCCGAAATTTATGCCGAAATGAATGTCCTACTCCTTCATTTACAGGGAAATAAATAAATACAACTAGAGGTAAAAAAACATGGCTATCTAAAATTCCAGACAATAAAAAGTTGTAAGGCAACATTTAAACATTGGAAGCGAGGAAACTTGACAAAATAAGGACACTGATACGTATTTCTCAGTTTCATATCACATAGGAAAAAAATGAAAACTTGACACAAAATTTATTTCTAACGTTTGAGCTTTATAGGCCCCAAATTTTCAGTCCTATAGTTGACAAGGCGTTAGAAATCTGACTCAAACTTTAATTCATACTCACCGCCACTTGTACTAGAGGAAGGGTCTACAGCCAACACAGACACTTTGTATTTTCTTTCTGTAAGCATTTTCCCAAAGCATTCTATGAAAGTTGATTTCCCAGCACCAGGAGGACCAGACAACCCTAAATAATCATAATAGGAAGGAAAAACCATTTTGTTAATCAAGTAAATGATAGATCGCGTGAACACTGTCAACAACTGAGTTGATAACAATCCATACTTTTAACACAATATCACAACGAAGGCAGTTGTGGCAGAGCTTTCATTTGATACACCTGACTAAGTGGTTGTAATTGTCTGGAAGTACATTCCCTTGGTTCACCCAAAGCAGCAGCGCTCACTTCTTCACCCCTCATCCTACCCATACCAACAAGAGTTTGTCCAGCCCTATTTCCTCCCATGCAAATAAATTTATTGATATATTGACTTATCATTCAGAATTGTAAAAATGCCATATCCTTAATACAGATTTTTCCAGATTTACTATTTACAAAAGAAACACTCTAAAAGCCCTTACCTTGAAGAGCTGTTATTTCAAAAAACGAGGCAATTAACTTGCATGTCAAAGCATGCAAACTAAGGTTAGCATCAAACATTCCTCACTCCTGCACCCCAGTTCTTGTTCTTGCTACCTTTGTACACACACGAGAGATGACAGCTGAGCATGACATATTTTAGTAGTCCATCTCTTTGCAAGGGAAAAGTATTTTACAGTTTTGAAGAGAACCAGCTTCAAGTCTCTTCAGTGGAAGAGTAGACTGCTTTGATGTAAGGCCATAAAACAGGAAGACCAGGTCAGCTTGACCACCTCCTTCCCTATCTAAGCGTAGATAATACCTGTATCAATCTGCAAAGTAATTAACATTTTGGCTTATAATAGTTATAAAAAACGACGAATAATAACAAAATTTCTCGAGCTTTTTCAAAAGCATTTTCCAGCTCCAGCCATAATTCTACTGCACAACAGAAGTGACCCAGATTGGTTAGAAACTACAGAAACCAAGGCTACAGATCACGATGCTTGAAGAACAACAGTGATAATGAAAGGTGAGGGCTGTAATTCCATGAAAGCAACTACTGGACAGACATAAAAGGACTAACCCACTCTAAAGGCAAGTGGTTTTCCTTGATTTAACTTTTCTTGTTCCCTGTGGTAGGATAATACCTTCTGAAGGAGCACCTGGGCTACTTTCTTCTTCCTACTCTGAGTTGATTCTACAAGGGTAATGGCTTCTGCTAAACAGGCTCTATGACCCTCGATTAGTCCACTGTAAAGTCTGTCTACCAGTCTTTGCTCTCTGTCAGAAAGTCCCTCTATTTGCTCGTCAGGGGATGCTTGTTGACACAGGTTTCTCCTCAAACCGTTTGATGAGTGTATCCATTTTGTACGACCGGGGTGCACTGATGTAAGAGAGTCAATGCACATGAGAACTGCTCTGGAAGTGAAGTGAAAGTTCGTGAAGTAAGTTCTTCTAGGGAAATAACAATGAGGGAATCTCAGCAGCAAAGAAAGGATCTTCATCTTGTTTGGAATTAGAAGTACCAGAGGTATCAGTTCCCTTTAATTTGCAGACACCCTAAAGAGAAAGAAAAACAATATTACTTCCCTCAAAGCACTTGTAAATACTCCAATGAAATGTATGTATACACAGGCAATCATTAGCTTTTATTCTATCGATATTCACTATTTTAAACAAAAGTTTTTCTCTTCCCATTGAAAAAAAAACAGAACAAAAAGAAGCATGGAATCTTCAACAGCGTAGCATTTCTTTATTATCATGCTTAAGAAATGAAGACATTTTTATAAATAAGCATGTTAAAAAAAAGCATGTTTCAGTATGACAGCTTCTAAGAGCACACACAGTACCCTAAAAATCCAGGAACAAACCAATCCTCATGCTTACTGAAATTGCCATATGTTCTACTTTAATGGCTACATGGTTTCTTAAAAATATTATTACAGAATGACAGAATTGTTGAGGCTGGAAAAGACCTCTGAGATCATCAAGTCCAGCCTATGACCCAACACCATCACATCAGCTAGACCAGGGCACTAAGTGCCACATCCAGCCTTTCCTTAAAGGTTCCAATTCAGGTTTTACACCTTATTTCTATTACAAAAAAAAAAAAAAAAAAAAAAAAAAGAGAAAAAAAAAACAACAAAAAACCAAAACCCACCCAAAACAGTCAACACACACGAACATTTAGAAAGAAACTCAGGGAGTTGAAACCTCCCAGAGGGCGAACACCAAGCAGCAGTGCCAGGGGCAACCACCACCATGCTCTCTGACCCTGCTCTGAGCCACCCCTACACTGCTAAAAGCCTAGAACGACCTCCATTTGGGAATCACAGAATCATCAAAATTGGACAAGACCTTTAAGATCATCACGGCTGACCACTAACCTAATGCTGACAAGTCCTCGACTAAACCATATCCCTAAGCACTGTGTCTACCCGACTCTCAGTGACCAGGACTCCACCACTGCCCTGGGCAACCCATTCCAACGCCAGACAACCCTTCCAGTAAAGAAATTCTTCCCAGTATCCAACCGACACCTCCCTTGGCACAGCTCGGGGCCATTTCCCCAGGACCTGCGCTGAGGCCCTCCAGCGGTCCCTGCGGCCGCTCCTTCACCAAGGCCGGCTGCTGAAGGAGCTTCTCTCGGCAGCCTCCGCGGGGAGAGGTTCGGCCCCGGCTCGCCGAGCGCTGCGGGTCCGGGAGGCCCCACACCGATCCCCGCGACCGAGACCCGCACCCGAACTCCTGCGCCCCGGGGCGGCCGCTGCAGGGCGGAAGGGAAACCACCGCCCCGCGACACGACCGCGCCTCTCCCCCGCCGGCCCCAGCACCCACCGGCCGCCGCCGCCGAGGGGAAGTGACGTCCTCCCGCTGAGCCGGAACCCGCCCCGTGACGGGGCTCGGGGCCCGCTGCCAAGCGCCAGGGGTGCGTCGGGCCCGGCCCGGGCCTTGTAGGAAAGGGAGTTGCAGACCCTGGCTGAGAGGCGTCCCTGCCCGTGACAGGGAGGTTGGATTGAATGATCTCTAAGGTCCCTTCCAGCCCAGGCCAGTCTGTGATTGTATGATTTCTCTTCAGGCCCGAAATCTTTAAAAAACGTCCACTGTGAAACTGGGCGCAACAGTTCACTACTCCCGGATCTATTTCCAAGCACCGGGAAGGGAGAGGGCATGTTTAAACCCGCAAACACATCTATTAAATCATATTTCTTTTCAGCCTTCACTTTGCCACGTTAAGCAAACACCGTTTTTAAAATTTTCTCTCATGGAATGCTGATGTGGTGGGGTTGGTTTTTTTCATTTCTTATTTTTCATTGTTCCTTTAGTACCGTCCCTTTCCCCCACCTCCTCATGTTCCAGTACATGCATTGATTTCCAATATCCAATAAATTTCCAATAAACAGAAACACACACAAAGTGTCACTCGTGCCTCAGGCTGATGTTAGCACGTTCCTAAAGTGCACGAGAGTTGTTCACAGTCCTATCAGATGGGCAGTGCAGCTGCTGGACTCTATAACAAAAGTTTTGTTCTTGACTGCTGAATGCTCAATTTAATCTCATTTCTATTAGTCTCATCCACAAGATTATCACAGACAACTGAACTGGTCAGAGTTGAGGAAGCATGTGATGAAACCACAGCAGAAGCAGACAGGAATTCCCATTTCAAACCAGCCCTGTGTTGTCTTGCTGTTCAACCAGATGCCTGTTCATCAGAGTTAGCACGTATCACGATCTTCTCTTCCTTAAACAAGGTTTCTAAGGCTTTCCGTGCTTTGCTTAAACCCAGGCAGCACATCCCCGCTACTATTTTAATAACGGCAGCATCAATTAAAAAAAGCCATTCTCCTCTGGTTTCATCACAGATCGTAGATCCCACCTTTTATTCCACTTCGTGCGCTTTCATCTTGAACACTTTTGTTATTGACCTTGTTGCAAGAGCGAGATGAATGGGTACACAAAACTGCACGTTTTGTCAAAGCTGGAGAGTGGATTGTTCATGTCTCTGTCTATGATAATCTTGTGGACTGGAATAATTCGAATGAGATTAAATTGTTCACTCAACAGTTAAAAACAAACTTCTGCTGTTTTATACAGTTCATCAGTTGCACTGGCAATCCAGTAGAACCATGAACAAGCACGTGTGTGTTTTAGAGTAGTCTTCCTACAAGATCGCTTTCAAGATCTGGCACATTGGTGAGGTGTAGAAATCCAAATTGTTCAAGTGACCTCATTTTTTCGACCCTTTTCCTTCAACTCTGTTATTCAATAAGTTTGCTTTTCTCTAGTCAGAGACTACAGTCCCCAGATGTCAGATACAATGGGAAGATTTCCTATTGCAATATCAATTATATACACCCATTTTTTTAGTAGTCTGGAATAGAGATTACACAGGTCTCCTACACCTGTGTCCTCTTCTACCACCTCTGATTTTATGTTACTCTAATTTCATCCAAAATAGGCAAAATAGTTCCTTAGAAGCTGGACCATATCTAGAGTTGCCATAATCTACATTCTGTCATGTTATGCAGTGCTCTTATGTTTTCCCTATGTTTTTTTTTAACTTATGTGACCACATGTATTTTTTTTTTCTTTATTACACAGAGCCAAATGAATTTTGGTCAGGCTCATTGCACTGTCTTTGTGCTTTCTGATCTCCAACATATGGAGTTGTCTTGGCTCATGTTCCTTTACCTGGTCATTATTAATTCATTTAACATCCTAACTGACATATTCAGGAGGGTACTTCATCAGATTTGTTTATATTTTTTCAAATTTTTTTTTTTGGGGGGGGGAAGGGGCAGGGTCATGTTTTTGGGGGGTTTTAAAAAAAATTTCAAATTTAAGTAATCTTCCTTTTTGTGTTCTCTCTTTTCTGCCTTTTTTTTTTTTTGTATTCTCTTTTCTGCTTCTTTTCCCCAGGGGTGTCAGCAGAATAAAAATGTGCATCTCATAGTTATTCCATCACAGTCTGTGACCTTGTCCAAGGTTTAAGGAAAATGATCTGTTTTAAACTCTGCTGCAAATCTACCCCAGATGTTAAAGGAAGTAGTACCGCTGGTTACTCATGAAGCAGCAGTCTTCCCTCTGAGCCAATATTAAATCAAACACCCTGTGAAGCATTACGAAGTTTTGTGCCACAAAGTAAGGGTGTGGGGAAGCACAAGTCTTCAGACAAAATGTGCAACTGAGTCCCAGTCACTATAAAATAAGGGAAAAAAGAGCGGTCTGTAACTTCTCACAGCAGAAGCGGTATTACCGTTAGCATCGTCGCCAAATTCCACCACGCAAATTTACATTCCGTCTAACTGGCTTCCCCTTGCAGTTTTAGTTGGATTCGTTCGTTCTTCCTTTCTCTGGCAGCACTCTGACTTCACTGCTCTGTTCACCTACTCTTTAACAAGCCCTGAAGTAATCTTTGTGCTCATTATTATCACAACGACATTTAACACGTTCATAGACATATAGCTATAAAGCAACGTGCTGCCAAGGCTAATACAAAACTAGCGAACTCTATGATCTAAATGAAGTTACAACAGGACAAATAATGGATGAAATTAAATAAAAAGCATCAGCTTGGAACTCCTTAGCTGTTCCCTGAACATATAAGGATGTACTTCTGTTAGGAACTCTCTATTGGTCCCACCCTCTACAGTCACTGCTGGTTACGGTTAGAGAATTATGAAATTCACATCAATTAGAAGAAGAAATATTTATTTCTTAGAGATGAGATTTTATTTCATCAGCTCTTTCTCCCCCTGTGAGGATGGAAAGGGTGTTAAGAAAGCTCTACCTTACTATTATTGTTAATTGCATTTATTTTAGTTATTAAACTGTTCTTATCTCAACCCACAAGTTTACTTTTTATCCCCAATTTTCCTCCCCATCCCACTGGGAGATGGGAGGAGTGAGTGAGTGAGCGGTTGTGTGGTGCTTACTTGCTGGTGGGGTTAAACCACGACAACAAGGAAGGTGAACTTTCTTCACAAAACCTTAAAGAAATGACCTCAACATTTTCTTGTTGGTATGAACTGAGCTATGATTGCACATTAGTGAGAAATTACATCAACCATTACAGGAAATATTTCTACTATTTATGCACAAGATTTTATATCAGGCAGTTCATCATGAACAATTAATGACATAAGGGGGACAGAAAAAACATATTTTCTTATAAAGGCAATTATCTTTTCTGTAAATGTTCACATTTCATAGAAAATAAAAATTAAATTATTATATGGGCAAAAATCCCCAAACATTATTTATACAGATTACTCATCGTAAAAGCAAGTCACTTGCCAGTAAAATACTTTCTTAACTGAAAGAAAAAAGATTTGTATTTAAAACCTTGGCTTAAAAAGCATGTTTTTCTCCATGGTCACCAATGACTCATGATATCAAAGCATTTCTTGTGTAGCTGATAATTGCACAGCTGAAAAGGAAATCATTAATTGCCCCCTCCTGGTTATTTTAAATGCAGCACTGAAACCACAGCAAGTATACTAGTAAACATAAGAAGTATAATACAACCTCACACTTGACCTTGACAAGGCAGCCTCATTCCCAGCTACTTCTCGCTCCAAGAAAGGCTTGATTGGCTGCAAGTTCTAAGTTCTGTAGGAGCTGACAAAGACAGGAGCAGGGGACTGGCACTTTCAAGGGACTAAATACAATCCTCCTTCCCCCTTGGCATGAAATCAGCACCCCAGGTTGGTATGTAACTAACACAATCTTATACACCAGAAAGTGAATACCTTAGTTCACAAGGTGAGGGATACATCCATCGGGGCAAGGAACGAATGATGAATGCCAAACTCGGTTTACCATTGTAGACAGTCTGAAGATTGAGGGTAAAGACATAATCTTTCATGCATTCAAGTGTTTTTCCCTGCATCTCCAACAGCATCAGTGCTCAGAGGTCTTTGTCTCAACATCCCTACACTGAGTACTTCACAAGCAGGTGAAAACCACAATTGCTGGAAGTGCGAAAGCGGGTAAAGTCGTCCATAGGAACATAACATTGCAGCAAAACATATCAAGACACACTTTCAGTTCCAGGATGACACTTATGGCCAGGAGGAAGAGGAAGACCAAGCCCATGATAAATCTGATAATCAGCGTTAGAGACTGAGATATAGGAAAATTTCAGTGTTTCCAATTCCGACCAAACCCATGGTACAAACGGGGAAGCCTGTTTCCTGCAGCCCACCTCAGTGTCTTAAACACGAGGCTACCGTTTATCACACAGGAAGCCTCTGTTTCTCTGGTGTGTATGTTTGTGTGCACGTGTGTCGTGTTTGCATGCTTACTCTCCAACATGCCCCCAAAAGCAAGACTTTGGTCACCTCCTAATACAAAATTGTTTAGTGATTTCAACGTCCCACTTTTACAGACAGCTGTAGCAGGTGGGAGTGAAAATGACTAAGAGGAAAGATGCTGCTAAGATTCAATATTATAGGATCGACCCATCCAGAAACGTATTAATAAAACATAAAAGGCTGGCAAACTAACTTAGAAAGGGCTTGTTGAAAAATGTTAGATCATGTGTATTTTTGCTTTATACCACAAAATAAACACCTTTATGCTAGTGTACCTTACATTTACAAAACTCACACTAATGCTGCAAAAGAAGAATCCTGAAATAAGACAAAAAGGCAAGCAAAAAACCCCCAAAGTCCAGGAAAAAAAAAAGTTACAACTGTAATTGATGCAGCTGCATGGAGAAAATTTGCATATGGAATATGAAAGCAGTAAAATATTTGTTTCTAGCACCAGCAGAAAGAGGTCTAGAAGACATTGGGAATCTTTCTGTCCAGATGTTTGTATTTTTATCTGATTGCTTTCCAAATTAAGCCCGTGTTTAGAAAAGAATTCTATGTTCCAACAGCAGCCTCCTCTTGATACATCATTATATTACATTGCAAGAAGCAAAGATGTTCCAGCAGCAGTTCCTGCGCCACTGCCAGGGGCAGTTAAGCATTAATTTGTTCTCTGAGAACTAGCGTTTATCTTTAGCACATAGAAATAAAACAGAAATGATTCCCGTGACTCCCACCTTCAGGGTCACTTACTCCTTTTGGCCAGAAGGGGAAGCTAGCGCCATGTATTTTTGTCACGTAGCTTGGATGTATCCCGATCGCACAGGAATACTTCATCATCACAATCGTAAATTTCCCCTGTTGGGCCACGGCAGACTTTTAACAACCCGAGGAACCTAAACACATTGAACATTTATTCTGAGTGCATTCGGTAGGCTTCAAAACATAAAATATATGTCACACCTCTGCCAGCATGAATTCCGTCTCAGTTTTGTTTCGGAGAGTTATTCACAGAAGGCTAGCAGCTAGTGTTTGTAACCCTATTTAGGAGTCATTTACAGGGAGTTTCTCACTTTTCAGCAGGATTTTGCTGTTGCATAGGAATGCCATCTTATTTCTCACATAAACCAGGAACAAAATACAAATCATAAATTTACTACTGGTTAAAGACACCTATTCAGAGTATTAGAGTGAGGAACAAAGTAAAAACTTGTTATGAGAAGTACAAAGAGTTGCCTTGTTGCATAAGTCAATGTTAAAGGACTTTATCTTTTTTTGCTCAAAATGAAGTAGAGATGTATGCAGTATTCATCTCAGATAACTCATCAATATTGTCCATCCTTTTCAGACCAGATTCAACTGAATTCATCTGATGTTTTGCAATTTTAGTAGAGGAGACAGATCAAACAACTGAGTTTTTTGTTTCCGATCAACTATTCTATTTCAGCTCCTCAGCATTAAGCAAACAGCTGTTTATTTGATTAAAATTAATCTATCAGCCATGTCTTTCTCACAGTGCTGTTGAAAGAAACACCCGCAGATAGGTGTCAAAAGCTGCATCTAGTTCTTTCCAAATTTCCTAGCTTTGTATCCATCTATGTATCCCTAAATTGGCGTAGACTCAGATTTTCAGCCCATTTCTGCTAGCAGCTCTGCCAACTTCGAGGAGCGCTCCAACTCTGAACTCTCTGCTTAGCTGGAGGCAGACTACTCAAATGATCAATAGATGAAACATTAAAAAAAGGAACAGAGGAACACCTAAATACAAGGTTATGTATACATATATACACACACTATCCCTTGTCTTTGCGTACCGCTTGTTCCACAATATATTCCCAGTGCTATTTCCTTCTTGTGTAACAAGACTGATAAAAGATGCCGAGTACTTCGAGGAACATGTCAGCCACCAATAGTGGAGATCTGACAGAAGGCTTTACATAGGCATTAGATCTTAAAAATCCTTGGTTGAAATTTCTCCTCCCCACCACCATACCTTTCTGCTGCTGACTTTGTGTACCCACTTATTGTAAAACAGGCAGAGTAAGTGGAGACTTCAAGGATTAGAACAGCAGAGTTACTCGGGAAATGAGAAGTTTCTTGAAGGAAAGGAATCTTGATTTTGTCCTTAAAACAATTTCTCATATTTTCTACCAAACACTGGACAAAAAGAAACCACCCAGACCAACCAAACAAGAAAATCAGATCTCAAGTCAGAGCTCTCAGCTCTTAAGCTAGATTTCAGAATCGCATGTCAATGACATTTTGCCTCTTCTGTGTCACTGTAGGAAAAGTAAGCAGTCATTCAAATCCTTGCTTACTTCAGCTGGTGTTCTGGAAAAAAACAGCATTTCATGAGTTAAATCCTCATGATCTGTCCTTTTAATTGCGCATAAAAATTCTGATGTCATCTCCTTAGAGTGAATTCACTCTTATAACTACATCTATGACAAGAATAAAAATGGCATCAACAATCAGTTCTAGTGACACTGTTTGTAATATTTCTCCAAAGTCATTAATGCCCTGCCATTATAGCTGTCACCACTTCTCCAGTCTTGTGGTCCTGAGAGCAAAGACTCCAGGCAGGTTCCTGTTCGGAATATTGATAAGCTTTGGGAAAAGTTTTCTTCTAGATGGTCTGGTATGAGGCATCCGTACTCCAACTTTTCCCAATAAAGATGAAATACTATTAGCAGAACAGCTCTCCAGCAGAAAGTGAGATTTGTCACCAGGATAGCTGTGCAAATTGCTAATATTTTTAGCTGTTAAACTCATCTTCATTTTAACTACACAGGTGTATGGAAGAAGGAGAAGAGGGAAAAAATACTCCTGCCTGTTTTGTATTAAATCAGTATGTCTCCATGGGAATGAAATATGCTCGACGCACAACGGGATCCTCAACATCAGCATGTCTGACAGAATTCAGCTCCTAAACGTTCAGACTGAGCCCTAAACACTGATCAGTCACAGCACAGAGCAGGAAAGCATCCAAGAAAGCATCAAAAACACCTGTGCTATTCCCAATATGCATTTTTCTAACCTGTCATTGACAATCTCCAGTGACCAATTCTCCAAAACCTATCCAGATAACTTGTTACAGTGTTTTACTATCTTGACTAAAGGGAATTTCTCTCTTCTGCAATTTACACCTATTGCTTGTCCTATTCTCCATCAAGCAGAGAAGAGAGCTTGAGCTCTTCCTCCTCAAAGTAGCTTTCAATGCATGTTTTAAGACCTCCAGGTTTGTTGCAAAGATGTGAGTACAAGCCAAACAGGTCAACTAGAACTACTAAAGATGCTCTTGCCTATCTAGTCCTTACATGCACACCGTTGTTTATTCATGGTGCAGTGGAGGCATCACATTTGTCCCTATTAAGTAGCAAGCTATTTTTGCAGCTACAAAGTTACCCATCTCAGTGCCTCAAGGACTTCAAGAGTCAATGAAGTAGAAGGAAAACCCTTCTTGCATTTCTGGTCTTTGCTACAATTCATTATAAAACAAAAGCAAAAAAACAACCAACCAAACAAAACCAACAACCTTTCCCTCAGAAAAACGCAAACGCAACCCAAAAAAACCCACCTCCCAAAATCAACCGCAAAGCTTTTCTCCCTTCTCCCCCTCCCCAAATTTCTATGCGCTTTTAACATGATAATTTGTCCTTTTTTTTTTTTTTTTTTGCTAAAAATCTCTGCAGCATGTTTTTATCCTTTTCGGGTTGGAGAATCTAAAGAAACCTGTAGGGCATGGACATTTCAGTAGTCTACGTAAAATTAACAGAGCAGACCACAAAGATAACTGCACCTTTAATCAACTGAATCTGGTTTGGTTTTGTTAACATAGTATTAAATGCCAAGACAGGGGGCAGAAAAATCTCCTTAACTATAAAATACAAAATCCCCCATCTCTTCAGATAAGAGCAGCGACAGAGGTTATTGACCAGAGTCTTCAAAGACATGCAACTAAACAAGTACAACCAGGATCTGTTATTCTTTAGCAAGCAGAGAAGAACCATATCTAGAGGGGGCAAAAAAAAATAAAATCAAACCTTATTTATATGTCACAAGTCCATTCTTCTGACCTTTCATTTAATTTTAAACCACATTTATTTACCATTGTATTTTAGAACAGAACTTTTCATAAACGACAATAGTAATACAGTGAGTATAGTGAGCTCTAATGGGCAGTTTTCTCACTTGTTTCTCCCACTATGCATGCAAACAGTCCAGGATTACTTACTGATGACTGCAGTGTCTCAGAAGCTCAGACAACAGGGCAGCATGTATTTTAGTGAAGGTCATTTCTGAAAAGTTTATGGTTGGTCTTTCTGGAAGAAGACTGTAAGTAGCCAACTGTTATCTAACCACATACTTTCTTAATTCATACATTCTAAATAGCAAAGGCAACATTTTGAAGTCTGGCCTGTAAAAGAAAACTTTTTTCCCTTGTGATCTGTGAAAAAGGTGATGGCACATACATTTTTTTTCCATTGAAATAAAATGAAAAAAAAACAAACAACAAACCAAAACATCTTTTTGCCTCCCTTTTTCACTTTTATGCAACCATTGCAGGTTCTCCCTTAGTTTTAAAGAAAAAAAAACCCCACAGTAATTCTTAAATGCTTGTTGGATAAATATTTCAACCCTTCTTTAAGAAAGAACAGTAAACACTTAAAAAAAAACCCCAACTTTTTCTTTTAAGAGTTTAGTTTTAAAAAGGTATCAGAGAAACAGAGTCAAAAAAAGAAAGGGCAAGAACAAAAAGAAGTTTCATGCAAGGGAACTATCTTTGCCAATTAGCTTAATCTTTTCTGAAGATTTCTAAACTGTAATTCCCCATGATCGATTTCCAGTGAATAAGAATTAAGATTTTGGCTCAATTATGCATGTAAGAATCCTGGAATTGGGTGAACTTTTTTTCCTCCTCTCATTGCTCATTCTCGCAAGAGCCTTATGAAAGCATCACAAGATGATGAATTCATCAGGATTCCCAGGAAAATATGATGGAACTTCGTTGTATTTCTCGTGGGGTGACAATCGCTAGAAGCGAATGCAAGAGACAATATGTTGTATAAAATATATACATTAGTAACTATAAAACAAAAACCATTTGGCCAGGCGCTCATCCTACTAAAAAGGCTTGGAAACCACAAACTGGAAATGCTGTTGCAAAAAGCAATTCTGAGATGTATTAAGAGAAGTGTTACAGGAAAGAAATGAAATCGTTGTTTCAGTTTACTCTGCTCTCCGCTCAATAGCTTTGATGTATGGGAAAGGCCTCAGGTAGGCTCCAGTGCTCAGTTTCAGGCACCTTACCAGAAAAGGTGTAAGCAAATGGGAACACAAAGGAAAACTTCACTAAGCACTGGAGAAGTACAGTAAGGAGTGGGCATTCTAACACCTTCATAACACTTTTATATTCTGAAGAAAGGTAAGTTCTACATATAGTTTCAGTATGATTTGCTGCATCACCATCAAAAGCAGACTAAGAAGTAATCAGTTCCAATTGAAGAAAGGCAAATTTAAACCAAATAGTAGAAGAAACCTTCTAGCTACGAAGGTGATTAAGAACTGAAACAAGGTACATAAGGAGACTGCAAAACACCTTCCATTTCAATTTTACCTAACCCCTATCACAAACTCCTTCTGTCCATACCATACACCACCTGAAAGCATGCACGATACAGCCAGCCCATCACCCAACTGGGATTTACTGCGCTTCTGCAGATACATAACAGGTATGAGGCTCAAATATGCTTCAGATAGAGCACTCCTGAAAGAATTTCTCTCAAATCTTCATGCATCCGAAGTGTACTTCTGTTTTTCTCACAGTATTTTCCCCTCTCCTCATGGCCCTCGGGCTTTTAGACTGATGTTTTTAGAGGCCAAAATTCATACTTCCCCTGAAGAGCATAGCATCCCTTCCACTGCGAGATCTCTCCCCGTGTTGCTGGGTCAGTTTTAGCCAGAAGGAAACCACATGGAGCAAGTCCCTCCAGATTTTTCCATTTCCTCCCATAAGACCTACGCTTAGGGGAGGTGGCAAGGAAGGAAGAGAAGCACATCCCTGTATGGCCCCTCCCCAGGACTACAATTTCTCACCTCTTTTCATTCAGCTTTCTAGGAAAAAAGAGAACATAAAACCTAAACAAACAAAACAAAACACAAAAATCCCTCAAACCCACAAGAGACCATCCCTTAAGCACTTTTGATTAGTCAAAATAAAGTGATGCATCCCAGACTTGGTCCTGTCATTAACACTGTATTCCCAAAATCATTGTACCACATCAACACCACCATCCATCAGGCCATTCCAGCCTTGGCCTGATCCTACACACGATGCATGTGTCATTTTGTCAGATACCACAGTCTCTCAACTAGTTTCTTAACACTTAGTCCAGTACCATTTCTAGAGGTGCTGCAGTGTATATGAAGAGTATAAGCACCTACAGAGCAAAAGAACTCCAGGATCACATGAAGATGTGGGCTCTGTAGCACTGCTGTGCCAGCTGCTAGCTACTCTGCACTATAAAAATGGGACTAAGCTCCATTTTCATGTAATTTCAGGTACTCTACTATTTTGACAGAGAAAACATATACACAGCTCACAACAGATACTGCTAGAAAGCAGCAACAAGCAGTCACCTCCTACTCACACCACAGACCTATTTGCTTGGCTGGTACCCTCAGACCTGTGCTCCTCTGAGAAGTGATTAAAGGGTGCAGCTGCCATGTATAACACACCCCTGCTGAGGGGAGTAAATCACCATTTTCTATGCCTACCTGTGCTTTAAAAATAAGGTCTTCTAGAATTTGCCTTCTCTAAAGAAAAGGAATTTAAGATTCAATTCCAATCACGGAATTTGTACCTTAGTAGTGAACCAGCAACGTCAGGTTAACAATGTCAGACTTGCAGTCTGGAAGCTGAACTCCATACAGTCCACAAACAATACACAGGATATTTAAAAAAAAAACCCAAACAACGAAAACCAAACAAAACAACACAAAATCAAACACAACTGTTTGTTTCTCTAGGTATATACTAAATACTTTCTCATGGTACCACATTAACTTAGACTCTACTTCATTAACCAGCACTTTTACTGCACTCTGCAAGAGATCAGAGGAAGAAAGGTTCTGGAAAAAGGGAGCAGGCTACAAGGAATAAGAGGCAGGAACTTCACAAAGAATGTTCTGGTTCTGCATTTGAAAAACCAAAAACCAGACATAGAATACAATCTGCAGATTACACATGTGAAAATACAGAAAGTGAGAGTGCCTGGATATTATATATGTCTGAAGAGGATATCATCAGTCTATTTTCACATTACCTGGTATTCTTTTTGAGGAAATGAAGCCAGCTTCTATTGACATAATAGCCAGCACTTAGAAGTACATTGTATTCCATCTCTGACAAGATCTTTAATAATGTATGCTTTATTCTCTGGATTTTACTACTTATTGTCATCAGAAATTTCAGATGACCAGAGAACCCCCAATATTGTTTCTTGTGCTGCAGGTCCAGCCCAGTTCCTGTGTAAATAACAATCTTGACACACGCAGGCTTTCACCTGCAACTGCTCTCCATACACTAGTTGTGCCTCAGATCGATTTCAGGAAAACATTTAAATGTGTAAGCAACATCTGGTATCTACATATCTACATATTTATCCAGCATGTGGAAGCCAGTTACAACCACATCTTCCAAACTGAAAGGTTACCATATGGAGATGACTAACAAGGTTATTTGGATTAGGGAACAGACCATAGCCGAAAGCCTACGATGCCCGTTTCCTGTTTATGTGACAGGCATGTCACATGTTTCAGGCATGCCATGTACAGTTGTAGAAATAACGAATTCTGACTGGGCTTCTCGTATACATACCACCTGTGTGAGGCCACATTGATTTCCAATGCAAGGAGGGTGACTGGGGCAAAGGAGGGAGAGAAATAAAACCAAAAACCAGCTCTCAGTTCTCTTCATCTTCCTAACCAGTTCTGCTTACCATAAAAGCAACACCTTACCCATGTCCAGTTGAAGGGGAGGAAATACCAGAAACTACTACATTAAACCTACCTCTGAAGGAAGGTCAGGAAATCATTTGCTGTAGCCCTAACCCTAACAGTCCAGCCCATAAAAAAAATAAAAATTAAAACCTCACCAACTTCAATGGTGATGAATTTCCACTGTATGCACATATCTTTTTGCTTGGCTTCTGTTATTTACTCACAATATGAATTAATCTGGGGCTTGAATGGCACTAATAGATCCCATGAACCAGAATGGGTGACCTTTTACTGAAAGTATGTTCTGCTGAATCAAGGTCCCCGAACTTGAGGTTCCTACCTCAAGGTAGCTGCTTAAATTACCACATATGCCCATGGCAACATTAAGAGATCCCAGTGCTTTTCTAGGAACCATTTTGAAGATTATCAATTTCTAGAAAGTGGAAGGTTTTAATAGTTTCATTATAAGAATGCAAATAGCTTCCTTCTATCAAATTCAAACTGGGCCCTATTGCTGTATCTGTTTAAACTTGCTCCTGTTACTTGGGGAAATCACAGGAACACTTAGGGCAATGACACGATTCCTGTGAGACAAAAAACAACACGATGGGTCAGAAAACAGGCTGGCCAAAACCCTCAGAATGTATTCTGAATTAGTGCCAAATCAATCGTTACCGGTAGGGGTACAAAGAAACCCCACACCCAAATTAAAAGCTACCCCATGAAAGAATATTTACAAAGCTACTCTCCTGGCACAAGATGAAAATCCAACTCCTGGAGCCGTAAGTTTTCAGAGCATGCAGATCAAGGCAATTTCTTTCTGTACTGCTTTGCAAAACAGCATGGACCAAATCCAACAGACACAGGATCGAGCCATGTTTGAGGGGTTTGTAAAGTTTGTTTGTAGTCAAACCATAGCCCGAGTCCTGTTCAAAAACAAAGCTGTACTTGGACCCAGTTTTTAAACAGTGCTGTTGCCAGCACTACGACCTATGGTGATTTTGACTTGAGGAGACTGGCCCACAAGCCTGAAGAAATATCTGATGGGAGAGCAGCCATCTTCCAGTCTCCACATACATACATCTGTATCTCTATCTGAAAATGCTCAGGATTACCAATCCCAAACATATCAACAGAAGGCAGAAGTGAAGGGCTCAGTGATGAGACAGACCCCGCTCTCCTGCCAAGAACCAAGTACTCTGGGAAAACACGAAGTCTTACTCTGCCACTACACACACTGAGTCTCGTTCTCCTGCTTGTACTAAGTTCAACTCAGTGATCTAAAGAAACAGAAAACCACAGAAGTTCAGTCATCACACAAGGAAGAGTAAGGGAAGAGGATGTTAAGCACACCTTTTTTCTTCATATAAAAATGTCTTCAAGTGTTACAGGGATACTGGAGAAAGAAATAAGTTGCAATACGAAAATGAGAACATTCCTTACAAAGGCAAAGTGTGCTGTTTCTGCCACATCTAACCAAGAGACCCATATACTTAAACCAAAGTCTGAGCAAGGAAAGACTGCCTGGCATGTGCAGAGTCCCATCTGCAATACAATTACAGCTCATTTTACATTTACTACAATACATCGTTGTTAAGTGGCAGGTTTTTATCACTGCTATGAGAGATCTTAAGTTGTTTACAATCTTAAGCACATGATGGTGCTTACTTCTTCAAAATTTACCTACTGCAGACTCCTCTGAGCTTTAGGGATTTAAAGTCTTAGATGAGCTGGCAGGATCATGAAGAGTTGACACAGATTTTTCAACTCAGCAGGATGAGAAGGGGAAATCATAAACCAATTCCCAAGAGAAAGCTGGGAATCTGCACACATCAGAGTAAAAATTCTTACATTCCTGAAAGATGACTGAATCCAACTCCAGACTTGCGGACCATTTGTAAAATCTGGGGCTTTGATTCACATTACTTTTGATGACTTTGGCTGCACATGACAAATTAACATGCACTGAGGATCTACATGCCATTTTTAACTGTAAAATATTTATCAGACCCAAGTAAAAACCATACCCATCCCGTCCACTCACTGCTCATCCATGTCAAGCCCAGGGAATGCTGACATTATAAATCTTCTTGGAGTTACTTTTGTGTTTGCAACAGGCTTGATCAGGAGGCTGTCTCTCCATCATAACTGCTTCATGCAAACCAGTTCACCACACACCCTGCCAGGTGTAGCAGCTGAAGAGACCATCACCTCCCACAGACAGGATGAACGAAACAGGAGCCACTTTGACAGCCTTATCAACTAAGCTGAACACAATTGGGAAATCGGAGCCCCCGCTTCTGCAATTCACAGCACGTGAACATAAATGGCCAAACCGATGGCAACTTGCTGCATCACACAGATGTGTGACAAAATATCTGTCGTTTCAGTCAGATGCAAACCAAGTGACATGTTACCATACGAGAGGAGGGAAGGGAATCTTAGTAACTGTAAAAACCTTTAAAAATACTCCCAAGCAAAAGTGAAATCCAAAATCATGAACCTGTACGCTTTACCTTCCTCTGCCAAAAAGCATCTGAGATACGAAGGTTGAAGAAGCGGAGCCTGTGAAGCACGCGTATCTTTAAAGATGGGTCCCAGTGCCTACAGCAACCCTTAATTCTTCACCTGCCTTTGGCAAGCATACTTTTCTTTTTTTTGTCTGACTGAAACTGTGTCCAGCAGGTATTAGACGAGAACCAGACAAAAAGCTATTTGCAACAAGTTCAAAAAAATAAGGAAAGTCATTGCGAATGCAGGAGTTGGGGAAGGGTTCTTAGGGAACAGAGAATCATAGACTGTTAGGGGTTGGAAGGAACCTCGAAAGATCATCTAGTCCAACTCCCCATAAAATGTCCCCTAAAAGAATAACATGACTGGGCATCTCTCTTCACTGAGCTGTTTAAGTCAAGGACAGAGTAAAATAAGAGCTATTTTCACTTCTCTCCTGCACAGAATTACAAATGTATTTGAAGAAAATGAACTGTGATATGATGTGTGTAAAAAATATACTGCTTTGCCATGACTGGTGATGTTAGAGTTATGTTGTATATTTAGGCACGCATCCAGAAAAAGGTGACTGCCAGTTCATGGTTATAAATCATGAATCTCAAGAGCAGAATAATAGGCTACAGTGTGCTGAACAGAATGAACCAGCAGCAATTAATAAAGAGACCATCAAAACACAGCTAACTTCCAAGATGTCGATCAAAAGTATGGCAAGGCAAAAGAAAAAAAAACAAGCAGAGAGGCAAACCAAGAAAAGGTCACATAAATTTCAGACATCTCTGCACTGATTTTGTCTTCAAATGACAATAGTCACGGAACTGTCTTCTTTGAGGCTAGAAAAGTGCAGTTGTGAAAAAGATAGCTACATAGCAAAAGAAGTGATTTAGTAAGGGAATGGCTTTATCAAACTAGATAGCAACACTAGGTTAGTGAGCATTAGCAAATCAGGTCCATGGTTCTGATACAGGTTATCTTAAAACATGAATTATTTCTCTCCATACCTTCCTGAAATCCCACCAGTAACCGTGACTACCTCTCTTAGCTTTCATCAAGTCTTTCAGAGGCTCACCAGAAGCTTTTTAAATGCTGAAAAAGTCATCTCCACCTGGGGAGAACTATTTTCCTTCCAGCACTTAAAAGCCAAAGCACAGGTTTCAAAGCACATTCAACTCCATGGAAGTATTTGTCTCCACATGTACTGTTCACTGCTCTTTCTCAATTCTTTTTCTAAAACAGTCATCTGTACTTTTTTATTTTCTCCTACCAGTGCTTTTCACCTTCAGGTAGCGTCTTCTGTTGTTCAGAAGACTAGACACAGAGAACTATGAGGAAGTAAAACCACATAGACAGCAGGGACTCACCTGGTAAAAGCTGACACTGTGGGCTCTCCAAGTTTCTAGCTCTCATCAGTCTCTATTTTGTGAGAACTCAGCAAGAATCTCTTTTCCTTCTGTCCTCTACCTTTTCTAGCTTTCTGACTCCAGCTATCCAAAGTGGGGCAAATCAGTAGGAAAACTTCTTCAAGATGTTCCAAAAATCTCCCTCAGAGCCTCAGAATAAGCAGCTGCCTCCTCCAAGGTAACTTTTGTTCTACCTCCTATTTTTCTGGTTGTTAGGTGCTGCTCCAATCCACTCAGTTTAATAAAGTGCAGCTGGGATTCTCTGTGCCATCACATGGGCGTACACTTTTTCCTTACACCCAATGTCTCCTCACTACAAACAAAAACTCGGATAACAGGTAAAGAAAAAACTACGTAAACTGCACTTCGACACTATCAACAGCATAGAAAAATTCACAATAGAAAAACTTACAAAAACTGGGACCCTGCAGAAGCACTATCGCTGTTTCTGAACCAGCGCAGAGATATTATTTTCTGATTTTAATCCCTGTTTAGGAAAAACAAAAAGAGGCACTAGAGCCCCAAACATACAATAAATTAACTTTCAAAAGCCATCACAATATAAAACAGTCTTTGTATTCCAAATCTATTTTACAGTTTATTAAAAATTGCACTGGCTCATCCAAATATGAAAACATTCTCGTCAGACTTGCATGAGGATGGTTACAGCACTGATTTAAAAAAAAAACAAGCAAAAAAAAAGTAGTCACTACCTCAATGCTGCATTCCAACAAAAGGAAGGGAATTGGTTGGGAACAGCTGGGAGTTAATGTAGCAGGGGCTGAAGATGGAAAAAACAGAGACAGTGACTGAACAATAAGCAGCATTCTTTCTCTCTTTGGTCATCTTTAAATTTTACTTATTTTTAAGACTTAGATTTGTGTTGTGACTGCTTCTTTACAAAAAAAAAAATAGGCTAAGCTAAATTAAAAAAAAAAAATCTGTTCTTGGAACTTACAAATACAAAAAAGACACTAAGCATGTTCTCCTAATTAGGGAACCTGAACGTTGGAATTGAGCATATGGAAATTCTTTTTTTCCTCAGCAGGGGAAGAAAGGTTAGTTTTAAAAATGTATACTGAACCGAGCGATGGAATTAACTTCTGAAAGAAAAAAAACAAAGGGAGGCAGGGATTGACTCATTCTCCACAAAGGGCTATTTCTCACTACCGTGACATACACACGCACACATCTGGATGAACACACACTCATTTCTGTTGCTCAGCTTTTCATCCCACTCCGTTTGTGCCGCGTGGCCCATTATTGCCAGGCACAGGCGCTGGATCTCTGGTCAAGTGCCAGTCTCTCAAACTCCATCATCCCAGCACCTGGTGGACACTTGGCAGCTGCAAAAGGACTGTCCTTCCATCACCTCACAAAGGCAGGGGCGTGGGGAAAGGAGCAGGGAGGTTCTTGGCCACAACCAGGGCAAGGAGCAGTGAGAGCCTGATGACGGGGCAACCTCTGCAAAATCTCTTCTCATACAGATACCGTACGTTGAAATCTCACAGAAATTGAACTAAGTGGCTGGGTACTTCAGTGTTACTGCATGCACTTCTCTCTAGAGAGAGAAATCTTTCTCTCTAGAGTCATCACGTATGTCCTATGCTGAGTTTAGTAAGGTTACTAACCTGTACTAATCGTAAATGTCTAAGCTCAGTGTATCTTCATTTCTAGTCGTTCCTCCTCCAAGACCACATCTTTATCTGATTTATTAAGACTCTACTAAAAAGTGGACAAGACAAGGTTTTAATCAAATATAAGCAGTAACAACAGGTTTTATTCAAAACTTCCAGTAAAGAGGACCCACTAGTTTTGGAATAAAGGTACTTAAAGTACTACAACTTACGTGAATATAAAAGATCAAAGAGAAAAAAAAATAAAACAAGCAGTAAAAAAAAAATAAAAATTAAAAATATATATATTTTTTAAAAAGTTTGAATTCCTCCAAACAATTAACAGTTATTAGGTTTGGCAAAACAAGATTCTCTTACAAAATTAAAAGCCTGCTTCTGTTACATAAACTGTATAAAACTGCTCTAATAATTAAAGAGCACTCTGTACAATTCTGTCTTGAAATACACAGAGCTGCAGCCTTCAAACTGCAGGAACTAATCATTTTGTCCTCCTCACAGGTAAAAGAACTAACCGGCTGCGCAATTATTTTGGTGAAAAATGAAGAGGCAAATACAGTCAGAATTAACAAGATGAAGCCGCTATAAAAATGAAATGCACAGCAAAACTCAGACCTCAGTTTAAACTAACAAGCTATGTTTACAACATATTCTACATTTCAGTTGTCATTTTCCCTTCCCACTCCCGCCTCCCCCCCATACAAATATTTCTAATTCCTTTACGGTCTAAATCTAATTAATTTCTAAACTTTCGAATACATCGTACATACATTTAGCAAAAAACATACCTATCATTCTTACAGCAGTATGGTCAGGACACAATTTCAAAGATTATTACATAGTTACTGAGATTAAACCTTAGGACTTTTTTTTTTTTCCCTAAATCTTTTGAAGGGAACAGCAACCATCAACTCAAATGATTTTAAAATTTACTGCAGAGAGCCTGCAAAAAGCAGGCTTCACCAACATCGGCTCTTAGCCCCAGAGCACAAAGGGGAAAACAGCGAGCGATGAACGTAAGGAGGAAAGAGAATCTCGGAGTGCCAGGTACAGGAAGATCCTTCAGGAACTCGGTCCAAACAGATCACGGTTTTGGCTCAGTCGTCCCCATTGCACCAAGTCCTGCAAACTTCGCAACAGTATGTTATGATGTAAATTAAAATTCTTGATACCAACAGTATGTCAAAGGTTTGGAGTTTTCTTGTGTTTTGTTTGTTTTTTTTTTCCTGAATGCAACAGTTGGTCACAGAAGTCAAGTATTTTCATGGCTCTTATTCAGCTGTTGCCAGGTCAGGGGGGAAAAAAAATAAAAAATGTGTGTGTCTGACACATACGTCCTTCAAGTACATGCAAGGCTCAATTTTTTCCAAAATGCAGGAGCTTGGGATCTTTTAAGACACTGAAGAAATAGGATTATGAGGAGAGCCCATCTGAGTAAGTACTTTATCCAGCCACTGAAGGGGACCATGGAGATGTATCTCTATCCAGCATGGAGTGCTCGTTACATCTTGGCGATGATATTCAGCTCCCCAACCCTGGAAATGGAATCATGAATGGGAAAAGAAGAAAAATCACCTTGTTTTATAAAAGTAAACATGAGAAGCATACTTCAATCATCATCTTCATTACCAAAATAATCTAGCTTTCAACAACCATTACCACCAGGGTAGCATAAAACCATTGATGCACCAACTATTACCAGATTTCAACAAACAAACTTGAAGTTAGAAAAAAAAAAAGAAAAAGAAAAATTTCTAAGAAGTGTTATTTTGAGATCTTTTGACCTCTTTAAACGGGATGCTTTATTTCTTAAAGAAATGTACCTGTGGTAGTACAAAATTTCCCCACACATCACTGCCAGCTGCATGACGCCCCAATAAAGACCCTGCAGAGGGGGATAATGAAGTCTTCTGTCAAGACCAATAATAGAAAAAACTGGGGGGGAAATGCTGCCAGGCAGATCCACAAATTAAAAAAATGAGGTCTGACATTATGGAAGTGGGGGTGAGGCATCTAACAAGAACCAAAACATCATTTGCAGGACGGACATGATGAACAGAGCAATAAATCAGAAACATTCCTCTCTAGAGAAAGAGGTCATGGTCATACCCCAGCAGGCTGCTTCTCAAGCTAAAACAAAATAGGTTTTGTTTCAGCTCATACCTGATTCAGTTACAGTAATTACTAAGGATATAAGCAGATATTTAAACAACATTCAAAATAATTTTTTAAGTGAACCATTTTGGGAGCAGATGTGGAGACAAGGCTAAGATAGCCACAGGTAGTTTGCTTTGCTCTTTATCAACCCCTAACGAAGGGATTACCCAGCTCCTGACACAGGTGGCAGCAGCTCTAAACACTGGGCAGCACAACACTCAGTACACCGGAGGTCCTGTACAAATGTTCAGTACAACTCCACAGGAGGCAGAGCTATAACCACCTACTCTATTTTAGGAACCCATGTCCTAAACACATCTGACAGTTTCTATGCACAAGAGCACGTCAGCATATTACCATTTTCATATGATTGCTTTCATTTATGTGGCCAGCCCTTTGATATCAGCACTTATGTTGACACTCACAGCCACATTACATATCTTCACCTTGCATGCCCCTCCCCAAAAAAATAGAAAGGTATGTGTATTACTCTAAATAATTACTGCAGCTCCTAATTTGGGACCTGCTGGTCAAGACAGATTTAGAGGATTATGCTATCTATGTTCCCACAACTGCTAGAATGACTTACACCGCAGTCCCAGCTCAGCTCGCCAGAAATACCATCCAGGAACAGGAGCATGAAGTTCAGCTGGGTCTCTTACAGAGCAGGAAATGGCAGGGACCGTAACAACAGGCAGAAAAACAGGCAAAAGCTGACACTTCGGTGGCCTTTTCATTTTTCGGTGGCCAAGTAATTAATGACGTGATTCTCTTCAAAACTTACTTGTACTGTATCTTGTAATATTCCACAAAATTAAAAAGACAAGCCCCATAATTCCAGACTAATTATGCAAAATAATTCTGTACACACACACACAATCTATACACATACTAAATACAAGAATATAACTGAAACACTAAAAATTTACAAGAGGCAATGCAATGACATTAGAAAAGTTTAAAATAATTTATTTTGCTTACAAAACAAATCTCAAACAAGTTTTCACATACCTTTACAAAACTCATACGGAGAGTGCACATCTTGGTAAGCTCATACACCGTCTCAAAGCCGTGGTTCACCGACTGAGCCAAAAGCTGAGCAAACTCTTGATTATTGAAAATCTTCAAACTGCAGCCACTGGGGATTTTGCAGACCGTGGTGGGATGAAACCCATGATGGTAGTTACAGTTCCGACTTTGCACAAAAATGCTGCTGTCGCTAAGGCATTCGGCATACACTTCCCCACCAACGTAATAGAGATGAACACCTGGGAGGAGAAGGTTGACATAAGGAGGTTAGACAAACCCACCCTGTGTATCTGTTTTCCATGCTCTATCTCCAGAGATATGCTTCTGCTTATAGAGATAAACATTAATTGCATATCACACCATCACCTGCCTGTCTTCAAATCTGATTTTTGCTGTTTTCTGTTTCATCAGTAGGCGATTTTAAAGAAGGGTGTTTATGTATGTATGTATGTATGTATATACAAGGGAAATTGGTAATACTGTATTTTAACATGTTGTATATTCAACAACGATCAACTAGCAAGCCTTGCAGTAGTTTTGATGCAGGACATTGGATGGTGTGAACACCCAAACGTTTTCTCATTATATTTATGTAAAACAGCAATTGGGAATGCAAGGGGAGAGAGCATAATTTGTAGGTAACTAAAGCAGCCCCAAGCTGGATTCTCTGGAAGAGTGCTGAATGCTATCTTGGGTAGCATGAGTTTTTCCAGCTCGCTTTAATTCCAGAAAGATGGAAAAAAGAAAATGGCCCTTATATTCCTCAGATGAATCTGTCAAATGAGGACACACACCAATTTTACAGTCCTTTCCCCTCCTACTGCCTGCCTGCTCCCTCACCTGCCACCAATGGCAGCAAGCCCCATAAAAGCAACATACAGGGAACCTTTGCGGACATTTGCTGCCTGTAGGAAACAATTCCAAAGGCTCTGAGAAAGCAAGAAAATTTGCCTTAGGTGTTTCAAAATGGATTATTTGCTGTTTAAACCTTTCACCTCCCACACTGTCACAAGCCAGACACGTGAACTCACGGAATCTAAAAACTAAACTGAAATCCAGTCAGAAAGCCTTGACTGTGCTCTGTCACCTAAAATTTTGCTGATGATCATGCCTGCACCTGCATGAGTACATATATACCCCCACCTGACCTGTGAAAACTTTTATGGCTATGCCTTCAAGCTTAGGATTTACTCCTCCTTCCTCGAAGACTACTAACAGTTCTACACCATTGTTAGCCATACACAATTCCTTATTCAACAGCGTCCTTGTCTCTTCCACACTCTGCTTCGGTTCATATGCAGTTAAGTGCTTCAACAGACCTCTGCTTGCAGCTGGGTTACTTTTAACAGGAAAAACGAATGAGGTGTTAAATAAATATCCTGATACTTGGTAAGATGGATGGGGAGGAAAAGAAAGAAGAAGTATCAGGACTTGAGGAGCACAGCACAGGTGCAGTGTACTGCTGAGACTTGCACAAGTCCTCGCATAGAAAAAGGCTCTCAAGATCGAGGGCTCAGACCTGGAGACCTGACAGCTCTCTTCAGTTTCAATTTTTTTCTCCTCTAAGGAGGAGGAAGATACTTCATTAACTGGCACTTAAAACATGCAACCCACCGCCAGGGCATGCTGAACCCTCAACTGTCTCAGTAAATGTAGAGTCTGCTAATAATGTAAATGCCTAATAAGTTTGTCTGGCAGGAATGCCCCACTGCAGAGGGCAGTGTCAGTCTTGCCTGCCATTTACATTATAGGCGAGTTCTCAGAAAAGAGAGACAGTCACAGCCACAGAAGAGAAGCACAAAATTGCCCCTGAAAGAATCACCAGCCTGTGGAAAACTGCATGTCGGAGAATTGGTTTAGCAGGTTGTCTCTCTAAATACATGTTAAGGTAGCTAATTCACGTTGGAACTAAGGCTAGCTAAAAAGCTGGTGCCAAGAACTCTAATTTGGTTTTCCATCTGCACCAATAATCAAGATAAATCAAGACATTTCATTAGACAAACTGCCTTAAGCTCCCATTCTAATCAAGATCATGACAGCCTTTGGGCAATTAAAATTTGATTAAAGGTAAAAGCTTCCTGTATTTACAAGAGGTAAGAACTATACTTTGCTTATATGATCTGGCTGGAAAATTATATATTTATCATCACAAGCACTTATCCCATGTACTTGGAAAGACCAGCCTGCTCTTGAGGCAAGTGATCTAGCTTGTCGTATCTAGGGGAAACATTCCCCCCCAAAAAAACAGATGCAAAGATCCAAAACTCACCTTTGCCAATATGCCGCCTAGTGTTCTCAATGGTGGAGTTGCGGTTAACATTCGAGAGCAGCCCCAGGCAAAATCTGTTCTTGTTGTTTGAAGGATCAGTGAAGCCATCCACCAGGACGCTGGTGGAAGAAGCGTGGAACGCCTCCCCAACACGATTATTGAGTTCATAGTAGACAATGGAGCACCAATGCTTTGGCTCTTCGTAGGCAACTGCCTGAACATCTGCAAAGCAACAACAGAAACGTTACAATCTAACGGTGCTGGAAAAGAGGCTCGAGACATAAAGATGCATAAGCCTGCAGATTTTGGCTGAAGATCACTGAAAGATGAGCCAGATAAGCAATTGCACCTAAATGAAGACACCTCCATCTTCACTTATTTTTGACCTTTTCATACCCACAGACACGCAATAGAATAATTTCACCTCAACTTTACTTGCACAAGACTCGCAAGAGGCAAAGGCTGGCACTAGATATCATCAGAGAAGTGCAGGAAGCTCCTGGGCACGTATCAAGCAGTGCCCCAACACCCCTGCCGCATCTTCTACAACATGTTAGAGTGCGGGGCCCAGATAGCAGAGGAACACTGCAATTACACAGCTCAGCTTGCTTTTCAATTTAGTAAATTGAAATCTACCTGAGTTCATACTCAGCTATGACAAGTCACCTCTACGCTTACTGCAATGTTGTACAGTGACAGGGAGAAAGAGCATCACACAATTGCCCAAGAGACCATTTGTAACTTCAGGCACCAAGAAGTATAGCAAGGTAGCTTAAATACACAGTCAGGAGATCAGTCTTTCAGCATTCAGTGCGTGCACAAATCTTTCTCCTGGGGTTCTTGAGGGAAGAGTAGGACACTTCAAAGAACTATGAGTGACTGACATTTGTCTGCAGAATGTGTATAAAGAACATCTTCAATACAAACAGATATTGCTTGGGATCAGAAGCCAAACAAGGGCATAATGCACAGGATCCTCACAATTACGATGGGCTGAAGAGCAGATGAAATGGAGGAAGTTATTATTTATTGAGAAGCTTTTACTCATCGAGTGCTACCAAAGGCAAAAATCTGTAACCGCTCATCACCAAAAGAACTGCTTGTTGAGTAATAGCAAGGATTTCTCAAACGTGGTTTTCCACGCTCTGGCAACAAGAAGCTCCTCCTTAGCAGTTCCAAACTGCAGCTGGGAATTGTGCAGAATGCAGAGAGGAAATTCCAAGGTCACAACTTCTACCTATCAAGCTCTAGAAACACATGGAAGTCTTGAGGTAACATTTGTGACTGCACAGGGGACAACTTCTCCCTATACGGAAGGTGTTTACTGAAAAGAGTTTCCCAGTGGGTGTCCAACAACGGCATAGGTTTATTCGGGTATCTCCACCCAGTGTGAATTCTTTTAAGTGCCAAATACAGCTACAAATTATTAAACTGCCTCCAAACAAAAGGAGGATAGCAAAAGGGATGTGGTTGCTTTATGTGGTTTCTTTTAAATGAAGGACGCTATTTCACTGCGTAGCCTAGCGCAGTTGGACTTGCTGCTAAGATACCAACTTTGCAGATTAAAGCTCCAACTACAGGTCAAAGTGCTAAAAGGAAAATCAGGCTGGTATTATAGGAAATCTTGTTTCTTCGGGCAGAGGTTTCCTTCTCCCAGGCCCAAGTCTTTACTGAAATCAGCCAGCTAAGATCACCTTTCCTATTTTCCTTTGTTCACAGATCATAGCACAATGAGTTTCTGACACACGCAAAACAAAAACCAAAAAGTCCCTCCAAACCAGTAATAAGCAGCAGATACAGAAGGTGGCAAGTAATCAAAAGCAGGATAACACATCCTACATCACTGTACAGAACTTCTGAGCATAGTGCCTACTGCTGACCAATAACTTGCTTAAAAATACTGATAAAAAGGAGTTGATTTTTCCCGACGCCCTAGCATTTCTAGGTTTTCATGTCACTGTAAAGTAATTTAAGAAAAAAGCGAATAAAAATCAGTCATTAATTATCACTAAGAGGCTACTACACTTTTAATTCCCATGAAGATGCCAGCAATTATCAAAGCTGCAGCCTTGCCCCGGTTCTCAAAGTCAGGAAGAAATCTTGCCAGCTGGCCATTCTTACAGAATGAATCATATCTCTCTCACACAGATTTCATACTAACTTCCTCACATTTGCTTTAAGTCATGCAGAGCAGGTGCGTTTAGACTCTCTATTCCCAGCATGGGCCAACAATGGAAATTACCCAACTTCATTGACAGGATGCAGCTTGTTAAATCAAATCTCTTAAGACTAACAAATCATCACGAAGGACATGCTTCTAAAAAGTCTGCAACAAAAAGAAAAACCCACTGCAGTAAGTTCACAGTAAAAGCTCTTCTTTCACAACCTGCAGCAGCATTTTTTAAAGTGCAATTACAGCGTACATATATGGACATATATAGAATTTATTTTCTTTTAATGGAGAGATGATAATTCATTGTACTAAACCACTAGGAGGGAAAAATACTAAGAGACATAATATTTATTTTCAAGTGGTTGAACATTAAAAAGCAAGAAGAAAAATGTGAACTTTCTCTTTATCAGCTCTCATGTAATAGAGGAATCCTACAGTACTTGTGGGTTTTGTGAGAGGGCCAAACTTGCCAAAAGCTGCAGTCAGGCATAAACGTTGCTAAATGCAGTTTGGGCCAGCAAGGACTACACATAGACACAGAGCATACTAGATGAGCGAAAAGTGGAAATGCTACAGATGGGGTTTATCACATGCGAAGCTCATTCCACACAGAGAGTAAACAGGTTAGCACAACAGCTATCCCAATTGTTCTAAGAGAGCAAGCACACTTCCTGAAACTAGGCATTAAGCTTAGCAACAAAACCAGTACCAAAAAAAAAATTTAAAAAAAAAAAAAAAATCAGCTAAATTGCTCATATGCTTGTGATCTTGATAATCATTCTGGCACAGCACCCAGCTTGCTGCTCTTTCTTGGCATGGGCCACAACTATGTAAGCTTATGTTTTTTCTGAAGAGGCTGTTTCTCACAACGTGATGAAGGCACTGAATTCTTTACTCAGCACTCACGGCTGGCTGCGAAAGCTTTAAAAAACAACGTGCAAAAAGATGTCTGTGTCATAGCACATAAAGCAATAGGTTTTCATTCAAACAGGTTTTAGAGTCAGTAGCAATGCCACACCTCAGGCAGACAGCTCTGAATTCTGAATCAAGTGTTATCACTGCATGACTCAAAGATGGAACAAAAATGGGGAGAGAGGGTGGAACAACACAAAATACTAAAAAAACTCTCAAATGCCCTTACGACCAGGAGCAGGTTAAATTATTAAAAGTAGAGCACACCCTTTAAGGACAGAAGGGTAAAACTCAGGACAAAAACATAATAAGAAAAGACAATTTTATGATACATACTGTGTCAGAGGGAAAATAGAGGTATTTCAATTGCCCACTCAAAATGTCTCTGGGCATTTATATAACTGACAGTATTAGCATCCAAACTCTGATCAAGTCTTCGCCTAAAGAGATATACTTGACCACATCTACTGTCATTCACAATTCAGTTGGCTTTATATAGCATTAACTGCATTGTTCCAATAAAACAATGTAATCATAAGAGAGAAAAAGATTCCTTTCCTTGCACACATGGTAATTTCAGCAGCGCAAACAGCAATGTGCAGCATCATGGGAATTTTTTCCATTTGGTGATTAGCGGAAGTTCCAGATACAAAACACAAAATTACTTTGGTCATTGAGTTGGTTGGGAGTGAGAAAGTTACAATCTTATACATTTTACTTATTAAAAGAGTCATATGATAGCTTTTTGTCCTAAATGAATATTTACATTTTGATCTCCAGAGTTATTATTTCATCCTACAGAACAACAGAAAAAATATATGACTGTTTTCTTTTTCCTTTTCTATGCAAAAAAAAAATTCCAAAAGCAATACAAATCCAAAATCAAAACTCAATTATTAAAAGTAAGTTTTGAAAGCTCTTTACTCTTAAGAAGCAAAGCAGAAGACAATAGGGAAATATTTTTACCTCCTCTGTGTATATCAGGGGGAATTGCAGGTGCCATCATGTTGGTATCCATCGGCTGGGAGGTATCGTGTGTCATCTGATCTTCCGGAGGCAGGTAAGCAGGAGGGGGAGTATCAGCTAAATATAGAAAAGGCAGAGATATACAAGTCCTTTCCTCTCTTTAAAGTATATATACATATGCACACACACAGTTTTAGCCTGGAAATGCTTCCATCCTGACTCAGCTATAAACTTGCACCCACCAGAAATCCGAGAAAGCAATCATGGACTTCAAGTCAGGAAAGCAAAGAATTACTGCGCATATTGAGCACAACTGCAACAAAAACAAGTCACTTCCCCCCATCAAGCCACAGAAGTAACCTCAGCTATGTTTCCAGCCCACGTTTTTTGCAGGTTGAAAGTGCCATATAGACATCAAGGCACAAACAGGTCTCAGGACCAGGCCAGAAGGAGATATCAAATATGGTAAATTTGAACAGAAGTTGGAGCAGGATACTTCCAGTTCAAAGTTTTCTGTTTCCAACACGATTCTACCAGCAAAGCATGCAAATACCCTAGATATATCCAGGACGTTATTATTGTCATTGTGAAGTACTAACTCCTTTTCCCCTCGATTGGGAGCAACAGAAAGCGTTCAGGAGCCCAAACCCTGCAGAAGCAGCCACCTGGGTCTGGTGTCTATCGGTCAGCGTCTCTTATGGGCCGTACTGCCCCACTCAGGACTGAATCACCGGCATAAATCCAGCTCCTGCACAACGACCGTACTCCCTAACACACCGCTTTCAGCCCTGTTTGAAGCATCCCAGCCAGGTACTCGTGTTGCCCTTCAGCTGCCTATTTCACTTCTGAGAAAGCTTCTCAGAAGCTGCAGGAAGTTGCCAGAGTCACCATTTCCCAAAAGCCCAGAGGACACTCTCCTCCAGATCAATTGCACAGAGCCACATGCAAAAGAGAGAAACCCCTGCTTGATCCCTGCAAGCCTTCTCCGCAAAGGCTGAGATTAGATTACCCCCATGCTATCTCTGGTGAACGTGGCTGCTGCTCATCACACATTTATTTCCATTAGTGAGAGCATGGATTGCAAACTACCACAGCAAATAATTACAGGGGCCTCCAAAACCCTGAAAACCAAATTAGCATCCACAAAGGGAAGGAGAATCATATCGTTGTGTTTTAGGTCTGGGGGTTTTGTAGGGTGGGTTTCTTTGTGTTTTGAGGTTTTTTTGTTGTTTTTTTGTTTTTTCTCTAAAGAAAACTCATAGTAAGGAAATCTATTAACCACTTATTGTTTATGAGATATTCTGTTGAGAGCTCTACAGCCAACGCTGGCAGCTACCCTGCTAATTCCCTTGTTTGGATACCCTCAGTTTCAGCTGGGCAAAAGAGCAGCAGGGAAAGACAGAGGTGACGACAGCAGGTCTGCATTAAAAGCTTAACAGTGTGCACTGGAGTTGAAGTCTCGTGTTGTACTAAGCCTTAAATGGTTGCGTGTGTGCAAACACAGTGTTAGTGATGCACAGATAGGGCATCAAGATTGTAAGGCCATAGGCAACAAATCAGACATCATCTAGCCAGTTTTCAAAACCTCTCTATAACTGCTTTTCTCCTTTTCTTGCATAATCCAAAAGTCAGTCTCCTTTCCCATTAATGCAGGATAGAAAACTGTCCAGCCCTAAGCGTCAAGGACATCAGTATCTTGACCTCTCCTCTAACTCTATTTCTTTACTGCAGCTGCTGACTTGTCCTTATGGGCATGTAGATGAACAGACCCTCAAAGATCAAGTGAACTTCCAGAAGCCAGTGTTCAGGAAGACCTTGTTAGAGCCTTGATCTCTGTTGGAAGAGCCCCAACCACACCAATCATACTTAAAAAATAAAAATAAAAAAGGAAAGGAAAGACAGCTGGTTTTGCAGCAACTTGTCACTTTTTTTTAGAAAAGCCAATTCAAACCATCTTTCATTCCCCCCTGCCTCTGCAAATTCAGTAGTTTTCACTCACGAGAGAAAAACTTTAAAGATTGAAAGTTTTAAAATCAGAACTACCAGCAGCAGAAATCTATGGATGTTAATTTCATGTAATAGAAAACAGATTTTCACAAGTCTGCTGCTTTGTTCACACACACCCTCCCCCAGCCCCCAAAGAAAACATGCAAACAGAACATCAGTAAGCATTTGTATGGAGTCCTCCTAGCATTTAGGTCAACAAATCTGTCACAGACTGCTTCTGCAGTATTTTTATCCATCTGCATGTTCGGACCAAAAATGGGCAGCTTCACAGAATTTTCTATGGACATCAGTCAACAAAGAAAGGTTCCTTCTTTGACTTCATAAAGTAAAACAGCCTGAAGATTTCTTTTCGGGGCCTTGTTTTTCAGTTGAAGCGTATTTGTTTCTTGAAATTACATCATTATGTGAACAAATTTCATCAAGTAGCAACAGTATGATCCCCTTGAGAAACATTCTTCTGCAGAACTAAAGCCTCGTGCTGAATTTATGATGATCTCTTTCCTAAGCAAGGATGATCTGTAGCATTACACTTCTTGTGCATAAATCGCCCTGCTTTGTGGGCTAAGCTGTTGAACTGGTCCCCAGAACATTTTGAATCTCATCCCCCCAGCCCAAAAGAATTTTAATGTTTTAACTGTTTTTGAAAGAGACACAATGTTGAAATCCTCAATAGTATTACTAGACAAAGTGATTATATAGCCTTTATAACCTTACATCTCTCAACTCGCTATTGAGCACAAGTGCCGGCTGCTAATTTGGTATAATTAAGCAAAATAATACTGAAATCATGATACCAGTTGTGTCCAGCCACCTTCTCTCCTCTGAAGGGGAACCAAAGCTAACCGTACCTGGCATCTGGAAAGGACTTCCCGGGTCTGAGCTGGCTGGAGAATGTGGGTAGGTGCTACTGCTGCTTCCAGGCGAGTTTGGATAGCTGCTGTTGGGTGAGTGGGGGAACGGGTGACTACTGGGTTGCTGAAAAGAGTCCGGGAAAGTAGCGTTGTGCGGCATGTGGGGTTCGTTTTGTCCCAGGTTGCGGAATTGGGCCAAGAGGCTGTGCTGAGGATTGTACTCGCTGTGCCTTGGAACCAGCACCGGAGGAAGCACTGGAAAGGGAGAAAGAGGAAAAAGCCACAGTGTTAAAGACTCAGTTCTAAAGGACTAGGCTATACAGAGGGGAAAAAATAAAAACTCACGTTCTTCCTCCCCCAGGGCATATTCACATCTGTCTTAAAAACAAGGTCGTCAAAACTAGGAGCACATGTCTAAGCAGGAACTCTTTTACTTATATCCGGTTACTGCATAGCTTGAATTCACACCACTCGTGCTGGCTACCTGGTTTGCCAGACGGGAGCTTGTTTTCACAGAGGGCCAGGGAAGAAGAGCCAAGAACAAACCGCAATTCTGCATTTGAGTTTTATTCACACAAAGAAACGCTGGGAAGTAAATGCATTACAATGCTGACATGCAATTCATTCTGCTGCACTTGTGATCCTGCTAATCATGTAATGGCCCGTAACCCCAAACCTTGCTAATAAGGGCACATATTTTTTTCTGAAGACACTACTAATAGGCCTTGAACTCAGACTGGTCCCAACAGCTGTAATTTTATTTTTAATCTGGACTGTGTTCTTACAAGTTAGTATTAAAACAGTTATTAACTCTCCAAGTCAGTTTACAAAATGTGCAATTTTAACAAAACTATGCAGTTCGAAAAACCCAGCTGAGCAGCAATTGAGCTCCAACTCTATGCTAGTATGGGATCAGAGAAACACACATCAGAAACTACCAGCCTCACCACACTCCCAAGGCCTCCTCACCAGTGGGGAAACAAAGGTCTCTTTTTAACTGGGAACATGAACATGATACCAGATATACTAAGACAAAAGAATCAGCTCTTTTTCCAGTGCCTCAGCTTCTATCTTTGAATGCCTCACAGCATAGTCACAGCCTGTCAAAGGATTAAAAGCTAGTCTTGTTAGAGATAGAGATTCTGGGGTGATGGCGGGAAGAGGAGAGGCAAGGGCAGGGAGAGGAAGATCTGTGCATGGAATAGTGGAAGTGAAATTCAAGAAGTTATCCCTCTCCACATCTGCCCCCCTTCAGCCCCTCCATATCGCAGCTCCATGGCTCAGCAGGACTGGAAGAAACACCCTGTGACAATCTGCCTTCAAGAGAGGGTGCTGAAAAAAAACCCACAAAAAAACCAGCAAAAGCAAGCCAGGCTACCATCCCCTCTCCCCGAGACTCCTGCCCCAACACCTGGCAGGCACAGAAGAGGCACTGGAGCATGTATACACGACAAGACTATACAGGCATAACTAGCACTCAGATTAAGAAGGTGTTTCAGAGACAGCTGCTTCACTAAAAGGCTGAATTACAAACTAATTAAAAAAAAAAAAAAAAAAGCTCAGCCTATCTTCTTGGAAAGACAAACAGGTTCTTCCAAGACACCGAGGCACCTTTACTCTTCCACCACTTGCTTATAGAGAAACATTCAAATACTTAGGTGAGCATCCTGGAGTCCAAGAGTACCAGGATACTGCTCAAAGCATAGACCAGGTCTGAGGTCTAGGTCCATGGTTAAAATGGATACAAAAGAATGTCACACACAAAACTCATTTTTTGTTCCTAAAGCAAGCCACAGGTTAACTAAAATACACACATACACAAAATAAAATAAAATCTTCCCCCCCCAAAAAAGCAGCTGGCTCCCTTGTTTTTTTTGCTTTTGTGTACATGCTTATGAGAGAAACTAAACCACCAGATTTCTGCCCAATAGTGGCATCAATCCATGAAAAGTTTGACCCCAGAAATCTTTACTGAACATACACCGAAATATCCCACCACCACTGAAATGAAGGCTGCCTGTTATAGAGTCCGAGGGTTTTAAAGATTTAATCTGACATCTCATTTTCTTAGAGCAGCTTCACTTAGATTCCAATAGGTATCAAATATTTGAAGCAAATGCCACCCTCAAGTAGATGTGTTTGGATGTGAAAATTCCAGCCAGCGCCACCTTACAAGAAATATACCAAGTTCCTAATTATGGCATTTTCTGAAACGTAACACATCCATCTGCTGTTCTGTGGAAAGGAGAAGCTACATCCCCCTCAGCCGCGCACACTGTCCCTTGTCCCTAGTGCAACCAGGCTCGGACATCACTGGAAAAAGCCATTAAAAAAGAACAAAAAGTTACTCAGCATTCAGGCAGACATCACAAATCCCATCCTTCACAACACAGCAAGTATCAAACCCAATCTCTCTGAATACGAGTCTCTCTCAGAATTAAGCTTGATCTGTTCAAGTCCTTCTGTAGTGAGGTCAAGAGCTATTTAACTGTCATAGTGAACATTTGCTGGGCTAATAAATTACCAGGGAAAAAAAGTAACAATGAGATCATGTGTTAAGAAGTATTTCCCCTTTCCTGTCTTTATGATTCTTCCTTACTTTTCTGAGCATTAAAAACACAGCTTTCCTATCTCTTCCTTTCCTATGGATGAAGGTCAAACCATTAACTCCTCTGAACTTAATCTGTGCAGAAAGTACATCACCCACCTTTCCCATCCCCTACCTCACATTAAACAATGACACACATGACATCACAGGAAACCACAGGATTTATAGCATTTTAAAATAGCAGAAGAACAGGATATTTGCTCTATGTTTTCTGTAATTAAAATAAAGCAGTGCCAGATTTTGCCAAGGTACACATGCACGTTTCCTCCTGTTGGGCAGAACCACCGGTGAAGTTTAAAAGGACTCGAATTAAAAAAAAGTCTCCTCTTCCCTGCTCTCTCTCATCCAAATCTACACTTTTCGTCCAACTACTTCAGCCTCAAACGATTAAATGCAAACTTTATTTCAACATACACACAGGAAAGGGGGATACATCACAAATAGCCTCAAAAATATGGTGTGTGGTGTTTATTTGCAGAATTTACTTGCAGTGCTGTCCCTAATTCACATCCCCTCTGCATATGTACAATCCTCAATAAGAAGGAAAAACCCCGAAAGGCCACATCAGGTGGAACAGAGACTGCAGCGCTCCTTAGTCCAACTCCAAGATAGTCACTTGCTGTCATAACCTGATCTCTGCAGCCCACAGGATTTATTTTTTTTTCTGCAGACTAGCTGCTCCTACCAGAGTCACAGAGGAGTTAATGTGAATGCTGTTCACTCAGGAGTGAAGATACGAGCGAGGAGAGGGCCCTCTGCAAGTATGGAAGGATGGCAGGAGTTCAAAACACAAAGAGGGACACACACCCTTGTTGCTCCCCTCGCCCCCGTGTAAGGCACTGAGCTTCTGGTCAGGTTGCAGACCTCAACCATATGGAATAACAAATTACTGAGGCTCAGTACAGCAGGGGAGGAGGCTGATCTCTGCTGCAGCTGCCAGCTCCAGGAAGAGGTATAATTGAAGGGGAGAAAGCATGAGAGAGTTATTCTGTGCTAAGCCAGCACACCTGTTGCTATAAAATAATGAAGCTGCGCACATCTTTGCTGTGCGGATCTCCGCAGGATGTTGCTCTAACAGCTTGCAGACAGAATTTCTCCCTTCTTCTTTACCTTCTTCAGATGGGAATCCAGACACACAAAAAAAGAAAAAAAATAAACATTTTTTTTCAAATTTATAATTTTTTCCATTCAGTAGGGATATCTAAAGGAAGCACTATTAAATACACTGTTGTCTTGAAGAGCTACTGCAACAGTTTTGCAAAGTTCACTTCATTAAAATGGTTAAAGCCAGTTAATGGAGTAGAACCACAAGTCCCCCGACAGCTTGTTTTTTGTACTTTGTCAAATATCAGATTAAAAGGTTTTACGGGCTACACAGTTGCTAAATCCCACTCCAAGATTTTGTCTTGCTGTGCACCTGGAGCTGAGAGTTAATACATGACTGCTAGCAGTAATGCTACTAGTCATGGCTGAAGAGGAAGATAAACCACCTGGAGGCCAGGCTGGGTACGTTTGTGGAACAGTAGCTGAGAAGGCAGCTTGGGAATTGGGTAGCTTGGTTCTACCATGCAAATAATACCCAGAGTATGCCTGCACAAAACAAGTGGAGCTATATTAAAAAAAAATTACAGCTACAGGGAAATCTCACCCACAAGGCTATTTCATCTAAAAGCCAAGAATGCCAAAAATATAGAAGATAGACCAAAGAAAACCTGGCTGTTCAGATAAATGTTCCAACTAACCACATCAAGCAGCAAATGCTTGTATGCAAATGTAATGGTGACTTTTGAAGAAAGCTACTGATCTCTTTTTTGTATCTCCAGCATGTCATCCTTTTCTTCAGAAAACTAACAGGTGTGCTGTCCTAAAGATTTTCTTGGGTTTCTTCTTTGTTCTGTTTTCACATTCCAGAGATAATGATTTTAGCAAACATAGAAAATATCCCATTTAGGAATACAACGGGTTTTTAGTTTCTCTTTAAAAAAAAAAGATACAACAACAAAACAAACCAAAAAACCCAAAACAAACTAATTAAAGCCAAAGGACCTGTTGAAATTTCAAAGTAGCATATTTTCTATCCAGATGGATTTCAGTTACCTTACATAAGCCCCTCAAGGGCTCATTTTTTTTTTTCCCTTTGCATGTTACATGAAGATTTGGGTAGGCATCTCTCTTCCCATGTCTGGAAACTGAAAGACCGAGTAATGAAATGCAACATTAGCCACATAGAAGAAAGCGACTTTGATCATCTTTCTTTGCTAAAGTAGATTGTACTTCTGCTGCAAGCTTTATAAACTAAAACAAAAATAAAGAAAAAGATGAGCAACTGCTGCTGCACTTTCTGCTCTTCGATATCATGACAACTTGGTCAATCTATGTTCTGTAGAAGCGTTTGGACAAGCCTGTACCACAACAGGGGCTCCAGTCCTAATGAAGGCCTGAGAACACTATCATTAGACAGTACACTTTAATTTCCAAGCATCACATAGGTGTATTTTCATATGAATTTATGCAAAGCCACTTCTGTTTTACTAGAAAAACAGAACTGCAGGTTGGCAAGGAGGAAAATCCTCACACACTGGTTCACGCCACCTGGAAATGGGTATGAAAACACAGGATGGGGAGAGGAACTTGCAACTTGTACTTTGCACTCTAGATAGAAAATCCTGCAAGGACGAAATTGGAGGAAAACCAAAGAGTTAGAAGAAAAACAACAACAAAACCAAATAAACCACAGCAGCAGTGTTAATCTAACAAATTTCAACACCCCTCCCAAAGACCCCTAGCTTAATTTCCAGCCTTTGAGGCCACAGCAGCTCAAGGTGGCTGCAGCATCCCGGTGAGCAGTCCAGTCCCACGGCGGGAGCAGCGCAGGGAACACGCTGGGTGTTGTTCTCTGCCTGTAGCGTTCGGGAGTCACTGGAGCACGCGGACCAGAAAGGTCTTGCCAAGACCTTGCTCGTAAACAACAAAACGCCAAGTAGAAAGCAACGTTTGGATGTCGTTAGGTTTTTCCCCGTGTTGCCTAAAACAAGACCTGGCAAAATTGAATATTCTTTGACCAGAAGACAAGTTTGCACATACAAAGATACTTGCACGCCTGCACTTAGGATAGAGTTCACTCTTGGTTAACAGCAAAAATAAATAAATGGATAGTGTTGTGGCAAAAGCAGTCTCTGAGGATGTAGCCACTTCATGCTGTTCCAATACCACCTGCCTTACGCTAGGCTGTGCCGCCAGTGTGGCAGCACAGCTGTCTTCTCAAAAGCAGAAATGCCAGCCTTTCAGACTTTCGCTCCAAATCTGCGCTCTAGTAATTGTAAGCATAAAGGCTCAATAACAGCTATTCAGCAGCCTGTTTTGGGTGACGGACAGACAAACACACAATACTTATTCCGGGAGAAAGCCAAGAGCTGTCTTGTTCCTCAACTCTTTATTTTCTTTCACAGTTTCAGTAGACCCCACAGCTTGATTTGTCATTTTACATAGTTAAAACCAAAGACTTGCTTTACTGGCTTTACTTTTATATTAGACATCTGGTCTAAATGCATCAGGCAAGTAATATTAGTACATTTCCTGCACTGCAATATTCAACTACCATTAGATTTTATTTGTGGATGCTCTAATAAGCTAACATTTTGATTAAACTGACATTTGTCAGGGCAAATTTCAGAATTTAGTACTAATTCTGTGCACATTAGCGAAGGAGTTCTTGTAAGTGGAATTAGGGGGAGAAGCAGTGCTGATACAGGAGGAAGTTACAGTGTGATAGTGTATATTAACTCAGACATTTACACAGACCAGAGTTCAAATTACCTGTATGAAAGCCACAGTCACCATTCTACTGAACAGGCTAAAACTTGGAAGCCTGGTCTTTTAAAAGTCGGAAGAAACATCGGAATCTGGCTAATTTAAAAGAAAGAAAACAATAAAAAAAAGGACACCAACATATCCTTCTTGACAAGCTATATCCCTTTACTGCAGCTCATTTTTCTGACGTGGTGAGGTTAGAGAAGGAAAGCCCTGCTGTTAGATCATTCCCTCACTTCTGCCTCCGTGTTTCAATTACTTTCCCCCAAGTCGGCTCTGGTGGGGAATTTTAGAACCTAATTCTGCAAAACTGAAATGAAGAAAGGTTTATGCTACTTGCCAAGCAAACTGACAGTTGCTTGCTATTTTGGGGAACCATCCTATAACGGTGCCCACCTGTTGTAGCACGCTATTTTTAAAGTTACTCCCGACAGCAACGCCACACAGCGATACGGCAAAACTCCTCAGCGACCACACTCCCTGCTCTCTCACCCCCAGCCTGCAGAGGTGCAGAAATCCCGCTCCGGAAACCATGTGGGAACAAAGATTTTTCTGAGCTGGTTCTACACACTAACTCTGAAGGGATGCACAGGTTTTCCCTTCCCTTATACCCCTGTGGAGCAGCTTCCCTTTTGCCTTTCCTCCCCCCGCTCTTCTTCTACTCCCTCGGACGGCTGGTGCTGTTGGGGGCTGGCAGCTGCTCTCCACTGGGCTCCCTCCGCCAGTGCCATCCAAGCTTTTCCAGAGGCTTTTTGCAGTGCCTCTCACACAGACCCCTCTTTTCCCACGTGCTAGGGGAGCTGGGAGTCACTGAGCCAGCCCAGGGACCCCAAAAAGCCCAGCCAGTCAAGCTCACAGTTGTGCTTCCTCCCAATTCTTCTTCCCTGGCTACAAATTTGATCCAGGATCTGCCAGCTGGACAGTCCCAGGAGCTGCAGTTGAACCCTGGCAATTACTAGCGATCCGCTGCAACAGGCTGCATCGGGTTTGAAGCGCAGGGGGAGCATGCCGTGATGGGTTTTTAGAGATCCTCTTCTCAATTTGCCCTGTCAAGAAATAGTTTGGGAATATTCTCTTTTTATATGGAGCAATCCCAGGCCAGTCGAGTACAAGGGGACAAGACAGGGATGACTAACTGACCCGTTTCATTTTTCTATACAGTATCGAGAGAGCTCATAAGCCTGACCGGACAACGCACACCACCAAACATCTGCGTGACTTCAAATGGCATTACAAAGCTCCTTTAAACATGTCTCATTTATGTTTCACCGAGGACCAGAGCTGCAATGCTGTACAGGACACCCTTCAAGGACCATTTACCTCCACACTGTGTGAGTCTAAACCTGCCTTATCCAGGATTTCTACCATTTCAAGTTTCTTTCTGCAGCCCTGGTGCCTGCAGGAGGTGTGCAGCCTTCTGGAGACTCACTTGGAGCAAACAGCAGAGGAGATCAAAGACAAATATGAAAACAATCAGGTTAAAGTCATAGGCAAGCAGATCACGCCGGGAGCAAAAACAGCATGACACACCTACCACTCTCCTCAGAGCCTGAGGACCTGGCCTGTTTTTGTGGCAAAAAGCAGCTGTACGTTTAGGTAAAACATTTCTTGCCAAAACCAAGCTTGCTGAAGCAGACATCCACTTTGAATTCATGGTTATAATGGAAAGGAACACCTCGAGGCAGAAATGAAAATTCAGCCGTTCTGACAGTGTATTTGTCCGCGTCACAGAAAAGCAACTGCTGCTCATCCCCCAATTTGGGTGGATCCCGCAGCTTCACAAAGCCCCTTGATACAGAGCAGATTGCAGCCAGCTCTCCAGAAAGGAGAAGCTGAACAGAGGAAAATCATTCTGCCTTTTTCCATCTCCGCTTTACTGGTAATTGCAAAAAAAAAAAAAAAAAAAAAAAAAGAACCGGTGTAGTTATTTTCTGCCTCCAAGTGGCTGTGCTAGTGGCCTGACCCATTATTTCAGAATATTTCAGAGGACAGATCAGCAGCTTCTGGAGTGATTGCTTTTAGCAGCCCCTGGCATTGCATGCTTCAGGCACAGTGGAGCATCAGTAAGCACCTCCAGAAATGAATATCAAGAAGTTAACAACTGCTTTTCCCAAGGCAAGTTTAAGCTCACTCTGATCAATGAAGAGAAGGTTTCTGCCAAGCCTGACCCCTCAGGAGGCATCAGAAGACTCTGGACGCTCTCAGGAGACAGCACTCTGCTGCGGGGCAGGGCGTAGCCGTTTACACTGACACTCTGCACCTTCAGCCACTTCCACACATGAAGCATAAAAGAGAAGTTAATTCCTCTTTTGCCAAACTCAAATCCTCTTTCTCCTAGCAGGCTGATGAACAACGACACTTAGAAGAGGCAAACTACCATAACTCTGCACCAGATGGAACTGAGAGCTAGTGTTCACTAATACTTGTAGAAAACTAAATATTTCCTGTAATGAAGGCAAAAGAAATTAATCTCTCCCCCTAAAACAACATTAGAGGTGTGACATGTTATTACTTTTTCTAACAGCAATGTCAATTTAAGTAGCTCTTCATCCTCCCTGATCTCTATCCCATTCCTTCTGTTGTCCTGTCATAGCAAGCAAGATCCAGGCTTAAAAAAAGATACTCCTCCCCTCCAAATTCTGGATGACATATTTCACCTGATCCCACTGGCATAACTGAGGACAGAGGCAAGCGACAGAGGCTCCATCTCCACAGAAACCAAAGGAATAAAAGCAGGGAAGGAAGTATATCAGAAGGAACTTCCATAATGCCATTTTACACATCCTCCAGCAAAACCCAAGAGGTCACTTGTGGCATTTTCAGAGAGATAAGGAACATCACGTTCACTTTTTCCTCACAGCCCCTATGGATGCTCTACACTTGTTATTTCTGAAGTTTTGATAATATTAAGGATAGTCCCAGACCAGGTACGAGTCTGATTTCCAGATACCTCTGAACCGAAAAATAACACGGAGAAGAAAAAGCAAATTCAGCCAAGCGAGCACACCGGTTGAGTGGAGCACGCCAGTTCCTAAAAGGCATCAAATTTAGACATTGTCCTCCTTAATTAAAAGCTCTGCTTTGCCTGCCATGGGAGAAATTTGGCAGCCATTAACTACTCTGTACCAGGAATAATTCTGCACACAACACATGTATGAAACAGCAGCAGTGAGCCACTGTAACACACCTCAAGGAGATATTTTTTCTGGGCAGTCAAGTACAAGGCTGGATTCCCATCCCCAGCAACCAAACAGCCTCTGCTTTCTCCTTTCCTTTCCCACCACGTCTGCTCCTTTCCACACGTCTGTCGCAGGGCTGTGTTGGTAGAGATGTTCCCGCAGCCATGTGGTGAACCCCAGCGCTGCTCTGATCAGCCTGGAAGAAGAAACAGTAGAGGAGGCAAAAAGTGGCTGCGACGTGGTTCAGCACGAGGCCACGCCAACAGCTGTGCTGGCACAACACCGCGAGCAGGAGCCGTTTCCGCAGCCCGCCCCTGAGCGGGTCCCCATTGCCTGGGGAGAGGCTCGCTGGGACTGGGTTGACCAAGCGTCACATCGTCACAGGGAGGCCACCCTTCCTCGCCTCCACCCCGTGTCCCCACCTGACTTCATAAGAGCTGAGGGCGCTGAGCTTGCCAAGATAACTGTGCCACAAAAAATAATAAAATAAATAGTTTTCTGTCTGTTCAGTTTTCTCAATCAACTCGCCAAAGGATCAGATTGGCACCCATGCCTGTGTAGGGCCTCTAGGTCAGGTTATAAACGAATATGGTACCACCACGTCACACCCACGTGCCTGCCAGATGCCACGTTCCCTTCCTTGTGCAGAGGCAGCACCACAGCCTGAGCTCAGGGACACCGGAGAGTCTCCCTGTCTAAGACTGTTTTCCCTCTTCTCGACTGTTTACAGCCGGTTCCTGCCTAGCCTTGCTAAGAGAAGAAATCTCTTGTCTGGATTCACATGCAGCTTTGTAGCCGGCAGACAGGCCACACGTGCCAATTCTCATGTTTTCCAAGCTTATCTTCTCAAGCTAAGGATGAAATAAGGTAACAGGGTAGAAAAATCCACGCGCCCCTCTGGCACTGTGAAAACTGAGATGCACCCGTAGCACTGATTTCCCAAGACTGAGCGTTACCTGATTTTACGTATTTGAGAATTTACCACTAATCTGGTCCTCAAAACTTACCCAACACTGAAACAAATCACACGACAACCAGCAGAAGAATGCACAGATGCTATCTCACGTACACACTGTACACTCCAGCTCTGCACAAAGCAGTTAAATACAGACCACCCTGGCAGGCAGACCCAGAATTTCACGATACACCTTGCACACAAAACACGCATCATCCAAAATCTCATCTCCCTATTTTGTTTTGTCAACTCTAAGTATGTTTCTAACCCTCCTGGATGGTGATGATAGCCTTGAAAGCAAACTTTGGTATCGGCTCAAGTCCACAGACTGCTGGAAACAGTGACTCACGTATGAATTCCCACCACCTACTAATCTCAAAGCATAAGCACTTAACACAGCAATAAAGGTGTTTTAATGTCCTGGCAAAAATACGAAAAAACGGTTAGCAGAATCTGGGAGTGACCGTCAGAAAATGAAGATAAAGACACTTGGAGGACAACAAGGAAGGGACAGGAAAAAAAAAGGAGTTCAAAGTTGTAAAGCAGCAGCACAATGAGCTTCTGAAAGAGTAAATACTTCTTGTCACCTCCGTCAAACTGATTACAGCCTTAATGCTTACAAGAAAACTGCCCAGCTGTCTGTCAGGCAATTGACCAGGAATATGTATCTTTTTTCTGAAGAAGGGTACTCTCTAGACAAAAGGGAAAACATTTTATTTCCACCATCTCCAATTTGATTAAGCTACTGATTTTCTTTCCAGCAAAAACTCTGTAGCTACACGAATGCAGAGATTTTTATGTTACCCAAAAACAATTCAAGAGCAATCCAGAATTCAGGCTTACAGTTAGTAACTTTTTGCTCCCTCTCCCAAACACAAAATCCACAGATGACTTAACAGACAAATCCCAGTTTTCCAACTACTTAAACTACTTAGCAGCACTCAGCTAAAATGTACATTAGTTAGACACCTTTGGAAAGTTTTATTCTATTTTTATCTTGCATACCTCACTGAAGTGACAGGACATTTACAAATGCCTATTTTTAAATATGGTATAAATGGTCCAAATTAGAACGTTGTCAACCTCAGTAATTGTTTCCAAGATTAAAGCAAAACAAGTTAGAACATGTCATTTGACATTACTGTAACAGTAAGAGCTCAAGTGTTGCTCAGTCTGATGGAACTGAATTTCTTTCAGGAATCTTATTTCCAGTACTTTGGAATACTGAATGCAAGCAACTAGTGCAGACATAAGCAGACAGCTAGCAGTACAAGGACACGACTCTCCCACTTCTGCTTAGCATGGATTTCTTAAGAATTTTAATATTTTTTTTTTAATTTTTTTTTTGGGGGGGAACTTTTTCCAGTGCACATTTCCTTTGTTCAAGCTTCCGATACATAAATATATACATTACAGGTATTATATCTGCCATTCACGTGATTTCCAAGTTAATACTAACACACCAAAGGGAAATATTTAACATCTAGATATGCAAATGATCTTGTTCCAAAGATCCAAGACAAATACAATTTCCATCCACAGAAGAACAACCTTGCAACCATCTTATTTCCACTGTAGTTCTTACAGTGTCCATGCCACTCTGCAGAGAGAGCTTCACAGTTTATGAAATGCCTAACACGGAAGGACTTCCCAAATTTAAACAAGGGAAGTCCACCCACGCCTGCAGTGCACTTCTGTGCATGTCCCTGTGCAATCTCACAAGTAGCTGGATGCTAGAATAGTAACGTCCAAGCACATTTCATCTTAGTCCCTGGAAGTATTCCCTGACAATAAGCTTGCCTAAGTCAAATTAAGCACAGCGTTATCCAAAAGAGGTTTGGCCTTTGGAGATGAGACAGAGAGAAAAAAACAAGTGCTATCAAAGTGCTATTGATTGCTATCAAAGCTTTAAGATGAGGGCATTATATTCTGCTGTCTAAAAACCACAGTCTTCTCAAAAGGCCAAAATTGTGGGAGATCCTAGAGACAATACTATCTTCTGGGGGATGAAGAAATAAAACTGATTAGAAGGGAAGCAATAATCTGGAAATAATAAGAATACCGCTACCGCCCTATATTGGAGTGACTTTCACACACAGACTCCAGCAGACTGTGCAATTCTGTACATTAGCTTGTAGTGCTTCATACAGATTCACTGATCTGTGCAGCTGAGTAAAAAAAACCCAAACAAACAAGTAACCTAGAGATAGTGGTTACCTACAAAACCAGGTGATAGCAGGCCCAACAGCTTGAGGCATATACTATCACTATACCTCTGTACAGTGACAAAACATTTACACAAGTGAAGCATTTGCCATGTAAAAGGGAGAACTGCTAATTAATGCTTACATCCAGATAAATCGCAGAGGAAGAACCTGACATGTGCAAACAGCCACTTTTGCTTATTTAAGCTGACGAGTCGCATGATTAATTGCCATACTTTGCATTGTTCAGATAAGGTGTAAAGGTACAAACAAGGAAGAACCTACCAGGACTCTCTACCCGCTTGTAGTGGTAGGGATTGATGCAAACCTCTTTCTGTTTTGAACCAAACGGAAACTCGCAGCATTCCAGTGGTTTCAGTTCGTGATGGCTCTGCAGGTCCGGCCAGCGCCACACTCTACAGTAAATGACATGCGGTAGCCCCTTTCGGTGTGAAACCTGAAGCCTGCCGTCCAAGGAACGAGGAATTGTGACACAGTTGCTGGGCTGACCAGGACAGCTTAATGCTTTTTCCAGCTCCTCCATAGCACCTTTTTTCTTCTTCAGTTTTTTCACTAACGCATCGACAGCTTTCTCTGCCCATTTTTCTTCTTCGTCCCCCTGCTTCCATCCCAACAGCCTCTTCACCGCTGGGCTGGTGAAGGAGAATAAACTTGTCACGTTCATGGTGACCCTGCTGTGGTGATACCACAGAACCACTCAGGAGAGATGGTCCTGTTCTTCCACCCCCAGGGTACAGCAGATTGTGTCAGTAGTCAGAAGCAGCCTGTATCAAATAATTCTGGTCCTTTCTCCTTTTCAGTCCTCCAGTCCCAGGAAGGCAGTGCTGACATTCCCCCTTGACCAACACGACTTTCTCATTATTCTAAACCCTTCTGGCCGAGAACCTGCAGGAGAATATCAGGGGGAGAGAAAGAAAAAAAAAATTTTACCTTTTAAAGTAACACACCGCAGTTAAAAATATCCCCCTCAGCCAAAAGAGTGGTGTGACCAAAAACCAACCAACAACAACAAAAAATGACAAAGTGTTAACAGGCTCCAGAACTGGATTCAAGGTACTCCTGACACAGACTTTGAAGCAACAGGGCCTGCTGCTGAACCCTGTACATCCCTCTCCCCAAAACAGCCCTGAATAAATAAGGTGATCACCCTGGAAAATAATGACACAGCATAAATACAAGCAGAAGGGGTTGGGGAGGGGGTTCAGTGGGAGGAGAGGACAAGGGGTAGAGAGGTGGTGGGACAATTCACCATCAGCTCAAATTGGATTCCCTCATCCAATTTGCTGTGTGGCCTCAGTGATTTCTGTGCCACACAGCAAGAGGAACAACAACTGCGTTTGCCAGCTTCAAACAGTATTTGTGCTTGGTGCCCAAGTATGGCCTCAGTGAGAAGCTTGACAGAAAAAGCCAAAACACAAGAAGACAAGGCTATATTCCCATCCACACTCCACAAAAGGACAAGGGTCCTAAATTAGAAATATAGTTCACATTAAATCTAGACTGAAACAGTCCCCCAGATTTCATCTTTCACCATGAAACACGAAGGGCGCTCCCTTCTGCTTATGAGCTGTTGCAATGTTAACCAGTAAAACATCCCCAGGAATCAATGCAAGATCACTAGCACTTCAGGAATCAGTGCACGATCAGTAGCGCTTTATTTAAAATTTATTTCAGAGAGCAGCTGGAAGCAACATGCCCCTACAGCCTTGTGCTAGCCAGCCCTCTCCAAACTGCCAGTAATACAGCTCAAAAATTACTGCATCAGACTTGTGCATAGCAAGATCTGAAACAAAAGTAGTTCAGCTTCGCTTCTGACTTACTCCAAGGAACAAAGAAAGAAGCAAGAAACTAAATAGATCTTTCCCCTCACTCATCTCACACAAGAGAGAAAACTTTGTCTCCCCACCCCACTAAAAAGCCCTCACAGTCTGCTTTACGAGCTGTGAGGGAGCGATACCATGAACTTACTTCACCGACGACACCCTGACCCATGCCGCTGCAATGCCTGCCTGATGTACTCAAGGACACATGAAGGAGTGGGAAGGATGAAGAAATTCTGACAAAAGCATTTTAGATGGCACAGGGGTCCTTGAGTTGTGAGACGTGGAACAGGGATGAGGAGACTGATGATGAGGAGGAGGAACTGCACATATGAAGAAGCCCCTGAGGAAGTTCTGTACTTGCCCAGGCTGGGAGCAGGCAAAAGGCTCGGCTGGGGGAAGTAGAAGAGACAGAGCACTGGCAGGGATGGGAAAGTGAGACAAAGAGCACTAAACCACTGACTTTCAAATGGAGCATAAAGACAGACAGGAAACGTATCCTGGACTGGATACCAACAGGTTGCAGAGGAAGGGGGAAGGGGAAAAGGATATGAATGTTTGTGTTGCCATCAGAAAGATATAAAAAACCCCAGCCAACCAGCAGCCTATACACACACAGACTAGAAGGTGCCCGCACAGCCGCATCCTACAGAATTTCATAGTTATACTAAGAAGAGACTGCAGATGTTAAAATTGTAAATGCTGCGCCACACTCATCTTCTTGACTACGATACATTGTAATGGTTTCATAGTGTACCACTATACCGGTAGTATTTTAAGCTGAAATTCATCCACTTGATTCTAATTAATCTGTCACTGAATTATCTAATTGCAAAAGTTTGGTTTTATTAGGCTGAATGTATAAACTACATTTATGCGAATAATGATTATGGACTAAGACACAGACCGTATCTACCCGCACTTCGTAATGGCACGTCCCACTTCTTTTACGCCAAGAACTATATTTGAAATAATCATGTCAATGCAACGGAATATTTGCATGAGCCTGGGGCATATTTAAGAATTTATTTTGTTACTTGGGCACGTGTTATACTGTTAAATGAACTGAAACTCCATTACTGTGACTGACTGTACCCCAGGTATGCTTTATCCTTACACGACCTGTAAAGTGCTCTATTAAAATGCTCTGCCAATTTAAGAACCATATTACCAGAACGTCAGCACACGGGCTTCAAATGTGTTCGTAACAGTTACTCTCAACGTATACATAGTCGGTCTGTCAATCAATACTCCAAACATCTTTTTCCTGTATCTTTCAAAGACGCAAGTTCCACACACAAAAGTTAGAAGTTCCAGTGGTCTATCACCAAGTAATCAAGTCAAGCTTTCTACTTCACATCCATTTGAACTAGCAAAAAATTTTCAAAATATCTGAGGTGAAGTCATAATAAAAAAAAAGCAAGTACAAAGTCTAAATCTCAATCCAAACTTCCTTCAGCATTGATAATGAATGCAGACATGGTTCTATCCAGGCCTGAACCATTTTTCAAACAGCTTAGTGGAAATAAACCTCTGGACTATGTTTATTCTAGTGCCTGAAAATGCAACCCTAACATGAGCTAGTACACAAGCTCTGCAAAGACTAAGACAATGTTCATACACAGATCCACATAGTGAGACCGTAGGAACAGGTTTTTGCAGAGTTTTTTCATCAAATCCTGCAACACAAACATGCCCCACTCCCAAAACCATACACTCCAAAACATATTTCACTATCACAGTCAAAGGTATTATTGTAACTGCTGGCATTTCTGCGGCAAGAAATGTGATGGGAGCAGAAGGTGCAGCATTAGGTACAAATGTTGTAGATGCGCTCAGCAGTAACGCCGCTCAGCAGGACCTCACCAGCCACCAGCCCTCAGCCCAGGGACCTTGCCTGAACAAAGTCTCAGCATACTCCAAGCTCTGAACAAGCCAAAAGGTAGAGGGGGAGAAAACCTGTATAGCCATACACTACTCTACAGTACTCACACTAAGCTCCAATACCAGTATTAAGCTAAAAAAAAAAAAAAAAAAAAGCAGCGTAGGTAGAGGTTTTCATTTGTGAGAAGCAGGGAACACGTCCATCCACAGTGCTGAGCCCTTGCCAGAACATTCCGTTTCCCTTTCTGCCACTCTTGGTTTTCGCAGTGCATCATTTCCTGTATTACTTTTGCACAAAGCAGTCTTATCAGCTGGAAGTGTAAAATAAAGATTAAACCACGAGTCAGCAGATGACACGGTCCACATCCTTCTTCCCCAAATACACGTGCCCTTCTGGGAAAGTTGGAGTTCGTATTTCCAATAGCTGAGTGAGTAACCACCAGCCTTGAAGGGCGTGTTTATTCACAGAAACCTAAGCCAGACAACAGGACACTCTCCAAAAGGCAGCCTGGACTTATTTTCAAGCAAATTGAGTTGTTATCTACTTATCAGTCACTCTTTACACATCAAAACCCACACGTTTTTTATTACGCCTTGTGTCCGCTCATGGATGAGTTGGAATCAACAAACCTCTTTTAAATCCCAACGCTGCTTTATTTGTCTCCATTCATTGCTGCTGTCTTTCCTGTAATCTTTGGACTAACATACAAGCCTGCATACAGCTTGCAAGAAGCCAATAAAAAAAGCAAGCATTATATATATATATATATAGCTGTTTAGTGAGCCTTGTACTTCAACAAACTTATTTAGGCAAAATGCCTAAGAGTGAAATTGTATTTTTCTAGCCCTCAAAGAAGAGGTAGTTACTCTGTGAGCAATACAAAGCAGACAGTGAAATATTCAATGAGACTGTTTTCATATTCCCACAGGAGATCCCATAGGAAACTGTCCCACTTTGCATAAACGGCTGTTTTTGGTGGGTGGAGACAGGGTTAGGACAATTAGATGATCCTCTCCTGGGGCTGGGGGGGTGGGAGGGAAGTAAAACAACTCCTACTCCAAGTTTCAGACAAACAAGAAATGGCCCTAACTCCTCTAATAATTTTGTTATTTGTATTACTGGCTCAGGGATGCAGGCAAAAAAGATCCTATTAAGTATTTTTAATATATGCTCAGCACGGTTAGACATAAAATGGGCAGGAACCACAGTGAAGAGAATCTACGTAATTGTTAATGGACAAAACTGTCTAGTCCTTGACTACATTTTAAAAATTCAATTTATCTTATTTTATTCAACAACTCTCCTCACAGCATCCATTACTTACTGACAATATAAAGAACTAACAAGCAGAGAGATTTTAATTTGCTTCTTTAAAAACATCTAGTAATTGACTTTCAGAGAAAGATCTTTTCAGCAACTCGTACTCAGTAGATTATTTAGACCTTTTCTAAGAAAAGAAAAAAGATCAGATTTTAGCACAGAAGCCAGGGAGCTGTCACTTTATTCCTGCAAGAACTATTTCCATGTATTACCACAAAGCATGTAGTCTAAGCAGCTGTAATGCTAGAATGTGCTACAACAGATTGTGCACCAACCTCCTCTGGCTCCTTGTTCCTGGAGCAAGAAGCAAAAAGTTTCGTTTTCTTTCTTCAAGCGATGTGACTTGTAAAACCAAAAGCGCAGAGTCTTCTGTTGAATTACTCTGGTTTTAATCAAAGAGTTCCTTCTTTGCACCTTCTTATGACAGCAGATTAGAACTTGCTCATCTCAGAAAAATGCATGGAAACCTAGTAGAAGCCTCAGCGGCCTTACAATACACATGTATAAAGAAAGCAAGTTTCATTTCAAAGTGCTGCAGAACTCACTAAAGAGTTTATACAGAACCTGACTTGGCTTCCCTTGTATTTCTGGAAAGGACTACGAGGAGAAAGGAAAAAAAAAAATTAACTCTTTCACATGTCTTCTTGCCATGGTAGAAAGAACTGAAGACAACACTTCAATATGCAATCCTGTATCACATTGTTCAAGGAAAGAGGAGCACGCCAGTGCTGAAAATACTTCAAAACACTTAACAGGAGAAGGCAGCTCTTTTCCTGACACTGAATTAGACTTCTTTACTTATGCCCACAAAAGAGGTTACTTCCAGCCTGTCCTGTGAAGCAGCCTGTCTTGGATCCTGAGAGACAGATCAAAACACCCAATCTGTGAAACCTCCTCTGGGACCATTGCTCATAGTATTTGGCCAAGGGACTGCCCTTCCAAGAAAACCTCCCATATATCATTGTTCAGCCCAAAGAAAATCTTTTTAGATACCGACATGCAACCCTTTAGCTCAGCAGACGGTATGAGACAAGAGTGTGACGTAAAGAGCAGGTGCTGACTGCACCCCAGCTAACTGTACAGTTTCTTCTGAGAAATATCTAGTTGTTCTCAACAGGGCTGTTAATACCTGCCTTTAGAACAAGGACTTGCACAAGTTCCAACTTACTTGATAAGCCAAATGAAATCCTGAAGTGCCAAGTGTGACCCGAGCACCAAAAAGCACACTCCCCACTTACCAAAGGAGGGGAAGAAGGCAACAGCAACTCAAACGACAAAATCCCCACTGCTCAGTAACACCAGAGCATGAAGCAATAACCTCATGCTATCAATATCTGTCAGCTCCTTCCCAGTGCTCACCACAGCCCAAACCAAGTACACAGTGTCCGGCCAGTTTCTACAGTGAACCACAGCTTTTCCTCTACTCGCCACTCAACTTCTGGCAGACAAGGCACTGATCCTTGCCCTCAAAGTCTCGATTATCAAAATTACGAGAGTAAAACAATAGCAAACTGGGCCTGAGACCCTGGGAACAAAAAGCCAGGCGGATGCAAACACAGACTCACCATCAGCGAAGGACGAGTCAGTATAGGAACTATTACAGGAGTTTGACTCCTACAAATCGATGGGCCCAGACATTACCCATCTGAGGGTGCTAACAGAGCTGGCTGACATCATTGTGAGGCCACTCTCCATCATCTCATCTTTGAGAAGCTGTAAAGATCCGAGGATGTCCCAAAAGACTGGAAGAAGGCTAATGTCATCTCTATCTACAAGAAGGGCTTAAAGGAGGATCCATGAAATTACAGGCCCGGTCATACTTCAGTCCCTGGGAAAGTTATGGAACAAATCCTCCTGGGAGCTATCACAAGTCCAATGAAGCACATGCCTGGGAAAAGCCAGCATGGATTCACCACGGGCAAACCACACTTGACAAACCTGGTCTCCTTCTTTGACAAAGTAACCTGCTCGGTTGATGTGGGGCAAGCAGTGGACACTGCCTACCTGGGTTTCCCCAAGGCTTTTGATATGGCTTCCTAGAGCCTCCTCCTAGCGAAACTGGTCTGTTATGGTCTAGGGAAGTGGTCCATGCGGTGGATGGGGAAAGGGCTGACAGGTCGCACCTAGAGGGTGCTGGTAAATAGCTCCTTTTCCAACTGGGAACCTGTCAGAAGTGGAATCCCCCAGAGACTGATATTGGGCCCAATGCTGTTTAATGGCTTCATGACCCAGATAATGGGATCGAGAATACCCTTATGGAGCTTTGCTGATGATATCAAAGCTGAATGGGGGAAGTGAACACTTCAGAAAAGAGAGTCATCCTGCAGGAAGACCTGAAGAGGCTGGAATGGGCTAAAAACATGAGAGAACAGCTTGCTGCAGTGTCAAAGAAAACCAACGGGGTGCTGGGTTGCATTAACAAGGGTATCACCAGCAGAGGCAAAGAAGTCGCTATCCCACCCTACTTAGCACTTGTCAGGCCGCACCTTCGGTTTTGGTCCGTGCTGTACAAAAAAAGCCTGCCATATGAAGAAAGGCTGAGAGAAATGGGTTTGTTCAGCCTTGAGAAAAGAAGGCTTAGAGGAGACTTTATCACCATGTGCCAGTATTTAAAGGGTGGCTATGAAGAGGGTAGAGACTCCCTTTTTACCAGGAACCTCATGGAAGAGAAGGAGTAATGGGTGTACTTACACATGAGAAACTCTGACTGAACACAAAGAGGAAAACTTTTCACAGTAAGAACACATCAACCACTGGAATAATGTCCCAAACAAGTGGACACTGGACACTTTGAAGAAAAAAAACTGTAAAAAAAACCCTGTAAGTAGCCTTAAAACTAAACTTAAACACTACATCTTGCAAGAGTATTACTACATCTTCATTAAAGCACATCTCCTCCCTGTTTACAAGAAACACGAACATGTACAGCATCTTAAACTACCACCAGATCCTCAGATAGTGCAGTTGGCACCAGAGCTGAGAAACAATAGCAAATTTCTTGCTTGCACTGCTGAATTTTACTCCTTCCTGTGTTCAGATGCACCTGAGACTTCACGACGTCACAAACCTCCAGTTCTTCTTTTAATGCCTGCTGGTCTCCTCACCATGCTGATTTGACTGGCTAAGATTACAGAAAAAAAAAATAACACCGAGTTTGCCAAGTTACTTGGTCAGGAAGCTGGATAAGCCTGGTGCACACGAGGGCTTGTAGAGTAGGACATGTCAAAACGCACACCCAGGTGTGGACAAATCCCTTTTGGTGTCAAGTAAGCAGCTGGACTGATCCGGATGCATTATCAAAAATTATGTGTGAAACCACAACATAATATTTTAACTGAAGTCAGGAAGGAACTATAATTTGATGATTCAGTCAAAACTGGCACAGATGGGGTTACAAAACCATGAACTTCACTAAAGTAACCTGTAAGATGAATACAACGCTGTGAACCACAAAACCTGCCAGAATGGTGTTCCTGAGGTGGACTTTTTTCTTCTAAATGCTATGAAGCAGGACATTATTTTTCACACTCTCTCCAAGCTGAAGGGCTCTTAAAGAAATCCTCAAACTAAGGCAAAGTATTACAAAACCCCAAACAGTTGTCAAGAGCCAGAATGAATTACCAGCCATGGCATCTTTGGGGCAAGTTTATCCACTTGTGCTGTGGGGTATTTAACTCCACACATTGTCCCACCAGAAGCACCCAGGGGTACAGGAGAGGGTCAGTCAGCATTGTTACACGACCCAGCCAAGTCCTGAAAAATGCAGAACAACCTACAGCCCAGTTTGGAGCACTGGCTCTGACTTTGTGAACACACGATATCCACAAAGACACAGTCCAGCTATTAAAGCAAAGTTGGAAGTCCTCTTCTAAAAGGTCAAGGAGCCGGGGAAAACAGGGTGTTATTTTTTCCCTTTCATCATAAAACTCCCATATAACTCCCTTTTTCCACAAAGACCATTCCCTTTCCTGACTTTTTGAACTGTCTTTACAAAACAGGTGTTGTTTACAACAATAACAAACACACATCTGCGTGGGTGTGTTAATACACACAAAGGCAGGATAACTGAAACCTCTTCCTATATTTAGATCTGTCTGGTCAGCTCTAATTGCATAATTTAATCAAAACCCTCTCCAACGGAAACACATCCATATTCATCACAGGCATCAAAGGAAACATCTTTACAAACTATATCCTTTTACAAACCAACACATGGTCCCACGCCACTTGTCCAATTGTTGAATTCCTCCTTTGGGAAGGGCACGGAATTTTATTTCTTTTTATCAGCTGAAAAAAGCATTTCCCTCCAATTCATCAGCACAGGGCGGGAGGAACTTCCTTCACAGGTGAGATGGGGAAAATTTACTGACATGTCACTTTCAGGGATTTTTAAACTTTTTTTGTTTTTGAAGTAGTTAAAACATACATTGACACATAAAGGAAAACTTTTAAAAACAAGGAAAAAAAATGCCCGTCACTACTCAGGCATGAAAATTATCGACTAAAGCTCATAAAACGCGAGACATGTTTTGTCTTCGCAGAATAGCACAGCCTAGCACAGCCTGCATGGATTTAGAAAGGGGTTTGTAAGCCTCAGGCAGAGCAGTGCTACAACAGGGTATTTTCAGGGAGAGAACCCCACCAAATGCACTCCAGTTGTGCTCAGCTTATGCAAGCCAGTGCTCCTACAAATGACTCATTTTACCAAGAGCATGCACCAATACAGTTACATCAGCTGCATCAAACCACTTCTGAAGACTATGACCCAGGCCTCATTTATCAGAGATTAAGTAAAGATGTTAAATTACAGCTCAAGATCCCCAGCTTTAAAGTGGAATGTTCCACCAAAGCGAGACAACAAAAACCAAGAATGAAAAATCACTTATTCGCTCATAAAAGCATTAAGCAGAATAAACTGACAAAAACTAAACAAAAAAAGGGATGTCATTAAAATAAATAAATATTTTCACAGGTTAGTCCCCCACCCACCGTTTATACACTTGAAACAAGAACAGCCTCTTCAGTTTGCTGATACTGAAGACACTTCAATGCATTACTCGAGATGCATGCTTTACTTTTTATAAAAGATTCCTTTAGCATTCCTCTATTTTGCCTTATTTGCAAATACTAAGGAGATGTATTTTGCCATTAGATGACCTTTAAAACACCGGATCTTCATCATGTCTTTAAAAGGTCAAGAAGTAGAGCAAAAGATCTAAGTGCAATTTTGTGAAGTGTCCTGCATTTCACAACCAACATTCTGGAGAGAGAAAGTGTTTAAGGATGATAGAGCTTTACAAGCCAAGTTTATACAACCCCGAAACAAACATCAAGATTTACCAGATTTCACCTGTTCAATGAAACATTGTTTAATTACAGTGTGCCTTCAGAGGCCTTCTGGAAACTGGGACTGGACTTCAGATGACACAAAACCCAGTCTGCTCCTGATCCATGGGACGGTGAGCAGCAGCTGCACCAACACATCCCAGCAGATACTCCCTGGCAATCTTGTGGTGTTTGTGAAGCCACCTGAACTCTGACCAGACACTTTACAGAGAAAAAGAGACAAGATCACGGTATTTAGGGATGTCCCTTCAGCTTATAGACAAGAAAACAAGACTCTCAAAAGCTTACAATTTACGGGCCAATACAAATTTATAGGGATCTGCCTGAGATCAGGTCAAGGAAACTTTGGGTTCGTGTTTAAAATACACCAACAAACACAGATGTGGGTTGATCAAGGCCTTTACCAGCATGTGAGGTACAAATCTGAGCTTGCCTACACTAAAAACCTGCACTGCCTTCAGCTACACCCAATGTAAGTCTGGAACAGGGTACAATTTCAGCAATATTAAAAACTACACTTGTAGAAGAGTAGAGCTATTGACACACAACTACAGAGGCATTTACATGGTCTCTTACAAATCACAGAATGGCTTGTGTTGGAAGAGACTTTAAAGATCATCTAGTTCCAATCCCCCTGCATGTACAGGGACACCTCCCACTAGAGAGGTCCAATCCAGTCTGGCCTTGAACACTTCCACGGATGAGGCATCCACAACTTCTCTGAGCAACCTATTCCAGTGTCTCACCAAAGTTTTCATTCAGAGAATTACCCTACAGAACCAAAGGAACAAGTCTTGGTTCAAGTGAAGACCAGGCATCAGGTGAACTTGCTTCTCCCTGAACTGGCAGGCACACTTGGAACAAAATGGGTATCACACGTGGTTTTGGTTGGAGGTCAACAACCATCTAGACAACAGCCAGTTCACCAATGAAGTCTAAAAGCTCCGTTCTCAAAAGTAGTTCTCAAAGAAGTCTACCGATTGCAATAACTGTGTTATCAGTGCAATTTGTCCTGCGATACCTAGGCCTGTAAAACCTCGTTGGCAGGAGGAGTGCTGTCACAGAGAGCGCTGGGCTCCTGCTCAGGAGACACAGCTCCTGCCTCCTTGGGGGAAGCTCCTTCCTCACATCAAGCTTTACCTTCTCCTGCTATCAAGTGGACAACAAAACTCTTAAAAGCTACTGACTGAGGGGCAAGTATTACACAAAGAAAGCCAGAGATGTAACTGCTGGCACACATTTGCTGACAGGACTGCAGCAAGACAGCTCTGTGAGAGCCATTACCCCAGGGAACATTTCCATGCCATGGAGAGGGCAGTAAGTCACTACCAGGGGCAGCTTGTCCTGAGCAAGAAGTGACAACCGCTGCAGCGAGGAGCCAGAGGGCAAAGGCACCGGGGCTCAGATGGGGGCACATGCTGGTGCTACTGTACTCATCACAGCCAACTAGAGTGCTCCCTAACTACTGCCGGCAGGGAATGTCCTAGAACAGACCCAGAAACAAGGGTGCACTCATACATGAGGATCGGAGAGATCTAAAAAAAATGTGGGATGAGGAAAAAGCAGCTGTCGCAGCCCCGTGCCAGAACATCTGCAGAATCTCACGTCAAACTGTTTTCTCGTATTTCTGAGATCAAGGCTTCAGAGGGTTTTGTACAAAGGCTTCAACCCACAGATAGGAACTGATAGTTCATACAGCACTTGGGAACCACATAGCTTGAAAGGAAGTGGGAGATATCCTCCTACACTGCTTACTGGGAATACGTAAGTTTTATAACACAAGAAAAAGGCTGTAATCTATCTATCTGATCCCTGGTTATTTGTAAACTTTTTATGATTTTGGAAGAGGAACCAAGCCACAAAAATAATTCCTCAGTACCCTCTCCTAATCTGCAAGGGGTTTTTTTTATCAATAGAGCCTATATAATTATGCATATGGAATTAAAGCAACTTACTATTCATTCAACTATAATTTTCCAAGACCCATTTAAAGTTTCAGAGTTCAAGTTCTGCCAAACTGCAGTACTGCTGAGAATCCAAAACACAGTCTTTCCCAAGCACCACATGCTCTGCAAGGTCAGCAGCAGGCTACCTAAAACAGCCATAATGCTTCCCAAATTTTCCACTGCTGCTTGCTACTGAACAAACCATCAGAGCTGTCCTGAGGGCAAAAGGACTCTGAGCTCCCAGCACGTTGCAAAGTGAGACTGCAGGGATGAACATCCAGGACTCGCAGCTTTCCAAGACTTCTTACTTGTGAGCTGAAAGCTACTGCACAAAAAGAGCACACAAAGATGTCAGACTTCTTGTCTGTAAGCTGACAATCTAGATGCCTTTAATTCTGGTGCCGAAACCAGCACTCCCCAGTTCCTGAGATAACAAACCTTTATGCTCAAATGACCCTGACTGCTGGCTGGCCTGGAAGATTGAGAGCCCTCATGTCCTAAGTCAGGGAAGGCAGGAAGCCAGGTAAAGGTGCCTGGATGGAAATCTGTCTGTATTCTGAAATATGAGATTTCAGCCAAACCAGTGTGACACCAGCGCTCCCAGTTTGCAACCGCTCCTAGTTCACAAACCACGAGAGATGCATCAGCTCTGACCATGAGCAGGAGTCATGGCTGATAAACTACTGGGGACAAGGGCAAAGGCAACAGTTGTCCATGCAAACTAGTAGTAAAGAGCCCTGAAGTGTTTATGTCAGTTAACTGACGCTTTCTGCACACAACAAAGTTTCAAAGAAGCCAAGATAAAGGGAAAAAAAAAAAATATTGTTGGGTTCCCAAGGGTCTGGACAGTTCCTTGGCATAGCAGAAGGCTACAAGTGAATTCAGCAAGAATCTTGCTCCAGCACTGGCACCAAGGAAAATATCTGAAGTTTGTATTTTAAATTTGAAGATAGTCTAATTCCTTGAAGTTAAGAAATATGTTGCAAAGACAGGATGTTTGAAGCTAGCAGTAACATAAAAAAAATAGGGATTTTAAACAAATTTACTATATACCATTAAAACAAATGCTTTCTAAGCTTCTTTTGAGAAAAGTGAACTGAAAGCTGATAATCTGAAAGTGACTTATGCAGTGGTGCAGAACCCAGGAAAGCTACAACCACTGCATGGGCTTACAGCACGCATCAGCTTCAGGTGCCCTAACTGTCTTCACTGGCAGGGATTTCTGTAATACTAGCCTGTTTTTACACAAGTTTTTAATGGACTTAATACTTAGCTTTTCTCAAATTTCTTGATAATGTTGCTAACGTTACCTGGTCTGCCAGTTGTCTCAAATTATTTCATCCTCTAAAGAGGAAAATAAAGTTTCTATTACTACGAAGTTAAACTTGGAGGACAACTGCTTCGCCCCCAAGAAAAAACATTTGTCCCATCTCATACAGAACTTGTACAAAACATGCCCTGTTCACACGGCTGCATTAAACTAGAAAAACATTTCTACTATAGCTTGCAGTTTATACTAGTGAAATAGTACTTGACCAGAAAAGCTTGTTTAAGTGTTCCTCTCCATCCATCCTCCCTCACCCCCCGTAAAATACGCTGTATCATTAATCATTGTCGTTTTGCTGCCAATATAACTACACTGGGGCTTTGTGACTGACGTAACTGTTGGCAGTCTAACCTCACCACACTAATCACCAACATAAGTATCTGGGAAAAAAAAACCCTGTAAATTAGACCTTTCCTTGGCAAGCATATTAAGGAAGTTTTCATCTGGGAGTACCACAGTACTCGTTTATAACTGGCTACCTCCAGCAGCTGCCTTGGGCCAGCAAGGTCACAGGTCCACAAGCAGACGAGCAGCTCTAAGGGCTTGCTCCCACCCAAAGAGAAAAGGTTTCCCTCTACTCCCTCATGCCAGCTTTGGTACTTGGACATAATTTCCCCTCTGCTTACAGTCTGTCAGAATATTCACCTTCCTAAACTGGTCGAGAAAACAAAAACAAAACAGAAAACAAAAACTCAAAAATAAACAGTGTTTTGCTGAACAGCTGGATCAGCTCAGAGTGGGATGAGCACCAAAGTCACCCAGTCAGCACACACGAAGAAATCTGGCTGATCTGGCTGGGGTTCTGGGGAGTCATATTGCTAAGAGCTTTCTCCATCTTGCAGAGCTGCCACCCCCATTAACTTATATGATATCCAGGACAAAGATGAGCCCACACTTAGACATAAGTATTTCAGTCAATTTGCAAAACCTTGTCTCATCTTCAGAGCAATGAGCTCTGCCCTAGCTGGTTCTGAATAACCAAATGCTCCAGGAAGCACTTCAACCCCCCTCTGGCACCACTGTCTTCGGCTGCAGGTAGCTGGGCAGCAAACTTCAGAAAACAAGAAGGGTGATGTCATATCTGTCTGCCCCAAAATACCACACATTACAGAGCTGTAAGCTGAGAGCATTTATAAAATATTTTCCAGATGAAATCTAACACGACACATTACAGACACTATAATTACATTATCTTAAGTTTTTAAGTTAATAAAGGCAAAGACTTTTCCTTCAGCTACTATATCCAGGTGGAATGGAAGCACTTAACACTGACACTAGCTAGCATGGATAATAAAGGGTCTGTTGGTAAGTGTGCCAGGCTGTAAAGCCAGCAGCAGGCAAAAACGCAAACCAGGAAACTGTAATAGCCGAGATGGCAACCTACACATAAGCCAAGTTTTCCGAGACATTCAGCAAGGTCAAACTTCATATTTTTCTAAATGGTATAGGTTGTCAGTGCATTCAGCAGGTAATTAGCAGAACAGGGAAAAAGACCTAACAATGTCTCTTCTACATATGTATGTATGTACGCATGTACATGTCTCTCTCCCCCCCACCAACTGATAAAAAGGCAGAAGTGTCTGAAATAAGAAAACCAAGAGAAAAGAGATTAAATTCTTGTCTTGAACACTGAATATTCATGGTGAGATCTCAGTAAAGCCACACGAGTTGTGACTCTTGTCTCCCTCATCCCTCTGTACAGAGAAGCACACGCTTTAGATATGTTTGAGATTCCTGAAAGACTACACATTTAAAATTAAACCAGTGCAATCGCATTATGCATTTAACAAACCCTGAAGCAATCACACACATGTTGTCAGGTCTATGAGACGGTCTAGGTAAATTACAAACCTACATCCACTGCTGTTGTGACAAAACAATAATGCTGTTGCCATACAACTAGAAAAAAAATGGATCCATCTGGATGTGGTCCTGAACACTTCAGTGATGAGGTATCCACAACTTCCCTGGGCAATCTGTTCCGGTGTCTCACCACCCTCACCATAAAGAATTTCTTCCTAATACCTAATCTAAATCTACCCTCTTTCAGTTTGAAACCATTACCCCTTGTCCTATCACTACCTCCCTGATAAAGAGTCCTTCCCCATCTTCCCTGCAGGCCTCCTTCAGGTACTGGGAAGGCAGTTGTAAGGTTTCCCTGGAGCCTTCCCTTCTCCAGGTTGAACAGCGCCAATTCTCTCAGGTTGTCCTCACAGGGGAAGTTCTCCAACCCTCTGATCATCTTCCTGGCCTTTTCTGGACTCGCTCCAACAGGTTTGTGTCTTTCTTACGTTGGCAGCCCCAGAGCTGAACACAGTGCTGCAGGTGGGGTCTCACCAGAGCAGAGGGGGAGACTCACCTCCCTTGACCCACTGGTCACGCTTCTCTTGATGCAGGCCAGGACACAACTGGCTTTCTGGGCTGCGAGCGCACATTGCTGGCTTGTACTCAGTTTTTCATTCACCAACATCCCCAAGTTCTTCTCCTCAAGGCTGCTCTCAATCCTCTCACCATCCAGCCTGTATTTGTGCTTGGGATTGCCCCAACCCAGGTGCAGGACCTTGCACTTGGCCTTGTCGAACTTCATGAGGTTTGCATGGCCCCACCTCTCAAGCCTGTCCAGGTCCCTCTGGATGATGTCCCTTCCCTCCCATGTGTCAACTGCACGACAAGCTTTGTGTCATCAGCAAACTTGCTGAGGGTGCACCCAATCTCACTGTCCATGTTGCCAACAAAGACATCAAACAGTACGGAGCCCTGGAGAACTTCACTCTCCACTGGTCTCCACTTGGACATCGGACCACAACTCTTTGAGTGCGACCATCCAGCCAATTCCTTATCCACTGAGTGATTCATCCATCAAATCCATGTCTCTCCAACTTAGAGACAAGGATGTCATGTGGGGCAGTGTCAAATGCTTTGTACAAGTCCAGGTAGATGACATCAGCAGCTATTCCCTTATCCACCAAGGCTGTAACCCCATTACAGGAGGCTACCATATTTTTCAGGCATTTCCCCTTAGTGAAGCCAGGTTACCATGCTCCACATACAGTCCTGGTAAGAAGTCACTTCTCCATCCCTTCTTTCATTGCTTGTGAGCTACTGAAAGATTCCCATGTACAGAGGCTCCCATACCCTGCTCATCATTATAGCACCAGATACCTTAAGCAACCACGACTAACTTGTGCTGTTCACATACTGTTTGTCTCCCAGCCTATCTGTAAAGGCAAGATTGATTATTTTATTATACGTGGAGTAAGGTCAACAGGAAAAAAAACAAAACAAAAAACATCAGATAACTTGTAGTTGTACTAACTGAAGAAAGTCCTTCCTAAAGTCCTCCCTAGAATAAAATAAAAGTAAACCAAACCTGCCTTCCCCAAAGTAGACTTCAGTCAGGAAACCACAACAGTGGTCAAAATATGTCAAATTTCACAATGGAGCATTTACATATCAGGAAAAAGACCCTTCATCAAATAGAGCTGTGTTTTACTGATGAGCCAGTTTTGGTCATTTTCAGGACCTGTGAGCAGAATCTACACTCCTAAGCAAGTGCTAGTGGCCTAACTTGAAAGTAACTGTCTTGTCTCATACAACACAGCTCAGAAAGCCTTGAAAAAAAGACAACTGGCCAAGAGTGAGCAAAGGTGTTCTGCCAATTTTTTTGTCCTGCCAAAACACTAACAGAGTTTGTTTTGCAACATCGTGGGAGGGCCAGAAAGGAGACAGAGTTAAAAAACAACAAACAACACAAAAACCCAACCAGTACACTTGCTATTTTGCAGCTTTATAATTTACAAGGACACTACAGAGAATCAAACCATCTAGTGACACAGCAGGAGATGTCAGTTCCACACCACTTTCCACCTTCTCTCTCTCTCTCTCACACACACACACACTCTTCCAAATTGGTCTTGTGAAAATTTTTGAGAGCCTTCTCGCGTCCATCGCCTCAGGAAATACAGCTAGCTACAGGTCACATATTTTGCCCCTCAACACATCAGCTGAACGGAAGTCCTTACTAGTAAGATACATGTAAGACGGCAAGGCTGTTTGATTAATTCCTCCTACCTCAATATCGAAATGAAATCTAACAGATACAAAAGTGAAATATCCTGGTAGTCAAATACGCAGCTCAGTAACAGCATCTGACCAAACAGCAGATGTTTCCTCCTCCTATCACACTTAGAAACACATTGAAGTGGGAGCCACGATTTGTTGCAACATGCTTCTCCAGTTATGTACTTCATCTTTAACCAAAACTGATATTACGCTTTTAAGCATTTAAGCAGCATTTAAGTATTTTTATATAAATAGTTATTACATACACATACTTTGATAAATTTACAGGCTCTTCTTAACTATATATAGGTTTAGTCTAACTTGATCTGATCCAAATAACTTAGGTTTCAACAGCAGCGAATACTATTTTCGGCATTCAAATGTGCACATGCACAGACAACGTACCTATCAAGTATGGAAAAACCCTACATACATACCAGCATAAGCAGAAGGTATCTTCAAGAGCCTCATCCCCTGGTTTCATCACACTGTGTCAGACAGAATTCTGCTATTATCATCAATGCCTTAAAATGCTTGAAATCATAAATCTGAAATGATTTATAAGAAGAATATCCTCAGTATAAAAGTCTTTCACGTAAACAGAGAAGAATGAGGTCCTATTTCCCAATATTGAACAAAGTGAGGAAGAAAAGCAAACAAAAGTATGATCAGCTCTGGTCACTGCATGACCCAAGCAATCTGAATGTGGAATGATTCTCCAAATTCACAGAAAACCTTTTGTCCTGCTACGTAAGTGTCAAGTGTTAACTCTGTTCGTACACATGCTTTTCTGGTTTCATTTACCTAGACAAGTTTTTAAACGTGCACATCAGTCTTGCAACCTCTGTAGAAGAAACTCTGTAATGCCGTAATCCTAAAATCCACATGCACAAAACCTGTATTAAGAGGATACATTTTCAGTTTCCCCTCCAGTGATAGCCCCAAGCATTGAAATAAGGTCCATCAGTTGAAGCCGAAGGGCAGACCTGGTTCTTGTACTCATGTTGAGGACAGAAGCAAGGAGCCAGTGAAAACTCTCGTGATTCTTCTGTCTACAATCACTTTAACATTGTAAAAATGTTTAATGGGTATCTTATTTTGAAGCTATGCAACATTGGACTGATAGTCCATAGATCACTTTGATGTGGATTGGCGTTTTAATGATTTTAATGAAAAAAACCTGCATGTTAAATATTTCTGAACAGTATTAAGCGCTATAATTCAGACTGTCTATACTGACTTATTTAGACAGTCTCATCTGCTGCCATGTTGGGAAAAGCATTCCCTTTATAAGCACAGAAATATGAAATAATGCTTCAGAAATCACTGGTGAACCACATTAATGATTTGCTTACATGTCAAGTCAACATAATAGTTGCCTTTGGATGATACTACTTTGAACAGTGCCTAAATATAATGACTTCTAAAAAGGCACGTTTAAAAATAATTTGTTTTCCTCCTCATACTCTAGACTTCGCCTGTGCATGCTAGGGAAAGCGGGGGGAGGAAAGAACAAAATGAGAAAGATTGATGACATCTATTTTCATACCAGTCTCCCAAGTGGACACCCCATATTGAAATAAATAAACGCTACATCTAGTCCAGACCTACTACAGAGTCAGAATGACTGAATTGTGCAACTGTCCGGAATACCTGTACTGGTCAGATTCTCCACACTGGCAAGTATAAAAGCAAAAAAAAAAAAAATACCTAAAAAACAAAAAAGTTTCAACTCTTGATCTAAACTCAGCTTTTACACAGTCTCCCAAGACACAGCACTCACAAGAAGAATACAGCTGAGTAAAGGAACCCGCACTTGCAGAAAACCCTTTGTAATTTCAGGACAGCTCAACAGAGAGGCTGTGTCGCACACGGTGCCACTGTCACGGGGTAGCCACACGGCTGGGCAACACCTCCTGGTACCACAGCAATCCCAGTGCCAAAGCACCCGATACACATCCTCCTCCCTTCCCCAAAAATCAAATTAAAAAATAAAAATGGGCCCATCTACACAACTTGGCAGAGTTCAGCCTTACGTGCATTGCATACTTGACCTCAAGCAATCCAATCACAAGTAGTGTGCTCGATCTTTGTTCTTGTTCCACTGTGAGGCACTTCTTGAAGCCAACACACGCAGGTGTAAAACTAAAGCGCGGAGAGATCCTGCACGACCTGAGCCCATTCTGGAAAATGCTTTACATTCCTTGAAATTAGCCTGTTGATTGCATGAAATGTTTGGCTTCTCTATCCTGTTAAAACACAAAGATGCCCTCCACTCAAATACACACAAAACCTAAAAGCTTCTGTAATGCAAATTACCATTTGTCCGAGGAGGAGGAGGAGGAGGATAGGGATCTTTGTGGCAGCCATTAGCAGCCAAGAGTGTCCTTCTCCTCGCCCCTGAATCCACCGTCTGCAAAGCCCTTCACAAAAGGCCCAATCTAACATTCTCTCTGCTTATTTTGAATATTGAAGAATAGTGACATTCTGATGGAAATATTTATACAACAGCCTCCATCAATTAAAAAGTATCAATTTAAAATAACTTCTTTCCCATCCCAAGCACAAACTGCTGTTCTACGGTAAAAGTCCTCTCTGCTGTTCTGGAGCTACGCCAGCGCAGCTTGAGCAAAACAGCCAGAGAAGTGCGAGACGGCTGCGTACACGAGCCTTTGGGTCACCAGCATTTCAAGCCATGCTTGCCAATTTGGTGTTTATGTTTTAAGCTCGGGTTTTCTGTTCAGTAAACTTCAAAGACAAACTTCTAGAAACTGCATATCACCTTTATTAAGGCTTATACGAATTCAGGGTTTTGGGACAGTGCTGTCCACACAAGAGAGGCCAGTGGAAGAGAGCCAGTCTGCATCTACTAGAGGGAGATGACTGCATTTACCCTTAACACAATCACTTCACTAACCATCAAGCAACTTGCAAAATCTGCTTTTCATTTTCATAGATTTCACATCTCTCTCTTCAGTAAGGTAGTTTTACTCATTCATCTGTATTGGCACAGCAGAAGAGCGCTCCATATCCATATCCTAAAACATACTGCACCCAACAAATGAGCTTTAATTCTTTTCTCTGCCACTCAGAAAGCACCTTAGCTAAATCCTATGCTGTCGAGATGCAACTGAACCTGGAGACTAATAGATCTCTTGCCACAAGTGACAATTTGTTTTCTCTGCTTCTCTCATATCCCTCAAAATTAGTTTTTTAGTTACATTTGTAACTACAAATAATAGATGTTTACTTCTTGGCTTGGAGAAGCTCATGAGATGCAGTGCCGAGTTCACACCAATTCAAGTACAAAGTTCAACCACTAATACATGCAAAACTCAAAAATCACCAAGCAGCACGCGAACTAGTGGGGGGGGGGGGGGGGGGGGGGGGGGGGGAAAGGAGTTTTAGCAGGACTTTCACACAATACTTCTTAGTGATTTTATGACCAGAAACAGAAAGACCTAAGACTTTTAGTACATAATAAACACTTTACTATCTGTGGCATGCTATTTTGTAAGCTACTTAGAGCAGAAACATTAACCTGAAGCCACAGTTGCTTTTGCTAAGAAAAGCAGAGTGACCTATGCCAACCCATATTCAAAACTACAGCCTCTGTTATAAAATAAGTTTAGTCATATAGTTCAAGATATGAGCAAGATGCTCTGTCTTTACACAGGAACTCGGATCCGCAGGAACATTTCAGCAGGCAGTTACAAACTTTTGTAGGATAACAATACTAGAAAAAACAAAATCCCAAATAATTAGCTTGTTTGCCTGTTTCTCCCTTTGATACCTGATAGCATGGTCTGCAGGTAAAAATCTAGCTGATTTTGAGGCTTGGGGAAGGATATATCTATAATTCAGAGATACTCAAAACCACACCTTCAAGCTGCACATGCCTCCACCTATTTCAGTTGCTAACGACCACAAGAAATAAGCTAAGAGTCAACCTAACTTGGTTCAGCATTTACTCTTCACAGGGCCACAAGTTTTAATTTCAACTGTCTTTGCATAATTTAAATAATAAACACGGCGCTCTCTTTATTTGATTCTTAAACGGCCCATATCTGAAGCACAATGGGACATGTCACAGACACTTGCTTCACTGACCTCATAATATGGTTTAATTATGATGACTGAACTAACGGGCTCACATCATAGACTTTTACAGGTTGACCCTGTGTCATCCTGATGTATCATTTTGCACCAGTTCAGTGCTGTAAATCAATTTAAGATCTCCAGCAGGTTGAAAAGGCTGGTAATGATGCTTTCTCTGCAGTCTCTGGGGACTCCACATTATACACAACTTACATTATTTATAAAGCTGAGACGATGCCTCCATTAAGCTTGTAAGACTACTCAAATGAGCTTTTATTTTACACACACAACTTGGGCTTCACAGAGCAGAACACTGGCTATATGTAATATCCAGTACATTCATGCTTCAATTTAAAAAAAAAAAAAAGTCACAACCCCTTCATTTTTTTTTAAATGTAAACCTTTATACCAAGCAAAGAAACTCGTAATTTAATCTGAATAATTACCTAGTATTCGGAAACACAAGCACTTTTATTAATCTTCATATTGCTTTTTTTTTATGTTCAGTTGTACGCTGTTCGAACTGCAGAGGAAAAGCAAACACTAAACTCATCAGCTTTCAGACATTTGATTTGATAGTTACTATTTACAGAGAAACAGCAAGATCTGTTTATTCAGTCACTTTTCTGAAAACCATTCGATTATCACATCTTCAAGGGTACACAAAAAGGCAAGTTGAGCAGGACAGAGTAGGGAAAAAAAATGTATTTAGTTACATATCCAATGGTTGATAGGGTCAAAACTGAAGCAAGGACAAATCCCTACCCTTGGAGTAACCTGACCATGTCTTGAAGTGATCCTCTCTGGTAGCTGTGGAAGGCTTCTGGATCACTCAAATCAAAGGAAATTTCTCTCAAGCACCTACATACAGTCTGAAGTGAACTGCAAGACTTCATCCCTAAGACCAGAGCAAGAACTTCATAGAAGGCTACATATCTTTCATCCTGATGCTCTTCCAGTCACAGTAAAGAAGCGAGCACTCAAAACCTGTGCTAAAGTCCAATGAGAACCTCTAAAAAGCTTCACAGCACTGCTCTCTGATTCCATGGGAAAATAAAATGAATATTAATCAGTTGCAACTAACAAACGCGTCTCCCATAATTCAGCGGAGCAATTACTGGCAAGTAAAAGAAAAAAATACGTCAATGTTAACACCTCAGGTTCACTCACACGATTTTCTCTTCTTGTTTGACAGGACAAGGTGCAGACAGCTAGCCACATGAAGACTAGCAGAATTACAGGCACATGCCTGCCAAGAAAAGTGGTCCCTGTGGGCTGGGTTAGCTTCAGTTTCTAGTCTTATTCTTGACTGCTGCTTAAAAATTCACCCAGCTACTAGGGGGGGGGAAATAAAAAGACAACTAAACAAAAGTTTTCCCTTTCTGACTTTCGTGCGTGCAAAAGAGATTTGAACTATTAGCTATGACATGTTTGAAATACAGCTTTTTCCTAAGCATGTTAGGTTCAAGATGCCGTATCTTTAAACGCTGACATCCTTTTACCACAGACATGTTTCAGGCAATGATCTTTTCCGTTTGCTTGTATCTGAAACAGACATCTACTCCCTCCCACCAGGATCTAACAATACTTCTTCCCCAAATAAAACTTACCATTTTTACATAGTGAGCATCATTTTATTTCCTAAAATACACCAAAATAATTAATGTTTTTCAGGATAAGCTCTATTTATTCAGATACCGTAAAAGCAAACTGTAAGGTCCGTCCACGTATCTTCTTCATATTGATCTAACAAAAGAGCAAGCACAGCAACCCCTCCTCAGTCAGAAGTCCCACTGACTTCAATTTTTATATACATTTATTTATTTATTTTAAAAATCAGGATTTGGCCCAGATCCTTTAGAATGCATGACTGAGTATTTCCGCACCGGTAAGTTTTAATAAGCTTTAAAGATCTACATTGAGATTAAGATTATCTGACTGTAGAGCACGAGTACACTAAGAAACTATATACCGAGGAGGGGAAAATCTCATGCATCCGAACCTTCTAACAGGGAGGAAAACCAAAATTTCAAGTGAACTTTCCTTGACCTCTAAGCACAGATTTGTCATTAAAGGAAAGATTGGGAAAAAAAAACACCTTGAAATAAAAAGGAAGGGGGCTGCGGAAAGAAAGGAAAGGGGGGGGAACCCGCAACACTGAAGGGACAGCGATACGGATGGGCCGAGGAAGGAGGAGGAAGGTTCTTCACCCTCAAAAACAAAGGCGGGCGCTCGCCCCGTCCGCCCGGGGCTCCGCCGCGTCCCCCCGCCGGGCGCACAATGGGGCCGGGGCCGGGGCCGGGACCGGGCGGCGGCGGCGGCCCCAGCCCGGGGCTCCCCCGGCGGGGAAGAGCTCTCTCCCTCCCGCCGGGCCCGAACGCGGCACCTACCCACAAACTTCGAGCCGGGAGCGGCCGCCGGGGAGAAGGTTCCGTGTCTCCCCCGGCGGGCTGCCGGAGGGACGCCATCATGCCGGGGGAAGGAGCAGGAGGGAGAGCGCAGCGCAGCCGCCCGTGGCGGCGCGGAGGAGCCGCTCCCACCGAGACCCGCTCCAGCGCGGGGGCCTCCGCGCCCTGCCCCGCAGCCGGGGACCACCCGGCGGGGAAGGAGGGACGGCGCGGGAGGAGGGCGGGGAGAGGCGAGGGGACGCGAAGTTGTTACCGGCTGCCGGGCGGCGGGGGAAGGGGAGGTGGCGGGCGGGGACGGGGGGCGGCCGGGCGGAGAAGAGGAGGGGGGGGAGCGGCTCCGTTTGCCGCCGCCGCCGGCGGGCAGCTCCGCGTTCGTGCTGCCTGGATTGATCTGGTCTGGCTGGCGTCAGGCAGTCGGAGCCGCCCAGCCCGCCGCTCGCCCCGCTGCCAGCCCGCGGCTCACCGGCACACCGACACACACACTCACACGCACCGGGACTCGGCAAGGGATCCTCTCCAAATTCCCGCCCCCGCCGCGCACGGGCATGGATGGGGCCGCCGGGCCCCGCTAGGAGCGCTGCGCACCGCCCCCCCCCACCTCGCCCGCCCGCCCCCCGGGAGCGCGGCGAAGGGCTCGGGTGGATTTATTACCCCCCTTCCGTCACCCCCTACAACCTCCGCGTCCCCGTGTGTTTGCCCCGCAAGCGCCCAGCCTCGGCGGCCCTGGCGGAGGTTTGAAAGGCGCTTGGGTACCCGCTGGAGAGCGGCTGAGATGCTCCGGCAGCCCGGGCTTGAAGGAAAGCTCCGAATACTGGGAGACTTGTAATTAAAGTTAATTCCCCTAACACTCTGATTGAACTGGATTTCATCCTGCCTCTCGCTTTACAAGTGATTCAGTCCCGGACTTAGTCTGTTCTTAATATTGAAGTAATTGCCATAATCCCTTCCAATAACAGACCGCTCCCCAGGTACTTTACATGCGGACTTCATCCTGGCCACAGGTACCGCTGCAGTCACTCCTAATTTATGCCAGTAAACCTACAACAGTGCAGGAGGCTTCTTGTGCAATCAGATATATCGTAATGAAGTCTCGCCCCAACAGCCCTCTGAAACAAAACTTGAATTCCATTTGAATCCACACGCGTCTGCTGGAACGTGGATCTAGCTGAAAGTTCGCAACCCACTTGAGGAACGGTAAGTCTCTCTTGCTTATTATGTTTACAGGAGTCTTTACGGTGCTCAGATGAGCATAGCGCAAGTAGGGCTGGACTGAAACCAATTCTTTAACAAATACTTGATCTTTTACCCACTCATCATTCCTAGAAGGAGATATGAAGTAACAAGCGCAAGGTGTTTCTACATGGCAAAATATTATGATGCTTCTGTCCTGGCCTAATTACATCTCTATACTTAGACCAGTAAATTTTCATGTGTATATTAAGTTCTAGGTATGGTATTAACCTCATTTTAAAACCCAGCAAAACTGAGAAGTTAAGGCCCTGGGAGTTTTACCAGACAAACAGTAGCTCCGAACTTACCCACCTGCCCACCCAGGGGCATTACGAATCTGAAGACACAGAACTGGAGTGGCTTGCCCAGGGTCACAGAAAGAGTGTGACAGCAGCAGTAAAAAATACCCAGCTTTATGGCTGAGAGGTTATCAGCACTTCTTTCTCACGTCATAATGTAAATTTCATCCATTTCTTTGTCATGTAAATACTACATAAATGGCAAACGGGTCAATTGTACTACGTTGTTTGATAGCATGCGACAACACAAGTGCAACAAGGAACTCCTGCACAGAATGATACCTTAATATCGATAGGGGAAACCTGGAACAGAATTAGTATTTTACTGCGTAAGTTTTGAACCTTGAATGATTCGAGATGAATAAACTTTGGTAATCAACTAACTTGTATTTTGTGGTTGTACTGTACGCAATTACAGTTGAAAAGTCAACATCTTTCTTTTTACATGCAGCCATGCACAGATACAGCGCAGCAGTGGGCTGCAGATGTAACTGATAAAGGTTAATCTCAAGACTAAAACATCTGTAAATTTTATCAATGTAATAAAGATACTTGCAAGCAAGCTACACAAGAAAGATGAGACTGCTTCTGGTTTTGTGCTGTGGTAGCGTGTATAAACCAGAGCTAAGCGTCCTGGGTCAAGAGGGGTAGACGCAGCAGTAGTATTTGCCCCAAGAGCTTGGCAGTCCCAGTGATCCAGTCTCACATGGAGAAGTATGTGGAAAAGGCTTTACATGTGCCCGAGGTCTGCTCTGCTCTTCAGGATGACTTGGCAGGACTGGGATGGCAAGCTCCATCCGCTGGATCCTTGTTGCTTGAATATCTACTCAGTGCCTGACTCACATTAAACAGATATGACAAGAAGATAATTAGGGAAGCGCTGCAGTTTGTCAGGTGTCTGGTTAGAACCACATTTTTACTGCTTTTGTTGTTGTTAGGGTTGACTGGTTGGTTCGCTTCAGCAGGAGAGAATTGAATTATTTTCTACTTACATTGAGGCTTGGAGAGGATCACATTAATATGCTCCTTTAGCTAAAAAGGGCTTTAAAACAGCCTAGTATGGCCCTTTTGCTGATGTTTAATAATGAGAATGGTTGTTCTGGAGAGATCAGTTTTGTGAGAAGACCAGAGGGCAAGCAGAAACAACATGCCATGGTCAAATCTGCCACAAGGCTCCCCGAGCTGAGCTGTTCCGGCACACAGCCAAGTCAAAACTTAAAGTCTGCCACCTGCTTTAGGATGTTCAACTCATAAGTAAGTATCCAAACACACTACTCTGTGTGTGAGTAGTATCATAGTGTCTTACTGACACGTTCACCACTTCTAACTTCCATCAGCTACTTTTAATATACCATAATTAAATATGGTTAGCATCTGCCTAGCTTTTCTCAAAAACATGAGGAAATCAAAGACAGGAGAGCAGAGGACACATACGCCGGGTATCTAGCTTGATGTTACTCCCACAACAAGTATTCCTCCTCTGCATTGGGGTGAATAACTGTGCTATCTCGAAAGGCAAGAGAGAACTTTTTTTACTTTTCACTCTGCAACTACAAGATCATTCAGAGTGGTGCAAGGAAAAAAGGCCATGAGACTGGGGCAATGAAGAAAGAGAAGAATCATCCCTCCTATAAACAGCTGGACTTTTCATCGGATTACGTGTGCAATCTACTGACTTCATCAGTCGTAAGGCCTGTGAACATGAATTTTAATGAATTTGGGGCACTTATGCAGATAAACTTCTAGTAAGATTCTAAAAGGAAGCTTAAATCTCATAGACACTTTTGAACATCTCTCCAAGCACCTGCCTAATCACCTTAAAATTCCGTGTCTCAGAAACAGCTTATCAGAAAGCAGAGTTCTAAAAGATATTAATTATGCTGCATATTGTATATTATTCTATTATGTAACAAATACTTCTTAAAAAACTACTACTAGTACTGTTAATACTACTACTATTAGCTTTCAATCCTCTTCTAAAATTAGAGTTTATATGCAGATTATGAATTAGTATTTCTTGTTAACCTCAGCCAGGCTTCATATGGCTTATTCAAGATGTTCTAAGGATAGCAAATGCCTTCTGGAGACAGTTGTGCTCCAAATTCAGTAGTTTTGCCTCACCTTTATGTACACCAGGTTTCTACCAGAAAGTAGGGTTTCACAGGTTGTTAAATTGTATCAAACACATAACTTATTATTTACATTAAAATCACTGGAGTAATTTTCTTTTCAGCCATTACAGTGTTGCCCTAGCGTGGGAAAATACCAACAGTATTTTCAGAGAGAAGAGGCAGTTGTGTCAAGAAGAATAATAGCTTTCTAAGGATACTTGATCTCATTACTTCCTTCTTTCCTGGGCTAGCTGGTAAAATTTATCAGCCCCTAGCCTTCATGCCTTGTCTGCTGCTTCTTTGAATAGGTGAGGTATTAAACAAGCCTCCCACCTCAGCATTATTAAAATAGGGTACGCAGACTGTTTAGCACCTACACAGATCTGTTTGGGAAAGATGCCTCAGGTAGAAGACAGCATGTGGGAGAAGGTAAGGAGTATTTTTAGGAGATCATCATAACTGCAGAGCTGTGTATGGTTTTCCAAACCCATCTGGATACAAGGACCTGTCCAGCCACAGCAGCATGGAGTTCATAGCTGATGTCCACTCTCAAGAAAGACATTTGGGTTTGAGCTAGTGTGGTACAGAGGCATGCACTCCCGGAACCATGGCCTCCAAAGGCAGACTGAATGGGCAGTAAAATGCTAGCAGCAGCAAGGCTGCTCATTCGACACCCTGTCCCCGTTAAGGAGGACCCAGTGCCCCTCCTGTCCACCCTCTTTACTGCCCAGCTGCACTGCCGAGGACTCAGCGGGCAGCTGTGGTAAAGGGGCTGTTGGGGCTGCTCTCCTTCCCCTCCACCCCTCTCCCTCCCAGCTCCTCGGCTCCCCAGCAGCAGAAACGCAGCAGCCTCAGCAGCCCCGGGGCTGGCTGAGTGGGGCTGAGCAGAGAGGCCCATCACCACCACCACTTCCAAGGGGATGCAGAATTGTTGGGGTGGTGGTACCCTGAGCTGTTTAAGGCAGCTGGTGCTTGGGAGAACTGTTCTGGTGCCATCCTTGCAGAAGTGATTTCTGCATCCCCCAGTGGAAGCTGAAGTAAGTTGTTTTATGTTTTATGCTTTATAAACTGTTTTATGGATGTGTTGGAGAGGGTCCAGAGGAGGCCCATAAAGATGATCAGGGAGTTGGAGCACCTATGAGGACAGGCTGAGAGAGTTGTGTCTGCTCAGCCTGGAAAACAGAAGGCTCTGGGGAGACCGTATAGCTACCTTCCAGTACCTTAAGGGGGCCTACAGGAAAGCTGGAAAGGGACTTTTTATAAGGGCCTGTGGTGACAGGACAAGGGGCAATGGTTTCAAACCAGAGCAGGGTAGATTTAGAATAGGCATTAGGAAGAAGTTCTTTATTATGAAGGTGGTGAGACACTGGAACAGGTTGCCAAGAGAAGCTGTGGATCCCTCCTCCCTGGAAGTGTTCAAGACCAGGCTGGATGAGGCTTTGGGCAACCTGGTCTAGCAAGAGGTGTCCCTTCCCCATGGTAGGAGGGTTGGAACTAGATGATCTTTAAGGTCCCTTCCAACTCAAACCATTCTATGAATGAATATGGGTATGAATATTCAGAAAGTTGATCTGTTCCCATCCTCAAGTGCCAAGATTCAGTTTTCCCTCACTGAAGAGAAGCTTTGAGCTGGCACTGTGTAGGTTACACACAAAGAAAGAGACGCTAAGGTATGAAAGGCCTTGAAGACAGAGGTTGTTCCATGAGAGCTCTCTGTATTCCTGCTTTGGTGTATCCAGCTGTTTTCTAAAATGAACTCTTCATGAGTTTGTGTCTGCAGAGCCAAATGTCTGCTTGGGACCTGCCTTATTTCCCTGGCTCACTCTCATATACAAAAGAACAAAGAACCCATTTAACTTTTAGAAGCTCTTCCTAAACTGTCCCACCATGATTAAGTGAGATTTATATATAATAAGTATGAAACTGATAATTTCACAAAATTATTACATGTATTTTCCTCTGTTACGTTAAATAAGACTTCTGCTGTAAATCTATCTGCAGATACCAGAAAGGTCTTTGATCAGATTGAATACTCATTCATTTTTTCCTCCCTTGAGATGATGGGATCCTGACCAAAATTCATTACTTTCTTAAGATTAATGTACCCAGCTAAAGCTGCCAAGATCTTTATTAGAAGTTATGAATTCAAAAGGTTTGAGCTGAAACAAAGTACTAAGCAGGGCACTCCCTTATCTCCTTTATTGGTTGTTTTCTCTGTAGGCTCTGACGTGCGGACTTTGCTCCAGCAATATTACATTGCTGGTAGAGAAGGAGGTTGCACTTTATTCTGATGGCTAATCATGTTACCACAAGGCACAGTATTCCTGCCTGCTGTACTGCACCAGTATTACACTTTACAGAGAATGAAATTCTCCCTTTAGATCTTCCCTGCATCCATGAGGAAGCTTTCGAAAGTAGTTTCACTTTCTCCTGGGTATCACCTCAGTGAGACATAATAACATGTAACCGAACATTATTGGTTCTTTTAAAATTAAATTTCTCTTCAGTCACTCAGCTTAAAAAGATTTACATAACTGGAATAACCTAGCTCTATTACTGGTTTCTTGGAAGACACCGCTAAGATTAATCTTATCTCCCATTTTAATTACTGTTTTCAAGTTCTTACAGTCCTTGTCCCAGTTACATCTTGTTGCAAAAACCAACAGAGAATGATATATTAAAATTTACTCAGGCAGGTGGCAGATAGAAAATTAAAGCTAATAACTCTATGAGAGAAGAAATCAAAGGTAGTTTGGCAATCCTGAGGTCATACTACCTGGTCACTCAGCTGCACTGGCTCTACAACTGATGCACTAAGGAGTGGTGCCCTGTGAGTGGCCGTGTGCCACAGCTTGCTGCGCGGGGCCAGGGGGTGCCACGGTGGGGCAATTGCATGACCATCCACGAGCTGAAGAGGCCTTGGGGTAGGATGGGATTGCAGTGATGCATGGAGGCTGGGCAAACTGTGGTAATTGTCTGGATACAGAGCACGGTCACCTTCTTCATACCTGAGGAAGGGACAACTACATCACACCATTGGAAGACTAACAAAATGGCACATGTTGCATCTAACTGCAACTCTTTACTTCCACGTTTTGTTGATATTCTGTGACAAAGTACTCAGCCCATTTTATATATCAATTAAAAACATAAAAAGGCACTGTGTCTTACTTTTATTCCCCATATAAATGGTATTTGAGTAATTTAGCAACCTCTTTTCAATTTTTCTAACCTGGTGCAAGTCTAAGTCACGTTGCCCGAGTTCAGTGTCCCTCTTGGCTGCGTAAGTCGGAAGTGGAACAGTCACACCCTTCCTCCTCCACAACGGCTGCTCATCCCTAACCTCGCTTTCTGCTGGCACAGTCCTTGGTGCAGCTGTGAACCGTACAGGCCTAAAGAACTGATCTGGCTGAGGAAAACAACTGTTTCAGGGGCCAAGTTGATTTTTAATTTGGATCGGTTCCCTGATCTGGTTCATTTTGTGGCTGTCCAAATTCTTCTGCTGATGCTGTGCAGGACTGAGGCGGGATAAAGGGAGAAACTTATCTTTATGATAGTGTTGTTGGCTTCAGCCAGTTTAAAGTGCTTGTGAAACAGCAGTAGACTTAGCAAGCTTTTTTTTAACCAAGGAAAAATACTTTAATTCTGAACACAAGTGCAAACGTTGTTTTAGAAGAACTGCACTAGAGAAAGGAGCAGGGCTCACTGGTGGTTAACAGAAGACTAGAAGAAAGCATGAGAGGAGTGAGGAATTCAGTGAGCTGGTGTGATCACTGAATATTAGAAAAAGCAGCTGTTGGACACTCCATTATGTGGTGAAAAGCAAAAAACCTGTAGCCCTTGGACTGTTTATGAACCAGTGGAGGCCAAAGCATCACTAGGATTCCAAAAATTGTTAGTTGGCCCTTCAAGAGGGCCAGATGGCTTAAAGAAGCCAATACCTGGGCACTGAGTACACCTGCATTCCCATGTGTTTTTCTTTCCTGTATTCTCCAGTTCCAGAGTTTTCCTTCACTCTTTAGTTAAAGTGTGGAAGAAACTGAACTCTGGAGTGTAAATAAATCAGTATATAATTAGTCATCCCAAGGCAATGGGTTCTTAGCGAGGTCTCAATTACAGACAGCCCTGACAAAAAGCGTACCTGTATTGGATTAGTTTCCGTTTGCACTTTCAGGAGGAAATTACCTTGTACGTTTCAAACATCCTGGCAGTCACATGAAGTGCTGAAAAGGTTGCCCAAATAACAAGAGCCTTTAGACCAATTTTAAACTCCACTGTTGTCTTGCTTGACCAAAAATAGCCAAATTTTTTACAAGAAAAGTTTGAGCAGCTTTAAAAGCAGCTTCCTCTATAACTCATATGCTATTGCACAAATCACATCCGTAAGTCCTCACTGTATATAAAAAATTGAAAAAAAAAAAAGTTAAACACTTAAAAGTTGCAACTGATCAAAATTAGTGTTGCTGGTATAATCTTGGTTAAGTGTTCAGTTTGGGTGCATCCTGGTACCTGTCTTTAATTCCATGCTCATATATGTTCCTTCCTAAATACCCATTTCATTCAATGAACAGAACAAGTGGTCAAATAATGGAGAGTGATTCTGTTTTCTCCCCAGGTTCATGCTGCAGCTAGCCATTATGAAAATTGTTTTTGCAATATTTAGTTGCAAAACTGTGACTGGCTTACAGCTCATGTCTCATCTTCTGCCACAAAATTCATCTTTCCTTTCCCTGCCAAATTTCATCTCTCTTCCTAACTGGACAGGGGCACTAGAGCGTCTCATGAAAAAGTTCTCTAATGTTTTCAGCCCTAGCAAATAAATTCCTTATTCCTTATCCTGTTTTCAGAAATACTTGAACTGTTTCACTGACAGTTTCTACACATATTCTGCCTAAAGCACACACCAAGGATGATTAATGTTTGATGAAGTTCTAAACACATAAAATCAATATAGTGTCAGTGTAGAAAGCACTGGGCAACCTGAATTACAAGTGATGATCTCAGACCACTAATAATATACTTTAAGGGACCAAAGCATGCTATGCATTTCCAGAGATTCTGCTGTTGTTGGAGACGTCAGAGAGAAGGGAGAGGATTACATAGCTTACCAAGACTTAGGAAAACATTTTTCTAAATACCACAGTCTACGGCTCTTTAAAATGTGGAGGAAAAAGAAGCAGAACCGAGATACCCATTTGCCTCTTGAGATGATTAGAAATAAAGTAGTTTTCGGTGTATAGCATTTTATCTGGATGTCTAAAAGTATCATCTCTACAGACAAGGATCAATCGCTCCACGTGGACATCACCAGAGAAGCCCCCCAGAAAGCTGCAAACAGCAAGAGGAAGCAATGCTGCCTTACTCGAGCTGAAAAGCTGCAAACTGAATGTGGCACCACAGTCCAGGCAGAGCTGCTCCAGCTTCTGCTAAGTCCAGTCTCAGAGTAGGTGAACCCTGCAGCTTGGGGAACCCTACAGCCACCCCACCCTGCTCATGGGCCGGAGGCTGAAGCACCCCGAAGGCAGCACTGATAGACGGTATCACCCTGGTTAAGCACAGCACCCGCTTGTCAGAGAGCGACCAGATGGAGGATTACAACAATTTATGGCCTCCAGTTAGACAGGCTTGCACTGTGATCTCATAAAATCATGAACAAAATAGGTCAAGCTTGGTCAGTGTTCACATGAGACACACTCTAGGGAAAACACAGATACTGTAAGCAACAGTTTAGGATTTAGATTTAGGATTCAGCTGACAAAACTGCTAAGGCACTGTCCCAATTTTAGGCTAGATTCCCAGATGTCTGAGGTACCCAAAACAGATCCCTAGACTGTCATGTAGAAGGAGCACTGTACTGCTGCAACTGTATCTCTAATTTTTCAAATGAGAAATCAAATTACAGTCATGCCTTGTGATTAATGAAATAAATCACTCTTTTCATGTGGACATGGCATTTTCAGAAACCTCATAAATGGAGAAAGGGAGCTTGTTTGGTTTCTGTGATCCTGGTACAACCTGCTAGCCCTCTTGCTGCAAAACCCAGTTTTAAAGTTTTTCAATACTAGGGCACTAGAAGCAAGAAATTTAAATTCCTTCAAGACTGCACACATCATGAGAACTTTCTAGCAAGATATATGCAAAATAAAGCAAATTATATAATCTATTGCTTTACAAAGACATTCCTTCTCCCTCACATTCACATTTCCCATCCATTCACACTGCCAGTTACCAACCTTTACCTCAATTAATTTTCCCAGATGCTGTTCTAATATGTTTTCATCCTTATGTTGATTTCAAGCTCCTTGGTTCAAATCTTGTATCCTTTCCTTTGCCTGTGAAACACAGTATGCATGTGCTCCAAAAAACCAAGCATTTTTTATCTCCAAATAGTTGAAGACAATTACAGCTATGCTTCTTGGGGAAATTAAGTAATTAGGATGTAACTAATCAAACTGAAATTTAACCAGGACACCAAAATGACACCACTGCCTCAAGAGGTGGCTTGTCAGGATTCTGGTAACTGCAAATGATCAGGACTCTGCTTTCCTGTCTGCCTCACAGTATTAACACCTCCTGCATGCTGTGTGGTGCAGGATGCTGCAGAGTGAATGCTAAGGCCCAAATGAATTTATAAACATCGCATTTTCTCTATGATTGTATTGCTCAGATGTATCAGTCTATCAGGCTACCAAAGAATTAATTGTAGATTTTTTAGGCTGAGAAGCATTGACATACTACATGCTTTGGTTTGATTTTTGTTTTTCTTTGCCTTACGGTCATTCATCTTCAATGAAAGTGAACTGGAGAAGCACTGTCCGCCTTATCGTTGATTTGTGGTGTATAATCATGTTAAAGACAGATCATGGGTCTCCTCCTCACTACAGTGCTATTTATAACACGCAATTATTCCTGCATGGTGCAGTTGTCATGATCTCGTGATTGTAAATGCTCGTTATCAGTGCGGAGCCAGCTAAATGCTGTGCGTTTCTCTGTAAAGCTGATTTGATTTCCCAGAGCTCTCCGTCATCCTTGAAGTTGAGCACAGCTCAGTTCTCTATCTACACACAGGTGAGGCCCTTTCAATGTAAAGTATGTGAGGCAGAACCTGCCAACTGCTCCCACCTACTCCAGGCAAGGACAGAGCAGCAATGTGTCTACACTGGGAAATCTTCAGCCATTGCACTGTGGTGGAAGGGGGCCCTACCAATGGCAGTGACAGTGTGGAAATACCAGAATAAAGGGCAAGAGAGGTTTGAATACAGTGGCGTTGCCTACACAGAGGAAATGCACTTTAGTTGGTTTTAAAATCAGATGGAGAAGACGCAAAGAAGTCTAAGTATTAATGACTCGAGTTCTGCAGTATGCCGCTAACTAGCCCTGCGGTGAACAGCTGGGAACAAAGTAAGGAGTGACAGACTAGGTCAGTCAGTGGTTTGCCAAGCCCTTGTCTCATCTTTTCTACTGATGCCCATAGATGATGATTTTTGATTGTCTGCACTGTCTTTTAACAGCAATCAGGACTAGAATTGCATTGTACTATAAACTATACGCATAGACACCGACATACTGCACTTGCTCTTTGATCCTGTAAAGCACGGATCCCCAGCTGATATTTTTGCAGCTCCTTCTGGTGAGCCTGCACATGCCTTCATTTTTAATTTGCCAACCATCTCTCTGCCTCCTGCTGCCCTAACCCATTAAGCCCCACATTTGTTTCTCCTCCGCCTCTTTCTGCAGCTTACAGTGTGCCTATGCTGGATGATTATTTTTCTCCTTCATGTATTTACCTCCCTGGTTCTCACTCCTAACATTTTGCTCTCTCTCATTCCTTTCCACATAACGAAGACCTCATTAATTTACATTTTAAATGTGTAAAAAAATGAAAATGCAATGGATTTGGGTTCTCTGTTCCTCCGCTGAACAAGAAAAACATGACCTTAATCTATTGATACGCTGCCTGTACGTTGAGTGTGCTGGAGGATGGAAAATAGCTGTTGGGAGATGTCCACTTTGCCGTGATGGATCTTACCAGAAGCAGATAACCATCAGGGTGCAGCAGTAATGCTCCACTCACACCCCTTCACTGCTGCTGCCAAACAGAAATGGCTGAAAGTCACCTTAAGCCTGTTAGAAAACCTACTGCTCCTGAGAGCAGCAGTCTGGCCCCTTGTAGAATGTCAACAGGATGCACATCAAGGGGCAAAGAGCATTATCTCCTGCAATTTTTTATGTAAGTTAGCTATTTCTTCTTAGAGCAATACACATTTATACAGCTCGGTGAAGAAAATTTCTGGTAGCCTTGAGTATTGTGTAATTTCAAAATGCCTCACTTCTCCTTTAAATCCATCAGGCTTCCTCAGATCTTTGAGGATTCCTGGACAACTTACACATTTCTGAATCCAGAGCAATTGCACAGCCCCCAGGTTCAGCTTAACATATTTCATAAGCAGTCAGTCAACACTGAGAAACTGCTCTGCAACACTATCAGTTTGCTGAGTGTTGCATACAGCTCCCACAGCACCAAGCTACTCAGAATTGTTTTGTATTCTTCTTGCTAGGATTTGCCATTTGAATGTGTCTTGGAGGGGGATGTGTCTTTTTTTTTCCCGTTTAAAACTCATCAGCCCAGTGGCTACTAAGAAGACAAAAGCTGCAAAAAAGGATATTAGATGCGCTGTAAGTTATTACCTCACTGGGGCTCTGGCAAATGTTAGATCGATGTCCTTGCACTACTAAAATGGATGGCTAAACATCACTAATCTAGACCACTCCACCAAGGTATATTATCAAGGTATACAAGCTATCAAGAAGAAAGTACCCTGCAGGTATGCAGGTGCTGCTTATGCAGGGGTGCGGCACAGCTCAGCAACAACATTTAGAAAAGGAGGCCAAAGCTTTTAAAGGGACCATGCTCCTCGTACCAGTAAAACAACAAAACCCATTAGCTAATAAGTAATTTTTTTTTTTCTGTTAAATGCCTTGTCATAAGTGGGAATGCTGTCCTTCACTTCATTAGTCTTTATTTCATTCATCGGTACTTTAATCAGCAGGTACGCAGTTACCACGCGATGTGTAGCTGAGAGGACTTCAGCCCTTTCATCGGGCTGGGCCAGCGGAGTGTGCATTACATAACTTTCCTCCCATCCCCGTTTAGATAAGCACTGTGTTCCCCCCACTCACGTTTTATTAACGGTTAGAACAAACACCAGCTTAATTTTCACCTATTGGTCACGCACAGAGAGGCATACATGTAGCAAACTCCTAGACGACAGAACTTTTTTCCTCTTTATTGCATGGAAGGTGCTGTTAGCCTTCTAGCCTTAACATATATGAAAGTAGACTCAGTTGTGCGCTGTTACCAGCAGATCTTGTGAACCCAGAGCCTTGCTTTCAGCAAGACAGATGTGATAAAATCTTTCCTCTTTCTTCAATAACATGACTAATAAACGTAGAAATTCCCTTCTCCTCTCTCCCTTTGCCAGTATCTGTCTTATCTCCGGTTCTTCCTTAGACATAATTTCCAACATGAAAGACGTGTCTGTACTATGAACAGGCAACCTTAAATCTGGCATGAGATCCATGGCACACTGCAGTTTAGTGCTAGGGAGCTGAAGCTTAAGATCTGGCATCTACAAAACATGGTAACTGGAATTTCTCCTGCCGACTCCCTGCTCGCCTAGTGAGATACTGCGCCTGGGCTTGGCGTGCTCCGTCTTGTGAAGGCAACACCAGGCTCCACTTCAGGTTTCTTGCCAAAGCAGGTGCACAGCTGAAAAGATGGGGCAAGCCTTTATAAAATGGGTTTGCCATTAAACACTATATCCAACAAGTAAGGGGGACCATCCTGAAGCTTTCCTGGAATTTTGGCAACACTTCCAAGATATCATCTGCAAATTACTAGAGATGGGTATTACATGTATGCCGTAGGCAATAAATAAGAGTCGTTTTAAGGGGCAGTGGCCATTGACAAAGTAACATTTCTCAGAATAGAATAAAGCCACTGGCATAAGCAGTAGAGACACACTAATAAGATGGATGAGGACCTAGGGAGTGTCTTGAAAGTATTATCTAATAGCAAAAATAATATTTTAAACAACAAAACCTGAAGAACAAAAAAGGCTACAACCATACTAAACTCACTTAGTTAACTTGCTAGTTTATTGTGTCCAAAGATCACAGTAACTATACCCTAACTTGAGGACCCAGAGTACGCCCGAGCTCCTGGATGTCCATCCCATGTGTTACAGCCACGTATCAGAGTGGAAAATTCATCAGGCTCCCACTTTGTCTTTCACTACAGGGAGAGAAATGCAGGCAAGTTAGCTGAGAGGGAACCATGGCGTCCTCTGGCCAGGTGCCTGGTCTAGAAGGCTGGGAGACCAAAAGCACAAGTGTCATTCAAGCCATTTTTACTTTAGCAGCTTTTATTCAATATTTGCTTAAGGCCACATAACAGGATACTGTCAAAGGAATACTTAAAAGTTAAGCTAACTAAAGTTGGTGTTTCTCAAGACCTGACTCTAATTCATTTGGAATCAACAGGAATTATTCCAGTGACTTTTATAGAGATCAGATCCTTTAGAATTGCTGGAAATATCAATTTTACAGAATCACAGAATATTAAGGGTTGGAAGGGAAGGGACCTCAAAAGATCATCTAGTCCAGCCTCCCTGCCAGAGCAGGATCACCTACAGTAGATCGCACAGGAACGCATCCAGGCGGGTTTTGAATGTCTCCAGAGAAGGAGACTCCACAACCTCCTCGGGCAGCCTGTGCCAGTGCTCTGTCACCCTCACAGTGAAGAAGTTTTTTCTAATATTTTTATGGAATCTCTTATGCTCCAGCTTGTACCCATTGCCCCTTGTCCTGTCAATGGATGTTGCTGAAAAGAGCCTGGCTCCGTCCTCCTGACACACCCCCTTGACATATTTATAAACATTAATGAGGTCACCCCTCAGCCTCCTTTTCTCCAAGCTAAAGAGACCCAGCTCCTTCAGCCTTTCCTCATAAGGGAGATGCTCCACTCCCTTCATCATCGTTGTGGCTCTGCGCTGGACTCTCTCAAACAGTTCCCTGCTTCTCTTGAGCTGAGGGGCCCAGAACTGGACACAATATTCCAGATGTGGCCTCACCAGGGCAGAGTAGAGGGGCAGGAGGACCTCTTTCGACCTACTTGCTACTTCCCTTCTAATACACCCCAGGATGCCATTGGCCTTCTTGGCCACGAGGGCACATTGCTGGCTCATGGTCATCCTGCTGTCCACTAGAACCCCCAGGTCCCTTTCCCCTGCGCTGCTCTCCAGCAGGGCAGTCCCCAACCTATATTGGCATATGGGGTTATTCTTTCCCAAGTGCAAAACTCTACACTTGCCCTTGTTGAATTTCATAAGATTTCTCCCTGCCCAACTCTCCAGCCTGTCCAGGTCTCTCTGAATGGCTGCACAGCCTTCTGGTGTGTCAACCACTCCTCCCAGTTTTGTGTCATCAGCAAACTCGCTGACAGCGCTCTCTAATCCCCTGTCCAGATCATTGATAAATATATTAAACAGCACCAGCCCCAGCACTGACCCTTGAAGGACCCCGCTAGACACAGGCATCCAGCCAGACTGTCCCATTGACCACAACTCTCTGGCTTCTTCCCATCAACCAATTAGCGACCCACGTCACTACTTGGTCATCATTTTAGAGCTACGTTATCTTTTTTCAGGATAACTTCAAGTTTTTTCAGGGGTGAAATTTTTCATTTCAAAAAAAGCAAATACTTTGCATTCATGTATTGATGACAGAAAATAACTGTGGTCTCTGAATTATAAAAGATAACAGTCTACTCATATTTTGTAAAAGCAAGCTTTTTTTTTTTTCTGATACCATACATTTTTTCCTATGACTTTTAATTTCCAGTGCAAGTGGCAGCATGGGAAAAAAAAATCATCTTGCACTGCCTTATATATTCTCTCACTCGTAACTCTCTCTGCCTCATTCCCTTTTCTCTTCTCTTCCCATTTTGGGGAGGGGGGAGAGGGGGTTAGAGAGCGTCTGTCCGCGTCAGTGGCCGGCCCAGCCCTAACCCGTGACAACACTGAACCTTTGTGCATATGGAGGAAAACCTGCAGGCAAAATTGGTAAGCAGCAGAAATAAAATAGGTATTCGCAAAGCCAGGCATGAATGCCACAGTACTGTGTGTTGTGATACAAGTCACAGAAGCACAGAATCACAAAATGGTTTGGGATGGAAAGGATCTCTAAAGGTCATCCAGGCCAACCCCCCTGCAATGAGCAGGGACATCTTCAACCAGATCATGGTGATCAGAGCCCCGTTCAGCCTGATCTTGAGTGTTTCCAGGGATGGATCATCTACCACTTTCTGGGCAAACTGTTCCACTGTTTCACCACCCTCATCATAAAAAATGTGTTCCTTCTATCTAGTCTGAATCCACCCTCTTTTAGTTTAAAACCATGACCCCTTGTCCTATTACTACAGGCCCTACTAAAAAGTCTGTCCCCAGTCATGATCATGGCTCAATACTGAGATTCTCCAGTGAGGAACCTGGTATTTCAGTACCATGTGAAGGAAGAGTTAGGACATATGTTGCACAGACGGGTGTTTTTCTCACGGCATAATTAATTTCAATGAAGTAATACCATGGAGAACTGCAGTGTGGATACCATTCTTAGCCTGCTTCAAAAGGTTATGACATTTTCTTTGCAATTAGTTTCTAAACCTGAATCAATTCCTTTCCACGTGAATTCCTCTCGCTCTACTTCCGGAGCCAATAGGATCATCTGCTGGAATACTGTCCTAGTGTAATAGATTCATTCGGCATCGGACAACGTGTATATGGGACAATCTTTTGTAGGGATGTCTAAACAACATATTCTGCATAGATGACAGTTTGCTCCTACTTATGCTCCAAGCTGTGAAGCTCTTCAGCTTTATTATCGTGCTGCTGAGCTGAAACTAGTAAGAACTTCTAAAAGTGCCAAGTTAGGGCAGCTCTTTAACTTTGTTGGCTGGTGGACAGCAAAAAGGCATATGCCTGCAATGTACTATGCCATGTTCGAAGTCTTCCTATTGAAGGCCAGCGGTTAGTTCTTTTTCAACATCCAATGATGTTTGAATAAAAGGGGAAAGACTCCTACCAATCTCAGAGGGATGCTGGAAGAGGCTTTAAGACTTCTGAATGACCTTCGCTAGCCTCAATTATTTGAAAATATGCTTTAAATTATAAAAATAATATTCTTCTTTATGGGAAAGGCAGCTGTCCAAGCTAAATGAGATCAGTATATGGTTTAAAAATAGCTTTTAACACTGTATGGTCACCCAACTCATCTCAAAATTTAAAGCATTAGGCAACCATGTTACCCTACCATGAATGACCACTAGTTGAGGCCAATTGACTATAAAGCAACTCTTCATTTTGTATTATCTTTTTATATTACACAGAATTCAACTTGTGGTTCTGCCAGACCTCAGGTCATAGCAGAGTGGGAATCTGGTAAGAGTTTTAGACAGATCAAAGGGAAGCGGAAAAGAGATACGAACATCTGGAATTTGGCCAGTGACAAAAGCAAACTCGAACTTCTTTCTGTTGATTCTGTTGCCCTTCTGAGCAGAAATAACAAGATGAAGGTAGAGAAGAAACTGTTTCTGCAAACTCTCATAGATGTAAGATATCGTAAAGCCTTGAAATTCTGCTGTCTTGGGACTTTTTAAACCTACTTTTGCTTTTGTCTGTGAATTAAGACTACTCCCCTTGCCCAGGAAAAGCAAATACTAGGATCTGAATGCTTGACAAATTTATGCTAGAAGAGGCCACAGATGGGGAAGCAGTTTGATCGAACTGGGAGGGATCAGCCCAAAATAACAGTAAGATATATTATATCATCAAGAAATGGCATGTCTGGAAGAAAAGTTTTGAGCATAAATTAATACTGACCTTAGCCAGAATAACGCGCTCTCTTCAACATCTGCAGCTGTGTAGTTACTAGGGAGTTATCTGGCTTCATATGCTTTTTCACATCTGTCTACTAAATCAGAGATAAAAATACAAAAATCTAGCACAAAGGGACATTATACGGATTTGTGACACTCCCTGAGGGGCTTGGGGTCTTTAAGCTAACAAAGATATTACAATGGGACATGTGTGTAATATTATCTTTGTGACAGGTATAATGTTGGTCTAAAATTGTGCCTGTTCCATTGTGCAATGGAAAAACTGTATCTGTATTCCTCTGATGAGCTGTCTGAAACTTCCAAACATGGGTAAACAGAACTGCAGTATATGAGACAATAAGTTTGGCATACATGCATGAAACTTCATACTTCTGGGATGAGCAAAATGAATAAACTCAATTCATATTAATTGCCTTACAGCACCATGTGTGAATAAAAGCAACAGTGGGAGCAGACTGAGAGAGGGCAGTGAGACTCTCACAGTTTAGCTCATACAGTATGTTCATCATTCTTCACCATTTTCAACATCACTAGCGACATGCAAAGACTAAATTGTGAGGCCTTAATAGAAATGGGCATGACAGGGTTATTCAACAGGAGTAACAACATTTTTCAGCATGTAGCATGTGAGTTAGTGAAATGAGTGGTATGTTGTATTTTCCCTGCCTGCATCATCTCAGGTTATGTTATGGTCCAGTCTAAATGACAAGGTGATGAAATTGCATAGGTGAAACATGCCTTCATTTCAGCAGTGTGCATGACACAAAGTACTAAAATCCCTGAAATGTAGCAGTCCTGAATAATACGGTTCTAAATTTTCAGGTTCAGGGGAATATTTGTGTGTTATTGCCCCATGCTTGCAAAATACTGGAGTTGTTCTTAAATTATCTTCCGAGCTTGTGTAAAAAAAAACAAATCAAAATGCAATAGCTTTTGCCCTCATTGTGAACAGTTGAACTTTTAATTTATATATAAAAAAGCATTCTTTTGTATCTTTATAATTTCGTACTACATTTTAGGTTAAAAAGAGTGAAATTTCAAATGGCCAGTGCAAATTGATGCAATTCTCGTGTACTAAGAGATTTAATGACAAAGAGCTGTAAATACTTTACTAAAATGAAACAAATATGTATGCTTGAACAGATATAAACAAAAATGTCAACTTCAATTTATAGTCATTAGGCAAGGTGAAGAAATTCTGTGTGATTCCTTTTAGAGAGCCACCAATACAGCTTGTACCTTACATCAAGCAAATAACAGTTTCATACAGGAAGAAGAAGAGACATGGGGATTGTAGACACAAACTAAACAAAAATAGAGGTGGCAGATGTGAAAGGTAACAGAGATACTCCTTATGTGGCAGAAAACTATTTTCTGTTGAATTTTCTTTCTACTGGATTAGCATGACGGCACAGCTCAGACAAATGTCGGCACTAGTGCAAAAGAAGGGCTGCAGCAGCTAGATTGGTTTAGGCAACTAAAAAAGGAGCCACTGCTTTGTGTACCATCTGATAAGCCAGAAGACCACCTCTCAGAAGCAATGGCAGGCTCAGTCATGTGACAAAAGTTTACCTTCAGAGTGATCCTGGCAAAAGCTCAGGAGGAAATTGCTTGGCCTGCACTGTAACATCTAGGGATAGTGGAAAGCACGGGCAGGCAAATGCGCTGCTGCTGCCAGCACACAACACTTGGATCAGGATCAGACCCCTCGACAGGGCAGTGGAAGGACCAGGAGCTGGGTCCTAACAGGAACTGGTACACCACAGCATCCTGGCACCTTACTTGGCAAGCAGTGCTCAGCTTCTTCTCTCTTTCTGGCTGCAGCTGCCCGGGACATCCCTGCAGGTTCCAGCTGTACCGACATTTCTTTCGGGGGCCCAGCTGTCATCCCCTTTCTCCTCCAACCCACCACCTCATTCCCACCCTGTGCAGCCTCCGCAGTCCTGTCATGACAAGTCTTTGTGCGGTAGCTTATCAGGGCAATTCTTAAAAAAAAGTGTGATTGTGTACTCAGCTCTGCAGCCGATGTGTGGGCGACATTCACACCATCGGTCCAGCTTTCCATTTTTTTTCCTCTATGTTACTTAGGCTTCTGTAATCTAAAATTCAAGCTTAGCCATTACAGCCAACACTGAAACACATCCAACAACCTCTTAATATCTACAGAGTTCTTTCATGTAGATCCAGCAGTTCTTGAGAAGTTCAATCTGGTTGTTTTGTGATGATTTGGAACTGAAAACAGACAGCCTGGGTAACTGGAACTTAAAAATGCAAAATCGACAGCGAATCCAGTTTAGTTTTTGGCATCGCATTGTGTTTGTCTCAGCAGTAATAACAGTTATTATGTTTTAAAACAAGTATCTAGCAAACAAACAGGTCAGATGTATTTCAAAAAGCAAAAGTCAGTGTATTTTTTTTCACTTGTTTGACCAGGTGATTCATTTACCCACTGCTTACTAAGTCACAGGATGATTTTAATAGGAGGAGAAATCTGGGATTGCCTGAGATGGATAACTGGGTCAGGTTACCCTTTGGAAGAAGTCAGCGAACCAAATGTGAAACAGAGAAATCCACTGCCTTTCTCCTTTGAGCTACATGCAAATATGCTCTGGAAACTCAGTACGTCTCATTTTCTAGGGCTCAACCACAGTACCAAGCCTCCAGGGATGTACTTTCACTAACACCTTAAGCAGTCACTGCTGATGAAAAAAAACCCCACAGTCTTTCCCTTCACTCCCATACCCCACTCCTTCCTGCCCTCTTGCCACTCGTCTGTAAAACTGATCTTGGTTAAGGCTAAACAGTGGGTTTGTTGGTTTGGCTTTGACGCCTGGCGCAGTTCATCAGCTGGCTTTGCAAATGCTAGTGCTGGCACAAGGAGGGAGGTGATGGGGAAGCTAAAACCAAGAGCCAGGTAGGACTGCAGTGCAGTTAGCTCTGGGTGCAGCTAGAAGATGCAGATGAGCCAATTTAATAGTTTACTGCTGCCAGAAACATCGGTCCCACACCCTCCTTCCCCTCTCCTCTACCCCTGCCTGCAGTGGAGCCAGGTCCTTCTTCCCCGTGCAGCTGGAGAGCCCAAGCAACCTTGCAGTGAGCCAGCTCAACTCATTAAACCAAGAGACAACTATTGTTGTGTTTCAACTGCACAGGAGCTGGAATGGCTCACTGAAGGATTAGAGGAGTAGCAGAGCCAGGGAAAGAGAAGAGTATGTCCAGCAGCAGGAAGGCAGGCTGAGGGAGCAGACAGAAGAACCACCCCCTTCCAGCAGCAGTGACCTGTTAGTTTGGCTCAACAGGATCTTCTGACTTCACCCTTGCACTGTTTTGGGCAGCAGTGCCGGCTTATGTCAGCTAAAATTGTTGTGAAACAACATCCCGTGTCTCATTTCAGCCATGCAGGTAAGCAAGACTTCAATGAGCAATTCACATCCCTACAGTTAAGAATATGCTGATACATATTTTGCATTAAAGCTCTGTCTCAGGAGCCACATATAATTTCACAGGAAGCCCAGCAAATGGCCTTCAGAGAGGTTCACTGATCTGCAGTTCAAAAACTGGACCATTATGCCAGCAGTAGTTCTCTCCTGAATTATAGGTTTACGCACTTGTTATTGATTTAAATTTTGAACTTGTTTGTTTTGATTCAAAACATCACTACACCTACTACTTCATTTGTGTTGAGTTACTGTCCATGCCTTCACATAATTTATTTCCTCAGCTTGCCAGAGGTCTGAGGCTGTGGTTCCCTTTGCAGGCACTGCCGGCTGCAGGAACTCCCAGCATCCCCCTTCTGTTTGTCCTGACCTCATGCTGCTGCCTCCTGTGTCTCTTCAGCTTTCCCACTTTGTGAGACTACAAAACGGATAACCAAACTCAGACACAATAAAAATATCCCAGCTGCCCCCTTTTATTTTTGGGAGGGGGAGGTAGTGCCTCAGGCTGTAGTTCCAGCAGTAATACTAGCTTATTGTATGGCCAAACACGGTAATTTCCGCCCTGCGCGCACACAGTTTATACCTGCCCACATTTCACTTATAGCACCCTTTCCCCTGAATCAGTGTGCCAGGCTGTGCTGGGAACGGGAATAAAAGACCTACCAAGCTGCAATGTAGTCTGGGAAAGAAAAAGAACTAAAGGCGCTTATTTCCCTTCTGTGGCTCACAGCAAAGGTACACAGATAAGCTGATATGACTGAGGCCATGGCTAAACAGATATTTGCAGGCAAGCCAAGGTTTAAAACGGTCCCAGAACTCACCCAAACGGTCACAAAACAATCAATGGCATCTCTTGTGATCTTCTTAAGAAGATCATCCAGCATGGAAAAGAAATGCTACTGAGCGGGAGTGAAGCACCCTCTGCATTACCGACAGGCACAGCAGGCTGTCCTGGGTGCCCCAGGCATTATTGGCTTTGGCAAAGCAGACTGTGCCGTAACCGAACCAGTTCAACTGGCTCCAGAAGTACCGCAGGAGCCCAAAGGCAGGTAGTTGTTCATCTGACTGAGATGGATGCAAAGGTGCAAATAGTGTCAGAGTTTTCCCATTACTGTTGTCAGTTTTGATCACCAGAGTCACTGGGCTGGCAAGCACGACTGGAAAGCATGTGACCTGTGGAGATGGTAAATCTGCTATGTCCAAACATTACACCCCTGGTGAAATCTGCACAGTGGCAGGTTCTGCACAGCACCGACTCATCCACAGTGAGTACAACAGTCGGTGTACTCTGACGATGAGTTGGCCGACAGTGTTTTGACGGTGCATGTTTGGTGAAGGGATTTTAGTTATAAATGCTGCTGGCTATGTTGCATCCGTGATAGTCTTCCTCATGATGAAATAGGGTTCCTAGTCTGATAGGGAAGAGGTGGGGCATCTAATTAACCAACTAAGTAGCTGGGAGCAAGTCCTGAGGTATTTGTGTAATGGTTTCTTGGGTGGACTGTACTTGTTTGGGAGAGACAATTTCTGCTCTTTATTAAATAAACAGTAAAGATAATTTACATGTCAACACCGTTAACTATTTCAGCAGTAGGGAGGAGATAAAGTCACAGATCTGCTCAATTAACTGTGAGCAATGTCTCATTTGGGTGCCACAGTGAAATAATGTTTAGGAGATACCTTCATTTCTGTGCCTCCCAAGAAAGAAGTTTGGTGGAACTCAAAACATTTTTAAGCCAAATCAAGATGCCCAGGCAAGCAAAGTCGCAACACAACCTACTGCCTTCTCATGACCTGTGGGAATGGGGCTCATTTTGAGTGGGACTGAGCAGTCAACTCCCCTCTGAACTCCTCCACTGTCAGAAGAGCTTTGCTTTGTTAAACCTTCCAAATATGTTCAAAACCTTTGTGGAAATGAAGTTACACAAGATGAGATCAGAGGATCCAGCAGCCCACAGCTCACCACTCTGCTCCCCTAGTCTTCACCCTAGCAGTGTGATTATTCTGTTTACCTGCTGCTGTCCTCAGAGCTTGTCAGACCCGTTTCCTGAGCCACTTCATGTCACTCATCCAGGAGAAAAGTGATCCAGGAAAAAAACACGAGGCGTCTAGTCCTTTACTGGGCAAAGAGCATAAGAGCACACAACATACATCAGAAATTATTCAAAGGTGGGGGCAGAACACACGGCTGAGAGCGATGGAAGCGGGAAGTTAGTTTTCAAGAATTATCATCCTACTATGCATTAAGATTCAAGATTCCACCCTTTTCTTTGTATCACCTGCCCCAAACGAGTCCAGTTTTGCCTTCAGTGCAATTCTGTTGGCTAGTGAACAGTAACATGGTGTAAATTTCTAATACTGACAGGGCAAACTTCCTTAGCACATTTGTGGGATTAGAAAGTTAGGTTGAAGCTAGCTAATGTTTTCAGACATTCATCTTTTATCCAAGTCTAGGCAAGCACATCTAAAAAGTGAGAGGTTCCACAGACTCATATATCGATTTTACCAATGGTGGTAATCCACTGAATCATGCTTTTGCATTTTCAGTTACAGTCAGTGAAAAAGATGGTATTAGCAAGAGATCAGTGATGGTGGGAAAAACAATTTGCAAATTTAAAAGAAACTGATGCCAGCAAGAAGGAAAGATTTTGAGGAACTTGCAAATAGTCTAACCCAGCCACTGTAGAAGAGCAATTTAGGGTACAGATTCACAGAGCTGTGTGGATTTTGCAGAAATGCTGGCATAAAGTATTCCTCTGCTCTTGCCACAGACTGTTGCCCCCACACCACAGTAGCCCACTGAAGCTGGTCGGACATTTGATCAATTTCAAGTAACACAAACATAGGTCTTGTAAGCTATTTCAAAAAGCTGTGTTTGTTCACTGCACTCCTCACAAGAATTGTGTATTTCCCAAACACTGTGTTTCACAAAAAGACCGTCTTGCTATCAAGACAAAATCATCACTGTCATTGGAGAGCAGATGACAGCGGTGCATTGCTTACATAAAAGGTTTTATGTCAAAGTACTTTAAGATGATCAAACATAATTTCTGGGGAAACAGACACAGAAAATTGCTTCTTCCATCCCTAGCTATCCAGAAAGCTGTGCCACATTTTCAGTTACAGTAGCTATTGACCAACACTTCCTTCACCTCCAGCCTCACTTCCCAAACCAGTCTTCACCTATTGCTGAAAGCAAGAGAAGAAAGGGAGTTGAAGGCTGAAACAACCTTTAGATAACAATTAGTTCAGCTTTGGGAATTCTTCCAACTGCTGTTGGTTCTTTAAAAATACTGTTCATATTTTCAGTGCTTTTGTCAACTGTCTTTGTTCTGTTCCTGTTTATTCGTACCTCCACTTTCTTGCTTGACCAAATCTGGGTGTCCCAGTTCTGAGTGAAAGTGCACACTTTCTGCTCTCCCTGCCCCAAGTCTTCACACGTAAAAGTATACAGCAAAGTATGTGCAGGCTCCATCCAGGCAATTTCTTGAAATCCTACTGCTCGTGTTGCAGTGGGGGCCCCTTGAACCTCTAGCTGGTTCTCTGCACTTCTCGGAGCCTCATCAAAGCGCTCCCTCCAGGGCCTTTCCCTCATTTTCCTAATAGTGCATCTTCTGCTTGCAAAGGCACCCTCTGAGAGAACTGCCTCCTGCCCTACAGCCTTGCCCTCCACAGCTCCCTTTCACCACTGCCGTGCCCAAACTGGTGAGCGGAGGCTCTGGCAGAAAAGGAAGCACCGCTTGGGCCTCCAGCACCATGATGGCTTACCTTGGGCTGGGAAAAGGAAGGGCACAGAGGCAGAGGAGGCAGCTTCTTCCCAGTCCATTAGTGCTGCTGCATGCAGAGAAGGTAGCTCAACCCCAACTGCAACCCTTCTTCCCATGCACCTCCGCTCCAGCCATCCTGAGTGGGGCTGGTAGAAACGTCACACTCTTCACAAAACTGCCAGAAAGAAGGAAATTCTGAGGAGCTGGAGAATGAGAAAGAGAGAAAACAAGGAGGGAAAGGACAAAGGCTGGTCAGAATATTTGTGGCCTTCCTGTATCCTCACTGAGGGAGGTATTCCTTCTCACCCTGTCCAACGTGAGAACCTGCTAGCATCACAGGCAAAGTAACAACTGAGCTTTATGTTTACCACGCTGACATTGTATTTGATGTTTGTGACCATTTTCTTTGACTCCAGCCACTTGAAACCAAAGGCTTTCTCCATGAGCCAGGTTACACCCCAATTTCAACTTGCTGTCATACTCTCTGCAGTAAGCTGCCTTTTCATCTCCTCTTTTCCCACTTCTCTTGTCTTCTCTCTCAGGATATCCATATTATTTTCACTCCCTCTTTCAAGTTTCTTCAAATACTAGGCAGACATCCCTGGAGAGCTGATAAGCTCACCAGCAGAAGTGCAAGACTGAAATACACATAAGATCGGTGTCCTGCTGGGAATATGCAGTGTTGTCCTTAGCAAGACAGTTGCCTGGCACTTAAAAGCTGTCTATGAGATTTGTATCACTTTGTCATAATCCTTTTAATCTTCTTGGCAGAAGAATATCCTCGAAAAAAAGGCCACAGTCAGTATCAGAAAAACAAAATAGGAATATTACTTTCAGTTACTACGGGCCTCTCACTAGGCTAGCAAAACAATAATAATTCTGTGCTGGGCAAAAAAATGAAAATCATCTACCTGGAAAAGGCAACTGCTTCTGAAAACTCAAGAAATACTCCTTCATTTTAACATAAAATGCTATTCACTGAACAGATCTTGGTGCAAACTCACTAAATTTAAGCGAGTCAGACCCCTATATTTCTTCATAGGTTGGGGGAGAGATGCTACCACAAGATTTGAGACTATAAAGGTGAGTGTCAGGAAATGTATTAGTAATTAATCTTCCTTCTTTTTCTTTCACATTACAATCTACCCTAGTTTTTCTGTGTCAGCTATCTATGTGATGCTCACAACAAACTTCTCCCTTGGTTATATTTATATGTTCCTGTTAGAACATTAACAAAATGTCACGCTTTTACTGAGAACACTGTTAAGTTAATTACTCATGATAACCGCTAAAGGGTTCAAGTGTTTGCTTTACTAGGCTTTACAAAGATACATTTTAAATGCCACAGCATAAGCTAGTTGCGAGGAGAAGTTTGTTGCTTGTTTTGTTTGGTTTTTTTTCTTAACAATTGTACTGTTTGGATGCTGTGGCATGCAGTCATGCAGATGGGTTTTGCCTGGTGAACATGAAAAACCTGAACAGTCTCTTCCCATTTCCACTACAAATCTATTTTTAATGCAAAGAACTGTGGATATAATTCTTGTTAGAAATAATCAGTATTAACGTTAAAAAAAAATCTTTGTAGGTCAAAATTAATAGCACACATTTCTATTTTTGAAAGCCCTACGTGCAGTATTTTTCACCCCATGACTGCTCTTAGCATTGCTAGAAATCACAGAATTCCTTTGCATCCTGCAGAAAGTTATCCTCGTAGGGCAACATTTTGCTACTCTTATTCTGTGAGTCACCAGTCCCATCCTACAAGACGTCAGTCACATTGATATCAAAAGTGTGAGTAAGGCAAATTTGGCTCTCCCTCCTATTAAAGACAAAAAGCCCCACAGCAAAATTGCCCTCCCCTTACTGTTATAGCTCAGAAGGTATTCTCAAGTCTAAGGCCATTGATATTCTAAAAATATCACGGTCTATAATGATTTTGCCTGTGATATCTATCAAATTTTACCATTTTTTAGCATAAGGAGACTTGTGCCTGCCTTCCTAAATTAATCAAGACTCATGCGCAACCTCATGAGGTGTTATTCCCACTTATAAATGCAGAAACTGAAGCTGAAAGATCGAATTATTTGCCCAGTTATCCATGAAATCAGTGGCAAAGCTGATGATGGAAAACAAGACCTTCCTGGGTCCCAAAATCATGGCCTAATTACAAATCATGGTGACCTACCTATGAATATATGGATGGTACAACAAAAAGTGTAGGAAGTGACTTTAATCTGACTGCGGAAAAAAGGAAAGCCAACCCTTTTCTGGGGAGTTTTCAAATCACAGAACCTTCCTGCTAAAACTTTTAATCCCTCATATTTCAAAGAAAATGCTCTGTGCTGATGTACTAAATCAAGATAAAATTAACACAAACAGCATTTCCAGTGAGACAGAAACACGGTGAAGACAAACCTTAACCTGGTCACCAGCCTTTAAACTGGTGCAATGAGAACAGATTAGAGGGAAAAACTTGTCAGGCATCAGTAAAGCCAACAGTAGTCTACCCTGAAGTATCTATGCAGATTAGCATTTGCAGTGCCCTTGGTAGATGTATCTCCAGGGCAATTAGATGCAAAAGGCTTTTATTTTTGGCTGCTTCAGTGCCTTCTGAAAGGGCAAACCAATTGCTTCTTCTGCCACTCATTACCTAGTACTAATTAAATGTGATGTATTTGTAGAACTTCGAAAATTCTTTGCGAAAAGATGAATATTAAACTCCATCTGTTGTTGCAATAGAGACCAGAAGCTAGTAGGCAATAAGGACAGGGGATGTTTTAAGTAAAGACAGAGAAAAAAAAATTTTTTTTCCCCTCCAGTGAAAAGCTAGCATTTGTATTTCTTCAATTTAGTTGCAAAAGCTTTGGTCTGACAGTCTGAGAGTGCCAGAGGTAATCAGGTGTGTTCAATTTATTTTCTTTCTGCCTTTTTTTTTTATTTGTTATACGTGTGTCAGGTATTTGGCTCCCTCTCTAAAAAAAAAAAAAAAATCTGATCTTTTTGTCTATCATTCAGAAATCTCTCAGTAATAGCCTCTTGAATTCCTTCTATTTCTGCTATGCTTTACAATATAATAAAGCAAAGTTTGTGGGAGAGGTAATGTTTTTTATTAGAACAAGTGTTAGAGATGGGGAAAACATCCAAGCTTTCAAATAATAAAAGACAGGACTCCTTTTTGATGCAGTATTTAAACTGAGCAAAGGCTCCCAGGTGAGTATCAATGAGCTAAAGCAGGAATTAAAATATGTTTGTTTACTGTGAAGACTTAAATTACATTTTATTTTAGAAAGTTTGTATTTAAGCAAGTCTTCACAAAAGCATTAAGGAGTGTGAACTTTACCAACACTTTTTGTTAAACACTTAATCCACACCCACATCAAAACAAAGACAGGAGGCTGAGCTCTTTACATATGAGAAGGTGACTTTTCACACATAACCTTAACAGTAAAACTTAACAGTAAACCTTTAGCTTTTCTTCAGGGAAATACAAAGCTCTAAGATAATAAAATTTCCTTAATTTACATATCTTCCGAGAAGTGGAAATTACAAAACTACAGCCAACAAACATTGGCTAATCAGTCTAGGGAAAAAGGTGCAAAGGGAATATTCAGAAATGGGTTTGTTTAAAAGCTACCACGGGCAGAATGGAGCTTGAGCTACGAATGCTTTGTTTTACTAATCTAGCTAATACTCTAGTGACAAAAAAAAAAATAAATCCTTGAATGAATGATTCTAACTTTGTACTAGTGTGAATTGAGTGGCTTCCTCATAAAAAAAAATCCAATACTTGGTTTGTATTTAAACAAGTCTTCCCAAAGACCTGTTTTCTCAAACAAGTCTTTATATGGGAAAAAAAACCACATGGATTTTGTAGTCATCATGTGAGTAAATTCTATTAAAGTCAGCAGGGCCTTGCCTACTGTGAGGTTTTTTGAACCTGTTACTCTTAATCAGTACAGCTGTCAGCTGTAGAGCCTGAGGAAGCTGTCATACAGACAATATTCAAATGTAGTTGTGTTTTTCCCACAGTGCTGTTGAAAGGAAAGCCTTTTGCTAGCAAAGCCTGAGAGACCTTCGTATCCTAAAATGGAAACAAATAGACTGCAGAGGGGTCTTCTAACCCAATAAATACTTCGCAAATGCAATGTGTCCCCAGAGCTGACACTACATGCCACCAAGGATTTTTAAATCTGTTTCACAAATACGGGTTAGAAGTGTTAAGGATTTGTGGGAAAGTTTTTCTTCAGTGTAGACCACGGCTTGATGTTTATTCATATGCTGTAGTAAGCAAATGAGAAACTAAGCACTTTGTAAATGGTGCATCATTTTGACTACTTGATCCTCTCTACTGACAGAACAGTTTGGCATAATTGCTGGCATACATAATATTTTCAAATGACAATTCTCCAAACAAGCCAGGGCCTGAGCTAACAGCAGTGAAAGGGAAAGAGAAGCTGCCTACGTATTCAGCTGAATTCTACATTATTAAATGCCGCAGACAATTAAGATTTATAGCTGATATTGTCCACAACATAAATGCATTCCTCTGCCTTCAGTGCTTCTACAGCATGTGCTGGTATCTATTTTCAGCTGTTGCTTTAGATGTGAGCAGCTAATTTCTCTGCTCTACCCTTTCCCTGCCATTTGACCACAGCTGTTTAGAAACGGGCCCCAAACGTTCTCAGTGCTGCCTCTACATGTAGCTTTGATTTAATGTTGGTAGTACCACCCAGTTCATGCTGTTGCTTCTGAGTCATGTCAGGCAGTTCCTAGTGGAGTACCTTCATCTCCGTGCTGCCGTGTGTAGCGCCTTGTAAGAGAGGCAGGAGCACACACACGGTTGTGCCTTGCTAATGGGAAAAATAATTCCTTGAGAGTGACTGGCAGAAAACGATAAAGAGCACTTTAAAGAAATCCAAGAGACAACAAAGTACAGCCAGTAACAAAGGTCCAGGGCTTTCAGCAACCTTTCAGTATTACGCTGATGCTGGGATATTGTCACGGGATTAAGATGGAGAGCCTAAATTTTCAAACATGCCTACTTTGTTTTGGCATCTAGCGCTTGGCTATCAAATTCCCAACAATTAGCTGCCACCACAATTAAGGAGCACCTTTGCAGAAGCAGTCAGGGAAGCAAACATACAGGGACAGGAAGGAGATGGATGGCAAGACAGACCCATAGAGCAGGGTAGCTGGTCAATACACATTTAGTGGCTGCAGATACGCCAGCTCAGAAGAAAAACTGCAGCCGAGTTTCAGCTATGACAGCCTGTAGCTGCATGACCAGCAATGTGGAGTTGGTCAGAGTGCCCACAGGGAAGAGTTGTATAGACACAGAAGAAAGATATCTCTCTGTTAAAAGGAGCCCACACAGCACAAGCTCCGAGCTCTCCTTTTTCTATCTGTTTATACCTGGTTTCAGAATAAAATCTCAGTATTTTAAGCATTTTCACTATTGCCAGAAAGAAGCACTTTTCATTTTTGTCCTTTCAAAACTAAAATGCCCACAGAACTTGCCAACACTGCTGCATAAAACAGGTTCTGAAACTTCAGTTCTTTTTCCACAGTAGGAGAAAATCCAGCTTTCCTATCTTGTAATGCTGTTTGGAACAAGAAAATCTTGTAGTTGGTAACACCGTAATACCATACGTAATGCAGTTTGAGGGCTTTTGAATGCTTGGCCTATATTACTTAGGTCAGCCAAGTAGCTGCTGTCAGTGCTGTCTGCTCCACCTGGTCAAACTGCAGCTTGTGTTACTGAGGTGCTCCTTTCCGATACCCACTGGGGAGCTTGCCATAGCCTCATATTCTGGCTGGTAGCATCACAAGTTGCCTTCCTTGCAATGCCTTGGCATAGAGCTATGTTTTTCTTTCCAGAACTAAGTTTCTGATGGAGAACTACAAATAAGCTGTTAACTGTCAGAAAAATCTGTGACAAGTCTTAGACCTCAGTGATTTATTTTTTTCAATTCTGCCATATTTTCAAGGCTCTCTTCATAAAGCAAAAGACTAGAAACATTTTCTATCTTTCATATTCTACATTTTCTCTCTTTCATATTCCAGGCCTCACAAACTGGAGAAGATAGGTAGCCCCAGGCTTTGGTAAGCTACAGAATGCTAGCCTCTAGTTCCAGCTGACACTAGATCTTCCTACTCTGACTACTAGTAAAGGTAATATTATGATGATGTTCATAATGATTTTGCTGTCAGACTGAAAAAGCTTCCACAGCAGCTCATCCAGATTGCAGATCAATATAATCTAATCAATAATATATGAAAAAGGTATTTATATGGCTAAAAGAAGTCTAGGCTTGATAACTTTCTCTAGGCTGTACTTTTCTCTTTCCCAGATGAGAATTTAAGATCATGCTAAGGAGCCATTTCTCTCAAATATAGTGCGGATGCCACGGCTGGTGACACCTCGCCTTCTGGAAAGGCACTACTATTACACCCCGACACAGCATGTACGTACCCTTGGTTAACTGTACATGCATTGTCCAGGTGGCTCATAATGCAAGTACGGAAGAAACAACCTAAAGCATATGGGGTGAGCATACTCTAGATGAGCAGCTACTTGCTAGAATCTAGATACCTCCCACGTCAACAATACCATATCTCTCCCCTCCTGGTGGTTACAAAGTAAAGGCACAGTTTGCAAATGACAGCTTTTTTGGTTTCACCACAACAATGGAATTCCAGTTTTAGGCTGAATCACTGTCTTTGTGCCAGCTGTGATTATTTTGTGACAAAGCCCATTACAGAGGTAAAAGACAGGCATGTTGCCTTAATACATAAGAGATTTTTCTTTTATTGTTAAGAACTTCAGAAAGCTGAGGAGTTCCTGAACTTCTTAAGAATTACTAATGAAATTTCTCTTTATTTTTTCTTCTAACAGAAACAAAATCATTATGATCACAGTGTCTCTGTGCATATCTTTCCCCCAACCTGAATACCTTTTGCATCCATGGGGCAACTGCAGCTGTATTTGAGAAAGCATAGAGGTCTCAAGGCAGTTACATTCCCACTAAGTTTTACAGAGAAAGGGAATGCTCAAAGGACAAATACCCTGAAAATATCTCTGTACGTATGCCTATCACGTATGTACCAGGGAGAGGATGAAGAACAAAATTATTAAACATCTTGGAATCTACAGGGTCCTCCTCTGTGGATATCATCCTGAGAATTTGCCTCAGCTATGAGAAAAACAAACCTCAGTCAGATCTTGCACATTTTTGGACACGCTGTCGAACAACAAGAAGATACAAACTGACAGGAAAACTAATCCCAGCATTCAGTTAAATACATCCCAAGATCAGCCCATCTCATTTCAGCGCTTGGCCTGAATACCATAGTCATTATTTCCCTGGATTTTGACCTTGAATAGTCAGGTTTATCTTGCTGAGCTTCCTTTGGCCTTGGCACACCAGCTTTCTGAATTAATTTCCAAATCTAGTATGCGATGACTCTGTTTGTACTGGCACATCATACCCTACCTTATCATCTAAGTGGGGCAACGGTGAACTATTTAGAATGCTCTGGTATGCCTCTGCAGGGGTCACCTGAATTTCCAGCTCGTTTTGAATGTGACCGCAGACTAGCTCAGAGGATTAACAAGCAAGTATCACTGCCTGTTTGCTTACTCTTACTATCTTTATCCTAAGCATTTGTGACTGGCCACCATTGCTCCATAATGGAAGTTAGGCTACACAGAATCATAGAATGCTTAAGGTTGGAAGGGACCTTGAAGATCATCCAGTTCCAACTCCCCTGCTGTGGGCAGGAACACCTCTTTCCCGCTAGGCATGCATTAGTCAGTCTCTCTTCATGTGAGAGATTCTTATTCTTATGCTCAGGTATTCTAACTACCTTCTGAATTACTTTCTAGGTCATCATCAGCCTCTAATTTTAGCATCACTGTCCAGAGTTTGTGTCATAAGTCACACCTGTTGCTTTCCGCAGCTTGTATATTGGAGTTTCCTCCCATTTAACTGTTAACACTTCAAAAAAACGTAATTTGTATACTGAAATTATACACTGTGGAAATACCTAGAGTTTTTATAATGTGAAATAGTATTTTTAGCTTCAAGCAAAGACTTTTTGCTCAAATCATGTTGCCGGTGCAGTTTGTGCAAGGTGGCCTTTTGTTTACTGAGTGTGCAAGCTGAGATACATAATTGATGCAGCTAGGAACAAAAAGAGTGTCACTGCATAGAATGGCAGAGATTAAGAAAGAAGCACCTTTTCAATGACCTAGCTTTTAAATGACCTAGCCTTTGAGCTAATATTTGCTCTTAGCATAAAGCAATTGGGAGTTTCCCTTAATACCTCTTTTCTTTTTAAAATCTAGTTTATTCGCAAGTAGAAGCTTTTAATCAGAGAAGCCAACAAAACATGGAGAAAGTATGGACACCACTGCAGGACTGCATCAGGAAAATGAGTAGTGCAGCTACTCTGGAATGGTGTGAGCCTGGAATGACTCCCCACCGTGACATTTTTATTCCACAAAATCATTGATTTATTTTGGAAGACAGCACACATATGCACAAATAACCTGAATAGCTATTCTGGCCAACAACGCTAGGCGGGCAAGCGTGGAGTGTGATTTTCAGAGCCATATGCAGTTTTCTTGTTGTCTGGGTCACATCAGAAACTGGAGGAAGATCACGGTTTAAATCTCTCAAATCTCAACACAAAAGCCCAAGTGTGTAGCTAGAGCAGTATGAAGTGTGTTAATTTATGTTAGCAGTATTCTATTTCAATTTATTTTAAAATGTAGGCCCCTTTCTTAAAAACTATTGGTTTTAAAAGTGGATAAAAACCCAAGAGAAAATAAACTGGAAAACATTCATAGATTTTCCTCTTAATATTTTAACTAGCTAAAGAATTAACTGAACTTTGATAAATTATATAGTGATAACAAAAGGACATGTGTCTATACATGTGTAAAACAGCACGGGGTTTTTCAAGATGTTCTGTGAACAGGCCTAGAGCCTAGAACGATTTGCAGCCGTCGAGCCACAGAACTGCAGGAACTCATGGAATTCAAGATGTCTCTGAACTGCTTCCAGGGGGTCACAGGAAGATAAGTGAGAAAAACCTCCTCTGTACTTTGGTACATATTCAAAAGTACTAAGCTTTAATTTTAAAACACTGTAGAATGGTTACATTTTTTCCATTACACATGGCACATAACCAAACCCCAGCAGTGAGATTAAACCTGTGACAGCCAAGCAGATATCGCAATATTTTTAGAGCTCAAATGAATTTTTAAAAATGTCAACAAGGTCTTATAAACAAGCTAAAAAAAGACAAAAGCTATCAGAAGAGTGAAGGTTTTTACGCAGGATTAACTGCTGAGAAAGGCTAAGGGTGAAAAGCATGTTAATCCTAATATAGCTGAGAACTCTATCTCCTGTTCAGCAAACCATTTAAAAAGCCTGTATGAGATTTACTGGAGCTAAAGAGATTTAAAATGCTTAACTTCATACTCAGATTCATATTGTTTTTCTGAATTTGCATTTTTGATCATGAGGGAGTTTAAAAAATGAGAGATACAAAGAGTTTACACAATCTTCATGGATGCAAATCCTTTCTGCAGCTTACCTTTGACTGAACTGAATAGATCACAGAATAATCCAAACCTGATTTGTGCATTTATTGCAAGTGAGCTGTGGTATCAGAAACACACATCTAGAGACAGAAATAGCTGTTAAATCATTTAGCTCTGTCATGCAGAACTCGTATATACGTACATAGATAGCCGTTTTCATACTGATAAACGTTCTTTGAGACTGCCTGTTTGCAGGATAAGAAGAGACAGTTCTGTCAATGCCTCGGCACTTTTGTTTCCAACCGATTAAAAAAGCCACTAGACTTGTTTCCATTTTTATGCAGCCACAGAAATATAATAACAATTGCTAATAATATACTATACTAAAATCTATCTTGCAGCCGTCTTGTGGTATTTCAGTTTCTATGGAACTTAGATGCTGTTTTAAGAAAGTTCTTGCTTATTTTGGTTATAAAGGAAACCATCATAATATGAAAGAATCCTTTGTATTTTCAGTTGTTTCCGGACTTGCCAATATAGGCTGGTGTATTTTTTTAATGGAGCAATACTTAAGATATTTATTTTATGGCAAGCATAACATTATTGTTAAACAATTATGTAAAAACTAAGAACAATAAAGGATACTGATAACTGGGAAGAGTAATTAAGAAATGGTGTGTGCTACTGCCTTGAGCCATCCTAGGCTGGGTATTGGCTCTAAAGCTCAAAAATGACAGTACCAATGTTAGTATTTTTACAAGTTTTGTTATCTGTAGATTATCTGTATAGAGTTGGAAGGCACTAAAAGAAGAACTAGAAAGGCATCTTTTATAACTCATCAACCCCCACTTTTCCCTATATCTCTTGATATGCAGAGCACTGGAAAAGATTGTCTCTTTGAAGAAACCTGAAAACTAACGTACACTGCATATATACAGCAGATAAGCTGAAGAAAGATATGCTGTTCTATTTAGAAGAAGAAAAAAAAAAACCAAAATATTGTAGGCTAGGCTGACAAACTAAATTTTACAACCATACGCAACATACACCTGTATCTATGATGCACCTAAAAAGTCTAATTGCTGACATTGTTTGCAAGATGAAGAAGCTCAGCAGAAAAAGATCAATATCTAAGAGAGGCAGACTAAGTAACAAAAAAACAAAACAAAACAAAAAGGACAGAAAAAACATGGTTAGAAAAAGAGCACATTTCAAGTCTGCGACTACATGACGATACCAGATTTTAGGATGTTAAATCAAATGTTAAACACAGCCTTTATTGGGAGTTCAACAAGAATTTATAGGAGGAGATATTTATGGCCCCATATAATCATATGTTCAAGTCCGCATGGAAAAGATGGCATTGCTAACCAAAACATCTGGGGGTTGTGATCTTTTTAGGCCTTGATACAGCAACAGTGGTGTTAAAGCAAGGGGCTGGAAGAAGGCTCCCCATCACATAAGCAAAGCACAGGTTAGGATGATATTGGCACCAAAGCCACCTGATTAAGTCCATAAATAGCTCCGGTTCTCCACTGACACTACCCAGGGGCTGTGTACATAACACAGGTGTTCTCAGCTGTTCTGATGGGCTAACTACCTGCTTTCTAGGTGTTGTAAATGCTAAGCTAGGCCTTCATGGCTAAATAGGCATCCCTTAGTATATAACAGATTGTTTGATATGAATTAAAAGAAACACTGTTAGGCAGTTTATGTATGCATCTCTTCTGAGGGCCATGTTTTCTCAAAGGATAATTTGTTCCCAGTACATAAATAAACTTCACCTGTTCAAAATTCGATAATTATCACGCTTCAAGAATGGAAAAGCAAGGAAATTATCCATTTTGTTAAGGAGATCTGGAAGGAGAGTCATAAATACAGTAGCAAACAAGGAAATTTTGAAGAAAAAGATTTGACTCGTATCCTTAAGGGTGCCCCATTTGGTAAGGAGCAGTACCACTATTTCCTTTCTCCTAACCACTTGGTCTCAATTAGAAAGATGGAAGCACTTAGCACTCTCCTAGATTCCAGCTACAATTCTACCCTAACGTAGTTAGAAAATGCTAGAAAAAAATCTTACACTACCTTGTGTTCACGTGTAAGTCTCAATTTATTTGAACCTTAAGCTTTAAAGAGAGAATTTCAGGGATACTTACTGGGCTTCGCTCACTGCAGCAGCTCTGGTGTTCCACCCACAACCATAAAAAGTGCTGAGACTCACGTCCTGATCACTCCTCTGAACGTAAGGCAAATAAATAGCCACGAGCATTTGGTTTCTGATGAGGTAAACTGCTTGCACATAGCAGTCCGCCTCTTCTGACACTTCTGGGACTGACACAGATGGTGAGTCAAAGTGCTTTCAAATACGAGTTTTATGCTCATGGAGTCCCTGTTTTTCAGGCTCTATTTTCCCTTAAGAATAGGTATTTTTAAAACACTTGCATCTCTCCTACTTTAAAGAGACCAAGAGGAAAACCTGACAGCAATTTGCTGTGAGGACAGAGGGGTGGAGAATTTGACTGTTCATATGAGATTATCACCAGCCGTCACACTCTTCATGTGCTGCAAGGTATAAGGCTGTAAAAAAAATTCCTGTTAGCTTTTCACAGAGCTCAAACTCAATTGCTTAACAATACGGCCACACTGACGGAGCTGCTGAATAGCAGACCATGATTTGGACTGTGCTTAATTGGCTTGTATATATAAGCAATTCAGGATAATAAGAGCAAAAACTTGCTTACCATACAGCTGCTTTGTATTACCTGTACCTATGCTTCCAGAAGAGGAAGTTGGCAGAGCAGTAAAAGCATATATATCTGTGTACATTATTCATATATATTTACCTGTCAGCAGATACAGTTAAAGCTGTCTCGATAACTGTTTTCAATATTGATTAAAATAGCGTACATGTTTTACCATAACTGGAGACAATCTTTTAAGTATTCAATAAGCAATACTCGATAATGCACTGGTGAATAAACAGGAAAATGAGTCAAGCTTATTTAAAAGACGGAGCAAAATTTTGTGTGCCTTTAAGTTACTTTATAGGCATCATAGGAATGTAAACTGTAACTGCCATGGCGCTGCAACTCCACATTGCCAAGTTTCCTGTTACATTCACTAGACTGTATTTATTTGGCTGTGCTAGAGGAGGCTAATGGTTAAAGTAGTCATGTCTCTTTGTGGCTGAGGGAAAGCATCACAGCTCAACACTTCACAGATTTCTGGGAAGCTAATAAGAAGTGTGGCCGATGCTGCATGCCAAGAAGTGGGCAAATGGCAGCAGAAAATCATTTCAAGCCACTTCAGGATCTTTGCTGAGTCATATCAGTTTCACTGTCTGTGTGAGCAAGTCTGTGTGGATTTCACATCACACTCAGAACTACTAGAAGGGATTTTTGCCTGCCTTTAATATTTTTACAGCTAATTTACAACATCTGCCTGAAAAAACCCACCAAAATAAATTGAAAAATGCAGACCGAGGTGGTGTGTCTGAAGATCTCATACAGCCATAATTTTGACAGATCCCAATCCAATTGCACATGCCCCAGTACTGAAGAACAGTGTTCTCCTTACAGTCCAGCTGCCAATACAGACAGACAGAACTACTATAGTATAAAATTTCTACTAATTCTTGTTCATTTTTCTAGTGGAGCAGCTGATGTATCTGTTACTCTCATCCACGCCTTGCCTATTTTAGGCACACTAAGTGGCTCAAGGCACCTCCCTTTAACAAGGTGGGTGGCCAGAGTGAAAACTGATTTCTTATCACAGGAAGCACTGAGAGGCACTTTCACTCAGGGATATGTGTTCTGGACCCCTATTTTCCTGCCTGTTCTCTTCATTGCTCCACGAAAAGAGACCGTGCCTACTGAGCAGCGCATTATACAACAGTTCTTAATGACAGACTTCACTGATAGATGCAGTCAGAAGGCAGAACTAGCATTCATTTTATTTTCCCTGCTTGTCTATTTGCTGAGAGCGGGAGGAGAAATAGCACTCGGTGCTATTAGCTTTAGTTCAGACCCGAGTTAAAGACTTGCAGCCTAACCAAGCACAGTGCAGGCAATTGCTGCACCAGTTCTTCCTTGCTGTGTTGATATATGGAATAAACTCCTATATGGTATATTACAATAATGTAGCCCTGAGTGGATGTTGTTAAAGATAAACATGCTGATTCTAATTTTCTGACTAGATACAGAGAGAATATAAGCCTTTTTGGAAGTAAGTGCTGTTGCTTTACTGCCATCAAAGATCTCAGACTATTCAGACGAAGAACACAAGTGGCAGCTAGATGCCACTCATAAAAGGAGGAGACACAACTCTCACCTTACCTTTGTCTGCTTCCAGGGGACCAGTGTTGTCTCAGACTTATTTTGAGCTAACTCTCACCTGTACTCTCCTTAACCAGACAAACCTTGCCATGGTGTGAGATGGAGGAGGGATAAGCCACGGGCATGTCAAAGCAGCCCTGCAACCAACCTTTCTGCTGCAACCCTTTCAACAAATCCCAGTGTACACATTTAATGGATGGGCAGAACTATGTTCGGGAGTGTCATTATTACGACGGAGCTGCGTTAAGCGCGCGTTTACAAATTCAGTTCTTTAGGACTTTTTAATTCACTGTGAGTTTGTCTTTCTTTTTTTTTTTTAACAGTACGGCCAAAATTTATACTCCGGATATAAACTACTTTATGGGATCATAATTTCAATAGATGTCCAAAATAAAGTTTTGCTGGTAGACAAGTGCAAGTCTATCAGGGAAAATAAACATCTTCTCAAGGTCAGTGCTACCATTTGTATTGTCAGGGAGCTCCCTCTATCCCTAGATGATAACGACTTAGAACAAGGTAGCCAAGGAGTTAGTGGTAAAAAGATTTCTTAAGTCATCCTAGTTACTACAGCAGTATGCTTTGTTCACTCTAGAGGCTCCTTCCATTTCCTTTGGAAGATCATTTGAACTAGAATAACTTAGTAAAAAAAATTACTAGCCTGTATGCTGCAGTTTATCCCATCTGTCTCTAATTTAATCATACTAATTAGCTGAACTATCATAAATAACGTATTCTCCTTCTGTCATCACTGTTCACATTCTCTGCGTTTATCTGCAGATGCCATGAGCACTTATTTGGTTTTGCAATATGGTAAACATTGTCGTGGCAGGAGCCCTACTGCGATAAAGCTTCTCTTTAACAAACAGTCACCCTAGGGGGAAAAATTAGTGTCCACAGCTCGGTAACAAGTGGTAACAGGCTATTGGTAACAAACCCTCAAAGATTTTACATCTAACAATTTGTCATGTGTTAGCAGTTCAAAGTAAAAATTTTTCAGGAGCCTAGGACTAATTGGAGCTATTTAAAAAATCTTCATTAGCATATTAACTACCCAGTTTAACTCCATGTTTTCTATTACGTGTAGAGAAAGAGCACATCGTTTTTCTTCCAGGCAAATGTAAGAGCTAATGTGATTACACATGGTACCATTTTGCAACCAGGTAGAAATAAGCAGTGCCCTTTACCTCCTGGGAGCACAGCCAGTAGGTGTAGCTGATCAAAGAGAAGGAAGAGCAAGAGGACTCTCAAAATTTTGCCAGTTTTTGAAATATTTGGGAGTATGTTTAAAAACACAATTCAGTGCCATTGCTTCCACACAATCGTATCTTATGCATCTAATTTTTTGGTTGCAGCAGTCACAAAATTTAGCTTGAAAAATTTTTCAGGAAAACATCCAACTTCTATTTTTTGTTTCTCTCTTGATATTCTAGAACCTGTAATCAGCTTGTGCTTTTTAAGGGTGCCCTTTATTATAAACAGATAAATGAATAATTGAAATAAAATGTTCCATGTCATATTTTGAGGTTTTATGCGATCCAACTGTAATAGAGGTTATGGATTTAGAAGATACATTTTTCTTGTAAAGAAGTACATTTTGCATAATTCAGAAGAGTTCTACACAGAACTGTATTCTCAGATGGATAAAGACGTGTAAATTCCTCAAAATCAAAGGGAACTGATACCCAGGAGGGCAAAGCAGACAAAACAGCCCATCAGCAACTCAACCACATGAAAGACCACAAAGAAACTCCAAAGCCACCCACGCAGCTGCCTGAGGAGTCCGTCAAGGAACGAGAGGCTCTTGTTCAGCTCATGTTGCTGCTGGAAATGTGTTTGAAGAGCTTGGCTACACATCTGGGTTTTACAAGTGGCACACGAAGATGAGAAAAATGAAATTGGATTGAATTATGTGCTGCAGTACACTGACAGTGTCACATCTCACTAACTAGTATGTAATTTAATTTACAAGATAATGGAACAATCTCCTGCATTTGTTACTTCCAGAGGGACAGCTGACAAACATATCCACAGCCAAAGTGAAAACTTAATTAGATAGTCACCTAAAAGGCAAAGAGGATAGGATCTTTTTCATAGTATATGAAAATGTGTCTATTTTTTAAAGATATCTATAAAGCCCCTGTTTCTGAAAAATTAATCAGGCCTTGAACATCTCGGATCTATAAAACCAGAACAGGTATGGTGAAGAATCAATCCCTTTGTTTCTACACCCTTCAGAAACTACCAGTACTTACTGTGTTACAGAATAACCCAGCTATTGTATCAGTTGTTACTGCTTTCTACTTGCTTGTTTTATATAAAGCTCACAGAAATGCTGCATCTTACCATCTCTCTACCTACATGTGAAGACATTCCTTCTCAAAATTTTTTGCTTTCCTCGGTCAGAAATATGACAGGAGACATAAGTTTTCAAAGTATTTGTTAATAAGCATTCAAGACAATTCAAATTTTGATCTCTACTACACCAGCATAGCTCAGCCAGCGGCACTGAAATGTGGAGAGTTTTTGATGAGAAAACACTTATTAAAGTACTTTTTAAACAAATTATTTTAGATGCCTTTAAATTGCCGCAGGGAGAAGTAGGGAGAATGAGACAAAACCTGGAACACTGAAGACATTTGTCTTCAATGCTCGTTAAATACTCCTTTGTTTTGTTCACTCTGTGAATCTTTAGTAAAATGAATAGGATCTTAAATACACATGGTGAAGGCTGTGAACTCCTTATTCAGTCTCTGTTTAATCTTCCACAGTGCTTTTTGTTTAAATTTGTGAGTGACTCATAGCAGTGGCTTCAGCCAAGCTCAGCACAGACAGACTTTGTGCGTGCCCACACAAATACTGATGAGTCTATTCCCACTGTTGGCTTGTAAGGTTCCCACTATCCCTATCTTGAGCTTTTTTTTGAGGAGAGATTATTCTTTGCATAGGCCTCTGCCAAAGTATCTCATATTCTAGTGATGGGAATAGTCAGAGACAAGACTCTATATATTCATTTTCATTTATGACCTAATACAGCAGATTTTTTTTTTGCATTACTTCAAATGAAATATTCGTCCTGTGAATTATGCTTTTACAGCCCCCTGCATAATGCTCTTTTATTTACAGTTTAAAAGCTCTCTAGGCAGTACCTTTTATATAAAACAAACTTACGTTGCAACAACATTCTCAAAATAAGGATCTACTCACATACCATTGCTCATTGTTCAACACAGTTGGAGACTTCAGTGGCCAGAGCGAAACATTAGTTAGCTTTGACCATCTGAATTAAAATTCTAAATTGTCTTTTACACAAGAATCCTCTTCCTCATGCAAATTTCCAGCACACGACTAGCTTAAAGATATTTTATAGTATGTTCTGCACTGGAGTTAAGCCTTCTAGTCCTGCAGTAATTCGACAGCACATTTTTTTGATATGCAGATTTTCTGTTTGAAAAGCAGGCAGGATGTGACTATCCATTAACTATAGAAGGTCCAGCCTATGAATCATTACTGTGCTAAAATGATTTAATTTTTTTAAGAAAGGGTCCTGCTTCACCCTACTTTTCTGAGATGGACATACTTTTCAGCCAGATCAATTTTGTCATCTGGTGTATTTCCTGGCAGCTGAAATGCCAGTGTCAAGCCTGAGGGAGGCTGTAGAAATGCACACCTTGGGCAGAGTAGGATCTGCCCTTTTGGCACTGCCCCTGAGCTTAGGTCAGTGTAAATGATCTTGACACCACACTTGAAGATTCTGGTGGCCTATTATTAATTTCACCAGCACTTAATACTTACTTCAGCAGCTGCATGAATTTTAATGCTGTCCTACCAGCCAAGGCTGGGGACAGCTTCAAAAATCCTTTCTCAGCGAGACACCCATTGTTACCACAAAAAGAATATGAAACAAAAAAAGAGACTGAAATCTAAATATTTAAGTTTCCGTTAATCAGAATATATGTAATAAATTAAAAAAGTATGCAATAAATACAAAAGCACACCATATTACATATCTGTAATACAGGGACTTTTAAAAATAGTTATAATGTTTTTATTTTTGGTATATCAGGTAACTATGATGGCAATTCATGTGTATGTACTGATTTATCCTGAGTACTATCTGCACTGAGACATGAACAAAAAAGTGTCTGACTCTTGTGGCATATCAAACTCAAATGAAACAAGAAAGCACTTAAATCACACAAGAGATTGAGGTTTTCAATCTGATTGTCAAAGTAAACCATTTAGAATTTACTTCAGAAACTAATTCAAACTTCTGGATTCTTACTGGAAAAAAATGAATCCATAATCTTTATGCTTGAAAGAACTTTTTTTTTTTTTTTCAGGAATACCAGACTTCCACTGATTTCACTTCTTGCTTGGACTGTCCTTGATTATACACCGTAAGGGGGAGACTCGCAGTAAGCAATCTCCTAAACAGCCATATTACTCCAAGTTGTATGTCAGGCTGTGGATATTGTTTACCTGGACTTCAGTAAAGCTGTTTCCCACAGCATTCTCCTGGAGAAACTGGCAGCTCATGGCTGGAATGGCTGCACTCTTTACTGGGTAAAATCTGGCTGGATAGCTGGGCCCAAAGAGCAGTGCTGAATGGAGTTAAATCCAGTTGCTGGCTGGCCACAAGTGGTGTTCCCCAGGGCTCAGTATTGGGGCCAGTTCTGTTTAACATCTTTATCAATGATCCAGGTCGAGTGCACCCTCAGGAAGTTTGCAGACAACACCCAGTTGTGCAGGAGCGTTGATCCGACCGAGGGTAGGGAGGCTCTGCAGAGGCACCTGGACAGGTTGGATCAATGGGCCAAGGCCAATTGCCTGAGCTTTAACAAGGCCAAGTGCCAGGTCCTGCCCCTGGGTCACAACAGCCCGCAGCAGCGCTACAGGCTTGGAGAAGAGTGGCTGGAAAGCTGCCCAGCAGAAAAGGACCTGGGGGTGCTGGCTGACAGCCAGCTGAACATGAGCCAGCAGTGTGCCCAAGTGGCCAAGGCCAACAGCATCCTGGCTTGTATCAGGAATAATGTGGCCAGCAGGAGCAGGGAACTGATTGTCTGCCTGCGCTCAGCACCGCTGAGGTCACAGCTATGTTCACTTTTGGGCCCTTCACTACCAGAAAGACATTGAGGTGCTGGAACGCATCCAAAGCAGAGCAACAAAAATGGTGAAGGGTCTGGAGAACAAGTCCTACAAGGAGCGGTTGAAGGAACTGGAATCATTTAGCCTGGAGAAGAAAAGGCTGAGAGGAGACCTCATCACTCTCTACAACTACCTGAAAGGAGGTTGCACTGAGGTGGGGGTCAGACTCTTCTCCCAAGTAACAAGCAATAGGATGAGAGGAAGTGGCTTCAGGTTGTGCCAGGGTGGGACGGACACACCTATCAAGGAGGCGTGTTCTCATCAAGGAGGCGTGGTCTCTTGCAAGATATTCACCACTTTACGAAGCATTGACTCAAAAATGATCAAATCAAGGAGTAAAAAAATTCCTTTCAATATGTTGCCTGATCTAGTTGAGAGGCATCCCTGCCCATGACAGGGAGGTTGGATTAGATGATCTCTAAGGTCCCTTCCAGCCTAGGCCATTCTATGATTCTATGATTGCTGTAGATTACAATTCAGCTTTGACATATGAAATGAAGCATGGTAGTAAATGCTGAAGCAGGCATGAAGAGTAAAAAGGCAGCCCGATCAGTGTCTCTGAAAGGCTTCTACTCCTTCACAGAAATAACTTTTATTTCTATTTTCCATTCAATTCACTCTTTGTGTGCCTCGGTTTTTTTAAGTGAAGCTAAGTAAGAAAATCAATGAAACAAGTGCTTTTTGTATATGTTAAAGCTGGGCATTTATGCAGAAGTATCGTCTCTTTTCGACAAAGAAGTTTTATGTGATTTCCCTACCTGCTGCACTATGGGGAAACAAACTCCCATTCACGTCGTGCAAACTGTAATCATTTGTACTCTTGTTTTACTGTGCCCTGTGCCCATTGCTGTGATTATGGCAATTTCACATTCCCTGAAGAAATATTTTGTAGTTAAAAAATATGTATATACTGCCCAATATTTTGCAGTTTGAGAGAAAAGAACATTACTCGCTGGCTTGTCAGCTTAGGGGCTGATGCTTTCACTTGGTGTTGCACAGCACAGAACAAAACTCATCTGTTTTAGGATTTACAGAAATATGGCTACACAGGCAAAGATTAGACACAAACTCTGAGAAAAAATACTTGGACAACTGAAATTAATGTGAAGAATCAAATACATTTTCCTACTTTCTATCTCACTATGGAATAGAAATGTTTATTTTGCTCAATGATGTTTATCCACTGAAAATATTAACTGACAAATTTTACAAAATGTGATATATTTGTATGAAGGCTGAGAGTGAGCTGAATAATTCAATGATTAATACAGTGATGAGGGACATAATAGCTTATTTCTACCCATGGGTGACATCATGCATTAATTTTGAAGAATTATTCAGGCCCTGAAATGGGCCAGGGGAATGATCTTGATGTCTCTCAGAAGAAAGGGTGTTGGTACACAGCTAGGAAATACAGAGTGGACAGAAACAGAACATAAAAAATGTTCATGAAATGTGTCAAGGTAAGCACAGTAGGTCCTATTTAATAAACCTAGAAGAAACATCCATATCCCCAAAACTAAAGTTTAAAATGTTTTCTTACAGTGAAGGAAGAAAGATGTACAGTTAAATGTAAGAGAGGAAGACAAATGTCACTGCACTGCAGTGAGTCCAGTTCAAGTGTTAACAAGCAAGTGAAGACCTCTAAACATGACAAGCTTCCACTAACGCCAGTTGTTGGTGATATTAATTTCTACACATCACCAAAGGGATAGATGATATGCAGTCTTCAAGGAGGTATGGTACAGAGTCAAACAGAATTGCCTAGACTGGAAAAGACCTTTAAGATTATCGAGTCCAATCAGTGAGCTAACACTGACAAGTCCTTGACTGAACTGTGTCCCTAAGCACCGTGTCTACCTGATTCTTAAACACCTCCAGGGACAGGGACTCCACCACTGCCCTGGGCAACCCATTCCAGTGCTGGATAACCCCTTCACTAAAGAAACTCTTCCTAATATCTAATTTAAACCTCCCTTAGCACAACCTGAGGTGATTTCCTCTTGTCCTATCGCTTGTTACTTGGTTGAACAGACTGATCCCCACCTCTCTACAATCTCCTTTCAGGTAGTTGTAGAGAACGATAAGGTCTCCCTTCAGCCTCCTTTTCTCCAGGCTAAACAAATCCAGTTCTTTCAGCTGCTCCTCATAAGACTTGTGCTCTAGAACCTTTACCAGCTTTGTTGCCCTTCTTTGGACATGCTCCAACACCTCAATGTCCTTCTTGCAGTTAGTCCAGCTCAGTTGGGAAAGTCTTGAGGCTGGTGCAGACCTCAGCACAAATTTGACAAGCTGCTCCAGTTTACAGCCAGAGTCACCTGAAAAGACCTTTCCCTGGAGCAGCATATCTGGACCACAGATCACCTCAGAAACTCACCCACTTCATTTTCATACATACAAGCAGTATCGATTAATTTTGCTATGGGACACTGAGAGCTAGAATGCCATGAAGTAGGCAAAGCAGGGCTCAATTATTATGAGAATGGGGATATCAGAGTATCGATGTTGGGGAGCCTGAGTGTGTTAGTACTCCCCAGGCAGGTAAATTTACCAATTATCTCACGAATACAACTCAGCATTCTTACTCTGGTAGGCAGGATGTATCGAGAATTTACCTCACGTATCAAAAAGTTCAATCTTCATCATTTGTATGCTGAGCTGTTTGCTCTTGCTTGTTTTTATTGTTTCTTTTAAAAAAATCATTCTGAATCAGGAAAAAAAGTAGCTTCACAGGAGAAAGTGACAATGAACTGTCTACTAAACAGAAAAAAAATAAATTCAACGGCAAGAATGCTGCAGGAATCCAGGAAACGCCTGCAGGTTAACTTACTGCCTGTCTAAAGAAATGTAAAGTACAGCTGAGATGAGGCAGAGATGGAATAGATGGTTGACATATGTGAGGCCTGGGCAGAAGAGTCCCCAACTTCTCAGCCTGTCCCACCCAAGTTTAACATATGTGGTGATCATGAGAAGCAGAAAGAGAAGGGAAAGAAGGTTGGAGAAGTGTAAGAGAACAGAAAACATGGGGCTTCCCTTCGTGTGCATGAAGACTGATGAATGACAGGGAAATAATTTTCTTCCTAGTGATCCGTAAGACATGAAATGTTCTTGAATGTGGAACTCTGTAACTTGTGCTTACATAAGGGTATGTCTGTGTACATGGAGCTATACATACATCCCTAGTTTTGGGTTTGTGATGACAGGTTGTTTAGCTAAGGAAGAAGATTACAGTGCCAAGACCATATTTGGAAGAGGAATGATTGTTAAGTTTCCTTGGTAGCTTCTTATTTCAAAATTTTTTATGAAAAATTATTTTTCAGAGCAGTGTTATGAATATGGAGACAAATCATTGACGTGAGAAAACTTAATTCCTATTTAAATGAGAAGCTTACAGTTAGCCATAGAATCGCTGCTGCCACAAATACACACTACCACCACAAAAAAGGGGAATCTGGTCTCCTAGCTCCTAGGACTGCAATAGCAAAACACACAGGAACACATGTAATTTTAAGCATATGCTTAACCCTTTCCTGAATCAGAGCCTAAAATATTTGTAGTGTTCTTTCCATCCCAGTACAGTTACTGGATTAGATGCATGGAAAGTGAACAACATGAGGGAGCGTGTCTATTCTAAGGGAGAGATTCTTTCTTTTTGGACTTTGTACACACACTATATTCTCCTCTGTCCATTCTTGCTTCATTAATATTAATAAAAGCTTGTGTATTCAAGACATTTATAATACTGAATTACATTAGTCAGTGGCTCTAATTATGTTATTTCTTGAATTCCAAACTGACTCCCAGCCTTACTCATTTTACCAGGTTTAAATAAGAATATGATTCATCATTTACAGAAAGCACATTACCTAAGTTAGACAGTTTCACAATTGAGCACACTGACTGTCTGCACTGAAGCTACAAATAGGAATAGAAATAGAGAGGATTTTCTATCCTTAGTTTGAAATCCAACTTAGACTACTGTATCAATCATGTGAGCTCTGCTGAAATGAGAACAGAAAACATTCATCACGTGTTTTAGATGTTCCAAACTAATAATAGTCTGGGACTGGTTGTCAAGGAAAGATATAGCTATGCTTAGGAAAGGAGTGAATCCCCAGTACAACTGCTGAAAATAAAAGCTTAGTTACTTTTTTTTTTTCTGCTGGATTCTTCATGAGGAAAATTTACTCCATATGTAGTACATACAATGGTTTTGCAATTCTAATGAAAAGTGTTAGCTACAGGCAGATTATACAGCATCAAAACTCGAGCACATTCAGCAGTGTTCTGTAGCTTACAGATGTGACTCCAATAATAGTAAGTGAGCTCATCCTTAGTGGAAGATTATTCATTAGGGAGAGAATAATGTAAGTGATATGATCATTACATCACCTTTTCCTGTACATTATTCTTTCTCACTACAGCTGACTGGGAAAACATTTTGCAGTTTTAAGTTACATTATTTTCAAATTCTGCAGACTCAAGACAAAAGTGGTAATTGAAAGTATAGGTACTTTTAGAAGGGCTAATACTTGTTCAGTATCTCTGTTTTCTTCATATAAAATAGTTACTCCATCTATTAACACTAGCTATTTTAATTTTATGTAAAGGCTTTGAAGAAAAGATATTTTGAATCTATCTAATCACCGACTCACAGAATGAAGGATCATTCCTTCAGTTTGATTACTGTAAAAAAGGTCTTAATATTAAACTCAAAAGAAAATTGCCGGAAGTTACACACCCAGGGAAATACATGTTCCTATTACAGCAATAATATGTTTCCATGAGGATGGAGTTAAAGAAGAAATATTAAAATATTTTTTTGCCTTTTATGTGCTTTTGGTAAAAATGGTTTAGATCCTTGTATTCAAGGATGACGAGAAAACCACATAAATAGGATGGACTTTAGCATGATAAATAGTGTGTTTACTGATACCATTGTATGAAGGAGGGAATAATGTAAACCAAGAGCAGAAGTCCTCCTGATTTTGAGACTACAGCATTCATAATTTTGAAATTATGTACATTCTGGTCTTATTTTTTTTCCAAATCAGACTGCTATTCCACAATGTTCTCAGCACCTGCCATCAGAATGAGAATTATTATCAACAGTTTGTAAAAGCCTTAGCTTAAGACTATATCAGTACAGACACGTGCATTTATATATCATGGCCCGGTTCTTCAAGTTTCCACTAAATAAGGATACTATGAGGATTTGGAATGCTTACATGCAAATCTCACATAGCATTCCTAGAACTGAATTAATTTAGCAAGGAAAAAAACAGCTTCAAAATGTAAACTGTAGTCCTATTTGTGTTGTACACATTCTTCAGACTATTTAAAAAACTTTACTGTATTAACTCATTCACTCTATTTAGGATGTTTGGACATCGAAGTGGAGAGAAGGAACAGACTTTTCATCAGTTCTGCTGCTTTCACTGGTGTACACCTCTTTGCGTAACCACTTGCCACTGTCAGTATTAACAGAAAAGAATCATATTGTTGGCTTAATCATAGGAGAGTTTAACTGATCCAAGTATTTCAAATCATCAAAGAAATATTTATCCTGGTTTTGGCTTCTTTGCTATGGTATCTGCCTTGTGCACTTGTTGCACACACAAGGATTTCTTGCTGCTGTGTGCACCTAGCTGGTTTAAGACATGTGTTTCTACTTTTGTACTATATTGTTCTTCCTGCCTGAACAGTTACCAAGCAGTGCAGTATCAATCACCATGCAGCATAAATACTACAACATCAATAGGCAAGTCTCCCAAGTACAATTAAATGAAACCTCTGGAAACCTCCTTAGAGATATAAAATTCCATTTTCCTCTCATTCCGCTCATTCTCAGCTGTGAACGAAACGTTTTGTCTATTTTAAATTCAGATATTTCTGTAGAACCATGTGTGAGGACTATAATTAATACATTGTCTTTCAAAGTAAGATTTTCCTGATCCATAGTACGGCAATGCTCTGAGAGTCCACATTTCATTAAATGCAGATACACTTGCACATCAGTGGTCTCAGAAAACGGTTTGCAGGGACCAAGCCAATTCAGCCAGCAGTGCAGAAAAGACAGTTTAGTTTACTACAAGCTGACATCCTACTTTAATTCTGCTTGTGTCTCCCTTTTTGTTTCTTTTGGATGTTGTTTTTTTTGGGTTTTTTTATTTCTTTTTGGTGCTCCTTTCTTCCTCTGTCCCTGTTTCCCAGTCCTCTTCTGGGTGTTCTGTCTGTTTTGGATCAGCAAGTGGCAATACGCGCTCTGGCTGGTGTGGAGTTACTGCGAGCGGTTTGACTCACTGGTACCCACACTGATGAGGCAACTGACGACAGCTTCTTGCAGGCAAAAGGTGGTGGGCTGGAACAGCTTTCTCCCACCGTGGAGACAGCGTATTTGAGTCTCCTAATGCCTTCAATACCCCATCAAGTTTGGCTGACCAATACGGTTAACAATAGTTACAGAGGGCTGGCAGTAACCGTCTGAATGCAAAGGATTCACTTCCACAGAAAAACAGAACAAAAATGTAGTGAAGTTGAAGGTCTGAAAATACTAAATCCCTCATTTCCTTACAACAGGGAGTACGAAATGATGTCACTATCACTGAGACCGATAACATTATTTTTCCTTCTTTCCTTCCCGCTCTAATTAAACAACTGAGATGAGATCTATTTTACTAAATTTTTAGGGGTTCATACCTGCAAAATTTTCTCACCCCGCCCAGAAAGACCTAGGAAATACATTGTTTCTTTGGAGTAGGGGTATTTTTTAAATAATCTCCTGACTACAGCTGGGCCTATAAGAAAAATATCAAGCATTACAACATCTCATAACTGTAAAATGACCTCTTGCAATTTTAAAATAAAGTAATACTTTCTGTGACAGGGACAAACCCATATACTTTGTGTTGAATTCGCTCCTTCTTCGTAATAATAGTGCTACTTTAAGCAACAGATTTCAAGATGAAGCCTGTAGCTCACCAGCCTTCAAGAAACTGATGAAGGGTAATTTGCATAGTAGCTATTATCCGTACAACCAAAGTGCTCATATGGAGCCCAGCAGCGGAGTGCTTTACTATCACCTCTCAAAAGGCCTCCGTGAGATATGTGAGTACCAGTCTCACTATTTCCCACGTGGGGGAAGCAAAGACATGATTCTTCTGCAGCAGAAGACCGTGGTGCTCGCACTTGTACCGGCTTCCATCTGCCGACCTTGCTGTGTCACCAGAACACATGCCCACCCGGGGGAGTTGCCAGGGCAGCACGTCTATCCCTAGGTGAAATTTTAGTGGTTAAAAGAAGCTTGTTACGAGCCGGGGGCAAAAGCCTCTAGGTGCCAGCGCTGTTATGTCATTAGCAGGGGGCTGGCGTGGTATGGGAAGACAGTTTCCTTCAAAGGAAGGGTTATGTTTTGCCAGCTTACAAACTCGTGTGGGAACACAAGGCAACTTTTCTTAGAAAACTTTGTAGTGTAGATGAGGCCTGAGGAAATGAGGCTGTCTGGTTCCAAGGACACTTCTCACACTGACAAAGCTAGCTAAGTGCTTCCAGCCCCCTTTCCTCATCACTGATCATTTCCACGCCTGTGCTGACGCCCTGTTTGTTCTAATGTGATTGTCTGTGGAGCTGAATAATAAACCAGATCAGAGAGTTGATCCAACTTGAAAAGCACTCCGCCTCCCTTCCCCTTTTTTTTCTAGTTTTGGGGACATGCTGTTGAGAGAAACATCCATAAAACCAAGACCTGCAAAATAGACACCAGATCCTTAATAACATTATAGCCATAAAAGAAATTAGGTATCTAATTACGTCTGTGAATCTGATCTTATATGACCCATTTAGAACTGTGAAAATCCACATCTTCAGATTCTAGCAGATGTTGCCAGATTCTTCTCCAGAACCCTAAAACTCAGTTAATCTTCATTTAGTAAATGAACTGTACTTTAATCTGTTGTCTACTAGATGCTGAAGTTATATGTATTTCACAAATTTAATTTCAATTGATGCACTAAAAGTGTTGACTTAAGCCCTAGCTGAGGGATATGCAAATACAACAGTGCACCAAATATATTTGCATTCAAGATCTAATTGAATTAACTCCTCACACAGCTCCAACAGTCGGCTCATCATGGCTTCCTTTACAGCTTGATTACCTCCATTTTTGACAGAAAGATTTAAAAGGATTTTTCCCTTCCCCTGGGATTAAAGATAATGGTGAGCACTAATTAACCACCTGCACCCATAGCACAGTGCTACAACCTGTTCACCTTACAAAGGCTGCTGCACCCCTGGGGAAGGGTCAATGTGGTGTTTTTTCTGTTCTTTTAAACATTTCAAATTCAGTTCCTTCAGGCAAAGTTTAACAGTTTACACAATTTTTAGCAATGCTAAGAGCAGAAAGAGTCCCCTTCTCTCACAGTGCTATCTGGATTCTGTAGAAGAGAAAATAAATACTATTTATTTTTCTTCTGTTTTTAAATCTTCTTTTTTATCAAGTGATGCACATGTTTGGTGTTAGCTACAGCACAGCACTTCACTCCCTATAACATGTAAAAATAAGACTTTGAAAATAAAAGCAATATTTAGCAATCACATGAGCTTTAGTCATGTTAGGACAATGTAGAACCCACTAAATAGCCAATTAAAATGTAAGAAAAATCCAGAAATAAATAAAAGAAACCTCAAATCCTTTAATGCAGTGATGCTTAAGTAGATTTTTATTGTCAGACTGTGTCTTTGAATGAAGCACTGTTTGGGACTAGCAGCTGATATAGTTTAAACTGTATAATTCTTGTTTGCTATTTTTCCTTACCATGACTGGCTAAGAATGGTAAAAAATGTTCTGCTTTGTTTGTCTTTTATAAGTTCTGACTCAGTGGCAGGCTTATGGGCCTGATGTAAAGCCTAGTGAAGTCAACTGGAACGTTTCCAATTACTTCATTAGACTTTGGATTAGGTCTGAAGTGCAGCAATTTACTCAACTCCAGAGCATAAATTATAGACATAAAAAACAAATTATTTGTGTGTTGCTGGATTACTGACAGCAAAATGTATGATGTCAGAAAAATAATAGGCAGAGATAGCCTAGCTGGAAAAACATAAAAAGACAGCCAAAGATAGGGGAACACTCTTTGGCAAGAATAGACAGTCTCCGTTCCAGTGCCAATGGAGGAAAGTTGAGTAATTTGACAGACAATTACGTGATTAATCTAGTAGGAGAAGACACCATTTGTCTCACTCAGTCACCACTCTGCTGCCTGATCACTGGGCGAGTATCTGGGTGAGACCATGGTCTGCTGTCACAGCAGGAAGAGCTCCGAATCTGTAACGGCGGACGGAAACCCCTTTGGAATTCCAGTGGCCTGAACTCAGAGCAGAGTCCAACAGGGTGAGCCAAACGCGTCACTTGAGTTTGTTGCCAGAGTGTGACAATGTTGAAGAGAACCCGATGTGAATGTTACTTAAACAAGAACTCAAGCAATGTCCACCTGAAACGTAACATTTTGTTTCAGAGAAAGATCTCCCCAATATTGTTCTTCTGAAATGTCATACTACATGTCTTGATGAGTTACGAGTCATATAGTGAGCAAGGTACAGCTTGTTTCAGTCAAAACTTACTTAAATTGCCCTTATTTGAAAACTTCTGGATGTCAACATCTTACCCTCGCTACCACACAGAAACTAAGCAAAATACTTGTTACAGAGTGGTTATTTGGTTCATCCAACTCTTCTCAGGTGAGTAATTTATTTCAGCAGACAATAATCCAGTCATTGAAGAGTAATTCTATTTTGAAAAAAGATTGATTATTTTGGAGTAAACCCATTTTTTTGTTGTTCTCGAATAGCCTGTCCAGAAAAGAGCTGTTATGCTGGAATAGCTGATTATGCAAGAGCTATGTCAATTCACTTCTAAAGATGCGTAAAACCTTAGTATTCAAACATTGATTTCTCCTAGATCAGAAGTATTTTTAACTTTTAGAACTTGGTTCAGGTTATTCTTCAGCTAGCGTATCTATCTGTAGCTTCACCTTATTAGCAAATTAGGAAGGATTTTCCTTTAGAGAATTATTTACGTAAAATAGTTTGTATTTATAGAATGTTAAAAGAAATATGAAACTAGGATTTAATGTAGGTAAAATATCTTTATGTCAGTAGGTAATATTACATTGTAAGACACAGAACTGAAAGATGAACACATTTTGTTTATAAAGTTGATATGCGAAATAAAACTATATTTTTAACAAGAAATAAAGATAAACTATAAAATAACACAGTGCATATCTTCAGTTAACAATTTTTGTCTTAATTTTTATGCACGATTTCTTTATGCAGTAGCATTTACTGTTTTTTTTAAGTAATGTGTTCTGCCAGAAAAAGCAAAAAAAATCCCCCCCCGTGAATAAGTAAAAAAAAAAACCTCTTAGCACTCCTTTTCTGTTAAACTTTCTCCATATTTTGACTCCCTTTGTTTTCACAGTTGCAACAAGGATGGACAGGGAAATTGGACAAGCAAATGGAAAATAAAAGCCAAGAGGGTTTTTTATTATTATTAAACCAGATGACACGGCAACAAATACAGATAAGGTACTGCACAAACAAACCTTTCCTCCACACCATGGCCATTATTTAAGGCACACCTGTGCCTTAAATAATGGCCATTTTTTACCACTTTACCAGTCTAGTAACAGATTCTTCTCACAAACCTTTCCTCACTTACTGCCTCGAAATGTCATGGTCATCCTACTACTATCCAGACTGGAACAAAAAGAAAGGGAAAGGAGAAAGGGCACAGAGAAGAAACCCTTGGAAAGATGAATTTTGAGTAACTGGAAATGCTTGTCTTTTAAAAATCACCACACAAGAAAAAATGCTTTTCTGAGATATTTTTTTGCCTTTCTTTTTATACATATATATATATTTTTTTATAGCATATATATGGCTATAGCACAAACTGTCATCTTCTTCTTAAACATCATCACTTTCTGCTAGTCAGATCATATACAATCTCATCTCAGAGGTGCTGCGCGCTCTTGCTTTGTTCCCCTAAAACACGCACTCAACTTTACACTTGAATACTCCTGATGAATTATTGTCAACAGATAATAAACTATTTGAGGCAAAAAGCTTTGTCTAACATTATTAAAAAAAAATGGTAGGATTCCCAGGCAGGATTTTTACAGACATTTTCCCACATAAGATGGGCAATTAGACAGTATGAAAAATAACTTCTAGTTCTCAAAGTTTCATTTCATTTGGGAGCCAATATGATTTAGCGGCTAGACTAGTTTAAAAGACAAGGAGCCAGAAGAGTTTAACTTTCAGGAAGGCTGAGCCATTCATTGAATTACCTTGGGCTAATCACTTCACTGTTAAATTCTTTAGTGAAACCATCTGTAACACTGGGTCCAAACACTGCCCCCTCTCAAAAAAAAACCCCAACAAACAACAAAACGCAATGAACCAGTAAAACTCACTGAGAAACAGACACTTACGTCTGGTTCAGTCCTCCAAAGTAAATAAATTACAAAAAAGTGAGACAAATATGGCATGAGAACAAGACAGTCCTTCAGCAGCCTTCGTAAGTCAAACTGAGATGCGGCTGCAATGAAAGCCTACTCAAATGCAATGCTGTATATCATTGAGCTAAAAGCCAGCACGAAATACAATCTGATGTCTGCTTGACTATTAAATGTTCACTTTGAAACTAGAAGGCAAAATTCAGACTTCAGTTACATAGCCACAACTTCACTGACTTCAGAAAAAACAGTGGAAATCCATGGTGTAGCATCCTGTGAAGTGGAGTCTAAGCTTCATGCACACACAAGAGGACACTTAAAAGTCAAGGAAACGGGCATTGGCAGCATTCAGTGCTTTGCGTTGTCGACACGTGCTTACTTTAAAGCACTGTACATTTTTATGGTTCTCTCTCAAAGAGAAAACAGTTGTCATAGCCCTTTTTCTAATCTGGACACTAGCTCAGACTATCTCGTAGAAAACAGCAACACTATTACCATATAAAGATGTACAGCAAATGGAAAACTAGTCTGGCAGTTAAGGCACGAGAACAGAGATCAGGAACCCACCCAGGTTCCATCTCCAGATATGTCAGACACCTCCTGGATGATCATGTACATATCATCAAATTTTGATATTCCAGTGTCCTCATCTACAAAATGGATTTAGCAGTACTTGTTAAAGAAGTTCTGTGCTTTGAGATGAGATTAAAAAAAAAGGCTTAAAAGGTCTGCTGTCGAGGAGGAATGGCACATTGCTAACTATGGCAGCCTTACTCAGTTCTTGTTTTCAGTTAGTTTGGCGTATCATTGAAAACATTCTGCAGCAGAGGCATATATGGTTTAAATGCCACTATGTGTCATCATCAGCTGAATTAACACTCTCTCTAACACAGAACACACATGAATTTTGTACTTAGAAACACGCAGAAGCCCCGTATCCTACTGAGATGCCACACAGCATGTGGGATATCTATAGTTCCAAACGACATTGCTTGCAGTGGTTAACAAAACCTAGGAGCAGAACAGTATTTTCGGCCAAGCAGTGTGTTAGCGGTTATACTCCTTTTCATAATCTTCATCACAGCTACATACTGCAGCGCTGTCACTTCACACATCAATAGAAGTAGACCTGGCCCCAGCACATGCGTCACTTCAGCATACAAAGTGGGTCTCACAGCATCGAGCCAACAAGCCAGTGTATTTCTGTGCCTGAATACAGCTGGCAGAGGCTGGAGAGATGGGAAAACAACCTGGCAAATTCCCCGCAGCTTTATTTACACCCCAGAGGTGTTGTAGCACAATGCCCGGGCCCAGACCGAGCTCAGAATTGGACATTTGTCAGGCCTGTGCTCTGTATCTGGGCTGCATCCTTCATGCTTTCATTCAAAAATCTCTTTGCGTTTTTTTTTTTTTTTTTTTTTGTTTGAGGTTTTAGCAGGTTGTTTTGGTTGTAGGTTTTTTTGGGGTGTGGGAGTAGGGGAGGACACCACCACATTAAGTGCACTGACTATGTTCCCCTAACAAAGCCTGAATTCAGAAGTTACTGCTGTGTTCCCCCATTTCACACTTGAACACGTCGGCAAAATTAAAATCTAAAATGCTCAAGAAGCTAGTGCCATCTAGAGGCTAGTAAGCTGAGCTACAATACATGCCCACTAGCTTTATAATCACTGCAGGCAGCTGCTAGAGATTTTCACTTATTCTGTTCCTGAGAACAGCACAGGAACCACAAGGCTTTAGCTGGGATGGCCAAGAAAAAAATAAAAGTTCTTATTATCCATCAGGATTGTCTCACACAAAGTCCATCTCTTTGTATACATTTTTTTTCATTGCTACAGCTTTATTAGTAACATGATTTATACCTATTTATGAACTTTATTTCATTACACTTGCTTACTTTAAGCAAAGTTGATAGTAGTATAAATTGCTGCTTATTTCAAAATACATCAGAAGTCAGAGAATGAATATTCTGCAGCCATACTAGAGATTTGTATATTTGAATTACATTTTTTCCTAACTTTGCTAAAAGACAGGCTCCTCGAATCACATACAGCATTCTTAAACATGAAGAAAAAGTACCTGATCTCCAGAAGATCCTGACTTTGTGCTCGATTTAAGTGTAAGGTTAAAAACCAGTTCTTCCCTGATAACTTCTCTGGGTCTCTAAAATAAAATAATAAAATTAATTGGGTTGGTTATTTTAAAAATGAATTTTAAATATGTTTGCATTACAAAACAAATACTACAAAAGTAGTATTATTAAGCAATATGGACTTTCTGTTCAAGCTATGAGGAGAGTGAAGATGCTGATAATTAATCACAGTTTGCTGAAGTGTTAAGCTAGTTTTTGACCAGCATCTCCTTTTCTGGAAGCAAGGTGGCAGTATTTTCTTTATTTCTGTTTATTAGCTACGTCACTTACATGAATTAGCTGAATTTTTCTCCTCATAGTTCTATTGATAAATAAAAAACAGGTGGAAAGGACAGGTTGATCTCTACTAGTCCTACACACTGAAAAGACTGAGTTGTGAAACCAGTTAAATACCCTTCCCACAAACATACTTCCATTTTTCAAATAAAACCTTTTTCAATGCAAAACATACTTAGATAATGTTCTTGAAAAGAAGGTTCAAATACATCCGTAGTAGTCTTACTTAACTAAAAGCAACTATAGAGTTTTTTTTCTCATGGTTTACTTTAAATTCCCCTATTTATCCACTAGGAGTTTGATATGAATCACAAGTAAAAGCACAACAATTATCTAGTAAAAGAAATTAAACAGGTTTTGTCTTTTAACATAGCAAAATGTACATAAAAATTAACAATCCAAATAAATGTTACGTTACAGTCTGAAATTTCAGATGTATGTAAATATAGCACGTCCTTTTTGCTAGCAAAAAAGGAATGGTAAATTACACATAAAGACTATAATCAACACATTTTAATGGTTACCAATCAGCGAAAAAATCAGTCTTTAAGACAAAAATACAACTGTAATTCAAGATTAAAAGCAATCATTTAAATCAAAGTTTCCTATTCACTGGTTTGATTCATTTTCATGATGGCTCTTTTAAACTACTCTAGAGTATGCTACTGCTTACTCATTCTGAGTTACAGAAAATATTTTTTTTCCTGCTTTTGAAACAAAATACTGCTGCCAGACTCCTCACTTTTTCTAGGTGCAGTCACGTGTTTACTTCTGTAAACAGAGTTATATCCCTTAATTTCCTAACCTGTATCACACACTCCCCCTGTCCACCTTTTACTGACATCAATGTACTTGCAGGCAAGCGGTCAGCTGCATCAGTTCCCTGATCCAGATGAAACAAATTTGTTGAAAACAAGAGCATATTACTTTTTATGAAGTACAGTGTAGGCACAAGGGGATGGAGCTGGAACAAGCCTGGGGAAAAAGTGGAACTCCTTCTTGTAAGAGTTTTTTTCGGGACTTGACCCTGGCTGGACACTAGGGTCCCACCAAAGCTCTCTAGGGTCCCACTCCACTCCTCAGCTGGACAGGGGAGAGAAAATACAACGAAAGGCTTGTGAGTCGAGATAAGGACAGGGATATCGCTCACCAATTACCATCACAGGCAAAACAGGCTCAACTTGGGGAAAGCTAATTTAATTTATTACCAATCAAATCAGAGTAAAATAATGAGAAATATAAACTAAAACATTTAAAACACATTTCCCCGCCACTTCCTTCTTTCTAGACTCAACTTCACTCCTGAATTCTCCACATCTTCCTACTCAGAAGTACAGGGGGGTGGGGGGTGGAGCTTATGGCCAGTTTATCACACGTTGTCTCTGTCGCTCCTTCCTTCTCAGGACAAGGGCTCTTCACTTCCTTTCCCTGCTCCAGCATGGAGACAGTCCTCTGTGAACTTCTCCAGTGTGAGTCCTTCCCACAGGATGCTGTTCTTCACAAACTGCTCAAGCGTGTCTTTCCCACAGGGTGCAATCCTTCAGGAGCACACTGCTCCAGCATGGGTCCTCTGCAAGGTCACAAGTCCTACCAGCAAACCTCCTCCAGCATGGGCTCCTCCTTCTCCATGGGGCCACAGGTCCTGTCAGGAGCCTGCTCCAGCACAGGCTTCCCACAGGATCACAGCCTCCTTTGAGCATCCACCTGCTCCAGTGTGGGGTCCTCTGTGGGCTGCACGTAGACGTTTGCTCCACTATTTAACCCCATGGGCTGCAGGGGGAGCCAGCCCGCTTCACCATGGTCTCCACCGTGGGCTGAAGGGGAATCTCTGCTCCGGCACCTAGACCATATCCTCCTCTTCCTTCTCCACAGACCTTGGCGCCTGCACAGTTGTTGCTCTCACATTCTAAGACCTCTCTCCTGGTTGCCCTTCTTCACTATGTGTCAAGGGTTAGGTCTGGGCTGGGCACTAAATGAATGACAGCTGTTCTCTGTTAACCCTTCTCCCTTCCCAAAGGGGAAGGAAAAAGGGAATAAGACAGAGACTTACAGACTGGAAAAGAAAGCTAAAACAGCTTTAATGAAAAAAAATAAATGGTACTAATAAGAAAACAATGAAAATATATAGAGGACCAACACTGAACCTAACCCCCGACTGGCAAACACCGTTGATGCTGCAGAGCAGGCAGGCATTAGGGAATTCCCAGACTAGACTTGGCAGCAGAAGGGAACTAGATTCAGGAGCTGCATTTGGGAACTGGATTCAGCAACTTGTGTGTGGATCAGGATCAAGGGCATAAGAAAAGATGAAGTCCTCCTCAGACACTGGCTGTTGAAGGAGAAGGCTTAATCCTTGTGATCCCTCAGCTTCATACTGAGTATCACCCACATAGAACAGAGTAACTCTGCTGGTCAGGTTGGGGTCACCTGTCCTGTCTGCTCCCCACTGCAGGTGTGACCTTTTTCTCCCTTGTGACCCTTTTACTTCCTGGCACTCCAAGATGCTATATACGACTTGGCGGTGACCTTGGTTACTACAGAAGCAAGTCATGGCCTCAGAGCATACTTCAGTATCCCACAGCACTCCAGACCCCTCATCTAACTCCACAACTACACTAGAATCCTGTATTAATGCATGTAATGTTTCTCTGCGTATGTATCAACTACTTCACAAACTTCTCCCTGAGGTCTTCTGTTCTCTTCCGATTATCCAATACTTCAGGTAACAAATCTGGCTTTGAATTAATTGAAGGTTTACAGACTTACATCTTCCCTCTTCAGAGTCAAAACCTGACTGTGAAAAGCATTATAAACTAATAAAGATAAACCATTTATCTTTAACACTAAAATTACTGCTTTCACCCTAGTTTAAAAAAAAAAAATAACAAAAAAAAGAGGATTGTTGATACTGTCTACTTGATTATCTGTTACTTTCTTCTCTTATACAGATTTTGGAATCGTTCTGCAAATTGTGAACAAATATGACAATCACACATATCTGTTATGACAGGACTCTGTAACTATCATGAAAATCAATAATCAGGTCATGAGGAAAGACCCAAATTACAGTTGCTTTAGAACACTGAAGTAATCCATCCTGTTTGTCCTCCTGACTGGATAACGAGCACACACCAAGCCCCTCAGCACAGAACAACAGCCTATTTCAGAATCAGGCACAACACCCGCTACCTCTTGTTCAGTGAGCACTTCGGGCACTCAGAGGGAAGGTGAATGTATTTCGAGGCATGTCAGAGAGCTAAAAGCCTAATGGGGTGCCAGAGCAACGTGCACAGCATCTCAAAATAAGGGAACACGGCAGGAAGATCGCGCTATTATTGTGGCAGGATGGGGGTATAGGTGAAGACAGAAGACACAGGACTAAGAAACAAGGATTCAGTCCTTCTGCTGCTCCAAGACAAGCTCTGCTTAGAACACAACCATTCGTGACTTCTGAAATCTTTTAAATGATTTTTCCTGCCTCACCTCTCAATATTTCTTGACTACACAAATCTATGATTTCAGACCACTATCTCCAAGACATGTTATGAAGAAATGTTCCTCAGGAGTAGAAGGAACAGCTTTTACCACAATGTGCTTTCAAGCATTTCTGTTGTACCGAATGGTAACCATTTGTCTAAAAAATTCCAACCAAGGAAAATTTTCTTCCCCAGATTAGAGACTGCAATGGGATATTCTAGCCAGAATCTCTGAATACACCTCCCACAGCAGCAGGATACTTCTGGTAAAGAATTGAGAAATGTGACCATCATGTCACATGCAGCCCCTTTATCCTGTCTTTTTCATTCTATGTGGGACAGTGTTAATTAGTTGCTCTCACAGGAACTCATTCCACGAACTCAAACTAACCCTTCTGTTGCTTGCCCTACTGTCCTAATGTACCAAGCTTCTGACTGTGCCATCAGTTTCAGGTACTCCCCACCTTGAATCTGATGAGATATTAAATCTGCTTGGAATGAAAGCAGTTAAAAAATCAGGCTGGGGTTCCAGCCTTGACCAAAAACTGTCCAGAAGGCAAAATGACTACTACATTTTAGAAGAATAATTTCAAAATCAAGTAGACTCACTCCTGTAGTTCCCTGAGATGTAATGAGGGAATGTAGATCCTGGGAGTGTAGATCTTTGACTCATGCATAGAGCACAGAGATGCAGTCAGCTATAAATAGTATGCAGGAGTAATGCAACCATTACTATATTTTGCTATGATTGCACTGCTGTTCTACAAGACGGACACGAAATCCAGACCTACTCTTCATCAGCAGAATTAAAACCAAGTTTGTTTACACACAGAGATCCAAAAATAAAACGGTTTATTTTGAAGATGCTCTTATCCCTCTATATTTAAGCCTGATCCATCACCCACTAATGACAACAGAAATCTTCCCACCGATTCAATTGATGTTGGACTGAACTATTTATGTTACCCCTTTATTTATTTTTCCCTTTTATGTAACAGAATCTCTTACTTACTGTTCAGTTATTACATATATATATATATATTTAAGGCTTCTGCACTAAGGGCATAACTGTTTTGTAAATGTCAGTATGAACACAACTTGGGTGAGAAATTGTAAGCATTCACAAAAACTCCAAGTAATTGTGACCTGTCAGAACGCACACATCTGGCAGGAAACCAATTTTACCATGCAAGGAAGGATTAAACTAAAACTTCAAACAGGCTGTTCAGATTTGGTACAAGGGTGTTGGGACAACTCTGACATCTTTGGCCTCTCAGGACGAAGTCTGACAAGGATCTGGCCTGGCACTACACCAGAACAAAACCCTGCCATCTCCTCTTCATCTATTTTCTCTTTTCCACCTTCTCCCTCTCTTGTGCCGGTATTTGCGCAGCAAGTGCACCACAAAATGGGTTGAAGATTATATTGCAGGGGAATGCTTGGCGGGGTGCGTTTTCTCAGTATGCTTCACTGTCTGGCAGAAATGCAGGCACGGGGAGGCACTATCAGCTTAAATGTGTACTGTAACTTGGAACAAGTAGGGGTAAATGACTTACATGGGACTTTTAGCCTACTGTCTTCAAAAGGACTGTTCCTGTGCTCACCTCTACTGAACATGCACAGAAGAGGCGGACTGAACTGCCCCTTACCAGGTAAGCCTAATGGTTTATATAACCTCACATTCTGTATCAATCAGAAATGGTCATTTCAGACAAAGACAAAAATTGCATAATGGACTACTAAGCAAATAGGCAAGCTAAAAATAATTTTTCTAATCAGACAACGCTCCTATTTTTTTTAACTGTGTTCCCTTAAGCACCAGGCTTCATCGTCACTAATAATATTTATGCTATCTAGCTCGGTTTACTTATTTATTTATTTATTTCCCCTTGAACACTTTCTGTTCACAGAATGTTAGAGGTTGAAAGGGACCTCGAAAGATGATGATTTTCCAGCCTGAATAAGCATTTTATTCGGGTAAAAAAAAAAAAAAAAAAAAGGCAAAAAAATAAATTAAAAAACCCAATAAACTTGAATTCACTACGCACTTTCTCACTCTTCTCGCAACCTTCCCGTTGCTGATTTACAGACATTTTACGTATTTCTTCGTGTCTGTTACAGCATTTCTGAGAAAGAGCGATGTGATGTGGAAACACCCCGTTGCCCTGCGGGCACACACGCAGGTACCGCGGGCGCAGTTTAACGGTTTTCCCTCTCCTCAGGGAGGCCGGGACCCTCCCGCCCCTCTCCTGTTCCACACCTGCTCTTTCCGAGCTGTTACCTCGTTAAAAAAAAACAAGAAAGAACAAAAAGCCCACAATTTACCTGTCAGAAAAATTCTTAAAAGCGTTTCCCGCTACACCTCACAGTTGGGGAGGGGTTCACACCCGCCCTAAAGCACTCGAGGTAGCGCTGCCCGGAGGCAGCCTCTGCCACGCTCCGGCCCTCCCGCCCTTCGCGCCGGTGGACCCAACCACTAGAACCCACTGGGCAGGGGGGAGATGCGCTCCCCGGCTGTACCACTGCGTGCTCCTGGCGGGGGGGGACACGACACATGAAGCGGCTCCCGCTCGCCTCGGCGCCATCCGCCTCCTTAAAGCCGCCCACCGAAGGAGCCTGGAGAAACAATCCCGCGCGAAACGGTGCTCCCCCCTCCAGCACACGGGCATTTTCCGCGGCCTTCTCCTTTCCCTCCCCCCGCGCGGCAAATGGTACGAGCCGTATCAGCCCTCACAGGTGTGGTCGGTGGGCTAAACCAACAGCGGTCGGAGGGGGGAAAGAAAGGGCGAAGCCGTGCGGGCGCGCAGAGTGATGAGAGGCGGCGAGGCGGGAGGGCGAGACCGGGACGGGGCTGGCGGCGGCCGCATCATCGGGGAGCGACGCGAGCAGAGCGGCCGCCGCGGGAGATTGAAGTGCCTGCGCCGTCGCTGCCAGGCGAGGAGGGGTGGGGGCGTCGCCGCCGTCGTTTCTCGGGGAGAGGAGAGGAAGAGGAGGGGGCCGCCCGCCCGCCGGTAAGTGCCTGTCGGCGGGTGTGTGTGTGTCGGGGGAGGGGCGGGGTGCTGGCCCAGCGGCCGCCCTGAGGCGCGGGGGGGGCCGCCGGGCGGGCAGGGCCCTCGTGGGTCCTCTCCTCCTGCGGGAAGCGGCCGGGTTGCAGGCCTAGGGGCCGCCCCTGCCCGGCTTGCCCGTCCCCGGCGTGTGCCGAGGCTTCTGAGGCGTGGGGGGAGGTTTGTGGTGAGCCCGGTGGCTTGTGAAGACCGCTCTCCTCTCCCCAAGGTTGCAGTTTGATGAGTAAAGGCAGCCCCCTCCCACCCCCTCCCCGCTTTTGGCGGCCCAAGGTAGGCCGTGAAGTGGATCGCGAAACCGATCTCGGTTTAAAAATAAAGTTGGGTTTGGGTTTGTTTTTTTTTTTTTGACTCCGATTTTTATTTTTAGCTTGAGTCGGCTTCCTGAGCTGATTCTGTGTTTGGGGCAGCAGAAGCGCTTGTGTGGGCAACAGAGGTCGGTGCGGAGGAGGAGGAGGAACTAGTGGCGGGAGCTGCTGCTTGTGGGAGAAGCGCTGGCTGAAAGCATTAATAAAGCTACTTGCTAATTAGAACATCTGTAGTAACTCCCGAGTTATAATTTGGCCGCTCTTATCGTGAGAGAGCATTTATTTCAGGTTTTTCGGGCATCTTTTGGTGGATGTGTTTCTCCTTATCCCTTAGAATCTGTGTGTACAGGCAAGACTTCAGCGAGAACTTCACGTTTTCAGAAATGCTTCTTGGGTAGCAGTACTTGGAAAAAAAAATAGATCTGTGTGTTCACCATTGCTTGATCGGCTTCAGGAGAGCAGGCTTTTGGGAAACTGACAGCTACACGACTTAAAATCTTTAGTTTTCACAGTATTTTCACTTACCTGAACTACATTTATATTTTGCCACATACTGGATAACCTCATGTGTGTAGCCATTCTTGAGTCTAACAGATGTGATGAAAGGCATTTGTCCTTCACCAGCTGACCTTTAGAATCACAGTGAGTAAATGCTCAAATGTGAGGGAAGACAAATTTGTGAATGTGTTAGAAAATCATTCTGCCTCTCGCTGTGAGAGTGGAGAAAAAATGGATACTCCTAAGGAAGTTTGTAACTGCACACTAGTTTGATGGGTCTTAAGAGCGTCTTCCCAAATTACTTTTCTCTATGCAAGAAGCATCACTCACATGCAGAGCTCTGCTAGGCTGGGTTAAGTGAATATGGTAGCTGAGTCAGTGGCAGTAACTGTTTGTAGTTCAGTCTTGTTAGATGACTTTTCCCGTCTTCTGGTGAGAAGTTTGAGCTTTCCTTCCAGTTCTTTGCTAATATTTCTACTCCAAACTGTCTAATAAGCTGTCTGTCTTGGAGCTTCAGGTGCCCATTAGGGCTTTACTCCTTGTCTACAGAGATAACGGGGAATTTGCTTGTTTCCAGTAGAACTTCTTTCTGGCAAATGTGGCCTTCTGGTAGGAAAAGGATGTTTAGTGTTTCATGTGGAGAGCTGCTAGAGCACTAGACTCAACCTGGCTTGGAACTTCTGCTTGTTTCATCAGTTATTAATACATGTGGAGCTCAAGTCACTGGTCTTAGTACTGTTGGGTTTTCATTTGCCCCTCTTTTTAAAATTGTTCATTTGAGCTAAGAATTTACAGGTAGCATTTTATTTATCGTTGGTGCTGTTGAGGGCTTTCCAGCTCTCCCTCCTAGGTAAGTTGTGCAGCCATGGTAAGAAAAGAAAAGCCTTAAAAGTTTGGAAAGCTTCCTTTCCTGTAACCTGTTGTCAGGCTTCCTTTCTTGTCACTTTTTGTGCAGCACACCCGAATCTCCTAAAGGGTTTACAATGCCAAGCAAAATCTAGTCATGCCATTTTAATAATGTTTGCTTCTTACCATTAAGAGGGGCATACAAAAAGAAAAAGGTAGTGTGTTAAAAATACTGGATGGTGATGGCTTTTTTTAAAAATCCATTTAATTACGCTCCTTTTTACCATCACAGCTTTATTTTCATCTTCTTTCCTGCAGGTGGATGGATTTAGAACAAAATCTGTGATAAACAAAATAAACAAAACAACCAAAAAACCCACCAAAAAAACCTCAAACCAAACCCATAAACTCACCATACCAATGGATTAGGTGTCAAGCCATCTCGGTGTTAGTTATAAAACTAAAAAGCTGTTACGGGACAAAAGGAGCCTGACCGGGTGTAGGGCGAACAGCCAAGCCCTGAACAACCCCGAAAGCGGGGCGGGGGGGTGGCTGTTCCTGTCCCCCACAAACCCCTGTGTGTCCCCCCCCGTCCGGGGGCGGGGAAAGAGGGGGAGGACCCGGCCGCTGTGCTCGGCTCCCTCCTCTTCCTCCTCCTCCGGGACTACCGCTCCCAGAACCGCCCGGGCTGAAAGTGAAAATAAACGCCAGGTTACGCTTTTTTTTTTTTTTTTCCTTCTTTCTTTTTCCCCTTTCCCCCTCTTCCCCTCCTCCCCGCCCCCGGCAGCAGCAGCACATGTCCTTTCTCTTTTGTTTTTCGCCCGGCAGGGTCGGCAGTGCGCCGGGGCTGCGGAACCCGCCGGGAATCGCCTCCCCGGGAGAGAAGCGGGATCGGGATCCCCCCGGAGCCGTCGCCCCGCTCTTCTGAGAGAAGCCCACCCTCCCCCTTCGCCCCACTAGAAGCGACGTTGATTCCTCACGGGAGCTGGAAGTCCGGACTGCCGAGTTAAAAAAAAAACAAACAAAAACAACCCAACAACTTGTGTAGTTTCTGCCGTTGCCACATGCGAGGTGATACCGTGACACCGGCTGCTTTTCCTGCCGCTGCTACCTCGAGTGCTGGGGGGCCGGTGCTCTCCTCCCCCCAACCTGCTGCCCACGTTTCTTCTACCCTGCCCTACAGCCTCTTGGCGGATTTCCCCTTTGCCATGTGGGGCTAGGAAAGAGGGGGTGCAGCGAATCCTTCCACAAAACCAACAAAACAAAAAACACTACCAACCAACAAAACATGGAGGCGGCGTGCAAACCCGACGGCGGGGAGCAGGGCCATCGAGGCGGCGGCGCGGACCCCCCCGGGGAGGCTTCTATGGACGGCTACTTGCGATCTCAGGGCTTGTACAGAAAGAGAGTCGCCAAGGATGGGTCGTGTCTTTTCAGGGCTGTGGCCGAGCAGGTAACCGCTTTGCATAAACAAAGCACGCTTCGAAGGGAAGCCTGGGGAGCGGGTCTCGGTAGTGGGTGGTCATTAGCATGCAAATGTGGACAAGTATAGGTTTAGGCTGCGTGCTCATGTGGCGGAGGGGGGAGAAAGTAATAATTCTGTGTTGAGAGATCCAAGTTGTGTGTGTACAGCCCTCTATGTCGTCGAGATATTGTTACCTGTTTTGACCTTCCACTGCCTCCTCAGAGCTTGTTATTTTTTCACATGTAAGATTCCAGCATTTGGGCACAGCTGCTTTGTGTGAGATTGTTTAGGAAGGGGAGTTTAGTGGGAAGAGCCGAAAAATCTTTGTTCTTACTTTTGTTAATTAGTTTACTATAACATTAGAGAAAGCGAGTAGTTTCTTTTCAGTTCTTCCTGTTGAATTCCCTTCCCCCCATTTCAGTGTTAGTGTTAAAGGAAAAAAAAAAGTGACAGCGTCATCTTGTCTTAAATACAAACAAACAGCAGTGGGAGCTCTAGTGCTTCTGATTGTGGGAGCCCAGATTGCTGTGCTAATTATACACAATTCACTTTTTTTTAATTCCTTTCCCTACTGATTTTAAGTTTGGACAAACTCCACTGCTGATGTGGAGTATTATTCCTTTGTGAGTTCAAAGGAATAAAGAACGAATATACACTGATGTTCTGATTTTTTTTATATATATATATATATATATATATGTTTCTGCTGGTGTATGTAGAACCTTTTTCCAAATATTAATTAGCTGTTTATCATCCCACTCCTATTTTATTGAAGGGAATGTCTTCAATTCATAGTTAACCAACAAATCCACAAAATACGTTTTTTCACAAACCTGGCCTAATCTCTATACTCTTCATGCAAAAAAAAAAAACACAACCCAAAACTGATCTGAATTTGCAGATGTTTTAATTTGAGGCTGGAGAGGCTGCAGGTTTAATTGACTGGAATTTCCCTCCATTGTAGTGAGGATGCAAAGTCACATTAGAGATAACTGTGAACCTATGATGAAAGTAATGTTTTTCCAGTAGAGATTGGAATAGGTGGTAGAACACAGGTTTCGTACTTGGACCTGAATTCCTGGCTTTCAAATCGGTATTTGGACAACAAGCCTGCACCTCTTAAAGTAAAGAGAAGGTGAACCTGGACTCTCTTAGATTTGGTTGGATTTCATTTGAGGAAGTGCGTGTCGGTAGTTGATTTCCTCGTGCAGTCCTTTGGTAATTTACAACTTCAGTTCATCAAGTCCTTTGTAAAGGACTTGGTTAAAGAATGTTGACAAATGCTATTTGTTTTACTCACTAAATCCTCATAAAATGGAATGTTTGAATATAGTAAATCTGTGAGTTTTGCAGTTATCTGAATTTTTAAGTAATGAGTTCTCACGTGCATAAAGGTGTCATTACTGAATGAGTATGCGTTTTAAATATTCTTAAAAATAAATCCAGAGTATTTCTAAGCCTGTATTTAGACAGCAGTTATTAGTTATTTGTAACTCGTCATGAAAACTCCAGAGTACCAGTGTCACTTTCTTCTCTTTCTTCCTTTGTAGGTGTTACACTCTCAGTCTCGGCATATTGATGTTAGGATGGCTTGTGTAGATTATCTTCGGAAACATAGGGAGAAATTTGAAGCAGTAAGTATTTTTGTTTTCTTTGTGAACATTTAAAAAAATATTACTTAGTTCCTTCAGTTTTTCTAAGGTATTTTCTGCTGTCTGTCACTATGTTAATCACAGCTATATACTGAATGATGCTTTTTAAAGTGAGTGCTATTTAAATTCAGTGGCGCATATGTGGTTGTAACTGATTTTCGTAAGCCTAGATAATAATGTGTATACTGCTTGGGTTAGAGTGGTGTGGAGTAGGAAGGGCTTTTAATGCTCATTGAAAAAACGAACCAAACTTGCCTAAACTTTAGTAGTGGAGCTACCAAAATCTGGATTTTGTTTTAGTATAATGCCTATTTTAACCAAGGTCATGAAATATACTTATTGTGCTATTTAATTGCTTCAACAGTATATAACGGATTTGACTGATTAGTGAAATTGGTTTCAGTCTGCAACTTACTATGCATTACCACTGTGTTTTTTTTCTAAACATCTGTAATGAAGTTCTCTGTCATCCATTGTGGACAGAAAATATTTTGATTTTGATCTATATTTGGCCAATCTTGTCAGTGTTAACATTATAAAGTCCTTTTTTCTTTTCCTTTTTTTCTCCTTTTAAAAGAACAATAATAAATAATGGTACTCCTGTATGTATTTAACTGATTTCCAGAATAGCCAAGACGAGAATGTGTCTAAGCATTTATTCCTAGAAGATTATTACTCGGCCCTCTTTCTGTTCTAAATTTACCCAGACCCAAAATAAAAAGGCTGGTTTACATGCACATTAGCTCAGGGAAGAGAAGAAAAGGGGAGTAAGAGTGTGTGTTTGGTATAATTTCTGACCAAGTGCCTTGTAGTCAGATATGACTCCTAATGTGAAAGTTGCCAAGAATGCATGACTAAAATACAGTAAATGTTTTTTGGAGAATGCAGGTCTGATGTGACTATTTCCATTTGCCAAGACTGTTTGTTTGTTTCCAGTCCACATGAAAACTTAGCAGCTCTTAGATCTCGCTACTTTTTATTTTTATTTTTTCACTGCTGGCCTTTTATTCTCTTCCTTTCCCAAATTAACCCACTCCAATATCTGCTTTTTTACTTCTGTTTTCTTGTTGCATTATGTAGTTTTTGCAAATACCGCAAGCCTTCTTTGACTCTAAATGTGCATTGTTTCCTCTCCTCGCTTCTGACATCTTCTTGGCCAGGTAACTGCCTTGCCAAGCCCAGCTGGCTAAAGCTGAACTTCTAATCTCACTACTCTGTTCAGTTTTCCTCATTACCTTGTTTCTTGATCAATATGAGTAGAGTCCTGCCAGCTTGTAGCTTAACTTCGTACTGGGAATTACTTCTTTGTGTGGACCTCTGTGGGTCTCTACTTTAACTACATCAAACATATTGTTTAAATAACACCTTTAAAATACATCCTCTCTGTTAGCCACGATGGGTGAAACACTTTCAAGTTATCACATCTTGGTTACTGCAGCATTTTTCTTTGGCCTTCGCATGTGTGAAGTTGATCTCTTCGTGCGTGTTAAGGGGTGCAGCTGAAAGATTTCTTTCTTGGCCGAGCACGGTGTAGCCCAAGTTGTTTGCATCCTTTCACTGAAAGGAAAAGCAGTTTGCTTGAAGGAAAAAGTGCTTTGTGATTGCCTGTACTGTATCTTGCCGCCACTTGGATACTTCAGAAATGTGACTCCCATTTCTGATTGTCCATCGCTGCCTCTTTCTTTTAACAGGATACTCGAATAAGCCAACACGCCTCTCCCCAGCGATCCTGTGCACACTGGGGATGAGTGGCCCATAAACATCCTCTTGACAGTGTCTTTCTCTCAGATTTCCTGTTTGCCTGTTGGTTTTCTCATTGGGTTTTTTGTTTGTTTCTTTGGTTTGGATTGTGTGATGACTCCAAAAGCTGTTGATGTAGCTGTTTTCTGGAATGCAGGCCTATATATTTGACCGTTTGTTCCCTCATTACTTGAATTCGAAGTTTTCTGAAGGCAGAATAGTCTTAAATTTCCAGCAGTATGTTCCCATTGGTGTAGTGGGGTCATTGACTGTGATTTCCATAATATATGCTAATAAAAATAACTAATTGTTTTTTAAAAATTTTTTTAAACAGTTCATAGAGGGGCCATTTGAAGAATATTTAAAATGTTTGGAAAATCCACAGGTATGTTGAACTTGATTTCTAAGAGAAGGCAGTACTTTTGTTGAAGTTAATGGATAAATGGATAATTTTTTTTCTCACAAATGTTTTTGAGCTGAAGAAGTCTTTGAATTATGTGAATATATACTTTTATGTGTGTGCTGTATTGTAAAATGATTTTGAGATTTTTTTTTTTTGGTGTGTCTTGATTTCAGCCTGTTACACCTCAAAAGTGTTTCCTAATATTTGTAGCCTCTGTAAATGCCAACAGACATAGCATGGCTAGCATTTTCTTGAAGACAGCCTTGAATAAACATCCAGAAGTTTGTGATGAGAAGCCAGTTACTGGTGTAAGGGGTATTAGGAACAGTAGCCACAGGCTCTTACAAAGATACTGATTTGAAGCAAAATTATTATTGTGTCCTCTCAATTTAATTTTATTATTTTCATTAGGGAGTTTACAGTTTTTGTAAGCTGGTTGGGGGGGAAGAGGACTCTACAGTGCAACAGTGCAAAATCTGGAAATCAAAACATGATTTTAATTCTTTCCCCTGCCATTCCTATAGCATCCTTAGTAAGAATGGCTGACTGGATGATTCTTTATTTTAGTTTCCAAAATGAATGGTGGAGAGTGGGGGGAAAAAGTTCATGTTAGCCTATTGGCTTCTGTCTTGCTTTGTTTATTCCATTTTTTTAATTGCAAAGCTTTTCTAGTCAAATCCCGTGATTATATGCTATGCTAAATGATAAGTCGTCCTATTTCAAGTAGAAATTGTGCGGTGCCAGTGTAAATGATTCATACCACTGCACTGTGTGTATAGAAAATGTCTTTTTAGTGTTTGCTAGTGTTTAAAAAATTTTTTTGAAAAATAACACAGTAGCTTTTTTTTCATCATCAGAGAAATTTAAGTGATTCTAGATTTTACAATTGTCAAAGAGAATTAAAAAAAATAATACTGAAAAGAATCAGACTGCTGCAAATTCCTGCCCCAAACTCAGTTTGAGTGATTTTTAAATTTAGTAAGAATTTAAAAGAGAAAAAAACCAAAAAGCTTAAAAAACCCACAAAAAATGAGCCAAGGCAAAAAAAAAAACCCCAGGAAACATCCAGTCACATCATGCTGGAGCACACAGTACAGTGGTTAGGCTGATCATGGAAGCGACAAGTTTTACTCTTCTATGATTTGAGTCTGGTTTACGGTATTATTGACCTTTCGCTGTTTAACAGATTTAGAGGTCAGATTTTTGGTCTTCAGGTATCGATATATATGGCCGCTTGTATGAGAAACAAGTTCATTTTGGCTGTTTGGAAGTGTTTTAGCTTCTTTGTGTTGGAGCACTTCGTAAGACTGTCAGGGTACTTGTATGGAAGTTACCTGTGTTTTAGGAGTCAGAGTTGAGCCTCAGTTCATCTATAGCTTAAAGGCCCACAAACCAGGCTGCTCTGAAGGTAGAGAGTAACTTTTTTAAAAGCACTTGGTGAATTTCGCACTTGGATTTTTCAAAAATCACTTTTGGAAAGCAAGTCTGCTGACTGTTTAACGAAACAAGAAGAACCCCAACACTATATCACCTCTCAAAAATTATACTCTCCAATGGTAGATCTGCATTTTTGTGTTTGTTTCTAATTGTCTCAGTTTTCATACAGATCCGTTTCTAGTTTGGGAAAAAATATCCCTCCACCTTTTGTAGCCCTTAATCACCTTCCTGGAGTAATTTCAAAAGACCTTCAAATACAATCACAATGTCTGAGCTGAACTTCAAACTCTTTGTCAATATGTTTATTTTTGACAATGATGTCTTGCTTCTCTTGAGGAAGTTTAATAATTATATGGTTGTTTGAACTTAATTTTTTTTTTTCTTTCCAATACAGGAATGGGTTGGACAAGTAGAAATAAGTGCCCTTTCTCTTATGTACAAGTAAGAAAACCGTTAAGTATGTTTTATTGGGATTAGTTGTTTTGTTGGTGAATCAGCTGGAATAGCAAAGATGGTATTGTCTGTTATACTGTAGTTCTCCAGAAAATTAAACATATGCTTTGAAATTTGCAGCTGTCAAGGTATTAATTTGTGATTTGACTAGAGGTTTACAATAATGTCATTCATCTCACCTGCACAGGTGATTCTGGGTGGATTTATATAGTTTGTATTTTGTTAATTTTCATCTCATAATTTTTCTGTTACAGTTGCTTTTCTTCCTGTTTGTTGCCAAGGCTTTAATATTAATTCTAGTGCCAAGCTATGGGCTGTACACATTTCTTTGTTACCTCTGTACAGGTGCTCTGGTGTAGCTCAGTGGTATGGGCGTTGCAGGCTGTCTGCTAAGAAGTTGTATGTGACAATATGAGAGTACCTGGTGTACTGCTGTAGCTTATTCTCTTTTCTGTATAAATTTTGATTTTTCCACTCCATCAGTGTAGACAAAATATCAAGAGTTTGTAAAGGGTCATAGCTTGAGAAATATTTTGGTGCTTGTGCAAAGATAAATGTTCCTCTTGGTGATGAACAGTTTTGCTGTTGTGTTTTTATTAACTGTACTCCTATCTATTGCTTATTTTTTTTCACAAAGTAGCATAAAACAGTACACTAAATACTTACAGCTGCAAGAGAATGAGCAATGTACAGCATCCTCTCTTTCTGCTGTTTGTAAACCAGCTAAGAACTCAGTATTTCAAAATCCTTACTGTAAATTAATGGCTTTATACTTTGACTCTTGATGGGACGTTTGATAAGAGGAAAGAAACTAGTGAAATATTATTTTTGGATACTTAGATGAGTGCTAAGTGTGGGAACTGGCATGAAATCCTGTCTTTGCGTTTTGCATGGTTAACGGGACAGTTGAGAGTTGCATGTGCTGCACGGGTGGAAGGGGACGACAGTGAAATGCGGAGTCAAGTTGACTCTGGAGGATTAGAGAGGAGTTGTGGCGGTTGAGTTGAGCCAGGGTGCAGAGGGATATAACTCGACTGAAGTCAACAGAACCATGTGCTTGATTTCATCGGAACTGGATGGGCACAGTCTCCTGCTTGTGGTATTTCTGGCTACGAGAAATGTGTTCTGATGAAACAGCAGCACTTTATTTTGAAGTCATCACAAACTGGTATCCAGGACCACAGCTGCTAAATGAATACAGAGGCAAATCCTGGCTGATAAGTGTTTGTGTGTGTTTTTTGTGGTTTTTTTTTTAATTGGAATTATGAGGAGGCTTGTGACAGTTGCAGCTGTACGTAGTATTTCACTGCAGAGTTGAAGACACAGGAATTGTTACTGCCGTGGTTGTTTCGGGAAGGCTGGCTTCTTTTTCATACAGACAGTTTAGAGGCTCTGAGAAAGTAGGAATGGACATGAAGGTGGGGGAAGAGAGTTGTTTCTCTACCCACATGCTGGCAGGCTGAAGGAAAACAAAAGTATGAGTTTCCTGTTCTGTGCCAAGTGGAGAAGTGACAGTTTGATTTCTCAAGGATAGGATAGAAATGTGGTCTGAAGAGGCCTGTTTCCATTTTCAGTCCCAAGTATAATTTGGTAATCTAGTAAGTTTTCCTTACCTCTCTGATGCAGGTATGCCTCTGAGCTGTGAAATTCTTTTCCCTTCAGAGTAGCTTTTTCTGAGTTGTTGTAAAAAGTCTTGTTTTGTTTTTCAATACAAACATTGTGCCTGTGAATATGCTTAATTTTGCAAAACTAATGAAGCTTTTGCTTGTGTAGGCAAGCAGAAAGTTGGAAGAAGTGATAGGTCACTGAGCAGATAGTTCAAAGGGAGGATTATGGATAAAAGAGGAGAGGAAACAAATCTAAAATCAGGACAGAGATTCATTATAGGAGACAGGCAAGTAACAGAGATTGATAGTCTTAGAGTTTTCAGAATATGAAAAATCAAATAGCATGTCACATCAGTATCTGCTGTGGATTTTCCTGTATTTGTCACTTTATAGCCAGGTCAACTTTTTATCCTTTTTAATCTAACAAGCTAAAGAAAGCAATACAAGGGTGGAACGTAAATTCTAAATTTGCCTAACTCTAATAACTCAACTTTTCATCTATGTTATTTTTAATCCTCTTAAGTGTAGTAAGGTACCCAAGCTTAGTTATCAGTGACAAAACTTTTCTAAGCCTGTTTTAAAAAACTGTACCAAACAGGTAACCTTGCTGATCAGTATCTGCCAATGCTGCCACGGCACAGGATCTGCCGGTTTGGTCCGACCTTCCCCAAAAGTGCATCTCCATTCTCTCAGTTGGAGAGGGGACAGAGGCATTTCTTTGCCACTTCAGATGCAGTGATTTGAGTTTATGAACACAGTGAGGTGTTAGATTCCACACTTCATGGAGCTTTTATCCAAAGAAAGAGGGAAGCTGAGCCCTCTGAATGTGGTGGTTGTTTTTTTGGGCTTCTCTTTTTTTGTTTTTATGTTGTGCCAGCACATCTTATTCTAGTGTATTCTTTTATGAAAGTAAGCCTCTTCTTGACTTGTGATAGTTGTGCTCATAATTTTAAGTATTCCTTTCTGCTAGATGTTTTCTCAGGTTATGTATGTTCCTTGAGCTTCACTAAAATAATCCAGTTTTTATTGGTATTAATTTACAAATGAATTCTTAACTACTAGTTGTTTTGTTGTTGGGTTGTTTTTTTTTTTTCTAGGAAAGATTTCATAATATACCGGGAACCCAATGCTTCTCCTTCACATGTAACTGAAAATGGCTTTTCTGATAAGGTAAAAAGAAAACAATTTATTGCTATTACAAACAGCAAGTAGTTTCATATAAGTCTTATTCTACACAAGAAATGTTTTGAGAAATCAAATTTATCAATTCCTTTTGTACATATTTAAAGCAGCTATTCTGTTAATACATGTGGGGTGTGCTGTATCTTCCTGGTAATCTAAAATTCTATAAAAATCAATGTACAAGTGTTAAGTCACATAGCTATCTCTGTCTTGATTTTTTTTTTTAACTTTCAGTCAAATTCTTTTTGGTTTAAAGGACATCTGCTAAACATTTTGATTGTTTTATTGATACTTTGAGTTCCTGAGAGTTAACCAAGTGCATTCGTACATTAAATTGAATTTGAAAGGCAGTGCTCATGAAAAACCAAGTGAGGTGCACAACCTAAAATATCTTTGTGGCTTCTTTAATAGGTATTGCTGTGCTTCTCGAATGGAAACCACTATGATATTGTTTATCCCATAGAGTATTCAGAAAAGGCTGCTCTCTGCCAGTGTAAGTATTATCTGGGTTAGTTAAAAGCTCGTATTTTTACCAGAAATCTTAAAATGATCACAATCAGGTTTCAGGAGAAAGCTCTGTATAAAAATTTATTGTTGCCATTCTTTAGTAGCTTAGTTTTTCATTTGAATTGTCAATGACAGTATGATTTTGTGAGAGCATGTCCTGATTCTTGACAAAACAGATTATATACCAAGAGAAGATTTATCTGCCTCTTCGCATCTGGGGAGTCTAACATAAACAGAAAATGTTGGTGCACTAATTTATAATCTGTTGCATTGTCTGGTTTTAATTTTGTGTTTCAAGACTTATGTTAGCAAACTAATTACGTTAAAATTATCCTTGCACATGCCACGGAAATTATGGGAGTTCCACCTACAAAAAAATAACTGTCTTAATGGATTATTGTTTTCTTTACTAGATTGCAGAAATGGCCAAAGGCCCCAGCCAGGTTTGATGGGTCACTGGCAGTCCCTACAGGGATTCTAATTCTTTATGAAATCTCTGGCTGTGTGCAGAGTTTAAAGGATAAGGCCAGCTTGCCTATCAGGAAACTTGATTCTAGTATCATACATACCCATGAAACCGTAGTAGCTGCAGCTGGTTTTGCTTCTAAGGTCTTGGCTGTTTCATTTAACACATCAAAATGTTTGCTTGCTTTGATTGAAGTCACTTGAGATGCGTCTGTAAGGGTGGTAGAAAAATCTCGTTTACCTTGTAATTGACTTTGCCCATCCTCTTTCTCCTTGTTTTACCAGCTCTGCTGTATGAGTTGCTTTATGAGAAAGTATTTGACACAGATGTAAAGAAGATCATAGCAGAACTTAGTGCTGTTGGTGGGACAGAGGAAAGTAATGGTAGCAGTGAAGTATCTGCTTCAGATTCGGAGGATGACAACTACGGGTAAATGGGATTTGAAAGTTTATGTAAGATGCCTGTGAGCAGTTCATGTTAAATGAGTTTTCTGGATTTGTGGTGGGTGGTAGAATCTAACAGGGTTGAAAACCTTTACAAATTGTTAAGAAAAGAAACACAAAGAAGTAAGTTTAGAACTGTACAAGAAGGAAATCTACACAGTCTTTGCTGTGTCTGAGGACAGGTTCTGGTTCCTCTGGTTTTCCTGCAGTCTGGGTTTCGATGTCTTTACGTAATGAGGTGTTGCCATTGCAACGTATCCCTCTTCCTGTGTAAAATTACAGAGTCCCCTGAGAGAAATGTCAGTGTGCCAGCCTGGCATGGGAAATGCCGTGAGAACTGCTTGTGTCACCCTTGTAGCTGAGTAGATTTGTAGGAATCTAATCCAACTTGTGTTGCTTCCATGTCCGAGGGCTGAAATGCCTGTTTGATATGTAGCTGTAATGGAGAAATAAGATGTAGCTTGCTCCATTTTGTTCCTAAATCTTCATGGAGGGGTTATGTTTGTGGGTTTGTGTACCTTTTGTTCGACCTGCTTGGAAATTTTGACCTCTACTGATTGCTTTTCCCCAGCAAGGCTTTTGCAGAGCCGTTTTTTTGCGTTTACAGCTTGGCAGTTTTTCTTCTGTTTAATGCTGTTCTTAAAGCCTTGGCTTGTGTGCAATTCCACTGAAGCTGTGGGGTCTGTGCAGTACTAGGGCATCAGACACGTCCTGTATTCTCGCTGAGCGTCATTAAAGCCCTTTCTGGGGGCTCTGCTGTAGTTTGTGTGGCACGTGGCAGGAGAAATTCTTTGAGGCATCGGAAGCTGATTTTTATCTCAAGCTGAAAAAACAGAAAGGAAGACTATGAAAATCACCAGAGAAAGAAAACCAAGTTCTAGGAGAGGAATTAGCTTCCTTTCTTGTTTGGGAGTTAAAAAAAAAAAAAAAAGAAACCAACCAGGGAACATTTCCAATTAAAATACAAAGTATTTCTGCCTCCGGGAATAAGTATTGTAGTTAAATGTCGGAGAGCGGAAACCTTTATTCCTTTCTGTTCCTGGAGCTTTACTGACTTGATATGCAGTAGCATTACTTTGTGTCTGTGGGATTCATAAGGAAATACACTGCTAACCTCCGTAGCACCTTTGTCAATGAAGGTCGTGTAGTCACTTGAGACTGTCAGACTCGGTGTTTTTGATTCAAACCATATGTCTTAGAACGCAAGAGCCAGCGTGTGAGACTTTTGGCCTAGTTAACCTGAATAGCAAATGCTCTGCTGTGTTTATGAGGTCTTAAAAGTTTTGGCTTGTCTTTAAGGTAATGGAACAAGCTAAAGTCAACTTTTGTTTTCCAGGAGATCTTTTTCATTTTATAAATGTGAACTTTTTTCATTTATGTTGTTACTAAATGTAAGTTTCTTTTGGTTTTGGAAGAAATTCATGCTGACAGTTGCCTACAACAGTTGTAGGCAAAAAACACGTTTTCTTGGTGGAAAGTAACTTTCTAGCCGTGTGAGGTGTAGAAAATAAGACCAAGTTTGAATGCCTGATGGCAGTTAATTAATAGGGTGGGTTTTGGTTTGTGGTTTCTTTGTTTGTTTGGGTTTTTTTTTTGTTGTCTGCTTTTTGTCTGCTTTTGCTGTATTTTCCTTGCACTGTTGCAAAGATTTCACAAGAATTTGTTTTCATTGCCTGTGCCCCCCCCCCTTTTTTTTTTAAGTGATGGGCTAATTCAGTACACCTAAGTTACACTTTGTAAAACTCATGCTTAGAAACAAAAATCTTATTTTTAACTTTATATGATAGAGAAATGTAGTTCTTGTTTTGGACTTGTCATTTTCATTTTAAGAGGTGAGAAGTTATGTGATATGCTTATTATGTAGAGTAGTAGTTTCAGTATTTTTTTTATCCACTTCCAAAATGTTCCTTATCTGCTTTCCTGGCTTTATTAGTACTATATTACCATAGCTCATTTCTGTCCTTTTGCAGAAGTAAACCTACAACAGTTAATGATATGAATGGATTGAAGTCTCTCTCTGGCAACAAGGTATTTATGCTAAGATTTATTTGTACACTGTACACTTGTACACTGATGGTTTTTTCAGTGTTTAATGTCCACGAGAGAATTTTGAGTTTCTGGTTTTCCTAATGTAATGTTTTCAAGACTGCTGATTTCTTTAAAAAGTAATGTTTGCTTTTGACATTAGAAAAGGTGGAGAGTGTCCTTTTTAATGCTGCTTAGTTCCTAATTTTTTTTCTGGTATGGTTGAAAGACACCATTGGATTATTTTTCCAAGGTGTTTATCTATTTTCACTTTCTTTGTATTTGAGTTTAAAGCTTGAGCACTATGATTGAAAAATGGAAAACTGTACATCTTTATGTGGTTGACCATTTAGAACTCTCTTCTGTCTCACACAGCACCTTAAGAGCAATGGGAACCCCGCCTTGTTGGTCTTACCCAAGAAAGTTCTTAAATCGCTCAATCCATTGGTTTACAGAAATGTTGAATATGATGTTTGGCTTCAGTCAAAATGGGGTGAGTAACCAAATACCTAAAGTCCCAACTTCTGCACACTGATGTGTAAAGTGAAGCTCTGTTGAAGAACAGGGATGCGAATGGCAGTCTGGGTTTCAGCAGTGGTCTTCCTTGCATGGGTCACTGCACATTTAGGGCTTGAATGTCTGGCTTGCATTTTTACTGCATAGAGAAGGTCTTTTGGCATATTTAAAGTAACGGTTTATTACTGCTGTTGTATTTACAGATCAGCAAAAACAAGATTTTTCTATTGCTGCTGGCATGCAATACTCGGTTGGAGATAAATGTAAAGTAAGTAGCATTGAACTAGAGTTTATAGAGACATTACCATTTTGCTCAAGATGCCAATTTTCCCTTTGTTAACTATTTTGATATATAATTGCTTCTTAAAAATATTCTTTGCTTGTGTCTTTAACTGTGGTTATGCTCATTTAATTGTTGGCAGTGTTTGTGACTTAGAGCATATATTTAGGAAAGGCATGTAATAGAACATCTGATTGGTGCACTTCTGCATTAGGAAGTGGAGTTAATGTGGAGTTGATTACTTAATGCTTAATAGTAAAGGCATAAAATTGGTATTTAAGACCCTAAGGCTGTCTTGTGTAGTATCAGATAAAGGGTACAGGTATAAGTAGCAGAAAAAACTCTGGTAATTAACACAGTCTTGCTGCCAAATATTGTATGTATGTTGCAAGGCAGTAAATCACGGGAACAGAAGGCGAAGTCAGTGAAAAGTAGAGATGGCCAGATTAATACAACTGGAAAACCAAATGTTGTAACAGGACATTTAATATTTAACAGAAGAATTTTAAGAACACGGAATATCAGTCAGACAAGTGCTGGTATGATCATGTCGGAGAAACTTCTTTCGCTTGTTTTAAAAAAAAACCCTGAAGAATAGGTTGAGAAATAATTGGTGTTCATTATGTTCTTAATTAAACTAAATTTCACCTTATGCAGTGATGAATTTTTCTTTACATGGATTTTAACAAGGAAAAGCTTTGGGTTTTATTCCGAGGGAAAACGTTTTCAGTAAATCTTGAAAACCTTTGATAACACTGATCACTTTTTCTCATGGAGTTTTGGAAGGGATGTTTCGTTAAGTAGTGTCACCTGGGAAGCTTTTTTTTTTGGTATTTATTATTTCTTTTTGAAGAAGCAATATGGATTGAGGATTTGCTGTTGATACTAAATTGTGTGATGTTTGTTTGTCGGATTTTCTGTTGCCCAGAGGGGAAGTTCTGTTTTTAACATGGCTCAGAGTTACATCCTCTCATTGACTTGTTTGAAATTAACGCACCTTATTTTTTTTTCCTTTTTTTCCTTCTTTCTGTTTCTTTTTCCTTATAGGTGCGCTTAGACCATAATGGGAAATTTTATAATGCCCATATTCAAGAAGTTTGTTCAGAGAATGGGCCCGTCGTTGTATTTGTAGAAGAACTTGGAGCCAAGTAAGTGCTTAATCTCTTCCGGAAAAGAGTACCCAGCTGAACCTTGGTAATGGCAGCATTACTTTGAGTCATTTCCAGTGTATCTACTTATTGACTTAAAGTAGTACTACTACAAGGTTGTTAAGAAAGCAACAACATACAAAAAGAAAGGGAAAAAATATTACTTGCAGAGTAAAACAGTAAGTACATTGCTATTAGCATTTTGTTAGCATTTTATTATTCTTTTTTTCTTTTTGCACAAGATTCAATCCTATACAGATCGACAGTGTCCTAATTAAGTGTTTCTAGTTGTGCTTAATAATTTGACGCTGGATTTGTGACAAGCTTTTCGTATTAAAAGGTTTGAAAAAGCACTTAGTTTCTCTGTTGGTTGAGTAGCTCTGCTCGATTTCATACAGAGGATCCCAAGTTACTACTTACATCAGCATCATCATTGCCCTACTAGGAGACAAACTGGAGTTTTTAGAGTAGGGGTTGTGGGTTTTCTTTGTGTGTTGTGCGTTCGCTGTTTTTGTTGATTTTTTTTGGGGGGGGCAGTATTAGTCCTGCTGGTTTTGGTGGTTTTAGGGAGGTTTTTTTGTTTGTTGTTGGCTGGGTGGTTTGAGGCATCTTCTTGAGCTGTGCTGTAAGTTCTGTAACTCTTTCAGGGCAAAAAAAGTCCCACAGTTGAGGGTAGTAGTAGTTTGGGAAGCAGAAAATCTTTGTCGAGGTAAATGAGGGAAGGAGAAAGATGCCTGTTAATCTCATGCAGTATCTTTCTGTTAAAAACCAAAAAAATAAAAATGTTGTGAGATCTTAAGATTGTGTTGCACTTTGTTCCCTTTTAAAATTGAGATTTAACCTGTTTGAACTGTTATCAATTTGAATGTCTTACTTTCAAATAATATAAACAGTTGCTTGAACATCCTGCAGCATCTAAAATAGTTTAAAATACAGTAATTGCTCTGGGATATAAATCACCAATATAATGTTTTTCATTTGACATTTTTGCAGTGTTTATGATAAGTTGATCTGAGTTTTTTATTTTTTCTGATCAATCTCTTTCTGTCTGCCCTGAAAACATAATACTCACTTTACAAATGGCTGATCATTCTTTACTGGTGTAAGTTTGCATCAACTTATCAGAGAGAGTTTTATTTAAAAAAAAAGTTTGTTCTTTTACACATGGCTCATAAATATCAAAGAACTTTGAATGCAATATTCTCAAAAATGGAAAGATCTGTGAGTCTTAGTAAACATGTGCTATTAATTTATGCAAGCCCCAGTCTGGTCTTTAAGATATTTTTCCCTCCATAATTCCTTGTTTTGTAGGCATGCTGTCTCACTGAAGAGCCTTAAACCTCTTCCACAGGCCTCTCCTATGGAGGGCTGGAACACTGTGCCAGGGAAGAAGATAAAAAAGTTTTTCCCAACATGGGGGCAGAATGCTCAGCCTGGTAGGATTTTACATGTCTTTGTGTGCAGAATCTTTACTGTCGGATGTTTTGTCCCAAAGAGCTTAAGAAATTACTAAAAATAAATAAATATGTTTACACACGTTTTGTCACAGATGCAGATTGCAGAGGGCCAAAGAATCAGAGCAAGTCAATAAAACCCCAGTCAGCACTACCTCCTCGACTTCAGCATACTGTGGGAACCAGGCAGCATCAGTTCTTATGTTCTGGACCCCAACCTCATCAGACCTCAACTGAGCAGAAAACTGCAGGCAGGAATCCTTCCCAGGCTGTAAGGTAAAACTCGCAAATAAACATCTTATCTTCAGCTCTGGCTGAGCTGCTTGGAGCCCAGGTGCCTGCTTCAGACGCTTCCAGCATGTTCTTTTGAAATATGTTGCCATTGAATTAAGAAGTGTTTCGAGTCCTTAACAAATATACACAAGCACAGGAAAGAGAATTCTATTTATTTATTTTAAAATCCTTTTCAGAATTGCTGCCAATCATGAGCTCCTACATTTTTTCTTGCATGACAGCATCTTCCTGGTGGTATGCAAAACTGCAGTTTCTTCTTGGGGTTGGACTAGATGATCTTTAAGGTCCCTTCCAACCTTTAACATTCTGTGATTCTGTGATTCTTGGAAAGTGGATATTTCCCCCCTCCCAGTTGGGACTGATGTTGCATGTTGTGCTTCTTGGCCCTGGCTAAGATCTTCCCTCAGCTTCTGCAGAACCTGTCGTAGAGGACAGTGGGTTGAGGGAGGTGATTCTGTCCCTCTCCTCCCTTCTGGTGAGACCCCACTGGCAGTGCCTCTTCTAACTCAGGAGTCCTCAGCATGAGAAGGACATGGACTTGTTGGAACAGGTCCAGAGGAGGGTCACCAAAAAAATGACAGGGACTGGCACATCACTCTTAGGAGGAAAGGCTAGGCGAGCTGGGGTTGTTCAGCCAGGAGAAGGCTCCAGGGAGACCTTACTGTGACCTTTCAGTAAGAGGGAGGCCTATAAGAAAGTTGCGGGAAGATCTTTTTAGCAGGGCCTGTTGCGATAGCACAAGTAATACAGTGGTTTTAAGCTAGAAGAGGGTAGGTTTGGGCTAGATAGAAGGAAAGCAGTTTTTACAAGGAGGGTGGTGAAACAGTGGTTGCCCAGAGAGGTGCTAGAAGCCCCATCCCTGGAAACATTCAAGGTCGATTTGAGCACAGCCCTGAGCAACCTGACCTAGTTGAAGATGTTCCTGCTCATTGCAGGAGTGCTGGTCTAGATGACTTTTAAAGGTCCTTTCCATCCCAAAACATTCTTGCGTCTGTGGTTCTATGACTGCTTCATGTTATCACTGATCTCTCGAAAGAGTACGAGAACAGCTTTTTGCCTACATTTGTTGGTAGTGATTTTTGGATTCATTTTGCTGTTGCAGCAGAGTTTCTGTTTTCATCACTGCCACTCTTCTTATATCTAAAAGACTATTCTGTACTTGGCTATAAACTCAAAACTCTTCTTGGTCTATCCTGTCACTCTTTTGTGTATTGTAAATCCTTGTGGAATAAATGGGGCTGGGGTGTCTTTGGAGTTGGCTGTATGCAGTGTTTTAAAGGCATTTTATGTCCATGAGCATCCCAAAATGTGTAGCTAAGTAATTCAGAAAGCTGAACTAGTCATGTTGTATAGTGGTGCTTCAGACATTGAAAATTTACAGTATATTTTCCCTTTCATTGTATTTACAGAAATCTTCTTCCCCAGCTTTCTCTTGCATGTTCAGAGATAGCAGGTGGGGAGTAGTCAGTTCTCAGTTGCCACAGAAATGGATTAGCTCACTTGATGTAGGTATTTGGTTTTTAATTATGACCTAATGATTACTATTTTCTATGAAGTCTTTCAAAATTGGATTGAACCAAGTAAGTCATGGACAAAATCCCTTTTATCACTTGCTCCAGGTTATGCGTAGGGGTAAGTGGGCAGAAAAGGGTCTGGTACATGTGGGATCACATAAGCAGTGCTCTACAATAAGCTACTTCCTTCATTCTAAAGCATGAGGAGTTTGTGTTGTTTGATACTGGGGAATTTGTCAAAGTGATCTTTTTTTGGTTTGTGGGTTTTTTTTTTTCCTTCCCTTGTACAGAAAGCCAGACCGGGAGAGAACTGAGGATCTGAACCACGGCAGCAGAGATTGTAACTACTTTGGACTGTCTCCAGAGGAACGTAGGGAGAAACAGGCCATAGAAGAATCTCGTTCCCTTTATGAGATCCAGCAGAGGGATGAGCAAGCTTTTCCTGCTCTTTCCAATGTATGCTTTTTTCGTTCTTGTAATGAACAGTGCATTTGTCATTCTTGTCCGTGACCCTTTCATTGTTGTTTTGTGGTCCTTGCGTTACAATACAAGTCAGATGTTAAGGATATTTTCTGCCTGTGCTCTTTCTGTGTAGAAATATGTGCACCTAAAGTGCTCTGTATAGTCAAGACACAAATGTAGTAGAATAATTAATGCCCACCCTACACAGTTCTTGAGGCACCTAGGTATGGTAGACACATGAGCTTCTGAAGCTGTGGGCTTCTTTCTTCATGTTCCTTCTGTCTTTGGAAGGCTTTGTACTCCCTTACAGTTACTTGAATGTTGTCTTTTTCTTGCATGATTGGATCAAACTTAAAGGTGAGGACAACTTGCTCTGAAATACAGTTAAATTTAGTGGACAATTAGCTCAGTAAAATGGCACTGTGGTGCTTGAATTACTATCAGAAGTGATTAGGTGATAGTTTCTGATTTGGTTCACATAAAAGCTGTTGTGTTTTTTTTTATAACTGGCTTTTCTTTTTAGCCTGAGAACTTCATGGTACGAGAGCTTGCCCAGTGTCAGAAGTAATGCAAATTCTTTGTCAGACTTGCTCTTTTTCTGTTGTGGGCACTGAACTGGCTTTGGTGAACTTGTCCGTGTCTGAGGGAAAGATGGAACCTTTAGGTTTTCGGAGATTATTCTACTGATGCAGTTTAAAGAAAGCTGATTGGAGTCGCAGTACATCCAGGGAGCGAGCAGATCTTGTGGGTGAAGAGCTGTGGTTCACATTGGTTTGTTTTGGAGATGTGTGGGTCTTGTTGGAATTAAATCCTAGGGCAAACCAAAACAAGAACTAGTCTGGGAAGAACAAGCAGGTGAAAGACGGGCCTTGAATCTCTTGCTTTGTGGAAGTGACTTCCTGTGCTGTTATCTTTCAGTTCTTGAGCAGTAATTACTTACATCGATGTAATTGAGAAGAACTGTACAGCTCTTCTGCGCTGCAAAGAGCAGGCTAAGACTGAACAGGCATAGAGGTTGTACTCTGAGAGGTGTGGTTTAGAGAATGGAGAGTTCACTTAACATGCAGAAGGGGGATGTGTTTTTTAAAACGGATACTGGCTGAGCGGAGCGTTTTGTGGTGTAGACTAAAGGCACGAGTGCTTTTAATGGACACTTTGCAAAATTTAGCAATAAATGAAAGAGTGAATGAACCTGGTGCTGATCAAGACTGCTTCTCCCTCTCCCTACTTTTCTGCCTATCACAGAGATAAGTGTTATGGGTCTTGAAGGCAGAATAATATCATCTCAGATGATGACAAAGAGTCGTTGGGCTTCTTATGAAAATTAATATTTCTATTTTTGTGAACTTCTTCAGAATCAATCAGTCAGTCAGGTGGCTACACAGACTCTGGATAATGTAAACCAGAAAAAGCTCTCAAGTAATGAGAGGAGAAACAGCAAGTGGACAGCGGAAGTGGAGGAGCAAAAGGATAAAGGTAAAAAGAAATGTTTTTAAGATTAAGGCTTCTTTTTGTTTGTTTCCCTGATTTTATTACCAGCTTCAGAATTTAGTCAAGATAAGGCATCTGTTTATTATCTTCAGTAACAGTGCCAAACTAAACTAGACCAGGTAGCAAAGGTTTGGGAAAAAGTACATGTATTCCTGTGTTGTGAATGTGGCCGAGAGAGCAGGCTCTGTGCTGGGATTTTTGTAGTAAATCGTAAGAGGAATGAGAGAAATGAAAAGACTACAGAGCTACCCTAAACTAGATCCTGTTGAAATTCTAGTGAGTGTGCCTGAAAGTGCCAGTGGGAGGAGTAATATAAGCTATTTAAGAGAAAAGTAGGTAAAAGTGTTCGATGTGGCGTGATTAAATATTTTCATACAATGCTGCAGAAAGGTGGTGTACAGAAGAGTTGGAAAAAACCAACCCTGGTTACAGTAGGAAGAGCTGTTACATGGTCAGAATTTGTTTGGCACTTGTTCCCCCCAGTCTGCTAAAACACTCTACCTTTTATTCAGTGACTCCAAGTTTTTCATCTTCTGTGAGGAAGTGGAATATGGCAGTAATAGATGAAAACTTTAGCTCTCAGGAGGTATTTAGTAAATGTTTGCTAAATGCAACTGTTAGTATTTTTTTTTTTAGATAATATTTTCTTTTTGTCCTGTCAGCTTTACTGTAACTAAGCATTAAATTGGATCCTGACTTTTTTTTTTCTTCCTTAACTAAATAACATTCATACACTTTAGTCTCCTAAGAGAGGAGTTCCTTACCTCATTTTTTCTAAATGTTTTTGTTTCCTCATCACTGGCAACAGCACGGGCATTGCTGTTGTGTATTTATGGTGCTTGTGCTCCTTAGTTCCTCTTACAATGTGTGATGCCTTCTTGAATGGCCTCACAAGGATTGATGTTACCTGTTTTTCATTTTCTAAACATGTGAGAACTTGCCACATTCAAAAACCTGTTTGACAAACAATGACAAAAAGAATGTTCATGTGAAGGAAAGCTCTTTACTACGGTGCCATGACAGATTTTGCTGAAATGCTTGGCACGGGCAGCGTTCACTTTTTTTTTTTTTTTTGTTGTTACACTCTGGATTGTGTTGCCTCTTCTGAAATTAAGTTAAAAATCCTGTGGGAATAAACTGTACTACTTGCTGACTATTTAGAGATTACTGTTGGTGCTTGGGGAATTGGCAGTAATTCTCATAATCAATACTGTTTTAATTTACATCGTTCAGTTGTGCTGGTGCATATACTAAGTTTTATGAAGTACGTACCTATTTAGCAGCTGCTCTTAAACTTATGTGCATGAATTTGACAAGCAGTGGTAACGAGATCTGGGCATAAGCTAGAATGTGGAGAACTTGTACAGCTCTTACTACGTTGAAGATTAAACTGTGACTGTTTTTCAACATCATCTCCCCCACCAAGTGTTCCGTGGTGCTCAGGAAACTAAAGTTTCGGAATCAGCCTGAAAACTTTCTAGTTTTTTTGGAACCGCTGCAACCTTCTTAACTCCCCTACCTTTTAGACAGTCAAAAATGGATGAGAACTTAGGCTTCTGTTACCTTACCACTTGAATGTGAAAACGCAGATCAAAACATTTTCACTTTAAGCAAAGTACATACTGTTTCTTTTTCACTAGGAGGGGTTTAGGATGGATGATGCCTGTTTAAAGAGACAGCTGCAATTCTTTCCTGCTTCCTTCAAGCATCACCAAAATGGTTAACAGAAGTCAGTAAAGAACTCCTGTAGAGCTTTGAAAACCTGAGTTGAAGTAGCTGCTCTGTTACTGCCCTAACAACTATTTCATTTTAGGATGCTTTTGATCTTTGATAAAATGTTGAAGTTTTCTGAAGTAATATGTACTGACGGAGGCTTTGCTTTGAAGGTTTAACTTTGGGAAAGACAAACTTGTAACTGATGTCAGTTGTGATAGCCGTAAGTGGTGTAAAGGTTCATTTACCGGGTTTTATCTTGGTGTTACAGAGTCAAATTCCAGGCAGATCCACTTAAGTCAGAAGCTTGAGCCAAATTCATCTGAGGTAATCTGAAAAGACCAATTTATTTTTTTTTTGTGTTATTGCTTCTTTAATACATGGTTAGTGGAGAGATTGCACTCTTTAGAGCTGTGATTGCTGCTGCTTTACAGCTTTTAGTGAAATACTTCTAAGGTTGGAGGCTTGTATTGCCGTCAGCTTTCCTCAGCCCCTGCAGCCTGTACTTACAGCCTTTCTCTGCAATCTCAGTTCTCAAATCTGGGCTCTCTCGAGCCTTTGTGAATCTGGATTTGTAACTGCTTAGCGCAGTCTGTACTTTCAGTGTGATGGGACCACGTAAAATTTGATGTTTACCAATAGCTGATGTGCTGACGGTGAAGATTTGTGGCCTCTCATTGGCTTTTAACCTTTGCTGTCTTCTCAATGAGCAAAATGTTATGCTAGTGTAGTAGCGATTGGGTGCTTAACCCACTTTGTCCATGTAGCGTGGTTTAATATCTTTGAATGCCTCTTTAAAAGTAAATCTTACTACTAGACTACCCATGTCTGTTGTTTCTGACTTTGCTTTAGAAGAATATTCAAGATGAGAGTTATCCAAAAGCTTCATCTCCTTTGGAACAAGTAAAAACAGATTCTCCGATTCTTGCTGAGCAAGTAAGAAATGTTTGTTTGATTTCAAAGTTTTCCAGTCAGGAGACTTCAGACAAAGGGGAGCTTCATCACAGCCACGTATGTACTGTGATACTGGCTTTTAATTATGTAGTCATTTCTATGGCTATAATGCTAAAATTTCCTATTTACAGTCGTGAATTTATGTCCAAAATAATGTGAATGTGAAAGGACAGCCCGTGATAGAAAAGTAAAAGTGTAGCTTTTTATCTTCAGAGGGGGGGGGGTATTTCGTGTTTTTCTGCTAAGATAATCATACTTTTCACTTTAAATTCTTTACGCTTGCTGTTTCAGGTTTCTCTGAGGTTATTTGTGATCATATAAGAGGGTGGCTTTTCTTTTAGATGGGAGATAGTTAAATTTAATGCTTGTGGAGGTGGTTGTAGCACTGGTGGCTGTCTGTGGTGCAGGTGTGCTATGGACAGAGCTCAGTTCGGAGTTCTTCACGCACTGATGTGTGACTACCTCAGATGTTAATGCATGCAGCCTGATAGGTTGCTAGCTCGTGGTTTGCTGTGGTGGTGACGGCAGTCTGGGTAACAGCAAGTCATCAAGCCTTTTTTGGTCAAGTCAGAAGCGTTAGGGTTTGCCAGCAATGGTGGTTTAAGAATAATTTCATGTGATCTCTTTATTTTTGTAGAGCCTGACAGAGTGCTTACCAAGTGTCACTCCAACACCCTCACCAGTCTTTTCTGAGGTGCATTTACGTCCAGCAGTGCCTTCTGTACCAGCCATTGTGCCAGCTTGGCCAAGTGAGCCAACAACCTATGGACCAGCAGGTTTGAAGACACGTTAATGTAAATCAGAATCTACTAACCGTGAAAATTACTTGCTACATTGAAGATTCTTCCGGATGATACAGTTTTGTATAACTTCGTGTCCCAAAGGCAGTCATTTTTAGGAATATGGTTTCTCACAGCTGTAAGCTAGTGAGAGTTCTAGTAGATCTGTGGTTGCCCATATGTATAGTTTGCTTTACTCCCTGCCTGAAGGTGGAAGGGGGATGCATACTTAATTCAGTTTTTCTCCTGAGTGGGACAGCATTGGGTTTTGAGGGGGTCTATGCTGAGGACCTGCTTAAGGTAGAACACACTGTCAGTGTGTTGAAGCTTGATAAGTGTTTGTGCTCTGTGTGCCATGTAATAAGCTCCAGGATTCATTAGGGACTCGGCTTGGATCTGCTATGTCTGGAGCTAACGAGATCCATTTGGACCTGAGCTGCAAAGCCAGTGTAATGATTTTTCTGTGCTGTGTGTACCTTCTGATACGTGGAATTAACTTAGGTTCAATACTGCTCATTGGATCAGGTGCTGTATTTTGGCTTCCACTGGTGTGTTTTTGTACAAGAAACAGTTTCTTGTACAGAAATGAGCATACTGTGTTCACGTGGTATGGTACTAAACCTGTCATACCTGACAGCATCTGTTACAGAAGATGCTGTAGCTCAGTTAATCTGAGCCCAGATTCAGAGTTGACTGTAAGTGATTAGTCAGAATGAGAACTGCATATTGACATGTAGGTTTCAGTTCTTCCCTTTTTTTTGTCCTACCTATTTCCTTCTGCTATCCGTTATTTTTAAAATAAATATGGGAAGGGCTTAGCCATTTCTGGAAAGCTTAACTGTTCCGCTCTCTCTGAAAACCGTCTGCATTTAACCAAGCCTTTTGTCTGTAACTTCTTGACTCCAGAATTTCTTCCTATGTCTTCCTGACTAACCTTTTTATTTCTCCTGTCTCTTGAAACTTGGTTTCCTGCAGCCATTTTCTTTTGTGATTGTATATCATGGATATATGTGTGTGTGTGTGTATACATATGTACATAAATACGTCCATATATATATATATACATGTATGTATGTTTTTCCCCTTAGGTATTCCAGCCCAAATACCTGCTTCTTCATTGATGCCAGCCCCAGCAACGGGACCTGACTCTATTGTATCACAGGCTCAGGTAACATCTGCTCCAGTTGCTGGAGTTCCTGTGTCACTACAAGCAGTTAACCAGCCTTTAATGCCTTTGCCTCAGACTCTGAATCCTTATCAGGATCCACTATACCCTGGATTCCCTTTAAGTGAAAAGGGAGAAAGAGCTGTTGCACCCTCTTACTCCCTGTGCAATACAGGGGAAGACTTACCTAAAGGTGAGAAGCTAGAAGTCTTGATTTTATACCAGTTTTCCTTATAGGTTTTCTTGTCTTAAAATGTAGATAAAGATACTTTTTTGGTCCTGTTGTCAGTCCCTGTCAAAATATCTGATTGTTGTCATTCCATAATTTTAAGGTGTAGGAGGGAAGTTGAATAAAGTTCTGACAATTTTAGTTTCAATTGCCAACACCGCAATTATTTTAAGCGGTCACATGTGAAAATCAGAAATGTTTATTTTGGTTCTTAGCTTGAGTCATCATAACTTGAGTTTTTTTGTGAATGTAAAGGATGTTCTTTGGAGAACTGCTTCCTTTTACAGTAACAGGTTTTCTCTTGTAATCAAAAGCTTGAAAAATACAAGCCTTGGCATACTACAAATAAGAAATAGGCCCAGACGGAGCATAACATATCTGACTGCATGGTGGTGTTTGTTTACTGAACTGTTTCTTTAAAAAATGGAAGTTCAGTTCCCCAGATTGTTAAAACTGAAATTTAAACTGCAGTTGTGTTCTAGATAACTTACTGTGACCAAAAAAAACCCCAGAAACAAACCCAACCCAAATCCAAGGCATGCAAGGAGCAACTTAGTACCAGTGTTGCTCTATTGAATGGAACTTTGTGCAGGGACTAATTTTTGAATCAGAAGTGTAATATTTTAGGTATTTATAGATGTTTTTCTGGTTTCTTCCTAGATAAGAATATTCTTAGATTTTTCTTCAATCTTGGTGTGAAGGTAACTTTCAAACTTACATATGTTCTTGTGTTTGTTATACTATAAAATTTGTTTGTATTTGGTAGTACCTGGAGTGCAGAAGTTTGGTTGCTGCAGCTGTACACTTCAGTTTTCAGATAAAAAGACGAACACTTTCTTAGCTTGTCTTCTAATAACTGGGATCCCAACAGTGGCCCATGTTGCAGTTCGAGTCAATAGAATTAAGTCTTTTCTCAGCAGTGACAGTGAGAACTTTTGGTTCCAGTGGCTATATGGTCAAGAGATTGTGCTTTACAAATTCACAGGTAAACTGCTGCAAGGTTGAAGACGTGTTCTTTTGGAAGCAGTGTAGAGTAAAAAATAAGGCCCTCCTCCAACTTCGACCGTGTCTGTGTACTGGCAAAGCCACTGCAGTACAAATACCTTGTATGTCTTCCACTGGGGACACTCCCTTAAGTAACCTGTCCTTTCTGCTCAGGTTGAGGACAAGTTTTTTAATTTTAACCTTCTAAGTAATTATAATAGCGGCTGATGTGTGTATGTGGTGCAAATCTGTGTGTGTGGTTCTGGAAGAGGCTCATTCAAAAAGGCAACACTTCCTATTTCTTTGTAAGGACTAGTTGTTTGCTTATTTTCTCTCTTGTGCACATAAAAATATTCCTTCTTTACCTTCTCTTACACCTTCTGTCAGGCAGACTGCTTTGGAAAAGGTGCCGATTCCATGTGATTTTGGCCATAGTCAGTTTTTTTTTTTAGTGTATGAGCATGGGAAGAGTGAACGTTCAGCCCAACTTCCAGAGTAAATGTAGATTTACTAACTCTGTGCCTCATACAAGTCTCTTTGCTTAATGGAAAATCTGTAAGTCATTAGCAAGTATCGCTGCAATATATTTGAACAGCATTTGTTTCATGGGCATACATCCATTTGGGACACTGCTTACCAGTACTTCTGGTACTGGTTTATACTGGTTATACTACTTATTTAGAATGCAGTCTGTCATTTTGGTGCTTCAGCACCATCTACCGGTCAAAGTACCACGTTCTAGTAACTGTGCTCCTCAGCTGGAGACCAGGTCCTGCCATAGACCAGGGAACTACTTTCTGCATTACCCTGTTCAGTGCTTTGGTTCCAGAAGCTGCCACCTCCCAGCTGCTTGTTCAGCTCCTGCTGAGAGGAGATCTGGGTGGGCTTCTTTGGGATGGTTTGCTGTGGGAACTTGTTTCTACAGATGGTACAGGCAAGATCGAGCCAGCTTTTGAACTCTGCCTTTTACCTAGGCCAGTGTTTCCTTAGACAGGCTTGTGCCTCCAGCAGCTTTGCTTTATTAAAGGGCTTCTAAGAAGGCTGATCTGTGTGTTGGGTGTGTTAGGTGTTCGTGCAGTCTATTCTTCTTTCGGTTTTGGTTTTAAGTGAAAATACATGTCATATGACTTCTTGTTGTCTTGATTGTTATCCCTTAGAATTTTGAGAAGTGAGCTGGTAAGGCAAATGGCCAGTTAATAATTGTGATTCTGGGAAATTAATTTGAAATGCATATCTTCAAGTGCATAGCTAAACACTTAATAGCATCATGTGTTTAACTATGTAGAAATTGTTACGACGTTTTCTCACGGGTTTTAACTGTTGCCCCTTGTAACTGCGTTTGGAAGGAAAACAAATAATGAGAATGCTATCCTGGAGTCCTAAATATGTAAAATTGAGGGCAGTCACCGTAAATAAAATTAGCCTTTACTTCCTGTAATTAACTGTTTCAAAATGGTAAATGACCTGTGTGCTGTTATGTCTGTCTGAACATTCAAAAGACCGAATAAATAAATTTTTTTTTCTCCCCGCCTTTGTCTTGCAGGCATACAGTTGTCCCATGTGGGCACCTCATTCTTACCTGTACCCCCTGCACCAGGCGTATTTAGCTGCTTGTAGAATGTACCCAAACGTGTCCCTCCCCGTTTATCCACACAACCCCTGGTTCCAGGAGGCTCCACCGACTCCGAATGAAAGCGAAGCTGCACGGACAAGCAGGCACTTTCCTGGGCAGAGCGAGGCCAGGTCCAATGGTCAGATTCCCCAGGCTGATAGCAGATCTCCATCGCTGCCTCTGATCATACCCACAGCTCAGGTGTCAGAAAGCCAAGGGCAGGTCTGCGTCGAATCGGAGAATCCAGCGCAAGCCCTTCACGCAAACTATGAGGAGTCCCTGAGAGGGAAAAACGTGTTCCCGCAGCCGCCCTTTGGACACAATCACTTCCTGGGAGCTGTTCCAATAGCACCTCCTTTCTTCCCTCACTTTTGGTATGGGTACCCAGTTCAGGGCTTCATTGAAAATTCAGTAGCGAGACCGAACGTCGTCTTGTCGCCTGAGGACAAAGAGGCAGCGGTTGGCACCTCTGCGAGCGTGTACGCGGCTAAAGAGTGCAGCCCTCCGGTTCCTGCGGTGAACTGTGCAGAACAGCTTCAGAAAAACAGCAGCAGCGGCGGCTCGAACGCTGTGCCGTTCCCTGCGGCTGCTGCGAGCAGCGAGTGTGGTGTCCTGAAAGAAACTTCAGCCAGGGCGCCTCAGTTGGAGCCGACTTCTCCTTCGGCTTCTCCCGCTAAGCAAAAACCAGCTGGGCAGCAACACCGCTCGCCGCAAATACAGGGGGGGACCGAGAGGCAGGCGGCAGTGCCCAACGCTTCGCCCCTGTTGGCGGAACCGCCGAGAAACGAACTGAAAAATAGCGTTTCCAGTCGTAAGGAGAAGACCGAAAAAGGTAGAGATTCCAAGGGTGCTGGTAACGTGCAGACGGAAAGCCGGGCACAGAGAACGAGGGAAGAGAGCTCCGAAGACGAGAGCGAAGTTTCCGATATGCTGAAAAGTGGTAGATCCAAGCAGTTTTATAACCAGACTTACGGAGGAGGCAGAAGGCCTAGACTTGAGTGGGGTTATTCCAGCAGGGGAGGAGGATACCAGTTCCAAAGAAATGAGGAAACCTGGAAAGGCCCTCCCAGCAGAAGCAGAGATGATGGCTACCAGTATCAGCGAAACTTCCGAGGGAGGCCCTACAGGAATGACCGGAGGAGGGCAGCACTGGGAGATAACCAGAGGGGACATCAAGCATAGAATTGAATGGATGAATGAAAACTTTAAAATGAAAAAAGTAATTTCAAGTAGCAGTTTAAAACCTTAATGTTTCTTTTTAGTGAAGTTCTAGGATATGTTTAACTTTTGGTGAATAAAGACTAGGAGGATGTGAACTCCTACCGTATCAATTTTTGGGGGATTATAGTTTGTTTGGCTTAGCATTTTTTCCTCAATGTCAAATTAGAAAAGAAATGATAGATTTAGTGTTTGATAATTTTTTTTTTTTCCCCACAAAGGTTTGAGTTTGTGATAGAAGATGGATATATACATTTACTGAAGTGACAAATTATAGCATTCGACATGGTCTAGATTCTAAAATTGACAGTGACATTGCACCAAATATAAATGTATATTTTATCATACAATGCCTTAGTTCTGAACTGAGCTAAAGGAATTCTCAGCCTACTGCACTGTTGTCTTTGATACGCTTCCAACCCAAAGGCCTTTCATCTCAAGAAAAAAAAAAGAAAAAAAAAAAGAAAAAACCCTAATCTGTCAAACTTGAATGTTTCTCTTCAGTGTGTTACACCTACGGCAGCCAGCTAGCCCTGTGTCTTAGGTATGTTGTATATAGTTCTTTTAATATTCATAGGGTATATTTTTGAATTTTAAAAAACACTTATTTGTTGAAATCAAAATCAAGACAAGCAGTCGAGAATAGCTGTATATGAAGTGGTAAGAATGGCTGTTTCCACCAAGAATTCTTAATGCTGGTGTGACTAGAACGGTGCCTATGCCAACTAAATAATTACAAAGACAATAAAAATGTAGATGCTATGCATTTCCAAAATAATTCTGCATCTGTTATAATAGCAGAAATTTTTTTAATGCCACTTTAACACTAATGCACTGACAAATCCTAGATATTTTGTGAGGAGAGATGCATAAAGTACATGTTACGTTGGGGTTTTTTTTTTTAAGTTTGTACGATTGAGCTACTGTTCAGTATTCTTTTGTTGTTGCACTGTTGATGCAAATTTACGTTTTGCATGTACAACTCATTGCTGGAACTACTTTTAAAAGCAAGATGGAGACTCTCGGTGCGCTCCCCTCTTCCCTACAATTCAGAAGAAAGTGGCTCCTGCCTTATATTTTTACACTGTGTCAGAGTTCTGATGCTGTTTCTTCTGACCCCGGTAACGATCTCTGCAGTGTTCCTGTTGCCTTTGCAGTTTGGGCGTTCAGCTGTCCGAACTGGGAGAGTGCAGTGTGCACAGTATTCACTCAGCTCTGTTGCTCTGTAAAATTAACTGTTGTGTATATTTTTTTATCTCTCTGTATATACTAGCGTAGGTGATGGTACCCTTCCATTCGTGTCCGAGATTGTATGCCCTCGATCAGGAAACCTGAGTGATAGTTACGTGATAAAGGCTTCTTTTCAGATGCATGCCATGTATAAAACCCTACTGAAAATAAATGTTGGTCTTTCCATTTTCTTTCCAAATTATATTTAAATATCTGAAACCTGAGATGACACTAGATGCATGGTTTTGTTCTGACAGAGAAGAACTATAACGAATTAGTTAATATGTAGGCAAGCTGCAAACTAAGAGAGGATGTAATAAATCAGGCTCCTAGTTGTTACTCAAAATGGTAGTTGTAGGGGCCGTGCTGTGGGTGTTTTTGTATTTTAATCTTAGATTTTCATTCAGAAATGTAATCAGGATTTCTAAAGAGACCATCTTCAGTTTTTCAGGTTGAGCAGTGAGCAAGCACTGAGGGATTTAACAGTTGATACCATTGTGGTCCTCGGTTAAACAATTTCTCCTTGCAAAGACTAAAAGGGGTTTCTTGTCATCTGCCCTGTGACTTTCTGTAGTGTAACACCAGTTGTAGCCCAGATTTGTCCAGCAGGCACTGAAATAATCCTTCAGTACTAGAGCAGGCACTGAATCATGAGCTTTGCTGCAAGAACAAAGGCAGGGGGGCGCTTTCTATGGAAACCTCTTGGGAAGTAGAGGCATGGCAAGAACCAGCAGAGCTGTGGTTTTAGAATTTAGTGTAAAAACTGACTTAGAAGTATTTAAGTCGGGCCTGTGTGGCTGCCTTGCTGGTCCAGGATAGTTAAGCACTGAGCTGTGCAGATGTGTATTTTCTGCACTTTCGCTATTGATTAAGTATGGTTTCCTCTGGTTTTGCTAATTATAGATTAATTGGCCAAACCCTTTACGTGGGACAAGAAGTTTCAGACTGCAGGATCCTGCTGGTTAGTAGAGGACTATATATAATATTTAGCATATAGTGAGCTGAGATACACGGCTTCAGATATTTGCTAAATGATTTCTTTACCTTGCCCTAATTAGGACAGCAGGTGCAAAACTTGAGTCAAAGGGATTTCTTCTCATCTGCAGGACTAAATAATAACGTTTAGTTAGCCTTTGTAAGTTTTTGTCTAAATTTGATGGTGGTGTAGGGCTGTGTTCATGTATCTGTTCTTCACAGAGTATCTCTGGCATAATATAGATGGATTTCTGTTGTCAGACATCGCAAAGTAGCGTTATATAATATCTGATACTGCCAAGGTTATAAAGTATCCAACTTAAGACATCATGGCTTTAAAAAAAAAAAAAGACAAACTACTGCCTTCTTATATAACTTAGAAGGCAAAGATGTAAATGAAGAGGTATGGGTTTTTTTTAACCTTAATATTTTTCATGTGCTGGTGAAGGCAGAACAGAACTGTTGCATAGGAAACACCTTTCCTTACTTCTAAGACGTAGCTGAAAATTATTTTTGTCTGTGAAACTTGTGTAACATTTGTATAGAAATCTGTAACTTTCCCCTTTGCTGCCTGGACCTTACTGCATATGAAAATTGATTTTTAGTAAGCTATTTACCTTCTTTTTTTGTCTATAGTAAGGATTAGAGCTTTCACTTTATGCAGAAATATTTCTGTCATCCTTATCTTGTAAAAACTTGAAAGATAGTGGGTGCCAGCAGTTACAGATGGAAGGAGTTGATCAGGATTCTCACCTGCTAGTAAGCCTGAGGTGATCACTTCGCTTTCCTTACATAAGGGAACTGGTCACTTTTCTATAAATCACAGCTTTGTTGCTGGATGTACTTCATTACACATCCTTGAAAACGTTTTGTACAATGTTTAAGCTACTAAATAATGCTTGGGTTTATTGCTCTTCTAACAACTGAGACTGTTTTAGCAGAGAAACAGGAGTGCTCCTTTGACATGTTACGAGGCAGGACTACTGTGTTACGCGAACTCTACCCAGAAGCAAACTCACTGCCTCTCTGCAGGTAATCAGTACAACACAAGGGCATCTCCGGCCTGTCTTTTTAGAAATATCTAATTTAGTTTTGTAAATCCCCTTTTTAGTTAGGGTGTTGTTAGAGCCTTCAGAGGCCAAGTATGCTTTGCTCCATGTGTATAAACAGATTTTAAAAAATAGCTACATCTAAGGCACAGCCCAGGCTGAGAGAGGAGCTGCCACAGTCTCTTTAATCCCTAACAAAGCTGTACACAAATGATCAGTCTATTATAAGCTTTAGGTAAGTGTTCTCTGCAGCTCTGTGTGGCTCTGTCACAGTACAGGAGGAGGGTTTTGCTGACAAGGTGTCAGGACTTGGTGGAACAGATAGCTTAATTACTCAAACCCCTCCTTCCTATAGTGTTGAGTTTGTAGAACAAGCAGCTGGAAAAACTTGCCATTAGCCTTTCTACACTGGACATTTAAGTGACAGAAGATTGCAAGGATTTTAATATTTTCTTTAAGGCTTCAGCTGATTATTCTCCCATAACTAGGTCTGAGGAGATGCACAGGGACAGATGACTAAAAAAAGGTGTCAGTCTCTTTATTGTTATATGTAGTTTGTACTCCTTTTTTGTCTGTTCCTTTCTATAGTATGAGATGTGCATGACAACATCATATCCACACTTCTGAATTAGTAATTCAAGAATTTTTGCACTGTCACAGAAGAGCTGTAAGTTAGGAGGATATTTATTTACGAAACCCTCATCTGGAGAGATCCCACCATTTTAAAATAGGAGTTATTTCTGTAGCCTGACCTTCTTGGTAAGTCTCCCTCTTACAGAGAGAAGAGCTTCAACATTTTAAGATGAAGAAGTGCAGTCAGTACTTGGTACACAAGTAGGATAGATACTGAATTGAAAAGCTCCCTTCAAAATTTGAAAAATCTGGAGACGCATTTGCACAATTTCAGGGTGGTCTATTTTGAAATTATTACACTGAAAATAGGGCTGTGTCACCAAAATATATAAAGTGGCAGTTTTACTCAGACTAGGATTTATACTGCTACTCATCTCGTATATTTTAAGCTCCAGAAGATTGAAGTGTTCTAAAACCCGACTGAACCTTCTCATCCACAAATGTTTAGATTCCAATATGCATTTCTATGTGCTGGGTACAAAGACGCTTAGATTCAATATTTAGTCATCCAGGAAGAAGTAGTTTCCACTCTTCTTTTGTTCCACATCCTGGGGAACAGAAAATAAAGCTCAATGTTACTGCAAGCAGTCATCAGCAGACTTGAAAAACACTGAGATACAAGATACTTATCTAAACTCCTTTCTATGTGCTACTCTTGCTAGTTGTTTTACATGCTGTTGTCCAGCACAGCAGAATAGCCAGGTTAATCTTCATTTTGTTCCTTATTTTACAACCTGGCTTTATATTAAAGTCAGAGCTTCTTTACTGCAAAGGTGCTTCTCTCTTACCTTGATTGAATTGAGTTTGTTTATTCTTGGTCTGTAATTGTTAGGGTCTCTTCTAAAAGTGATTTCAAGTTGAGATAAAAACTTATTCATTCCAGCCAAAAGTGTCTGTGGGCTGTGAAGAGAGAAGAATATTCCAGCTAAGTTTTCAGAAGTTGGATACTGTGCAGATTACAGGCAGCTTTGATCTTCACCGCTGAGCTCATTCCGGTCTGGTAACGCAAAGGGGAGCTGTACCTGACATCACTTTCAGTCAAATCATGTCTCACACAACAAGTCCTAACTACTACTCTCATCTTTCAGCAGTGTCTCGGTGTGGGACTACACATCTTCAGACTGCTGCCACCTGTATGTTCTTTTAGCTTCTATCTATGTGTGCTGGTACACTCAGTTATTTACACTAAAAGCAAAAAAAGAGTGGCACCATTAGCAAGATAGAACAAAGATCATTAACATAGGCTGAGAAGCAGTTTTGCAATCACGATTTTTAAATTCAAACACGTGTGTCGACAGAGGGAACACCAGGCTAGCACTGCAGTGTGAACACAAGACACGTTCCCTAACTTCACCTGGCTTGGTAACTGCACTGTTCTAAAAACCTGGTTTCCAATAAGGCTGCTCCTCAAACAGTCTCTGTAATTTACAGAAATCCCTTAAAGGAACAAAAGCAGACATATCAAAAGGGACAGCTTTAAAAGAGTAAAACTTAGTACATGTTGCCGTCGAGCCTTGCACCTCACAAGGTTTGCATACAGGTACCCTCAAGTCATTGCTTTCTTTTAGAACGGCAAAAAGTTACTGTCATAAGCATATTTAGTTTACAGTTGGTCTTTTTTTTTTATTCTGCAGCATCGATGCCACTTGTTTATTGTTACGATTGTAATTTAATTGGTGTGCAGTTGCTTAAGGCTAGTTTAAGCCAGGAGCTGGTCTGGTTTTTGAGGGCTTGGTTGCATTCTCCAACTACATCCCAACTCTGTGTCTTGGCAGCCTCTTTGAGTGGTCAATCCCATTTTCTTTTCTTTGCTTTAGAACAAAAGGCAGGACGCTTTTGGGTAACTTGAAATGCAGCTTAAATTGCCACAGGCACGGTTGCTTTGCCTTCTTATTTTTGTTGGTGCTTCTGATAAAACAATTTATTTCTATGTTGTTTTCTTATCTTGATCACTAATCTGAACACGTTTCTTACCTGTTGGCAAGTGTGTTCTTGGAGGGAATACCATCAAAAACAATCACACGATCAGCAAGATAGGTAGCCATGATAAAGTCATGTTCAACCACAAATGCTGTTTTTTTAGCATGGAGAATGAAACTGAAATAGAAATAGAAAAGTGAGACAACCAAATGCAAACTTACTGTAAAACTACTGAGAATTTCAGGTCTTTTTCCCAGTCGTGTGTACTTTACCGTTTAATGACTCTAGCAGCCATGAGACGCTGTTCAGAGTCCAAATATGCCGAAGGCTCATCAATTAGGTAGACGTCCGCAGGTTTACCAAGACAAAGCGCTAAGGCAACGCGCTGCAGCTCACCACCAGACAGCGTCTGAACCTGTTGGGGTGGGAGTAAGGGCAGTTAGTTCCATTACAGGTAGAGAACTGGAGAAGTTAGGATGTTGCCTCAGGCAATTAATACCTCCTGGTCAATGATGTTTTCTATCTGAAGAGGTTTCATCACATCTGTTACAAACTGGGGGTGTGTATAGGCATCTCTGATCTTCTCATGTAGTAGCTGACGGACACTTCCCTTTAGAAGAAAAATGTTGCCGCTCAAATTTTATGCACAACACCACAAGACAACGAGAAGAAACAGAACTAAGAGAGCTCTTTGTTCCAGGCATCAATAAATTCTGCCTGGGTACTAAGAACATGCTTTTTGTAAGAAGCACAATACTTAATAAATAAGGCTTCAACGTACTGTAGATTTAGGACTGATCTTCTGTGGTTTGTAGCTGACATTTAGAACCGGGACTTCACCTATAAAAAGATATAATCTATAGTGAAAACGAGTCTTTCCAGTGGCTTCAGAATAGGTTTCAACTAAGGTATCAAGCACTACCTCCTTCATCGGGTGTAAGTCTTCCTGCAAGCATTCGAATAAATGTAGTTTTGCCAGTTCCTAAAATAAAATGCAAGTTACATATTACTTCAGATTTTTTAGTAACCTAAATCCCAAACAATTAAGTCACTGATCAAAAAGAGAAAGAATACATTTTAAGATTAGACTACGTTGAGAATTCTTACTCACTTGAGTGAGCAGCACTTGCTACTATTTGCTTTTTCAAATGGAAGAGACATCTAAAGCTACAATAGTCTAGACTTCTGGCTCACCAGGACAATCATCAGCCTGGCAGTCAAAAGTTCTTAAAATGGGGAAACAACAGCATCACTGACAGGCAGTAACTTCAAGTTCCTGCTATTCAGAGAGCAAGCTCATGGTGTGGCATCTTCTCTAGGACATCATCCCTTCAACCCGACTCAAGACCGCTAATTTTGGAGCCCGGCTCCCAGACTGCAAAAGGGCTTTAGGAGCATATTTAGGGCTGTAGAAGCAGTTTCCAACAGGAATTGCACTTACCATTTTCCCCTAACATCACCATAATTTCAGAATCAGTGAATTCTCCAGCTACTATGGATAGTTCAAATTCTCCCATCTTTTTTTTCATTCCGGGATATTTGTACATACACATCTTTTTAACCTCTTCTTCATTAGCTGTTTCAGCCACTTTAAATACCAGAGACGCATCTCGAAACCTTAGATTTTCTGTTGGAACATAGCCATCTAAGAAGATGTTTATGCCTATCAAGAAAGTAAAAAAGATCATTAAGAAAAGATCTACAACAAAACAAGATGAATTTCAGTTCTTGGCTGTAAATTCCAATCAGGTAAGGAGAACGCTGGACTTTAAATGGCACGTTAAAAGAGGCAACATAACCTCCTATTTGAATGTGTGTACATTATGCAAACTTAATGAAGAAAAAAAAAGTCTTACTAAAATTACAGAAATGCTATAGAAGCTCTTCCTGAAAACCTAGCGCTAGTAATATGTGTAGGGTTTAAAGAAACAGCTGCTGCTGGGCCCATTCTTGCAAAAACCTTTACTACTGAGTCTTGGTGCTACAACAGGGTCAAGTCAGTTGAGCCGGATGTACCTCTGTATTGTGCCAACGGTCTCCTGCCCTTTCTCTACTATTTATAGGGTCTTTTGTGTAACTCCACTGTTTACAAAACACCTGCAAGTATCAAACTTATGTCCATAGCAAGAGACAACTGGTATTTCATAATTAAGACTTTTGGGTTGAGTTAAAAATTGAGGATCATGGGAAACAGATATTCTGCACAAAACAGGACAGCAGTTTTTTAGTTACTGAACTGTAACAGGAAGAAGACGTGGTCACATAATAGACAACTAGCACGCTGGTACCTTTATTTCTTTCATAGAATTTTTTTGGTATGTTTAAAAAGAGAAATATGGCAAGAATTACCTTCTCTTACGCTGAAAGGCATAGTAACAACACCGTAAGCACTTGGCACACCATACAGGCAGCAGATAAAGTCAGAGAGATAATCTAACACACTTAGATCATGCTCTACAACAATAATGTACCTGAAAAATAGAGCCAGAGAGATGCTTTTATACTTGGGCTCAAAAACATCGATTTTTTTCTTTCTTGCTCTAGTCTTGCTTAAGCAAAAGCTATCAACATGATTTTCATTTAATACGGTTTCTTAGCTTTAGACTTGATGCGGAGTTCAAGTCTCTAACAAGCATTTTTTTTAAACTGTCCAACAACCTGAAACTCCATCTTCAGTGTAAACTGGCAGCTTCTTTATAGAAGTGGAAAGACATTGATTGACTGGAGCAAAAAATACTTAGCACATCTTAAGAAAAAAAAAATCTCTGTGAGAACGGGGTGGAACAGCAATATTCATCAGGTGAAAAGCAACCACCTATATTTATACATCCTTATTATGAATTTTACCCCAATGCTGAAATGGTATGGAAACTGTTGGAAATAAGTTTCTAAAATGCAAAAGAACAAATATTGCTGACTTAGAACATTTTAAACATCTCTTAGCATGCCATACTGAAAAGACAGCACTTGTAGGGACAGAGATTGGATATTTCTTCTCTCTGTAAACAGCCACCTATTACTACAGTTTAACAAAACACTTAAAGTTTGTATTTACCTGTCAGGGTTTATTAGGGATCGAATGGTAATGGCAGCCTTCAAGCGCTGCTTGACATCTAGGTAGCTAGAAGGTTCATCAAACATGAAGCTAGCCCCAAAAGAAAGGACAAAGCCTTAGTTAATGCAAGCTTTCTTCATATTCAAGCCTAATACTAACATTTCAACCACTGAATACACAGGAAAAAAAACCCAAACAAAACCCAAATATTATTTATATTGATGGAGAGGAAAAAAGAGAATTACGTACTAACACCTGCCTTGAACCTCTGAGGACTGTCACATGAAACTGTTAAATGGTTCAAGTTAAGTATTCCTTTGCCAAAAGCTCTGACAAAGTTATCAGATGTTACAAGAAACCAGCAATTGGTTAGGATTCCCATGCACTCAGTTCTGATTCAGCTTAAATTTAACATGAACCAAGAAGTGCAAAAGGAGACTGTAAGGACATCTTCCAAAAGAGAAAAACAAAACAAAGAAAACCCAAGCAAATCCTGCACCAAGGAGAAAAACCCACAGCCCAAACTAACAAAAAATAAACAAATCTAAACAAAGGAAAAAAAAAAACCCGCACAAAACCCAATTCCCATAACTCTTCTGATTTTGCTTTCTTGGTCCCAAGGAGCCAGGGAACAGCACAGACTAGACAGTAATTCCTGGTTGCAAGAGAGGAGAAGAAGGACACGAGTCCCCAAAGGTGACGAAGGTTCAGTCCCTTTCCTACTCAGAGAGGCTAGGTGAGGTACTCTGTCCAACAGGTTTTGGGGATTATGGAAAGATGATGAAGTCGTCACGCTGAAATTTCACAGTGGCCTCTGAAATTCGCTATTTCCAGTCAGAGGAATTAAAGTATAAAAACACCAGGGAATCATGTATGGAGCAAGTATGGATCTCAAATGCTGAGTTGGTAAAAACATTCTTTTTATACATAAAAAAAAATTCCTTTTGTTTAAATATTCCAAACAACATTGTTTCTAACAATAAATGTAAATTAGAGGACCGTATTCTGAAATAGATTATTTGAAGCAACATGTAACAGAGGTAAATTAAACATACATATCAGCCTTCTGAATGCAAACAACTGCACAAGCAAATCTCTGAAGTTCTCCTCCTGAAAGGTCCTCAACATTTCTTTCTTTCAGATGGGTTAAGTCTGGAAATAAGTGGTTAATTTAGATATGTTATAACCAACACAACAATTTATATTTTTATTACCTACATAAACATGTATAATCACAGCAAACATCCTATGCAGAGGGAAAAACAGATGTAAGTGTTCAGTTTAGACAGAAGCATCATAAAGCTGTTTGTAAGTCACAGCAAGCTACAGCTTCTCTGCAGCATTAGCCAATCAATTTGTATGGCTGCTTCTTATTATGGAGAAGGATTTAATTTCTATTTGGTTTTACACCCTAGATTTGGTAAAGATTTCCAGCCCCAAAAAGAAACTCTACTAGTTTTAAAAGGGTTTCTTGTTAGACCTGACTGCAGAGTCCTGACTTTCAGGAAAATCAAGTCCCTCAAACATTAACAGCAAATGGGCAAAGCCACGATTTTCTCATCAGAACAAACACTTCAAGAATATAGTTTCACTAATAAGCTAAGTGGGACCCAAACACTATGTTCTTGGTGGTACAGTGCAGCCTCACCTTTACCACCCAGATCTGCCAGAAAGAACCCTGTTGTTAATTTGGCAACCCGTCAAGTTAAAACCTAAATTTTACTGCAACTGAATTCAAAAGACCTAAAAAAATGACGAGGACTGGACTGTACGTGTGTTCTTCTTAACTGCATTATTCTCAGAAGTCAGTATTACTTCCTAATATAAGTAGCTATATAAAGCGCTTTTTTTGAATGAAAAAAAAAATAATATTTTTTTTTTGTACTTAAGTAGTATTTTCTATAAGCGATGGTTCTCACAAAGAGAGGATGTTAAGATTTTGCAAGAGATTTTGCTTGTAAGCAAGCCACAGCAGCAAATGGTAACTGGAACTTTTCCAGATTTAAAAAGCATTTTCTACCACGAACTAGAGACTGCATTAGAATCCGTTAACTATCATGTATCAATTAATTTGCTGTTGCCATGAAAAAGTATTATTTGCATTGGTTCAGATATGCTCACAGCAAGCCCAAGGCTTTAAACGAAAGCATTTTTACTTTTTTCTCCTTTTTTTTTTTTTTTTTATAATTGGTTGTAACTTAAACCTATTGTCACTTTATTTTTTCAGTAAATATAAATTTCTCAAATGTTTGGATGTTTCACTTCAAAAAATTGCTTACCAAGCTGCTGACATACAACAGTTTGTGTCTTGGTTTCATCTTTCCTATCCAGAATTGATCCCACTGTTCCCTGCAAGACAAATCATAAAAAACCACACAACATTACTTCAACACTACAAATTTCAGACACTGGTGGATCTCTGACATTTAATTATGCTGCTAAACGAAATCCTTAAACACAAGACAAGCGTATTATAGGAGAGGTCCCAGCTTTCTGTTACCTCATGTAATTTCTCACCTTTGCAGCTTTAGGGATCTGGTCCACATACTGAGGTTTAATGATAGCTTTCAGGTCATCTTCCAGGATCTTGGTAAAATAATTTTGTAATTCAGATCCTCGGAAATAAGTCAAAATCTCTTGCCAGTCAGGTGGATCCTGTAACAAAATTAAATGCCATTCTAAAAACACAATAAGAAATATTCCATTTTGAAATTCTGATCAATATAGCAAATAGAATATGCTTGCAAGATTAACAAAAAAGGCCTGGGTAAAAGTTAAGTTATCAAACTTATGTGGCTTCTGCAAAGTTTTCATTTAATTAAAAGAATTGTAAAATTGCAAAATGGAGGGCAGAAGTTCAGATATGATTTTTCAGGGGCACTAGCCCCTTCAGGAATAAACCATTTTAAACTTGCAGCTGGAATATTCAAAACTGTCCTTAGGCAGTTCAGAGGCTACAAGTGAAACTATTTCATGGGGAAAATGATAATATGGATTAATGTAACTGTACCTATTAGCTATCTGATCCAGCTAATTTAAGGGAAAAGGGTTGGACTGATAAAATCCACTTGCACAAAAGATGCACTAAAATTTGGTCATTTTCTCTGCTTCTAGCAAGTATTTCTAAGATAATGGAAGGAGAATACAAAAGGAAAAGCAACCAAAAAAACACCCGAACAAAAAGGAACTGGTCAGAGCAATCATGCAGGAAAAGTAATTTTAATTCAATTTTAATTCAGAAAGTCAAAAGTTTTGCTCTTTCTGCAGTACTGCCACCTGAAACAAGAAGTCCACAAAATAATATAAACCAAACTTGAAAGAGAATGGGAAATGTAGCTGGGAAATTATCACTTATTTGCAGTTCTGTGCAGCCATGAAATTAATAATTTATTAAAACATTACTCTTTCAGGTAAAGAAACTGATGAAGAAAGTTTGATCACACTCGTCCCTACATTCCTGCTCATCCCTTCTTGAAGGACAGAAATGAGCATCAGAATTCCATTGTCACCATGTGATCTGAAGGTGAGAAGGTGATAACCAAAATACTGTCTGATCAGAAGAGTCACAGTAGTTGTTATTTATGCCTTATATCTACTGATATTCAGTCTTTGAAGTAGTGTTAGGTAAACAACTTAATGATAACGACATATTTTATAAGAAATTAAGTCTTCATAAGAAGCAAAGAGAAAAAAGCCAAAGAGATCGCAAGGATACATGGTAAGTGCTCACAGACACTAAAGCTGTTCAGATAAGAACAACGTTGAACTTACAAGAAACTCCAAAACTTGAGCTACCTAGGTAAATCATGCACGGGAAAAAAGCTGACATTTTTAAAGACTGCTATAAAAAAAAAACCCCAACCCTTAAGTGGGACTTAAAGACAGAAACCCACTTCTGATATTTATCTTCAAAGAGTTACAATTTTAGTTAGTATCCTTATCTTTCTTGAAGATACACAGAACTTGAAAAACCAACTTTGTTAACAACATCTTGCTATTGTTTCTGTGTGCAGTGGTTCACTGGCTGTTTAAAAGGGAAAGTGACAATGTCCTCGCAAATTCTAAGGGGTTCAACAAATAGAAAAATTCAGTGAAAAAAATATAACCACACCTATCTGTAATGCCAACTCTACTTAATTGCTGATACATACATCATATTTTCCAAGATTTGGCTTCTGTTTTCCTGCTAAAATTTTCAAGGCAGTTGATTTTCCAATACCATTGGTTCCAACCAATCCCAGTACTTCACCTGGACGAGGAATAGGCAACCTGTACCAACATCCGATAACTCTGGATTAGATTCATGCCAAGAGACACCAACATTTGATGGTAAAGTAAATGTTACAACCTGTTTTCAGATGTTCTGATTATTTTATCCTACTTTGTTAACTTGCCAATACATAATTCAAATGAAATCATTATTCCTTAAAACCAGAAGATAACAAGAAAGATTTAAGAGCAGTCTGTTCTTTAAATAGGAGCTCTATAAATGAGCTCATGTAAAATGAGCATTAAAATTTTATTTCACTGTAATACTTTTTAGTAAAAAAAGGAGTTAACATCCAAAAAAAAAAAAGCTACTGAGGTAACAACCAAGAACACCTTGATGGGCACTATGTCTACACTTATGAAAAGTGAGCTTTTTTGCCCTTTTTACATTGGTTTGAAAAATAAAATACCTGTGAAGTTTGAAGGCATTGGCACAGTATCTATGTGTTGTTTCTTTCTCCAGGTTGCTGGGTAAGTTAACAATTGACAAGGCTCCAAAAGGACATTTCTGTAATTGAATGAATTTAGAGATTATTAGTGCACACGATTTATTAACAAAACGTTATGTTCTACTGCTAGCTGTCTACAGCCACAAACAAACAAAACCAAAGCCACAAACAAAAAGTTACATCCTGCAACCCAACCAGTTCAGTAAACTGACACAGTACTTCACTTTCTACAAACAACAGGTAACAAGGTTTGATTATTCAAGGAAATAGAATTGCTTTTTGAAGTTACAGTATGCATTACTAAATCTAATGGCATAGTAAGGAAGTATTATCACTTCAAATAAAGCAGCCTTTTACCTTAATGCAAATACCACAACCAATACAAAGAGTTTCTGAGATCCATGCTATTTTGTTCTGCGATGTGACTTCTATGCAAAGTTTTCCTGGTGAAAGAGAGTAAGATTAAGTCAGGGAAGTTTTTGATGAAGCAGAATTCTTGCCAGTAATACAAAATTCCACAGAGGAACATATAACTCACTAATATTCACTGAAGCTTTAGATCATCTGAAGACCTGAAAAGTGGTCTATCAATTGTTCATGCTTTCAGTGATACTTCTACAGACTTTGTGAAACAAAGCATGAGCAACAAACAAAACACTAGCAATTAAATAAAAGTAGTTCCTTCTGGGAGAACATTATTTGAAACTTCTCCAGCTCCTTAAATAATTTGTCAAATCACATCTCTTACCCATGCGAACCACAGGACAACTCTTCTTGCATTCCTGACGGCATTTCTTTGGCTTACACTTGTCATGGTTGACAATAGCAATTCTTGTTAATTTGTCTGCCATAATGCACAATTTAGGTTTAAACACCAGTTATCCAATTATGAGGAGGAGTGGGAGTCTTCCAGATCTTAAGGGGGAAAAAGAAATTCAAGAGAACATAATTACAGCACAGAGAAGAATATACATATCTGAAGTTATTATTAGAGTTCAGAGATGAAAAAAGCAAAATAATTAGATTTCTTTTTTTTTAAGCAAGGTGGCAAACACAGCAAAGTCTCAGATACAAGTAGTGAGGGTACTGGTGTGTAAAATTTGTGTGTGTGTTAATCTTCAATATCAGCTTTCCATGCCATTACTATTTCTCTAATGTAAAATAAAACTCTGGTTATCTCTGAGAACATATTTGTTTACAAGAAAAGCATCTCACAATAGGAACAAAACAAGCTATACAGCTGCAAATTTCCATTTCACAAGCTGCCTTTTGTAAAGTAACCTTCTTCATGCTACAGCACCTGGTAAAGCCAAACTGTGACTACGTTCTACGAAACCCGTGAGAATATTAACTCTGCAAACTGTGTGCAAATATTCTATATTAAATGATCAAAAGACTGTAAAATTAAACCAAGTTTTCACAGCTAAAAATTTGTAGTTGTACGTAGAAAGTAATCCAGGCAATGTGAACAGACATACATGATGATATTTGATTCTTTGAGTTCCATTAGTATTTGAACAACTACACTTAATGATATGAATGACTAAAATATATTCCAGTTATAAGCAAGGTTCTTTATAAAGTTCTTTTTAGAAAAGCAAGGCCTTGGAGTAGTAGATTAAATATTCCTGAAATCTCAAATAAATGCACTCAAAAAAGTTAAATTACTACTTGTATTCCTCTACATAACTGTCTTTTCCCTTGCTTAGCTATTTGTAATGTGCACTGACAAGCACTGCATTGTACTGAGAATTTATGTCAACAGTTGTAGCGAAGGGAAGGAAGGACAAAGAATTTTAAATTTAAGTCCTGACAGATAAGAAAAAGTGCAATGTATTTTAAAGTGCATGTGTATTTCCTTTACCACATTTACAAATACATTACTCAGAGTAACAGTAATAACGACTTGATCTTCCTATGAGCAAGGCACACCTAAGGACAGCTCCCTCCAGTCACTCCTGCTCCTGAACAACAAAGACAACTGAATTATAAGGCTCTTAGAAGTTTACAAGATGTTACAGATGAGAGAGAGCTCTATTTATTTTTTTTAGGTCTCAAGAAAGACCATAAAGTACAAAGCATTTCGAATAAAATAGGTGTATGGCACATTATCACATTAAACTCCTCCTTCCCTAAACCCATCTGTGAGCTTCAGCTGGAAAAAATCCTACAGATACTACTGGAATATGAAAGAAATTAAGTGACTGGCATCTAACAGGGAGCAAAGGTCAGAAATTGAGATGTTATTCTATCTTTAAATCCAGTATTACCATAGCCATGAACATTTTAAGTAGTAGTCTTATTCCTCTTTTTAATTTCCAAAGTATTTTTAAATTCATGTCTAAATGAATGTAATTATTAGTCATGCTGTCAACCTTATTGTGGCAGTTTCTACTTTTAATATTTCAGTATTTATTTCTTCAATCTTTTAACAGTTCATAAGCCAAAAAATCCTAATAACATAGCTGATGTTTTCAAATACATGACTCAATATTTAAAAAAAATTAAAAAGTGATTTTACAGTTCTGTATCATCAGACCAGTTTGACAAAGTAGGGCTGAACATTGCAATTACATCCAGAGGCCAGGCCCGCAGACATGGAATAACGGGTTTGCAATTCTCACTTTAATACATTTTTCTCAGATAAGAAAACAAGAAACTGAAAGTCTTATTCTTAAAAAAAAATCTATAAAGATGTTTGAGTCAGGGTAATCTTCTAGGAGATGGACACTGGATTTTGTCAGTGCTTCAAATGAAAATACATTCTTTGGGAATATATCCCAGTGCTTTTCAGAAAAGTCCCGCAGATTGCAGTGTGCAGAGTATTTGGGGGTGAATCACTCTCTCTTTCATTTCCCAAGGGAAGGACCTGACGCATGTCAGCCCTTTCTCCAACAGCGCCTGTGCGGCCGAGCACCCTGAGCAGAGAGACCACAGTGCCGACCTTCCCGGCCAGGCTTTCCCTGCTGGTTACCTGAGCTCCAACGATTCCTCTGGGTTACAAAAGCAAGCTCTGGAGGACAAAGCTGCCGTACTTCAGGAGCTCGCCTCCCCTGTCCAACCTCCCAAACCTCTGGTGAAGGTGACTGCCTGCCTGAGCAGTGCAGATAAGCAGACCAGGCAGATCTCCCCCACACCCACCCACTCACCCAGTCAGGTGATCAGCCTAAAGCACCAAAGCAGAAGAACGGGACAGGGGTTCTTCTAAAAGACCAAGACAAATATGGCTCAAAGCAATTAGTTTTCTGCCACCTACCTCAGGAAGATAATCAGACTGGAGTTTACATTGCTACCGATTACTTAATCAGACCATGGCTGGTAAGAAATAAAACAGCCCCAGATTATGTCTTTTTTCTAATTGTTGTATATGGGAAAACACCCAACTGTGGTGAAGAGATTTGAAGAGGCCACAGCAGTGGGTACACCAAGCACTTGTAAAGAACTTGGGGGAGGGGGAACAGAACTAGTCAACAGACACAGAGACAGACTCCGTGCTCCCATCTATGTGATGTGTCAGTTTATCCAAAGCTCTGCAGTGGTCTTAAATCAATTTCAGCAAAAAATATTTGTGACTTCTGTCCCTTCTGCAATATTTCCAGGATTATCTTGATGTCTATGATAATAACTGTCCACAAGAGAAAATAGTAATTTCTACTTGGAAGTGACAGTCTTGAGCAATTTGAACAACCGTGTCCAAAGCCAGACTGAACTCAAGTTACGTATTTACGCGTTTAACTTAACATGCTGAACACAATCATCTGATTTCAAGGTGCAGACAGCAGAACTCTCAATGCACTGAACACAGGTCAGCGACGCGTACACTATGCATGGGCTACGACACAGCATACCAGTAATTGTCAAGTGCAGTCAGCAGTTTAAGGGCAGGAGAAACTGGTATTCAGAAGCATTTAAGTTCACGTCTGCATTTCTGCTTTCCAAACCAAGAAAAACAGAACAAACACGAAGTGAGAAAATATTGATTTGTAACAGAACAAAGCCTTATTTTGAATTAGTGAATTCTGATAAAGCAATGAGAGAAAATCTTTCCAGAACTATGGACTGATGACACAGGTGAAAGAATAAGAGAAAAAAAAAACAAAAAAAAAGAAAAACTGTTATCAAAAAAAAAGCAAAAAGAAAAAAGTCACTCTAAAACCCCCAACAGTATCATTTACTGAAGCCCAAACCTGTCCATTAAGTCCAATTATGACACTTAATGCAAACAATAAAACATCTAAAAGTGAGGCACGTTATCACAGGAATTTTAAGTTAGCATTCTTAGGCTGTATAACACAGCTGCTACTATCTCTGACACACCAGAAGAAATTAAGAAAATTTTAAAAAAAAGCATGTAGGCATACCTTACTATCTGTTACAAAATGCAACAGTAATGTACAATCTATAAAACAAATGTAATGTACCTGCATTAAGAAATACCAATATTTATTTATTTCAGACATTAGTTACATTAGAGTTTACCAATTCAAGTCAATTATGACCAAGAAGGTTTTGTAATTTCATTGAATTTTTCAGCCTTAAACAAAAGAAACGTTAAATGAATGAAAGACTGAAACATAACCTGAGACAATTCAAGTAAGTGATGTGAAGGTGAGATCTGTGTTCAGAATCGAACCAGATTTTAGCTACTTTGCAGAAAAAGTTAGCATTCTATGAAACTGCATTGCTTCAGACCTCAAAGATAAATGCTGTGGAAGTGAGGATGAGCAGCATTTACACTTTCCTATTAACCTCAAGAATTATTTCTCAATCCATTGCTCATGGATGGCACACAGTCACTCCGCAACAAGAACAATCAAGTGAAGAACTAGTATACCCAAAGAAAATTTAAATGAAAGATACAGATTTTCAAACTGCATATGGGAGATCACTCCATTTGTAAGAGTCAAAGCAGAAATAATAGTAAATGCTACAAGAACAACCAAAATCGACTAAGAATTAAGAACTAGTCTAGGCTTCAGGTTTTGACATGTGTTTCAGAAACTGAGACAATGTACAAAAAGAAGTTTAAACAAGCTTCAAGTCTCCCTACTGTATTTAACTCATATTACTCATAAGGCACAGCATGAATATGAAAATAAACACCATGTTAGCATGAAAAGCATATGGTCAAACGTACTGACGCAGCATAATGAGTGGGTGCGTTCAGCTGGTGCTGAACAGTATTAATTATCACTCAATCTTTAATATTTCCTCTTAACATGAAGTAAAACGCATGGGAATAAACTCATAAAGAACCAATCCACCATACAAAAATTATGTAAGTATTTCACAACCACTGGCTTGGGACTAGAGTTTAGGAAACTACAGAAGAGAAACTTGGATTATAACTTGAAAACCCTGAGAGAAACTTGCAGCTGAATTAACTGAGTGCACTCCGGAGAGGAAACATTATCATGGCCCTAGGAAGAAGCCCTGCCGAGGTTTTGTTTTAACATGTACCTTGTAAAACCTGCCTTACCCTATGACCTGAACCAAACCTGCAAAAAGTCTTGATCTCCTCGCCACACAAGCACGCACATGGCTACTGGCTTTCCCCAAAGTACGGCAAAACATGGCTTTTTCCTCCAGCAGAGGAAGTCCCTCGCTTTCTTTCCCGGGGGAAAAAACGCCGGCTTTCCCTTCCCCGCACCCAGGGAGGAGCCCGCGGGGCAGGGTCTCTACGAGAAAGCGATTCCTGCGGCTGAACCCGCAGCAGATGGAGACGTTTTCTCTTCACGCCGCTGCCGCCGCACGGCACAGGCCGGCTGACAAAACCAAAAAAAAAAAAAAAATTAATAACAAAAAAAGCCCCAAACCAAACGCAAAGCCCTGGAAGATGACGTTACAGCTCGGCCGAGAGGAAGGGGCTGCATGTGCCGCAGTGCCAGCCCGGGAAGGGTCGGCCTCCCATCCCCCTCCCCCCCCTCCCCGGACCGATCTTTCCGCCCGGGCCGTGCCCGAGCCCGCGGTGGAACGGAGCGCCGAGGCCCGGCTCCCTGTGAGCCGCGGCGGGGAAGCAGCGGTTTCAGCCGGCCCACCTGCCGGGCCGGGCCGGGACCAGCCGCCCCCGAGGCCCGGCCCAGAAGCCGCCGGTCAGTCGGCCGATCTCGCTCCCGCGGTTGGCGGGGACGAGCCCCAGGTCCCGGCGCCACGGGAGGAGGCCGCCCCTCCGGGCTGGGCCGAGCCCGGCGGCGGGGGCAGGGCCGGCAGCACGGGGGAAGCCGGCAGGCGGAGGGCACCCCCTCCCTCCAGCGCGAGAGCGCCGATATCCTCCCGCCCGCCCCGTCGGAGCCCGCTTACCGGGAGATGGGGTGGGGAAGAGAGCGAGGCGCCCCCGCTCCCCGGCCGGGCCGCAGCGGGGAACCACGTCCCCTGTCCCGCCGGCCGGCGCGCAACGTGCTGCCGCCGCCGCCACCCGGCCAAGATGGCCGCCGCCCCCGCAGGGAGGGGCCTGGGCGCGCACCATAGAGAAGCGGGGAAGGAAGGGCGGGAGCCTCACCATAGAGAACACGCGTCCGCTCAACGACAGAGCGGCGCCTCCCGCTACGGGGCGGTGTCAGCCTCGTGCGCTGAGGACGCGACGGTTGGTTGGTGACGTCATCTTCGGGTGACGCTGTCCCGGCTCCCCGCCCTCCGTGACAAGCGGGGGTGGGGGTGTGTGTGGGTGCGTGTGAGCACCGGGCCGTTACGACCCACACTGGCACTTGAAGAGAGTCCCACGGAGCGGCTCGGCTCGGCTCGGCTCGGCTCAGCTCAGCTCAGCTCCGCTCCGCCCCGCCCTCCGGGCCCCCAAGCGCGCCGGGCTCCACCCTTCCCCGGGTGCACGCGGACACCTGCAAGCGAACCCCTCCCTCCGCCCTCTCTCCCTCTTTTGAACGAGGCTCGCGCGGGGAGCTCCGCGCCTGCGCGGCGCGAGCTGAGCTTCGTTGCTCCCTCGGCGGCGCGAGGGGAGGCCCCGGCGGGCTCGGGGCCCTGCCCGCCCTCTGCTCGCGCTGAGAGGAGCCGCTCCGCGCCGGCCCTTCTGGTCCCTTCGCCGCTTCCCCCCCCCTCACCCGCTGCAGCGGCTTCGAGGATCAGGTGGGGACCCTGTCTCGACCCAACCTGGGGGGGGGCTGAGATGAGGTGGAGGGGGGAGCGCAGTTCGTAGCCGCCCCCGTTCCCGGGCCGGGGCCCGGCGGGGCAGCTTTTCCCGCCTCTCGTCCTGAGCTGTCGGGTCGGAGCTGCGTTGTCTGGTGCGGGGCCGAGGGGGTGGGTTCCTCTCTCAGTGGGCGCTTGTGTATTTGTGTTGATTCCCCCCTCCCGGTTGGGGCGAGGAAATGATCTGGTGGTTAAGCACAGCCCTTGCGTTTCGGGAGTAGGAGTTGATGATCTGTTTCTCGTATTTTTGTTTTGTAGGCCTGGGGGACACTGCAGCAGTACGGTGTTGTAAAATTAGTTAATTATACTGGGGATTGTAGTTAAAAGTCCTGCAGAGAAGTTGTGGGGAGAGGGCTCAGTTTGTCAAACTTCAGATTTCATCCTCTGGTTGCTGTGTGTTTTGTAGATAGTGCTTTCGTTTCACGGTGAGGGTGGCAGAGCACTGGCACAGGCTGCCCAGGGAGGTTGTGGAGTCTCCTTCTCTGGAGACTTTCAAACCCGCCTGGACGCGTTCCTGTGTGGCTGCCCTAGGGGATCCTGCTCTGGCAGGGGGGTTGGACTAGATGATCTCTAGAGGTCCCTTCCAACCCCTGACATTCTGTGATTCTAAAACACTTGTAAAGAAGTACTCGCTTACCTAAGCAACAGCCTGTACCTTTACTATGCGGTCGGGAGGGAAGAAAAAAGAGGTTAGCTTTGATCCCCTGAAAGATTCTGAGGAGGTTGTTTGGGAGGAGAGTTTATTAGGAAGTAGAAAACAATTAAAAAAATGTGCAAGCTTGGGTTGTCAGTAGCAGTTTACAGTAGCCAATGCAGTTAAAGAGGAGGGAATACAAGAGGTTTGTCTTGAGTTTTACAGGGTTTCTGCTGTTGTCTGTGTTGATGTTAAAAAACAAGCTACTGAAATGTGGTCTAAAAAGTTTGCGCAGCTGGTTGAAAAAACTGCTTTTGAAGCTGATTTGTAACTAATTCACTTTTAAGCAGGAATGTCCCAAAGCATCCTCCTGGTGAGTTATGTTTTGTGTTCATGGTTTTTCTTCTGTAATGGTGAACACAAAATAGATATGTTGCCCAGTTGAAAGGGTTGGAAGCACTGTACAGCTTAGAGTCAGAGTTCAAAAAGATCTTGAAGATTGATAGCGGAAATCAGTGTACTTAAGATCGGTTAAGAACTGAGGGAGGAAGAGAACCCAGAGGAAAAAATCAAAGTCATAATTAGTGGCAGAGGTGTTACTGAACAGCAAACTATCCCCAAAAAGCATTTGAGCACTATAGTGCGTTGGAAACTAAATATTAATCGCTAATATGATGTCCTTGCAATTAGATGAATGTCGTTTTGGCATGTTAACAGGTGATTAAAGGCAAGGAAAGTGATTGCTCTGACTGAAGGCCTTCGCTAAAAGGCTGATTTTTTAACTGTAGCATGTAGATTTCTTGCCTCTGCAAGAGTAGTAGTTTGATAAAATGTGGTTTGTGAGGGGAAATTTGGAAGGCTTAGGCACACCAAAAAAGAATAAAGAGCAAATTTGATGAGAGCCTTCACATCTGTAAAAGGGTTGCTGCATAGAGGCTAGTGATTAACTAGTCTTCAGGTTCTCTGCAGAGCAAGAGAAGAAATCATGCTAGTTGTCAGAAGGTAATACTTGGGTTGGGTGGTAAAGGAAAATGTTTGGCTCTTAGGTTGATGAGACACTGAAGCTGGCTGTTAACAAAAATTGTGAAATCTCATGTTGGAGAAGTAAATGCATGGACAGACATGTTGAGGACAGTCTGGTGTCTCAAAGGTCCTTACAGGTGTGAGTTTAAACAGTTCTGTGCGTACTAACGTGGTGGAGTTAGAAATTTTAACTGGAAAAACTGCTTTGGAATCTGCAAAAGTTTCCTTGAGCCTGGATTTCTGTGGAGCTTTACTAGGAAAGGACCGTGATGTGTCATTCTCTATCTTCTTTGCAATGTGTTGTAGAAAACTTACACGTGTGCTTAGTGAAGGGTTTGCTTTAAGGTATAAATGTTTTCACAAGTGTCTCCCACTGGTATACTGAGGAAGACCTGTCAGTTTTTATTGTGAAAGGTAGACTGCTGAAGCTTTTAAATGCATTTTGCTCTGCTTTTAAACTGTGTTTGTTAAAACATCTTTGATAGCTGCTACTTCACAGGGATGTTCTCTGGAAAAGAGCAAACCGCTTTACAGAAGATGCTGAGGGGTAAGGAGTTCAAGTGGCAGTGAAAATAAAAGCTTGGTGTCTTGTGTTTTGCCACTTACCACTAAATGGTATGCACATCCTTTGATCAAGACAAGTTTGACATTGATTGTGTCATTAAGATGTTAATACATTAATATTGTTAAGAAGACAACAGCATCTGATTAATGATCTTTTGGAATAACTGAACTAAAAAGTTGCAGATATTTCCAGCCAATGCTTCTGTAGATGCAGTGTGTCTTCCTGTTTTTCAGCACGTGACAAGGAGGAGGGCTTTAGACAGGTAGCTGCTTTTTATGTAGCCTGAAAAAAAATATCTAAATAATTCTTATTCGGTTATCTTCTTGGGCTAAGATTTACTTTAAAAATTTCAATTTGTTACTTAAGTTACTTTTAAGGTATTTGTATCTCACCCAAAATGAGGTACTTTTACTTCTGCTAGTAAAATGTCACAAAGTGTTACTTGAATGAGTTGGCCTGTTGCTCTCTGTATGCTGAAGGTTGAAAGGAATCTCAACATTGCTATCTGTCGCGGGTTAGGGCTGGGCCGGCCACTAACACAGACAGACGCTCTCTAACCCCCTCTTCCCCCCCCCAAACGGGAAGAGAAAAGGGAATGAGGCAGAGAGACTTACGGATGAGAGAAGAAAAAAAAACTAGAACAGCTTTAACATGAAATGAAAATAATAGGAATAATGGTAAAAAGATAAAAGTAAAGAATTATACACAACTATAGATAGTAGCCCGATATCAAACCCGACTCCCTCCCCCGATAGAAATCCCCACTGGTGCTGCAGAGCAGGAGGCACTGGGGAAGTCCCAGGCTCAGTGGCGGCGGGAGCTGGATACAGGGAGCTGGATTCGGGAACTCAGGATCCGGATCAAAAGCAGGAGGTCAGATGGAGTCACCTCTGGACACCGACAGTTGCAGAAAACGGGCGAAACGAAGAAAAAGGGCAAAAGGGCCGAAAAGACCGAAAAAGGCAAAAAGGGACGAAACTCTTGTGATTGCTCAATTTATACTAACTATGACGTATATGGGATGGAACACTCTCGTTGGTCACCTGTCCTGTCTGTTACCCCCCGGAGGTGCCACCTTTTACTTCCTTGTGCCTCCCTCTTACTACCCAGCACCCCCAGCGTGACACACAAGAGCCAGCAGTGGCCTTGGTCACTATAGGAATAAGTATCAGCAAGAGCCTTTCTACATCCCAGTCCCAGGCAGTGACTGTAAACATCAGGTGTTATCACTGCCAGTAGCACACGCTGTCTGCAAAAACATGCTGCTGACTTCAGAACGTGCAGCCTTTTAGAAGACACTAAACTGGAAAGTAAAAATCACTAAACAGGACTGGGTTTTTAGCTAAACCCAGGACACTGTCTTAAGGGATTCTGCCTACTTTAAAATTCTAGTAATTTTTTTTCTTTTTTCAAAGCATTTTGGTGGGTTTTGATGGAATGTTTGTATACTCTTTGTTTAAAGGTTGGGTTTTTCCTTAATCTGACAATAGCTATTTGTAGGAATGAAGGTGTGACTACCAGATTTGGAATTCATTGTTAATTTTTTAGAAAAGGAATGCAAAGACTAACTGGTCATGATATTCAAGATATGTTTTGTATCAAGTGAATAGCAGCTTTACTTTGTGAAAGTTGAATTCTCTATATTTTTTTTACAAGTAGGAAGAACAGCATTACTGATTTCTATACAAATCTGAGAGTTAAAATGAGTGCAACTCAATCTCTATTAGTTAATTGTCACAAAAGTAACGAAACAACACAGAATGTGGACTAGTAGGTGATTTGAGCTTTAAAATTCATGACTCCAGGCAAATAGTCTCTCCAATACTTAAACATAATTGCAATTTTAGTGTAGGATGAGGATTCGACTAGATGATTTTTGAAGGTCCCTTCCACCAATCCAAACCATTCTGTGATTCTGTGAAAGATGTTTGGTTTTCAGATAGCTGTGAACTAAGTGTTTTGTAATTTTTTTTTCCAACACTTGTAAATTCTTAGAAGATTAGAATACTTGAGACATTGTTTTTTGAAGTTGCTACCAATAAAGTTGCATTTAGTAACTAAAACAAGTTATTTTCTATTCTAGTCTATATTCTACAGATGTACAGGTTTGTAGTGTAGCCAAGTTAATAGAGAGAGCCTTTTTTTTTTTAAAAAAAGGGTGTATTATAAATACCTGATAAGTTGAAAATGGGTAATGTGATATTTAAATACAGTGACTAGGAAAGACTTCTGTGTTAGTGTCTTGTTTCAAGAATGGCTAAATGGATTACCTGTTTAATTTTTTTAGTTGTTTTTAAATGAAATTTCTGCATGGACAAGGACTTTGAAACATCTTGTTGCATGTTTTTTTTTAATTGAATGGCATTAGGATTAGTGTATCTGTGACTTACAGGAATACATATGTGATATATGTAGCATTAGCTGTGTAGAGTTCAGGTCTTTCACGAGAGGACGGTGTTGGAGCAAGGCTTCCTGTTTGTGGCCTTTTGTTACACTTGTTGCTGTTAGTACTTAAATTTTACTACACATGGCTTATTTCTTGAGGTTTTTTTGTGGTAGTCAGGACTGCAGTCTTGTATATGAGCAAGTGGCAAAAAACACCTGGAGGTGTCTCTCAAGTCTGTTTGCAAAGTGAATAAAAAAGTTTGCCAAGGGCCAACAGAAGATGGTTTTGGGCAGCGGTGTGCTCTACAGAAATCAGATTTGCTGTGTCTGACAGATTTTTCTTACCTAGAAAATCTCATCTCTGCCTTGTATCACATCTGTAGTAGGTAAGGTCTGGATCCTGTGGGTACTAGCCTAGTTCAGTACCTCAGCTGCTCTCTATGTGAGGTACTGGAAAATTTTCTCTGGCATTAGCAGAGCATTGTATGATGTCATGCATCTAAGCAAAGGATTAAAAGTCAACTCGTAATCCCCTGGCTCTTGAGTACTTTATGTTTAATTTTAAGCGTTAATGTAGTTTCTTGCAATGGAATTTATTTGGAATACTTTTTTTTTTTTTGTAGGAAGTAGTAAGGTGCTCTGTGATGTATAAAACACAACATGATTATGTTGTAGTGCATATATGGTAGTAGTCCAAGTGTTGAGACTAAATGTGAATGAATAATTCACATTATTCACATGTTAATGATTTCAGATGAAGTTGTGAAGTTAAGGAAACGGACCATGGCTAAATCTAGCAATAAACATTCCCTATCAAATTAGAGACTTTATAGCTTGTTTGTACTCTCATTTCCTATTTTTAAAGAGAAGTTTCTCCAGGAGGACAGGCTTGCTCTGGCTTCTGAATAGGCTTTTCAATTTGCAGAAAGAAAACTCCTAAGTCTGTGTGGGAGGGAAATGAAGTTGTATTGCTAGCCTTTAAATCAACAGGGTCTGTTTTAATTTAAGGACAAACTGTAAGAAAACGGAATCATGAAAACCTGACTAACTCTCTCTGTGTGAATTAGAATGATACAAGTAAAATGTCTTAATGATATTCCATGTGTATATTGCATTTTTAACGACAAAAGGCTTACATGTGCGTGGAACCTTTTACTCGAAGAAATATTTTTTACTGCATAGATGTTCTGCGGATGTGCTATGATGTGTACATATATGTATACTTATGTATATATAAAACACATTCTGTAGACTATTCTGTCAATGTGAGGCCAAAGAATTAAAGTGTCTATGTGAGTAAACACAATCCTTCAATTTTCCCATCAAGCTAAAAATGTATCAACTAACTCACTTGTTTTCTTCTTCTAGAAATGACAACCCCAAACAAGACACCGCCTGGTGCTGATCCAAAGCAGTTAGAGAGGACTGGTACTGTTAGAGAAATAGGCTCCCAAGCAGTTTGGTCTCTTTCATCCTGTAAGCCAGGTAAAATCACAACAAATGATGTAAAAAAAACCTGAATGTACATTTTTCTTCCTAGAATGTAGGTGCTTTATGTTTGATAAGACCTACATACAGAGTGTAGTGGTAAAACTGCTGTTTAAGTTGTATGGGTAACCACTAGGAAAATTTTTGACCTAGTCTATATTTAATGCAATATGAAACTTATAAGTCATATGATGAGGAAATATCTCATTAACAAAACAGATCTTTTACTGAATTTATACTAAACTGTTGTAGGTTTGTGGTTGGTTTTCTTTTTTTACTAGCACAATGAACAGACTAAAAAAACCATGTGAGCAGAAACACACTCAGCACTGTTTAATTGTTTCTGTGCTTTGGCATTTTGCCTGGGTATCTTTGATTTTCAAACATAGACAAACCGTGCAGCTGGATGACCTAAATGTTCTCTCCAAACTTTGTGTGGACTTGGTCATTATAGTTTAGCTTCCTAAAATCCCTCAAGTAAAATAAACTATCATAAATGGTCCTGAGATGCAGTTGACAGCTTGTACCTTCTCAGAATACCTGAAAATCTGTATTTTTCAGGTGATTTGAATCGCTATTTCAGAAATACTTGCCAAGGGTATTGATCTGGTATCTTCCTGTAGCCTAGAGTCAAGGATCCCTGGATGCACAGTGTTGTGCTTGGGCTGTGTCTTTGGTATGATATCAGGTATCTTATCTGGAGAAAAACATCATATGGTTTAGTCACTTCGAAACTAGTGAAGATAACTTTTAATTGCAGATTAAACTTCAGCTGCTAAATTAAAATTGCAGCTTGTGGAAGAAAATAAAGATTTGGTGTTGTTTCTTTAAATGTGACAGCATTTGAGGATACTGTTTTTGACATTTCTTGCTTATTCTAGCTATGAACTAAGAAATATTTCACGAGGCTATTTCAAAATGTTATGCTTGGCTAAAATTTTGTAGTAAATGAATGGTCTCTGCTAATAATTTTTCTTTAATTCAGCAGTTAAACTTTTCCACCTATTCTGTGATCTAACCATTAAGTATTGTTCTTGCAGTTAGTGTGAATTACAATCTAACCTTTTGAAATTCCAAGATACGTTGAGTGGTTTCAAACCCATGTTTGAATGTAAAGACCCTCAAATACCGAGCTTCAGTAGATTCCTGTTTCAGTTTTATGTCACAGAAGCATAGGCACAACTTGAATATCTAGAAGTATTTCCTTATGTGTTATAACTTAGGATAGATACATTAGTATGCCTGCATCATGGAAGTGAGATATTCAAAATCATCGCTTTTTCTTTTTCTTAGGATTTGGAGTGGATCAGTTACGAGATGATAATCTAGAAACTTACTGGCAGTCAGATGGATCGCAGCCTCATTTGGTGAACATCCAATTTAGGTATTAAGAATTACTCTATCTGGGCTAGGGTGTTTTCTATACATTTGTGTTGATTAGAGTTCACCATGATAGGAATTCTGGAAGTGCAAGGACTCCTGGGGTAATTCTCTTACCAAACTGATAAGAAACCAGTTAGATAGCATTTATAAAACATTTTTCAAATGTTGCGGTTACTAAATCATAGAATCATAGAATGGCCTAGGGTGGAAGGGACCTTAGAGATCATCTAATCCAACCTCCCTGTCATGGGCAGGGACGCCTCTCAACTAGATCAGGCAACACATGGGGACTGAATGGGAGTGCCTAAAGAAGCAGCAAAAAGGAGTGTTTAATAGGATGTCATTTGCAACAGTTCCACATGTCTACCTAAGGTGATGTTTTTGTCCTGACTTTGTTTGAGTGTAGCTTGAAGGGTAGATTACTGTTTTTAAAATAGTCCTGTATGACTTAACTGAATGCTTGAGAACTTTTCTGGTTCTATTCTGTGTAGGATGCTTTCAGTCTTTTTTTTTTTTTTTTTTTATTCAGCCAGACTCTGAAGATGAAGTTAAATGTTTGTCACATGTTATTTGCTTTGTGGAGAATTGTTTGGTATAGTCATAGAGCCTGTATTTCATAAGATAAACATATGCTTAGCTGGCATCTTGGCCTTCTGTTATGTCTTGGTATACTTGTGCTTCTGAAGGCAGACAAAAGAGAACAGTGAGAATCAGGTGTGTGTGCATAGCATGATGTGGAACATACATTGTTGCTTTAACGGCCAGGTTCTTATAAGTCAGTAGATACACTTGTATTAAGTTTTAGAACGTTTAAATCTTTAGTTATTACAAACTATCAACAAACTCATCCTGAATGTTTTTTATTTATGATGTTTACATAGCTTTTTTTTTTTTTTGCTTCTTGCAGAAGAAAAACAACAGTGAAGACATTATGTATTTATGCAGACTACAAATCTGATGAAAGTTACACTCCAAGCAAAATCTCTGTCAGAGTAGGAAATAATTTTCATAATCTCCAGGAAATCCGGGTAGGTCAATGATGCTTTGCATTCTGTTTTAAAATAGTCCTCTTGCTTTAGGACATCTGATGTAGTAAAATTGATTTTGGAGGCAAAATAGGCATTGTGCTTGGACAGAATGGCTGGGTTTATTTTGATGTTTGCTTTTAGTTTTTAATCTTGTAAACTTAATAGGCTGGCTTCCATTTTTTTTCTTTTTTATCAGGCTCCATTACCAAAATGGATATAATAGACTTTATGCATCAGTCCTGTAATGGAGTAAGGAATGGCGTTTTTCAGAACAGAGCTGTTTAGAATTGGTTAAACTTTGATCTCACGTAAAGTATCTGCAAGCCCAGTGGATTGCATACATCAAAAGGGAGACTTAGCTTTTACGTACTTGCCTTTTTAGACATAAATGAAAAGGCATGCATTAGAGTTTTCATGAATGGGTTGTTCAGCTATTGAGTCTTAAGTTATGGCTGTATATGGTGCATAGATGATATTTGGAGTCTGGATTTGTTTTTGGAAGGCTGCATGTACTCCTGTTAACTAGTAGCATCTGATTTAAAACTCCTTTTGAAACCCTGGCACAAAGAAATTGGGGCACAGTGCCTAACATCAGTTATGCAAAAGTTTCTTTGTGTTCTGCTGGTTAGAGAATCTTCATGTAAGTGAGGATCTGTTACGTATTTGCAGATAGCTGACTCAAGCCACTACTGATGGAGCTAGTAGAATTGCAACACTAACTTATCCAAAATCATATGGAAAGCAAGCAAGATACCAATTTATATTGGTAGTCTGATGTAATTTAGTCACATGTGATCATAAATATTTTATTTTTCAGTATAGTTTCTAGTCTTTTGCAATGTGTTTTGTCTTAATACTGGTTGGTCACTGAGATGTGGAAATTTTGGAAGGGATGCAGTATTTTTGTTTTAACAGCATGATGGAAAATGCATTTTGTGTTTGTAGATAGGACTTTTAAAATTTAAGACTTTGAATGGGACATGTGTTTAGTTAATAGTTTTATTCACAATAGTGTAATAGTCAAAATCAGTATTTTTTCCATAGTGACACTTCTAGCCAGAAAAAGTTTAATTGATGGAATTACTGATTGAATTGCTTCGACTGCTTAGTTTTGCTAACCATTTGGTGAAAAGTACAAGCAGATTTAAAGTAACTAATGATCTCTGTAGAAGCCCACTTTGTAAGCTAAATTGGGTTACTCATGAGCAGCTATCTTTGCTGATTTTGAGTTAGTGTAGCCTCATGTTTCAGATTCCTCTGCTGTGGAGCTCAGCAGCTACTGGCTGATATGTTGGGAAGGTTTAATTTACCTCCCTTATATAGCAGGTATTTCAATAACAGAAGGATTGGAATGATGAGAAAAGGGAGATACTAAATAGTGGTTTGAATTTTTATTTTGGGGATTTTTATTGTTTTCACTTGGTTTTCAGTGTGTTTGAAGTCCCAACAAAGGCAACTTCTAAGTAGACAATTGTAGATAAAGTGGGAATAGAAAGTGTAGTAAACGTGTATGCCTCTATTGTGTTGGCACTATGTATCTATATTCTTTCAGCTGTTTGTGATGGTCTCTCAAGTTTTGACCTACACTTTTATCCTAAATCTTAAATGGAATGGTCTTGAGTTTTAGTTTTTTTTTTTCTTTAAAATCATCTTTTGAAAGAAACGAATCATCATATTACTTTAACTTTCACAAACTGCTAATTCTTATTAATCTTAATCTTATTAATCACATTGTAATGACTGGGGGGAGTTGTGCCTTGTATGACAGTAACAGCCACTGGATCTTTCCCTGTTAGGCCACGGGTGTGTTTTCAGAGTGTCCACGAGATGTCGCCCTTATCCTTAATTACCAATTTGATTTTTTGGGCTTGTAGTCTAATCTTTCAATAAATAAATGGTTATCCTTTTATAATAATGTTCAGTACAGCATTACATGCATGACTGCAATAACTTAAGTTTCTTGTACAGTGGTAAGCTTCCACTTTTGAGGGTATACTTGCTGTTAGTGATCTATAGAAACAATAAAATGTATAAAAGCATATTAATTTTCTGCAGTTTCTCAGGTGATTTCTTTAGCTTTTTTCCCCCGCCAAAGGCAAGATTCTATACATAATGTGTTTAAAAAGGCACTTTTAAATTAAACAAGTTACTAGTATTTTTATAGTATATTAATATGCCTGTAATATGTTGCATGAGAGCGCTAATTCTTATGCATACCATACTCATACTTTTTTTTAACTTCAAAACTCAGACGAAAATATGTTCAATCCACTCTACTAATGAGATACAATACTCAATCACTAATATTTTACAGCATTAAATTTTGTCACCACTGCTTGATACTTGGAATTTGTTTCTTGATTTTTCCTGGAGTCCTGAATCTTTCTATTTTCTTCAGCTTCTGACACATAAGCAGGTTATTAAAGCAGTGTGAACTGTTATGAGCTTTTTAGAGAAATCTGCTTAATTATGTGATGATTCCATTGGCTTCAGGACTGATTAACTGGGTGGAAAATCCAGCTAAATCATTTTATATTTTTCCATGGATGCTTGCCCAGCTCATAGTGTCTAATGAAAGTCCTGTGATGCCTCCATGTGTTTTCTTCTTACTTGTCTGGTTTTCAAACAATGTAGTGTGCTGTTAGGCTGCGTTTCATCAGTAATGTAATATTAGCTTTAGTGTGTTGTCTAGTGTATAAGCATGTCCTTTTTGTAACTGAAGATGAAATTTTCTGAATAGAACTGCTGTGGGTTGTTGTTTTCCCCTCTGTCTGTGAATCAGGTTCCTCTGGGTGAGATCAGCTGTCATGATGTAGTGGTATTATTCCGTTTCTCAGTAGGTATTAGTTCTTTGCATACACTTTTTGGACCTTCCCATGATTTTTGATTTGATGTAGGATGTTTCACTTAGTTTGCATAGTTCAGAGGAACCAGCAAGATTTTGATAGGACCAAACTATTGCTAGTGCATGGCATTGCTGTGTGTACTTAGCTTTTCAAATTGGTTAAGGATGGTAATAATGCACAGGCCAAATAAGATGTGTTCATGTCCAGGCCTATAAGGAAAGTACCAGAAATTTCTCATTGGAGGGAGTAGAGGGGGACAGGAAGGCTCAGGCCATGAATATGCTGTCCTTAAGCAGCAGAGCAAATATGCAAACAGATAGCATCATGGCTTTGTATAACCTAGGTAAGCAAGGTGTTTGCTCTTTACTCCTTTCGGAGACTGTTCAGTTTGAAGCAGTGTTGCTGCAACAGGGTAACTCCCCTGGTTGACAACCTTCACAGGTAGGCAGTGTTCTGTCACTGGATGGTGATGAATAGGCTGTATGTAGGACAGAAAATGGGTAGCTGCTGTTGGTCTTGTGTAGCAGACTGCATCAAAGACCGGTGCTAAGTATTAAACCTTGCTTTGGAAGGGACTTGCTCTCTGAAACAGAAAGCCTGATAAACCTTTTCATCAAGACTCAATTCTGAAGATCACTTTGAAGACTCAGGAGGTGAAAGCCCTGTTATCTTAGTGCATCTTTGCTGGCAACAATGCGTTGTTTCAGCTTTTTGTTGTCTTCTATTGAATTGCTGCCCACTTTGTTTTCTAGCCCATTTGGTCTTGCTTGATGTTTTATAACCAGGTGCTCCAAGAGGGGCTGTTGAGCGCAGCCATCGCCCTGGTGGTGTGTTGGGGTGACCAAGCACCACGGACAGGGCCGCTGCTTCACTGCTGTAAGAGGTGCCGCACTAGAGCGGGGAATTATGAACCAGAGGAATGCCCGAACTGGGGAGCTCTTCTGAACAGTAGTTAAGGAAGTATGACCCTATTGTAATCTCTTTACTCCTACAGTGTCCAGTAGGAGTGAAGTCCAGTGAAGAGGCTGGACTTATCAAGACAATTTCTGATATTCAATAGCTATTCAACCTGCTTGCAGTATGTGAAGTAAACTTAGGTACTGAGGAACAAGAAGATGCTAACTTGTCATAGGGCTGTTGCAAGCTAATGTATCAAGAAAACATACTGCTGCAGAGTTTCTGATCAAACCTCTCTAAGATGCATTTTAAACTGCTTTCCTTTGAAGATGGAGTACTGAGTTGTTACTACTTTATTTAGATCCCTGACTTCGGTACTTCGGTTAGAAACCATCCCTCTTTTTTCTTGAGTATAAGAAAAGATCCATTTCTCATCCCTAATTATTCTTTGGGTTCAGAATGTTCATTAAAAATTTTCAGCTTACTTTCTGCAAACTATCCTTAATGCTAAGAAAAGACTGAGTAAGCTTCAGTTTTATAGAATTTCAAACTGCAGTATTTCTTGTCTGTCTCTGAGATGCTTGGCAGATGAGATTGTCATGTCAGCTTGTTCATTTTGATTGTTACTTAGTGTTTATGCTAGTTCCTGTATGGATTTAGTTCATCAGGGTGCTCACAATACTTGTTCCTTACATCGAAAATTTACCAGTACTGAAAGTCTGCAAAGCAGGACATTAGAGTGATCTACTGGTGTTGGTTTGTTTTTCAACCTTGTGATTGATATAAAGGGTAGGAGTCAAGTTTAAGAAGCGGGGTTATTTCCATTTGATGCAGTTAGTACTCTGTATTTGCACTGTCAGCAGAGAGGATGTTTTTTTGAGTCACCAACTGGGATGTTTATATGAACCCCTGTTTACAAAAGAAAGGGTAATTTAATGACATAACATCATTGTTCCATGCCAATGTCATTCCTGCTATAGATGATATAACCTACTCATCATTCCTGTGCTTATGGATATCTAGTAATACATGCTTAAACTGTGGAAATTCTGAACTGGATTTCTACTGTATATACCCTGGAATGGTAATACATTGGAACAGAGCTTACTATAGGGTCAGGAGAAATGCAATTTTTGAAATAGGTTTTTGTGTATATTAAATGTGTGTGCAAAAAGCAAGATGGGCATCTTATGTTGAAGAATTCTGAATGGAAGATTATTTTGGTTCATATATCATAAAAATGTTAAGTCTTTTTATCTGGCATTGCTCTGAAGTGGTATTAAGAGAAACAAACATCTGCTGGATCTTGGAGGAAAAAAATAAAGAGAACTAAACATTGTTTTTATGCTGTGGTATGTGTTGCATGTAGAAAGATACTTTTTTCTTATGTTGTATCCTGACATTCAAAACCAAATCTATAAAGGAACCTTTTCTTGCAACAGAGGGCTTCAATTAGGCAAGGGTACATTAAAGAGGCCCTGCATTTTTAGTGGTGTCAGTCTGACTTTGCCTTCTGAAACAGAGGAGAAGTGACATGAAAGAAAGTGGCAACAGCTCCATGGAAGGGAGGAACTTGATGAAGTACAGAGGTTTCCTCAGGGCAAGGCTAGGAACTGATCGAAGCACAGAGTTTTACATATACGTGAAACCCTTGCCTAAAATTATAGCCTTTTTCAAGATAGTTCATTTTAAGCTCCATCATGAAAAAGGAATTATATAATGTGTTTGATTCCTATTTAATGTAAGAATGAAGGAGCTTCTCTGTACATTGTCAGTGAGAAAAGGCAAGATAATTTAGTAATCAATCTGACACTAATCACTTGTTATGCTGTGTAATACCTGTTTTCTAGCATTTGGTTACATGGCTTCATGTCTTTTGTCTGTGAAGTTTTAGTGGGAGGATTTGAAGAGATTTGGTAAAAAGCTTGTTTGTTATTCTGTAAAAATCTTTGATATGAATGACTTAAAACTTGAGATAGAAAGATAATAGTTATAAATGCAGGGAAACTGTCCTCCAATATGATGGGAGAAAATGTCACAGGTTTTCATGTAAGCCTCCGCTAGCATGTTCTTATTACAATACTATAATCAAAGTCCCTTCTTTGGTGGGTGGGAGCAGGTTGCAGATAGTGCTGTGTATGTGAGAGGGAGAACACCAAATACTTCAACTTCTTAAATTAGCATTTTAAACCAAAACAGGATTAGAATTAGAGTGTAGAATAGTACAGGAAACCAAGTCTAAATTTAGATGAGCATATTCTCCAACACTTTTGAAGTATATAGGATGATAATACTGCTGTAGAATGATAGTAATATTAGTCATCTTGTAGATTAGATGATTTGTTTGTTGTACATGTAGATTATCTGTGCTATTGAACTAGTAGCCAAAGTCTGCATTGGGTTGTGCCCAGTTTATACCTGACTGACTGAAACTCATAATTGTGATGTTTAGTACCAGATTGTGAGTGCTTGACGTTTGTTCAAATGAGTTAATCCTGTTTAGAATTGCCTGGTTTGTCCTGATATAATTTACATCTGCCTAAAAAACCCCTTACAAAACCAAGGTAAAGCACCATGCACATTTAGTATCAAGTTCCTTTGTCAGTTAAATCAAAATAAAGCTCTTCCCCTTCCAGTCTTTGGAACCTGTTTTTCCCACGTGTTTATGAATTTGTTATACTGACTCAACTTTTCCTGGTAACACTTCAGACAGCTATTTGGTCTTGGTGGTGCTTTAATATGGATTAAATAGCTGTTAGAGATATAATACACTGTATACTTCTGTGTTGTTCACCAAGTTTATTTCATTATGGAATTCATATTCTTTACTCATTATCTCTGTGACTGTCTGCTGTACTACAGACTTACAGATGGTTTCAGTAGGTTTTTCAATTTTTGTATTATCAGTTTAATACTAAAGGTAGTAGAACACAGCCGTGACAGATTGCTGGTTTCCCATGGTAATTTCTTACTTTTATATCCCTGAAGGATTTGTTCTGGGAAGGCCTGAATAATCAAGAGCGGTGTACTAATGGGATAGCCCCTTTACCATTCCTAATTAGTGAAAATGAAGAATCTCTTCCCTGCAAGAAGACTGTGTAAGGGAAGTACATGTGTGTTAATAATGTCTATCTTGTGAGACTAGGATCTGTCATTCTTCTTCTTTGCACGTTTTGTCAGTGGCATGGCCATGCTGCTGACCTACAAAAGTTCTAGCCAGAGCTGTGGAGTAGTCCTCTCATTTTTAATTTAACTTTGCCAACTTGTGCAGCCCATTTCCCCACTCCTCTTTGCCATACTTTTGGCTTCTGAGAAAGCATTTTATGTAGCCTTTAACCCTTAGTGCTATGTGTAGCACCTTTTTTTTCTTTTTTTAATAAACCATGGCTTTTCTTCTTTATAGTGCCTGTATAGAGCAGAGATGCTGATATGTCTTACTTTGATAGCCTTATTTGAGCTCCTAGAGAGATCAATCTAATGTCTGTGTTCGGTTAGGTCCTAGCAATTGGTCCAAATATGTATGTTTAATTACAACAGATCATATATATTTAAAACAGTAGCCCCCCTTGCCCATTTTACTCCCTGAAACTTAAGTGATCAAACTTGTGTGCTATCAGGCTGAGGGAAGAAAAGCGTGTTTTTCTTTTACATGCCCAGAATGTAGTGAAAATCCCTGTGGACAGTCGTGTTTACAAGGGTAACTGTCTGCATTCAATTGTGGGTTATAAAAGTGCTTGCTTGAATAAATACACTGAGCTATCAGACAGAACAACCAATAGTTCGTTGGACTAATTGACCTTGTCAGTAGAATAGAAACACTTGCAAATAAAATTCCCGTTGCCAGCAAAGTTGCAACTGAAAACCCCTGAAGAAACTGTGTATATCCTCTAACTATCTTGGAATGCAATGATTCAAGCAGCAGACGTGGGGGGATGGGGGGCAGGAGGGGGAAATCATTAACTAAGAGTTTTATACACCAGCATTTTTCAGTGATTGTTTTTTCATAGCATGAGGCTATACATGTTCTTAAAATCACTAAGTAGCTCTCTTTGCCTGTTTGTAGTTGTTTTTCTAACAATTGCTATTGCTTTTACCATATCTCAGGTCCTCTTGTATGATTTGTTTTGCTGGTCTGCTTTTATTATAACGTGCCCTTTACAGAAAAGGCAACGATGTTTGGCTAGTAACCACAGCATGTTGTAATGAGGGTGGAGTGTGTTTGTCGTTCTACAGCAATGGTTGACTTACATGAATGCCAGTGTCTATAACCACACATACTGTGGTCCTTTATCTTTTTGAATATATTCAAAATCTATAACAGTGTAAGAGAATGAAAAATGGTGGAATATCTGGTCTTCCAGTCAAAAGCATGATGGAACCATTTTTTACTTTACCAGTGAGGAGCCATGTATCTTAATTTAAAAAAAAATAAAAATATTTCACTCCAGAAATAAGTCTTCACAAACCAGTTAGTCATATATCCTTTTAAGAAGTTGGATAATGTCACACAGGTGGAAGAAGTATTAAAAAAAAAAAAAGCAACAGTGAAAGACATCACTGTACTATGAAAACATGATTTTGTTTTTGTTAGAAAACAAAACAGGAAAAATGGCATTTAGAGGGGAAAAAGTCTGAAAAACAGTCTAGGTAGCTGCTATATAAACTCCAGAGACGAAGGCTTAAAAAGCACCAAGATTTGTAAAAAGGAGGGAGGGGGAGATAGTGTATTTCACCTTAAGTAAGGGACAATGTGTAATAAGGGATTTTGTGGTTTTACAGCTCGGTGCATGTGTTTGAAAGCTGTTCTCTCAGCAACGTGGGTGGCAGGTTATGCTACCATATAATGTATTGTAGTTGGCTCTCCACACTTGTCAGGGTTAGCGTTCAACCATTCGGAAAATTTTCCCATTGTTCTATCATGTGAACCAAGGCTAGTGTTGAATTCCCAATAACCTTCTGCAGGAAAAAGAGGTTTAATTAGTAAGTTTGAGATTTGATTACTTCTGTTATTGTCTTAATGTAGTTCTCTCTCATTTAGGTGCTTATCTACAAATGCAATCAACTTTTGCTAAGAAAGACAAACTTAACTCAGTACTGCAGTTGCTTCAAAACTTTTAAAAGAAAACTTGTATTCTCAATTCTGTCTTTCTTCAGCATTAACACTCTATTTCCATCTTAAACATGTTTGCTTTAGATGGATCATAGCTTTTGGCAGCTACTGCATTTTTAGCAAATAATACTGTTTCTAGTAAGAGTTGCAAAAAAAAAAAAAAACCAACTTGGTGTGAGGTCCTTGTAAACTGAACCTTGGGAACATTATGTTATTTCTGTATTTTCCCTTCTTTTGTGCTTCTCTATTTGTGTCATGGTTATAAATTACATCGTTTGAACTAGAGAATGAAAAACACTTTATTTTGTGATTCCTGTAATTTAAAAAAAAAAAAAGAATGTTTGTTCTATGTGTATTTTTTTCTTTTTACCTGCTATTTCAGAGGCTGGCACACAGAGAAATAAGCAATTATGGCATTGAAATTCCATTGTGCCAGCACCTCCAAGGCATAATCCAAAAAAAACAGAAAAATCGCCTGCTGGGTTGTATGCAGTGTGCTTGTGTGAACATCAGTGTCTGCTGTTCACACATCATTTTTTACTGAAAGTTCCTGTTGGAATAAAGGTTCTGTGTTTGGAGAGTGCACTGGGATATTTGCTGGTCAATGGTTTTTCAAAGTTTGTAGGCATTTCTAATTACAGTTTACCAGTGTAGGCTCACTAGATACTTCTTACAGATTATCATTAATGCTTCGGAAAGACAAGAAGCAACCAGAGATTTGGTTTTGGCAACATAAACATATTGAGGAAGAGCTTGATGCTCTTACCTTTGTTTTAAGCCTTCTGCTTGAAGACTGAACATAGGAGTGAGGAGTAAGTTGGGTAGGTGGAGGGGGAGATGATAGCATGGCTTAAGAGACTTAAATGTATAGTTTCCCTACTATTTTAAGCCCTTCCCTTCCTTTCCCTTCCCCCTGCCCCACTCACCTTTTAATGTTATCTAGCGGACACTCTAAAACAGTGTGAGTGTATCCAGTGGTGCATTTTTTTCAAGATGAGCCCACACACCAAAATCTTCATGATGCTTGATTGGATCATCCCCTCAGCTGCTGAGAATTCATTTTAACTGTAGTTTACAAAACACATAATATTATTCACTTGTAAACTGTGGTCTTCTCATTTGTTTTTAATCTCTCCTGATGGTGGGCATATTGTTGGAGACCCATGCAGGGACAGATGATTACAGTTTCTAGTCTTTTGCTAGATTCATAAAGGTTAAAAGGGAGTTATTCTAAACCAGAATGTAAGGTTCACGCTAGGTAAAGTGTGGTAATTTACTTTAATAATGAAGATAATCATCTATTTATCTAACTGAATAACACTACTAAGGTCCCTCTACTAGTATAATTGCCAGTGGCAAATGATATCAGTGTATGCTTGCCAGTATAAAAACTATGCTTTTGGTTATCTAACTAAAAAAGCATTATAGACTCACTTCACTTGTGGTTTTTGTTTTTATTTTATTTTCATTCCTGCCCCCCATAACTGTTAAGATGATGTCATATGACCACGTGACTATATATGTGTGCATCTCTCTTCCTTCAGTGAAGAAATTGTTAAAGTGTATGGCTATTGATACAGCAGCAATAACATAATAGGCTAGTTCTTGGGTATAGGCTATCTTAATTTCTTTTTCGTGATCAAAGATAACACTTTTCTAGCTGTGTGTGGTCTTTTATGTGAAACAGCAATTTACTTATGAGCTTATTACTGTTTTCATCTTTTCTTGTGAGCAGTTATGCTACAATCCATTGGAGAAATTAGGTCAACAGGTTGTTTGGGCATGGAATTATTATTTTTTTTTGATCATTCACAAGGGCAATGCCTGTACTCTGAATTTCCATTAATTGCTGTAACAACATCATGCATGTCTTTTAGTTTTTCTTGCTTGTAAAGATGTGAAGGGAAGCTCCTGGTAACGATTTTAATTACACATATCCCCAAGGGGAAGTTGCTGTGTGGATTATGAGTTAGGTTTTGCTTGGATGTTTGAAGAGGCTCCTGGTCACATAAGGCTTCAAGATTTGAGCTAAGGAAAGCTGAAAATATTTGCTTTCTTTGTTTGCCTGCTCTATTATTTATTGGCTTTTGGGGAAGCGTTTAGGGGATTGATGAGTATTCTGTGAAGAATCCAGACACCTGACTTTACCAGTTACTTAGCAGAGCAAGAAGGTAGGTACCACTGAAGAAACTGCCTGGAGCAGGGGAGTCTTGTTTAATCTCTAGGGAGTAGCGTGCTAAGGAGAAGGTCTTGGAGAGGTGCTTTGTCATAGCACCAGACTTGTATTCAAAAAGGAAGTGATGCCTTTCTGTAGTAAATGGCTCTGTGTACTGCATGGAAATTGTTAACTTAAGGGTTGTTTGCCTGTCTGCTTTTTCTTCTCCCCTCCCACATTCTACAGCTATGTTCTTTCCCATCCTTGGAAGTTCCCCAGGTTTGAGGAATACAAAGTTACTCTGGTTTTGGATCCCATATGTAAAAGAACATCATGGGAGTCCGATACTTGAATGCCAGCATCTTGCTTGGAAGTTTTAAACAGAGTTCATTTGTGTCAAAGATGATAGTAAGACATTGCTCACCCACTTGTGCCTTTCTCTTTCTTGAGAGGTTGCTAGCCAGTTGGAAATATCTTGTACTAGCATTCGAGCTTTTTTTCTTTCCATGAACTGTGGATCAGGATTGAGAGGGTCAAGTCAGTGAATTATAAACTGTTAGCTTTGTTTTACCTGATTACTTTCCACAATTAAGTCTGTGATGACAATCTTCAGAGGGAGCACTAGATAACTTCAGACAGTGAGAAGTTCTAAATATGTGCAGAAAGGTCAAATCAAAGATTGATGCTGATCCCTCTGGGTGCTACTATTAACATCATCCTAAAATCCTTCAAATAGGAATATCAGCAGTTGACATTTGATTTGGGCTAAGCCACAGAAAAGAGTAAAACTAAGAGCTAAGAAAGTTCTGTGCTGTCATCTCAACTCGTGCTGGTCAACTGACACATCACACCTTATTCTCTTTCAGTTAAAACTTGTAGGCAACAGCAGCTGGGAGCATCCTTTGCCTACCTTAAGCAGTCTTCTCAATGATGTAGCAATGGGGTGGGGAGAGGAAGTGGCTCCAATATAGAAGAGCCACCACTTTGATTTTTTCGATCTATTTGTGCCTTTGTTGTTATATTTATTTGCATCAGTACAAATTCAACCAGTATTTTAGTAGGTATTGGCTTGTGATGAAGTTATGAGGTGCTGCTACTAAGTAAGATTTCAGGAAAAAACCTAATCTGTAAAATGCCCCAGATGTGCTATGTTTTCTGTCAGGCCAGCACCCAAACAGACAACTGAAAATTTCTGTAAATTCACAAGTCGTGTTGGCCTGCGTAAACAATAGTAAGACTGTATTATTCTGTATCTCTAAAAATAAAGACAGGTTTTTTTTTTTCTTCTGGTAAAAGAAAATGAACAAATGTGTTTCATGTAGGTATATGAGGGGGTTTTATTGTTACAATCCTTTTTTATTCCCAAACCTTAACATTTTGGTGAAAAACTGAGGTAATTCAAAGTGTCATTAAGAAAGTAGTTATGGGGAGGAGTGCTGTTCATGTGACAAAACAATCCTTGAGGTTCAGAAGAAAATGGTACCTTGCAAGTTAGAGATATCTAGAGCAAATACGGAGTTCTTGAATAATAGTTTCAGGTGGTTGAGAGCTATGATCATGACAGGCCTTTCTAGAGTTAGATCTTGCTCCCTTGATGCTGAAATGTGATTTTGGTTGGGTATCCCATGTCTGTGAGGAGCTTTGAGAATGCTGCTAGGCAGTGTCTATGTCATATTCTTTGCTAAGTTTTCTGGGGAGGTGAGGGGGAGAAATTGAATGTGGTTTTGTCCTGTTCCTTATCTCTAGTACATGAAAACATTTCTATAGATATGAAGTATTTATTTTTGAGCACTGTTCTCTGTCTTATTTTGTCATAAGACAACTGAGATTATGCATTTAGATCACAGAAACCTTACCCAGCACTTTCCCATTTTCTTCAGGAGCACAAGAGGGCTAGAGGACCTGTGCTCTCTTATGTTCTTCATCCAATTCCTAGACTAGGTTTATCTCACACCCCTGTTTTATTTCAGAATGAATTCTGGAGTGGTTTGTCTCATGTTAAATACATGTGGGGTTTTTTTTTTTTGTAAATACAGTTGTGGGTTTGTTTTTTTTTTTTTTTAGTTGAGGCTTTTAATGAAAGCTGTTCTCAGTAAGAGTCTGTAAGTGAACCATGAGAGTCTAGCCCCTAATACTTACTATGCTTTTATTTTTTTTTTTTATTCCTCTGTATCTGTTGGAGATGAAATTCAACTGTGTGTATGAAGGATTTTTTTTTAATTTCTACTAGCAAATGCAGAAAATCATGAGTTGTTTCTCTTACACTGAGATTCATTTGTTGCTTCTTAGCAGGGTGATATGACTGAGGATAAGTAAGGTTAAATTTTTTTTTTTTCATTGTTTTGAAAAGTTGCAGATTGAAACCAGGAGAAATGATTTAGTAGAACAACTTTCAAGTAGGCTTCCCTCTATTTGAACAGGTCTCTGATTATGATGGTCATTGTGTTTAATGGAGAGATTTTCATATCTCAGCTCTGGGTAAATCCAGCACTGCTGAGGTAAGAACTTCTGTTGTTGAATTGTTGGACTTCTTTCCTTTTATGCTGTCTGTCATGAGGAGATGAAGATTTACTTGCACAGCAGAATTAAGCGCAGGGGCATATGTACACAGTAAGTCTCATACATTGTAATCCAATTCCATCAGCTTGTTGCTGACCTCACACGTCGGAGCAATAAGATGATATCCAACAGTAGTTCTAGGTTTAGGGTTTAGTAGGCCTATTGGTAAGCAAGCTTTCAATTATGTCATTCCTGTGTTTTGTTTTTTCCATTGCCCTTTCATTCTTCAGGAGCATACATAATGATGTAATTTTATTTTGATTGTCATACAGTTTATGTTGAAGAGCTGATATTCTTATGCCTGAATGTAGCACTAAGACTATTCCAGACTGCTGTTTATAGTAGACATGCTGTTGCAATAATGTAGTCATGAGTCTGACACTGTATAGCTATGTCTGAACATCTTTTTGAACTGTACATCCTTTGAGTGAACGGTAACTTGAGCAATCTGATTGTTAAAGTCAGGAAATGTAATTCATCTAGACTGAGAGAAGCATAATCTGGAGTCTGACCTCCACATTAAACGATGGAATACAGCCTTGTGTTTTTCTGGACAGGCTTGGACAGGCTTAGACATGCAGTTGTAAGAAAGCACAAGCAAAAGGTTAAAACTCTACTGCGTTTGTTCCACTATGTTTAAGAAAAAGAATTTGTGTGTAGATGTAAAATTAAATGCTTCCATTGGGCAACAATCCTGATTCCAGCTTTCCAAATTTATGAAAGTGTATTCTGGCTCATAGAAAACTATGCAGCTGAAGCTCTGACGGATATACTCCTGTTTCTTCTCTTTTTTGAAGTCCATTCGTACAAAAATATATCTCCAGTAAGACATATTTATGAACTTGGGATCTCTCTCAGATGAGACATTGCATTTTAAATTTACACAAATAGTTTTCACAACAGTTTCTTGCATTTGTTTCCAGTGAGTAAATATTCCTTGAGTTGAGCATTACATCTGCTCTGGAGCCTGTGAAATGTTACTCTGTACTTGCTTACTGAAATCTGGCATGCTATAACGAACTTGAATAATGTTACAGTTTATTGGGCTTTGCCCCACTCGCCTGCACTGAGTATCTGTATCCACAGAGCCCTTATCCCAATGCAAAAATGTTTTGTTTGTATACTCCTGCAGGATTTTGGGATTATTTACATGCAGTTAAGGTCTTTAAATTCCTTGATTTTAGGAGAGGCAACCCTCTTTAATTCTTGACTTGCTTAGAAACAAGTCATTCCTGTGGAACCACGAGAAATGCTTTCACTTACCCCGATGGTTTTTGTTTTACAAAGCAACAACTTGTCCTCTTGCTGGCAATGAATAAGTAGGATTCTTTTTTTTTTTAATTTGGTAGCACTCAGGTATAATTTATTGCAGTCTTTTTCTAATTATTAAAGTCACTTTGGAAATGTTTGTGTGTAATAAACGGCATGGTTCTAACATATTTTGTGGGCCTGTTTTTCTTGTAGAAGATGAGAAATCTGTTTTCTTCAATGGGTCTTAAGAGCCTTCTTTGAGGTGAATGTATTTCTTTTTAAATGTACTTTCTTCCCCTCACCTGTAAAGGGTGCTTGAGATGTAGCAGCTGTCTGCTACTACTGCTATTGACTTGTTTTTTTTTTTTTTAAATCTTATCATGTTCCCATTTTCTTCTACTTACTCATTTTCCATGTAAGCTTGCTGAAGTGTTCCATCGTTCTCTGGGATGCAAAGTGCAAGGCTTGACATGTAATCATTAGGCTATCTCTGCTAAGTCACTCAGGATGATCAGATATATATCGACTCAGTGTGGCTAGATTTCAGACACTTATATTTGTTGCATAATCTGGATTTTTTTTCAAATACTTTTTTTTTTTGTGTAAGTTAACTGTAGCTATGTCTAGACATATTTCCTGGATATAACTAAACAGTTTTGAAGGTAAATTATGCACTTTCACACACGCATAATATCATTCCATTATATAAATTTGAACAAATGGGAACTGCAGACATCAGAAGTACATTTTTTTGTCTGTTCTGAAAATCTGCACTATTGCAAGATTAGATGTTTCCCTGTAGTGCTTTCAGTCATTTAACTTCCATTTGCAATCCATTTGTGCAGTGCATCCATATAGTCTGTTTATATTGTTTCTGCTTGTACCCAGCAGTTCTGGTTCAGAAAAATTGATAGGACCACTTCCTTGGTGCTCTTCTATCTCCTGGTTTCTGATGTCTTTATTTGCCTTAACCTTGCTTTGTACAAGGCCATTGCTGAACAAGTAGCTACTGTAGGATTTGGTTTTAAAGCATTTGTTTCTTTGCTTACAGGAAAACCTGCTTCTTTTCTTTCTTGTACAATTCTGTGGTGTTCTGTTACCTTTCATAAGAAGCAGCTGCCAATATTAATGCTTTATCCTGCTCTTTGGTGAGCAGTCTCCTTTGTGATGTGAGTTCACCTGAACTTTAGAGGCTTTTTTAGTAATTTTCAGACTATTTTGCTGTAGCTTGTTCTGCTGCTCTTGTTCAATCTGTTTTCTGTTCTCTTTGTATAGCTGTGTCTCACTTTCTGCTACTTGACTTCCCAGTTTCCTCCACCTCACTTAAGCAGAAGGCTGAAGTGCTCCTGTCTTTGCTGAGGGCAGCCTGACTCACCTGGAAATTGTAGGAGATGTTGTCTTTAATTTGGATGGGTGCTGCCCTGAAGAAGGATGGAGGTTTTTAGATCTTGGTAGAGGAACTGGAAAGTTTTGGGGCTTTTCAGTGCGCTTTTTTTTTCTTTTTTTTTTTTTTGTGGGGGAGGAAATCAAATTCATGATTAAGATAAGAATTTAAATAACAGGGCTAGTAATGTATTGTTTTAAGTAATTTTTAAGAACTTTGTGCCCTATTTCCTTTGTTATCAAAACTTTAATCTACATACTTAACCAGATGTTTTTTTTGATAGCTTTATCACTATTTTGTATTGTGACTAGGAAGTTGAATACAGATAGTGCTGTTTGTTGGAATGAACTTGGGGAAATTGTAGGGTTTTTGTTTTGTTGTTTGACACCATTCCTCCTGTCTTCTGATCAGGTAAAGTTTACTGGAATGGCTTTCAAAGAAACAGTTCTATGAATCATATTGGCCATATTTATACCATCATTTGCTCCGCTTCTACAACAGTTGATCTAGTAAACTTGTAATTTCTAGAGAATCCTTTGGTTCTATTCTGTGTTGTCATATGGCTTACCAAAAGTTATGTGTATCAGTTGGTCATTATCTGCCAGGCTTCTTAAACTATTACCTTGGGTATATGGGACTTCTTCAGTTACTTGGCTGTAAAAAAATTATTGCAGTGAGATAAGCTTCTGTGATTTGAAGTGCTTTCCACAAGATACAAAATGTTTGATTTCACTCAGATGTGCACTTTCTAATTGTGCAGTGTTGACTGTATATTTTCTAGTGATTTTTGTGGGTTTTTTTTGTTTTGTTTCTCCCATTTGCATCTGTAATACTCCGAACTACTGAGAATACTAATTGGATAGTACTCTGTTTAAAAAAAAAATTATCCCTCATCCCTTTCAGAGTGCTGGGAATTTTGGAATGTTCAAAGACTTGGAGGAAACAATAGCTTTTTCTATCACTCACTTTTAGAGCTAGATGCAGTCTGTTCCAATATGTCTGCAACTTTAGACTTTAAACAACTTAGGTACCAGAAGTAGGCAAACAGAAAGAGAAAGTTTGTTTTGGGCGGCATTGCCTATTTCTGATGCTGTCAGCCAGGCCACCACTCTAGAGCATAAGCTCAAGAATTTTTTTTTTTGTGGCTTTTTCAGCTTCAATATACTATCTGCCAAGCTCCAGAGAAGTAACTTAAAATCACATTGAAGCTAAATTCCATGATTTCTCCTGGTAGCAGGAGTTTTTTCTCAAAGTTCAGTAGCAATGCACCTGCAAAGGTGGGGTGTTCCTGTCTGTTTTGTCAGCTGATTAATGAGATGTTGGTCCCAGCAGGAGAATGCTAGTGAGCCTAGGATGTTTACCTTCCTTTCCTCCACTCTTGACTGATTTAATGAAAAATGCTTTTCATAATTTGCTTAAGGATCAGAGATCCAAAATTTCACAGTTGTTATGACTGATTTCAGCTGGAGGCAATATTTCTTCTGGAGCAACAGGTTCATGTTAAGATGGAATTTGCTTTAGCTGAAACCAAACTAAACTTAGGTAACTTCCTGCTGTGGGTTGAAAATTTTGAGGTTTAGGCCTTATTTCCATACATGCACATATGAAACTGTGCTAGACTGTCACTCTATATTTGCTCAATGTGCTTTCCCAAGGCAGAGGTGAAAGTTTTTTATGTCTTTAAGTTCTGGTAGATAGGATGGCTGTCATGTAACGTAGACAGACAAGCAGCCCTTCTCTCGTGAGATTTAACGTATTGATGTGTCAAATTTTGTCGTGTAAAATTTCAAGTACCTCGTTCAACAAAAACATTTTCAGGATGTGGGTCTCAGGAGCAATCTGTCTTAAAAATGTTAAATTTTTGGCCTTTCCTGAAACATTATATACATCTTGAGGCATATATTTTTGTAATGACTTTTGAGCTGCCTATGCACCGTCCCTTAAAGGACATACTCAATAAAAAGGCATGTATGGCACAGCAAATTTGAAAAGTGTTTCTTTCTAGAGAGACTCTCCTAGCAAACAATCTGTGACAAATTCCTGATGCTGCAGGTGTATTTTCTAGCATGAAGAGTTGTTTTCAGCCAAATTCTAGAGGACTGGAGTATCCATATTGTTGTATATTTCTTCCATTTTTTAAATCTTTCTTTCCTTCTGCTTGCTCTTTTTATGCCACCCAGAGTGAAGCAGAAAATATTTCCTGAAATTACAGTTGAGACTGTTTTGGCTGACAGATCTGCAGTAGCTGAGCATTCAACAGGCTACTTATTTGCATCTCAGGCTGCGTGTACCTGATCGAACAAGCGTTACGGGTAAGAACCGAGAAAGATGCAGTAGTTGGATGGGCTGGGCAGTGGTTGCTTAAGGACCACGGACAGGGGCCCCTCCACACGTGTCTGTGTATCAACCCGTGGGACTCCCACTCAGGTGACTTCCTCTGTCTGGAGTTTATGTGGGCAGTTCAGCACAGCCTTGACCCTTTTGCAGGCATCAGTGCTTAGGATTCTGTCTCACTTGATGCTTTTGAAACAGCTGTTCTTTCCTGTGAGCTCGTGTCGTAAAATTCTTGGTGTTCCACAGCATGTGCAATTGTACCCTATTTTCTCTCTCTTTTTTTTTTTTCCTCTCATTTGACAATACTTACTCACCAGAAACTCCTCTTGTGTTGAACACTTTAATTGTGGTCCTCCTGCACACTGCTCATTTGATTTCAGAAGATTTCAAAAACAAACCGTGAGGACAATGTTAATGCAAAACCTGACATTCTCTGTTTAGTTCATGTGTTACATTTCAGTGCTATATTCTTTCTATGTTTGTTCCTGTTGTGTTGAAATTCTGTCTGAATCAGTAAGTATCTCAGAAGAGGTTACCTTGTTTTATCAGCAGAATCAAATGAAATGGTTCTTTGATTTTTTTTTTTTTTCTTTTTTACTGTATGGGTGATTCTAATCAGAATACCTTATCCTAAAAAATACCAAAATGGACTGGTCAACGAAACCATTTTCTGAGCTGGATGTTGAATCAGTTCTGACATCTTAGCTCAGTTAACGCAATCTGCTTACTTTAGAAACGAGCCTTTTTCTGTAATCTACGAGGTGGTGATATCATCTAGCCCTCTGGTGTTGTCCAGTATGTGTTATGTTGCTTGTGTAATCCAAACGTGAAGTTTGGAAAGGCAGTATGGGAATCTCTATTTGAGCATCATAGATGCTAATTCTTGGCCCACTATTCAAAGAGGATATGGCTTGCTGGTTACCCACACTAGGAACCTGTCAGTACATTTTTCTAGAGTAACTATGAATCATGGGGTGCTGCACTTCAGCTGCTATGATTGAACGTACATTGTCTTAAGAAACCATAGGAATTTAGATGTTAAATCATAAGGATATGAGAATGGTCAAGGGTTTTTTTTTTTATGTCTAGGACCACTAGGCAGTATGGGACTTAGACCTGACACTATTGTGGGGAATTCCAGGTCTTCAAAGTTGTGTTTGTGTCCCTGAGGTGATGCTTGAAGGAGAAGCCCGCTGGCAACTGTATCACAGTTCCTGTTGGAAAGCTGTGACATTCAGAATCATACTCAATTTGGTAAGGATGTCAATGAGCTAGGGGAGAGTGGGGCTATGATTTAAATAAATCTTTTGCATCAATCTTTGGATAGGTTTGTCAATAGTTTGGGTTTTTTTTTTTTTGCATTGTGTCGGTGATCTGCAGATCTCCAACCAGTTGTATGTCTCCTGTAAAAACTACCTGGTGTGTTTTCAGTGATACCTGTGTAGAAGCATTGTATTTTTAGTTCCAGGCATTGCAGTAGCCTCCAGTGTAATGGCTTTATGCAATTTACCAAGTATTGTTTAAAAAATATATATATTTTATGGTTTGAATCTTTCTTACACCTCAGTCCATTGCTTTTCAGCATCTTATCAACCGTATTTAAAACTTGGCTGATCATATTTTCAAGGATGAGGTCCTCATAGCAGGATACTACTGTCTTAACCAATTTATTCCTCATCAGAGGCTGTAACTTCAGTTTTGAGATATCTGAAGGATCCACAGGATGATGAAGTATTTCTGCTTGACATGTATTACTTCAATAATCTTTAGAAAATGCTGTGTAAATTTTTGCAAGACTTGCCACTTGATTCAGTAGTTCAGAAATGAGTGAAATGAAGACAAGCTATAGGTGATTTTGGACATAGACGCTGCCACAAACAGCTTAATTGCATAAACTGAATTGGCACACTTGATGCATTTGGTTATTTATGTGGGTACCAATGATTCAGAGAGAAACTTCTCAAGATGTGTTGAAAATGGATCTGTGCGAAATTTAGGCCAAATTTTTAGGAATGCACTAATATATTTTGTTGGGTTTTTTTTTTTGTAATATTTCTCTGTTATGGTGAACTTTTTGAGCACTTCTAGTGTATTTTCAGGGTCTCTGTAGTCTAGTTGATTTCTGTGCTAAGATACTCTGTAACAAATACTTATTTTGGTAATCTGTATCAGTAAACTTTACTCTTTCTAGCTTGGTGTGTGTGTTCCCTTGTGTTTGTTTTAATCAGATAAAACTTTCTAATACCTGGGCATTGGTTAATTTTTACTGTTTTAATCTAGAGCAAAATAGTCTGAAGAAGGTTCTATAAAACTTTGTGCAAGGATTTTTGACCGTTCTTTTTCAACCATCTCAGTCTTCACAAAAGTGATTTCTTTCAGCTTATTTGAACGAAAAGCTTATACTTGATAGGATTTTTTTTTTTTTTTAATATTTGCAGGTTTCACTGCCTAATATATCTTGTTCTGTAGGTAGTCTCTTGTCTGCACAAATCCATCGCTGAGTCTTCCTCTAGACTCACCAGGAACTGCTATTTGGATGAATGGAAAGCTTCTCTTAGCTAATGGACTGAAGTCAGTTTTCTTGACTGTTTAAGAAGGTGACTGATTAAGACCACAGAGTTACCTCCTTTGGTGGTCGTTGCTTCATTAGAGCAAAGTGTGCTGTTCACAGTGGGTCCTTTGAGCATGTTTCTGTGTTTCTTGTTAAGCTGCTAATGTGGTGTCCCTCCTTTGACTCACTTGGAACTTGCAAAGTTTCTTTTGGACATGCTTCACTTCTCTGCTGGAACTGGTGCATCACTGCTGTTAACTGGTTCTCTTCCTTCCTAAGTGAAGTGATGGCTGAAGCCCAAGCTCTGCTACTTCGTGTGCTGACAGTTCCAATACTTGGAATTACACACAAGTCTACTGACTCTGAATCCTGGTAGCTACATGGCAGGACATGGCAGCTAGGGAAAGAGAATTTTGTGAATTTAGGGACCCTTCTTCCCCCTTGCTGGTTTTTGTGAAAACATATTTGGATAGTGTAAAAAAAAAAAACAAAACCAAACAACAAACCAACCACCACCACAAACAACCCAACAATGGCTAAACAGGGAAGAGTCTTTCCCATATTTGATCACTCAACTTAGTCTGTATATTGATAAATATTTCATTTCTGAAAATAACATGTATTTCCTCTGGAACTTAGTTTTATAAACTTCAGCTTGGAAGAATATGTTATTTGTGGAGAACACCTGCTTTGAAAAGCTTAAGTTTTTTTTATATAACTATGGTAAGAACTAGGGAAGCATATAGAAAGCAAAAATTCTATTGTGAGGAAGAGTCTAGTCACTACTTTTAATTTCAAAGATGACTAAGACACTACAATAAAAAGCCACAGCTTTAATAGTTCTATGAGAAAAGTAGAAGGAGTCAAACCAAATGCTGTTTGGTTTTACAGCATGTTTGGGAGGCAGCCACTAGGAATATATGTTGCCATTTGGATCTAGTAGTACAGGTGATTAAATGGAAATGTGATGAGGTACTAGCGTCTCAGAATTGTATCACGGTGAAGCTGTGATGGCAGCAGTAATTCTTAGCTTGCTGTCACTGTGTGTGTGTAAGAGGGGAATAAAACAGGCTGCTTATTTTTCCTTTATGTGCACAGATAAACTTATTCCCCTGAAATCTGGGAGCCCTGTCCAGCATACATACTGCGAGGTGTTGGTAGTGACCCTGAAAATGAAACTACTTACAGTGTAGGCTTTCTTTTTCTTTTCTGTATCTTCACAAAAGATAGGGCAAAAAACCCATGTTGTTTCAAGGATGTTAGCGTACTGTAAATACAGCAAACATCTTGACTTGGGTTTGTAAGCCTTGTGGAAGTAGCAGTTCAAGTTATATGCCACTTTGAAGATATCGCAGAACTTAAGCAGAATATTACTGAGTATGGGAAAGAGGTCAATATTAAATTTAACTAGGATTAATTGCAATAAAGCCATCTTTGGATAAAAGATCTCCTGTCTATAAGGGGCCAAGGGTAGAGCAAGCTTCCTCTAAAAGCTCTGGTCTTGTGTTCAGTCATGTTTCTGAAGTGTAGCTTCAAGTTGCTTTGGCTTTTTTATTATATTTTTTTATTATTTTGTGGCGTGGTTTGCATCTTCTATGGTTGAACACCCATTAGTTGCAACAGTAGCCCTGCCAAACGTGTATAGAATTTTGTAAAATCCCTGGACTGTACAATAAAGGGAAGAAACAGGGCTGTTAAATTGGCTGGGGAGGAGATTTCCATTGAGAACATGATTTCTCCTTTGGCTTTTAAAATAACATGGATGATGACTGGAGTTGGGAGTGTATGTCCATAGGTAAAGCTGTAGCACGCAGAGGCCAGGAAAAAAAAGAAAGCAATGGAGAGAAACCAGAAGAGATAGATAAAAGTATATAACAGCAACAAAGGACAAGTAAGTAAATTTTCCATTTCAATTTTTATCCCTTTGTTCCTTTATTTTGACTTTAATGTTCTTGTTTACCAATTGTCAATTTATAGTATTAGAAGCAAATATAAAAAAAAAACCCTAAAACAACCAAACAGAAGATTTTTCGTATATTGTATGTAAGATCAGTCTACAGCTGCAGGAACTCTCCTGAGTTACTAATATTGAACTTGCATTTATTCCTTCCTTTCTCTTTTTTTTTTTTTTTTTTTTAGACCTTCTTGGGTAAAATACATAACAAGAAACTTATGACTTTTAATGTCGCTCAGATAATTAACAATAGTGTTTTTAAAAACTTAACAGATAGAAAAAATTTTTTAAACTTCCCTGGGAGGCAGCTAATTGTGACTGATTGTTAATGACCTAGATAGGAGCAAAAAAAAATGTGAGGAAACTTATATCTGATATTTTCTCATAGTGATATTATACTGTAGAGCTGGAGTGAAACAGATGTATGTGTATACAGTGACTAGTGCTTTTAAATCCATTTCAGTTGATTTTACTGTCAACCCTGTTCTTTCAAGTATAGCTGCTTGTGCCACCTGTGTTTAAGGTTGCATGATCCTTAACTCTAAGTTCCTTTATAATTTTTGCCAAAGTTCAATTCAGACAGATTTTTTCCATGCCAGATGTCTGCTTTGGGCTGATTTTTTTTTTTTTAAAGTTTCAGCCAAAGTAGTTCTCTTCCAAGAATAAGGCTAGTGAAAAGTATGCTGTTTTGCTTGTGTAAGAGTATTCTGGTGGTGTTTCTTTGATGCTCCAGTGCCCCCAAGCTCTGAAGCAAGGATTTGAAATTTGGCAATAGTTCAGCCTTTGTGTTGAGGATGTGCCTTTTGCCTCCCTGTAAAAAATCCACCCAAATTTCCAGACCGGTTTACAAGGCTTTGAAAGATTGCCATTTGCATGGGTTTAATAGGAATTTCTTAAAACTTCACAGTAATTTTCCTTTAGATTCTGTTCACACTGGGAATGCTCCAGGCAGAATAGAGCTGCGTATTTCATCCCACTTCTGCTAGGAATTGTAATGGCTGAATCCGAGTGCTGACATTTGAACTGAGAGTGGGCAGTGTTGTCTTGTACCACCACTGCCTATTCCCATGTCCTGTTCCTTCTCCCTGGTGGAAGGACCTGGGCCCTCTGGAAAGAAACTGTCTCACTCATCTGGAAGAGCATGATAGATGTGGAGGAGAAGAATTCAGGAGCGTGTGTGTGGTTTGTACCATCCTTTGGCCACAGAAAATGTGTGTATTGTACTGGCAAAATATGACTTCCTTTTCTAGTGGACGTTCAGATAATAATCATTGCATTTTGTTGTGTTTAAACTTCAGTACTTGAGCGTGCCTCAAGGCTTTAATCATTTTACTGGGCTATGTAGGCATCATTTTTTTAAAAAAAACTCAGTGACACAGTATAGTAAACCTTTTTGAGAGGGCAAAAATGAAGAGCTCGCTTTTTTCAAACATTGAAGTCTGACTCAGATCCTTTGCACTTACAATCTCCCGCTTCACTACAAGTGTCACGTGGCTTTGTCAGAGGCAACAACCTGACTGGAATGGGGAAAGGAGTCTATTCTGAAGATGAGACGAGGATTTGTACAGTAAAAGACCTGTATTCCTCTGTTACAGGGGCTGGAACATGTAAATGAAGCAGTGATTTTGGGAATAAAAAGGAAAAAGCTTTGTGACTGAGACAACTGAATGCTGCTTGATGAATTGTGTGCGGTCGGGGTTTGGTCAGTGGGTTTCTGCATGATGTGCCCAAGTAACTGTTCCTAGGTGGCTGCTCATACTGTTATGTTCTGGTGGCTGGTCTGAGAACTATTATCAATTTGCAGAAATGCAGACACTTATAACTGCAAGGGAACTCAGTGGGAGCTACGCCTCATGTAAAATACTGTATGCTACTAGGGACAGTAAATATCAAGTTCTGAGTATGCGAATTCTGACATCTGGAACTAGGGAATACGTTAATCTGATTAACCTTATGCTGCAGTTGCCTCTTACAGATGTAGAAGTTACTTGTCCCGTCTCTGTGGCAAGGCTTGTGAAGAAATTGGTTGCCTCTCGCAGGACTAAGAACGAACATGCTATAAACAAAGCATGTGACCACCTCCCATTGATCAACATTGAAAAATATGTAATCAGAACTTTATTGATGTAATAAGATCCATAAGAAAGACATTACATTAGTAAAATTACTTTTGCAGTTCTTAACTTCCCAATGCTTACCTGTGACCTGTATAATTCTCTCAAAATGAAAGCTGTGGTTTTTCTTTCTGAGTTTAATAAGCATCCAACTTCCTCTTGTACTAGTAGTCTGATTTGGCCACTCCCTTGGTAGCTCTTTTTGTTTTGGAGACAAAGTCATCATTTCACTCTTGGCAATTTCCTTCCCAGTAAAGATGCAAACCTGAACTATACTGGATCTGTCTGAAACCAATGATGTCAACCTATAGAAAGTGGTACTTTTTTTTTTACTATATTAACTAATCTATTTCAGACTGATTCAGGCATACAAATTCCAATATCATGGCTTTGAAACTTAAATTTTCCACTTTAAACAAGCAGTCAGAATTTGTAAACCGTGAGAATAATATTAAAATGCAAGTTTAATTACCAGTAACCTTTTAATTCTCTTCTAAATCATAGCCACTTAGCACTAGTTGAATAAACTATTACTGGGATTCTCATACCTTATGGTCACTGTGGAGATGAAAAGCATACCTGCTCAAACTACTGACTGCTACCTCACCATGATAAATTTCCCCTTTGTAAAGCTGCTTCTACAGTGCATAATTTTTATTTGTAAACCCAACTGTTACCTGAAGTTTCCTATGCAAAAAAAACCTCCAAGCAACAACCAAACAAAAAAACCCAAAACCCAAAAAACTGTAGGTATTTTGAGAGGAACAGACTTAAAACAAGGGAATGTGTGTTTGTGGAAGTATCAAGCTCCTGGAGTGAAAAGAGTTGCTGCTAAGGTCTAGTGGATTTAATGCGTTGGAAATTATTTGTTAGAGAGCCTGCAGCAGTGGAGAGTTTGGGGCTGTGGGATTGTGGTGGTGTTTTGTGTTTTTCAGGGTGGAGGTGAGAGGCTTCTTTTTGGTCTCTAAAGTTGAAATAGTCATCAAAGTTGTGTTTGTTTCTTTTTTTTTTTTTTTTTTAAATCTTGTTTCTTGAGTCATTCCCTCAGGGTGTTTGCTGCCTCTGAAGCAGTACATCTCAAGATGGGTCTTGTGAAAGCTTCAGTAAAGGGAAGGCATTTGGCAGGATGTTTGTCATGCAGTATTTTCAGGAGAGAGACAGGACTTTTGAGCTGCTCAAAGCATAGATCTTCCTTGGAGAAACTTGTCTGCTAAGAACAGCAGTCTTATTTGCTTAGCTGTGTAAAATCCACTTGCTTGTGGACAACTGTTTTCAGTTTTGGGTTTTTTTTGCCCCCCCAAGACTTCCGCTTACTTGAGTGCTCTTCCATATGTGTTTTGAGTTGTGCTTTGAAGTTGGGCAACTAGCCTTAAACAAAAGCTGTTACCACACTTCTGCATAGCATCCAGCTTGATTTCAGAATGTTGATGTGTCAGTGATGTGGTTTAGAGTTAACAAAATGCAATTCTTTGCTAGCTTTGACACTGGTTTCTGTAGTATTTAAATCAAAAAAAAAAACAACTCCTTCTTTGTGTAAAAGCCAAATCAAAGTGGGCCTTCGGGTTGGATTGAATGGCTGTGCAGCAATTGTGAATGGGCTAGGCATCTGTCTGGACACATAGGTGATATCAAGTTTGTGAGTTATCCTGTATTTATTCCTTTGTCAATTTCTGTTCTTCCTCTCCAGTGCCCCCTAATAATCGAAAGAATTTATGGAAACCCAGACTTTGTGTGGATTTAGTGTCCTATCTAAATCATTATATCATATTGTAGCTTAGAACAGCTAGATAAAGCAATTTAACTTCAAGGTTCATTTTTCTGTCATCTTTGAGCAGTGTACTTCAGTAACGATTTCCAAATAGCACTGTTTTGACTCTCTTGAATTTGCATTCAAGTCTATATTTTTTATATTGAATTTTATTTTAAGGATAAAGCACAAAATGAAGGATAGATTCTGAAAGGCAAAAGCCAGTAACAACTGTAGTCAAGTGAATTAATTTGTATCCATTTATACCAGCTATAAGTTAGCTATGAGTATTCAACTCTGCTATTTCAAATTCACGTGAAAAAGTAATGAAAATCTGATTTGCAAGACTGCTCTAATAAAATGGTTTAATATGTAATCATTTGCGTTAAGTATCTTAACTGTTTCTGAATGTTTCGCTTTTTTTTTGTCTTGTTCCTGGCAGCAACTTGAATTAGTGGAACCAAGCGGCTGGATTCATGTTCCTTTAACAGATACTCATAAGAAGCCCATTCGCACGTTTATGATTCAGATTGCTGTTCTAGCTAACCACCAAAATGGAAGAGATACTCACATGAGACAAATCAAAGTGTACACCCCGGTGGAAGAGAGCTCCATTGGTAAATTTCCTAGATGTACAACAATTGATTTCATGATGTATCGCTCCATAAGATAGTAAGAGAAATAATAAAGGCATTTTTTGACAGCAGTATCATTGCTTAGAGTATTAAGATACTTAAAAAGAAGGGTTTACTTCAGTGTAACTACGTATTTATGTTTATATTTTGTATGATTTTGAAATAAAGATTGTAGTCTGTTATAATGCATTACTTTTGCTTGGAGTCTTTGACTGCACTTGTACTGTTGTGGGGGGGAAAGTGGGCACTTAAAAGAATGTATTTGTGACTGGGAATTGGTAATTGATTTAATACAGATGTGGAGGGTTTTATTGTTGTGATTTCTTTTCCTAAAGATCATGCGTAAAAGCAATTTGTTCCATAGTGTTACTGTTCATTCCTTTACCTTAAAGTTGCTCTTCTACAGAGCATTGTTCTTGAGCAGATGTGCTTTAAAGACCGGCAGTTTTTTCCCATCATTGCTTGTATTATTGTGTTGTACCCTCTTCTGCACAGTTACTTCTTCTGCTTAATGACTGTCTGCATGGATTTAGTCTTCTGGGTAGCTGTGAAGCAGGTCATACAAGTATAGAATATCTCAAGTTGGAAAGGATCCAAAAAGGTCGTGAATTTGACTCTCTGATCCTTGCAGGACTGCCTAAAACTAAATCATTTGACTAAGGGTATTCTCCAGGTGCTACTTCAATTCTGACAGGCTTGATGTTGTGACCACCTTGTTGGGGAGCCTCGTCCAGGGACTGATAATGCGATGAAGGTGACAGTGACAGGAAGAAAACCAAACTTTTCCAGATAACACAGTTAATTTCCAGATAACACAGTCTATTTTGTATACATGAATATATTATACATATTAGCATGTATGGACTGAGTATAGGTTATATCAACACGATAGCCTTTGAAAACAGGAGAGCTGGCAATGTTCCAATGTCATACAATAACAGTGGGAATTAATGTGAAGGTCCAATGCACCTTCTAAAGTACTGAGAACTCGAGTGCATAACACAGGGTAATCTCAGGCTCATAGCATGGAGTTTCTTTAACGTGTTTCAAAACACAGACTGTTGCAGGTAAAAATGTATATTTTTCTAATTTCTGAGAGTAGAAATATTTAACATCTCTACTGATTTCTCAATCTAATTACTACTTATTTCCCCTTTTGAAAAAATATGAAGTAGATTTTAGAAAGAGAAGGTGTTAAAGTACAAGAGTTTCTTCTAAAATGTTCAGTACTCATCACTTCCTAGCACTATAAAATTTGATGGCAAATCCAGACTAATCTCAGGAATGAGAAACTTCTGATGCTGTTCTTAGTTGTGAGCAAGGAAAGGTTAGTAATAGTGGAGACTTGTTGTATGGTGACACGGTATGTTTCAGAGGAGAAAAAAGTGAAATAGAGGAAAATGGGAATGTTGTCAAAGAAGGCTAAAGATTGAGCTGTTGAAAACTTTTTTATATTTAATGAAGTCATCTGTTGTTTACTGAACAACTTTATCCTCTGGTTGAATTCTGCAGTCTTTAGTACTAAAAGTAATTAAAATGGGCATTTCCTACTAAGGAGCTTTGTAGAGAAGACCGTGACTGTATTTAATAGTGGACTCAATTCAGAAATACCTTAATTGTACTTTATATTTCTCTGTAAAGGCTGTATTATCAACAGCAGAATTCTGTTCAGCAGGAACTGGTTAAACTCATGTTTTTCACAAAGTCTGTCAGTTCAGTAGACTTTATGGTACAGTGTCAAGGAGTTTTATGTTCCTATTCACTTATTTGAAGCAGAGTTTGTATTTCTGATGTACCACTTCATATTTTTCTATCAGAAACCCACAAGAAGTGTGGATTTATCCATTTATTTTGAGAAGTTCCTGGTAGATTTTTAAGAAAGGAGACTGTTAGACATGCAGTTTTCCTGCTTTTCGCCAAGAAGGTAAGACAGCAATTATCCACCCTAGTTTTGTTTTGTCAAGCCACTGTTGGCTACTTCATGATTCTAGCACAGATAATTCTGTGGTAATTCTGAGCTCTTCAGTAGTGCTTAAAATATTTTGGTTCAAGGAAACTTTGAGGTGTTCTTTTCTCTTGGATGTCGCTCTACCTTGTTTATTGCATACTTCAGTAATATATGCGTTTATTTTCTCAGCAGTTCACAAAAAAAAGTAGTCCTTGAAAAGGACAGATACATTCTGCATAAACCATCCTCAGGAGTAGTTCAGGTAGGAGTTCGAAGGTTGCAGTTGTTGAAGAGTAAATGATTAAATGTGTCCAAGATAAGGGTGTGTATTTCAGAGCAGCGCCCATTATCCTGAGGCTCATCAAGTCAAAATAGTACTTCTGTGATGAACATTATCCAGGAGACTGCAAACAGTCTTACCAGTGTGGTCTTCTTGTGCCTATTTCTGCTTTTGCCTCAGTAGGCCTCACTTTTGGATCTTGAGAGAGCTGTTCCTGCTTTTGTTGATGTTTCAGGGCTCCTGTATCCATGCAGGATAGGTGCTAGTATTTGTCTTCAAAATTTGGAAGTGTTATTGCTGACAGTGTAATTGAATAAGCTGAAACCTAAACTTGACTACTTTATTCTGTTACTCTCAAGTCACAGATAGTGTTTGTGATTTTAAGAACCTATGATATCTATGTTAAACTGATGTTAAGCTTTACTCTTGGGTAAGGAAACTGTACTTACAAATTAAATCTAATGGAGTCTTTTAATAGATGTTAAGGTGCACAAGGTTCTTAAAAGGTTAAGGCTGTAGTTGCACTCTATTCTTCTATCAGTAGCAGATCCAGTCTGAAGCTGCACATTTCAATATCTTGTTTCTGCTGTATTGCCAGAAATTACCATCTCCATGGCTGAGCCTCTTCAGATGCTTCTGTGGCTCTTGACTGAACTGTATCTGTGTAAGTTAGTCCCTTGGCACTTAAAAATAAGTATATTCTTTGTATTGGGTGAAAGCAAGTAATCTATGCTAAGACTGTGGGAGTGAATGGTGAGCCATGATGATGAGGGTGGGAGCAGATTAAAAGGGAGAGTGCAACTAGTAACTCGTTCAGCTGCTGCTGACAAAATAATAGATGATCGCACATGAAACACAGTATAAAGATGCAAACTCATTACTACAGTTGGTGTTGCTCTTTAATACTCGGTATTACTTGAAAACAGGTACAGTGACCCTTCTACACTTAATGTAAATATTTTCTGTCTTGTTTTGTAATAATTGTAGATATCATATTGGTGTTTAACGTCCCTGCAAGTATGTTTCTTAACGTTTTTGGTGCTTAGTCACGTCAGGCTGATGATTTTCAAGTGACGAGGTTCTAGAGAACTGTGTCTGAAAATAAAGCCATTTACTGAATTTGTGTATTAGTATAGTACTTGGTGTTTGAATTGAGATAAACTGGTCTGCCAAACTATTGCAGGAAGTTACTATACAAGTTGTGTTTAGCTGCTACTTTTTTTTTTTCGTATTCACTTTTTAGACACACAGCTGTCTGGTATGTTATCACTTGAAAGACCAATGTTGTATGACAAAGCACCAAAATTGTTGGGCATACAGATTTTTCCGAAGACTGAGTTTGAGAACAGAAAGTTCTTGTAATGTTAATTTAGTTAAGGCTTATATATTGCCTAGCCACATCCTTCTTTGGAAGGTGTCAACGAATGCTGTAAATTACAGTTGACTGCTAATGTGTGTTAGAGATCCAAAATTGAAAACCTAAAGCAAAACCAGAATGAATTACTTTTGCAGTGAAAATTCACAGAAAATATAAATATTCACAGCAATATAAATAATGCTGATGGTATACTAGAACCGTTTTGATGTTGATCATGAATTTGCAGGTTTTTAGTTGAAAAAGGCAATGTTGTACGATATAACTTGATATACATGTCCCTCATAGTCACTTCCCGCTCAGCCTGAAAAAGAAATTTCCTTTGCATCCTGTAACAGTACCTTACATTCATAAGTATTTTATTTTACTTTTCCCCAGAAGCATACTTTGGCTGCTGTTTGAAAGGAGACAAATCCTGGGAACCTGTAGTCTTTAGTGTGTCCAAGTTGTCAGCTTCTCAGTAGAAATTAGTACAGAACTATATTTCTAAGAAACATGAAATCAGCAGTTGACCCAACTGTTTCTTCAAAGTGATGAGGAAAAAACAATCAGATATTCACAAATGTGACTTGCTAAGAATTATAACTGTGCCTAAACTTTACAGTAGTTATGCGAGTGTTTTGGCTGGCTTCTCCAAATATGAAAGAGTAAGAGGTGTACTGGTTACAAAGACAACTGATCTTAAATAATTCTGATCCATGAGAAAAAAGAGAGCTTTTATACAACTTTGAAACTTATCTGATGTGTATGCTCAGAAAAGACATTTTTGCACTTTGTTAAATAGAAACATACAATCTTAGTGGTGGTGTTAGCAAGCTGACTACTAACTGAAGATATTAAAAGTTTAGAATTTAATTCAAATCAGCCATGTGTCCAATCTAAAGGTTTTAGAGAGGGGGAAAAGGCTACCCCAGATCACAAGACTTTCCCAGCAGATCTGTAAGTAACTTCCCAGTTTGTTTTTACTTCTTGGCACTGGTGCTCTTCTCCAGCTGGAAGGTAAGAGTTTAGTGGATGATTTTGTGTTATTACTGTAGTAGTGTCAGAATTGGGTAGTGTATCAAATAGCAACTGTCCAAGAGACTGAAGCAAGGGCATTCAGAATTAAATATTTGTTTCTCAACTCTTGAGAACTGTATGATGAGAGTAATGCTAACAGGGAGAGGGAGGAAGCCAGAAGGCCAATTCATTCTGTGATGGCCAATTGTGGCCGTACCTTAAAATATTTGATAATTTTTAATACCTTGTGACTGATGTGAAAAATGGGGGGAACTACAGCTATACTCGTAAATGAGCACTTAATTTACTTCTATTAGAGTTCATGGAATAATGCTCATTGATTTCAAGAGAGTATTGGGTTAGGTCCTTTTGCCTATTGAATTACAGTTATATTTAACTCGTAAGTTTTCTAACTTTTGTTGTGGTCTGGCTAGTAGTGTTGTGATTTCACCTCAGTCTTAAATTTTGTGGGTTTTGCAGTTATTTACTTGCTAATATGAACAAAAAAAAAAAAAAGAGGATTGAAAGTTGCACCATGGCCAAAAAGTTGGCAGTTTTCTAACTTCAGACAAAGTATATCCTGAACTTCTATGTTTAATTGCAGTATCAAACGCATAATTATAGGGTAGACAAGAAATGAAAGAAAGGAATAGTCTTGTTTTAACTTGTGCAGTGTAGATTTTAAAAATTTTTTTCCCCTGTAGCTGGAGCACTGTCCCTCAGTGTCACAGTGGATAGCAGTTTATAATCATAAGGTATTCACTGGAAAACTGGAGTACCATAAAAAGGGATAAATAAGACTATTAGTATATGATTACATGTGAATTGCTATGATTAACTGTGTTATTTAGCAAATATCACTCTCTACCAGATTGTGTTTTCCATACCTTTTGTCATCTAAGGTGTCATGTCATTGCTACATAGTCTTTCTCTTTTTCTTCTGTATGAGAAACAGATGATAAATTTTGAATAGTACAAAATTAAGATAATAGTCAAATAAATGAGACACAAAATGGAAGATCTGTTTGTTCAAAGAAATCATGACTTGGCAGTGATCTGACACATAGTAATTGAAATAGTAGTAATTTAGAGTTTTTAAAACCCTTCTTGGAAGATACTGCATGAGGCCTTTCTGCTTTGCAAAACAGAAATTTGATTCCTAATGTAAATGAAAGTTCTATTCTTTTAAATTAAACCTTGGCTTAGTAGACATTAGAAAAGGGAGGTAACTGACTGACCAGGATCTTGAGTAACTTGTACTGAAATGAGTGAGAGTAATGGTGTTTTGATTAAGTTGTGTCTGTGTGTCTTCTCAGTACTGCAGTGTAAACAGAAAAGGCAGATTATGGGAAAGGGTTTCTGAAATGGGGAATGGCAAAACATTTATGTTTTGCTTAAGCTTGCAAAGAGTGGCTCTGGCAGAGCTGGAAGTTGAAGCTGTATCTCCTTTATCTTCTCCTTCATTGTGAAGCAGGTTTTCAGATGATACTGTTTTAAAGAAAAAATTTGCAGTAATACAATTTATGTAGTTAATTCCATTTTAAACTATATTTTGGGGTGTGTAGTTCTAGTTCAATCTATAGGGGAAGTACTTCTGCCAGCGTTGTGTATACAGGTGCACAGCTGAAGATTGTCACTCCGACCTTACCAAAATGGCATAGTGTACTGTTTAGTGAAAGCGGGATAAGCTACCTTACATACTTAACGTTTTACATAGGATACTTGACATGAGATCAATGCTAGCTTGCAGTCTTGTTTGAAGAGCTGTGTACATGCCATTCTCCATGCTTTTGTTTGGTATAAATGTAGAATACTGGACTTGCATTGATTTTTTTTTTTTTTTTTGTTGCTAATTTTTTTTGTATAGCGATTTTGTACATTAGAATTCAGATGACTCTTGCCCTCAGTTACATAGATGTGAGTGACTTTCTTGAGGCATCACTTGCTGCCTAATTCTGTAGTTGCCACTAGGCTGTGGGGTGCTTAGAGCCCTTTTCAAGCTGAAGTTATTGATAACCCAACATGAAGACTATCAGATTAAGTATTTACAGACTGGCTGGCCTGTAGGTAGCTTTCTGAGATTCAGCGGCTTAATCTGACATGAACGAAATACGAGATCAAGAGCTGAAGTGAGTCTTGTTTGTGGGACTTGTTTTTTCTTCATCTGTTATGATAGTTTGAGGGAAGTAGTTGAAACAAAATTTAGGCTTGAAATCTGTTTATTACAGTAGAGAGAGACAGATGTCCAGATGACCAGTACTGATTAGTAAAAACTTGGGAATTTATTCATTGATAGATGACAAAATCACAGAATGTCAGGGGTTGGAAGGGACCTCAAAAGATCATCTAGTCCAGCCTCCCTGGCAGAGCAGGATCGCCATGATGAGGTGATTGAAGAGACTGAAGGACCATGGAGAGCTACTGGTGAGTGGGAGGGCAAGTCATGGCTTTGCCTAATCCCAAGTGAGCAGGCAGCAGGCCCTTGTGTGAAAAATTCACACCTCCTGCAAAGCAGTGATTCCAACTGGCTTGACTCAAGAACTGTTAATGGAATGGGTACTCGCATTTTGTCCTATAACAAGAGTCAGAAGCTAGTGTAAACTTATCGGAAAATCCTGATGACTTTTTACACATTGTTAACCCTAAATATGTCCCTTTTGTTTCATGATGGCCAGCAGGGTTTTCTGTAACTCCTGTTCTCGGGATGCGTCTGGATTAGTAACACAAAATGTGAATTTGTTTCTATGCCAGGATTAACTGAACAAATAATCAGTCATCATTGCAGTTACTGTGTTTTGGTATGTGAATGAATTATGGAGATAATTTCTAGTGGATGTTTTTCTTGGATTTGCCATCGAGCTCTGCAGCTGAAGTGAAGTGCATCAGAATTCTTTGGAATCACTGGAGTGACCACAGATTGACATCAGCACATCTTTGCCTACATGGAGGGAAATGCAGGTTTGGAGGAGTACGTTGTTATAACATGCGATAGAATGCTTCGCTTCAAGAGCCTGACTTGTTCAATCAGTGGTAACCTTTGGGCTCTTATTTGTAGATTTTGTCATTATATGTAAATGCTTATTAAATGCCGATCGATTGATTACAGGAATGCTTTGCATTCCGTTGCATGTATACACAAAAATAATGGTTTAACTTTTAACTACCACATTATTTTATTACTTTAAAAATGAAATAGGCTTTTGCTGGAGCATGAGATAATAATCTAAACGCAATTAAAATGTTTTTAGTACTAAGAGTATGTACACTGCTCTCCAAAGATGGGGTTGCTGAGGTTGCCAGGCAGAGGTATTGGGTGGTCTGCTGTTGGTTTGGAATACCTTAAGTGTTCTGTTTTAGATCAGAAAGGTGCTAAGGTGCTTTTATAAAACTGTATAAACCATCATTAAACATTGTTCATTGAAGTAAATTTTAAGTAATCCTTCATGTGACGTATTGCTGTAGTTCCGGGCTGATATTTCAACAAGCTGTTTTACATCAGTCTAACAATTACCTGTGAGTGATTCTCCATTCGCACCAAAGAGAAAACATTTCTGGAAGCCAGGTAACAGCATTAGTGTGGTTTAGTTAATGGAAGTGAGGTGGGGGGAAAAAATCAACTAATGAAAATGATGCTAATACTGGATGCTGCTAGAAGATATAATCCAGACATAATTGTATATGAGATGAGAAAGTACATTTGGGATCACTGAAAGCATTAAATATCTGAGCTCTGATCCTACTGAAGTGAATTACCACTGTTCATTATAGTAGGCAACAGTTAAGCTGATATTTAATACTTTAATTCAAGTGAATTAAATGGGATCAGTGACTTCCCAGTTATGTAGATAACCAGAGGGCGACCTGGAGCAGTTCTGAAAGTTTCTTCCTTAAATGCTTCCTTCATTATGCAAAGCTGGTTTAGGAGTAAATTCCAGACACATGCAGTGTAGCCTTGAACATGTCATTTGCTGAAATCTCCTAAAATTGGGAGGTAAAAATTCCTTCTGTACGATGAGAGCATCAGAGCTCTGCAAGCTTTGAGACAGTTTAGGGCTGTAGATTCAGTTCTGGTGATGACTGAAGATACTGACCATCACCAGGCTGTGTACTGGTGATCCTCCCCCGTGTTCGGGTGGGTGACCTGGCTCACAGGTGAGGGTGAAGCTAATGTAAATTTAGCTAATTAATCAATTCACGCAAAATGTGATGTATAATGAAAAGCTCATCTTTCTAACTGAAGGTGCTACTAAACTAAAAGGACTATTTAAGAAAAAGGAGTTGCCTATGCTTCTTGAATATAAGACTGTAATATTGCCTGGAGGGCAATATCTAGCTTACAGAATTGATCAAACAAGATAACTAATGGCTGTTTCATTTCAATATTTACCTTATTTCTCTACTGGCATTTCATATAATCTAATGTGAAGCAGCAGGGTAAAAAGCAGTCTGCGAAACTGGTTCTCACTACCGTAGAACAAACACAATGATGACAAGCAATGAATTTATGAAAAAGTAATGTCTAGGCATTTTCATTAGAAAAACTCTCATGAGGGGAATTGTCTTGTCTTCTGCCTTTGTGCATTTACATTAAAAATGTTTCTCACTGGTTAGAAATTTCAAGTAAAAGGTGAACTATAAACTCTTAGTTCTCCTGTCACAAAGGTATTATTTGTCTGGTTTTTTTCATACAACGGCTTCAGGTTGCTGACCTGCTAACATTGAAAATCAATTGTAAAGTAGATGTTAATTCTGGTACTTGAAGGTAGAAACTTTAATCCAGGATCACACATCTCTGAAGAGAATTTCTACTCCTAGGAACAAATAAACCCACACAATCTAATCCTTCAGTTGTCTTTAAATGAATCCTTGTGTGTTGGTGTGATTTTTTGATTATTTTCTTATATTTTGTGTATCTTTAAACCCAATGTCATGTTTAATATAATACATACTGCCAGGGCAGGATTTTGTGATAGCTTGTATTCAGTATTAAAGCTTTTTCTGCTCCTTTTAGTTAAGATTAGTCTTAAATTCTCCAAACATCATGCGTTGCCTGTTTTTTGTCTGTTATTTGGTAGGTGACGGTGGAGAACAGCAGCACTTTCTAAAGGTACGTTTTCCATTGGAAACCAATGAAATCAGTAGTGTAAAGGGACAAAGATTTAAACCAAAATCTTCACGCATGGAAATGCTACGGGCTATTGTTAATCTTAGAGCACAGTTAGCTCATATTTAAAGATTGTCTATGTAAACCTTTGTTATGTTTGATCCTTCTATCCTTCAACATATTGAAAAACCAGGAGAGAGTTTGTGTTGTGTCTAACGTGTTCTACATCTTCCTAGTATGTAGGTATGTAAACCTCAGTAAAAGCACATGTACCACATCTTGCTGTAGCCTGCACACCCAGTCCTTCTGTATTTTCATACTTTTATCCAATGTGTTTTTTAAAAACCTCATCATAAAGCAGTGATATAGGTAACCAGAAAAATCCCTTTTTTTTTTTTGTCTTCTCTCACCTCCCTTTTCTACCTCTAGTAGCAGTTTGTGTTTGTTTTTTCCCTGTTTGTTGGTGTGGTTTTGGGTTTTTCCTTCTTTTGATTTCATGAAGGCTCGTTACCAAGTAGTGGTACTTCTAAAAGGAGATGGTTTATCTAGGTATATCTGAAAAAACAGCACATGACTTGTCTTTATTAGATAAATGTCTGTGGCATCCCTGGTTCTCTCAAATACTGTTTCCTGAGTGTATCATTCCCATAAAATGTTTAATCTGTTTCCTCTACACAATGTAGTTTTCACTTCTTCCAGTTAGAATAATTAGGTGTGCTCTCATGTTAACATAAGGTAAGGGCAACACCATTAAACCAGTGGAACAGCGTGAGGAGAGAGTCAGGTCTTGCATGCAAAATCAAGAAAAGATTAATACAAGTTGTAAAGGTTGTGATGACAAATAAGGCTTATGTTGTCAAAAATTAGGACTGTCCACATTGTGTGTTTCTCTTGTTCCCATAAATTATGACGTGGTTTTTAATTACATATTTTTCCCTACCTTATTCTAGGAATGAATCGAAATAACGTAGTGAAAGGAGTCTGTTACCTCTGGCTCATGTGGAAATTAACAAGTATAGAGTGAATGACGTTAAATCTTGCAGAGAGGGAGGACACGGGTTTTTGATTAAGACAGATTGCTGTTCTGGAAAGTTGGCCTCTGTCTTTAGCTTCTCACACAATGACTCTAGCAAAGTCATTTGGGTATTTTCGTGGGTGATCACTAATTTCTCTTTCTTGGAATATTTACTCTGAAACCCCTGTTTCAGATTTTATGAAGTATTTAGTGTTCTCAGATGTTGCTGAAGGCAGAGGTTTGCTTGCATCATCCATTCTATTCACTAAGAGGTGGCCTATTTAAAAAAAAATTAAAAAATGTAAAGTTTGCATTCACTTAGTTGACTTCTGTGGCTTCTGGTGGCAGCCCTAAATTTCTTGCTCTAGTAGTTGTCATCTCTGGGCCCTGCTTCACCCATTTCTGCAGCTCTTGCCTCTTCCCTGTTCTTCAAGCTGTACCCCAGCTCCCTCAAGTCTGAGTGCTTTCCCACCCTAGCCTTTAGTTATATTCTTGCTCCCGTTCTCTCTTCCCCAGAGCTCTCATCTGTGTCTCTCCCTTTCCCTGACTCACTGTTGCAGCATTTTATATCCCACTGAGTCATCATTTTTCTCTCTCAGTACCTCTTTTTCTCAGTTCTTCACACCCCCCCATCCTAAAAATTTCCCTTCCTTTCCCAGTTAGTCCCAGTACCACATGCTTCCTCCCAGTGTTGTGTAATACCTGTTGTGCCTGTCAGCTCTCCTCCTGTCCTGCTGAAGAACAAGATGATGAGAGTGAGAGCACAGGGGAGTGATTTTTCTGCTTTTCATTATAATAGTCAACCCAGGGCAAGGATACAACACTTGGAAGCAGCTGGTACAGCAGAAGGTTCACTCTACCTGACAGCTTCACACCAGATCACGTTCAGGAATCTTCTTTGGGGTGTGCATTTTTAGGATTGGCCAAAATTAGGTGGACTTCCTGAAGTGGTTATAGGTATATCTTCTATTCTTCCTCCTTTCCCATCTAGTTTCAGAAACTCTACTGTAAAGCATTAGAGTGCTAAAAGTTTCCAAATAAAAGATTGTGAGAGTATTTCTCTGAAATGGCTGAATAGTTTTGGCTGGAGTTTTCCAAAATAAATTCAGCCTGAGGCAGACAGCTGGTATGGGAAATTTCAGCTGAAAGAGTTGCAATTTGGCTAAGTTTTGAGAAACTCTGAAGAGATTTGTGAGGGATTAACCCTTGTTTTCTGGGCAATGTGCTTCATCACTTTGTGTGGACCCTTCCCATTTGGCTTAAAATTCGTTCTCTATAGTATTCTCTATAGTACTCTCTATAGTAACTAGCTAAGTAGAAGAGCTATATTTATTTGGGGTTTATGAAGTCCAAGTTTTAAAAATAATTTACTTCCCCAGACTAGTTGAAGTAATTTTCTATATAGGCGTAGTCTGTCAGGGGCACTTATATTGGCAGTCTCTCTGTTCTTTTCTACTTGTTCATAGCTTACACAAGGGATTTGTGCTAGAGTAGTCACAGAGCTGGCTCTCTCCTCAGTTCTAACCTACCAGCATCTGTAGCACGCTGCTGTTTATCCGCTTCCCTAGCAGGCAGCCCTTATGGTAATAAAAGAAGCAAAGTGCACTCCTCCTGCCCAGTTTTCCTTAACTACTTGTATGAGCCAGACTTATTCGCTCTTGTTTTTCAAGCTCTGTTATTATGGAACTTTTCTTTCTCCTTTTTTAGGCTCCTCCCAGTTCTTCACTGGGTTTTTAAACCCAGGCTTAATTTTATAATTGCAGGCCTGTTTTCAGCGAATTGATGGGTCTTGATTCCTGGTCTATGGCCGTGACCTGCCCAACCTGTTCAAAGCTGCTTAAAAGCCAGTATCTTTTGTTGTGCAAGGTTCTCTTTGCTAGATAGATGTTCCAGCCATCTGCATTATCTCAAAGTACAAACCTCACGTACTTCCTCTATCTGGTCTTCAAATGCAAGACTTAATACTGCACATCAGGGCTATCAGGAGTTTCTAAACTCAGAACCTCCTAAACCCAAAAGCTCTGCTGAAGGCAAGAAAGTACTTGGCCAAGATAAATCTGATCATGTGGAGCCTTTTTGTGTTCCATTGGTCCTGAAGCACTCAAAAAATGAAAGCAGACAAAAAAAAAAAAAGAGAGAAGTCAGTTCACCCTATTAGGTAATTAAGGCATAGAAAGCCTTTGCCCATCTATTTCCTGTTAGCTCCTGGAGGGGTCAGTTGGGATTGTGCTCCCTCAGGACAGTCTCTACATTGAATGTGATTTGCTGTTTCACACCTGTTAAAAAGCAGTCTACTAAAAACTGAGCACTGTCAAATTAACTAATTAAAATACCATGGAGTGACTAGGGATTGATTTTACTTTTTCTCCCCCTCCTGAGGTATTTTTCAGTACAAGAATGAGAGGATATCAGTTTATGTCAGCAGATGAGAAGTTAAAAATAAATAAAATAATATTGTTCTTAAAGCTGCATTTTAGCTGTGTAGCTCCTGATTGCAGCAAGTTGTAAACATTTAAAGCTTGCATGGCTTCTAAACATGACTGAACAAATTCATGGGAGAAAAAAAAATCAATTGAAGATTATGAAATACAAAAGATGTAGGCAGTAAATGGTTGGAGAATTCTGTAGTACTCAGTGAAATACCATCATGTGCTTGTCCTCTTACTCTCTTTGTTAGGCATTTGCTTGTTGGCATTGGTCCGTACCAGTTCCTTTTTAGCAGCAAGATGATGTCAAGTCCTAGCAAGACCAAAGATCTTTTCCAGACAAAAGGAGGAAGGGATAAAGGAAGCAAAAGCCCGGGGAAACCAAGTGACTGCAGGGGACAACAAATGTTCTGCAAAGGAAAGGGGTGTTGGGTTCAAGTTATCACAGATGGAAAATGTAGGAAATGAAGGAGAAGCTGTCCAGAGCACCCTCCAGAGCACTAGAAAGCGCTTGAAAATATCTAAGGAACCTGGTGGATGCTTTCCGGGGCCTCCGATCAGGGACAGGTTGTTGAACCAAATGGGACCTTGTGGTTTTGCTTGATGCTGCCATTTGTACATTCTTCAGTGGTTTTAAGTTCTTGAACATTTGACTGTTAGCAAAATGCGCTTAGGATGTGAAGCCAACAGAATAGAAACATTGTGATTTGAGAATTGAGCATTGCATTTCTCTAACCCCCAAAAGCAAACTTTTGAGGGAGTAGTATGTTTAAGAAAGTGTGTGGGGGAAAGACCCTAACTGTTTTCTCATCACAGTACACTGAGAAAATGTTTAGACTGATACGTAACCTTTGTAGTGTTATGTTCTATGAAGTTGGCAGGAGCCTAGTTCTTAGTCTGAATGCTATGCTTGTTTTGAAATTTAAATAATAAACAATTTATATATGTATATATTTTAGCTTAAAATCACATTTTGTCGGATTTGGCTGTTAATAAAAGCTTAGGGTGGAATCAGCACTCTGTCCATCCAGTGAAAATATGAACAGGACCACACAAAATGCTTCCACTGTGTCATTTCTTTTACTGCTGTTCAGTTAAAATAAACTCCTCACCACAGAACTTACTTGTCATTTCCCGCTTCTCAAAAACATCGCAAGTAGTGTAGTTTCTAAAGCTTTTCCACTTTCAGCTTTGGTATCTACTTGACTGTATTTGCCAAAGATTCCTTTATGTTCTTCCTTGCCATACCTTTTCAACCATGTACATTACTGGATCTTAAATATACTGTATTAAATGCAGTTCTTGACCAGTGCTGCCTACAACTAAACCTACGCTAGCTGGATAATGTCATATTCATCTTGGTTTCTGTCATCACTGATTCCAGAAAGACATTGCTTTTGATGATCTTCTGTTTGTGCTTTAGCATTTACTGACATAAATTCAAGAATTTTTATCTTCTTCTGCTTACAGTATGCTTTTTCTCCTGGATTTTATAGCTTACTGAGCTCCAGTGAAGTAAAAAGAAAGAAATTTTAACTTTATGGGTATATGTTGGACTGGATAATTAGCTTATCTTTCTTGTAAGTTTGTGTTATCTTCTGCAATGTGGCCCTGTGTCATTACCATGTCTACTGGGCTTTCTTAAATCATAAAAACTATCTGTGTATTTTTTTCAACTTCCTTGATTCAAAACTATTCTTCTTTCATCTGACAATGTGATTTCCCTCCCTGCTTTATTTTTTTAATGAAGTATGAGAATGATTTTTTTGTGTGTTTTCAGTACTCCTGACGTTTTTCTAAGTTACTTTTCTGAAGGCAAGTGCATAACTGGGCTTCATTTAGAAAGCAAAGGAACAGGTTTAGTAGAGAAATGTTTCACGATTTCTGATTCATATACAATTCACAAAATTTCTTTGCGTGTTGTCTTAAATGTAGGTAGCGGTACCTTCAAAACACTAATGCCCAGCAAGTAGTGAACTGGGATTCCGGAGGATTAGGATGATTTGTTGTCATATTAATTTATTATTCAGTACCACCAACTCTGTTACTTCCTTTGGCATTGTATCACCTTTGGAGTCAGTAGATGCAATTATTAAAATGCTGTCCCTAAGATTTGACTATAGCATCATGATTCAAGATGGGTTCCCCGAATGATAAGAATACATGAGATTTGTGCCCTAATAGGGCTACATTTCTGTTCTGGTGATGATATACAATAAAAGGTTAGAAGTGCCGTTAATATTCTTAACAAAAGTTTGTGTCTTAAGCATGGCTCAGGATGCATTTTAATTTGCAAATCAATTTACTTCATTTCTTAAAATCCCAGCATCAAATAACAGCGCTCGTTTGCTCCTATAGTTATATAAGAATGCTTGCAACATTTTGTGACCATTTTTCTATGCAGTTCATTTCCAACGCCTTCTCTCAGTTTACAAGGGTGCGAATAATCTGTATTTACACGCACTGTGAGTAGTGCTGGCAGGCAGGTAGTACTAACTCGCAGGGCCGTGCTTGAATGCATCACTTCTGCTCTGCTCTTACCCTCCTTTGTGCCAGCAGCTGAGAGAGCTGCGAGTTTTCCCTCCGCTCACATCTCTCTGGCTTGCTGTCAGTCAAGCCATGCCAACTGCCCCAGCCAGTAAAAGCATATAGGAAAAATAAATTTGTCATAGGAAAAGTACAGAAAAGTGATTACTTTTATGCAAGACTACAGTAAAGGCACTGTTAGACTATGCTAACGCTGAAAAAATAGCTTTCAAAATTAGGGGTTTCTTTGTCAGTGATAGTGTGCTTGAGGATGCTTCCATTCCAAGGGTTAGGAATAAAACTTGGGGTTTGTATGTGTGTGTCTTAGTTATGGGTTGTTTGGTTTTTTTTTAAATACAAACTACTCTAATGTAAATATTAATTCTGGATGAGACAACATTATATCATTGTGCTGCATCATTCTCGAACAATTCCGTGTAAAGAATATTGAAGAGATATGCTGGTTGATATGCCAGAAGATGCAAGAGATATATGTAACAAAAGTTGCTTGAATTTGCACATTCTACGGTGATTTATTCATGAAATCTCCAAAGATAATATTTTTCAGGTTATTTATATTGTAATATGAAATAACATAAAGTAAAATAGTTGTTAAAATCCATTTGAGACTGTTAAAGAAATGCAGCAGGCTTTTGTTTTTTAATCTTCCCTAAACACACACTTACTATTTCCTCTTGTTATTATGGGGAAGGGAAATCAAGGAGACTTCTTTTTTCAGTAGAAATTCACTTCTAATTACAAAATACAAGTGGAGGATTTGTGTGATTATTGAAAGAACTCTGCAGGACAATGCAGAAGGCGTTGTAATACTGTATGCTAAAAGTTGCTTAGTCTTGGCACTAATCTAAATAATGACAGTTTGCATTTTTTTGTTATTCATACACGTCTAGCAGAATCAGTTTCATGAAGATCAGTAGTAAAACTAAAGCTAACATTACATGATGCACACAATATTTGTAGAAAAAGCTGTTGCCAGTGCATCATTTACTTAAGAACTAAGGTCAATCTCATCTGTGTTTACTAAATTGTACCGAGACCTGATTTCTAGCCTTTGGTCAAGACTTACTCCCTGTGGCAGAGATGGCTACTGAGTAGAAAGTTCTTTTTATTGGTCTGGGAATAAGGACTCCAGGTCATAGAACGGTGTCTGATTTTCTGAAGTTAAAATGTTCAGAGAGTGTAAAATGTGCAGAACATGACAGGTGTGTGTCTTTGACATTTATGGGCCATCTTGTCAAAACTTGCAGAAACTCATCTGTAGCAAAAGCAAAAACTGTATTTTTACGTTCTGCTGAGGAGGCTTACAACACCAAGAGCACTTAGGAGTTTTCGTAGGAAATGTATTTCCTGTGTGGCAGAAAGCTAACGAAGTCTGCCTTCTCTTTTACCTGTGATCTACCTGATCCTGATACAAGGTGAGGAAGGGACTATGATGACAAACTCCGGTGAGGAAAGGGATCGATAATGGTAAATTGCACCACATAAAGCCCTTTCCTGACATGAAATGCCTGGACAGTTGTAATCTAATGATAGGAGTCGCCTGTCGTTCTGTTAGTTGAATGTGCATAGCACATACGAAGCTATGTATTACTTACAGAAAGTTACATATGGAAAATAAGCCAATAGAAAAATAAAATTTATGCAATACAAAAATATAATTAATAAAATAATATGGAAAGAAATATATATTTAACATGAGATACTGTGAAGGGCAGGCTACTACCAGTGTAGTTCATGACAGTCTTTCTTGAGGAGAGGAGACAATCTAGGTTTTAGAAAACTGAAGTGGGGGGGAAACCCAGAGTTAATACTGAGGGCAAACCAATTTTTTTTCAGTTGATCAGAGGAGCTTGTCTCAGTGTGCTTATTGTGCAAGGGAGGTGAGCCTGAGAATGACAGAAAAATGCTCTGTTTTGCTTGGTTTCTGATGGCCCTTCAGATACTTCAGTTAAAACTGTCTTTTCTTCTGTGATCGTTTAGAACTTGGCATAAATGCTGTAAAAAGGAGGTATAAGAACAGTGGCTCAGTTTCTCCATCTTTTGGAATGTAGTTTGGAATGAGCAAAATTTCAGGATGTACATGTACCGGAAAACCTGCAACAATTTTTATCTGGCTCATGTGAGCCCTGTGAAGCCTCAGGAACTTTTAAGTTATTCCTGTATCTATGTGAAAGCTCTGACCTAGATCACAAAGTCTGTTTAGAGCCTTAAAAGGCTATCTAAGAGCTGTCCTCTTTTTCCTAATACACTTTTTCGGTCACCAGAAGGCGTGCTCTGTTATCTGGCTGCATCAGAAACCACAGGACTTGTGTTTTCACTGATTCGTTTCCTCTGGATATCTATGTAATTACCCACATCTGATTTTAATTAGCAATTATTGAGTCACAGGTGTGTGAAAGAGCAGAGGAAAAGACTCCAGTTCAGGCACGTCTCTAGGAATAGGGAAAAAGGTGTTTTCTTCCCTCTGCTGGCTCAATGACTGTCTCCTTCCAGCGGGTCAGCTGAACGTGAGAAATGGGTAAATGATTTTCCTTCCTCTGCTTTCCTCTTTTTTTGCATCCTCTCTGACCTGCCACACAAGTGATAGATGGAGATTAAAATCACTCCACATCAGAAAGGTTGGTGAACCCTGGCCTTGGGCATTAGTGGTGGGTGAGGGTGAAAGGAGTGGGAATTCTGCCGTCCAGTCAAACCCCAGGGCAGAGTCCTTCTCAGAGTGCTCCTTCTTGTAGCCCAGAGTGAGGTGTTCAGAAGCTTATCTGTACCACTGCCTCAGCCTCTGGGCTGGCTCCCCACACCACTCCTGAAGCTGTCAGTCCTGGAAACCAAAGCTTAAGTATTGTTGGTGTAGATTTTCTGGCTGGAATTCCATTAGTTTCACGTAAACATTTTCTAGCTCCAGGAGAAAAGCAAATCTATCTCCAAGGCCTTTGCTGTAGGCAAGTCTTACACAGCTCCAAGCTCAGCGTATTCCATTTGGGGACTCGGGCTCAATGTTATTGTCTCGCAACCTCTGGTAAGCCATAGAAGGGATAACAGTTTGAGTTTTCTTGACCTTTTTTTGGTTTAGAGCCCTAAGGAGAGGTCGTGTTACTACAGTGGCAAGTGATACCTTATCTGTAAATGAGCAGAAAACTAAGCACATGAGATCTTTCTCGAGAAGGGATCTTGGGGATGGTCCCCACAGCCTTATTTGTAGGAAAAAGATGTTGAATAGGAAGAAGGAAAGCCTCATCATATGTGACTTTGTACAAAACTCTGCTGTGGTAACTTACTGGCCATGCTATTAAAACGTGTTTTAATAGAGCTCATATATTTGTGAGATTACTGTAAGGGTTGCTGCTTCTCCTGGAAGGTAAACAATACATTTCTCAATGTGAAATCTCACAAAAATGGATTAGGCACAGATTGTCTTTCACTTACACTTTTTTTTTTTTGAAATAATTCTGATTTTTCTTTCAAATTGGCATAAACTGTTCTTGAGCAATTAGCAACTTCTTTTCAGCTTACTCCACCCTCTTTTCCTGGATTTCTTTTGCTTCTAAAGGGCGGCAGGAATACATTTAGCCATTTAATCACCGAGTAAGAGTCTCTTAACTCCCTTGCTATAGGCGTGTTTGGTGTAGGTAGGTTTTTCTTGGACCATCTAGGCTAAATAAGTTTGAACTTAGCAACTTATCGTCAGTCCTCACTCTCTTATTTATGAATAGAACAACTCAGTAATTAAAAAACCCACCAATTCTTAGCTTCAGAAGACCCAGCTGACTGAGATTATATGCTTGAATCAGTGGGGATTTAGCTGGATCACTCATACAGAATTTGGTGCATCAATACTACTCAGTCCAATTGATCTGACTGGAGAATTCAGAACATGGACTTAGATTTATATTTTTTTTTCATTCGCAGGTTTATTTAATATCAATAAAGTTTTAAGCATAACAGCTATTTGGATGACCTTCTGTAGTTGTAGACTTTTCTCATTCTCATTTGCAACACAGTTGTTCCAAATCTCTAGTCAGGCTCTCATTTTATTACAGAAGTAATATTTTAAATATATATTTAACATAAAGAACACTGGAAAATTCTCCTCTTACACACTCAGCAGACATTAGGCCTGCTGGTAAGCTGCTGGACACCTATTGTAGCGTACCTTCTGCAGTTATAAAAGCTAGATAGATATTCTTCTACATGGGTACCAGAGTGGCACCTCAAATTCTGGTTAAGATTTGTTGCTGGTGAAAACTGAGATGGTGTGGCATAGAGGCACAGCAGCCACCAGCTGCCAAAACAGCTCCGATTACTGGTGCTGGGTGGAGTGAGATTGAATACTTTCCATTTAAAACAAGATTTGCTTTTTTTCAGTTGTGTGAGGTGCTGTTCTCTAACAGTGCAATATTTGGGATCTGGATTAACTGAAGTGACGAACAGTTGTTGAAACTGCGAGACTGAGCTGGTGATGCTACCAGAACTCGTTTGCTCCCAAGAGGCCATGTCCTCAATTAATACCAACTGACATACTGCCATTAAGCCTAGAATTCATAATATTTCTACTGCTTAGAAATAAGGCAGCAAGAGATTAAAAAATAACCCAAACAAACCCAAAACTAAAGCACCCAAACAAAAACTCCACAAAACAAAACCCAGACAACTTTAATAGAAATATCTAATGTTTTACAACATTTTTTTTCAAGCTGTAAAATTTAATAGTCTGGTACATTATTCCATGGGGTACTTATCCTCTTTCCATACTCTGTGGAGAAATAGCACGCTCCATGTTAAACCTAATTTCAAAGAGATTTTTGTAGCATCTTTCCAATTGTCTGGTTTTCAACTGAGCAGACAGACGCTAAATTGGAATTCATAATTCATTTTGTTCCTGTTGCTTGTCATTATTGCTAACTCACAAACAAACCAACTTAATTAAATATTAATTTAGGATCTCATTTGACAATCATAGTCAGGGAAACTTTTTTTTAGGGGGTAATGATAGAGATATAGGATTGAAGACACCTTTTGATTCGCCAACTCCGGTCCTCACTTTTTATATATGCCTGTAGAAGTATATTAATATCATATAAACTAATTTAGATGATATCAATTTATACCTACTTGAAGGAGTATTAAGCTAGACCGATCTTCTCCTGATATCAGGTTTACAGTGGTATCATTGCATTGATTCAGGTGTCTCCCTTGGCTACAACAGAATTACTATAAGTTGCAGTAGCCACTGCAATCAGATAACAACAATTGTACACTCTTGTGCTGCTTATTGCACGTCAGTGGGGCAAGGCTGGTTGCCGAGAACAGTGATTTATTTCCTCCAGGAGGACTGTAAAATGTCTTTTAAACTACATTGTGTGATTTCTGTAATACAAAATACAGTTTTGTACGTGGCATTTACTTTAGTAGTAAGACACTGACATTTCTGCATAGCTTTACTTTGCCCTCGAATGCACAATAAAAAACATTGCTGACCAATTTTCTATATGTAGCTCAAGTTAGTTAGAAAGAAATCTACATGTAGTCTCTGCGCTGAAGTTAGGAGTTACGCAATCTTCACGGGGTACAAAATCTCTCACTTAAGGGAGATTAAACCCTTTAAGACAGAATGTATTTTCCTTTAATATATATGTATTTGCCTTTATCTTTGTCATGTTACTTTTCAGATGTGGTTTGTCTGCAGGGGTTTTTTTTTGTGGCAGCTCTGGTAGAGTGTCATGATTAACTTTGGCATTGCAAATGCTGCCTATACGTTTTTTCAATGCACAGATGGTAATAGCATATACTATGCTACTATGAAACATTGGGATATGCATTGCTCTAAGATCTAGCTCATTGGTTTTCTGTCTTAGAAAAATCAACACATGCTTTTGCATCACATACCTATACGTGGTACTTTACAGCTAGTAGAAAAAATCTTGCAAACATTTTAAGTGTACTCCAACCAGCAACTTGTGAGAAAGATGAATTTTTCTGTTCATTATTTTATCCCATTTTCTGGTTCAGTTCTGAATACTCAGTTTAAGAATAGTCTAAGCAGCTTGTTTCTACATTAGAAAAATATATAAACAGTTCCATTAGAGGCTTTACTAAAGATGCCATTTTATTTATGTGGGGTATGAAGAACTTACTACATTTGCAGTACGAGTTTTTGAAAAGTGACCATTCCAACAGAAAGTGGGAGTGACTAATTACTTTAGCTTTATTTTAATAAAAAAAATCAGTTTATCCACAGATAAGAAAATACTAGTTGTTGTCTGTTAGCAACTTGTCTTTGAGCTAACTCGAACCATATAATTAAGATGTAATGGTTGTGCTGTGCATCAGTTACTCAAGTCTTTAGCACTTGATCCATCTCACACGGAGGCTACCACAGGACTTCTCAGCTGACATCAAGGTTTTAAATTCAGTTACTACAAGTTAAAAGTTTTGAATTATGCTCGTCATAATTGGTTTGTATTTATTTGATTCAAACCTCTCTCCTTTACAGGACCATAGTACATTCATGATCTTAGTTGAATTCAGGGGGAATTTTTGCATTGTATTAGTGTGACTTTGATCTTATTTATTTATTTATTTATTTATTTATTTATTTATTTATTTATTTATTTATATATGTATGTATGTATCTATAATGAACCACAAATATCCTCTTTCCAGTCAAGAAATAAATCACTGGAAGTTATTCTGTAGAACTATAAGTAGTATGTGAGCTGCAAGCTCTTTGTAATAGTCCTTTACAAAAGGAAGGAGGATGACATGAAGAGACCAGAAACTGTCACACGTGACTAGATGTGGGAGAGTGGGTCTGAGAAGCTTCAGTTATGCTTGCCTGTTTCTTTTATTTAAGTTTTTTTTCCCCATCAACATTCACCATGACTACTTGCAGGTAGGGTACTGCACTATATATATTTGCACGTGTATATGTCTACATCATTTCTTTTGTTCTGTACATTAGAAGACTAATAGGGATGTATTTAAAATATTCAATACAGAAAAAATACATGGACTGTAAAACGTATCAAACTGATTACTGGTGTTTCAAATCTTTTAATGTCAACAAAAATAATTCAAAGCTGTTGTTTTGTATGTGTTGCCTTCATCTTGGACAGAAGCTTGATTTAGAACTGCTGTAGCGTTCTCTTAGCAGCTGTATCAAGAGGTGATTAAGAAAGGGGGTGTGATGGCAACTGTACTGCTAAGCTTTTATACTTTCAAACCAGCATACTGGTTCCTTGAATGCCTTTATAAACTGTTGAAGCTCTAACCAGTCTGGAATTATTTTAAATTCTTGTGGGAACCATAATGGTAATGATCTGCCTAAAGATATGAGCAAAGATAACACATTCCCTGCAGAGTCTAGCTAGGCTAGCTCCCAAAATTGTAAGACCAGGAGCTTATTTTATGGGCTCTTATACTATCGTTTCAAAGTACATCGATCTTTTAAAACCACTCAATGAGAAAAGGAGCTTTAGCAATCATAGGCAGTGAAAAGTCTTCAGCCAGGACCCCCAGCAGCAGATGCTGTGAATGCCCCTCATACTCAAACGCTGTATGAGACCCAGGGGTCTCCACTGGACTCTGGTGTAACAGGGAGCTGTTCAGGAAGGCCCAGAGCTTGCTTGACTTGGGAAAGAACAAACTGTGGCGAGTTAAGAGTCTCAAAGAAGAGCTAATCTGGTTTCATTAGATAAGCTGATAAAGCTGGAACTTCTCTTTCAAGGTCTCTTCCAAAATGTCATTAAAAAGTTGAGAACTCCTTCAGTCTGTGAGCACAAAATGATTTTACAGTAGATGGGTAAACAAGAGATATTATGAAGTTTATCCTTTCATATATTATTCAGATTGATCTGGTAGCTGGGAGAAACACACGTAAGTTATTTAGAGTTTAGATGTCTTCAGCAGCTTTTTCGAATACATGACTTGTTCTATTTCATGACAGATTTACAAAGTTGGGAAGAGTTTGCTGTGTTTGAATTTTTCTTCAAGAACAAATTAGCGGCCTAGAAATTACCTTTACACATAGAATTTTTCAGGCATTTGTTCCCTTCTCTTTTTCCTGTGCTAGAATGCTCTTACTAAGGAAATGTCTCTAGGAGAGGAGAAATAAGCATATAATGCCCCTTACAGAGTGACTTTACTGCTTACAGAGTTTGGGCTATTAGTGCCATTGGTCTGGACCTTTAAAAGTGGAAAAGTGATTTTTAAATTTATTTTTTAAAAGTTAGAAAAAAGCTGGAGAGAAAAGAAGTGAATTAACAGCAAAGTGTGTGGAAGTTTTCAGTATTCTAAGATGGTATCTGTTCACATAAACCACTAGGCTACAAAGGATTTCAGAGTTTTACAAAGCTCCTGCTCGGCTTCCAGCTGGCAAAAATAACCCTATTTTCAATAGTAGGAAAGGTGGTGGCTATGCTGTTTTGCATTCCAGAGTGTTCCATATCCCATGTTGTGTCATGTCTCAGAGTAGGTCAGTATGAAATCAAGAATGAAAGAAATGAAACTTTGAAGATATTTGTTTTTTCCAGCTCAGTAACTTAATATTTCATCAGGGGCCTTCTGGGAGCTGATCTGAATATGCTGCAGTGAAGAGAGCAGCCAGGGAGGAACTCTAATGAGTCCTCAGTATACATTCCTGACTGCCTTCAAACAATTTGGCGGCCGTAATTTTTTAAAACATTCCACGCACTCATCTCTCATTGTCTTTTGTGGTTTGGACGGGGGATTGTTGATCGTTGGACGGGTTTTGAGGTAGTCCCTTGAGTGAAATTGTGGATCCTACCTCACACATTATCATCTATATTTGCATATAATTGAGACATAAGCTTTCTGGCAATCTCCAAAAGGAATGCTCTAGAGCTGTTGTTAAATTTTCTAAGAACAAACACAGTGGGAATGCCAGCCTAGGATGTAGGTCAAAAATTTGTCCACAGAATATTCTTTATTAAATCCAGTAAAATTCTCTGGAGGCTTAGATACTAGTTAAAGGAACAACTTGTATCCAAGATTTCCTTACTATGGGGAGTAAGATAAAATGAGATTTGGATTTCCTTTGCCTCTACACTTGTTTGTTTGAAACTAAATCATTCCATGTTTGTTCCTTTTTAATTCTTTTTTTTCTTTTAACTATTTTTAACTTTCTTTGAAAAAAGCACCAAACTACCCCCAAACCAAGTGTGTCACATGGATGTTATTTACAGAAGTATGAGAGTGTGTGCCTATGGTGACTGAGGGGGGTGTGTGAAACAGTGAGAAACCACAGAGGCACTTTTTCTGAACATTGCTCCTGCAGCAGCTAGTAGGGTGAGAGGTGACTTTAGCAATGACTTACATTACATAATACCTCCCATCTCTCTGCAGATGTGTGAGTTTGTTTAAATGTTTTATGAGGTTTTTATTACATTGTAATATAGTCCCAACCCCTCTGCAGTTGCCAGTTCGGTCACAAAATATAATAAATTTTCGAATACCTAATGCTTCAGCTATTCAATAATTTTCTGACAGGGCCCCCAATGCAATTATGGTGCCTCTGCGTTGCTGAAGTACTTTTGTTTGGGATGTGTAGAATAGCAGTTTTAATTCTCTGATCCTGTTCTACAACATCCCTGTGTTAAAGCAGATTTCAGTGTTCTGTACACTTATAAAAACTGCTGTTCTCTGTCCCTGTCTTTCATGTGCTGTGACACAGTAGCAGGCTGCATGACGATAACTTGTGCTTTCATACTCTTTTGGGGTTGCTGTGTCTGTATGGCACCTGTATTGTGGCGTGGGTAGCAATCTCAAATATGATGTTCTTCAAGGTTCTGAAACAAACAGTTCATGGGAAGCACCTGTACTGTATGCCTATATGCTACTCTTGAGCTAGACGATAACATTTATGTTGGAAGCCACTGAGCATTAAACACCAATTCATGAGACCCCAGAGTCCAGCCTGGTGTAGTCTTCACTTGGTATTAGAACATTACTCCTCAGTATCTCATTCTCTCAAAAATTTTATGAATTTTTATATTAGGGAGGAAATTCAATTTCTGAAAGAAAAAAATCCCTCAACTCTATGCTTAAAAAACCACTTAATTTATAAGCATATGATAATTTTTAACTGTTTCAAAGAATACTACGGGAAAAAACATGTGCATAAGGAAAGGGAGTCCCTATTGCCAGTTTCCAATTCCTAGTTCCAGTGAGGCAGCTTTCTCCTAGGCTCTCAACACACCTATGAAGGGTCAGTTGCCAGATCTCAATTGAGAAGGCTAATTTTCCATTTTGAAATCCTTCTCAAAAAGGAATGGCTCCTGAGGTACAGAAGCAGGCAAATAGGTCTTGAGTATTTCAGCAGAGTTATGTTCCTAAGGAACATGTGTTGCCAAGTGGGAGACAGACTGTTGAAAACCAGCCGCCTGCACTTTTGCATCAAGTCTCTGAATTTAGGAAGATGGGAAGTGGCTGCGTTAGCGGAATTATAAGGAATATGAACATCTTGCAATTTCTTGGTATGATTACTTCTTTAGCGATGAGAGGTAGGAATAAAAACCTTTAGTTTCTGGTATTCAGACCAAAATATAAACCTAAAGTTCTAGAGGTGGAAAGATGTGTGGGTTTTCATAGTTATTCTTCAAGGGGCTTCCCAGCAGATAACGACCATCCTCCATACCAACCTAGATTTTGTACATTTCCCTGTTAAGACAACTTCTATTAAAAATACATTGACAAGATGCAGTTAAAAATTCCATACTGAAGCACATTTATAGTATATCTGTGAAGTGGCCAATTGTCAAAGGTCACATGAAACAAATGGTCTTACTTTGACCTCGAGCTGTCTGAATGGCCTTTGTAATGATAGGCTGCTCAATGGATTTGGGTCTCAACATATCTAATCTATATCTTCTTACATAACTATCTGTCTATTGTTTAGAAATATTGAAGTTGCTTCCCTAACATAGCTCTATCAATTTTAAAGTTATTTGTAAATTCCTCAGGTCACCTCAGCAGTAACAATCGAGGGCTGGTTTAGCTCACTTGGTCGAGCATGGTGCTAAAACACCAAGGTCGTGGGTTCAATTCCCATTTGGTCCTCATGTGTTGCCTGATCTAGTTGAGAAGGCGTCCTTGCCCATGACAGGGAGGTTGGATAAAAATCATCTCTGAGGCCCCTTCCAGCCTAGGCCGTTCTATGATTCTATGAATATCCTACCTTACATTCAGAGGTCCCAAAAGGTAGCTTTTTACTAGTATGGATTACTCCAAGGGTTGATAGACTTTACTGACTTCACACAAGCAGCCAATGAGTCAGCAGATAAGAACCTGAATCCCTAGACAAAGCTGTATCTTCTGGCCTGTAAAAAAATTACAAAATGAAGAGCTACCATTTGTTCTGTTTGCTATTTTGTATGCCATATGGCTGGCAAGATGGGACATACCAAACAACTGCCACAGTTAAAGCGAAATAATGCAGTGCTGCTTTTTCCTCTGGATCAATAATCACATGCCTGTGCCCCTTGTGGTATCAGTAAGATAGGAAAGCATTGCCCACACATTTTGAACACGTAATAAATGTTGTGCATATGTATCTGTGCCAACTAAAATTATATTTTGAGTAATTAAATTATCTGTTTGATGCATCTCGTATCTTGGGATGCATCAGGAGATACGTGACCAGCAGGTCGGGGGAGGTGATTCTGCCCCTCTACACTGCCCTGGTAAGACCCCACCTGGAATACTGCATCCAGCTCTGTAACCCTCAACACAAGGGAGACATGGAGCTGCTGGAGTGAGTGCACAGGAGGGCTACCAAGATGGTCAGAGGGCTGGAGTACCTCTCCTATGAGGACAGGCTGAGAGAGTTAGGCTTGTTCAGCCTAGAAAAGAGAAGGCTCCAGGGAGACTCCAGTACCTGAAGGGGGCTTACAAGAAGGCTGAGGAGGGACTTTTTACAAGGCCTTGTAGTGATAGGGTGAGGGGTAATGGAGGAAAGCTGGAAGAGGGTAGGTTTAGACTAGGTACAAGGAACAAGTTCTTTACCCTGTGGGTGGCGAGGCACTGGAATAGGTTGCCCAGGGAAATTGTGGGTACTCCATCCCTGGAAGCATTCAAGGCCAGGCTGGATGGAGCCTTGAGCAACCTGATCTAGTGGGAGATGTCCCTGCCTTGGCAGGGGGATTGGAATTTCCATGATCCTTGAGGTCCATTCCAACCCAAATCAACAGAATGGTTTGGGTTGGAAGAGACCTTAAAGATCACCTAGTTCTAGTCTCTCTGTCATGAGCAGGGACACATATAGGTATGATATATTTCCATTTTTGTTCTGCCATTTATGGTGTGTCTGTATGCCTTGTGAAGTGTGTTTGTGTATGTAAATAGTCTTTTTCTATTGGTTTGTAGCTAGCTGTGTTGGCTGAATACCTGCATATTTGTACACTGCTCTACTTTTGGGGTAAAAGATGACATATCCTTACTCTTTGAGTGTTAGTGGATAAAACAAAGTTATCCTCACATGGAAAGGAGTCAGAGAGATGTTCAGTTAGTGGAGAGTGTAACATAATATGGAACACTTTGGAAATTTGCTGGTTTTTCTCCCCTCTGGATATGAAATATTAGAAATATCAATCTAAGCTGAGAAGAAAGAATTTTAACTTAATTTCAGCCAGATGGAAACAGTTTATAAGGGAGGGTATGGTGGGAGGTTTTTCCCTAATTATGGCTTTTGTGACTTGGGCGAAGAGCGAGTGTCCTACCTACAGGGAAGAGAACTGAAGTCCAGGTAACTCCCAAGGTGTGGGGATTGAAGGTACTGAAAGAAGGTTGTGAAGGCATAGTCAGAACCTAGGGGGTAGGCGCTGTTTTGTGAAACAGATGTGAAGGGAGCCAGATATCCCTGTCCTTCACCACTGCTATATAGCTCAGTGGGAATTAATTCCAATTGACAAAGGAGCTGGGAGAAAGCAAGGGCAGAGATTTTTGGCTCATGCTTTATTTTCTTCTGTGTAGCTTTGTGAAGAAAGGAGCCTGATTTTCCTCAACTCAGAAAGAGCCAGCCATGTCCTATGCTGCTTTCCACCATCTGAACAGGAATTGGGCAGGGGGCCCAGGAGCCACATTCTCTACCTTAACCCAGTGACGCCTGAAGAAGCCAAGAGTCCTCTTCCAAGCAGTTGCAGTGGGAAAGGGCCAGCAGCTACTTAAGAGTGCCCCTTACTCACATCACAGATACTTTGGGGGCTAAAAGGGAAGTAGTAGAAGGCAGCTGGGAGAGCTGCCAAGTGTCACACTTTTGGCAGCTTTGCCACACATTCCTTTAATTTAGGATTTGGCTCCGCCGCAGAAAGACTTGCAGGTTTCTGCTTGAAGTTTTCCTTATTTACCACTTGGGGCCACTGTGGCACTCTTGAGCAGGAAACGTGGAGCATCTCCTCCTTGTTGGATCCCAGGGAGGAAGGAGCTCTTGGGAGGCAGAAGTTGCAGCCTTATATAGGCAGGACCATTTCTGATTGTCCTCGTTGCCTTTGCTTTGCCCCAGGTGACTGAGACAACCTTGAGCATTCCAGGATCTTCTTATCACTCCTTCCCTGGTAGCTCTGGGCTGGTGCTGATGGATCCCCATCCCAGTTCCCCATCAGCTTGGAGCTCCTAGTCCAGGTGCTGAGGCTGTGTAGTTCTTTACTTTGCCCTTACCCCTCTCCAGGGGTAGGGTGTGCTGCCAAGAGGATTAGGCATTCGGGCATCAAAATTAACACTGGGGGGGGCAAACTGAAGACAAGAGTATACGGAATTGCTAAACAGTGAAAGAAAGTCAGGACAGTGGGACAAATTGGAAAAGTCGTATAATCGCTGTTCAAGGTACACACGTATCTTGAGGTAGTGAAGTTCTCTGATGGTGGCAGAAACACTGAAGTTTTTAGTTTAAAATATGATTTGAACTATATGTTATCTTCTTACTTTGTTAGGCAAATGCTTTGCTATTAAATTCAATATGGTTTTACTATTTTTTTTTCCTATGGCAGTACCTGAAAGAAAATAATACCTTATTTCTATCTTACTACGTTACTATTTCATTCTGTAGTTAGCACCATAATTTTCTTCTTCAGTTGCATTTAAAATATTGTGGAACTCAAGCTAAATAACATTCCTTTATCTAGTTGGATCAATGCTGGACAAGTGGTTATTTAATGTTATATATTAGAGTAGCATTAGATTGGAATGCTTTTTATTTATATACAATTCTCTATTTCATACAAATTAAAAAATAATTTGAGAGACTTCACACTGACTCTCACTTTGTGACAAGAATTAACATAGCTTCTTCTAGAGAGAACAGGCGGTGGAGATCGCATCTTTGGAGGGGTTGAAGGGAAAGGTAAACTTGCTGTTCTCTCTTGTTTTAATGATAGCGGTGACCTCCTTAGCGCAGAGCAGCGAGTCCCTGGAGCCCAGACATCCACGGGAAGCAAAACTGACCACGGTGACCCACCGCAGCTCTGCTTCTCAGTTGCAGGGGTGTGGATTGGTATTGGTTTTCAATTTAGACAAGATGTTGTGTGAGTCACCCTGCCCCCCCTGCCCTCCCACTAGTGCTATGAATAATAAACTCAGCGAGAAGTTGCGAGCCAACTGATGTGCTGCCAGGGCACGGCTCCTTCTCCCCACGGTCCTTTCCCTCTCTGCACTTTGCTGGACCTGCAGGGCCTGATGTGGGTGGAGGTGAAACACATCTGGAAGGGGCCTGATTTCAAATGGCACTCGTAAGAGAAGGAGGTTCTAAATCCGACCCACCCTGGGGAAAGGGGGCTGAGGTCATAGGAGGGCAGAATGCAGAGTATTCTGATGATGAAAAAGTAAAAAAAAAACCCCAAAACAAACTACATCAAATGTTTGTTTAAGGATCAGGAGTCCTGGCCCAGCCCCTTCGGTTTGCCAAATATTACATGAAGCTACATAAAACCCAACTCTAACCTCTTACAGCTCTCCCATTAGGTCACATTAAGCTTTGGCAAGGAAGATGGTCCTACTTGGTGGTTTTCTGATTTGTGGTTTGAATTTGGCCAACCTTACTTATTTAAATTTATTTTATTTTGTAAACGCTCAATGATAGAGTAAAACTCTAGAGTAAACTTGTTCTGGCCAACATTTATTGTGGAAACATTCAGTATTATCAGGAGATCTTTGCAGAACAGCTAACAAATTAAAACAAAGCATTTCAAGCACATATTGAAGTTCTTTTTGGAAATGAAGAAAATGTACTGATGGCTTCAAGCCATCACTTTTGGGTCTTATCCACTTCTAGCCCTCTGGGCATTTATAAAACTGGTGTCTTTCACTCTTGCCATGAGGACAGCGGTCCCTTTGGCTTGGTGCAACCAGGGGAATAAATCGAAATACATCTTCCTTTTAACTTTGTTAACTTTTTAACAAGTTTGTCTTCCTTTGTGAATATGTCAGTGACCTTTTTGCTCACATGGAGGCTCAGTGCGATTGTTGCCGTTGAGCTATGAAGAGCTGATTCCAAGCAGGGATTTTCCTACACGGGAAGAATATTAAGTACACTATATGTAAGCTATATTTTGCCCACTGACAATAGAATTAAAATACGTGGAGAGTGACCTTTTTTTATATCTTCTGAATTAAAAATTTGGCTTCTCTATCAATAATATTTTCTTTATAGAAGATACTTCAACAAGAAATTAAAAAAACAACAACAAACCAGATGCATTTTCCTTAAAGACAGGACATTTTTGATTTGTGACAAACAATAGAAATGCTTTATTTTGCCATCAGATTGATACACGGCTTCCTGTGTTAGAATAATAGTCTTATTCTTTCTGAAGACTATGATCTTGTGACATACCTTCTCATCTTTATAGCTTTTTCTGGTGCAGTTGCCAAGCTATATCACTGAAATATAATCTTGCCACAGATAAAAATTTTTACTACACGGAATCCAAATAGCTAGAGCTGTGAAGCACTTGAAAAAGCCTTGCTTGTGAACCTACTGCCTTCTAACTTTTACAATTCAGGAATGTTGAAAATTTCATTTTGATGAAAACCATGCAAAGAAACCATTTGAAATGGTTGTAATTTTTTTTAAGCTTCAGGATTTGTGAACTTTCTCAGTCTGAGGGGTAAGAATGGCACGCTGTTTTTCTCTTTTGAAAAGAAGTTTTGCAATGGTTTTACAAACAGGCGACTAGTGCATAGGGAGTAACAGCCTAATTATGATTTTATGTGTATATTTTATGTAAGAAATGTCTGTTAAATTGTTATGAGAAATATGACTACAGTTTCTGACTTAGCAATTGCAATTATATCCTGCCAAAATTCAGGATTTTATTCTGCGCACGTCTCTTGTGTAGACCAGCTTTTCCATCATCTTGCATATGAATTTAGACTCTGCACCCAGCTCCGTAATCTGGTGATTATACAGAACAGGTTCAACACAGGTAGCAGTGCTTGTACAACCTTCCCCGTGTTTGGCACTTAGCTGGGTTAATCACTCTGCTCTTTGGCAGGATAATTAACCAAATACCATGCTCCCTGCTACCTTAGCAGAATTGTTTCTTGTCCTGGAGTTAGCTTGTTGAAACAAGTTTAAGTGTTCTTATACTTAAACTCTAGTGCCATCAGCAGTGTAGATTTAAACTACATTACCGAAATCATCTGAAGAAACATAATCTCTCGGGGTTCAAAGACTGCCCATGCAGTCTTTGAAGTCTTGGCTGGCTTTTTCACACATGCTGGCAACTATAGCAACAATTTTATTGATATGGTTGAATATCTGCTGTTAAAACACCAACCAGTTCTATGGGAGTTACTGTCATATCAGCTAGCGATGGCCTGACCAGAGGTGAAGAATGACTTAAAGATGAAAAATTCCTGTATTCTCTCAAACTCCTAAAACCATTCCGTTCAGCTTAACACTTTTTCCTCTTGATAGCAAGAACACCTTTAAATACCAAAGTCGTATGATCACAGCTGCCGCTGACTTTACAATGCCGAGTTGGAGACACTTTTTTACACGGACACCCGTTGGCAGCGTTTGTATTGTTGTTGAGAAGGGTATTGAATTATTGGAAAACTGCAAAGTTGAAGATTGTTGTAGGGAGAGTTTTCCAGGTCTATTCATACACTGTACAAATTGGCTGCCACATGACAGCACTATTTCATAGAATCATAGAATGTTAGGGATTGGAAGGGACCTCGAAAGATCATCAAGTCCAATCCCCCTTCCAGAGCAGGAATGCCTAGATTATGCTACACAGGAAAGTGTCCAGGCAGGTCTTGAATGTCTCCAGAGAAGGAAACTCCACAACCTCCCTGGGCAACCTGTTCCAGTGTTCCGTATTTCCATTTGTTTATAAAGTATCTAGATAAATTTGATTACAAAAAGACCTCTACAAAATCTCAATAATTTGTTGGATGGAAAGCATCTGTTCTTGTGCTTAACAGGGATCATAGAATTATAGAATCATTAAGGTTGGAAAACACCTCTAAGATCATCTGATTTTCTATTATAGTTTATGATTTTGCATTTATGAATTTGTAGAGCTCCAAAAGGGACAGAAGAGGTAGTATGCAATGTTTCTTATTGCAGGGTCACATTACAAATATATCGGTTTCTCCAATTTGGGATTAGCAATGCTTACTAGCTTGCCAGAGGTTTGGATTAAATTCTTCACCACTATTATGCTAAAGCTGAGAAGAGCTCATTAATTCCAGTTATATGAATGGGTAAAACCATGGAATCTAAGCAGCGGCTCTTTGGGTCAGTACTGAATCAGTACTGGTGACTGCTCCCAAAAACTGCTACAAAGCAAGTGTCTTGTCAGTCTGCTTATATCTAGTGTGCTTTTGGCATGGAGAGCTGTATACTTAGCTCCCTCAAAAATTTAAATGGAAATCAACTAGCGAGTTGCACAGTTTTTCCTCACAAATCACACTACTCAATTTGCATATTAGGCTGTGTTTTGCTTTCTCAGCAAGCTTCTGTGATAATACCATTTATACTTATTGTGGCTTTTCTTGTCTACTGGCCAAATTTAGACATTCTTGCTGTATTTAGTATAGACTGGCTGATCTCACAAAGCGCCAGCATGGTGTCGTGGCAATATCCTGAATTTAGGTTTATTGTCACTCCTCATGGGTGATACTTCCCAGTTATGGAGAGGTGCTACATCTTTGCCGGGTCCCCCTTGAAATTCTCTATAGCTAACCTCTGTGTTCCTGTTGCTTATTGGTGTGTAGGTATATAAGAAATGTATTACAGGGGTCAATCTGAGCAATAGTAAGTTCCAATTCCAGGGCTCCCTTTTCTTATTTCACTCCACATTGGTTAACAATATTCAAATTATATTGCTATGAACACGTAGTCTCTATGTTTAGGTTAACGGTGCTGAATACAGTATAAATATTTCACTGAAAGAAGATAACATGAGATAAAAGTCTCTCTAAATTATAATTAATGTGAAAAAATACAGAAGAACATCACTTGACAGAACTGATTGAGTAGTATTAAATTTGGGTAAAAAAAAGAATTGGAAAGTTTGGGGAAAAAAGAAAAAAGACCATATATTGTATTGGCATTAAGATAGGCACAGAAGTTTTAAACCCATTGCATGTTTACATTGCTGTGATGAAATACCTGTATATTACAGTTCAGATCATGGACACACTTTTGAAACAAACCTCACAGTGATCTCCACTTGCTGCATTTTTAGTTTGTATCACAGTGAAGTCCCAGAAGACAAAACCTGGATTCCTTTCAAGCGAAACTTGTGCTCCAGGAGTGCACCTGACACGCTCCAGACCTTACTGGTGTTCCATCCACAACCCCAGACTAGAGCGACTCAGAAACAGAAACCCTCGAAAGGTGTTCATACACAGGGGTGTCAGGTCCTCGATGCTGTCAGTACAGCAGCTGCTACTTCAACAGATACTTCGATGTTAGTTACTTCAGTGGACCCACTTCTGTTATACTGCACCGCTTGCAGCTGTAGTATCTGTCACCTCTCCTCATGGTGTATCCAGTTGATTCAGGGTGTGCTCAGTGAGGCAGATGAGCTGACAAATGCACTTTCCCGGGTAATAACGTTTATTCGAAGTCTGCTGTCGTTCTCAAGCAATGGTGAGATACCTGCACAATGCTAAGAAATAGCTTGTAATTCTACTGAGAAGCATTCTGCTCTTACCTGAGTTATGTATAGTAGTATTTGCTTTTTCTTTGACTGTCAGAGCTACCACTTTTCTCTTTTAAGACTCCCCAGTGGTGACAGTAAGCATTGCCAGTCACATGGCTAAGATTCAGAGCTGGGAGAACTGCCATAGTAAACTGAATTTGAACTCTGGTCTTCCCATGCCTCCACTGGGATCTATAACTGTCTAAAAGGCAGGTCTGGCCAGAAATTTTTTGTGTTGCAAAATTACTTTTGATGTGCAGCTGGCTATGTAGAAGGCTGCTTATTTGTCTGTCCAAACTCCAAAGCTGATTTAAACCACACAGTCTAATCGATAATGTGAGTTCTTTTAAAAAATAAAATTTATCTTTTTTATTAGTTCATTTGATGATAACTGAACCCAAGTGTTTTTGAATACTGGATGCAACCGAAGCTCTCTAATTTATTAGAGATTGGCTAGCAGGCTGGTGAATCACTGTAAAGCTGTGTTGTGCCATGTTGAGCCTCAGATAAGTCATGCTTGCCAGGGTTTTGTATGTAATCCTGAAAGATGCATGTAATTTCTGTATTATTACATGTTAATTTAATTGTAACAATGCTACTTTTTAAAGCACAGTACTCTGTGCACAGCATCTCTTAGATCTGCTGGCGTGAAGCACTGAGGCTTCACTGCATGCAAGCATTCGTCAATTTAAACTGAAGACCCTGTCCAAGCTGCTTGTTTTCAGGAACTTTGTTTTAGAAGCCTGGTAACACAGCAAGTGAAGGAAAAATGTGTAGGAAAACTTAAATTAATGACACGTGCTCATTTCAATAGTGCATTGGTTGGCCTAATTTTATAATATGTATTCTTGGAGGAACCGTGAATGAAATCTGTTGTTAAAACAGCTGAAAACAATTGGATGCATTTTAGTATTCAGCTACAAATTGGTTAATATCCTGTCATTTAAAAGTTGTGAGAAAGTTGCCAATAGAGTCTCACAGCTCCAAGAACTGTAAGAATTGCAGTAAGTGGCATCATTCTTCTACTGCATGTGAAAAGAAAGCTACTTGTCAGTCTGTTTACCTTCAAATAGATACTAAAACAGAATGTGAAATGCAGCCAGAATGTACACGAAATTCTTTTTTTTAAGCATGGAGAGAATCATTTGTACATACTACATTTTTCAGTATTTCCACAAATGTGATTTTTTTTTTAAAAAAACTAAACTAATGTAAGATTGATGGAAGGATTAGAGGTTTGAAGGATACCGTGTTCCTGCAATCTTTGTGGAAATTGCTAACTGGAGGGAGACCACCGTTAGTGTTCTTGTTGAAGGAAGAGCTTTGTTTTGAACTCGACAGTCATTTGTATTATTTATTCCAGCGGGTGGTCAGTCAGCAAACGTGGACTGACTGGCCAGGCAGCACATCTGTGCCTCCAGGCGAGCCATAGCATTTGCTGCTCTTCAACGAGCTGCTGATGGCAGGTGGTGTGGGAGGTGTGATGTACCTCCAGTTTCGTGGGTGAGAGGGATGGGAGAGGAATTTAGGATGATATGAAAAAATGGTCTGAAATGTTTAGGAGAGTAAGGAGTTCGAGGAAGAGACTGGAGGAGGGAAAGCAATGAATGGAAGAGGAGAAAGACCCAGAGCACCGCACAGGGGAGGGGAAGGGAAGCGGGGACACAGATCACAGATCTTACAACAAGCAAGGCTTCGTGTGCTTCACCCATCACTGAATTACAGTCGGCTACACCGGGACTGGGAGCTCAGATACGTCTGTCACTGGGTCTCTCTGCTTCCATCTGTGTGACCTTTAGCTTCTCCATGTCTTCTACTTCTTTGTCTTTAGCAACTTCAGGTTTGGGGATACAGGACAGGAGAAAGCTGCTACCGTTTTTACTCTGGGAAGACATTTTTGGAAAATGCACGAGACGTATAAAGAGCAGGTGGAGGCAGTTGTAGTTTTCCTGCATGACTAGAGATGTCTCTTGGACTCGCAATCTAGATGTTAGACTGGTCAGCTTTATGGGGGAAAATAAATTAGAGGTCAGACTAAATGTGCTCTCAGCAGTCAACCTTAATAGTTACAGACATTATGCCTCAGCGATTTTGAGCTTTCTGGTTCAGGTATATGTATAAACAAAAATCTTTTGATGGCAATTTATCATTTTTTAACAAAACTAGTTTTTTTTTTTCCCCAGCTTTAAATGGACACTATCACTATATTATCTAAGATGAAAGTATTATTCTCTAATTTTATCTTGCCAGTTACTTTCTTACTGATTTTGTAGGGCAAATATAACGAAGTGTAGCATCTTTTGAATTATTTTGTTAGATCTCGACGATAGTGGGCGGATTCAGGATTTTATTTTGGCCTGCTACAATGCTCTAGTCTGATATCTAGGTTTTAATCTAGGTTTTAATTTTCTTTGAATATTTTCAGGATTTTCTTTTTATTTTATGAGGCCATATTAAAGAGGGAACTGTAGAAATTAATCCTGTAATTCTAAAGTAGCCTAAATTATTTTCTAAGTAATTATTTTCTCAACTCCGTGGGTTGAGTTGGTTTCTAAATAAAAAGAGAAACTTTCCTGCAGGGCTAATAAAACAAAACCCCTTTGCCCATGCTCATGCAAGCTCACTTTTTTCCCGGACAGTCTCATGGCTCACATTTGTTAAAGGTCTTTATTCGTCACTGTGTTTTTGCATTTAGCAAGTAGGAAATAATTGGTAAGCTACCCATGATAGCATGAAGTATTCAAGCAAGTTATGCGTAAGCCAGTTTTCCTTTTACGTTTCCACTGCATCTCTCTTCTGCTTGAACACTGTACAAAATCATTATAAGCCTGGCCTTGCTAGGACCACTGAAAGGCACCAGCATAACTCTTCAACCAGCGTTGGAACCAGATGCCGTTTGGTTCAGTATAAAATTTGTTCAAAGAAGGTAAAAAGAGACACACACCCCAAGCCCTGTAAGTATGTGGTCTTAAGGAATGCACACAGCTGCAGGAAAGAACTGCCAATTAATGTAATTTACAGCAGGTTTCAAAATCTTAACTTAGATTGCGAGTAGAATAGCGCGGTGAAAAACTGAAGGAAATAGCGTAGAAGTTCAGGCAAAGGATGCAATGTGGCAGGGGAAAAAATGGGTACGCGACAACGTCTGGAAACTAACTTGAAAGAGGAAACAACCAAAAGTGCAACTAGTGAGAGAGAATTCAGATGACATTAGATTGGAAAAGATCGGAAGTAGCCAAGAGGAGAGCTTTGTGGTGATGTGGCACACAGCAGGACATAAACACGGTTGTTCCTTTTGACTTGGAAAGTTCTATCGCTTTCTTTAAGTATGGTCCCTGTGTGATTAGTCTGTCATGTCACCCTGGTTGCAAGGTGTGAGATGAACAGAGATTTGTTTTCAAAGGTGGGGAGTAAATTCCACTGCTTTCTTCACAGTTCTGCAATTGCCTTGTGGCTGTAAAATTTCTTTCCTTGCATGAGTAATCAGGCAATTTAATAATTGCCTTACTAAATACGTGTTTAACTACTGTCTGATGTGCCTCTAGAGCATCTAGAGCATCTAGAGCATCTCTGGTTGTGTACACATAACGTATCACTAGATAAATACTTTTTTTTGGCAGCTTGCTCATAAGTCACGCTATCATCACCTTTGCCGGTCATACGGAGCCAATCACAGCTTTCCCTGTTTGTTTCAAAAGAATGCAGGGCAAACCATTCAAAGCGGGCCCTGGACGCTTGCTTTAACCGTTGCCTGTTGCTTTTTTTGTCCCTCGTTAATTACTGATGGATGTTCTGGTCCACAATTACTGCATCGGACAGGCGTGTGTCTCTCTCGGCACATGCTGACTGTCGCGACCGGCCGTACTGGATGACTCAAGGCAAATGTATGGGGAAACATATGATTAATTTAAGGATTCTTTCTCATTAAAATTAGCTTTTCATTTTAGATTAGAAGTGGGTTTTTTTTTCCCAGCTCTTACAAACTCGAGGAATGTGTCGCTTATCGTAAGAGAAAACTGAGGTGCATGAGGTTCCAAAATCATAGAATCATAGAATGTGAGGGATTGGAAGGGACCTCGAAAGATCATCAAGTCCAATCCCCCTGCCAGAGCAGGAATGCCTAGACTATGCCACACAGGAACGTGTCCAGGCAGGTCTTGAATGTCTCCAGAGAAGGAGACTCCACAACCTCTCTGGGCAGCCTGTTCCAGGGCTCCGTCACCCTCACTGAGAAGAAGTTTCTTCTCGAGTTTAAGCGGAACCTCTTATGTTCCAGTTTCAGCCCATTACCCCTTGTCCTATCAGCGGTTGTCACCGAGAAGAGCCTGGCTCCATCCTCGTGACACTCACCCTTGATATATTTGTAAACATTAATGAGGTCACCCCTCAGTCTCCTCTTCTCCAAACTAAAGAGCCCCAGCTCCCTCAGCCTTTTCTCATAAGGGAGATGCTCCACTCCCTTAATCATCCTAGTTGCTCTGTGCTGGACTCTCTCCAGCAGTTCCCTGTCTTTCTTGAACTGAGGGGCCCAGAACTGGACACAATATTCCAGATGGTTTCTCACCAGGGCAGAGTAGAGGGGAAGAACCTCTCTCGACCTACTAACCACAAAAAATGCGGTGGATCTGCTTATGCTTATCAAAACACTGAATAAGAGGAGGAAATCACTGTTTGACAAACTGGAAGCAAAGGAAATGAATCTTTATGAGACTAGTTGGGTACTTTTGTAGCTGCCACAATATTACAGAATATTGTATTCATATTTGCATCTGCCTAAGGGGAAAGCATTTCACTTTTCCAATCTACAAGTTAGGGTCCTGGCAACAAAAGCGCATAGGTTTTTGAAGATCGGAGAGAAAAATAAGCACCTGAATTTATTTTTTACAAGAAATGGCAAAGCCTATTTTTGTTCCCCAGAACATCCTGTATCTTGAGGGAGGATGACACACACCCCAAACAAAACCAACCCTCTTTTGCAGAGGTTTTTATATCAGAGTGTGAAAAGCATTCTTTGGCTTTTCACGCAATGGAGTCTTTTAGAGACTCTGGCTGCGTGGCTGTGATTTTTTTTTTTCTGTTTATTTGGAGTAATGCAGCTACAAATCAAACGGAGTGTTTGAGCTCTCCCATGGTATAGATGGCATGACGATAAAAATCTAACTTATGTTAATTTTCCTCAGCAGATGCTTAATATCTATCCCTGCGATCCTAACACATGGATGTTTCAAATGCCTGGTTTTCCCCGTTATCATCAAACCTAGCCTGTTTTCTCTGGTCAAACTACTCCTCCTCGAAGCATAAACAAGAAGATGGGGCCTGTCTTAGGTCTGTGTTAAAAACTGCCATAAATCTCTGGCTGGTAAAGCAAACGTCTGTACTTACGTAAATGTGTAGGCGCGCGTGAGAATGCGTGTGCACAGAGCTCGCACTTACGCACGCGTGCGCATCTTCTAAAGTATCTTCTAAAGAGACACGATTGTAAGCATAATGAGTTGGACTAGAGTCCCAAAAGGTCTCATGCAGGGCTCTGTGGAGGTTACGTTACATTCCTTCGCTGCTTCTGCATTGCTTTTGCTTACAATGGTTTTGAAGAAGAGGGGGAAAATGATCTCCAAGTGATTCTTCTGAGGTCTTGTTACAAAGGCACAGTGTTCCAGCTGTCGGAGAACGTCAATGTGTAACTGTTTTATGCTTCTCTGGACTTGTTTTTTCTACTTCAATTGAAATTCCTTAGGTTTATTATCCACTGTACCTTTCACTACATGATACTTAAACTCAGAAAATTCTAAGGGAAACAAAAGTGCTTGGCGAAGTTACACCTCACCATTGGTTATTTTTAGCACCCTTGAGTTCTGTTACAGTTAGGGAACAGGTGAGGCCATGTGGCAATTTCCAGAGAAGTTGCACGCATTAAGTGTGTCCTTCTGGGAGACAATTAGCAATGAGTACTTTAAGGCTTTTCCCTGGATATTGTATAGAACTCGTAACTGGTGTCATTTTGAAGTCATTTGTTCCTATAGGGCCTTCTGTGCTGGATAACTCCTAGAACTTAATACCATTTCACTTTATAAAAGAATTCCACTCTGAAATGATAACGCAAGATTGAAAGAATCCGTATATTTTGGTATTCAAATTCAAGACAAAAAGGTGGATTCACAGAATCACAGAATGTCAGGGGTTGGAAGGGACCTTGAAAGATCATCTAGTCCAACCCCCCTGCCAGAAAAGTCTCCAGAGAAGGAGACTCCACAACCTCCCTGGGCAGCCCGTGCCAGTGCTCTGTCACCCTCACAGTGAAAAAGTTTTCCCTCATGTTTTTGGGGAACCTTCTGTGCTCCAGCTTGTACCCATTGCCCCTTGTCCTGTCAGAGATGGAAAGTGAAGGTGGTGGGGTTTGTGATGTGAAATTATAGGAGCGATTAGGTAGCACTGCGATTTGAAATGCTGTTGTGTTTTGGGGTTTTTGTTTGTTTTTAAACTAGTCGTTCTCTGAAAAACTGGGTGTTAGAGCAGCCTCCGAGCCCAGCCGGCAGCTGACTCGGGCCGCTGCTCGGCCTCGCCTCGCTCCTTCCCTCCCCACGGCGCCGGCGCTCCCGGGCGGTGCCAGCGCGCTCCGCGAGGGGGCGCGCTTTGGGAGCGCGCGGGCGGCGGTGCTGTGAGTGCGCCGTAGGCGGGACATCCGCGCGCGGGGAGGGACGCGTGGCGCCTGCGGCGCGCGCGCTCAGCAGTCGCGCGGGGTGCTGCAGCCGTTGGCCCGCGCGCGCGCTTCGCCGCCCCCTTCTGCCCGCGCCGCGGAGGCCGCGCTCTCAGAGCGGGGATACCCTCAGAGCGGCTGTCCGGTTCCGAGTGTAAGCTGCCCTTCAATATCTGACCTGTGCCGGGAACCCCCTTGTCTTCATAGCCCTCTGAGGCTCTGTAGAACTTGGGCGATGCTCCGCTTTAGCTTTCCTTCATTTGGAATTTGTCTGGAGCAAACAGCGTGTGCAGTGTGGGCTGCACAGATACAGAACTTGCTTCCCCCCTCCCCCCCTTTTTTTTTGTTCTCCCCTGAGAGAGAGGTGATTCTGCCCCTCTACTGTGCCCTGGTGAGGCCTCACCTGGAGTGCTGCGGCCAGCTCTGGAGCCCTCAGCACAAGGAGGACATGGAGCTGCTGGAGCGAGTCCAGAGGAGGCCACAAAGGTGACCAGAGGGCTGGAACACGTCTGCTGCAAAGGCAGGCTGAGAGAGTTGGGGTTGTTCCATCTGGAGAAGGCTCCAGGGAGACCTTATAGTGGCCTTCCAGTACCCAAAGGGGACCTACAAGAAGGCTGAGGAGGGACTGTTCACAAAAGCGTATAGTGGCGGGATGAGGGGCAATGGTTTTTAACTAGAGCAGGGTAGGTTTAGATTAGACATTAGGAAGAAGTTCTTTAGTATGAGGGTGGTGAAACACTGGAACAGGTTGCCCAGAGAGGTGGTGGAGGCTCCATCCCTGGAGGCATTCAAGGTCAGGTTTGATGGGGCTCTGAGCAACCTGATCGAGTTAAAGGTGTGCCTGCTCACTGCATGGGGATTGGACTAGGTGACGTTTAAAGGTCCCTTCCAACCCAGCACACTCAAGGATTCTGTGATTTCTGAGGATAGAACCATAGAATCATTTGGGCTGGAAAAAAGACCCTTAAGATCATAGTGGTCAGGCATTAAGTCCACCACAAATAGTCCTCTTACACTCCTTTAGCTTTACGTAGTTGCAAATTAATCTGAATGGAACTGTATATTATTAAGTATCTTGCTAAACCAAGACTCAACGCTTGAAAACTAAATATTAAGTATTTTGTTGAACCAAGACTCAAGTGCTGAAGTGTCACACCATCTGAAACATGAACTTACATCCACTGTATTGTTTTCAGTATTTATATAAAAAAGTCAAATATAATGATCCATGATAAAGGAATGTAATTAAATAATTACCTAAAAATGTATGCATCTTTTTAGGAAGTTATACCTCACTGCTATTGTTGATCAGATAACCAGGGAGTAAGTTTAGCTGATGGGTGGTCTTAAGAATATTAATATTAAAAGATAAAATCAAAGTATAGAAGCAGATAGAATGAAATTGGTTGACCTCCCACTCTGTTTAGAGAAGGATTCTGTTTCAGTAGAAGCTAGCTTTTTTAAGACCGTGACAGATTTTGGCTATCTCAGCAGGCAAATAGTTTGTGGGCAGAGGTATGACAAACTTCCACAGATGTTTAAAAAAGCCTTCTGGTTCACCTGAGGTTTCATATTAAACTGATTGTGTAGAGTAGTGAGGTGTGCAAGCACAAACAAATATCTCAAACCTTTTTCCATAAGTCACGCAGCTGTAGTTTGGGGCTTCTACAAAGAAAACAGATTATTTTCACATAAAGAGGGGTTGTACCATAAAATCTGTGAGCCATGGAAGTTCATGCAGCAGTGAATATTATAATGATTAAGATAACCCAGAGGAAGAAAATGTTATTGAATAATGCCTATCACGTTTTTTTCTGGATCTGTTGAGCACCACTTTAGTGTTTATTTTTCAAACTTAGAGGTTGTTATTCAGCATCTATAAGTAACAGAGATGGTGTGTTTTCAGAAGTTAGAGCAGTTAGCACTGAAAATCAGGTTCAGTTTGTTGTGCCAGCTTTCTTTTTGGTTTCTTTTCTGTTAGATGTGTTTAATATTTATTATTTATTCAGAGAATTAGTTAGCCCTTTTAGAGTTATATGAAACTTTGTGTGGAAGGTGAAATAGAGATACTGTGATTATGAGTGTGAATATTTAATTTTAGGACATAAAATTTGGCCCAGAACTTTTTTGGTAGCCAAGTGTGAAGGAGAAATAGAAGGGAGACAGGCTAGTCTTGATGGCCCTACTCTTGAGGAATATTGTTTATTTCTAGTATTAACAGTAGATTTTGCGTTCAGGGCATAGTTTTGACTTGCTATTCATTTATCTGAATAAAGCATCTGTACAATAGCTGTGGTAGCTATTGAGAGGTCATTAGTTAAATCTTAATTTCTGTCTGTGGCTGAGATCTGAAGTTGTTGGAAAATGATTCTGGAAACACTATAGCCTTGAAAAGATTGTGACAGAGCTCTGCATCTAGTGCTTGCAAGAGACCTCGAATTCATAGATATTTTGTGATTTTGCATATGGGACCTGGAGCAGGTAGTCACGTTTTTGAGTGATAAAGGATATTTCTGGCAGTCTACAAGACCGTCAAGAGTGAATCCCTTTCCTGACTATGAGCATAAATTGTTAATCTATTGTGTTGTGAGTTATTACCTAATGCTTTATTTTTAGGTAGCTGATGTTAAATACACAATCATTGGAGCATGGTACTGCTGCAGGGGAAGCATAAAGGCTGTGGAAATACATACATACTATAAGAATACAAGAAGTAGATTTCATTCACGGTAAATCAGTGAACTTTTGAGTGTAAAGCCCAGCGTAGAATAACTCTTGCGTTATTTCTTATGTGCATAATTTGGTATGTGGTTAGTGTCTCAAAAAAACAAATTAATCTGTTTTAAAAATATTAAAAAGACTTTAAATAGTAATAACTAAGCTTTCCAATTCCTGCAGTATCATTTGATAATGGTGATTTAAAGTAAATGGTATTGTCCTAATTCCTTTCTAATACATAGAAACATCTATGAACAATTAAAGCGTTGTATGCAGTTAGCATGAAATTTCTAATATAATGGGTGAATACAATTTGGAGAATCTGGTTTCTTGTTAAATGCATGATTCACTTTCTGGGAAAGTTCATCAGTATCTGCTTTTTTTGTTTATTTGTTTTTGTTGTGGATCTTTTTTTTTTCTCTAAATCACTTCTGCAAGTAAAATGCCAGAATATTTGCAAAAAAATAGTTCAAAGCCCTGAGCATAGATACAGTAAATCTTTTAGCCATTTAAGATTTTAGACATAATATTCTTCTGCAGACCTATTACAGTGTGTTTATATCTACTTGCTGATATAACTTCTCCTTTAAAGACAGTGTTGCGTGATTAGGGGCGTGCATGGTAGGAGTAGTTGAGAGAAGAAGGCATACATTCTAGTAATTGATGTAGAGTCATATTTCACAAGATTTGGATTATTTAAGAGGGAATAGATAGACTTCTCTAAGGGCCTGGATAGCTCTGTGCAAAGCGGGTAAAGGATTCACAGTTGCTGCTACTCTGCCACAGTAGTGTACAAAGGACGTAGTGTGACACAGAGGTGGAAACCACCACTGATCCTGAAGGTGCTACCAGGTGCCATGTCTGGTAGTGATGTTGGCAGAGGAAGTCTGTAGGGTGCCTGAGTAGAGATAAGTATTGAAAAGTATTTGAAGTTAGCACATTTACAAATAATTCACAGCAATTAAAACAAGGAGGACTGTTTGTACCCCTGACATTCTCTTCAGGGCTCATTATCCTATCAGTCCTCCTTTCTCATAACCCTGCATTCCATTTCACTTTTCTTTGCTGTTTTTTCAGACCCCTAATCTTTTCCCATCAGTCTGCCTCCCTCCAGTTCCTCAGTTTTTTTACTCTTCTATCCTCTCTTTTTCACTTTGTCCGTGGATGAGGAGCTCAGAAGGAGATGGCAGTACTCTCTTCTGGAATAAATAGGAGAGATTTTAATATAATAATAACAACAATAACAAAAAACAGGAAGAGAGGTTAGAGAGGAACCTTTTCCTTATAATTTCTCCATGATCAGAAGAAAATGCAAGGGCTAGCCTTGCTCTGCATTCTTTCCTCAAATTTTCAGAAGGTAGTACAAAGTTTACACAAACCCCATTTTTCTTTTGTTCCCAGGGTGGATGGACTGTAGGAACTGTGCTTGTACTCAAAAGCTGTCATTTGTAGCTGAATAAAATTGATCAAATCAAGTAGTCTGTGAAAATCAACTGATTTTGCACTGTTGCAGTAGTTGGCTTGCTTATGATTTGCAGAGAGGAAAGCTACTTAATGGCCGTAACTTGTTTTAGGATATGGGCCTCAGTGTTGCTTGGACACAAAATGTTAAATCGTGGAGTGTATAAAAACTTATTCTCACATTTTGTTTCCATATTTGGAAAAAATGTCTGTTTCTTTTTCAGCTCAGGAATATGAGTTTTGTTCACAGTGTCTTCTGTTATGTGGCAGGGATGGGTTTCAAAGTCTTATTTTTATTCCATATGTATTCCACATACACCATTAACAAAGTAAAATTAGGCAATGACATTTATCAATTTATTTTGGAGTTTGAATTAATGATATGGAAACGTTGAGCCTTTCTTTCTGTTTGGTCTCTTCTGATTTTGCCTTTTTTTTGTGTTGAACCAGTACAACTATTCATTAAAATAACAAAGACTAAAGCTGTCACAACCGATTTAAAGCCTTGTTTTGAGCAAGATATAATGTGTGTGTAAATTGCAGCACTTGTTTTTCTGTGTTCTGAGCCTGCCGTTTCTTTCTCCACTAGTTGAGGCTCCGGTACTTCAAATAGTTCTCTTTTTTCATACGTACATAAAAACGTACCTCCAGCCCATCGAACTATTTCCTGGGGAAGTTGTGGTTCACGACAGCGTGATCGAGTTAGTGTTCTAACGTGGAAATGAAAGGAAAGCAGGAACCGGGCTGTTTGCGAAACATTGGCACGATGAGGGATTACCCTGTCTCATTTTCCCTGAGCCACATTCTTCTGAAATGACGCTTCCAGTGAGAGTCCCCACCCAGGCAGTCCTTCTCCCAGATGAGGTAAAGGAAGCCACCATCAAGCTGAGCTAGGAGCTGTTTTAGGCTTCGCGTTGGAAGCCTTTCTTCATTACATCACACCTGGCCGTCTTTCAGAGATTAATGAATGGCATCTTGCCGCTTTTAATATATCACGGCGCTTTAGTTTACATTGACGGTGGAATCATAAATTCCCTGAGCTGCGAACTACACCTTAAGGACTCGCATGGAGTTCTGAGAAGGCAAGGAAAAGAAATGACTATGAGCTAGGGAGTGTGCCAGTTTTGAGAAAAACCTGCAGATTTTCTAGGACATTAGGTTTCAAAAGAAGGATTACAAGCAGACTAAACAGAGTAGAAGTCATAAAAATTTAAAGACATCACAAAAATAAGATCCTTTTTAGGTATGACAGAATACTAAAGGAAATTTATACTGAATTATACCACCCAAGCAGACCCATTAATTAGCGTAATGAGAAAATATATTCCATTTCCATGGACCTAAGCATGTCAGGAAGAATTCGACACTTTTTAAAGGGCGAGAGGTGAAAACATGCACTTCACCACTCCTGAAATTCTCACATTTTAGCTTATCTATTCACATTTATGTTTGGGCTGCTGGGGCATTTGAATCCATACTAATCAGGAGAGAGGAAGAAAATATTACTCTAATTGGCCAATATGTCTGAAAAAAATGTAAACACGTTTTGTACTTCTATACCTTGTATCTTGAACATTGGAGAGATTATCGTATGACACTAGGAAATCGTGAGTGAAAAGAAGGTTTTTATTGTCAAGATAGGATTCTGAAAATGATTTGTATGTGAAACTTTTAAATCCATAAGCAGATACTCTGTGTTCATTCCAATGGCTTATACTTCTAAAGCTGGCAAGTAAGACAATTTGCAGGATCAGGAAATAAAAGCCAGACTTTCAAGGTTGTTCAGACATCAATTTTCCGTGCAAATGATTTTAGAAATCAGGTTCTAATTTATTTTCTCAGAGTTTTATTCTATTCCTGTTCTTAAAATATTTCTCTGCATATTGCTTGGAAATTCTTATGGGAATCCATTGATAGAAGTAAACTGAAAAAATTAGTTTGATCCTTAAATTTTTTTATGATGCAAAAAAACCGCTGGGACATGTTCTGTCATTTCATGTATGTGATGTAGTGGGCACCTGATATTAAGAATGGGATATTGTAGGTAGCATCTTATGCAACGTGTCATGTAATTCTTTCATTTGGATAGCAGCTCCCAGATGCTTCTATTCGTGTTGATTTGAATAATTTTTGATAGATGTGACTACCCTCTGCAGACATATGCTTAGAGTTAGTGTGTTGGTCTATCCGTATTCAAGTGAGGCATCGCTGTAGTGTATTTTAAAAAAAGTATGGTTTATACATACGTAGATGATGCTGAGCTATTTTCTAGATTACAAATAAGTACAAATTTTAGGCACACCAAAATTTAGGAGTTAGTTGCACTTGTGTACGTAAGTGTTCACATCTGATACAGTTCAGTTAATTATTTGATTTTTTTTTTTTTTTGATTAAACTTTATGTTTCTTTTCACTTGTTGGTGGCAGGGAATAGGCCTGCAGATCCCTTTTCTTTTTTGTGCTAAGCAGCTTACACGCTGCGTGTGCGAAACTGCACTGTAGCCAAAATAATATTTGAAGTATTTGGTCACCATGAATCAACAGAAAGAAGGCCAAACCACATGCTTTTTTTGACCACATTAAAAAGGAAGAGGTAAGTAATAATAGCTAACATATCTGTGTGGTTGAAGTGCAAGGTAACAGTTGTTTTATAATGGTAGAAAATACAGGATAGTTGCTAAGGCAGAAAATTCAGGAGAATTTTGTTTTACCGAATTCAGTGAAAATATTTTGCATAGGCAAAATCCAGTTTATTTATTTTAAGCATTATCATATATTATCATATATACTGTCATTTTATAGGAGTGCTAATTACTACCCTGATTATGTTAAGCTGAATGTTTGCAATCTTGTGAATATTCGTTTAAATCTTCCGTCTTTCTGAGCTCTTTCTGAGCAGATAGCTTTCAAAACAGGCAGAGGAAGGAATCTGTTTTGCATGGGTTTACTCTTTGTCTAAAAGGGTTAACATTTGTTAATTCATCCCTGTTAATTTGAGTGATGATTTCCTGATCTGTGAAAGGTTTTACCTGAGTGATGATACTAAGGATGAGTCTTCGGCCCTGTTTGTGCTGCAGTTAACAGTCACAGCACATAGCATAAATTTCTGGATGAGGTGTCAATAAACACTTTGAGAGACTGGTCCCAGTGAAAAATAGTCAGGCAGAGCTTCACAGGCTCACCTGAGGTGTTTCTTTGCTTCACTCGACTTGCCGATGCCACTACTGACCTGCCCCTCATACGCAATCTGACTTAAAGCTATCGCCCAGGTCTCTCTACAACTCAATAGTCAGTAAAAACTTCGGCAAAGATGTTGTCTTCACTTTCATTGCAAGATGCATGAAAGGATTCATTTAATTTTGTGGGTTTTGATGTCTCAGTGCTGTAAGCTGACACATCTTTTGTTTTGAGCTTTTTGTAGAGGTGTTCATTTGTGAGGGAGCTGAAGCTCGAAGCTCACAGTGATAGCCACATGCTTCACTGTAGCCCGTTGCTGTCAACTTGCCTTCCCAAAGGCTCTGTTGAACTTCATCAGGTTTTAATCTTTCTGTGGGTTGCTCTGCTGGCACCACCAAAATCGCAGGCAGAGCTCCTATGGACATCATCAACAGATCTGGATCTGGACCTTGTTTGGCAGGTCAATTTCAAAAAAAGCCCCAAACCTTCTAGCTCTCAGGTGGTAATTTTTATGTTGAGGCTGTTTTCTTAGTAGTTCATGTGATGGCTTTTTGCTGTTTCTCTTTAGTTTTCTCTTCCTTGTAAATCTGTGCCACTGATATGAACTGGGGCTTTTTATCATTTGTAGAATAGTAATAATTTAAAAAAAAAATCCCTGCTTATTCCCTATAAACAATCACTTTGGGTCTTGTCCCTAAATTCTTCTACAAAACTTCTTGGAGGTTTCAGAGATGCTCTGCCACAGTGAGGGGTAAGTGAGGAAGTGCAGAAGGAGAGGCATTCTCAGTGCTGCCTGTTGAAAATGAACCTGTTGGAAAAGCAGAGCATAGAGGCAGAAAAGGGAGTTTGATTCTCCTGGAAGAAGGAAGAACTGAGGCTCTGGGTCCTGCTGCCTGAAGTGTGTACAACTAAATGGTTAAGCAGAACTAATTTAGTGGCCTTTCCACTTTGAGATAAGCTTTCTAGGCCAGAAGACTCTGATTCTGTTCTTCTCCCTCTCCTTTTGACCCACTGATTTTTATCATTTCTGGCTGTGTTGTAGCTTGGATTCAACCAGGACTGCAGTCAAAGCAATTTATTGGGAAGTAACCAGAAGAGTTAGATCTACCTCCTTCTACATTGTAGTAGTGTTCTTATCATTAAACTGGCACCACCACCCATGAAGTTAATTGAAGTACTGACTGTGACTAACTTTTCAGGATTCTCCAAGGTGTCAAGCAAGCTTTGGCAGTTGTATGTGTTATCCTGGGTTGCTTTTAGAAGGAGATAAGTATCTATCTCCATATTGTTCACGTACTTCTGAGGATGTATGCCAGCCCAAAAAATTTCTGGCCAGATTAAAAAGTATGTAGTGAGTTCAGGTGCCAGGAAATTTATGTAGTAGTGGAAATTGGGTAGGTGGTATTGTTGTTCAGGACTCGTAAGGTTTTATATACCTGTGATATACTTTGGGAAGGCATCAACAACATGGAGTTCGAAAACCACTATCTTCTTGGAACAAACAGTCATCCAAACCAAAAGAAAACAAAAAAACCAGTCCAACCTGTGTATGACAGACAGTAAAAGCAGGGTATAGTCTTAGTTCCATTTAGGGTGATTTTGGGTTAGTTCCGTAACAGGTCATTCTGCAGTCTCGACAGTCACTGCTACCCGAGTATTATGGAATGTATTTTATTTCCAAGCTAATAAAAGAAGTGAAGAATTTGTGAGACCATTGTAAGCTTAGAAAATATTAAAATTACAATTTATCTGCATACCCCAAACCTGGTAAATGTGTAGAAGTTCTGTCATAAACAAAGCTGTAATTAAAAATGCAAAGTCAGTCTGATTCTAGTAAACCGCAGGGGGCCTCAGACACAAATTCATCTTACAACTAGGGTATTTAAATAAGAAAACCCAGACAATGCCAGACAGCTGTATTCTGTGGAATAATTTTAATAATCTAATATGATAATGAATTTACTCATTGCATCCTGTTGCCTATATTCATGTCTCTGCGCAACTCAGTCACTTCACTCTAAATTTTCCTCTTGCATAACCATCTTAAAAACTATGTTTTCTGTTGTGTCCTTTTCCATTCCTTGTTTGCATTGATCTAGAACCAAAGAGCTTTGAATAAGTGCACAAATGATGCCTGAGGTATTACGCATGTGTGCGTAGCTGCAGGTGTCAGGTACAGATAGAATAAGCAACAGATATATATAGGCTGCACAGTTATACATCTTGGAAACCGCAGGGTTAAGCTGACATAAGTGCCGTCTGATGGCTTACTAGGTAAGATCTAGCACGAGGCTCCATAGGGAGGAATTTCTTAAAAAAATAAAAGTGGGATCGACCACATTTATTTGATATTACATTCATAGGTGTAAAATAGCAGTTTATAGTTTCACTTGTCCATTTCCCTTGCTCTGGATCTGCGTCCCTGATCAAGAAATTCAATAGCTATTAAAAGCTGCAGCTGTACTAACAGTCTTATGCTTTATAGGATGAATTTTGCAGCTATTACTTTAGAGCAGGCGTTCCGTGCCAGTACAGATGTTGCGTCCACCTTTTTCATAAGCACTTTATCTGCACCATGGGCATTGCATTTCTAACATTTGCTTGAAATTGCTAAACACACTCCATAGCTGTAATTTATTTGGGCTGGTGTAGTTTAAAGGCCTGAAAGCTGGAGCTGCACCTGTTCTATTCATGGGACCAGGAAAGCACTAATTCCACTGCATGAGAGTTTGTAGAGTTTGGATCTCTTCTTCATAAATCTGAACCAAATGCAGCCCTTGGAGTCACGTGCACATTCCCCTTTCCCTGCAGTAGAAATAGCTTGCATATATTTCACGGAATTTCAGTTTTGTAATATTGAAGGGAGAACGTACCGCTTCAGCTAATGGAGGACCAGTGCACAACTCCCACATTCCCTCCCTCAGTCAATCTATCTCTGAGTAGTCAAACGTACATAGTGAAAGGTGAGACATGTGGAGCTCTGTTTGTGCAACTGGAGCAAAGTCGGCTGCTATGATGATGCTGGTTTCACTGTGGAACAGTATGCCAAACGCTTCCGACTGTAAAGTATTCAAAATTATATAAAATGCGTGAGAAGGGAAAGCAACTGCTTAATGTAACCTGATTCACCTCCTGACAACACTGCTATCAGTGAACTTGTACTAGTGTAAGATAAGCAACAGCTGAAGAAGGCTGGGATATTGCCAATAGCCTTAGTAATAAATGATAGATTTTAAATATTGAATGTTGAACCAGTGTAAGAGCCATTCATTCAACTGTTTCAGCCCAAAATTTCAGAGTTCAGACAAAATCAAGGAGTAGTCCTAGCTTTGAAAGACAAAAAAAACCTGAAAAAACACAACAAACCCAGAAACCACCCCTAACCAAGCAAACAAGAAAGCCACTGTTCGGTGAGGTTTTTCAAAACCAAAGCTATGTCCAGCTTTGCCCAATTCTGCCAGAGATATATGTCATCAAATATGACTCAAACCAAGCTTCCCCCCAAAATAAATAAATGCAACCACATAGACCGAAATGATTCTTTGGCATTTTAAAGATTCTACCCTACTTACTTGTGGTGCATTTTTAATTTAGAGTTAAACCAGGGGCTGATGCCTCACTTAGTGTTTTTGTTAAAATAAAATAGAAAAAAAAGCACTGATGCCATAATCAGTCTTGTTAAAAACTTGTAAATATGTAGTAAATTCAGTGCAGTAGAATGGGGAAGCCACATCTCTATAGGAAAACAAATAAAGAATGAGACTTAAATACGTGGAAGTAAAGAGAAGGCAATAAAAGGACAGAAGCTTATTTGTAATATGTATTTTGGGAACAGTGATTAAATACTGAAGCAAAGGTATTATTAGTAACTGCATTACTAAAATGAAATGCTCTAGAATTGTGCATTTAGGCTTTCAATTTCTTCTGAGAGATCTGATGACTTCGACGAATCCCACAAGCCTCATTCAAGAGACCAGGGATACCCTCTTTGATTCATCTAAAGACTGAGCAGAATTTGGCCCCTCAGGTTTAGGATGCCATCAGAAGCTCTAGGTAGAATTGCAGTCTTGCTGTACACAGCTGAGAGTATCTAATTCTTTAAGTAAAATTCACGTCTTACGTGTTGTAAAAGAAATGAAAGGTAGCTGTTAATTCCAAGGCTTATAAATATGTCAGTAGGTTTTCGTAATGTCTTAATAAATTACAAGAACAAACTCATGATGTCACTAGAACCACATGCTGCACTGTATTTATTGTAATTATGTACTATACCTCATAGAATTCTTTTACTTTCTATGTGAAAATATAGGTCCCACTAAAGAATCAGAACAATCCTCATTGCTTTCTTCATTCTTTTTTATTTGCTACCTTTCAGCTGTTGTTTTTTTTTTTGTTCTGAACCCTCTTCAAATGAAGAAAAATTTTAATAAAATGGATTTGAAAGAACATTGCTGCAACTACTGTATTTATTCATTGAAAAGCTGAAGTAAAATACAGTTTTCAAATATCCTCAGATTTGGGTGAAGTTCAAATTTTCCTTGGACCTTAGTTCTCTGACTGGCCACCAGCCCATAGCACTAATGGTATAACTAGCTGAAAAATGGAAAAACAATTTCAGGAAAATGTCAGGATTACTTTGGCTTAGATCTGAAATGTAGAGATAACATTGACATTGTAGTGTCAGAAATGCTTCATTCTTTAGTCTAAAAAATGAACACAGGGCAGGCTAAACACTTCAGGTAAGTTAGATGTGTAAGACGAATTCAGCAGCATTTTGAAACCATTAAGGTAAACATAGCCTGTGAAGAAGCCCTTTGGCTCTTCAGTCCTCCCTGTCCAAACTGGTTTTTACTCTTACGTTGGTCTGCTGCAAGTGTAGGTTGCATGTAAGTGTTGTGAGTAAATGTTCTTTTGTATCCAAAACATCCTGAGTTGATACCTTGAGTTGGCCCTGCTCCCACATATCTATATGCTTAGGTGTCAATTTCAATGAAACAGAACCTCTTTGTTAAGAATGGAAGAAATGGAGAAAATTCCACACCGCATCCATTTTTTAGGGCCCTTATTTAAATCATTGGAAATGATACATCTGAATTTAACGTACGTTGATTGAGTGATACTGGGTAAGCAAACCAAAGAAGTGACCCTCAATGTTTCTCCCGTCATTACTGAGATATAATTCTCCTCCTGTTCAAACTGCATTCACGCATTGCTTGCAATGAAACAGGTATCTTTTCAATACGCACGTCTTAATTTTCACTCTCACATATCCAGAAGCAAGCAGGAGACCCCATTCCAAACTTCCCATTCCAAAAATAATAGCAGTGTTCAGTCACATTTTATGAAAGCATCTTAGAATTTATATAAATAAAACTAGTGTACATTTCAAGGAATATATAAAATGCTGGCATTTTTGCTTTTACTGCAAAGATCAAAGAGCCAATCAAAATGAAAATTTCATTAATTTTAAATTAGACATTTAGTCATAACAAAAATATTAAAACAAAAAAAACAACTTTAAAGCAGCAGGTGTACCTTATATAGTAAGATAAAGTTTAATATATTTTATTAGCTTAAGGGACACAGAATAGCTATCTATCCAGAACTTCAGGCATGCATTTACATAAATATATTAAATTAAGAAAAGCAATTATACACTTAAACATCCTTTTGTCTAAAAAAATCATTAAATCCACAGATTAACAATAAATCCAACTCTATGCATTTATCACTTCCAGATACAACTGTTCCATTTCTCAGATATTACACAAATACATTTGTTAGAATTTATATGCATTATACATATATTATATATTACATAATAGTGTGTATACATACATGGTGTTCAATAATATAATAATTATTTGTACGTTTTATAGCACTTTTCATTTGAAGAGCTCAAAGCGCTTTACAAGGATTGATTTCACTGATTTTGAAATGGCAAGTGGAGGCACAAAGATGCAATTATTTTGGATTACATAGGATTTGTGAGAGACAGTAACTGAATTCTCTTGTTGTGAACCTCAGCCATGCTGCCTCCCTAAAAAGAAATACATGTATAGCATATATAGTCTACGTAGGTAGACTTGCAAAGACTTGTACGGTCTCAAACTGAGAAAGCACTTAATTATCTTCATAATGTTAAGCACATGACTTCCGTGAGACTCATATGCTTAAAATTACTTGTGTGCTCCAGTGCTCTGCTAGATTGGTGCCTGTATATGCTTAGTAGTATAATACAGTTTACAGAAGATACTTAAGCATAGTTTGAATGATATTTTCTAAGCTATTTTCCCACATTTCAAATGTACATACAGTACCCGACAGCTACTATAAAATAAAACTAATTGAACAGAGGAATATCACAACAGCGATGTTCTCAAGTGACAGAATTTTGTTATTTCCTTTTCCTTTTCTGCTTGGCTCCCATTACAGTCTTAATCGTTCTCAAAAGGGAATTGAAGTTTTAATTCTGCAATATATTTTGTGGGGGACGGGTAATAGCATTTCTGGATAATTCACAGGATAGGGTTACTGCTCCTGGTGTTAATGGAGATCACTACAAGATGCATCTGGTGACTTAATACCAGATGGTTTCTGAGCTCAGTGTATCTTGATATGAATTAAGTTCATTCTGCACAGCAGTTTTGACACTGCCTGGAAAATTTCCTTTTAGTGGCTCCTCCTAGGAACATTCAGAAAATGGGGTTTGTTTGTTACTGTCTTGTGATGCAAACCACTTTTTTGTCCTACAGCAAAATACGTCCCGCATAAAAAAAAACCAAAACCCAAACACCTCCAAAACAGCCACCTCTCTCTGCCTTCTTCCCTCCCAAGGATCTTGTGAACATAGCCACTGCATGTATTGACATGCTTTAGCTGGTGCCTTCTTTCTAAAATTTCCTGTGAATTTAAGTAATTTTTCATTTAAGTATTTTCTCACTTCTGTTTTCATTGCAAAATGAAGATAAACAGGAAAATCTCATAGACTGTAAAATGGAAAAGAACCATAACTATATGACACATGGGACCCTATTGATCACTTATAACACGTGGAAAGTGTGTTTTTTATCAGTAGAAGTAAAACTCTTCTCCAGTAATTCAGCTTGCTGTTTGTGCACATCCTTAGCAATACTTTCTGACATTTTGGATTGGCAAAGCCACTGTGTGTACAGTAGACACACATTAAATGTATATAACATGGAATATAATTTTTCTGTGAATTCCTAGAGCATGAAATGATCACTAGAATGATATAGTTTCAGTCCTGAGAGCTCTGGTAAGCAGGTGCGTTGCTTGGCTTTCAAATCAAACTATACAATGCAATGTGAAGAAAAATTTCATATGTAAGCCTATGGGAGTTTTCTTTGGGTTATGGGACCACGTGATAATTCTTTGTTAGTATTTAGACGAAATAAGAAATTATTTAGAACTCATGAAGGAAGAAGGTTGATGCGTCAGTCCAACTACTTGTACAGTGCTATATAATAGTTGCTTTTCTCTTTTCCTGGGTAGGGCATTAGTAATACTGCCTGATTAGTCAGTCTGCCCACTGCAAATCTCTGCAGAATTAGTTTCTGTGCTAAGATCATTTGGATGTTGTGCATTTTACAGCACGATAAATTCCTTGTGCAGAGCCACAATTGAAATCAATGAGTAGGAAGGCAAGCAGCTCTGCCTTGGCCTCGTGCGTGCCCATCGAATGCCTGCTCATGTCCCCACCTGGCCATCGCCTACGCCTGTCATTTCAGTACAGAGGAGTCTCATTGCTTTCAGTCTTACTGGCCTTACTAGTAAGGGTCACAACAACGTTTTTGGATTAGCATATAGTCTTGATTGAAATATTACATTGTTATTATGAAGTACAAGAAGAGAGGTTTGAAAATGTGCCTACCGATCCAGAGTTGAGCCTCTGTAGTACTGGTCTCAGAACAGTTGAGGGGACTCTTCCGTGGATGCTCATGAGCATCTGTGCGGGCACTCTTGGGCCCTGCCTTACTATGGCTATTTCATAAAATGTCTTGATATTTTTGTTACTTTCCTGCTTAGTGGCATATGCTTACATATTTGAAATAAGCACATGTGTGAAAGAGGAGAAAAAAAGAAGTGAGCTGATTGCTCAACGTTTTTAAAGAAGTATCAAAAAGTCTGGCAGATTTAACAGACCCCTTGTACAACTTTTGACAGTACCCGTAAGGAAGCTCAAGAGGGCTGGGTATGCTCTGCACGGCTTTATGCAGGGCTGAATACACAGTCTTATTCCAGAACACCTCAGTGTGCGGATGCAGGCACGGAGAGGTCATGTGTGTGCTGATGTCTGAAGTGAAGATCTTCTGCCAGTTAAGTGGATGTCTTTTAAGGACTTAATCCCGTAACTAATGAAGTCAATAGGAGATTTTTCAGTTGACATCAATGGGCTTCGAGTCAGGCCCTCAAAGATTAAAGTAATCCTGTACTGAGCTTTCAGGTGGCTTCTGCTGCCTCACACCTATATCCTAAAAAATACACGTCTTATTTCACTGAATTACTCTGCTGTTGAAAACGAGGAACATTGTAGCAAAACAGTCTTAACTTTTTTCAATGTTTCTACAGCATTTTGCCCTGAAATTACTTATGGAAATATTTACCTTTTTTTTTTTTTTTTTTTTTGGTAGCCAGAACCCAGATTCTTTGGTAGATATTTTCTGCAAATTTGGATTAGAATAAATTTAAAGGTTTGGTTGTCTTTTTGGGGAGATTCTTAGTGATTTTTTTTTAAATGACAAAATATCGGTCAATTTTTAATATTGCAAAATGGGAAAAATTAGGTTGTATTTACTTCATGATTCCCTTCTAGGTTTTCTGAGACAAAGCTCACCTTTTAAGTTGGACAGAGAAGATGGTATAATTCCTAGTTAAACTGATACACAGTTAACTTAAAGGATAGTAAATTAAAATGCATTAATGTCTTTTAAAGGTTTTACATAATTATGGAAAAATAAGCAGAGCAGGATGTCCTCAGAGTTGTCTTCTCCATGGAAAAATCATATAAATGCCTATTTCATGGATGCAAGTACAATTACATGTACGAATATTTGTTTTCACCTTAACGGGACTTTACACCTGTGAAAAATTACTTGTTCATAAGCCATTTCAGAATCTACGTTTTCCATATTTGTACATGCAGAGGCCCTCGCTTCTAAGCCCACATTAGAGACAATGCACACTGAAAAGCAACATTCAGCATCCCAGGAACATTGCTCTGCTTTGTATTTGAAACATCCCATTATCGGATTGAAATGGGTAACTTTCGGGTAAGCACTGTGACTGTCTAGTGACCAAGGGCTCCCTCCCTTCCTCCAGCTTCGGTCTACCTGAGGCTGGTACTCCTGAACTGTAGACGTCCAGCTAAGATACAGTATTTGAAGCCACTATAAAATAATAAAGTTCTGCAGAACAATCAAAAGATCAAACCTCAGCCTGCTGGGAAGCCTCTTTGATGCGCACATCTATTAGGCAGTCTCAGAAATAGTAAGCATCACCTGCAGCAACCAGGGATTATTGATGTTTGCTGTGCTTCTAGAAAGGAAGGAGCTGCAAAGCCAAAATGTGGAGAAGTGAATGAAAGAAGGAGATAAAGAGAGGTGTCATGTTGGTGATACAGAATTTATACTCTCACTTATACCTAACTTACACTTTGTTCACATGAAATCGAATAATCTGTGAGGATCTAAAGCCACAAAGGGTTTGCATCTGTGTCCCTGGCTGTTAATGGAAGGAATTCATTTTCTTGAGGGGGAGGGTTTGACTTAATATTTCTTATTGGATGTGGCAGAAAATGAGTTTACTGTGTTTCTGAACTGGAGTGAAACAATTTGGCGCTGATTTTATGTAACAGCTTTTTGTCTCCCTACTTATCTATGGAGTAAAGACATTTCTCCTTATATTCCAGTAATAGTCTTCTTCCTGATCAGTGGCTTTTAAAAAGAGAAAGGTGAAGGTTTTGTGTCCCAGAATAATAAAGTGAGGTTTGAAAACTAGCAGATATCAGAAATAGAGTTATGTTTCTTGCAACAGGTATGTTTACTCTTTTAACAGTAGAAAGCCTCAAAGAATGCTTGAAATGTACAATGTGTTGCAAACAGAGAGTCAGTATCTCAGAATAAAGGAAGAAATGAATGGAATAAAAGATTAGGAGAGAGAGGGACAGAGACAGAGACAACTTGAACACACACATAAAATTCCTTCTGGAGGCCCTTATCTAATTGCCTCATTTATCTAGTTTCATTTATAAGCTCAGTTTTATTCTGGGACACTCTCGGAGCTCGGAGGTTGTGTGAGAATGGCTGCAGAATGACCTAACTGGCAACGGCCTTTCTACAGATGCTTGCTTTTTTTTTTTTTTTTTTGTATGCCAATTCTCAGGGCAATTACTGCAGTTACCCTTTTTATATTAGCATCTTGGGTGGCTAGGGCTGACGAGGTTTACTCACTCTTTCTAATAGTATAATTTCTTTTGATAAATAAGCAGCTAGGATTTTTTGTGTCTCTTTTTTTTTTCTTTTAGAGAACATTTCTTTTCCACTGGGATCTCCTATCTTCTTAATGCAGATGCTTGCTTTCACATGATATAAAAGTTGATTTAAAAATGAAGCAAAATACTTTCCACAAACTATCTCCCATCTCTCTCTAATCTTCACCTAGATTATTTCTTAAGTTTTGATGCAGTGATTCCAAGAATTTTTTTCTTTTTAGTGAAATGAACTGTCATATTTTGCTTACATTTTGAAAGTGATTTTCTGGGTGCAGCACAGCTGATGCGAGGTTTTTGCCATTGATTTGAATGAGGCCTGGATTTAAATTGTAGTTTTTACTGGATTTTTATTTTCTGATTTCACTAGTAAACTAAATTGTCTTTATTATTAAGATCAAAACTCCAAGATCAGTCCCGTCTCTTCATGGTTATGGCACATGTATTGGAGATCTTCAGTTTAGGGACCATCTGTGCTATTTTTTATATCTCCAGGAACTAAGCAGTGAGAAAAGAACTATCTCATCTCCCCAGCTGGTTGTTGAAAATAATGTGTAACAGTGGAGTTAAAGTTGGTGTTTTTTTTTCAAATATATTTAATTAAAGATAGTGTTAAAGATGTTATCTCTGTGAGATATTTAAATGTTGCTGAAATACTTCAGCAACTTTCTTGCTTTGCCGATTATGAAGAGTGCAATAAAACTGCACTATCTGACAGATTCAGACAGCTGGCTCATTCATGAGAAGTTCACATTTTTGTCACCCACGTTGAATAAGGAAAGATTAGATGCTAAGGTCGATTTACAAAAATGGTTGTCAGGACATTTTTTAATTGTAAAACTTTTTGTGATGGAATTCAGGGGAAAGACTAAAGGCAGAAAGCAGCGGAGACAAAGAGCTGCTATTAACCTACAGATGCTACCGCAGGGTTCATTTTAAGATTGGTCACACTGCTTAGCCAATGAAGTGTTCGTGTGACTATAAGGGGACCACCCTTTTCTGGGGTGAGAGGGCAATTTGGTCTTCATGCTCATTTAATCCCAGGACGTCTTTCAATGGACTGTCAGTTGAATCTACATTGTGCAAAATTATGCATGCACTTTTTAATGCAGACCATTGTCCGCTGAGCACTTAACCAAGATTTCTCAACCCGTTTCCACTTGGCGTGAGGTCACTCGAAACCCAAGCAAACGTACATGGAAGGCAAATGTAATTTTCTGTTCCTCTGAGCCTAAGACAGAGAAATGCTATTATCCGTCACGGTGCACTTTCAGATTTAGTCATTAGTAAATGAAGACCGAAAACTTTCTATAAAGGAAAATTTGTTGCATGTCACTGCCCTGGATTTTGCTAGCAGAGAGTAATAAGGCTAAAGTCTTTTAGAACTTCTCGCCTAAAGTGTTCTGAATCGTCGACGCCTGAGCGGCTGCTTGTAAGAACAGCAGGATGCACACACTGTGGCTACTTTGCTTTCTTTTCATAGGCAAGATTTTAAAAAACTAGGTAGTGCAAAGGAAATCTGATAGTCCATAAGGTGTGAGTGGAAAAACTGACAGTATCGCCCTAGAGCTGGAGATAAGAGAGCACCACTCTGAAGAAACATCCAATTGGAGTATTAATACTTTAGAAAACCTGACTATAGCATGTGCACCATATTTATTGAGACATTTACAAACAACTCAGTCTTATGGGAGCTCTTCAAGGACCATGTACATTTCGAATCGCATTTGGTGAGAATCATCATATGGTTTTTGTATAAGCGACATCGTACGCAGCCAGCGCGTGCTCACGTGAGCTCTCGTCCAGGGACGTTCCGTCCAGTGTGAAATCAGCAGCAGCCTACTCGTGTATAATCTGGCCTGTCCTGTTACAGTGGAAATCACTTTATGAAAGGCTTTTAACATACGCTGGGAATTTTACTACGATTGGTTGGCCGTTGTTTTTCTCATCCGTCGTAAATGAATACAAGTTGACACAAGGATACATTTCTAGATTAGATCCACAACACATTAAAGAGTGCGTTTGCTCTCTCTTTCCCCGTCTTCCCAATTAAGTTGTTGAAAAATGTAACTTTAGTATTTTACAGGACATGGTAAAGCTGTCTCATCTAGGTGATGTCTATATTATAAAAATAAAATAAAATAATATAAATATGTAACATGAACCCAGTGCCCATCGTTAAATAAAATATATGATAAAAAGCAGACCTTCTAGGATGACTGGTTTTGAAATATGCGATATAATTTAATTATTAAACACTTGAAACAATCTTGATATTAAGCTGCGATAACCAGATTTTTGCATCTATGCTAGATAAAGAAACGCGTAACATTCTGTAATAGAGTTACATTGATGAAGGTGAAGGTTACAGGCATACAATGAATTGCCTAGATAGGAATGCATTAAGGAGTTCTGAAATACTGTCTCACGATGTAGTTCAGCTCACCTTAGAAACTGCTACAACTGGATTTTATTAAGTCCAGCAGTTCATACAGCGATGTTTGAAAACTGCTCTCTTACTGGTATAGTCAGATGGGTACAGACGCGAGATTTCTGGGATGTCAAAGAAACCACTAAGACATCACAAAAGTCCTTTGATGAAAATGTGGTGTACAGTGGAATTACTTTGTAAACTATTTCTCATGAAGAAATAAATATGAAAAAAAATTCCACTAGCTGTAGAAACGTATTTGTGCACGTGTATGTGTGTACATATTGGATATCGGTACATCTGTGGAGACGTACAGAAATATTTACACACATACAAAGAATTTGTCTGCACATTTGTGGATATTATACTTAAATTAATAAAGTAAATCAAATCACCGGTATTTGTTGCAGGATCACAGTCTTTGAAAAATGACAGGATTCAAAACAAATGCCCGCTGAAAGTGAAGTTTCCAAACAGTCCCAGAAACTATACAATATAGCTGGTTAGATCCAGCAAATAGGAAGTCATGTCTAGGATCTGATCAAGAATACCTGCCCTTGTCACTCTTCGGATGTTTCTATCCACTTGTTCACACTGGGGGCCGAGATAGCCTTTTTTACATAAGCATTTGTTAGGCCTTACACAGACACCTCCATGTCGACAGGCTGGGTCACATTTTGCTGTGGGTGAAAAAACAGCGATTTTCTCATTTGTTTAGGACATCACAAACCAAAAAGACACAGTACGCATGCATTAAGAGCTTTTCTAAACTTCTAATGATAAAGCGCGTAATTTAAAAGCAAAACACGAAGGGCAAAATACTAGAAGTTTTGAAACCGTAGTTTTTTAAGCTTGACAATATTAGGGGGAGGAAGTCATTTTACATGTCTGAGAGGACGTCACCCAGGCCAGACTGTGAAGCTCAAATAGAAGATTTTTGAAAATGTCCAATTCCCATACTCATGCTTGACTTTGGAGCGCACGGAAGACTCATCTCAAAAGACTTTAGGCTCCAAATGTCTTATCAGTTTAAAACAAGGCATACAGCATGTCTAGATCTTTAAAAAGTGGTGGTCTGCCTCATCCCTTTTCCTAGGTTGGCACCCCAAAAAAGTCCTGAAGTTGGTGAGATACTGGCCCTCTCCAAGCTAGCAAGTACTGACCCTCAGGTGAATTCCTTTGTGCGTGCAGAGTTCCGCACTACAAGCTTTTCTTAGCAGAGCAGGCTACAACTGACCACCGAGATGCACTCTCTTGGCTCGTGAATCACTTATGCTTGCAAGAAAATTGAATTCCCTTTAGAAAAAAAAAAGGTTCAGAGTTTTTCCCTCTCTTTAGCAGATGCCTGATGAGTTACCTATAGAATTCTAGGTTAATCAACTTGCTTAAGTTTTTTAAATGTAAGTGCTCTTTTAAATTGTACCCAGTGTCAGCAAAATGGATGATCTCCTGGGTAGAGTCACAGCACTGTGATAAATATAATGTATCATTCTTTTTTGCAGACATTCTGCTGTTTAATTCTATCTATTACAATAAAGCTATAATATTGATTTACATGGCTTTTTAATACACTATATAAAAACAGGTTTCTTGATTATATTCATGATTTTCTTAATTGCACTAGGACGAAAGCGATGCCTCATAAGGTAATTTTTCTTAATTAAATTATAACAGTAGCCTGACATCCTAGAATGTATTTTTTTTTTGTAGCTTTCTTGTATATTGCACCTATCAAATTATCAGTCACAGAGCTGTAATATTTTTAACCAAAACAGATTATCCGAGGCCTATTTATGTTCACACTGGAGGCATTTTTTACTTGGACAAGGGCTGCAGAACAGGCCTCATTCTCTAAAGGTAGGAAATCTGCAACTGACAAGTGAGGACAGTTGAAGTTGGGCTGTTTGGCCAGATTACCTCATCCATTTCTCCAGCCTGCTTTTGTTGCACAGTTGTATGATGGTCCACTTGTGAATCTTGCCAGTGAGATATATCATTAGTGGTTTCATCAATTTCATTTTATTCCAGACAAAGTCACTCCTGCTCATCACTGAAAACCCAGAGGTTGCTGAAATTTACACTCCGGGCTCTAAGGACCTCGTAGCTGACCCTGCGTCAACAGAGCCCTCCTGAGCATCCTTCCAACCTGAATTATCCCTGGTCCATCGTGTGATCCTTGCTTTATCTTACTCTGTGATTCTTTTCCTCTTCTACTGCTATTACGTTAACCGAATCTCTTTCTATAGGCATCTGGTCGAACTCGCTGAGCGAATACAGTCAGAAGACTGTGCTGATGCACTAACAACACCTCCTTGTACCCAGGCTTGCTCTGGAAGATCTGCAGAGTGACACAGCTCAGACATAACCACAACCTCTGTGAGACAGTGATAGCACAGCTGTGCACTCCAGGTTCTTACATCTCACCCTTTTAGTGGCACACCCAACATCTGGTTTGATCGCAGTTGGTTTTGCAAGTGACTTTTCAAAGACAAGATAGAGCTTCATAAAAGCACTGTGATTAATAATGGATTATAGTAATGTTCTGATTATTAGTCTCTTTGTGGTAAGTTGTGCACAGAATTCTAACAAACTGGAGCCATTTTATTTTGTAGGATCAAAAGTAAGAACGTACCAAAACTAAAATATTTGCATTAAATTAGCAAAGTGCAAAATGCACAATAGTGGCCTGCAGGTCTGATTCATCATCTTTCCTGACAATGTTCTCCTGTTTGACTCTGACAGTGACAATACTGCACGTGAAAGCTGATTGCCCAAACATGAAATGTGTATTGATTGTGTTTCCTTTCTTTTTACGATCTTGGCAAAAAAAGATAAGAATACCGTTTGTCATATTTATGCTATTAGTTGCATTCTGTAATGCAGTCACCTAAAGACTTGTTTTTTCCTACAACTGACAAGATCAGTATTTCTTCAATGTTGTCTTAGAACCGATGGTCAATTACATATATTGAAAATTTCTCTCAGCAAATAATAAAAAAAGCAAATTATGACATGTCACTGCTGTTTTCACTTGTTGCTATGAATCTATATACAAACCGGTTCTGCAGAACTCTCCTTCCCAGCCTTGATTACAGCAGCATTTTCCTGTGGGAGTGCAGTGCCCGTTCCGACAGTGCCTTGAGCATTCAGATGTCAGTGTCTGTGCAGACTGAGCTGTTCTTTTACACTCTTCAGGGACTAGAGGCCTGAATAAAAATATATGAAGCAAACAGATAGTTACAAGTCAGGGTAGTCAAGGAGAAAAACTTTGTGGTTTTTTAATTAAAGGCCTGATTCACTTTTATGGTATCAGTGGGAGAAATCTGAGTTCTAAGGGGATTGATTGGGATTTTGTTCCTCAAGAACACTGATAAATGTAGAGATGATGTTACTTTACAGAAAAATCAGTGTGATTTGCTATTCTTTCATATAACTGCCTTCAGAGTTCTTCTACAAGATTAAACAACAGTCCTTGAGATTTCTTGAAGCCTGAACCTGGCAAAACCAGCTTGCTGAAAAGCTTGTTGCAGGCAGTGTACATCTCTAGATAATATCATTATTAGATATGCAACATTCTACTGATTGTATGGCTTTTTTTCAGAGTGCACATAGTCTTATAGTTCAGTCCAGAATCTGATGGCGTCCCTTTGATTTTCTAGCTTCTTTATTTCCGACTGAAAGCTGGGAAGAGTGATCTGAACAGCAAATTTTATGTCACACATTATGACACGCGTAATTTCGCAAAAGTATTACCTCTGCCTACAAATTTGGTCTGACATTGCAGAATTTTTATTTCCATATTTTTGTGAAATCATGTTTGGATTATGCTCTGTGGATGTTTATGTAAGCATCTGAGCATCAGGAAGGTCTGTTTCACTATGAGGGTGACCAGGCCCTGGCACAGGTTGCCCAGAGAGCCTCTGGAGTCTCCATCCTTGCAGATATTTGGGAGCTGCCTGGTCCTGGGCAAGTGGCTGTAGGTGACCCTGCTTAAGCAGGGGGGTTGGACCAGGTGGCCTCCAGAGGTGCCTTCCAGCCTCAGCCACCCTGCGGGCTTCTTGCTGTCAAGTCTTACATTACAGATTTTTTTTCTGTCAGTCTCTACAAAATGTTTTGGATGGTCCAGTAGCCTTTTTTGTTTACGAAAGCACAGCACAATCTTCCTTAACAAAGAAGGAACTGTGATGTTCCCTCTGTAGTGTTAAGTGTATAAAACTCTTCAGTGTTTTAACTTAAGCATGCCCTAACTGTTTTAACTTAAGCATGCCCTATGACTTCTAATGTTGTGGTATTTATTTATTTATTTTAATTTGGGTGTACTGACCACTTACTTTATTTGCTGAGTTCAGCAGCTAGAGACTGATAGGGTCATCACAAGGCTACAAGGTTCCCAGTTAAAGGTACCATTTTTTGTCTTTGCTGTGGGTTTGATTGCACAGGAATAAGTTCAGAAAAGAATATCAGGATCTCCCAAGAGATCTGAGCAAGTAATTGAATGGGAGCATCGTGGCAAATGACTTAATTAGTGACAAATACAAAATTACTGTTTCTCAAAGAAATAATTTGAACTACTGCCATACATTCCTAAGCTTGAAATTAGTGGGACAAAGATTCTAATAGTTTTGTGGAGAGCTCAGGGAAACCGTGACTAAGTGTCCAGCTAGAATCGAAACAAACCAAACCAAATTTGTTTAAGACAGAATAGAATAGAAAATAACTTTGTTGATTATGCTGACATCAGTATTAAACGCCCAATTACATGCAAATAGCTGGAACCGCAACTTGTGCACTGATTACCCTGTCAAATATTAAAACTCTAGATACTCCTGTCTGGAGAGGAAGATAGTCTTTGGAGTCTGAGAAAGAAGGAGTGTGATGGAGGTGTGGAAAAGAGTGACAGAAGAAAAAGAGGGGGAAAATTGCTCATTCTTATTTATCTCCTATTTCAACATCAGAAAAAATATCAAGGGAAAAAATTAAGCTAAAGAAAATAAAATTAACTAGTTGGACTCATGGCTTCTAAGATATCAATGAAACCTATGCTCTAGTGGGATATTTAAAAGATATTTCTATGCACAATGGGGGCATTCAAAGTAATATTAGATAGGGTAAAAATAATTTTTAAGAAAAATAAGCACTCATACCTAATGTCACAGAAGTCCCTCACTAGCTGACTGGGCTTACATTTCCCTCCCTCCCCCCCCCTTTTTGGCATGCAGCTTGTTAATGGTACGTTACAGGGTTTCTTGCATTTTTCTTTGAAGCAGACTAATGGAGTACAGGCTCACTGGTTTGTTTCACCGTAGCACTTTCTCTACTCAGTCTTAATTGTTACCATGATTATTTAAACATCCACACAGAAGAACTGGTTCCCCAGAGATGTTAGGGACAGAAAGAATGTGTAGACGCATCTTCAGTGTAGCACTAAGTTCTGATTTCAAAAGCTCTTCTGAGAAACATCACACAGATTCACACATACTTCAGGTCTTGTATTATTTAAGGGCTTTGAAACATGTTTTGACACCTTTCAGGCAGCATATTTGAAACGCTTTCAGTTTTTCTGGTTACATATTTCCATGGCTGTCTTTTAAATATAATGCATTATTTTTTTGACCTGTAAGAAATTCCAGTCCTCTAGTAATCTAAAGTCCATTACATATGTCCTGGTTAAAAACCTTTCCGCACTTAAAAACTGTATGTGGCATTCACAAACAATGCTGTTTTGGAAACAGTTCTACAAAACAATATAGTTTTCAGTGGAGACTTGTTCAGATTTAAAGTAAAAAGATACGTCTTCTAATTCCTACCTCTGGAAAAAAAATACTCTGTATTTGAGGTGATTTCTTTATAGCCATCTGCATAGGAGACAACATTCTTCATCTGTCTCTGTTAAAGCCTATTTCTTTCGTTACTCTACATGGGAGTATTCTCTTTTTCTTGCTCAAACACACGTGCAGTAGTACTGTGTTTATCAGGAAGCATAACGTCAGGCTCCTGGAGCATCTCTTGGAAAAGAGTTACAGTGGCATATCTTTAGCAAAGAATGACCTTGTAAGTCACAGATATTTTACTTGTGAAGGTAATGTTTTATTTTATTAATAGAGTATTTCTCTATGATAGTGCTGGAATATATGGTTCTTTTTTTATTTGTATTCAGTGAGGGAGGCAGAAATCATACTCATTTTCATCCAGCCAAGCATGGCTGGTCACTTGTATGATTTAAAGTTTTCTAGTGCTCTTGGTACTTGTGACTATAACCTTGCCTTTTATTCTACCATCAATCAATAACTTGCACTCATCAGCCTTGGATAATATTTATTAATGGTGGGGTGGAGTAGAAACAAAGATGGAAAAAATTCTGGTTGGCAGAGTGCCTTGTGAGAAGAGGAATACAAATGCAGCTGCAGCAGAATCCTTCTTGTGTGTGAGAAGAATTCGTGGTTTTCCTTAGTTGCACTACGGGAGAAGCCATGCTTCTTTCTCAGGATTTCAATGCCCTTACAGTACAAACACATATCAAGAGAAAGTCTCTGCCCCACAATACTTACACTTCGCATTCTTAAGGCTTTAAAGGGATGGAAGTTTTCAGGCTCAGCCTGAGATTTTAACTGGATCTCACAAAGATAACCTAAGTCTTGAAACTGACTGTTGGGACTCAATCCTACCAGCACTCAGACAAGCCTATGATTTTGTTTATAAAACCAGTGCTTCACTGTGTCTCTTGAGGTGGAAAATGGAGGGGAATAGATGGAGCCACACTGTGGGCTAGAGAGAATTTTTTTCCTTGTCTCCCTCAATCTATAAAACCCTGAAGGGTACGGCTTGATTACTCTTACAGTAAGCACTATTTGGTCCACAGAAAGTCAGCCAAAAATGTAGCTGATAGTGACTATTTATATGGTCTGTACAATTCTAGTTATCTTAAAGAGCTGTTCATATATACAGCACAGTACAGTATATCTTGCTTGTTAAAACATGCTTTCATGAAACTGTATAACAACTCTAAATGTATGGAACATGGAGGAAAAGTTGTACTGGGGGCTGGGGCCCTCGTTGGGTCCCTTCGCTGACGTGTGCAGTGAGCTGGGAATTCTTGGCCGTACGATGTGTAAAATAATTTCTGCTGCATTACTGTAGCTAGTATAAGAAAGTAGCCTCTGCTGTTAGTTTAGAGGCATTTAAAAATCTAATAGATTAAAACTCATCCTGGAACTGCTTAGGATTTCATGCTGTCTTTAGTGCATCTCATCACAGTTCCACTGAACGCACAGAGTGATTTAGTTGCTGTTTGCGCTAGCCTGCAACTCAGATAGACATAAATCAATGCAACCGGAGGGTCACATTCAGCAGTAATACAGTGGTGCTGAACAGAAAATAATTCCTCCATCGTGCCTTTGACACAATGTCAAAAACCTCCACTTCCCCAGTAAAGTGAGAAAAAACCCAGAAAAAATTCCTGGGTGTTCAAATTCGAATGAGAGACATGGCCGTAGAAATCCTGACTGGGGAACAAAATATATGGGAAGCAAGTCATGCTTCAATTAACTGCACACAACATACTAGGTATCGGAATGATGCTTAAGTATATCACCTAAATTTGTGCATTAGGTGTTTAGGTTTTTTTCCTTTATAAGAGAAAATGTCAAGAAAAAAATGTTGCTTCACTACTTGTCATAGACTAAATTTACTACTTGTCGTAGAATGAATATAGCATCTCTTCAGGTACAGCTTCTAAAATTAAAAAGTATACCTTTAGTCCTGGGAGAGATGCCAAAAGCTCGTTACTTGTCTCCAGATTTACTGCATGGGAATAATGTGGAAAAAACTCACGGCTTTCGAGATTTAAACTCAGCAGCATATCAAATTTATTCTTATATGGTATACTTGTTCATGACCTCTAGTCTTAAGAAATTCTGTCATGTTTGAAAACTAGTCCCTAGTGAAGCCTGTATCAATGTTAATAGCTAAGAGGTCAATGCAACTGCTAAACAGTTTGTATTACTGTCAGGGTGGTCATGAAAACAACACCTGCTGCATGAGCACTTGGCAGCTGGGTCAACAGGCACTGTGGGAATTTATCAATTTAGGGGGCCACTTGCATAACACTTTGACTGATGAATTGGGAAAGACTGGCTTACTGGGCTAAAGCTGCTCTATTATGTATGACTTTCTTTCGGATGGCAGAGGCTTCCTGCAGGCTCCAGAAAATAAGCAAAAGATAAACTGAGCTGTTTTTCCCTTATAAAGTGATAAAAAGTGAGAACTCCTTAATAGCCAATGCTAGAAAGGCTTTAAAAAAGGCAGGAGGGAAACCCCAAACCAAAACAAAAACTTTTACAGTCAGTGAGCTGTGATGTGATTGAAAAAAATCCTTAGGTTTTTCCATCGTGGTTACAAAGGAGTTTTTGTGAAGTACTTCTGTAAAGTGAAACTCTCTAGGCTGGTATTTGCAAAAAGCTCTAATTTCTCTTTAGTGTCTCTTATGGGAATAGTAACTGCATGTGGGTAGGTAAATGAGATAAGAATTTTGCATGCTCCGGCTAAACTAAACATAATTAGACATTAATTCGGGCTTTCCATTCTCTCAAATGACTTAAGGGATAGTAACTTTCTGAACAGAAAGAAATCATATGGCCCACCTGGGTGAGAGCATTCACCAATAAAATTGGCTTGTTCTACAGAGAGTTTCCAGTAGTAGGTTCAGAGTATATCTGTAACCCAGCAGAACTGAGTATCTTGATACAGATTAGCCTAATACCGTACATTTCCGAGTTTTCATTTCTGTAGTAATTAAACTCGGCAGAGGGCTACGTTTTCAGAAATGTTACTCTTCTGTCATACCATCAAATACTCTTGACTCACACTAAAAAAATAAGATCACCGATGTTTTTGTAAAGAGACCAAACAATGTCACAAGAGGTATGACCTAGATACTGTCCCGTAGTGTTTGAAATCAGTCTGTTTGGAAATACGCTCCGATAGCAGAAATCCCAGACGGTGATGATGGAACGGAAGATAAGTGGAATTACATACTCTGGAGGGGCATGAAAGAGGAGTGAGATGGTTTGAATCAAGTTCAAGTTTCAATCCATTTGTAAGCAGGTAGTCTGGCTGTTGATATGAAACATACTGAAATCCAGGTCTATGAGGTGTTATGAGGAGAGGAAAAGGAAATCTTCCCCTGTGTGCAAGGACAATTACTGAAGCACTGCCCTCATTTGTAGAAATCACCTGCTGGCTTATCGTGGTCAAAAGAATTGTTCCTCCCTTGGGAATCACCGTATCGACAGTGGCAAACATGGAAAACTTCACAGAGGACGCAGCACTGTGTGACTGCCCTATAAACTTGTCTGGGTTTAGTCTTATCTTTTAAATAGAAATCTTTTGCATTGTCCATCAGTTTGAGTGCTCTTCTCTGAATCTCCTTCATTTTATCTATTATTTGCTTAGAGAGGAAAGTGAACATAAGTATTCTAAAAGAAGACTTAAAAAGCCACATTATGGCTGTTCTGCCACTTGCTAAAGTTTATTTTCTTACTTCTTGGTCTGTCGTTGTCTATGGTTTTCAAAGAACAGCTGGTAATAATGTTTAAATTACAGCTGATGTGAAGCTATCAACACATCTTTCATATTTAAATATGCATTTTTAATACTCTCCACAGCTGCTTTTCTGCTCTCGTCATGCTAGAAAATGATTACTCTTTCTTTTCTAATGGGTTTGTCTCCTATTTTCTCTGCTACTGACTAATTGGAGTATCTGGATTTATAAAGATTTTCTGTATCACTGTTTATCTAGTTATTTTTCCTATGCATTCATCTGTATTTTTGTACTTGATATTAGTATTTATCTGTGGAAACAGAAAGCAAGACAGAAAAAAATATAAAACAGGAAGTAGAAAAAGAGAAGATGCAAATTTTTTTTTCATCACAAAGGCCATTTATAATATACTGCTATTTGTACTGATCTTCAGAACATCTGACTAACCCTATCTTTTAGTTGAGAAGCAAATAAGTCTTTCTCCCTGTATTTTCTCATTAGTTCCAAACCCTGGAAAGTAGTTTACTTATGATAACATTTTTTTTTCATAATCATCAGGGAATGAATATATTTTTCAGAGACCCAGTTTTAACATAAGAAATTCTTCTTTTGTCTGCTAGTTTAACTACTTGACCTAATGCTGCTTTTATGTGTTTGTAATTCTTAGGGTTTCCCACATCTCCAGTCTCAAAGCTAGATTCTATACTCTTTACTTGATTTTGGTAATAGGTAGTAATATATGTATTTTGCAGCACCTTATATACTTGTCTTTTACATCCATTTTAAACTTTTATGTTTCTGATTTATTACTCAATTGTCTAAAAGCTCTCAAGTACTAATCTATCATTATAACAACCTCGTTACAAAGAGAAGGATTATTTAATTCCGTGCTATTGATGGGAGGCTATTTAGTTACTGACATGAAGTATTTGGAGGAACTGAACCAAAGTTTCCTGTGGTACCTCGAGTTCTGTGGTTCAAGTTGCCTTGATGATGGAAGAATTCAGAATCTCTGTGCTGATCACATTCGTCGATTCGTCATACGTCACCTCAGTTTAGCACCTCATTTTTATTGCATGTGAAAGATTGTTTTAGGATAGGACTTTCCCATTGCTGAGAATGACTAATGCAAAGGCTTCTCTGGATTACCTTCATCTTCATCTAATGTTTTAACCTGCCCACTTCTTTTGAATTTTTTTCTACTGTTAGCAATGCCCAAGTGGTAGGTTTCTTTCTTAAGCTGTGTTTGGGACAAGGAAATCAGGGCCATGGTTATGTTTGAAAGCAACTTTGCTTTGCAGTAGTTCTACAAAGATCAAAAGAAATCAAGTCATGCATCTTCATGTAACATTATTTAGAATTATTTAGAATAAAATAATAATTTCCTAAGCTTGCAGCACCTTATGAATGACCACTAGCAGAAGAAGACTGGGTTTTGTGTGAGGTTATTAATTTCCTTCAAGGAATGATAACTTTGTTCTTTTACACTGCCCCGTGCATGCAGGGCTCTCTGCAAATTGATGAGTTTGCCAGAGGCCAACTCTCACAGGATTTTGTTAGTAATGGATTTCTAAGATGTGACAAATCAATACTTTGATGATTTTATTTATATTTAATGCTCATAGCCCACCTGTAGCATATTTCTTCTAGAAAGCTTGCTGTGCTAGAGTTTACACCTACATTTGATATATGTGTGGCACATGCCTTGAGGAAGACATTAAAAGCAGCAACAAAATATCAGCTTCCGAAAATGTATTAGCATGTGAATAACAATATTTTGTTAATAAAGCTTTACACGAGCATTTGCCAAAGCCATGGAATTTTTAAATTGTTTACATGTGTAATGTGAAATTAGGAAGAAATGGTAAATAGAACTGCAATACTCTTTTGTGGAAATATCTCATTATCTTTCACTTAAAAACCTGCAATGGTGTGAAACTGAGAAACAGCCAAACTCCAGGCTTTGCCTGGATGAACATTATCTCATGTTTCTAAAAAGCGTTACCAAAAAACTACATCCCTTTGCCACAGTCTGCTGTGTGTCAACTGTGTGCCAATTTACAAAAGTATTTTATAGTTTTCTGGTTACTTTCACCAGTAACCAAACACAGTCTTGACCCTTTGCCATACATGAAAAGAGCCAACCGTGAGTGCAGCAATGGGAGGTCTGGCCTTTCAGGTATGTCAGCTGAAGACCACCCTACTGGAAGAGGTAACAGGAACAAAAAACCGAGGTCAAACAAGGCAGCCCCATGTAATTAGATACTAATAGTGGATTTAGGGTGTAAAATTCACTTAAAACCATACACCAACAGACTAAACAATCCTAGTAAGAATGGCAAGTTTTGTTCTAAAAAAAATGTTTTTAATACCAGAAAGCATAAATAAAACATACATAGTAATCTTGACTGACAGACTGCACTAACCTGCAGTAACATCTGCTTCCAAATTATTTCCTACAGGTTTGGTATAGTATAATTATAAACCATTGAAACTCTACCGTAAGTTGTAGTACAGTGTGCATCCAATTTCATGGATTTATTATTGAATTCACTTATTGTCCCGGTAACAATTTTTAGAATTTAAATCTGACAAGAAAATAAATTCTTCTCTTAAACGGACAACAGCAAAACCCAAAATGCAAGCCTAACGGTATCTGGTGTTAATGGGAGGACGTGCTGAAGTAGATGCTGAACAAACAGGCTTTTGCAGGGTATGATGGAGTCAAAGTAATTATTAACACAAACTTAATTTCTGTCATCATTTTCATTTTGTGTTAATTTCTGATGCTTTTGCAGGATGGATGTGGTACCTTTACATTGCACAGACTTGGGCTGATAGAGGAGCAAGATCCATCACGAAGAAAATGGTATTTCTCCAGCTAACGTGAGTACCTGCTAGTTGTCTTGCTCTTATTGCTGCTGGGGCACCTGGGTCACATTGGGAACTGGCTTTCTGTAGTCTTTCCAGATTCCCTAATATTTTCAAGGCTCTAGCTGCTCTGCAAAGATCACATCTCAAGAAACTCTGGTTTGCTAATTTTCATTTATCCTCATTTTACAACTGGCAAATGAATCTAAATAATTAATCATATTAATTCTGTGTCTTATAAATCATTTGAGTGGAATTTATAAGCCTTTTTGAACCAGTGCTTTAAGAACTATTAAAGAATTTTGTGTAATTTTGGCACACAGTGCAGTGGAAGGTAAGGAAATAGAGCTGAGGAGAATTCCAGCATCTGCCTTCCATTGATGCTGCATCACCTTTGTGGCACTGACGGGTCATTCGGCTTCAGAACTACCAGGAGCATCTGTTACCTGTACTGGCCCATATGGTATCACATTAAATATGTCTACAGTTCTAACATGCCAAGAATGTGAATCTAGGTGGGAAATTGGTCAGCATTCAGCATAATGCCAGAAAGTAAAAATTCCAATAGTTAAGTGTTGGTTGCACCTCTGACATTGACTTTCTATAAGGCAGTGGTTACTTTTACAGAATCTGTTCTGCTTCCTGCTGATGGTGCATTTGCTTTTAGGAGGCCTTGAGAATTTCCCTTCTTGCTGATTGTTGCATAATTCAGCTACATGGAGAGAACTACATTTACCTTTTGTTTTTTAACCCATTGAAGACTGACCTTAGTGAGAAACGTGATGCTTACCTTTTTGGGTCAATGATCTTGTAGAGTTTTCCACTGTGAGGCTGTGTCATACTTTTACTGCTTGATAATATGTAAATCTCACCTGTTAAAGAAACCAACACAATAACTTAGTTCTTGTTTTTTTAAGATGTCAAATATATGACTTTTGTGATCTAGCTGTATTTGCAAGATGAGATTAAAAAAAAATTCAAAAGAAACACTCATCACTGAAATATACAACAGAACCATTGCTATTTTAAGATTTAAATAAGCACTTTCCCCAAAAGGATGCTAAAATATGAAAGATACTCTATCATGAACGTTTCTTTTTTTAATATGGTACAGAAGTGGTTAAAAAATAAAATTGAGGAGGAAGGGAGAAGAGGGGGGTCGGTCTGCTCATGCAATATCTTTGCCCCTTAAGTCTGTAATTTAGGAATAAAAGCAAGTATATGACACATTGTGCCATAGCGAGTCACACAGTTCACGGAATGTGAGACAGTGAGGACTGTTGCCCCTTCCAACAACCCATTCTCTTGGTTCTTTTTACAAGGCTGCTAAGGTGTAGCTGAGAGCATTATAGAGAGCTTGGTCAAAGGAAAGACAGCCTTTAGATTTCTTTTTTTTAAAAAACTTTTACTATAGTACAGCAGCCATTACCAATAAGGTTTATGATTTAATAACATTTTTCTTTTCTATTTACCTAATTCGTCTTCACCAAATCCCAAGACAGGGCCTGAAAAGAAACCTCTACATGAACCAGTGTTGCCAAGACAGAGGGGTTTCTCTTGCCACTGTTTGGTTGCAGGACTCTGTTGCAGTGTTAAAAAATTTCTATATTCAGAAACACATAAAGCAAATTGTTATATTACATTTTGAATAGAAAGTTTTCACTGTCCAGATAAATAAGTAAACACTTGCTGCAAGTAGCTCCATAGACACATTAGTGTGGTTCATCACATTAAGATTTGCTGCCTGTTATTTTTCAGATGCTTAAAAAGCACAGCTTTTTGCTTCTTGTCATTCAAACATCACAAAATTGGCTTCAAGCTATACTATATGTATCCCATGCCAAATAGCTCAGTTTTCACAAATAGTGACAGGAAAACTATGCCCATTCATTTAGAAAACATTGCTATTACTCCATCAGTGATGTTTCCATAAAACTCCCAAAGTTTTCCGTGTCTTACCAGTTAGATCTATTTGGCAAACCATCCCACGATTAGTGTTGGTTCCTGTCATAGTGTAAATGATGCCTGTAAGTGTTTGTGGAACTAAAACCTTAAGAGCACTGTGGTGCAAGTGTCTTTGTACTTTCTTCCAGGGACCAGAAATGTTCCGTATGTTACCATTCATTAGAATGCTGTGCTATTGCATTTCCGAATCTAGAATTTAATCTGCCTTGTCACACCACTGAAAATTGGCAAAGTGACACAACATATAAGACTGTTGGTGTGCCTTTACAGAAGGAGCTCAAGAACAAAATATGCCTTGTACACATTTTTGTTTAAGAGTGAGATATAAGAAACCTACCCATTGCGGTCTCCAAATACGTAACTTCCATAGAGTCTTTCTGACTGGCAGCCTCGATAGACAAATCCACCAACCAAGGATCCACTGCTGAATGGTTTGAATTCTAAAAGTGAAGGCTCACTTTCTAAAAAGGAACTACCGTAGCATTAGATCATATGCAGTTTCATATTTTTATGCACATTTATGAAAATGTTATTACTTCAAGGACAGAGGCTAATTCCATTTAAACATTCTTCAAAATTCAAGACGTGTTGCCAGAAGTGACACATTTAGTAAATCAGAAGATTACAACAAAGGCTATTTGTTAACCAATCAGGGAATTAAACGGGAGAAGCTATAATTGCTTTCTTTGGTTGCACGGTCTGGGAGAATGAGACTGTATAAAGATTAGGCTGGACCTTCACTGCAGTTGATGTGACTACCACTATTAACTTTTATGTGTAAATACAGTCTGCAGAATAGATCTCCTAAACTTCAGGAACACAATTAAACCCCCTTCACTGTAAAGTCCTTCCAGTATCTAAGAGCAGAAATTCTAGTGATTTTCTGCAGAACTGGTTTTCAAGCCTGTCAATGGTTTGAGAAACACTTTCAAAATCAGTTTTAAACATGGTACATGTGTTATATCCCACAAAACACTAGTATTGCTGGCCATAACTTCTTGCTGCAATTTATTTTATGCTGCTGTAATTGCAGTTCCTACACTTTGGTTTTTTGGTTTTTTTTTTTTTACAAAACTGCAGAGCTTATCATATCAAATAATGCCTTCAAGGAAGTTTCAGTGTAAATGTTCCTATTCAGATAATCAAATACTGCTTAGGGTAAAAGTAGGCTCAACTTGACATGCAAACTGCATAATTTTAAATTAAAGCCACAGCCAATAGACCTTTTTGTTTTATAAGATTTTCTTTTTTAGTCAGAGGGCTAGCTGCAGGTCTTTGATAAGTGAATTTCCCAGATTACTCTACAAGAGTGAGACCTGAAATGCTATGTGGGAGGAAACGATGGTGAGCTCTTTCTATTAAAGCGATTGACCCACAACTTAGTACTAATATTGGCAGGCTGTTCTGGATAGACACAATATTGCTTAGTTTACTCTGCAATAAAGATGCAGTCGAAATTCCATTGGAGCAGTGGTTTACCAAATATTATTCTTTGGTTTGGCTTTCATAAAATGAACACAGAAAATACATACAATAACTGAAGAAGAACAATTGCATTTACACTATTGTGTGCTGTTGTACTAGCCAGCACAGCTGCTTTGCTTTTAAGTGTAGGTGGGAGAACTAGGGATGTACGTAAAACCAAAAAATGCACTGTTCCAGGAGATAGGTCAGTTCTCAATGCCTTTACACACCTTTGACATTTATCACTTTTTACCACCATGAATTTACAAGCTGATAAATGGTCAGCCAAGGTAGGAGATAGGTCAGAGTAACTCTCACCTGGCTGGCCTGAGCTAGCTAGAAGTCTTAGTGAGTATCAGAGTTAAAAATTAAATTAAAATTGTGACTGACAACCATACTGATTGAGAGAGAACATGAAACACTTTAGTTTCAAGTCCCTAACTGAGTACGTTTATCTTTTTGCAATCTAATCTGAACTAGTCATTCATTATGAAGTAGTAGCATAGTGCATTTTTCCAAATTTTTGATTTTTAATAAAGTTTAAACAGAGTTTGGTATTTCCCAGTTTGGTTGTGGTCTGTTGTCTGTCTCACTTTTTCCATTACAGGAGACACATTACATTCTGTATCTTAAAAGTTTTTTTATGAATGGCTAAGAATATATTTTCATCACTTCCTGATATTCCAAAATCTTTTCTTTATAAGCCATCCTATGCAGCAACAGTGACATCTTTGACAGACTAGCCACTGGCATATTTCTTAAAGCTTATTTAAATGATATTCTATGCCAACAAGAAAAAAGCTGAGTCATTTAAATTTTGTTTTGTCTTGCATCTCTTATCTGCTTGTACCATACTTTTCATAAGTTTGATAATGGCTATACAGCCATTTACCTACTTTCTTCTGTTTTCTATTTCTTATTCCTTTATCACAGAAATGACTGCTCGCAGTAGCTTTACCCTGGATGGAACTTACCATAGTCTTTACCCTTTATTATTTGTAAGATTCTTGCTGAAGATCTGTTCTTTCCATTTGAATCTGAGCAAAGTATAGTTAAATTGATGTTTTCGTCTGTTGGGTGGCGGTCCACGGCACATCTGTAAAGCAAAAAAATATAAGAAGGTTCATAAGATAGATGAGTTCGTAATGTATGATTCTCTATCAATAGTATGAAGCATCACATTCTGAAGGATTATTGTTTCTTTGTGGTGCCTACTCATATGAGGGGCCTGTTTCATACTGAGCCAAAATACCCGAGACGTGTGTCACATTTGTATACAAGAGATACTACACCTTTTCCATCCCTGCACCATTTTTTTATATAATGTGAAGTAAAACTGTTTTTTCCTAGTGATAAAATGGATTCTGCTCAATAGCACCTGAAATTAATAGCGCTTTAACCAAGCTATATGAGTTGACTTACATAGTGTAGGAAGTTTGGACTGTTAATGCCTATCCCGCATCGGCCTTTTTAGCCATCAGCGCGCTTGTAGCAAGTGTGAATGGAGCCCTTCCCATATCTTCGTTCGCGAAGCTTAGCCATGATGATGATGATGATGATGAGTTGACTTACACAGTGTAGGAAATTTGGACTGTTAAAAAGTCCAAGAACCAACTCCTGAACAACTTGACGTTCTGAATTTTTTCACACCATGACTTTAAATATCACTTCAGTAATACCACCCACCTAATTTGCTGAGTTCTGTGTTGTTTAGTTGAAGGGTTGTTCTCATCCTTGTTATTGTTTAGATGTCACCAGATGTTCTCATTTGTTTTCCATGTGCCTTTTTTTCTCAATCAAGATTCCCATCTCTGGTGTGCTTGACTCTCTGCTTTAAGTTCTTTTCTTCCATAAAGGTAATATATTTATTATTTATTAAATCCCCAAATCCTGTACTTTGTTCCTGTCATTTCATTCCTGACTTCTTGTTGTCATGCTCTTCTCCTTCCCCTTTGCCAATGGACATTTGCTTCTAACTGTGAGATGTGTGTGGACGTGGAGGAGTGGAGGTTTTAAAAAGTTCGTGAGTGCCTTTATTATTAAAATGTTGTTACCTGACTGTATGGAAGATTCCTAATTGAAAACAATATCTACTCGAGAGTCATTCAATTTAACTGAAACTTACTTACCGGCCTGGATTGTGGAGTCCATGTGCAAAAATCTCAGGAGGTTGGTTTGTGCTATTAAAATGTGGGTTGCTCCGTGGTATGGAATACGGGACATTGCACAGGTCAGTATTTACGTCGAGGCGCAATACAGAACCTGTAAAATCACTGAGAAAGTTGGATGATACAATATTTGTTTTTAAAAAGTATTTTACTGGTAGACTTAATTCACATAATACTACAGTGAACCAGCAAAATAAACTACCAAGTTTACTGAATAATCACATATAGATTGGTTTTGTGATATATGCAAGAATATATCCAAAGAATAGTAGCAGAATCTACCAAAGATTGGGTTTGACCAGTATGTTGCCTCATTTTATGCATACTAGAACACCCCTGACCATGCTGTTGGGAAGCAACTTGATAATGAACAACTTTCCACACATCCATATTGTTTTATGAAAGGTAACTGTAGACATAATCACTGTGTAGTTACATAATGCTTTTTGCTATGACTTTTAATCCTACTCTTGAATTCAATGATTTCTAGTCACACTTCAGTCCAAAGATTAAGTATTCATTAATTAAAAAAACCCCACAAAGATAGCAATTGTATTGATTGAATGGATGTGTTGGTATTTATTTGTAAAGAATCAGAACTTTATTGTTGTATGAAACAGGACAGTAAAATGTTTTGCCTTACATTCATGATTGTTATGGAGAAAGGGAGAAGAACGAGAATGTAGAAGAAGAGTATCAAAACTCCTCTTGCAAACATGAAAAGATGTGATATTTGTATTGATTTCTTTCTGCTTTTCTTCATCATTAACCTATTTCAGTCTCCCCTTTAATTTAAAATAAAGTATTAGAATTGCTCTCTGGTCTTGGTTTTAAGTATATCCTCCTGGCAGAGGGCAGGAGCACCTGCTATTCCGCTGAACCCGAGGCCCATGCAGCAACTCCTGTTAGATCTGTAAAGGCTCAGCAGCGCACTTTCTCTAAAATAAGACAAATATTCCAACTCTAACAGAGCATAATTAAACAGAGGGGAAAAGCAGATTGAGAAGATTGTACAGGTAGAACCAAAACAGGGTTGCTTCATATGTTCTCTAGACATTTTCCTAAGTGATACAGTGTTGTTACGGACTGGTATGTGTTTGTAGACACATGTTTAGAATGTTTGCTCAATGAAGTTGTCTTGTATAGAATAATAGTTTGGAAAAAAAAGAAGTCTAACCTATGCTTGAATACAATTCTATCTCCTGATGAGGGCTCCAATATTTAAATGGATTGCTTGTTAGCACACGACTATGAGAGTATTTAAGCATCATGACTGTTCTGAAAATCAGCAGTTTGCTAAACCCAGGCACTGAAAATTGTAAGAATATGTAGTAAAGGAAGAGGGAATAAGGTTTGCCCTGACAATCACAGATCACTTTTGATTCTGACCCCTAATACTGTGCAAAACCAGAACACAATAATAAAAGTCTATTCACTGGTAGTTTTTGTACCTTAAACCATCCATCTCCTCCATGTCATCTAGAGTGATCATGCCATCTCCAAGAAAAATGTATAGGAAACCATCTGGGCCAAAGAGAAGCTGTCCTCCTAGGTGTTTTCGATGTAGTTCTGCTACTTCTAAAAACACTCTTGCTGTTCTCATATCAACTTGGTGTGGATTTTTCCTGCAATATAAAGATACGAACACAGGTTTTACTGTTTGCTATCATTATTCTTCTTTCTAAAAATAAACTTGAGTCATTCAGACTATACTTTAGGATGTGGATGTTGTAACTTGGTGGAAAAATGTCGAACAATTATTTCTGAGGAATTTCAGTTTTCCAGCATTCACCAAAAAATATTTTGCTGCCTATACACAATAAGTAGGAAATAACTATAATTAAAAAATGACAGAAAAAGTCTTAAAAAGAATAGGCCAGTGTACTCCCTGGCATTCTAAAACTACTGTTTGAAATAAAACAAGCAATAATTTTTCTTCAAGTCCCCAAGTATACACATTGTAAATCTGATAATTCATTTTAGAAATGGAGGATACTACAATGCAAAGGTTGGTGAGAAATACAAAATTTGTGAACTTTAGACTTCTACTGATACCTGGATACTGTGTATTCTACGACCCTAAGGATGTGATCATGAGGTCCGATAGCCCACCGTTCTTGGTTGGTGGTATAAGACACATACAGCTTTCCATTTTTCTTGTAATTGGGATGGAATGCAAGGCTTAACAGTCCTCTTTCATCTCCTCCCTGCAGTCAAATGAAAAACACAAAGAATTGTGAAGTTAATTATGTTCTTTATTGTGTTTCAGCTGGAACTCAGGAAAAAAAAAAAAAGAAGTTTCTTTCTTGTGGATAATCTTTGCCCAAACTCTTTTATTTCTTTCCTGACTACTGCACAAGAAGGATTATAAAACATTTCACTTTGGGGAAATCTTTAAGAGTTAGAACAAGACAGTTGCCTTATGTAGTTATCTATGCACAAGTCTCTTATGCCACTTTTGTGGAGTGGTTTGTGTATGCAGTCTTTGGGAAGCCATGAAGACAAGTTTAAGTGCTGCGAAGGATTCTTTGCTGGGTTACTAGGTTGCTTGTAATTCGTAGAAGACAAATAAAAAGGTCTGTAATCAGCAGTCAGTTCTAATCCAAGTATCCAAAACCTAAAACACAGTGCTGGCTGCCAACTCCCACTGTCTTGGCAATATGTTTAGAAAACAGTTAAATTGCTTGTGTAATATGTAAACCTTTGTTTTACCCTGAAGGCAGCAACATCAGTTGTCACAACTATGGTGGTCTGTTCATCATAGCTAGTACACTGTAGGTAATAAGCAGCCTCGGTCTCTGTGCAGAGAAACCATAGTTTTACATGTGGTCCTTCGATGGAAAGGTTTTGGTTATTTTTGCAAAATAAAAATAGAAAAATCTACAAACAGCTTTCTTTTGTTACTATGTCTGCCACCAAGATTAGTACGGTTATATGTTAAGCACCAAATCCATGTAATGCACTGTGACAATGCAAATACGCCGTGTACTTAAATAGACGGCAATTTTCTCTGTGGCTTCTAAAAATGTATGTAGTATTACTATGCCTAAAATTGTATTTGTGTAAATGAAGAATAAAACCTAGATTTGTTTGGTGTCCTTGAGGTAACACAGCCTCAGCAGGCATCGAAATAAACAGAGTACATACTTAACAATTCAAATTCAATTCATATAGGTGATTATTCAGAAGCTGATAATTGTTTTGGAGTTTAACTCGGGGTTTGCCAGCGTTTCAAAAACTAGTGACTCTGTTGTAGATTCAAGTGCTCCAGCTCTACACCCGTAAGGAGACAAGGTTTTGCAACTCTAACCACACCCATGATAACTAATTATGAAATTTTAAATTATACGAGAGAATGAAGCTTTTAAAATGCATTTGCAATTCCGAGTGATGGATGGGCCTGTCTTCCTGTTGAAAGACATCCCACAAAAGGCCTAATTGGGAAAGTGCACAGCTTTAATTTATTTTAATTCAACATGATTACCATATTTCCTTTTTAATCACAACCACCAAAGAGAAACCTGAGTCAGAAATGGAGATGTAAATAGGTCAAGAGATTTCCATACAAAGAGATTTGTACAACGGAAGCTGGATCCTGCTAGTTTAGAGGCAGCCAAAATTTGCTAGTTTTTTGTTAGAATCAAATAGTTTCAGGAGGTTATCAGAGAGGTTAGTTTTGAAAGTCTAGTTGGAGCTGCCAAATCAGTTGCAGTCATCATGGATGAAGGGACTAGTAATCTAGCTCTTTCTCCTTTACGAGCCAAAAATAATTCTGCAGCTGAGTCTGAGGTGATTGTAGATACTATTGTATGAGTTTCTAAGAGTTCTGACCAAGTTGCTCTGATAAAGTCTGAAGCAAAGGGTGGCAAATCAGTTGCTTTGGGAACAGTAAGGCATATTTCAAAGATTCCTGATGAATGATTCTATCTGTTGTGCCCAGACAAAAGCAGTCCTATTGCTTCTCCTGAGAGATGAGTTCAGCTCATTTAAGGGCCCAGGAATGTCAGTGAGTCACCCTAGGCCTGCTATTCCAGGTGAGTTATTGAAAGTATTAGTGAGAAAAGATCTTTCTGTTACTAAGCTGAAGATTTTATTTAGCACTTGATGTCATGGGAGCAGTCTCAGCGTGAAAGTGAAGTTGTTGAAAGCGTAAACAGGTGAAAATTAAATTAAGAGCTTTTAATGAAGTACATGTGAAGCAAGAATTTGACGAATGAACACAGGACCTGCAAGGTAATAAGTATGGCAAGTTGTATGCACAGGATCAGGCCAGGATTTCTACTAATTGCTGTCTCGCATGATTGCATTAGACTGCAATATATTACTTACTTTGTTTGTAGAATGTATCTATTGCTTCCTGAAAAGTCACTCTGCTTTCTGTTTCTCAAAGTGAGCCAGATACACTATGTTCTAAAAAGTTTATTCACTTGTGCATTTAATAAGAACTAAGATACTGGAATCAGTGTGGCGTCAAGCAGTTGGTTGGCTTATGGTCAACTAGAAATCCAGCTGAGTTTTTCCGTACTTATTTTTTTCTGGTTCTGGAAAACAATTGTGCATGTGTACTTTCAGCTTTATCAGTAACTGGCAAATGTGTTGTTTCCATTGAAAACACTGCAACAACTTCCATAGCTTCTCAAATGATCTCTGCGGTACCAAAAGGTATATAGTTTTCTGTAATGTTACGTCTTGTATGTTGTGTTGTAGATTGAGAGATATCCAGCAAAATCCTTACAAACAGTCATTTTGGTACTGTCAAACTGAGTAATTATGTACCAGATTTCAAAATTTCAGATTTTCGCTATGGAATAACCCTCACGTTTATTTTTTATCAATGGACTTTTGACGTCTACTGTGAAATCAGCATCCCAGGCTTTATAGTCTTTGTCTTGTGGGTACCATGTGTCAAATACCTATATCTTTTCTCTTGGCAGCTTAAAAGCTTATTGGCATCCTTTTTTTTTTTTTTTTTTTTATGTTTCCCCATAGATGAAACCAGCACTAACAAACTGTAGATGACATAGTAGCTTGTATGAGATTCTGTACTATGCTGTTTGATGGAATAACCATTAACGTTTGCCAGTTGTATAAGGAAGGGCAAGAATGAGACAAATCTTTGTATTCCACTGAGATGTCTGTTGAAAACAAAGAATGACAGTTGGCTGAAATGAGTATTAATTACCTAAACATACTGTGGACTGGGGCCAGTGTGAAATCTCTGTTGTAGCTAAACCTGGAAGCTCACGCTTCCAGTGTCTGCCTGTGCAACTCTTTAGTTTGAGTGCTTCTGTCTTCTACTTGCAGTAATTGAGTGTTTCACACCAATACTACACTTCTTTCAAAACTGACTTTCCTTGGGCCAGATTATAAGGTTCAGCTAAGGAGTTTTATGAAAGGAAAAACATTCCTTTAACAAAACAGTTTGATCTAATTTAGGACCACAAGCATGAAAATAATTTAATCAGAACTGTATTATCTTTAGTCAGTAGAAAGCCAAGTAAAGATTAGTTGTATGCATTAAGCCTAAAATGTTTCTTCTAATTTTTAAATGGTCGGTTAGATACGTTATATCAGTTCTGAAAGTATATTGCACCAGTAAATGTTCTCAACTGAAGTATATTTTTAATATTTATTTTTGCATTGTAGTTTCTGTTTTAATGTATTTATTCCTGCGAAAATCTGAAACAACTGCACAACGTGATCCACTTTGTATTTTGACTAACACTCAGAGGATTATTCGTTGCTGTGAATACTGGATTTTCATAGAACGGTGCTATTTTCATGTAAGCACTCCGTAGAAGTGGGCTTCAACTTATGTGTTTCAAAAAGTACTCTGCTATATCTCTGATATTATATGTAGGAGTATTATTGTACTATAAAGGTATTATAATTTTCTATAGTACAGAAAAATACGCTGCAGTCATTTTCAAGGCCTACTGCCGTTTCATTATATAAATACATGCATTATTTCCTATAGTAACTACAGAGAAATACATCGGAATGCCTTAACTGGTATTCTTATCTATTTCATTTCAAGTAGATCATATTGTAAGCATTACTCTTAATTCCATAGCCTTAATACTAATTAATTTTAGTAACTAAAACCAGACATGACCATTTACTTCCATCGCTCTGCATGGCTTAATAGAAACAACATAGGTAGCAGATTCTGAGTCTTCCTTTAAACTTGATTTCACGATTCACTCACTTCTGCAAAACTGTGATATTTATAGTTAACAGCTTTTTCATCTGGACAAACTCACTCTCAGGTTGGAAATTAGTAGCAGTTCTTTTTTTTAAAAGGAGTTGTTCTTAAAATACGTATATTCAGTGGTCCTTTGTGACTTAAAATATTAACTCCAATGGAATGTCTTTCTATCACTCGTTTTCATCTGTTGTTATAGAGCAAATGCTGGATAGCTTGTTGAGGTAGTATGATCACCCCTCATTTAGTGTATTTCCTATATAATAAATACCATAACTAATATGCATTACCTTCTGTTTGATCTTAAGGAGTTGTATTTGTAAAAAACATGGGGGAAGGGGTCACGGAACATCTAAAATCTCTTATCAGGCAGTACCATATGAACTCTTCAGAAAGGGATTTCTAATTAGGAGATCCCAAAAGAATATCTGCCTATTTGAACCTTCCTTTACCGGATCTTACTGTAGGGCCGAAGATCAATGTCAGGTATTTTTCTCAGCGGGAAGTGTTTGCTTAATTGACATGTTTTGGAAATTTGGCCCCAGCACAGGATAGAAACTTGACTAGAGCAGGAGAAGCCAGCGAAAGGTCTGCTGCAGGGGCACACCTTGCCTTTCAAAGCTGCATCAGCTCTTTTGAGAAACACAATGGGGAGGTGCCTCTGGCAGGTGAAAGGGGACAAGAAATACAGAACGAGAAAACCAGAAACTGATTGGGCTGTAGGTATGGTGTAGGAATAGAGCTCCTGCAGACCTCTTGGGTGTTGAAAATACAAGTGCTTTGCTATCTGAACATCTGTGGGGCCTGAGGCCTCTGGCAGGGGAAGAATTTGTAACATAAGACATTTACCTTAGGGAGAAATAATTACACTGATGTCATGGCTCAGTATAGCATACATACTAGACCCTATCTCCAAAGCATTTCCTTTTTCCTGTTGTACTGCAAAGCTTTTTTTTTTTTACATTTATAAAGGGCTTTTCAGTTATCTAAGGATTTTTAAAAAAACATTTTCAATATTTTTTACTGATTTTAACAAATGCAGTATTTTAACACTTGATTTGAAAATGGCTTTAGATACAGGAATGCTTTGCAATTAAATTTATATAGGAAAAATTTTCAGAGAGCCATAGTCTTACTAGGATTTCAAGCACAAATCCTACTGAAGTTAGAGGTGGGTTTTGTTCATTTAGGTGCAGGGCAGGATTTGGTTGAAAAACATTGGTAGCCAAAGCGCACCCATCCCAAAGTTGTCTGCTCTGATGTTTGCAGAGATACTTAAGTGCTTATGTTTTTTTTACAGGACAACTGAACTCCTAATAAAGTAATGACGTCCCACTCATTTAGTGCATCCAAAAGTCAGACCTATCTAAAGGTAGTAAGAAAGTGATTTGTGAGAGCGGTTCTGCATGGATTTTGAATGGGGCTTCTCTGCACTTGGGGGAAGAGTCAGAGTACCTATTTACAGGAATTACGCACACATATTTATTATGCTGCATAGTTTTCCAGCAAAAGAACTCTGGAGTGGCCACGACAGAAATAAATAAAAGTGGTTTGAGATCTAAAGATAGCACTGGCACTTACAACCTAATTCTGTTTTTCTTTTTACTTCTGTTGCAGCAAACACAAGATTTTGACATGGCCTCGATCACTTTTTCTTTTCCTTACCTTCATAGTCCTTTGATGATACCAGTCACTAAATGCAGGACCTTTCACTTCTAGTCCTAGTCCTCTGTACTTATTTTTTTAATTCCTCAACTCCAGATTTTGCTGTTCTGCTGGGCAAGTCTTTAGTTTAATCCAAATGAAAATCCTCGTCCCCTGATAATACAATTCTTTCTTCCCGTCCTAAAGAAAGTATATGAAACTTATAAATGCAGATACCAACCCAACACAAACCCACAGCTTGCCTCCTTCACACTCTCCTAGTAAGACCTGAATCTTGCTTTGAGAACTCTCCCAATTATTGGTGAGAAGCAGCTACAAGCTTTGAGACTGCCAAGAGCCAGCCAGTAATTGAGAGGTTTTGGGCAGAGTGACATACGGCTGCGAGTGTGCTTGCAAGGAGGTGGCCGTGAGCCCATGTGAGGTCCGCATCTGGACTGGGAAACGTTATGTACTGCACTACTTTAGGAGAATTGGAATAACAGAAAACAGTGGAAATCAGCCTCGGAAGAGGGAGATTCAAATAAAGACCAGATGATTATTGCATTCAGTAAAGCTGGCTCAAGAAGGTGTGAATTACACACTTTCCTGCACCACATAGGCCTCTTGAGCTGTAAGCAGCATTTATCCTCTGGGAACACAGGTGGTGATTCCACCTCTGTCCCCAGCTGGATTTATTTTCAAGGAAGCTTTACATTCCACCAGCAATTCAGTGAGTGGTTCACCGGTGGAGGCCACTAAGGGAAGGTAAAAAATAAGCATGCTCCTTCTTATTTTCCTGGCATGCTTCCACTTTCTGGTCTTTATTTATTTATTTGGCATATCTGCTCTCCTATACTTCTCCTCTCCAGCATTCTTCCACTTATAGACTGTCTTCTCCTGACAGCTTTTCAGCTGCATCGCTCTGAGGTCTATTGTGTTGTAGAATTAGCCTTCTAGGAAAGCGAGAAAGCTTCCTTCAAGTGAACGTGAATGCAGTAAGTTAAGAAATTTACTGACCATGAAAATCCTTCATTAATAGGGAGAATAGACTTGATGACCTTTGTGTTTTTTCTCCTTCTTTCTGTTGCTTTTAAGCTTTACCCACATTTCTATGCCACTTTTGTGGTAAAAGCAAATTTTACAATTCTCTTTCAGTGGGCAGTCCAATAAAATTGGCTTAGATGCTACCCCAAAGAGAATAGACTACATTACATTACATTACATCAACATTTACAGATAGTTGACACAATGACAAGAGACTAATAATACCTTTTTCATTCAACAAAACTGTGGCTTTACCTCTTCCAATCTAAAGTAATTTTTGTTTTAAACTTAGACGCTATTTTAGGGCTATCTGACACTATTTTTTCTGTAAACATACAAACACATATTTATCTTTTTAGTGATTTACTGTTCTACCAGTGCTCCAGTTTGACTGCAGTCCCCTCAGAGATCTACTCTGGATTTCTCATGCTCTCATTCCTTCACTACCTATATAAAACTTTATTTTTCAGTAGCTTGTTTCATATTTTTTTCTTTTTAGTTAAAATACAGATCTAACGGCAGAGAGTTGTCAAAAGATCCAAGAATTATAATTCAATATGTAAGTCACTTTTATGTTATGACATTTCAGCCAATCACTCCTGCTGTTGTCACTGCTAAAGATAAAAACATGCTATGGAAGCAAAACACAAATATTAATATGGTGCAAAGATCTTCCTGGGCTGCTAAATTAAGACTTTTCATAGATGTCCACAAAAAAAAGTCCACAGCACTTTAAAATCAACTCTAAGACCTTTTTTTTTTTTTGTGCTGAGAGAAGAAAAAAAAAAGAGGATGTATGGTGACACACAGCAAATTTGACAGTGCTTATGTAAAATGAACCAACCTACAACAAATTCTATACTCCGATAATTGAAAACAAATTCATGCTGTTTTACCGTGACCACTTTATATGGAAATTTAGGGATATAATTCAGAACAGAATAACAGTAATTATGATACTCTCTGCATTAAATTAAAACCAGAAATGTTGATCTGTCTAATTGTAGGCATTAAAAAATAACTAGTTTCAAAAAAGAGAGATGCAAATAGAAAGATGCCCTGATGACATTACTCTGTCTTACAAACAACTCTGCCTTTCTCCTTTGGCTCGCAGTAGTCAACTGTTGTCTGTTAAAGCAGATACGTGCTCTCTCTGGGCAATGTTACATTCACATAAGCTATGTATTTAAATATTGCAGGGCAGGGGGAGGAAGCAGTCAACCATTCGCAGCTTGAAAGGAAAGAAAAGCTACAGTTTTCCACTTAGATTGGTCCCCATGTCTTTACTGTTGCCTCTATGTTAATGGATACTGAAACTTGCTCAGCAAGTGATAGAAGTTGCAGAACACCTTGAACAGGATACCTTTTGCCACAAAGGACTAGAGGTGCTTCATTCAGTCCATGCTGTTTTTCCCCAAGCATTAATGTCGTAATCATCCATGTTTGCCACATAACCTAGATTAAACTGTGGGCTTTCTGAGCCTGGCTCTGTCACTTGTTTTAAGAGAAGAGTGTAGGAGCTTATCAAAATGACACAGCTGCCCAGGCAGAGCTCCGACGGGAACACGCTCCCACCCACGTGTGCCCTGCCCATACACCAGCTGGGACAGCAGCAGTGAGAACACCTGTGGGAGATGTGCCCGGGCAGAGGAACTCCTCCGCTTAGTGACAGAGCTCCAGGAGAACATGAGTAGGTGGAGGAGTATCAGGGAGTGCAAGAGAGAGACAGGCTACTGGAGGTTAGCAAATGTGATGTGGAGGTTAGCAGATGTGACACCCACCAAGAAGGGCTGGAAGGTGGATCAGGGAAACTACAGGCCTGTCAGTATGAGCTCGGTGCCAGGGAAGCTTACGGAGCAGAGCATCTTGAGTGCAATCACGTGGCACGTACAGGCCAATCATGTGATCAGGCATGGGTTTATGAAAGGCTGGGTTTGACTAATCTGATCTCCTTCTCTGACAAGATGACCCATTTAGTGGATGAGGGAAAGGCTGCAGGTGTTGTCCTAGACTTTTGTAAAGCCTTTGACACCATTCCTACAGCATTCTGCAGAAACTGGCTGCTCATGGCTTGGATGGGCATACTGTTCACTGGGTAAAAAACTGGCTGGAAGGCCAGGCCCGGAAAACGGTGGTGAATAGTTAAATGTAGTTGGTGGCCGGTCACGAGTGATGTTCCCCAGGGCTCAGTGTTGGGGCCAGTGCTGTTTAATATCTTTATCCATGATCTGGATGAGAGGATCGAGTGCTCTCTCAGTAAATTTGCAGATAGCACCAAGTTGGGTGGGAGTGTTAACCTGCTTGAGCTCAGGAAGGCTCTACAGAAGGACCTGGACAGGCTGGGTCAATGGGCCAATGCCAACTGTACGAGTTTCAGCAAGGCCAAGTGCTGGGTCCTGCCCTTGGGTCACAGCAACCCCAGGCAAGACTACAGGCTTGGGGAGGAGTGGCTGGAGAGCTGCCCAGCAGACCTGGTCTTTCCCATCCTAAATGATTCTGTATTTCAAATCGCTTTTTCTTCTCAATAAACTGGGTAATCATATTATCTGAATGTTTTTTAGTAGGGGAGTGGGAGACAATTTGAAGGAGAGAGGTTCAGGCCACATAAAAGCACAGGCCAGAGACAGGAAGCATACGAAAGGTGAACTGTAACTGGTGCTTATATTCCACCCACCATCCTGTCTGGGATTCTCTCCTGAAGGCAGAGCCACTAGGAAGGGTATGAGGCTTGCCTGCAGGCACTGAAAGATGGGAACACATCACCATTTTTCAGTTGCCAAAGAATGCGTGTGCAAATTCTAGAGATAAAGCAAATGCTATTCTGTTCTCTAATATCTGAAGAACTTTTGGACTCTGAAATCTGGATGCATGGAGAAGCATATTTCAGCCTGTATTTAGCATCAGCATACAGCTTAGTTTTGATAATGATGTGTCATATCTTCAAAACAAATGCTGGTTGCATATGTTACTGGTTTTCTCAGTAGATGATTACGCTAAACCTGAAAGGCAAAATCAGAATTTGTATTCTTAGAAACCCAAAGTATTCAACATTTTACCCTTAGACATACAACAGATGTACTGGATGAAGGCTAGACAACTATGTTATGTCTATTTACTCCAGCATTAAAATTGTTTATACCTATGTTCTTCGTCCATTCCATTGTTCAAAAAAGTAAATAATCTTGTCATACTGGCACAAATGGAAACAGAAAATCAATTTAGAAGTCCAGCATCTGCTACTGAGTTTTAAGCTTCCACATGTAACATGAGCTTTGGAAGTGTATTTGTTATCCAAAATCAAACTGAAATATAAGGAATGCACTTGTTAGAGTCCTGATATAAAGGCACCTAGAAAAAAATGAAAATTCTCTTATTTCATTTTTTTTCACCCAAAACTGTGCATGTGCTCGTGTTTGTACCTGGTTCAGAAAGCAGGTTCATTTAAGCACCTCAAAAGCACTGAATGACAACTGGGAAGGAAAAAACATTTGAATTCTCTGAACTGCCCAAGGGTTTTTCTCACTAGTACTTTGCCAGTCCCACCAGCCCCAGGAGCTGTGCAGCCCAAGGGCAGAAGGGCTAGTGTGCACCTTATCTGCACTGCTGTAGTTAGGCAGCAACTTGTGTTTCAAATACTGACTCAAGTAATCAAATAATTTGAGTTCTTTCAGTAAGTCTTAAAAAATATATGTAATTTGCCAGCTACCTGAAAACAAGGTGTAAATAAATGCAGAGAAATCCGGATTTTTCCCCAGTTTCCGAACACCAGAGGAAGCTAAAATAATGAAGCATTTCTGTGGATCACTCATATAGATCTTGTCTCTCAGCTAAAATAGTGAAAAAAATACTAATAATTTGAAGAGAGACATGAATATTTTTATGAAATGTGCCAAGTGGAAAAACCAGGGTGGTGGAGGATATACGGTTTGCTCTTCATGACTAGAATCTGTATATAAGGGGAGAATGATGGCAATCCACAGCCGTGTTGACAATTCAGACATACAGGAAATACCCTTGTAGGAAACTAATACCATCTGGGTTTGGCCCAAGATGTGTGAATGAGAAATATGTTTCTTGTTGAGAATGCAAAGATAGTTTTGGACATTGCAAAGAAGGAATGCGTTAAGCATGCACAGTTATAAAAATGAAATAGGGTGAGGCATTGCATGCATATGGAATAATTAGAGGAATATGTTTGTGTGCGTCAATAGCTGATGCAGACTTAGAACTTCAGAATTCATTTGTCCTAAGACAACCATTAAATTAGTATGAAAAATGTCTTCAGTATAAATGGCCAGGAGCTTTCCGAATAAAGACAGTATTTGAAAATGCTGATTTGTCTAAGCCACCGCGTTCCCTGACAGAAAAGGAGGTTTCCTTGTGACACGTTGTATTTTGGGGAAAAAAGTAAAACAGTTTTGGAATCATTGAAACATCCAGTTCTAATATTTGTAAAATCGGGAATTTTGATTATTCCAGTGAGCTGTTTCCAGTTTAGAAATTAGTTTTAGTTAAAAGAATGTCAACACTGGAATGGAATATTTCATTTGGCCCTTCCTGAGAACCTTTCAGTCCACACTTGATGAGAGTATGTTTTCAAAGTCTCAGAATATTCTCACTCCTCTCTGTCCTGTTCTTGCATTAACTGTCTGAGATTTTAGTGTCTGTTCTTGGCATAGAAAGGCTCTCTGGTTTCTAACGAAGCCATTGCCAGCATTCTGAGGTTCCTGAGACTCGCTGCCTGCGGGATGGATTTTTGCCTCTCCCTTGACACCCTCATCTACTTGTGAAAGCCTCAGCAGTGCTGATTTTTCTGTTATTTGTGAGGCTAATGAATGCCTTGCATGGACAGGAAAAAGTTCCAGGCTCTCTTTTTGGTGCACATTTGACTTCTTCTCCAGACTAGCTTTTAGTACTATTGTCGTTTCTCTAAGTTCAGGCCCTAAATGCTCTTTTAAAAGAAAATTATTGAGAAGATAAAAGGTTTGTTAGTCTTTCACATCTGTCAAAATCTTGGATTAACCCTGTTCCAGGTCCAAAGACACTCATTATACAAATTACCCGTTCCTTAACCTGAGCAAATCTGACTCAATAAACTCTATTACTGTATCTTGGTGTTCATTTGTTTTACAGCAGATTTTTGATTTACCTGAACAGGATTATTGTTATCACTGCTAAACCCTGATGGAGACATTTATTTAACATTCATTAATTGTTTGAGTGCTTACTCAAAAGGCGCAATGCGCAAAAAAAAAAAATAATTTGGAAAAGTTGGAAAATTAAAGTGGCCATTTAGATTCTTTTATTTTCGGCTCTTTTTTTAGTATGCATTGAACCTGCATAGCACCTGAGCTCTTTGGAGAGAATGATCAAAGTCCATTGAATCAAATGTTATTAATACACTCATGGCACACAATTGCATATCTTCGACGGATGGATTACATTCAGGTGGACACGGGGCACCTGAAGAAGCAGGCAGGCTCGAGGTATGGACAGCAGCCCACTGCTGAGTCCATCGCGACTGCAAGTTTGAGCGGATCATCAGGGTTGAGCCCTGTGCTTGCTAGCTAATAGAGTATGAATATATGGCTTGGTGGTAAATCTGTTCCTTGTCCTTTGAAAGTGAAGAATCGGTACCTCTTTCAGCTTCATACTGTGTTATATTAGTTCATCCTTTGCTAGGCTGCACACACCAAGTACTTCTTTCACTTGCATCTACTGTGGACCGTGCACATCTGCCTTTCAGGTGAGAATTTATGACTGCGCAAGGCTTGAATTTTCCAAGCTCTTTAGGCTTTATGTGTCATGTGTATACCCACTACATACACATGCATCCAGCACTTCGGTGAACGCAGATTTCCTTGTCCCTGCAGTTTAAATTCTCATCAAACTTAATTCTTTTTTGTAGTCCCAAATGTGGAACATGACTGGATATAAACAGTGCACACATGCTTGATTTGCCTATCTTAAGGCTTAAATAAATGGTGTTTGAACTACCTAGATGAATTTATTTTATAGGATAGAGTAAGTTAAAATTGTTATCCCTACAACGTTCAATTCCAGTGTGGGGGGGAAAAGGGATTTAAAAATCTGCATTTCATGTATGTGCCTGTGTTTTTCAAAGAACTCATTAAATTATGGTTGCACTATGTATTTTAAATATTGACATTTCTGAGTGGGTTTAATTTTTATTCTGCCAAGCGTTGTAAATTCCTGTTTTGGATCCTAAGGATTTCGGTGGAGGTGGAAAACCACTAATAATTTCTTCTTGTTCATGCAACTTATATTCACTTGCGTGTTTTAACTTGAAGCAGACCTTTTCTGCTGATGCTGATTACACTGTTCTGAGTATAAACCAAACTGCTTTGGAGTGGGAAAGAGTAAAATTTGCTCTAAGTAACGGCAATGATAATTACCTTAATGTAAAATTTTGTTTCATAAGGCCCTAATTCAGCAAGTATTTAGGCACATGCCCAAACTCCACTGTTTTTTTTCTTTAGTGCAAAACAGGATACCATGAGGCAGCTGATTCTCTCTACTTAAGAGTTTACACGACTTTTGGTGTCAGTAAATGAGATCTGATACAACGGTGATGATTCTGACTGAGGGGGGAAAAATTATTGGAAAGAATGGAGATTTTATTCTTGATGAGTCTGACCCTGAGATTTCATTAAGATTTTTTTTATGGTCTGTAGCTAACGTGGTGGTTATGCAGCTAAAGGCATTATCTTCACATCATTATAATGAAACATAACACTGGTATCCTTGACTTTATTAGCTAGGCTTCATTGGTATCTGACGTTATATATTTCCTATTATAAATCTAGATAAGAACTTACATTGACCTGCATTAGACCAAACATTAAACAATTTGCTAAGATTACAAGTTTGAAGGGGAACTTGGGAAAAAAAAAAAGTCTTCTGGACCACCAAGAAACAACCATAAATTTAAGGAAATATGAGGTTTCCACCATGTGACTTCCCCTGCAGAGTTATGCAACAGGCTGCTGTAACTTAAAGGTCATACATAAAAAATTTATGGTGCATTTTTTAGGAGATTTATAGTGTTTCTATTTATACAACTTATATGTCAACAATTTAAAGGTATAGTATACTAAAATAACAAATTAAAGTCTAATCCCTTTGAATCCTTGATAAAATAGAATGCTCTGATATAAGTAATATATGAAAGTTTAGTAAATGTATCTATAGTAATTGATGTGGCATGTGTGATGTAATGATTAGCTGTTTATTATCTATTACCAACCATTTGTTCATTTTTATCACAAAAATCATTTGCAAATGGAGTTGATTAGGGGAACATTCTTTGTCACATAGGCCCATTACATGGTGGTGTAACTCTCTTTAGGAGAGCTCTGCAGATTGGCCTCAAAACTAACTTTCTTTCTGTGTTGAGATGAATGATGCCATTGAAACTGTTCAGATCTCTTGTTTTGGGATATCTTTGAACCCGAATACGTATCGTTTACCCGAGATGATGTTGGATTCTCTGGAAGTAAAAATTTGTAGGACTATACGCAGGTACAACCCCTTAGTTACTTGCTGAACTTTATTTGCATCGCACTGAAGTGAAGCAGGAGCAGTTCCACAGTTACTCAGCTTTACCTGGAGCAAGGGAATGACAGAGAAGACCAAGAGGGGGTAATTTCTCAAATCACTAGAGCTGCTTTACCAGAAGGGTTTCAACTCAGCCATGGCAGTCACATTTTCAACCTTGCCTTTGCACTCTTAACCCATAGAGTTACGTGTATTTCTCTGGGAGTTGAGTCTGCAAATGCATCATTTTATGCCAGGAGTGAGAGCTGTATACTCAGGACTGACAGTTGTTATTGATGCTAAATTCATCCCTGAATTTTGCATGTTAAAGTAATGCATGAATATGAAGGCTTCATTAAGTCACAGTGTTTAAGTACCTTTATGTGTGTCAGCACTTTGCCACCCTAAATACAAATTTCTCATGACAACAAGTCTTCATAGATAAACAGAGGTCCTAGTACCTGAAATTCCTGTGAACATGCTCAACCATAAACACTCTGATAATTACCTTAGTATAAAAGGTAATTGCCTTTGAGGTAAAATATAAACACAGTGATGAATGGGAGAACAGCATTTGAAGAAAGATGCTAATATGGTCACGGAGATTTGTCTCTACCTGGTATTATGACCTAATCTTGGCCTTGGTTGAGAACTGAAGTATGCAGTCTGGTGGTGGGAAGCTCCTCAAAGTAGGGAGGGAGATTCTCCACAAGAGACAACCTTTGGGTTGCTGTGCCACCCACCATATTTTAGTTACGGCACCTCTACTGACTTGAATCATCGTATCTAGTCCCCTGATGTCTCTCTCACGGTATTCTTGTAGGGGTGCCCTTTGTCTGGGCTTGAAAAACGTTTCTTGCCTTGCTGTGGGAGAGACTGTTGTTTTGGTCTCCTTGGCTACTGCTGTCTCCAGCTCTGAAGATGACATAAAATGCCTGAGTGGCCCTTCAGAGCTAGAGCTGATACGCTACTTCTTGCTAAGACGCCCTCAGCAAAACTACCCAAAGGACCTTTGCAAAAAGTACTTGTGCAACCCTGGATTACTGCGTTTTTTCCTGTAAAATAGTTATGCCGGTTCTGCAGATTCTGGATGTTTCTAAAGTTGTGGCACCCTGTGATTTGCCGTTGCTGACTGAAGAAACATATCGCTATTCCTAAACTGGTCATCACCCCTTCATCAGCATAATTCATTTCCATAGTAAGAGACTGTTGTAAAGAAATTTGGCTACAACTGTTCCAGCAGAGTTTATAGGTTCATAGGCCAACCCAAGCAGCAATTAATTTCAAAGAAGATGTGATCATTTCCTATCTTTTATGGGCATTAAATAATACATTTTTTTTTACTTTTGGACAAAAAATATTTGACATGTCAAATGACTAGAGTAAGAGCTGATAGTATCTATGGATTTTTAAATATTAATATCTTTTATAAATAAGATGACAAAGTGTTAGAAAAGAATAACAGGTATGGCATTTTAAAAGCTGTTTTCTTAATAACCGTAAGTCTAGAGTTTCAGAGAGAAAACACTAATAAAAATTAGTCAGTCATCACTATGATGTCATTCCCATAATTTCCCTTGAAGTAAACTACCAAGTACAAATAATATTTGTAATGTCTGACATCATCTATGTAGCTTTCCATTGCTCAGACTTTGGGTTAAATTTAGTGATGTTTCCCATTTGTTAGAGAGAACACCTTCTGGGTAGAACGGAATCCATTAAGAAAATCTCTCTGAAGTTCAGCCATCTTTGTAACTTTTTTGAAAAAACCCCAAAACAAAACAAAAAAAAAAGCCAAACAAGCCAGGAATGATAGGAGTACAGCAGTAGCAGTTTGTCAAAAAATGTGATCAACTGTAAGAACCAAAGTTTCAGCCCTGAGACTGAGTGCTCACATGAAAAAAGGAACCATGCTTTTCAGTGATGCGCTCATTAAAAAGAAATAAGCATCATCGTAATTGTTTTACTCAGGAAACAGTATTCCCTTTCATGTGAGATATGCGCATTTATCATAGTTTGACCTGCAAAAGCCTCTTAAAATCAAAGTTTAAAAACTGTTTCAGAATAGCTATGCTTTGAGATTAAGCAAAGTGCTTCCTTGTTTTTAAAGTTCAGCTTAAAACAGCTAAAAAGTGTATAGGAATCACAGAAGGAGCAATCAGTATTTCCTCAGAACTACTCTCACATTGACACACAAGCACTAACTCACATTTGAAAATCTTAGTGTTATATTTACATTAATTAAAATACAATTAGGTGAGAATTTACACATACAGAATGGCCAGCCAGTGCCTTTCATCTTCCTTTTTCTTTTCATTCTAAAATTTTCTACATTTTTTTAAACAGCAATTTCATTTCATTATTGCTTTCTGGTAACAACAGGAGATATGTCAGTACCACAGTATCATCGCAGTTCTAAGCAATAGCACATGCTAATACCATATGTAGAAGATGAGAAAGCTGTATTTCACACGAAACAAGCCTTGTTCCACTTGTGGAACACAGAGTCTTGCTTCTTCTGTCTCCTGGCTGCTCTGTCCTTTCCCAGATATAGGCCAAATGATGTCTCAGCCAGCTGATCTAGACAAGTATGTACCAATGGAGCTCATTTTAAATTATCAGCCGGAATTATATCGTGCATTTCTAGTGATCTTTTAAAAATATGCAGGATGATTAGGACCAATGTAATTCTAAGACACCTGAGAACTTTTTCAGATAATACATTGCCTTATTTAATAGAAACTTGAAATTAAATAAGTATGATTCATTATTCCTAATTTTTTGTTGTTGTTGGAAGACTTGGGCATCTGTTTTAAATGGTATTATTTACACATGGGGACTTCTGCATTTCAGTGGACAATAGCTAAATTTTAGTGTTACTCAGATTCAAAGTAGAAAAAATGACTAGGGTCATCGGAATGTTGTGATACACTGATTCGTTATTCCTTGATGAATGGCAAAATCTTCTGTTACCTCCCTTCCAATAAAAGGAATACAGAATTCACCCATTTACAATCTGTACTTAAATACTGAACAGAACATTTCCTGAAAGAAAAATAGCTAACACAAACATGTTTTCTTCTTTAGAAATACAAGGTGTGTAATAACTAGTAGAACCTCACTGAGCTACGAACACCGTATTTCTTTAGGAGAAAATGAACAATAACTACTGAAAAAAGTGACAGGCTTTATACAATTTGTTATATCTGAAGAATACAAATATGACTGCTTAATCACATTTGTAAAGTGGTAAATTCACTTCTTCACAAATTCATAAACTCAGGGGTGTCTCCTTGCATTTGTTCTTGGAACTGATAGATGAAAATCTCTCAGGGACACATGAAATGTAGTAAGTGTGATATGAGAACTGCCCTTTCTCATATGAAGATTAAACCAAAACAGATACTCTCCCAAAAATGAGCAGGTTCCCCTTATGCTCTGCTCATAGGGGCTCTTCCCACAGTCTCCCTGCATGAAGGATCTAGGAACTTCCTCAGAGCTGAATTTATGGAAGGAATGTGGACTCAAGCATTTGAAGGCGCAGAACCTCAGCAATCCAGTCTTGATAATTACAACTAATACTTGATTACGTTGTGGAATTTTCAGCTACGTAGATGTGTGTACACATCTCAGTATGTAGTGTAGCTAGTGCTTGCAGTTCTATTGCACGCCCTGCAAAGTATAATAGATGTATTGAAAGCTGAAATTAGTAGAATAAAATATCACAGTAGGTTTTCAGCTTTTTAATTTGAAACCTTTAGACTTCATGAACGCAGGAAGACATTTGAGAACACAAATCAAGCTAAAAAGTAAGGAGGCAGCGAATTTCTACTCCCCGTTTCCAACTGAATTTTTTAAGCACATGGCTCTTAAGCCAATTTCATGATTTTGGAGCCTGCCTCATGAGCGTCTGAATGGACAGGATTGAAGGTACTTCATATGGCTTATTTAAAAATAACATCCTAACCCAAGCTATAAATCACGATAAGTATTTAATGCCTTATGTATATAATAAATATTCAAGTCTAAGTATCTGGTTACAGCAGTGATTAAGAGTTCTGAAAATCAACCCCTTAAAAGACGCTCTTCAGTGGAAACGCTGTTAGTGGCGAGGCTTCTTTCACACCCTTCTATGCACATGTACAGTTCACAGCCATTAAGTCAACAGCATGACAGCATCTGTTATTTCTGAAGTGTTGTGCATGTCTTTACACACTTGCAAATCTCATTTGAATATTGTTTTTTACGGAATTAAAAAAATTCTTGAGAGAGAGACGCCAACTTGATATGAAGCTCTGTACCTCACAGTGGTTAAAGCAACTGGATGGGTTTCATGGTAGGAGCAGAAAGCTAAGAAAGCTGTCTCAGAGGAGGCTACATCCAGATGAAGGTTTTAATGAGAAAACTCGATCTTCATTGAGTTGGGTAAAAAGTACCTCTGGCTGGATAGTCACAGTCAGGAGCAATGAATCGGAACTACAGACAAAAATTACTGCTGACTTTTCCAAATCCTATTACATCTGCAACGGGCAGGGGGCTCACTGGCTGGGGACAGCTCTGCTGAAAGGGACCAGAATGGTATCGATAGCACCAGGATTACTTCAGTGCAAGGTGGCTGGCTGGCTGGGATTTTTGGCAAAGCATTTCTGTGGCAGTTATTGTTGGAAAATCCTAATCAGTAAAAAAATCAGTTCACACATGCCATGTAAAGGTCTAACCTATCAAGCTATTGGTTAAATTGTTATACACTTTCTCCCATTCCCTTTTTCTGTTTTGACTAAAATTTCTAATCCTGACTTGACAAGGTTTCCAAACAACCATTTCCTTAAAATCGGAAGAGGAATTCTGCATTTGATTCATGACAGGGACTACAAGCTCTAACTTGCATATCTTGAAGAACTTCACTGATCTCTATCTACATAGATGTATAGAGCAATGAATCTCTTTTACCAAACAATATTTAATTACAGACAGTAGCACAGCAGGTCTCTTTATGAGCAAGTACCATTGACTTTATATGAGCCTTTGGAGCTGCTTCTCTGACTTTCATCTGTCGTGCTGTATATTATGTCCAATATTTTACAATTTTATAACTGTCCCCAGAAGTATATCTTGACAGCCCTTAGTCACTGTTGATAGCCTTGGGAATGCTTACTATTACACCCAGTCCTGATATAAAGCAGACTTTATATGCGAGTCTGATAGCCTAAATGAGTTCCCAAGTCATCCAGCTTTGCACCATATTCAGAGTTTCACAGAAAAGGTAATTTCGAGATGTCCTGGTTCTGCTCCACACAGAAAAGAAAGAAACAAACATTAACACTAGGATATTTCTGGACAAGTAATCTGAAGTAAAAATTAAAGGTGGTAGCTGTGTACAAGACAACACTAGCAGAGCTAGGACCTACCTGCACCCAGTTGTATTGACTCATGACAAGATTCCCTACCAGGAAAGCCACATGGCTGCTGTAGTTTTTGTAAACAATTGGATAATAAATTATAGTAGTAGCAAAGCTACAGGCGAATCCTTCATTAATTGGTGTTGAATCCAAACTATCAAAGCAACAGCATGTAACAGACAAGTGATTATGTTGTTCAAATGTCATTCCTTTTATGTGTGACAATTCTCTAAACTTCTTCATCCAAGAAGAAAAGAGAATGAAAAGACAACATTGCCTTCTCTGAAATTTATTACTTCACCTATTTCTGCTAGATATTATTTTTTCCAAATTAAATATATTTTAGATGCCACCAAACAAAACCCCTTTTCAACACTATTTAATCCAATTGTGTCTTGCTGAACTCCTGAGGATGCTGCTGAGTTACACAGTGACAGTGTTTGTTCTCCAAAGTACTTCAAACCCTCTTTTAGATACTGCTTAATACCTGGTTTTTTTTATAGTTGGATAGCTCTTCGGAGTTGTCACTGATGCTTCTTAAGTATTTTTCAGGACAGAATAGAATAAGCTTGTTGTGTCTTTAAGGATTCTTCCTGAGCTATATTATATTGAATTTAGTGTGCCATTTCACTACCTAGTTTCTAGACTTCCTACCAATGTACTCGAATCTTGTATCACCAGCAAATTCTGCCACATAGTTATCATAAACTCTTCAAAGTAACAGCTGATTTTTTGGAAGCAATACTAGATGACACATTTAAAAAATTATTTTCAAGATATGATTTTGTCTGTTTGTTTTTTACCTCTTAATTTAGCGGTATACTGGAGGTGTGTCCAGTGGCACTGGTATAGAGCACTTCATCCTTGAGTGATGACTACCTGTCTCTCATACTATTTCTTCAGAGACATTGTATAAAAATTTGTAGGAATATAAACTATTTTTTTCTGCATTATCTTTGACAGAATTGTGTTTGTGGCAGCAAATTAACACTTATGCCAGATGCTTTTTTGACCTAACTTTACAATTCTTTTCATTTTTCTCACCTAGGATTCTTCTAGGTTCTCACTTTTTTTGTAATTTGCAAGATGACCTTCAGAGCTCTTTTTCATATCCAGACTCACAATGTCATTTAGATTTTGTAAAAATAAGTACAACTTCATTATCTCAACTACTCCAACTTTCAAATCCTTTAGAGCACTTCTTTTAAAGGCAGTTTATGCTGGTGCTCTCCATCATTTTTCTTCTCCCTCTGTTTCTTTTTTTCTAAGCTTACAGGTGGAGAAACAGAAAATGTTAAACACCAGCTGTGGGGTGTGTCTTTCTCAGTCTCACTTTTGCAAAGAAAACAAGCTGTACCTTTTGCTTTTATAGTCTATTGGTCTAGCGAACTGGCCCCTGCCAAAGGCCATCCCCTAGCTTGAGGAAGTTCCTTTATCACAACATGTTCAAAATTTCTCTGGATTTTTCCTTGTTTGTTCTTTAAATTTCCTCTCAAACCTCAGAATGTTGTTCTACCATTAAATGTTTATGGGAAACTCCTGCTTACTCTGCCAGTGAAACAATGGCAGGATATCACCTTTACTCTGTTGTTCTGAATTTATATTCTGCTCTATTAGTGTCCCTTGAGTTGGATTTCCATTTTATTATAGGATTATTATTTTCTGGGGGCCTGAACATTCCCCTGTACCTTGCTATATTTCTCACCTTCTTGATTCCTAATTGTTCCAGTATATACATACTTTCTCTGACTCTAATAAGGTAGGTTTAAAGAACTTCCATGCTGCTTCTATGGATTTTAATTTCCTAACTTTCCCCTTCAGGCTATTTCCAACTTCCTCAATATAAAAATCTTCCTCTTTTGAAAAGTACTGTAATATTATTACCTCATGGTAGGATCCCCTGGGAGGATGTTGAACTTAATTATATTATGGTCACTTTTATTTAGTGGCTCAACCACGTTGACTTCCTGAATCATATACTCATATATTTCACTCACGACCTGCCTCAAGACTAGATTTGCCCTCTCAGTGTTGCAGGGTTCTTGTAACAAACGATTGTCTTTGGTGCCTGCACACTATTCCAGTGTTATACTGAGCGGGTTTAAAAGTACAGGCCTGTGATACACATGAAAAAGTCACCAGGAAGCACTTGTTTATCCAGTGCACTTTTAAGAGTGCCTAAAGTCTAAATGGCTTAATTGTCAGTGAAACCACATGGAGTTTTCTAAATTCAAAGATTCCTTCTCTGTGCATGAATCAGACTGTATGTTTGGGAGGTCGGTTACACATCTAACTCTCCATGTGTTGAAATTCAGGTTTGTGCAGCAAGAATTCTTGGAGGTTAAATATCCTTTGGCTATTTAGAATGAACAAATGCAAATTAATAGTTCTCCCATGGCTTGGGAACCTAAGCCCATTGAAGCAGCAGTTGGTTCCTTACTTTATAAAAACCCCACCTGAAACTCAGGCTGCAAATTAAGGATTTTTGACCTGTAGTGAATAGAAATTGTGACACCTTACAAGTGAAAGCACATTACGATATACAGTAAGGTATCTGAAGTAATCAGTTGTTATTAGGCTAAGATTCAGCTGAAAACAAACTTTAGTAATGAACTATATGGTAGTTTTGGAAAGCAGATTAAAATATGGTTTGTCTTTGAACTAGATCCACTGTTTCTCTGAACTTATAAACATGACTTTGAAAGAATGTACACTGTTTTCCTGATTAGAAGTCTCTTTTCTTTTTTTTTTCCATTACTCATTTACTTCAATCCCAATTTTAAAATCTAGCTCATTAGAAAAGCATTCTCAGTAACAAAAGTTGAAAAAAATATAAACAGAGATATCCTCGTTCAGAACAGTGCAAGACAGCTACTACCATTACATGTTATAAGAACACTAATATTTGTCTATACCAGATTATATTTATTTATTTTTTTTTAAATCTCAAAGTGATTACTCTTAAATCTAACTTTTTATTAAATTTGTCAAGTGAAAAATTTTTGCTTCATTAGTGTTATAATTTGTGGTTCACATTTCGAAAGAAAGCTAAAAATAATTTCTGAAAGGCTGTGTCTCACTGACATAGACACAGTTAACTTATATCTTTGCAGTTTCTAGGATTGTTTCACTTGCATAAAGCAGTAAAAGTATTCTGCTCTTTCCATTTTTCTCATACTATAAGAACCAAGAAAGCAGGAATTTGTTTACCTCATTGGCTCCATTTATCCTGAGCCAAGACCAAGATCTTGGAAACCCTTTACCTTGGCTGAATCCAGTACAAAGTTCTTTGCGAAAAAACCAGTGCAATTAGAACTACACAGTGTGTGTTCAATCTCAAAATTAAGACGGTAAAGTTTCAAACAGCTAGAATTAAAACACAGAGTATCATGGACTCAGACCTTTAATCAGTTAAACACAAATCCCAATTCCACAAGTTCTTGATCAAATGAGGAATTGTATAGTTGAGGACAGCATTAAGAAAGCACTATTCTGCCGTTTCGCAAATGGGCAGAATTAACACAGAAAACAAGGAAACACAATAGAAGAAGTTTAAGTTTTATGCAGTCCAGCCTTGGGAGCATCTCTTAACTACTCCAGACAGAGGGACACTGTAATACAAGCAGGACCCTTTGCACTTTCTGTTTCATCACTGGTTGCTCCTGCTAAGTGATAAGACACATTTGCCAACTAAACTGGTGCCAAATTGCAGAGTCTGTTCTGAAATCCGGTGCTTCATCTTTGAAGCCCTTTTTTTTTCCAAAAACCTCTCCTTCGCTGCATATTCCAATACATCGAACACACAAATAAGATATTCTCTTCATTCTCTCTGAAAACATCTGTAATGGCTATTTTGACGAATTAAAGCACTTAAGAAAAACAAAGAAATCCAATTCAGTACTAGGGATTCTAGTTCATTATGCTTCATTTCAGCTTCTGTAGTGCTCACTGGTTGTTGAAGGTACATTTTTGTTTTATTGAACAAAGGTAGGAATCCTCAGGCCTTACTGAAAGATAATTTTAGCAGTGCTTAAATTGAGAGTACTAGTTACTTTCATACATTTTGTTTGGTTGAGTTTTTTTGAGCTTTCATATAAAGTACTTGAGTTCAGAATTTACTAGTTAGTAAGTAAGTAACTAAGTTCATCTCCTTTAGTCATTTGCCACTGTTTCTTCCTTAGAATACTTACTCCTGGAAGTTGAAATATTTATGCAGGTCGCAAAATACAACAAAATTTATACATATTGATTAGATGTATATAAATTTTACCCAAAATAGAGGATTATATGAATTGTATTGAACCATGTCCCTTTTGATGTTTTATTCATGCCACATTTATGTACAATTTAATGTATGAAAGTGAAATTATTAAAAGGTCCATAGAATTTGGAAGGAGAATGTATCTCTACAAGAAGTGCAAAATGTTGCAAGTTGCAAAATACTGACTCATTAAACTACAGCAAAAACACAAGTTTTGAATGCTTCTGCTTCAAGAACTGAAATGACTTTTAAATTCAGTAATCAATTACACATTTTTTAACTAAGCATTTGTAAATAAAGGGGTTGATCCACTTTTATCTGTGGTCTTCCCAGCCCCACGGGCCTTTGGAGAAACATGGGTGCTGTCTCTGAATAGATTTGATTTGTCCCAGCAAGGGGCAACCCGGCAGAGGGGGTAAACCCTGACAGAGGCTAGTTTCTGTTAGGCAGTTCCCTAATATTCTCTACTTTTGGATTTGTCTGCTGCTTCAAACTTTTAATGTGACATTTGGAACTTCACTGTATTTGGCAGGGCTGTGATGTGTAAGTAACTGTAGGGGCAAATTTGAGTAATCTCATGGGTGGCTTGTTAAGTTTTATTTGATCTTACTGACTTATTTACACACATGCTTGTTAGATGAGACCACTGACTTCTTGTTCTTTCTCTCAAAATGTCATGTAGCAATAGTGTCCTGATAATATTGTCCCGTCATATCCTGAAAGGCAATTACAGGGAAGGAAAATAGCAGTAATGGAAGCTGCCAACATTTTGCGTTGCTTCTTTCTCATCTGAAATTCCATTTATTTGCTTAGATCTTTAAAGTGTTCAAGGTTTAGTGCATGCATTAACATACCTAAACATTGCCTGATACTGGATAAGGAGAGTCAGTAATGCTTAATCACATCCCTAACTAGGCTCCTGTTAGGTGTAAAATATTATTTTACATTTGTTAGTCACAATTAAGCATTCAATTTGTAATGTAAGCTATGTGCTATGTGGTTTCTTTAGGGAAGAGCTTGAAATGGTGTCCTGAGAGGAGCTGACTTCCTTGTAATGTGATTCCTCATCAAAACTGATCACATTTCCAGCAAATGATACGGATACTTCAAGTTTAAGTAAGTGCTTTTCTTATGTAGTTAGATACAAAAAAAAAGTTCTCTTCCTCACACAGCAGTGTGACTCAGATCCATTCATCTACTATCACTTCTGGTATGTTGTCCCTGGGCTGTTACAATGATTGAGAATCTGAGATACACAGAATTTTTAGGAATGTCAAAAATATAAAAGTTTTCTGGTGATTTACTCCCTCCTTGATTTCTTTTCAAAGTATTCACTTAGCATAGAAATAATGATTATTACATAAATTACAGTTGTTGCAACTCAGCTGTAGGGATTGCGATTCAATGCCAATGAAGATAGATCAAGGTTTTAAAAAGTATCTGTTGTAAATGAAAAACAAATGGTTGAAAGTATTTTGCAGACCTCTCTCCCACAGATTGTATATTCCATTTTCCAAATTAAATCTAAGAGAGAATATTGCTTTATTGAGATTTATGGAATAATTTCTTTAAAAATTCCAGCAATATGAGAATGCAGGCAGACACTGACAGTGAACAAAAATAAGTGTCAGCTACTAAGTGGTTTCACCTTTCAGAGGGTTTTTTTTTGGTAATGGGAAAAATTAGTTCTGACTGGTTTTTGAAACTAAAATTATATATAAACCATTAAATGAGGGACAGATCGTTTGTCCAATTTTAACTGCAAAGGGGATAAAACGTGTGGAAAACATTGTAATGTACCAGTGCTCCGTTGGAGGAAGTGTTCCTCCTGCAATCCAACTGCTGATCCTGTCTAAGGAATAGGACTTAAGAGCTTGTGAGAAAATGTGTGTAATAGGGTATAGAGGAAAATTGTTCTGTGGCATCTGGGGGAAGTATATATAGGAATAGCAGTTGGGCTGTATTAAGTATGAAAGTATATATGTTAGTCCATTTTTAATATTTTTCAAGAGGTGGCCCATTTTCTGTGTGGCGTAGTGCAAGGGGTATAAACGCAGAGGAAATCGTATAGCTCTGATGGATGGTAGGGTACACAGAAGAAGTCTCAAGGACATGGCACTGGTTTTGAGAGCTCCAGTACTTCAGGGGTTCCCTGAAGTATTCTAGGACCACATGACAGATTTTGGGGTGTCCAATAGCTTAAAGGGATGATGAATCTTGGAGCCACAGTGGACTGTTAAACCTCCTCCCATTAAAGAAAAACATGTGGTTGAAACTGTGTTGGCTAAAACCCATGGAATTTTCTGCGTAACTTTATTCCTTCTTTGCCATTTTGTGTTGGATATCATGATCTGCCTGTTATATTTCAGCAAACGCAATAATTTCCTTTTAATTAGATAATTACCATGTTATTCATTGGTTTTGATCACTTCTAAATTCGGCTTTTGGTTTTAACAAATGCAGTTTCAGAAGATGATGGATTTTTACATTTTTCAAACCGCTAAATGTTCAGAAAGGATTTGTACACATAACAAAATTAAAGTAGGGATTATCTAGCACTGTGTGTGGGATACAGCTATAATCTATACAGTCCATGGAAAAGAAACTGGCATTCTCAATTGCACTGCACACATCTCAGTAATAACAGGGTATGAGGCATACAATTTCATGGAACACCCACAATGAAAATTATTCTTTCCAAACAGAGAATTGTTTTGGAATAAGTTAGGTTAATTGGCACCATGGGATTCCTCTCAAGGAAGCACAGAACATTAAAATCTACACATGTGCATGTAAAATGATAAAGTATTATCTTCTTTCCCCTCTCAGCTCCTCAAATCTAAGACACGCTACCCAAAATCAACAGAAACGATTATGTTTTGTTGATTCAAATTTCCTTAGAATAAACTGGCAATTCTTCATCTGGTCAGCTTACAACCTGAGAGTCACTGCACTGTTCCACAGTTGCTGGCTTGGGTATGGTTATCTAGTGCAGTCTCTCACACAAAACCAGAGGTCTCTAGAGCTTTTGGCACATGGTTTTCAGTATTGTAAGAATCTTTATTTTCTGTGTAAGCAACAGAGCTATATGGTGATAAGATACAGCCTCTTTCAAAGGACTGTTGTGCCTCTATTAGGATTAGAACCAAATCCTGCGAAGGGCTAATGGGAAATCCAGGCACATCTCACCATACCTACACAGTCCTCAGCTAAAATATTGATTGTATTTTGCTTTCTGAATAGAGTAGATTACGTCCTCACAAAAGTATTACCACCCTCTCAAGAATCATAAAGAACTTATCACTAATAAAGAAAAAAATCTTTCTTTTCATGAAGAAGGCTGAATTCTAATGCAGCTGTTGTGCTGTTTGCATTGTGTCTATTTCGTGAATGTTTAAGATCATTATAAACAAGGACATTCTGCTTGGTTTGTCTTTAAAGTGTCCTGTCCTTTCACATTTGGCCATTTGCACACCTTCACCACTAGTTCTTTCGTAGTTTTCTGCTCCAATTATTTCAAGACTTTTAAAAGCAATTAATTGTTATTCCTAGTGGGCAGGTCACAGGGGAGGTATAGTCTCAGAACTGACGTCTGTTGTGCTACAAGTCTGACTGCAGCTCCTCTGACCTCTTGAATTCGAGTGAGAAACCCCCGTGTCCTACGACCCCACGTGACTTCACATGTAAGTCCCGTGCTGAAGAACAGCCTCACCACTTCCCCTTCTGCAGTCTCCGGTGAAAAGCTGAGGTGTATATTGGTTGCCTTGTAATTTCTGCAATAACATACAACACTGTAGCATTTCATTTTCTCACCAAAGATATCCTTGAATCTCCCCTTTCATACTCTGAAAAAGGAGTTCCAGGACACCAGAGAATACCCCCAAACGTATCACTGTTATATGCCAATAGTTTTTTTTCCCTTGTCACTCTGCCTGTGCTGAAGCACATGCACTTACTGTTTACTTAGACAGAAGTACAGGAGCAAGACAGCAAATAGAATTTGCACTCAGCATTGGTGGAATTCATTGTAGAATGAAATGAAAATGAAATCTTACACCGTTCATAATAGGATATATGCAATATTTATATTCTACACTCCAGCACTGTTATTTTAGAGGACTACCCCTATTCTTGAGAGCTTGGTCTGGTAGAACAAAGAGGGTTTACTTTCCAGAGTAACTCTGAAGAGTTGCAGGCCCACTGGGTTGAAAACAATCCCTTGTTTGGGAGTAACTGGTCACAAATTTAGTGGCCGCTGTAAGTTTGGCTTTCTAGGGAGCAGAGGGCAGAAGGTAGCCTTTGCTGAGAGTATAAACTAGTGCACAGAGGAGGAGAGCCCACCTTGCTCTGTGATGTCAATGCAAAGAAATCCAAGAAAGGTTCATTGATTTCAGCCTCATCAACGTGCAAATTCCGAGGAAAAGAAATTGATTGAAATTACTGGACTTGGATGGAAGGATTAGAATCAACTGTGTGAATTGTGGGTCTTTGGTCAGTAACATAAATCCTGTGGGTGTTGATGGACAGCGTATGTGTTAACTTAGGCCAGTACATCAGCATGATGCAAAACCAAATGTACATCCTCACTGTCAAGAGGAATGCATGAGAAGCTTTATCTGTGATAGAACTGAGCACACAATTCAGCAAATAACACAATCTCATTCTATTCACACATTAAATTTTATCACTGCTTTATTGTAGTTTTCTGCAGCAGACTCTTCACTGAAAAGGCTTCACAACCTCTTATAAGCTCCTTGAAACATGCTGTGACAGTGCTGGAAGTAGCAGTTATTTTCTTTTTAATTTGGATTTTATATTGAATGATCTGAGTAATACATATTCATGTGATTAAATGTTAAATTGAAGGCATAGTAGACATGAAGGCATAGTAGAAGTTTCACTAGTAATCCCGCATTCCTGCAAAAAGGTGCCTATGGTGACCTATATACTAGAAACTGTATAGAAATATAGCATCTAAAAGACTTTGGGAATTAAAAAAAACATACAAAGTAGTCTTTTGATTAATTTGAAAGTGAGGTGAAATAAAAAGGTGATTATGGCTTAGGATTTAGGGGAAGCTTCTGTTAAAATTTAAGTGTTTGTGACAAGGAAAGCCATAGCCTTAGAGAAGGTGATGGAGGTCAAGGAGTCTAACTCATACTCTTAACAGTGATGTCCAACACCATTTCACTGAGATTCTGTCCCTTTTCCCTTCCCTTCTCTCCCTTGCCCTGCCCTTTCCTTCCTCAGAGACTTTGCCCTTTATCACACTATTCCCAGGAGATGTACTAAGAATATTTTATTACTAGCTCAAAAAAAAAAAAAAAGAAAAAAAAAGGGAAGAAAAAAAGAAAGGAAAATCTCTCTACATAAGTACAAGCAGCAATTCCATAACAGCAGTTTTAATGATGCCCATTTTGCAGGATTTTCTACTCTAGGCACTGTGTAAGGCAAAGTGCAACAGAATGCAGCCATTTTTGCTGGCTGCAGAGTTTATGACCTTGTAGCCAGCAGATACCCACCAGGGCTACACCAGAGCTTGATCACAATCGAAAAAAAAAGCATCAATAAACTGAAAATAACTGAAGAATCAGAGACAGCAAGCGACTGAACATGAAGCCCAACTGCAATTCCATACCTAAAGAGCTAATTCAGTTGGTGGATTTGTAAGTAGAAAACTACCACGTAACTACAGGGAGTTGATTTTACCATTGGCAGTAGTTAAGATGTAAGCTTGGCTACTTTGTACAGTCCTTCATTTTATAAAAGGATGTTGGGAAACTGGATGATTGAAGTGAAGGACTGCAAAAATGATTGGAGGATCATCTCTTCGTTTTTTGTTATTGCCAAATCATACCTTGATTCCTTCCCTTCCAAACAGCGTATTTCAGGGCAGTATATTTTGGACCAATACCTGGGTTTGGGCTCAGGAGACAGAGGAGTGAGTGAAAATTGATGTAGTAGGTTGTTCTACATTTTATAGTGACTGCTACTAATCTAAAGGTTTCTGAATCTTAGGAAATAATACAGTTAATAAGATAAAATATAGCCATGGGAGTAAGGAAATGTGGAGAACTGCTAGAACATTTAGCATTTTTCTGTAAGCTAGATTCAATTTTGAGTACAAGATTACTGATCTTGTAATAATAATACATTCTGCTACTTCTCAAGAAACCATTATGCTGAAGTATTTAGAATGTTTTGATCCTTTTTCTTCTGCTCAGTGCATAAAATAATATTTGCCCAATACTTTTAAAGAATTTAATTATCTTGTCTAACTTTTAGACAATAGATTCAGATACAACAGGACTATTTTCTCTTGATAATTGATTAAGGTCTCCTTAAACGCCACTGAAATCAAAGTATTACCATTATTAGCTTCATAGCTTGTCATTCAAACTTTCCACCTGTCTTCTTCTTGGCAGTAGTTTAAGACAAAAAGAAAATAATGGTAGTGAAAAAGTGTCTGAGAAAAAAAAAAAGGGCTACTAGTATTTTCATTTACAAAATTCTCTTTGCTACATAACTTTAAAGGAACAACTGTAAAATGTTGCTCCATACCGAGAAACTCTCTCACCACAACATAATGGAGCAGCAAATCACCAGAATGGGGAAGCAGACTTTTAGGTTTTTCTCCTGGTAAATACTTATTCTTTTCTTCTATGTACATGCCACATTCTCAGGGTACTTTGTAATATTAATGGGCACACATGCTGGAATCGGTATTTTCTCCACTACCCTGGGCTACATTTTCCTAAGTAGTTGAGCCGAGAGTTACAGGGGCATGTCTCATGTCCTTACTCAACTTTTGGGCAAGACTGAGGTGCACACAGCTTCCTGCTTTTCACCACATTCTTCAGATAGGGAAGAAAAGGCTGAGGGTGACAAGAGTGACTTGGCCAAGTGCCCAATCCATCCACACCTACCACAATAATTAGGTAGCCAGTGTGACATAAAATACATTGGGTGGGGGGCACAGATGTGGAATTAGCAACTTCTTCATTCACAGCTTCCAACAACTAAGTTGAAAATTAGAAGATTGAAAAAGCATTCCTGCTGTGCTATCAAGAGGATTAAAAACTGGGAGGTGTGCAGAGAAAAATTGTTTAAGTTCTTCAAAGCTTCTTTTTTTTTTTTTTTTTTTTAAAAAAAATCTTCAGGAATTCTGCATCTGATTTTCTCTTAAGCAGGGCCTCCAGAAAGCACAACCTACCATCATCTATTCAGGGCATCTCTCTCTGTTATGAGATACATGCTTGTCCTAATTCCCTCTAAGATACTGGCAGTATATAACATTGTCACTTCTCTTTCATTTGAACTCCTTAAAATTAAATCACATAACTGTCAGTATGTTTTACTGCAAGAAGAATTTTCAAGCAAAGACCTCAATGACTTCAATGATCATTAAAAGCCAATGGACCAATATAACTTAGGCATCAGGCTGTACCATTCTTCTTACGTAATTTCCATTTATATCCACAGACCTTCACAGGAGTGACCGACAAGAAGCAACTTCACATAATCCCATTTATGTGCTTAGGTTAGCAGCACCAGAGAAGAAGCCCTACAAGCTTGCTCACAGCAACATTAGCAGCTCCAAGTGCATTTCATCAACGCAGGGACCATTAGGTCCATTAGAGGCACAAACCAGCAATTTTTTAGGAGGGTATCATGGCTCATTGCTATACAACGTAGTCACCTCTCTTCCTTTGTGTTTTGTATACTGTTTTCACCCTTATCTGACTGCCAGCGCTGTGATGAGCAAAATGATGTTAATGAGATGGGAACTGAAGTCCAGGTTGATTTTTAGGAAGAGATTATGTCATTTCTGGTTCTTGGTTGTATCAGCCTCAAGACAAAGTATATTCTTTAGAAAACCATCATGCAACAGATTTGCTGCTTTGTGACAATACGATGATTTTATCACTCCTAACTTTCCTCTTTACATTAGAAAAAGAAGAGAAAATCAACCACCACTATTTTATGCCATCTCTCAGCATTAAAACTATCTTATTGGGATAGCTGTCCAAAACTCTATTCAGAGGCATCAATTGAAATTACCTTTCATTTAGCTGCATCATTATTTTTATGATTATTATGATTATTTACTGGATACAACATATATTTACATAAGGTTGGAAAAATATTTTTACTGTTGTCACTAGAGTTAAATGCTTGTTCATATTTCAGATACAGACAAAAAAAAATAACAGAAACCACTATTTTCAGACACTTGGGTGTAAGAGGAAAATTTTATATTTATTTTTAGGGAAAAAGAATTGTTTGCCTTTTCTTCCTACCATTGCTTCAATGTTGGAAAAGAGGTGAACATTTTTTTGTTTACTACAAATAAGACTGTCTATGTTAATTTAATTATATGGATGATGTTATACAGGAAATGACTAGTTATTTGGGTTAACATCTATGATCCTGCGTAAATGAACAGAGGACTCAAAAAAGGCAACATGCTACCTTGGCAAAACACTTCACTGGAACATATGGGCCTAAGTTTCATCAGAGACAACTGAAAATATATTGATTTCATTTTACTTTTTCACTTACAGCAATATATGAGAAGTATGAGGCACATGAAGTAAAAGGGATACATACAAATTGATCTGCCTGATGCTACAAGCATTTCTTGAGTAAGCACAGAGGGCACAGCAGCAGCACTCACACTTTGCACGTGGATGCAGTGTTCTGGGTGTTTTTTAATTGCTGGCTGTACGCTGTCTGCACTGGCTCCTGCAAAACTGTCTACACATATAGTATTTTCGACTACTGATTCCTAGCTTTACAGTGTTTAACAGGTAAGTAAAATCAAATAATCCTTCAAGTAGTCTATTTTGATGGGCTAATTGCTATCATTGTCATAGTGATCTTGCATCCTCGTAGGTAAAGGATTTTGGACGCTGATTATAGGAATCAGACTGCAGGTGAATAACAACAAATGTTTAAGAACCCTTGTTTTAACAGCTACCATTTGGCTTATGTGGGTTTTGTTTTATTCTATTCTATTTATTTATTTATTATTTTATATGATGTATTCATTCCTCAAATTCTTTCGCCTTTCTATTTAAGAGCTGGAGGATTGCTTCTAGGCACATTCTCTTTCTCCTCACCTGTGAAGCCCATAAAGCCTCCCTTCTTGCCAGACTGCATTAAACACTGCAATACAATTATCCTCAGTCATTGCACTGTTATCTCAAGGAATTGAATTAGACTTTCTAGCTTAGAGAACATCAAATTATTTATACAAAATGTTATAGTTGAAACAGATCCAGTTTAGAGTATTATATGATGGTTAGGCAGTAAAAACTAAAAAGATCAGGTCACTGATTTAAACCAGAACTAGAACATGAATCTGAGGATAGCTGTTGAGAGTCTTATCAAGCAGGCTGTTGCCTATTCAGAAGCATGGAAAATCCGTTTTCCCTTTAGCCTTGCCTCCAAATTCCAGCTGTAAAATTTTCCTCAAGGAAGGTTTGTTTGGGGACCAATAGCAGTTCTGTGGGAAGTTTCAGTGTCAGTTTTTCATAAGTACAAACTATCAGAATTTTTGGTTGAGACATATGAAACAGCCTTAGACTTGACGTTCGGAAATATCCCTGGTAAGTCCCTTCTGTTTTGGTACATGAACATAATGGCTACCTACAGAGGCAGAAACGGGTTCAGGAAATCACATAATCATGTAAATTGGTTCTTTTCCTGAAAAAGGTGTAATTAATTTCTGTCCCTCCTTCAACACAAACCAAAACTTCTGAGATTTCCTCTCAGAAAAGACTGTTTAAACGGCTTATTGCCCTTACAGCTGAAACACAAAATGATTAGTTAGCATGTGCTAGGCATTTTAAATTGATACAGTTTGCCACAAGTATTATTTACAATTACTCTGTCAAGAGTATGTCAAGATATCTTTCATCCACGAAGGCCTTATGATATATAGCCCTCACTGTTCTAGGCAAAACACGATTACAGTTCAAATTTCCTTTACCATATCTGGATTTGACTTGCATTGCCACTCTAAAATGCGACAAGAAATCAACATGGAACACGTCTGACATTTCCAAAGTAAAATATCCCCTAACAGAATTACGAGTTTTTCGTTAGTACTTACCCCATACCTGGGTGTAATTTCTCACTCCCACCCTCCAATGCATCCCCACCAGTGCCCATTCACCCTTCACTCCACCGACCATATCGTTCCACACCATGAAACCTGTCGCACCAGCCCGCCCGCCCTTCTGAATTTAGAGGGCCAGTCACTTTTTACATGCATCCCCAATAAATGCCATTTTAAAGCAGTTCGCACCACTGCCCCCTCTCCCAGGGGTCCCCAAGCACCCCCCCCGGCCCCACTCCTGTGTGCGGCTCCCAGGGCATCCCTGAGTGCCCGCAGGTCAGGGGGGAACCCTGAGCCGAATTTGCTCCCACTGGAATCAGAGCAAAAACAAAATTCAGTGGGATGGAAATGAGGTGAAAGGGTGAAAACAATGCTGTGGGATGCGGGTGTTGGATAGCTTCTTCTGAATTTAAAGTAAGGAAAAAATGCAGGGAAAGAGACAAATGTTGTAAGATGCTATGTTTTCCTTTCCCCAGACAAGGAAGTTTAAACTTCTTTGCTAGATAGAACCATGGTGTCTGTTGTCATTACTCTTCTTTCTGTTTATTTAAATTAAAATGATTTCTGAAGAACATTTCTTCCCTTTTCCCCCACATACAGGCTAAAATATAAACAGGTAGAGATAAGTATAAAATCCAACCTTTATTCCACTTTGAACAAGCTTGTGTATATCCAAAAAAGGTTCCTTGAGTATGTCTCCTTCAGGACTGAAAATCTTCACATATCCTTCTTTCTCAAGAATAAAGAGGCGATGGGATCCATCCCCACAATGTACTGCTCCAACAGGCTGCCTTAGTCCACTCACAACCTCCTGAATACAAAAGCAGTTGTGCTTGTGTTTTCTAAAATAAATTAAAAAAAAAAGTGAGAAATTTCTTCTTTACTGTAGCCATAACAAAACAATGCCACTAAAATATAAAATAATTATTCTGCAGTGATGTTAAAATCACAGTTATACAATCCAGAATAAAATAATTCCTTGAACATAGTTAAGCAGATAATATTCAAAAACAATTTGAACTTCACTTGAACAAAACTTGGTTTGTATTCAAGAAAGAGAAAATTAATCCGTCTTAGATCTGACATGTAGAGGAATAGGAGTGAAAAAATTTGGTAAGAAAAGAGAACAATTTATAAATATAACATTTCTATCCTACAGTAAACACACTAAGTTCCACCAAACTGACAAAATTTAGCTTTTAAAACCCATTTAAAAATAATGACTTACGATGGAACAATCTGTTTAAATTATGTTCACAAAGAAAAATACGTGAATGAAATAAACTGGAAATCAGGAAATAAAAATTTTACTAATAAGCTTACTGTCACTTAGTAATATTAAATTCAGGTAGAAATTACTTCCTAGAACTATGTATGATCCACAGGGTGGACCATTACCAAGATCCAAAGGGTGGATCAAACCAGGATTCTAACACCGTTTCAGCAACACAAATATGAAATGGCACTGAAATATTGAAGCTAATGTAACTTTCTCTTCTGGCGTACACTAGCAGCAGCAGCAAAAGAAAGTAACATCTGGAAAACACAGCTGCTCAGCATAAGCACACACTGAGCTGTTTCACTGTGAAAACCACAGGCTTTGCTAGGGTTTTTTTTTCAGATTAAACAGCATTTATCTTTATGAACCTGCTGATCTCTTCCTCTTTGTCGTATTCTTCCATGTGGTCCAAGGAGTTAGAAGCTGGCCCTCGCACTTGTTTTCTTGGAAAATCTGGGAAGCATACGCCACCATCTTTTCTTGCATAGTAAAAGCAAAACTCATCAGCAGTAGTTTGGAGAAAACCTTAAAAATGCAAAAGAGCATACAAATATTTAGTGTGTTGTCACGTCTGCAGTCTTGTGCCGTTAAACTAATCTTTAAGTAGATGATATATTGAGTGGAAAAAGAAGTCATTTTAAACACAGTGCTATCTGAACAAGGGCCTGCTCTAAATAAATACAAACTGAGTATTACCTTTTACAGCTTATTCATCTGTATTTGTATTCAACCTTATTTTCAGTGTGCTTAATAAAAATACCCATTTATTCAAAATGACACTACAGTTCACTCATTCAAAAACTAAGAGACAAAGTTCAGAGTTGAGGCTGTGATACACTTTTCCTTACTTTTAACCCTATTAATCAAGCATAGTAACTGCTGTAAAATAGCTTGAGCAGCTTTTGTTTAGCTTTTTTTTTAAAAAAATAATAATTAGAAATTTCAGTAAAGACTTTGATAAAAGATATGTGGTAAAGGCTCTGTGGAATGCTGGCAGCAAAGGACATCAGTCAGAGAAGTGACTAATTCATTGTCTCAGAAGTACTGCTGAGAACTGCACCCTGTTTACGTGCAGTTGGACTCTGGTTGACTCCCAGCGTTAGTGGGTGACCACAGTGTCCCTTCACGAGGTCTGCTTCCTCAGCCCCCGTCCCCAGAAAAAGGGGGATATGTCTCATGCTGCATCGAAGCTGGCTTCAAGCTGGCTTGGATGAAAGGTGGTCTCTAGGTTTTAGGTTAAAATGGGAAGGAGCTCAAAGACCCAGGGGAACAAGAAGTTGGAAAAATAAGAGCCACTAGTGGCATTACGCTACATTTGATGACAGTAAAAATATCTGTTTCTGCCCACAAACATATTTCTCGTAATTTCCATCCAGTTTTTAATCATTAGCATTAAATTTAAGAAGATAGAATTTGGCTCGTTATACACGTACTGTTTTACTAAAACATTGTTAAGATAGTATGTCTTAAGTTACCTTTGTTCCTCCTTGCATTATTGGCACACTGTGTTAGGAGGTACTACGGGCCAGGACATAACTCATAGGATACACAGAATTAGCACTTAATTGGAATTAGAGGCCTAATTTATGCATGGCTTTACCACCTTGTGAATAATGCAGTAAATCCATAGATCTTGGCCAAAAAACCTCTGGCTTACAATGTAGAATAAGAGCTGATCAGGGACAGCTGTGTTTCATTGGAAAAGGCCAATTTCTTAAAAGCAAAGCTTTTTCAGGAACATTATCAGTTTCAACAAAATTTTAGTTAACACGATGTTTCTGGTCCAAACTCAAACTTCTGGTCTAAATGAAAAAGAGAGAAACAGACAGCAAACCTCGTATCACTACACTCCAATGTCTAGTAATTAGGGTGTTTCATTAGGAATAGGAGTATTCAGGTCAATGCCCCTCATCTGTCAGGCAAGAGTTTGACCCTAAGTCTTCATTTCCCAAGTAAATGTCCTAACAACGACTTTATTAGCTATCCTGGGGTGGTCTCTCTGTGGCTTTCTTCATGGAAAATTTCGAAAGAGTTCAATTTCTTCCTTATGTGGAATAGGAAAATTTTTTAGATCCCAGAATTTTTGTGGAGTGGAAAGCCTTTCCCACCCAACTATACTTCTTTTCATATGCATCTTCCTTTTAAAATATTGGAAAAATAACACGACAAAGCCTGCCTTTGGTTTCTATAAAATAGTATCTGGAAACACATGGTAGTGTGTTGTGGTGTAAAAGTTTAATTACCATGATTTGGAGCTTCAATAAATATCATCTCTGAGGAGCTGGTTTTAATTTATAGTAGTTATTTGGAGAAAATGGGAGATAATAATTTCAAGTGGAACAACTGAAGAGGAACTCTGATACAATCACGGAGCAGTATTCCAAGGCTTGTAGATAGAATGCCAAAATCAAAGGTAATCTAAAATCTTGCTGTTGAATTATTTGACATAAGAATGCACAGTTTTGTCTTTAATAATTTATTTCTCTAGGGACAATGGGTCATTGAAGAAAATGCAATAGCAAATCAGAGGTGTACAATTTCCAAGAAATTATAGAATTTTCCAAGTATAGTGTCTACTGTTTACAAAACAGAAACTACTCTTGGCCTCAATGTTATCTTCAGTCAGAAGAACTTGCCACATAGTATGAGCATCTTGTTTACACGGTACCTGTTCATTTCAAATAACAATCAGATACAAAAGTCACTTAACTTGTGCCTTATGCAATGCCTTTTCTTACATGTAAGACTAATCCCTTTTCCTTATGAAATATTTTATCATGCACTTAAGGACACATTGGACCACAGTTGCCTTTTCCTATTTAGCAAACCCATCAGCAGGTTCCAACGAAGGATAAGCCTTATGTTCCATTTTCCTTAGAAATGGTCATAAAAAATGGGGTTTGAATTAAATTACAAAAATCAGCCAGTAAATTGCTAAAATGTTGTGTTACTGGAAGGAATGTAACCTCTGTAAATAGTCTACCTGTGTATTAGGGATGGAATTTTGTTCTATAAAAACACAGTAATTTACAGAAAAAAAAAAATTACATGTGTTATATACACTAGATTCAACATACTAACAGCATCAATGAAGACAGAAAAACATTTGCTTCTACTCTCCTATCCACTTGCCACCATTTAATGTGCTCTTTATCATGCTTGGATTGTAAGGTCTTTAGTGTAGAGTTTGCCATTTTTTCACTGTTTGTACAGTGTGCAGAAGAATGGTCCCTGACAAGCGCCCCTAAGCACTAGAATTGTTTGGAGGGAAAAAAAAAAAAAAGAGAAAAAAAAGATCATTTTGCTCAGCCTGAGTTTGTTCAAATACAGCTCTGTCACTGTCCTCTGTGAGAACTGTGCCTAGTAAGGACTGCAGCATTTTGTACTTGCTACTTTATTTTATAAGACTCATACATATCATTACAAGTCGGCGTTAAGAAAAAAACCTGAAATCAGAAAGGAAGATTAAACACGATGCTTACGTGTTTTATGTGTCAGATTTTGCACAGGAGGCTTGTATTTCTATACTTTAAAAACTTTCTGTCTTGCAAGCAAGAATCAAACTACAGACTTTTCAGTTAAGGCAGTTACAGTGAAGGCTTTCTGTGTTTGCCTTTATAAAAACCTGTGGGAATTGGTTGCACGATTTCAAGCCTTTTCAAAGGAGAACTTCTGCTCTCCGCTGATCCTCACCTCCGCTCGTATTTGCGGTCAGTTATTCCTCCCCTCCTACCCTACCTTCACCAAATTCCACCCTGCTGGAATCCCTGCTCACCCATCCCCCTGCCTCTTCTCTTTGATACACAACTCAAACGTTGTGGTAGCATTTGTCCCGGTCTTTACAGCAAGTCAACTTCCCATTCAGTCCATTCCTTGTTTGCATTGCACACAGGATTAAATATCATTCACTCATCTCTGTAGACGTGGAGAGCATCTGGAAATCAGGCTCACCTGCTTTCTTCCTGCTATGGCCCTCAACACACAGTTCAGTATTGTGTAACAGAAGCATTTTTCTGGTTTATGTTTTTGGGTTTTTTTTCCTGATTTGCACTTTTAACAGCTAGATGGAAATTCGTTCCCAAAGGCCCATGTTCTCCTCACTTTCTCAACTCTCCATGAAAACTAAGTCAAAGATGTGATTCCAGACTGCTTGTTTCAAACTGTAGTAAGTTCAGTGGTAGCTCACCTCATTTCCTACTGGTTTTCAAGTGACCAGTGGCCCTCTCCTCACCCTCACACATTGCACGTACCTGCACACGGGCAGTGCCAGGACTGATCCCCTTTATGCTCCTGTTAGCAGCAGCAACATGAGCCACTGCTACTTTTTTGCAGGTTGACTGTGTCGACTGTGACTATTAGTTGACTATGTTAGAACTTCTGCAAGCGATGCATGGGTTGCAGAACTTCTAAGATCTCCAGCATTTTGGGCTGGGGTGCTGCTGTTTGGAATTACAAAATAAAATCATATGAAGCATCTGTTCTGCTAATGCCTGGACTCGGATCTGGGCTTGGATCTGAATTCACCCACAATCATCTGGAACCCATTTCTTCAAATGAATATAATGGAGAGCACATAGTTCAAAATCTGTCCAGTGTCCTTGGATGGCAGAATGCACTGTGGTTGTAGCCCAGGTTTGTTCCTTAAGAGTATGTCACTTCTACTGGCATGGATTCAGTCTGTTCTCATGCCTTTCTTTACTAGCTTTACTTCTCTTATGACCTTGGAAAATTTAAAATTCATATTGATTGAACTTACGTAGTCACTCAAACTGAGGCTTACAGTAAGGATCAAATGAGAAATAATAAGAACAGTCACCTAGGACGAAGCAGGAAAGTTTCAAGCTCCTAGACTTTGTGAAACATTACACCCTCCTGCATTAACACATCCATACAATCCTAACAGCTTTTATTATTATTCCATTTGAATAAAGAATTTGGTCCACTTTTTCTTTGGCTATTCCTAAAGAAGTCAAAGGAAGTTGTGACATGGTCATAACTGGTAGGCAAACTGCTGTCTTCAAAAGAGTTAACTCTGCTAGAGTTTTTGTCTTTGAAAAAAGAGACAGAACGATAAATGAATTTCTTGAGCTAACTTGTGAAAAAAAACCTATGTATAATTTCACAGTCTTCTTGGTTAGTATGTACTGTTAGAATTTCAATTCCAGAAAAGATGCTTGCCATCTTAAATTGCTAATAATATTTCTCATTTGTGCAGGGCTTAAGGGATAAAATTATTTTTGTAGTCAGCAGTTTCCCTAAACTCCTTTGTATTGGTGTTCAGAAACAATTAGCACTCCCTAATGGAGGAAGAGTAATTATTTGACTTTGTAACAAATGCACAGTGAATCACTGCCAGAGACCTTGGGTTTGGGGGCCTGTTAATTTCCAATGCTTTGTTTAATCCTCCAGGCTAAGCTGAAAACTGAGCGTCCACATTTTTGATTTTTTTTTCTTTCCTTTGCAATAAATATTATTGCAAAGGTCTCACAAGTAAAATGGAAAACCCAAGTAAGTTCCTATTTTAATTATTTATATTTTAGAATGTGTAAGACTGTTAAACTGCATTAAAATCCTATAGGCCACCTTCTGAAAATGAGGGACCCAAATTTTACTTAATTCCATCAGGAAATCCTAGTATAGGTATCAACAAGCATGATCTACCAGTCACGTCACCAGATTAATCCTGTTGGTGGATGAACATATGCAACAACTTTTTGTTAGTGCAACCCACTTTCAGAACAAGTATTCAGAATGATTATTAGCATCTGATTGATGTAGGAAAAACCCTATTTTAACTGATGCTAAAGTATGTAAGCTCTTTTCCTGCAAAGCACAGTGCTCTGTCCAGTGCTAATGTTATGCTTTCATCTGGTTATCTTTCAAGGCAACCTGGGTGGTCAAAAAAAGCACTTGACATCTTGATGCACTTCAGCAGTTTTACATATACACAAACTTTGTAGAAAAATAAATTTGTCATTCATCACCACATATGTTGATCTGAGGAGTGAGGTTCCTGTGGCTATAGCTCCTGTGCTGCTCAGCTCTTTCTCATTCTCTCTCCCTCCCTACACCTCCTCCTCCTTTCTCCCCTTTCCCTCTTTCACTTTTTCCAATTAAACAAGTTGTTTCCTCAGAAACACCGAATTTTATAAAACAATTATGAAGGACTTACTCTACAGAATATGCTAATCATTTCACTAGCTACAAACTCACGTCAAAAAAAGTCTTTGTGCTGACTTCTTCTATGGGCCAAGCATTTAGAATATCTAATCTGTTATCGCTGTTCAGCAGGCAGTCTTGGCAACTGTGATATATTCTGCTTTGCTTTAGGGAATGTGATAAAGAGCAAGAAACAGCTGGTTTAAGAAAGCCTTAGAAACATCTCTTAGTTTATAAAGACAATAATAATATTTTCATATTTGAATGGGTTGAGATACATGTTAAACCACAGTAAAGGGAAAAAGTAAGTAAATTCAAAATGTTTTCTCGAGTCAGTAAAAGAATGCTGCAGAAAATCTCTGCACTCTTGGGATTTTGAAGAAAACAAGTACGCACTGTACACACGCAATTAAAAAACCCTCTTCTAAATCTCATCCACTTAAACTATCCCCTTTACTCAAATATGTTTATAATATATTACAAAGCTGTGTTCATATGTCAGAAATGACTATTCACAAATTCATTTTTCATATCAGTATCAACACTTTTCTCCAGCCTGTGTTACTAGTAAAAAAAAAAATATCTTAACCAGTTAATTATTTTCTCCTGTGTGGCATTATTATAAGTAGTGTTTGGACAGGGAAGAAAGCATAGTTTAAAAATGACAGTCTTAAACATATAAATAATTTACTATTGAGAATACCAAAGATGTTATTTAACATAATAGGGTATTAATACAGTATTTCTAAACGAACCATCTTCTGTGGTTATTTTGTTGATACAGTTACAAGTGATAGCACACATTTGGTGACTGCCTTAGGCAACACAGGTCACATTCTGGTTTTGGTTATGTCCAACTAACTCTACAGACTCCAGCGAGGAAGTGTTAGGTTAGTTAAGAATTTGGTTGTTAACAGCGTGTTGGAAGCCATTCAAAGATCACAGAAGTCTATCAAATAGCTCCCTTTGATTTCAGTGGGCTTTGGAAAAAACATCAGTTTCTAGGGTAACAAAAAACAGAAAAAAACCACTACAGCTTTTAGTCTACAGCAAATGGTCAGCATCCCTTATTTCTTGCATTTTAAACCTATCTATCATTTAGAATAGCCTTTTGGATGGCCAGTGGCGTGATTTGAATGAGCACGCTAAGATTTCAGCAAAGGTAATAGTTTCAGGTGCCTCTGACAAGGAACAGCCCTGTGTTCCATGGAGAGTTTAATGGCAGGGTGGCAAGAAAGCGCTCAGAATATTTACCTCACTACCTAAGATCCGCTGTGAAGACCGTGAGATACTCTGTTTTCCTTGGGCAAAATCCCCTGAATATCAGTGGGGGATTTTACCCAGTAAAGAGCTGCATCTGTAAATGCTTTGGCAACATCAACATTTCAAAACAGACATCCTTTAGCCCCGTATTTTTTAATAGGTTTTACCTGGTATGTGACCTCTGCAAGTATAATAGAATTCTTTACAATAGTCTTTGCACAGGTAGGGAAGAGTTAGTTCTCTTTCAGGTGTTTCCCCTTTCTCAGGTGAGTGGAATAGGTTCTGAGCATGAGGTGAGCAGTGTGCACATTTGATTTCCTCCAGTAGCTTCGCACATTCTGTGTTGTTGGTAACAGAAAGTATCTGCAAGCCACAAATCAGAGACAAATAAAACATATGACCCGTTTCCGCATCTTACACAACAAAAGATTGCATGATCTCATGTAATAAATAATGCTAGCGGAACCAACCCAGTTAGTATAAATGCATCATGTTTCATGTCACCGTTCTGGAAGTGCAAAAATTATTACTATGAAACGTGCAATATGTCATTAGTACAAACGAGTTTTCAAGCGCTTGCTTCTCTTTCTCAGGTAAGAATAATAGTACTTAAGTTATTTTATGGACTCATGTCACAGATGGAGTGTTTTGGATCACTTAAAGAACACATGGCCGCAAACTCTTAATCACAAAGGCAATCTCAGAAGTAGAGGGAGGAGGAGCTACAGCAGCAGGCCTTCTACTCACTTCTGTTACAAGAAATACTTAAAAATCCAACTTGTAAGGTGACCTATTGAAGTATTTAGAGACTAAAAATTAAAATTCTACCATCAAAACACATCAGGAACATCACATCTAGGTATTCGTTAAATAGGTGCATCTTGAACAACACCGCAGTCCAGCTACTGGAATGACTGCCGTGGAGTGTGGCAGGTGCCTTGAACTTCTCATGCTTTAAATGCTGCCTTTTTTTTTTTGTCTCTCTATTGAAAACTACTTAGAGGTGGGAAAAGCTGTATGTTTTCAGCATTTATTTGCATAAGAAAAAGAAGTAGAATTTGTTTGTAACATCATTTGTCTTGATACTGAAACTGTAACTTTGTTCTGAAAAACAAGCATATACTTGAAGAAGCACGAAACCACGATTGATGATGTGTTTAAGTAAACACAGGAGCCTAAGGAGCGCGATGTCATCAAATCGTGAAAAATAATGGAAAACAGCATAGTCGTCTTTATTAGTCTTTGAATGCAGTGCACTTTGTTAATCTATTGTTAACCACATGGATTGTTTTTTGATCATTCATCCCAATGGTGGGTAGTGGGAAATGTGTTCTCAGTTGAGAGGGACTGAATCTGATCCAATGCAAAAACAAAGCGCAGGTCCTTTCTGCTATTTGTTTAATGCACTTATAAACAAAGACTGTAAGGCACATATTATGAAATATTATTGCAGTAAATATTTCTATTCTGTAAAACTTGTAAATATTTGTAAACTGCGCATTTGAAAATATTGACACAGTTTTGCTATAGTTGTATCTCTGCCTAGATTTGTAGAAGGACTTGCCAATGTCATTCCCTTGCAACTTAACTTTGAAGGGAATTACCTAAGTTACTTTTGATAAAATAAGTTATTCAATGCATGAAGACTCAGGATGTCTGGGTACACTGTCTCACAGGTCAGCTCTCTTCTAGGATGCAGTACTTTGATAACACAGTTCTCAACTCAGGATTTTATTTCCCGACTATAATTACATAAACCTCAAACACCTGACAGAAACGCACTTTCCATTGTTTTAAACAGATACATATTCAAAATATTATACCATTATGTGGCCCGTACAGTTACACAAAATCCTATTTAAAGGAACCCTAATTTAGATTACAAACTCTGTGCTGGAATATTTAGTCTTACCCTATATATATTGTCAAAAGGCCATCTGAAATGTGGAGCGATTAGAAGCACACCATTTGGCTTCTACCCTTATTCTAGAAGAGCTGCCATGACCTCAAAAAGAATTCCTCCAGATATACCAGGATCATTAAATGCATTAAGTGTTCTGTTCTTCAGCCTCTCTGTTGCCAGACTATGCTCAGCTTCATAGCACCTGCGATTAAGTGGAGTCATAGAATCACATAGAATCGTTTAGGTTGGAAAAGACCTTTAAGATCACCGCGTCCAACTGGTAATGTGACTAACACCTGCCACGTGTGGTTTCTTATCTCTCTTCAGATTCTTCTTGGTAATGGCATTGTCTCACAAGGGCTTTTCCTTTGTTTTGTGGGAGTTTTTTTTATTTAGAACAGTAATCAATTAATTGCCTGATGCATGCATGGCAAAAGTTTTGCTTTGGCCCTGAATTCTTTAGGGAACTCTTTCCACAGCACCAGCCGCTTGTCTCCTGAAAACATTTAGATTCGTTTTGCTAGATTGCTCGTTCGGGCCATAGCAGCAGAACTGTTAACCTTAGTCTTCTTTCTTGAGTTTCAGGTGTTATTCTAGACATGGTAGATCTGGGGGAAAAGGCCTTGAAGACAAAAACTAGAAATAGAATGATAATTGCAAAAAAACTATAATCAAAATACATAACAACTAAAAACTTGAACTTGACTTAATACTGCCTAGGATTGCAATCCAGGTAGTTGAGAACAGACTTTATACACTTGCAGTAATCCACATCTCCAACGTACTCTTCAGCATCAGCTGAACTTCCTTAAGGGTTGATGGCACCCTCACCTTGTGTGGCTGTGGTTCTGATGGCAAGTGGCCTGTATAATTCAGTCAAGGCACTGTCTGCCAAACAGAACAAAATCTGAGGCCAAGGGGGATGATCTAAAGCATAAATGCTACTTTTTAAGAACGTTATGTCACCGAGAAGCTGTGAGCTCTCCTTAAGCAAAGATGAAATGACCTATTTTGGTGTTTCCGCCAATGGAAAGCGCACCATGACTACAAACTCTACAAGGCACCTGCCTACATTCAGTAGTATCACCTGTTTTGCAACAGCCTCAGATGTTTTCATCAGGGAGTTCATCTCAGGCAGCAAGCTTTCTTGTGGCAGCAGTATGATGGTGTGTTTAGAAGTACAAGTAAACATGAGGTATTACTAGGTAAATATTCAGTGTGTTTATTGAATTAACTCCACAGTGATGCAGATAAAAAACTGTACTTCTGCTGGAAGACTCCAGAATGCATTGTGAACAGGGAGAAAAAAAAAACAACACACACACACACAAAAAATAAAACCAAAAAACCCCTACAGGATAGCAAAGCTAATTTACTGTTTCTTGTGGAAAACGTAATTGACGTTGCCTGGTGATACAGGAGAAGTAATGCTTGCCAACATTTCAGTCCTCAAAGTTAAGACAAAAGGATCCTAATCCCCCTGAGCAGCTGCTATCCAGGAATTAACCACAGGAATTCACCCCCTCATGTCATTTCTGGAATGAATCTTGGTCATATAATAGCTAATCGGAAGATTAAGGAATGAGAGTCAATCAATTATCTGAAAATCAAGTAGAATGTTATTTAACTTTTAGAATGCTCAAGGAAAATAGGGTGGTAACATTTGCTCTGTGTGAGGTCTGATATATAACTCTGTCCCAGCTGGAAGATAGGACAACCATTCTATTCTGAATTTCAATAAGTCAATAATGTATTTATCCTGGAGTATATTAAACCAGTTTTAAGCAAAAGGTGAAGTACTTATCTGAATTAAGCTCTTTCTGTTGGATTGCTACTTTGAAAATGACCTTAAAGTTGACAATAGCTTTGGTCTTTTGAAGAAATGTAAACTAATTTCCTGCTTCACTTTTTAAAGTCGTACGTGAAACCATCAAACTGCGGTGGTTTAAACTAACTGTGCTCTGGAAAATATGTAAAACTTCCAAACATTTATTGCAACATGCCTAATAATGATTATGCCTGCTGCTGACTAATTTACAACATCTGTAAGATCATCCTTTAATCTCTAGCCACATGAAAGTAAAACGGGTAGACTGAAGGTAAGATAAATCCTGGAATGCACAGGAAAGCAGAGCATACTAAATTGCTTTGTCAACAAAAAGAATAGTGCAAAGAAGAAGAAAGAGAAGACGACACAATAGACAGAAATTCTTTATGTTGAATATTGTCATCTGTTTTGTCTACTGTCATATCTGGTTTGACAAAGGCAGTACAATTTTGATGTTAACAGGAAAAAAAAGCCGCAGTGAAATAAGTTATTGCACTAAGCTGTATTTGACATACAAGCATTTATGTCTAAAAATCATATGCTTACGAGATCGTTCAGCTGTTAGGTTGAACATATGCTTCTTCTGTATTATAGTCCTGGATTATGTCATTAAAGAGTTCAGTTTCAATTTTAGGGTAATATGTAAATAGATCATTGTACTAAGGCAGCTGTTAAAGGGACCCCAAGATGAGTTATTTGTTTAGTTGGATGTGTTCAACAATAGCCTTTGTTCGTGAAAGAGCCAGAGCAAACAAATGATTGTAAAAGGGCACACTTGAAAACAATTACTTTTCACCCATTCCTTGACAGCCTTGGCTGTGAAACCATCCAAGGTAGAGAGGACTTCTTTGCCTGTCAGGCTGTAAGCAAACTTTTAGAAAAATTGATATTACAACATTTGACTGAGATGTAGTAGCCCTTTGCAAACAAGGAGTTATTGCAGAAAACTAGAAGACAAAGAGTTAAAGGTCCACAACAGGATGCAAAAATCTTACTTGGGCCAGTGCAATGTTGTATCTGCTCATTATGGTAGCTCCATTTTTTGTTCCCAAAACCGCAGGTAATGGTAGTGTTTTCATTATAAACACAGATCGGTAATTTGGTCAAACATTCTGAAAGACCCAGCATCTTAACCGAGTGCTGATGAAAATATCTACTGAGCATGCTCAAGTTTTTTGTTGTTTTTTTTTCCCCCTACGAAAAAAAGGACGCTAGCGTTCAGATTTCTGTTAATGTCATAGCTGCTCCATCATGCAGATATAGGATGAAGTTTAAAACAGCTGGGTTTGGAACCATAGTAGAACAGAGCTTAAAAAGTGCTTTTAGAAAAGTTCTGTTCAAATGCATTCCATAATAGTTTGCCATGTCTTTTACGGGATGACCACCTCATTCTGTTAAATATAAATGACATACACTTTGGCATTATTTCTAAACATATATTGATATAATAAAGCAAATCTGCAAGTTTCATAAACGTTATTTTTTGGTGAAAAACAGTCTGATTCTAAAGCCCTGTAAAATAATATTCCTTTAAAAGTGTAACTTATATTAAAAAACCCAAACAGGTTCAACAGCTCAGAAATAGCTACTGTGCCATATATAGTCAATTCCGCACATTTATATCAGGTTCTTAGGACTGTTAAAAAAAAAACCACAAAGGAATATTTTCAAGGAATAGCAAGAAGAGAATATAACCTTCAGCTTCCTGGAGACTGAAAACTAACCAAAATTCCAATTTACTGCATTCAGCCAATTACTACAAGGATCTCCAAGCACTAAATAATCTCGGTAGCATATATGCCACCAAGAAATTGCAAACAGGGTGATTTAAGGACATATTTTCCAGTTCTTATTCTTTTCTCTTTCTTTTTTCTCAGCTAGATCTTTCAGGTTATCTGTGTGTGGTTAGTTTATAGTTTAGTTCAATTATTACACAGGAGCTTAATGACACTGTCTCTAGACAACATGAAGAAATATATCTGCCTTGAATCTCAAACTGCTGCTGCATATGGTATGAATAAAGAGAGATCTGCAGCTGAAAACCTGCAGCAAGACAGTTCTCACTCATCTGGGAATAGAGGGGGTAGGACAAATGCTCCCTCAAAAGGCATGAACATTTGGACAGAGCTGGGGACTGAAGGAGAATGATGTTCTCCAGTTTCACCCATTAGTGAACCAACTAACAAACACAATGGTGTTGTTGTTATTCTTTTGCCATAAGCAACAGGACTCTGTGTGTGGGCAGCAGTTTAGTGGGGAGGAGGATAAGTCGACCCCTTTTTGTCCTATTGATTTTTTCCTATTTGCATGACTTGAGCAAATTAAATGATGCAATATGGCTTTTTGTTACAAAACAAAGTGAGAGATACCACCCAGACACATATGTTGATGCGTAGAAGCTGTTTACATGAGAATGGAGTGAAATCTACCGTGAACTAAGCATAAAAATTCGATTCAGGCTGGGTATTTTTTTTTTATTATGCTTGGGCCAGCAAGACTGAAACACAAGTTTTCCAAGAGTCTCTCAGACCTTGACAACTACAGAGTTGTAACTGAGGAATTCTTAATTAAACCTAAACCAGTATGGAAAAAAAAAATAAAAAGAAAAGAAAAAATAAAAAGACACCTGATTGTTTATTTCACGTGCAGTGATTCTTAATGACATTATTCAGCAACTTCCCTCCCTGTGCGTACCCTTGGATGTAACACTGGTCATCGCAGCAGAGCTCCAAACAGGGTTAGGTACCAACACCTTTGAAAAAAAATCTAAGCCGCGGGCTGATAGGCAGGATTTAACTTGCTCAGGAGGATGCAGAACTGACCATTTTAAGAAATCGGTGAGCGGAGGAGGTGCTTCCCTTCACATGACCGCAGCTTGGAATCGGGCAGAGAGGCTGCCAGGTAATGTGAAAAGGAAGACTCACCTCACGGCACCTTAGGTGAGAAACCGGTCATTAGCGAGAACTTCTAGAGAGCGGGGTCCTAAAGCTGAAGCTTCGGGGGGTCTTTTGCAACCGATACACGGAACCGTGACACGGGGCCCCGGCGAGGCTGGAGATCACCAAGTTTTGGTACATCGGCACCATCTACCATCCAAAAAAAACCCCAACCCTTCCTGACTAAACGCGTGGAGCGAAATCGGACAAGATTTTTTTAACCCCAGAAAAAAAACAAAACTGAAACCACCGCCAAAAGCGAACGTACGTCGCGCCAGTGCCCGGACGGCAGCCAAAACCCAGCCCGCTCCTCCGGAGCCGCCCCCCGGGGCAGCGGTACCTGCGATCCCCGGCGATACCGGCCCCGGACCGGGGGTCGCGGCCACCACCAGAAACTCTGGCTCAGTGGAGAGCATCCCCCCCGCCACCTCCTCAAAAAAAATCCAAACAAACCGCCAAGGGAAAAAAAAAAGTTAACTTTCACGCCCGCGAAGGGCTCTCTCCCCGCCGAGTGCCCGTCCCCTCCAGGGCAGCCGAGCTGCAGCCGGGCTCCCCGAGGAAATAAATCAGCACCAGTGTCATGTTTCTGCTTCGCCCTCACCTCCCAGGCACAAACGGTCGACCCCCACACACCCCCCTCCGCTGCGTCCCCCCCCCTCCTTTCCCCGTACGGGAACGCAGCAGGTTAGCGGCCGGTGCGCGGGCTCCACGCATTTTAAAAAAAAAAAAAAAAAAAAAAAAAAAAAAAACGGCAGCCCAAAACCTCCCCCTCATCCCCGAAATCAGCCCTAGGTGGTGCCTACCTTCGCCTCGGTGTGCAGCAGCCCCTGCGCGTCAGTGCGGGAGCAGCAGGACAGGCGGGGGTAGAGGCCGCGGCACATCGCCTCGCCGCCGGCCGGGGCCTCCGGGGACAGCACCCGCCGGTCGCGCTTCTTCAGCCGCCTCGGCGGGGTCCCGTTCAGGCACCTTCTCCTCCGGGCGCCGCTCTCCCCAAACTTGGCATCCCCCTCGAAGAAGCACAGAACCACGGCCACCAGCAGCAGCTTAAACGGCAGCATCTTGAGCATCATGCCTGAGGGAGCGTGTGAATGCACCCAAAAAAAGGGGGGCGGGGGGGTGGGGTGGGGTGGGGTGGGGGGGGGGGGGGGGAGAAGGAGGGGAATCCCACTGACTTTTCTTTGCACTTCAGATCAGGAAACCACCTCCCTCCCCCAGAAGGGGAAAGTCTGGAAGAGAATAATAACCGCGGCGATTAAAAAAAAAGCCTACGGAGGGAAAACACTTCGGTCACCCCCGCTTCCAAAAAGGCGGACGCGAAAAGGCAGGATCGGGGAGGAGGAGGGGTGTAACAAGCCCCCGAGCCCCGGGCGGGAGGATGCTCGAAGCCGGCGAAGAAGTTTGTGCAAGTGGCACAGGTTTAGCAGCTGCCGCTGCCGCGCCGAGGCGCCGAGGCTCGGGGCGGGCCGGGCAGCGGGCGGCGGCAGCCCTTCACTTGTCGTCCCATAGGAAGAAGGGTGTCCCCGAGGTGGGACGGCGGTGGCGGCCGGGCCGGGCGATGCCCCCTCCGCTGCTGCCGGCGGCGGCGGCTCACTAGGGCTCTCATGTTTCGCTCCCTCTTTTCTTCTTCTTTTTAAGCCGCGCGCGGGGAGGTGCTGCCACCGCGCGCCCTGCACGTCACCCGGCGGCACCGGCCGCGCGCGCCGCCGCGGGGGCCCGGCGGGAAGCGGCGGCGCCGCGCCCGGACTCGCCCCCCCCCCCCGCCCCTTCCCTACCCCCACGCGCAAGAGCCCCCGATCCTCGCGCGAGGAAGGCGAGGCGCGGGGGACGCGGCGGCGCTCCGCCCTGTAACGGTGCCCTCGCTGGCGGACCGGGGGTCGCCGCTCCGCGCCCCCCCCCGAACCCTTCCCTCCTCCCCGGTGAAACGGGAGCCGGGGATCCCGTAGGGCCGGCGGAGGGGGCGGGCGCCTTCCCTCTCTCAGCGGGAACCGGTGGAAGCCGCGTCGGTGCCCGGCGGAAGGCGAGCGCTGTAGGTGGGTCAGCTCCCCTCACGGCTGAGGTGCCCGGGTGCCGGTGGAAGAGCCCTCTCGGCGTGGTGCCGCCGGCCTTTGGCGAGCCTGGGTGTGCCTGTTGCCCCTTCCCCTATCACGCCTCATCCGCAAAAGCCAAGGAAGGTTCCAGAGGCGCAGGACACGCGTGGAGGGCCGCGGGGTAGAGTGGCGGGAGGTGCTGTCAGCCCCTGGTGGCTCTTGAGAAGAGCTGTGGCGTACTTACCCCCGCCGAAGGTGGAACGGGCTGATTCCACAGTGTCTTGTCAGTCAGAGGTCGAAGCACGACCCACTGGTCGTTGACATGGTGGTCCTCGGTAAGGGTAGGAGGGAGCAGGGCATCAAGGGGGTGAGGTCTTCCTGGTGTGTGGAGGGTGGGGAACTTGCTTGTGCGAAGAATGGGGCAAACCGAGCGGCCCTTGGTGGTGAGAAAGCACCTGGAGCCAGCCAGGAAACACCAACCAGGTATGGGTAGGGGTGAAGTTGTCTTTGGAAAGGATAAAGATACAAACCAACCAAACACCAGCCTGGGGTAGAGGCCTGGGTCTCTGAGGAAGAGATGCCAAGGCCCCCGCAGGTGGTACGAGGGAGGTAGAGTACAGCCAGGTGGTGGTAGCACCTTCCCTTGGGGAAGAAGAAGGAGTAGAGCTCCTCCGAGGCAGCTGTGGTGTCGGTTTAGCTGCATCCACTGATGATGGTGTAAAGGGCAGCTGGACAAAACGGAGCCCTGAAGGTGTATTTACCAGAGACTTGCTGCTGATCCCTGAAATGGAGGGGAAAAAAAAAGTGGCTTGTACCCAAAGAGCCTCCATTAGGAGGGAGAAAGGGAAAGAGGTGTTGCCCGGAGTTCCTGATGTGCAGAAGTGTCGTTTCTAAAGCAACTAGATCCTGTTATTGTTTTTATATTTATTTTTTAACCAAAGAAAATGAGTCTCTTCAGATTTACATCTGAACTCTTATCCTTAAACAGTCTGCGCTGAACTAAATAGGAATTTGGCGTGGACAAATGATACATTAGATAAATCACTGAGTAGACATAGAGACTGTTTCCCTTTAAGTGTCTTTCTTGGAGGCTAGTGGTTCCTGAGCTCAAGACCACCACTGATCTTAACACTGGCTCTCATTTGGCTGAAAATGTTCCAACCAAGGCTTAAGCCACATCAGTGTGAATGAGGAAGGCCTGTGGTATGGCATGGGCCCTCATGTTCACGTTGACGAGTGAAATAAAGATGATACCCCCAGGGTATCAGCAGCACCAGTGATACTGCATCCTTGCTCTGTACAAATTACTGCTTTGCAAGACATGAGCTCATTCCATGAGCAGCCTGACTGGCAAAACTGTAGTGAGATGTAGTTACACGACAACAGCTGAGCCATTTCTGTTACTCTGGATTATTGCATAGATTGTTCTGAAATAAAAGCAGAATAATGGTATCAGAATAAAGTCACGTTTGTTGCCAAGCAGACTCCTTGCAGAGGGTTACGCTGGCACAATTGTAGCCGGCGAAGGACACAGCTGGAGGTCTGCTTGTGTCTCCCTGTGTAGGCAGGTGCTTGTGCTTTGCAAGTAGATTTCATGCTTCTGCCCTGTATCTCCCATACTGGAGTGAGAAACTGGAGCTCAGTGGAACAAAGTGACTGTGGGGCAGATCTCTCTTGAAAAAACAAATCATTGGTGAAAATTTCTGTTGAGCAGTAGTAGTCCTCGCAGTTCCCGTCTTGCTGAAGGAGAGAGGAAGTGAGGAATATAAATCTGCATGATCAAAGTAATATGGCTATTAGTAAGTAACCTTTCTTCCTCATTCAAGCGCTGCCTGCATAAATATCCGTTTCTATGTATACCTGTACCAGTTCTCAGAGGAGGTGAGTTTGAGGTGTATTAATTGAATAGGGAATGATTTCCTGAAATGGGATTTTAGATCAAGTTGCCAAGCTAAGAAAGAGCTGACAGTTTGTGAAGGTCAGTTTCTACATAGAAATTTTAGGCAGATCTATGATGGAGACATTTCCCAGAAATTCAGTGGAATGTACTGTTGATCTTGTATAATATAAAGTGCTCAAAACTTCAAGCTCGGTAGTGATAGATTGATATAAAGGTGTATAAGCAAGACTCGAAGAAGGTCGAAAGTTCTTTAAAACGTCTGAATAGAAATTGTTGATTCTTGGGGTTTTGTGCAAGAAGACCTGATTTAATCTTCCTTTCCACACTTAAAAAAGTACATGATGGCTTCTTTAACAAGAAAGTTTTTTCAAGCTGGTTGATACAGGATTTTGTTTATAAACCTTCTTAATGCAAAGTTAAGGCCAGTATTAGTACATGCCAGTTCAGAGTGTCGATTTCAGGTGACTTCCAGCCTGTGATAAAGACAGATAAGGGGATACTTGTGAAGTAAAAACATATACATAGGAAATATAGTTAATAAACACATCAATTTTCTAAGGCAGCCTGGATTCTGTCATGTGAAGCTCATTACTAGCAATGATTAAACATGGTAATGCTGTGAGCTGAATAAATTCTGTAATTTGTTCAGAGTATGTAGAATGTAGATGACAGTTTTGGGGCTACAATGCAATTATGTATGAAAGGGTTAGAAAGTTTTTGAAAAGGAAGATATTGCTGTTAGAGTGCTGTTTGAATGTAGCTTGATTTTCTTGTTTTGTTGAGGAAATAAGCAGACTGTGCTTATTTATGCCATTACCTTCTCTTTCTATAGTATTATCTATATTATTATCTATATCATGATATGTTGTACTACCTGTGTCGTGTGAATTCAGTGTGTTGGAATACCCTTCAAAGGGTGCAAAGCTGATAGTGGCATGCACTTGAACTTACTTTTCCTCAGATTATTTTATGTTTGTTCTTAGACAGTCATATATATTTTGCAAAGGAATTTAATTGAACCAAGAAATCTGCCCTAAGGCTTAAAGTTAGTCAATTCCTCAGCAGTTTGAACAGAAGAGGATGTGTGCAGCAGCTAGTGTCAGATTTGGGAAACAGAGTTATCGTATGAGTTTGCAGATAGGAGCAGAACCTGGGCAAACTGATCTTGTGGCATGAGGTATGATGGAAGCAAACAGTAGCTTTGAATTGTTCCTAAACTCCCAACAGACGCTGACTGACGGCAGTCCTTTACATATCCTCGTGATCTGCAGAAGAACTTCACGTACGGTCACCTCACTTTTACAGCTAAGCCTGTGCACTGTGTGTCTTCCATCCTTCCACATGGGTGGCAAATACCTGACGGGCCATGAGGAGGAATATTGCAGTTTTTGAAGCAGGCTAGGAGGCAAACCAACACTCTGTTTGGTCTGCATCTGAGAGATTACAGTATTTAAGATACTGGTACAGATAGATCAGCCCTCTGTATCAGAGTCGCTTCACTAGATGAAGCAGGTGGACTTTGGTTCTTTGAGAGTGGCTCTGCTTTTGTTTTACCTGGCATTTGAGTTGAACTTCTGAAATGCACTTTTGGCTTGCCATTTATTTTGTTAAGAGAAGAAAGTTGTTTTTTCAGAACCACTTCCTTGTCAGTTGAAACAAGGGTGGAATCTCTCCATATCTCATCACCATTACACTTTCACTGAGTCCACTGTAACATGATACTTGTTATTACGAGCACTCTCCCTAAACTGTGGGATATGTTGTGAAGCCAACGATTCTACTTTATTTCTCACTTTTATGTAGTCCTGTGAGGGGCAGCGAGTTGGACTCGGTGATCCTTATGGATCCCTTCCAACTTGAGATATTATATGATTCTATGATTCTGTGTTTTTGTTGGATTCGCTCTATGTCGTAGACCAGTGAGAAACACTCAATCATAGATTCTCCACTGTAGATGTTCAAAATTAGAATTCCCTTACCAGAATCAGTGCAGAAAAAAGGTCTTTAATTTTGAATTTTGCATGTCTCATTTAGAAAGGAGAAATTTTTTTTCTAAAGTATTCAGACAGTTTGTTTAAGTTACCTTGAAACAAAGCTGAGTTTGAGAGTGCAGGATCTGAGGCTTCTGCTTCAGCTGTGGCTCCTGCAACTTAAAGGTCCTGTCTCCCTGTTTCCTGTCAGCTAGATGGACAGAGACCCAGGAATCTGGAAATTTGAAATGAGGGCTTGGGCAGGAGTCTCAAGGTTTGGCACTCTGGCCTCCTGTGCTTCTGGCTTTTTTTTTGGGTGAAAGCCTGACTGTCCTGAGAGTCTCATTAGGAGTGAAGTTGAGAATTTTTTCTGGCCCTCTGCCGTGTCACTGAGGCTAGGGTTTCTGTGGCTTCATGGCAGAGAACTGGAATATCAGGAAACCCTGACTCCAGAATGGTCTTTATGGCAGGAGTTCCCCACAACTGTGAACTCTGCAAGTCCATTTGCTGTAATAGCTCCTCTGGTAATGAAGAAGGAAAACTGCTGGAATGGTTTCATTAAAGCATCTTGTGGTTAGTCAGAAGTTTATAAAACCATTATATTTTTACTTAAATTTCTGTTCATGATGTAACATTTTTTTTTCAGTTTGGTCAGAACATTTCTGGTTGGTTCTATCCACCATATACTATAGCCTGCATCATTTCATGGAGTCGAGAATAACATGTTGCTTGTCTTTGCATACCACAAATACGAGGTGTGAAAGCTGGTATAACATGAATGAATAGAACTTGTTGGGATCTTTTTTATGGGAAAATAGGTGCCCAGACAGTCAGACAGGTTTTTAGGGTATGTCTTTACCACAGAGTTCCCCATGGCTCTTAGAAATCCTCTAAACCAGCTGAAGCCACTTGGACCCTTTGGGATTGTAAACTAATGCATCTACTCACTAAACATGACTTCCAAAAAAAAAACCTGACTCCCACCTGGGTACAAAAGCAGTATTGGGCTGATGTTAACTCCAGTTGATTGGCCCATCAGGGAATATGAACTACAGATTATTTTAGCACATCACGTCAGCTGCTAAGAGAAGCCTTCAATTACGTGTGTTCAGTTGTGCAACATAGGCTAGCCTAACTAGAAGGCAAATAAAGCAAACCATTTTGTGAGGGAATGAAGACTCAAGAGGCCCTCTTGCCTATGGTCTGCATGCTTTCACTACCTGCTGTAATTCACCTCAACAGCGAGTCTCTATTTATGTGTGCTACAAAGAGACAAAGGAAACTGCTGTGGGAAAATCTTTCTTTCCTACCGGGCACTGTAGTAATCCCACTGCCTGCTGCAGTTTATCAGCCACGTGTATGGTATCCCTTGCTTCGGTGTTTGAAGTATTCTTAACTGCTGTAGGAGCAATTTGTATAAGACATCATCAAGCAAACTCTGAAATGCTTGCAATAGTTATCAAAGGAATAAAGGTCTTTCTGAATAAGTGATATTGTGCATGCCAGAACTAAGCAATGGGCCTAAATATTTGTGCCTTGCATTCTTTGTTGCGTGCTAAGTGGGGGGATGGAAATTGTAGCCCAGCAGCATTAAAACTTAAGTGGTCATGAAGCTCTGCTCTGAGCTGCTCGGTGACTGGGATGTCAGAAAGGTTTCACCAGATTTTCTCTGTGTTGGTGCAGTGTGTGTGCATTTCACTCTGTTACATAAATCAGTGTGAGTCAATTCATATTTGATACAGAAGCTTTGGCAAATTGTTTATAGCAGCTTTCATACAGTACACACTAAGGCACCATATGCAGCATTACTGCATATAGAACATATATGCTGTATTAACTGTGCTATTCGAGGGTGCTTTCCAAACAGTAAAAAACTTCTCCCCTACAGGTGTAAAATAACAATGGAGCCAGCCAGCAACTGTTGTCATATATTTTCCTAGAAGAGCATGTATCTAATTCATATGTGTAATGTGGCTTTCAGAAAGATGTAGCTAATTCAGTAGCATAATTTACCTTTCAGAAAGTGGGGAGTTCATCTGAAATATATATGCTCCTCGACACAGCATTGTCAGAACTACCAAGTGCCCTAGCATATGAAGGGAAGTACCAGTGTACCTAACAGTCATTCTCAGTGCTCAAAGTTGGTCATTTCAGCCCATTTTAAATGAGTTCAGGATGGTGCTGATAGCTGCCTCAAGTTTCTGGCATCACTCACACTTCCGCAGGCTCACGTGCACTTCTGAGCTGCCTTCTCTGTCAGTATAATGCACGCAGAGCTCCGTTTTCTTACGTGTGCATTTAGACTGCGCTGAGCTGCAGTTACAAGTTCTACCCTTAGCAACTTTTTCTGTCCTTCTTCCCCGAAGGGGCATTGGGACCATTGTGTTAGCAGCCTAAATCCTGACTGAATGAGATCAGTCTGGGGAGGATTAAAGCTGTAGTGTGAGTCCCAGTCATGCAAAGAAAAGGTTGGAAGAAGCAGGTGATTTTGTACACAACTAATTTGTACAGAGGCTCTTCTTTGGGAACCCGTCATTGAAGTGATCCAGTTGGGCCTGCTCACCCTCTCTCACACTTCTGTGATGCGCAGCAAATTTCAAGTGGGTGGATCTTAGATTATTTACAGTAGTCGACCTGAAACTAAAAAAATGGTGCTCAGCTTCACTGTAATTAAAATGGGATGTGGATGTCAGTTTGGCTAGGAGTTTTGGATGTGATCATAAAACTATTTTGTCTGTCTAGAGCACTGTTGAACCACCAGGTTTTGGGACTCCCTGGTTCCGCAGGCTGATACTATTTTGCCAGGAGTGTAGTCTTCAAAGACAGATTGGACCGTGTATTTTCTTCTCAACCTTGAGATGGAGAGTCCATTAGCTTTGGTGAGAAATAAATCTAAGTAGGTGGTAGGTTCATGCACAGGTGGCAATGTGTGAATCATTTCTTTCATTTGACTGTAAGATATATGAACAAAGAAGATCCTCAGATAAAGATGTAAACTGATGTGGATGCCAGATGAACTTTGACTGAACTTAAGGCCAAACCATATTTTAAAAAATAAATAAATAACCCAGGATAAGGAGGCACAATAGCAGATGCTGGAACCATCTGTTCCTAGACAGCTCTAATAGAAAACTTCTTCCAGTCTATTGTGTGTTTTCCCCGTTAGGTAGTAGTATTCTCTGTATGAATGTGGTCGCCTGTGATGAGATGTGAACAATAACGGCCCTGATCTTTGGGTAAGTTGTCTTCAGTCCCAGAACTTTTATATGCAGTCTGGCTTCTACAGCATTTGAAATTCTATGTGTAATCAAGTGATTGAGTTAAGTACTCCATCCTAACCTTAAGGCATGTATTACAATCACTATCAAATGAACTTGAAGGATGAGCTGTACTGTTCCCCATAATTTGTTACAGATGTGAGGGAATCCCTAATTTCCCAAGGAATGGTCACTGCAGACTAGATGTTGTCTGAATGGGGTAAACAGACTGCGCTTAACCCTTTCTGCAGAGGTTTTGGTTCTGATTCTGGCAGAAACATGATGTAAAGTGGACATGATTCCAGCATTTTAACCTTTCCTACTCCTCATATATTTTTTTTAGAGTAGGGCCTAAATGACTGTTTAAGATAGGAATCATAGTGTTCCAAGGATGACACAACGTTAAAGACTACTTTGTAAGTCTGAGACAAGACTAGTAGGTGTAGGTCACCATTTGGGTATGATGGTCAATGGTTTATGTGCTGACTCCAATAAAGGGACAATAATCAGAATCAATTTTTCAATTGAATCAATTGAAAAATTTTTCAATTTTTGAAATAATGATATTTAGTAATTTTTAAATGTGGAAATTAAAAACTGTTTGCAGCACAATGTGTGTACCATGGACTAGTTTTTGAATTTTGGTAGCAAATCAGTCAAGTATGGGTGCAAGTCAAAGGAACTTCTACTGCCATCCAACATTTTTTTGAAACTCAAGGGTCAGTTGGTTGTTCATGAGGGAATACTTTGTTCCAGCAGTCATTTTTTTCTAATGTAAAGTCTGAGATGCCAGCACTGAACTTTCAGTGGAATTGTTTATGATAAACTTATCTGAATACATGTAATGGAGGAAGGCCCTTGAGGACATCTGAATCTTGTGCCTCTGGCAGCTTGAAGGAGTAGAGGGACTGTGTGGGCTGTTCTCTCTGGACCTATGGATTTTTGTATAACCTCACATCGAATGTTTAGTTCTTCTGGGAGGCTTGCGTATCGCTCCGCCAAGCATGGCTTTCCAAAGGGTTTGAACTTCAACGTCAAGCGCTCTTGTGTGTCTCAGGAGTAGGTAATCTGTACAGACAAAACTTTGGGAAGCACTTGTAAGTGACAGCTGTGTGTTCCCTGAGAGTGCTGTTGTACCAAGAAATCAGTGAACTAGTCTGGAAGTCTGCAGAATTCAGTCATTTTGACAGAGCTGAGTGGGCAGGTAAATATTCTGAAGTTTTCAGTGCTTTTGTGTAGGAAACAGTTTTTAGAGATTTCAACTAATTTTGAGTTATTTGTCATTCTGGTTTCCTTCAGGGAAGGAGTCATGTCGGACACAAACAGGACACTTCTAGAAGAAGAACTTAATGGGGAAACAGTCCTGTGCTTCCCTTCTTTCCTACTGATCCTTAATGTAGAGATTTCTCAAATAGGATTTCTCACCGTATCTTGAGATCACCTGCCTACGCTTGTTAGGAATTCTGGAAAGATTTTAAATAGGTTAATTATGATTTTTTTACACCCTTTCTTAAAGTAGGCAGCAATTTAACCATTGATGGGCAGAGCTAAGTAAAGAGCTTTTTATTTAAATAAAAATGTATGAATAAAAAGAAAATAAGGCTAGCACTGAAAAAAAAAAGGAAAAAGGATGACAATGATGAAACAGAGAAGCGAAAAAAGAATAATGAAAACAAGATTCTTTCAGATATGCTTTATCCTCTTCATTGTAGCTTGATCTGTTCAGCCCACTGAACAGATCGGCCTAAATTTGTCTCTTTTGATTGTCCTTTTATTATGTACATCCTTCTGGGTCTGAACTTCAGCATTACAACACCTTAATACTTTATATCTTATTAGTGCAAAGATGTTAGCTGGCTATGTATACAATATCTGTTTGCTTGCATACTTATGTTTCTTTTCATACTTTTAATAATATTATGTGGAGTATTTTCAGTCATGTGTTGATAGGACAATAAAATCGGTTCATGTACCACTTAACTTTTGAACAACTGAGGAAGCTGCAGTTTCTGGTTAGTTCCGAAGCAGAAACTGTTGCAATGTATTCTCATTCTTATTTGAGAAAACATTTATCGTAAAATCTTTCTTAAAGATGTCCGTTTCCGTGACCTTAATTGTATAATGCGCACAATACTTACGTGCTTGTTTGAGAAGTATTGTGAAAATGCAGAGCACTTCATAAGTGCTGAGTACTGTTTATTAATTTTCTTGCATTTTCAAAGTACCTGAGGTCTTCCTGGTAAATGATTTAACTGGATTGTGGTGAAGCTGTCTGTAGTGTTTAACTGAGAATAATCTTTCATTGCTTCATTTGGCATATAAGATGTAGTCATTGTGTATGGCAGTCCACAGACTAGAGAAGAACTGTAGCACTGCAGTTTATAATATTAAATTATTATATGTGATAAACAGGCATTTTTAATTGGTAACAGATATTCTGAATAGCTTTTAAGATAAAGCAATGAAAATGGAGAGAGCTCATGCTTTGTCATACAAGTGTAATGTTTTATGGATCTGCGTATTCATAAACTCTGTGGAATATTTATTCTTGACCTCATTGGAAAAGAAGTTCTGTTGGATCAGTATATGTCAGAAGCATGTGAATACTCAGACATTCCTGCTCAAGTGAATGATAAGAATTCCTTCTTTTTCATAGAGTTTTACATTTTCAAAACATGCAAAAAACTCTGAAGTTGCAGTTTCTTGAATTTGCTTTGCTTGTGGAAATAGAGCTTTGCAAAGAGCTGTGTTGGTTAATACTGTGATTTTGTTTACAGATCTTTAGAAAGGAGACAATTGGACATGATGATATCACTGTTTAACAGGTAGCCAACACCCGTGGCTGTGTGAATTTTGGCTGAGATGGTGAGGAGTGCTGCAACCCAAGTATGATTCTACCGCCAACTTCATCGATGATTCATACTGAGAATGGGTAATTAATTTGCACTATCAAACTTTAGTTGACGCTAAAAAATACCGCTATTGCTACAGAACACTTTGCTGAGTTTATGGTAGAATGTTTGTCAAAATTAATTTTATTTTCACCTGGTGGCATGGGTAAAACAATGTCTGAATCACCTAGTTTTGGAAATCTGACTACAGTGATGATACTGGAATGAGATACATAATGAAATAGAAAGACCAATGTAATTATTTTAAGGACCTTTATTATTTAAGTTAGCTTAATACATCTCTAGTCTTTTGTTTTAAGCCCCTTGGGAGTTAATTTTCCATGTGTATTTTATATGTATTTGTATGTTGCTTTACTCAGTGGCAATCTGCATTTGATTTTGTCAACTAATTCATATTACAGTAGCCTATAGAGTAATATTAGAGTAAATTTTAAAGAAACCATGAAAGGATAGAGATTGTAGAAGGAACATTTATTGGCATAGTGTTGTATATAGTAATTGAGACACTGAATGCTGGTGCGAACTCTGAGCTATAGATAATATTCAAAACACTGATTTCCTGTTTTTTTCCTATGAATAATTCTAAGTAAATGAGTAAAGATTGATAGCATGTTATAAAAACCAAAAAAAACCAGGTTAACAGGTTGTTTCATTTGCTTACTTGTTGTCTGCGTCTTAATGCAAATTTTAAATTTGGGAAAGGAAAACATAGCCCAGTACTTCTCTAAGAGATTGGAAATTTCTAAGTTACAGAAAAATTCTAAGCCTTTGAAGTGTCCATGCTCTAACAAAGAAATGAAAATAGCCAAGCTTCATTAAAACCATGAGCACATTTGCTAAAACCTGTAGTGGAGGCAGATTTTTGTCCTTGACATTTGAGGCATGGAAATTCTATGATGAGACTTTCTGTGATCCTTTTCTGACCACATTGAGGACCTGTTCATAAAAGAGAAGAGGAGGTTCATCAGCTGTTTCAAACGGTCATGTCTCTGTTGATTTCAGTTATGATAATTTCTGCTGCCTAAGAATCTGCCCTGAGGTCTTTCTTTAAAGACCCTTCTGTGTTATTATCTTCTTTGAAAGGCAAAAATCCCATGATGACAAAACAACAACAAATGTCTTGTGCTCTATCTTGTGCATTATCATTTTAGAATATGAAAATGACATGGCACTTAAGTAGCAAAAGAAAATAAAGTGGCCTGCCAATTAAAGCAGGATGCTGTTTCTACCTGCCATCTCTGATGGTATTATGATGTCCTCTCTTCACTAACCAGCTTCTCTTGTATTGAATAACTGTCTTCTCCTCATTACATTAAATTTCAAATATAGAAATATTGTTAGTACTTGTAAAACAGACTGAACCAGAAAAATACAGTGTTGTTTTCAGATTTTACTTGTAGCACTGGGACTTAGGAAAACTTGTGCCATTTCACCTGCAAACTTAAGAGCTTTGGTACACGAGCCAAGCACTGAGAGGTTGTTTCTGTGCTGCCACTTCAGAAACAGACACCCTAAAAAAGTGCTAACTTAGAGATGCTATGGAAATACTCGAGATTCTGACTGCATTGCTGGCCTTAACTACATGGAGCGCCCACTTCTGAAATGATATTTCTCCACTTTGCTGTCCCATATGTTTCATATTCCATATATACTGCAGGAAAGGAATATCTCATTTTATGTTGCTGTTTTTGTTTTGTTGTTTCCCTGCCCTGTCACCCCTTCCCAGAACCAAGTTTTATTCAGTGGAATTCACCTTGCAGAACAGGAAGATTTTTCAAGGCTCCCAGTCTGCTGCACAAACATGTGCAGCATATGTTGTTTTGGTTAGCAGTTCAAGTATCCTAGCAAGTCCTACTTAATAACCTATCTGATAAGGCTTGATCGTGCTTCACTGTGTTTAAATTTTTTGGGGAACTGTTTAGATAACAAAAGTGCTCCAGTGCCCGCATTTGTGTAAAACTCCAAAATTAGAAAACACAGCCTTTAGTGTCTCAAGGTCTCAGATAAATGAAATACCAAAAGGAGTTGTATGTGGCAGTATTTTACTCAATATCTTGACATTAACATACATGATATATTGTGTAAATAATGACTGTTTCTACTTTAATCTCTCTATTACATTTCGTTGGTGTGACTGAATGGTCAGAAAGCAGTTTCATAGCTCTATGCAGTAACAGAAACAGAATCTGCAGAAGGAAAGGGTCATGTGTAGATAATCTAAGTTCTTTGAGAGATTCTTCTGACTTTTCTAGCTTTAAACAGTACTCTCAGGTTGTAGGTGGTCTATTTCTCTTTAGCATTAGATTTCCACTAAATAATGTATATTGGAAATAATGTGTCCTCACAAACTGACAACATCATATATCCATCTGGAGAAAAAAACCTGCTTGAAATCTTAAGAACTGATCCTGGATAAATAGCAAAGTGTTGTTGTTGCTGTAATTATCATGCAGTAACATTCTTCTATCTAATTACTCATACTTACGCAGTACAAATGATAGAATACAAACTTCCACTATGTACTTGGCCTGAGTCTTAATATCTCAAACGTATTACTTAAAAGAAAAAAAAAATACTTCCATAAAAAAAAAAAATTCTTCCATAGCTGCTGTGACAAATAAGGAATTCCAAAAGAGGTTATGGGAACCTTGTTAAAGTTAACGTGTTTCAGACCTTCAAAATCCCATAGTTCTGGCCACATTCTTCTACTTCACATCGAAGATAACCATGTGTGGTTCTAGTGATAGTGTTGTAGCTGTGGTTGTTTACATTTTCTTGTTTAAATATAACTCTTCCTTTCCCTTCTGCACTGGCATTATTTTCACTATTCTCAATGTTTTTAATTAAATTCATCATTTTGGTAATTTAAACTGGACAATTCTATCTCATGTACTTATGGTACTTTGTGTGAAACAGTTCTGCCTTCATTTCCTGTTTATTTTTAGTTGCTAATTTTCAGACTTTTTCCATCCCCGTGGGTTTTTTAAAATCCTGTTTGGTACAAACCAGGGTGGTCCAACTGGCAGCCCAAGGAACAGTTCCATCTGGCCTGCTGCACTTGCCAAGGAGGAGCTAGGAAATGCTTGTAAGGGCATGCACTGCCCTCCCGAGCAAATGTTACCTATTGCTCAGATGCATAACCATGCTTAGAGCCTCACTGTTGTGCCGTGTCCACCCAGAAAAGGAGATTGGCACTAGATATCCTTTTTCCTGAGCACAGCCAAGTGTCTAAAGGGACTAGTTGTCCTTTGAAAACAATCTTCAGAGAGAATGCTACAAGTGGAAGCTAGCACCTGTCCTTAAGAAAGCTAGGCCACTCTTGTTTTCTGTAGTTTCCTTGATAAATTAGTAGACAGAGTGTCAGGAAAACCATCCTTAAGCCCCGAGGCAGTTTGAGATAGTTGGAATTTTAATATCAAATCCAATGTTATTAATTCATGTATTGTTACTGGATTTGCATCTGACTTCCATAAGTGCCCTCTGTCAAGTTGCTACATCTTTCTCCCTTATGCAAGATCAGCATAATGATAATAACCAAACACTGGGCCTTGAAAACACCATAAGAACCAAGTGTATTTTGTCAAATTGACAATAAAATTTCAGAGTATTTAATTTGGCTGCTTTACACTTTTCTTTTTGTTGGAGAATGTTCTACCTTCAGATACAATAGAGTGTCTCACTTGAAATCAGTACATCTGCCAGCATGCAATTCCTCATAAGAAATTATCTCAAAAGCTGAATTTATCCCATGTATTCCATTGTATTGTACAATAATAGCATTTCTGTAGCAAAATGAGCCCAGCTAAGTATGAGGTCTAACCAGTGCCTCATAAAACAGTAATATCACATCTTTTGATGTGTATTCCATCTCCATTAAAAATATTCATAATGTTTAGCAGGAATGGGGCAGACTACAGCTTGGCAAAAGGCTGAAATAAGCAATCAGGAGCAATATACCTAAATGTACATTTACTGTTACCATATATCATTGTGTGATGACAGCAGAGCTCTGCTAGTTTTAGTATCCTTATATATATATATCTATATCCTTTTATATATATATATCCTTATATATATACTGTAACCCAAAGAGTTATCAAAGAGTACATAGTAGGAAAAAACCCACCATAATACATCTTAGTTTTATGCTAATGCCTTTTATCATTCTGCTTACCTTTTAAATTGTAGAGAAACACCAGAGCAATGTTCATAACTTGTAAGCCCTTTCCTGTTTAGAGCGTACAGCAGCACAGCTCTATTCACCCTGTGCTCATTTATTTTAAAATACTTCTATTCATTGTGCTGGACCCTCTACTCTGGTCTGTAGTGTTCCCCATTACACTGTGCATCCAATTTTGGTTAAAAACACCAAAACACCCTTTGTTTCTGATACTGATCATCTTCCCAGGGCTTTCTTTTTTTTTTTTTTTTTTTTTGTGTGTCTTGAGTAATCTGCTTTTTCTGTCTCCTCTTTGTCTGTTCTTTCTTATTGTCTACTCTTTATGCTATCTATACATATGGTGTTTTCCCCAAGTCTTTCTTTCCTTTCTGTTCTTTTCCCCTTTCATGCTTAGCTGTTTTGTTGTTGTTTTTTTTTAAAAAACCACTAATTTACCCTGTCTCCCTTTGGTGTTCTTCCCGTCCTCCCCAATTTTCTCCCCATATCCTTTGCTTTGTCTTTTCCCGTTCCTTTGTACTTTGTTCACGTTGCTGCACTGTGCTGTACCTCTCTTTGTTTTCCTTTCTCTTCCCTAATGTTGTCTTACATCTGGGAGGTGATGGATGATGACACTAAAGAGGAAGGGAAGACAACAACTGAAGGAATTAAGATATAGGCTAACTTTCAGATAAAACTTTTGTTCAGGAATAAATAATTGAATGGAAGCATCAAACAAGAACAGTAACAGAAAAAGCCTTGTTATTTGTGGCTAGTTATTCATTAGTGGAACTGAATTTTACTTGAAAAGTACTGTCAGCAGTGTTGTAGAAGGACTATGTGACAGCATACTCAAAAACAGTTAAAGCTTAAGTAGAGGCAAAACATAGTTATAGTTACTAAATATACTTAGTAAACTGTTGTAGGGTGCATGTCTGGAAGTGCTCCTGGAGAAAGAAACAGCACTGGAGGATAAGGAGAGACTAGTGAAAGAAATAAATACAGAAATAAGATGAGGAAACTATGTAGTCATACATGACATATGAGAAGTTGGTGAATCGGAGGCAATAAAGACCTGCATCCAGTATTTGGAGCAGGTTGAATACCAGAAAAAGTAGCACAGAACTGAGAACAAGCGGTGATTATTCTGTTACACAGGATGGAAAAAACAGAAGCAGTGGAAATGGCAGCAGAACCAGCTTCCTAAGGGTACCAGACACACACTATTCATTAAAATAATTTCAAGCAGGATGCAAAACTTTCTGGATAAGACAATGAAGTGCTAGGAAGCCAATGAGTTTGAAAGAGGATATGGTTCATACTGATTAAATTCTTCCTTGTTTGGATGGCAGAATGTGCTCAGTTAGAGGAATTTAGGTCATAGTTACTCATTGGACAGTGGTTTGTCAATTTTTTTACATTTTATTGGAGATAGAATCCAGAGCTGTTGTCTAGATTTTGCTAGTTGTGTTCATGTTTTCTAACAGAAATTTATTCTGAGTTATTACCCTGATTTAGTGAAAACACAGCTACAGGCAGAATCTAGTCAGTCACTGGTGTAACAGTCCTATAAAAACATCGCAAGCTTTTCAATTACAGTATGTGCAAGGGCTCAATTTCCAAAATAAGATCATTTTTTTATCTTTGTCAGCATTTCTAAAATGCTAGTCACCCCTCATTGGCTATCAAAGATGATGGTTAGGTGATATGTGTTATAACAGTATATTGCTTGCTGGAAACCCGATAGTAACACCAGTGCATCCTCTGTAGTTTCCCAGCACAGTGAATAACTGCATAGCATAACCTTTGTGGACGGGACATTCTTCTGCTTGGAAGTCATATTTCCTGGGTGTATTATGCTAGGAAATGGCATCACACACCTAAGTACCATGAGTTTTTTTTAAATTAAGGTGAAGGAAGCGTATTCTTAAATGTCAACAACGTACGCAACAGTTTACAGAAATGAGAGACAGCGAACATATATTCACGAAGGGCAAATCTTCCCCAAGAACAAATTCTACATGACCAGTCTTGTGATCTTCAGTGGTGGAGTAACTGCATCGGCTGGCTATGCCCATAGAGTTACAGTCAATGGCTCAATGTCCAAATGGAAACCACCAATGAGTGATGTCCCTCAAGGGTCTGTACCGGGACCAATACTGTTTAATATCTTCATTAATGACATAGATAGGAGGATTGAGTGTGCCCTCATCAAGTTCATGGATGCCAACAGGCTGAGTCATGCAGCTGGTATGCTAGAGGGAACGGGTGGCCTCCAGAGGGACCTTGTCATACTTGAGGGCTGGGCCCGTATGAACATCATGAAGTTCAACAAAACCAAGTGCAAGGTCCTGCCCCTAGGTTGGGGCCATTCGCAGTATCAGTACAGGTTTGAGCTTGAACTGACCGAGAGCAACCCTGCGGAGAAGGACTGGTGGATGAAGAATGAGATATGAGCCAGCAGTGTGCACTTGCAGCCCAAAAAGCCAACTGTATCCTGTATAAAGAGAAGCATCGGCAGTAGGTCACTCTGCTCCACTCTACTCCCTTTACTCCACTCTTGTGAGACCCCACCTGGAGTACTGCATCCAGTTCTGAGGTCCTCAGCACAAGAAGGGCATGGACCTCTTAGAGTGTGTCCAAAGGAGGGCCAAAAAAAATTTTCCAAGGGCTGGAACACACACCTCTTCTATGAAGAAAGGCTGAGAGAGTTGGAGTTGTTTAGCCTGTAAAAGGGAAGGCTCCGGGGAGATCTCATTACAGCCTTTCAATATTTAAAAGGGGCCTATAAGAGAGAAGGACTTTCCACCAGGGCCTGTAGTGAAAGGACAAGTGTTAATGGTTTTAAACTGAAAGCAGATAGATTTAGACTGCACGTAAGGAAGAAAGTACTTACCATAAGAGTGGTGAGGCACTGGAACAGGTTGCTCAGAGAAGTCATGGATGTCCCAACCCTGGACACGTTCAAGGCCAGGTTGGATGGGGATTTGAGCAACCTGGAAGGTGACCACTACCTGTGGCAGGGGAGGTTGAACTAGATGTTCCTTAAACGGTCCCTTTGAACCTAAATCATTCTATGAAAACCCAACTTACAGACAAGGACAGGAAGGAAGACAACACAAAATACTGTAGCCTATGCTTGTTGTGTCCATGGTTTACACATAAAGAATATAGAGTAAGAAATATTTTATATGCTAATTAATTTCAACTATGGTCTCAAGGAAGAAAAAAATAAAAATGTTTTCTTTGTTAAAAAACAAATGAGTGTTTTCTCTGGGGAAAGATTGTGTGTTATAAGTTCATTACAGTAGTGTTAATTTAAACATGATTAATGATTGATTTTTATAGCAATTTAGAGACAATGAGGGGGAAAGAACAGGTAGTACTTTAAATGGTTGTGGACACTCAGTCTCCAGTTTTGTCAGTTGCAGTAGGCATAAATTGTCTTCTCAGTATCTGATTGAACCATGCATGTATGTCCCTTACTACTATAATGTATATACCTGACCAATTTTCACAAGTTAATTTGTTCAAGTCGATAACCTCTTGGAAAAAAAACCAACCACCTTCCCTAACTTCCAAGCCGTAAAGTAATTGGGCAAGTAGGACAGAGAATGGTTACGACAGCCCTTGGATTTCCATGCTGTTCTGTCCCCTTCCTTGCTGTGCATTAACTTTTCTTTAAGGGTATATAGGGAGTTGCTTCAGCATGGCATTGTGATCATCTTTACAGATGTAAATGAAGACAGAGAAGGCGAGCAAAATGTAGACTCATTCTTTCTGTTTGCCTTTTTGAAAATATTGATTCTATTACATAGTCATAGGGAATAAATGAAGGGGATTCTCTTCCCCAAGTGAAGCAGATGTTTTACTTAGCCAAGTCTGAGATTTTGTTCTTTGCAAGGAAGCAGAGGGAATGCCTATTTATGGTATTTTGCAGCTGCACTGAAGGAAACGTTCTCTTCAGATTATGTTGAGTGGCTCCATAGTATACAACGTTTGTGGTCCTTCAGTTGAGCCAAGAGCCATGTAAGCAACTTTGCACGGGCTGGACCTTAAGAATCTGATCCTCAGACATGAAGACAGTCCTTCATAAGTTTAATATTCTGTGAATTCAAGACTCTTTGCAATAAGCAGAATTCACTCCTGTCTGCGTAACAGGCTTACTAAATCAGCTGCTGGTTGTACTTTTCAGGTATAACTTTTTGCATTAATGACAGATAATTGCAGCTCTCCAGAAGAGACATAATTGTAATCCATGCTGTATTTCCAAAGTTCAAGGTGTAAATAAAACATGTTGCTGTTTTATGTTCTGGTGCAGCAGATTATAGCAGAATGCAAAGAGTTAAGTGTTCATTTGCTTCCCAACTATCTATACAGAAAAGCAATCGTATTTGAGGATGCTATTCTTTTGGCTGCTTCTGAACTGACATGGGGGCTGGAGATGGTTTAGTCCTTTTGGGTTCCTGTAGCCCTATATCCGAGTTCCTAGTATGCACCTGTTGTGTACAGGAATATCAATAAATTCTGGGCAATAAGTTTGTTTTAATTAATTCAGGAATCTTTTATCTTCATCGCCTTATTGAGCAGCAGGGTGTTTTGGCCCAGAGGGAGCAGTGTCTGTCATTCAGAGCAAGCACGTCTCTCCGTATATGGTACTGTATTGCTCCAGTTAAATATACCTCAATCGAGTTGACAACACAGCATAGCTTTGTGGTTGCGTAATCAATGTTTTCCCCTTTTGCTTCGTTTGTGACCTCTAACCAAACCCTGCTTTGAGTAACTAATTTCCATGTGCGATTTTTCTATGCAATTATTGCTATATTAAATGATTTCCCTGCAAGCAAGAAATAACTTATTTTGTGAAATGAGCTCCTTTCTGTGTCGCCACAGAAATATCTGCCTATTTGAAACACTGAGAGCAAATCCTAATCCTCAGAATGTAGGAGACTTTAGGACTGATTGCTTATATGGTTTGGAGCTGCTTTACAGAGCTTGAAGTGTGAAAAGTAGAGCTCTTCTTGACTTACGCTGCTGTTGTAAAAATTCAGGTCTTCTGGCAGACTTTGGAGACAGAACATAGTTCCAAAAAAGCAGCCTTCCATTGCTTTAGTGATACTGCGCTTTCTCTTCCCTCACCCTTCTTTTAGCACAGGCTACTCCCTCAAGGGTTATAGTGCTGATCCTTCCCTCTGGCTCTCCTATTCAGCTCAACGCAGGCTTTTAAGTTCACATTCAGATTCAGAAGAGAAGAACAATCTTTGTTTTTACTTGGTCCTTTTCAGGAGTTACCTGCTTTCTGGAGCAAATCAGACAGAAGTCTAATGACAACATCCTTATTTGAGGCCTAAGCCTTAATCATTACTTAAACACTATACTTTCTGACTACTGAATGAAGTAGGGATCTAGGACAGAATATATTAATGTAAAAAAAAATTAAATAGAATCATGCATACAGGAAGCAATTAAAGATTGCACAGGTGAACTTAATACTGATATGTTCTAAATGTTGAATAAGACTTTGCAGCATGTGTCATATTTTATCCAGATTTTAATGTACCTTTGATATCTTATCTTGCAAGGAGAGAGCTTCCTGAAAAAAACAGAGTTGTCATTAGGTGGAGCTACACAGACTGCTGCATCGATATTAGAGATTTTACAGCCCTGTAGCACAGACTCTTGAATGTCTCCAAATGAAGTATTTGGCAACACCCATAAGCTATCATCTCCTTTGTGGCCTGGCCACAGCATGGAGAAGATGCTTGCAGTTTAGCAGTGACTTTCCCAACTGTATAGCTACAGCAGAGGAACCTTAAAAACTGAGAAATGTGTGTGCCATTCCAGGTCGTTGTGTGAAGTAGTTGTACTTAGTCATACTAGGTTGTAACTTTATGCACAATTTTTCCACCAGTTTGCTCCTTCTGCTCTTAGCCATTAGCATATCTCATAGAGCGAGCAACGTTTTTTTGGTAGTCCTTTTTCTCCTGTCAAGTCTTCCCATCCACTCTTCACTCACTTTTTTTTATGAGCACTACATCTTCCAACCAAAGTGATTCTTTCTCTGAGCTGTGTGTAAAACAAGAGGAACATTGAGAACACAGGAGCAGTGTTTGCCTCTTTTCTGTTCCAGTGCCCAGTGCCATAATTGTTTCTGGCAGCCATGAGGAGCAGTTGCAAGGAAAAACTCTGTTCAGTTTTGGATGACAAAATGTGAAAACAGACTCCATAAAGAATTCTGCTTGATACCTTCTAACAGGCTTTCACTGAGCATGTGCAAACTCTTGATTTTTGTCAGAAGTTTATAGCTTGTCCAAACAGGGCGGGACTGCATAGTGACAGTGAAAAGCATCCTGCCAAATTTGAAGTCCTTTCTTCAAAGAAGGAAAGTTGAAGACCCTCTCAGTGAAACTGCTATAAGAGTTTTTTAATGTGATCAGAAGTGCATAATTAAGCTTCTTTACTGGTTCTTTTACAGAAATGAGGGGTTAAATCCATAAAATCTCTGTAATCATACACAGGTTTAGAAGACCTGTAGAGACAGCAGTATTTGCCTAACATTACAGAAAGTTCTGGATTGATCCATAGAACAGTTCCTAGGGAAAAAAAAAGGGGTTTTTTTCTGGTTAAAAAACCCCTCAACAAACAGTGGGCGCTTTTAACGTGTGCATCTGACTCTACGTGAAATAAAGGTTGTCAGGCTAGCTCTCCCTCTGGTGCAAAAGTAACATAGTTCCGCTAAATAGTAGCTGACACTTGGTCTCATTTCAAGAAAGAAATCAAAAAGGAATGACTTACCCTGCTGTTCAATAAATACAACTGTAAATGAATTCTTACATAGCAGTGGGACCGCTTTGCATTCCTTGAAACCTCTTTGGCGATTCATAGTGTGGTCAGCTTCAGTATCTGCAGAGAATGTATTAGATCTCGAGTATAAAGCCCCTCTTTCCTCAAGAGAGCCATGTAGCACTTAAATGATTTGTTAATCCCTTCCATGGTCGGTGACTGTTCTGAAAGCTACCTTTGATAGCTAGGTTTGTTGAGGAGTGCTATGAAAGAATTTCAGAGAGAACAGAAGAGCAAGTCCCTGCCTATCTGATTAATAGCTGGGGAGAATGAAAGGACAAATTAATGATCTGACATCTTCTGCTGGCCGTTCTGAAACAAAACTGACATTTGAAGTGGGACAACAAGCAAGAGCCCTGCCTAACGTAGGCTGAAATGGCAAGACCACTACCTCATCTTCTGTTTCTTCTGGGAACAGTACAGCGTTACAGTAGCCCTAAAATGTATGAAGAGTGGGAAATGAAGATGACTGAACTCTTTGCCACAGTACGACCCTGGTTTTTTTTGTCTCACACCCATGTAAATTGCAACCAAATGTTTATTATTACCTCCTTTTGTTTGGACTATTTTCTTTTCCCTATAGTGTCATATTCTTTGCTCTCTAGACTCCAGGTTCAGTCGGCTCAGTGTGCAAATGGTTCAGGAAGTCACATGAAAGCTGTGTGCTCGTTACTACCATGTCAATTAGCTCACAGTTCGCTCTCCAGATAATCTGGGTAATCAAGTACCTCCCTTTCTCAGGTCCTAAAGGAACGATATAATTTTAGATTGTCTATCGTTAATGAGGTTATTTATTCTCTGTTTGATTTTGAGATGTTTTTAGTGAAATAAACACTCTTGTTTGCAAGAGGAATTTTAACTGGATGGAATTAAAGACAGATTCTGATGACTAGTAGCAGCAGCAATCTGTGAATTACTGACATATACGTTTAATATCTCCCTTGAGAGTAGGAAAGCTCTTCAAATGTTGAAACTGGCTTAAATAATTTGAGTTCATATGAGTGGTGAAAATTCTTTGGCTAATAACATTAGCTTGATTTCTTCACTTCCAATTTAATCTAGAATATTTGGAACAGTTGTTAATAGTATGTTTGTTTATTTATTTGTTTGAATATTTTATTCAACAGAGTGCTTTGCATCCTTATACTCACACCTTAGAACTGATCAATTAATATTCTCAAGTTACTTAAAATAAATATTTTTTTAATCAAACAAAAATGATTGTGTTTCTTGATATATCTGATTTTTCTTGGTGCAGTATGAGCAAGCAAAATGCCTGGCTATTTTTCCTCTGTTTCTACGAAAGCTGTAGGGAGCGATAAAATGATAATAGTTTTTTTTGGCTGGAGATGCTAGTTCGTGAGCACTTTAAAAGAATGAAGAAGAAAGGAAAGAATGAATGAAAAGAATACAAAAAATGAAGAAGGCACCATGACTGGGTTCCAGAAGGCTAAGTTTCAAATCCCTGCTCTGACTTCAAAAGAAGGGCGCTGACAGCGATGCCATTTTGCTGTTCTGGAGTCTCTCTTCCTTGCTTTTATGTGAAAAAAACTTTGAAACTTCTGGAGTTAATTCTAGTGTAAAGAAGAAATATTTCTGAGATTTCAGAGTTCAACAGGAACTGAGTTCAACACTCAGCTACAATGTCAAAAAATAGCATGTAGTAAAACAATTGTCAGCAGCAATCATTCTAAGTAATTTCTTGTCCAGGTTTAAAATTCTAAGTTCTTACCCACAAAACACTCAGGTTATTAAGAAGAGGATGCTTCTGCTTGCTTTACAGAAATGGAGCTTTTTAGTCTAATGATGATGGAGTCCTTGGGAATAAGAAATAGAATTAAAAATGAAAACAATTAGGTAGTACAGACAGTACCTTAAGCTTTCATCTGTTTTTTTCTCTTAGACCCATCTATTTCTTTGTGCATAATTTGAAGACCTACTATCTCTATACTTCAATGTGTGTCAAACTTTGCTGTCTGCCTCCTTGCAGAGAGAGACGAGCAGTGCTGTATCTCACAGCCGTTTGATTCCGGTGGGTTATATTCATTTCATGTTCTGCAACAGCTTGTTTTAGGACTTCACTTCAACCTCTGCACTACCCCAGTCAGCCCTCCTTGACTATCTTCACGTCCTCCTCCTTTAGCCAAGCAGAGATCAGGTCCTTCTGGTCTGTCCTGCAGTCAGGCCACGTAGCTGCATGTTTGCTCTACTGTAGATATTGTAAAGAAGGCTTCTACAGAGTTTCTTTTCACCTACTGTTTTCTTATGCAGCCAAACCCAACTTTTCCTTTCTTTAGAAAGCAATTGTTCAGCTTTACTTAAGAACACAATTATGTTTAATAAATTATTCTGAATTATACTGTTAAAGGGGTACTACAAAATAAAAGACATGGCCTTGTACTTTACTGCTCGGAGGAGGAGATGTAAGAAAACTGCCCCGATGTTAAAGGTGATAACCCAGTAATGCACCAGTGTTATGTACAGTAGGGGAAAAATAGTGCTTAGTGTCTTTATAAAACTTAATTGTGTACATGATCCGGCTATCAGGATTACATGCTAGGCATCTCCAAAGGCAAAATGAATCCACTTTCCAAGATTACGGTAGCAGCAGTGTGGTAATTGCTGCCAAATCAAGAAGTCTTGTTAAATTCAGGCAGGGGCAGAGATGTGTAAATGTAACCGGCACATTCAGTATGATGCAGAGGTACCGAAATACCTGTATAAAAAAAAAAAGCTTAACCACTGGACGAAATCTTGCTGGGGAAACATGAAAGTTTTCCAAATAAAATAAGCTGATGTGTTCCTCCAGGTCCATACAGTAGGATGGCTCCCTATAGCTGGCTTAAAGTGAACTTGGACATCTCTGCACTCTGGTTTTTTATACAGACTTTTCTATGATGTAAATTAGCTGAGGCATACCAGTCCTACATGTTACTTTATTGCTGTGTGAAAAATAACACATTAGAAGATTATCTTCAGAGGAGGTATAGAAAATAAGTACTTCTAAAACAAAGGATAATTTATTGCATGTTTTGATCAGCAGTTGGGAACACTTTAAAAAACAGTTACTATCAGATGTAGAAACAGTTAGATAAAACAATTCTCGTGATGCCATCAAAAGACATAACTAGCAGAAAGCTTCTAGCTTGCAAGATACTAGACATACTTGGTTTTCAAAGAGGGGCAAAATCAAATTCAACTCCTGGGAAGGATGACTTTTGACATTCGAAAGTTTTGAAGCTCATGCCCTGTAAGTCAATATTTTTCTGCTCGCTTTGTGTTGCTGAAAATATGGTAAGGTAGGGTCACTGGTTAGTAACTCCTTTGAGAACCATTTTTCATGTCTTATAATGTCATACATGATTTATGTCACAGTCTTTAGCTAGCTACTTAAGGCTGCTTAGTACCAAAATGGCTTTTAATAAAAATGACAGAGACTATCACCTTCTGACAGGCAGCATGTGTCATTGAAATAAAGGCAGTCATACAATAGCTTTAAAAGAGGAGTACCACAGCTGAACAAGCAGCTTTTATGTTCTTTTTTTGTTTGGACCCCCTCCGAGAGCAAGGGGTAAGTTTAGTTTATTGCCTTAGTTTAGCTTTTGGTTTAGTGCTAAACTGAAATTTTCTGGCAGCAAGTTTGAATAGGATCGGAGTAGGATAATCTTCCAGAAAACACAATAGAGCAAATGTAGTCAAACGTGGCCATACACAAAATGTAGTAGGACATAAATTGCTTTGTACACTCTCTTTGTTATAGAGTATGGAGGTACACGTGCATGTATGTGACTGCATGTCTAAAACGTGATATATATATGCAGGCATTTATCTCTATGAAAACAAAGCAGTAATTTCATGTCAGATTAATATGCATCAGAAATAACTTCACTGAAATCAAAGTAGTTTTGCAGCATAAAACACTGTGAGATGAAACTTAAATGTCCTGTATATCAAGTGTAGAGATCAAATTAAATTTTATTGTGAAAGAAATCACGGACAAAAAGGCATATATACACACAACCTGTATTAAAAGAACACTGTCAGGTTCCGCAATCAAATCATAGGATTTAATATATTAGCATGACCTGTGTAGCTCAATTTGACCTTTTATGTATGCACCACGTTTAACTGTATTGGCCTCACGCGTTTTGTTCAACAATGCTCAGAACAGGCAAACGTACTCAGGCATGATTTCTGCTGTTGTAGGCAAGCATGTTACTGAAGTTGCTCAATTCTGCCTGTGACAAAATGAATTTTTTATTTATGTTCTTCTTAAGGTATAATAATCGTGAACTGAACTCTTGCTATGTACACAGACATTCCTGCACTGTTTTAAACCAAATTGGGCCTAGGTCCAGTCACTGGAATGGATCAGGGAATCTGTTTTGCACGTGCTGTTTGTTACCCCCATGGAAATACTGAGGAGGAGTTGCCTTTGTGGAATGTAGAAGGGAAAAAGGCAAACATATATAAATATAAGGAACAAATTGGGGCAAGAACAAGAGAGGAGTGGACAGTGAGGATAACAGAGCTGCGATAATAGATATGGAGAAGTTAGAAGAAAAAGCCTGGGAGGTTTTGACGGAGTAAACTTGGTCCTTCATATGTTTACATTTAATTATGAGATTACACTATTTTTCCACAGAATTTCTACCTCACGCAGGATGCACTTAATGAGCAGCTATTAAATATATTGCTTTGCTCTTATCGTGCATGGCCTCAAGCCCTACTTATTGCAGACATTGCAAATCCTTGTCCAAAGGCAGAATTATTCATTTTGTTCAGAGATTTTTGTAAGGCCTCTGTCACTCTTAGCTTTTTCAGTAGGGTTGCACCAACAACACTAATGGTGGTGTTTCCTAACTTTTCAGTACTTAAAGTGGTAGTATTAATATTCTTTTAAACTTTTTTGTGTGTATAATTATACATACACACTCCTATATATACAATATAGCATGAGCAAACAAATTGATGGATAAGTGTTACTGAAATGCATAAAGCTGCCTAAAATTTTATAAATATAAGGACACAAAGTTATGTGAGGGCATGAGGAACTCTAGAAATGACTGGCAATAAAAGACAGCAAAAATACTCCTTACTATTTTTAACTATTGTATTACATCATGTAGTTCTGCAACAGATTAGTCATCACATCAAAAGGTTGATGGAAATAATAGTGAAAAGGACTTGGCGGACTTTGAACGTATATGAGGTAATTCAGTAAGAGTGACAAATGACTTCTGGCATTTTAAGGTGAAATGGAAAAACTACAGCCAGAATACCTGACTCTTTCCTGGTTTGTATTTTTTTTGCTTGGCCTTTTTTAAAATTCCTGATTGCAATATGCTGATATCAGTGCAAGTTTTGTGGGTTTGTACAGGAATTAGGTAGGATAGAAGGATGTCAGTTACAATAAAGTAGTTTTGTGATTTTAAGTGTTTTAGGTAGCATGGTCTGGAGGGTCCATGGGAGGAATGAACAAGACAAAGTTCTTGCTGAAATAGCTAGGAATATGATATTTGAGAGAAGGAAGCTCGTGATTTCTGAATCACATTAGTATATTGGGACAAACTTCTCCCTAGTAGTATATCATAGCTGACAATAGTCTTCAATATTCTTTGAGAGAACTCACTTCGATTTTTCAGTGGAGCTCAGCAATAACTTAAATATATTGACTGGCTAAAACTGATGGTCCTGGGCTCACAGTCATTAGCAACAGTCAGTAGCGTATCACCAGAAATGGGCTATGTTAAGCATTGTATTGTTAAGGTGAAAGTGATAAAAAAGAGAGTTTGAACCTGCTTTTTTCTTCTGGAAGCAAAATAGTTTCGACAGATAAATAATACATTTCTAGAAAATTTCTGCGTCTATCCTAGTCATTTATGTTACTTGATGAGTCTTTCCTTTTTCACATATGCAACATCCAATTATATTTACCTCTTAAGATCTTCAATGGGGCTAGAAATTCTGGAAACAAATACAGCAAAACATAGGAAAAGCAAGAAGGTAGATGAAATTTATTAATGAATATATGAATTATTATTGCACTGATCAAAACAATCTGTATCCATTTTAAAAAAAATATAGCTGATATGCGTATAGTAACAGTAACAATTACTTTTAAGGCAATTGACTTGATATGAGGATAAAATTTATTTAACATTTTCATTGTGTGATAAAAGGGCAATCCTGGCATTTTTGTTAGGTAAATATTGATAAGAAAGTATAAATATTAATGTTTGTGAGGCAGAAAAAATAGCTGAGGAGCAGAAATTTATCTAAAAGGTCCCTTTTTCAATAAGATCCTAAAGAAAAAATGAATACAGAATAGTATGCATTTTAATAAACAAACGATACAGTGCTTCATAAAGTCATATGTTAGTATTTAATTTGTACAGATTTGCCCTGTCACATTACAACTATTTCATCAACTAAGTATTCAGAGTGCTCTTTTGTTTGGATCAGTGTTCGCTGCTGTTTTATTTATTATCCCCCTTATTGAAGAAGGTGGTGATCGGTATGTTCAGTTAACTTACATGTGATTTTAAGGCTGCAGTTTCACAATTGGCGTAAACCAGTTTAAGTCTATTCTGCTACTGTCCCACCACTTTTCTGCTCCAGGCAATGGGTTATAATGCCTTTCTTCTGCTGGCACCAACATTCATGCAGCTGCATAATTGGTTGGATCAGAGAGCTGATCTGCCTGAAAACTAATTAATTAATTTTGGTAGTTTTCAGCTGAATAGAGTCAATCCATCTGATCCCAGCAATCCAGTGCTGGCACAAAAGAGGGGCCAAGGGCTTAAGGAAATAGGGAGAACTTTCCCTTTTGGTGGCAACGTGGACGTGGATTGTGAAATAAACTAGTTGTGAAACTGTGCCTGAATTGCGATGAACAGCATGTGCTAGAGAGGATGGAGAAATAAAAAATGAACTAACAAGTTGTAAATGGGTACTGCATAATCAGTGGAAGTGCTTGTAGGAAACAGAAAATTCAGTTTTGAAGTTTATAAACTGTATCATGGAGTGAAGAAGGAATATTTCTTCTCTGTGGGCCTAATCCAATTCTCTTGAGTCCATAGAAAAACTATAATGTTTTCAGTGTAAGAGGATCAATCACTGTTAGGTGATAACATGATTCACATTGAATGACTGAAAGAAAAATAGTAGTGAGAAGTTTACCAAGGAAAAAATCTTCACCAAATATCCATAAACCATAGAAATGATTTTAAATGTTACTACTTGAAATTGAAGCCATTAACAAAACATTTCATAAATACGGAGTATAGTATGTCTTGCTGTTTGAAAAAAAAAAAAAAGTTTATTTTATTTGGTCATTAGTGGTCAGAAAACTTACACGGTATTACTACTGTGTCCTGATCAAATACATGCTGTAATTATCTCAAATTCTATTTTCTGATGCAAATGTCTAATTTGGTTTTTCGCTGATACTTAAGTTTAGAATTACTTCCTTGGTCATAATGGAAGTACTTGCTGAAATGAATGCAATATGAATATTATCACAAATAGTTAATTTCTGCGTTGAGTGTAGGATGCTTATAGTATTTATTTATCCTGGGAAAATGCAGCTTGCTTCTAGGCACCAAATTTCCAGAAACTTTGGAGATTGCAGTAAAGAGACTAGACTACATAAATGTTTTAAAAGATAAGATTATATATTTTTAGTATAGCTGAGTGAGTATTTTGTTTTTCTGGCAAAGATTCTTGAAATTAATATTATAATTCTGTTTCTCATTTAGCTAGTTAGGTGAAGGTCAGTAGCTAAGTCTTGCTGCCCATGTCATCTGCCTTCTTCTCTCCTCTTTTCCCTAACCCCATCTCCCAAGGATGCACTACTCTTCTAAGTCAGATAGCCATCCAGAATTAGATTTGTAATGTTCTCTGGCCTTCTCAGTTGCTTTTCTTACATTTATATGATTCTCTTCTGCCAGCTTAGCCTTCTGTCCTCCACCCATCCCTGTTTTGATTCATTTCCCTCATGCCGCGTGCCTAAATATTGCCCAACCCATGTGGAAAGTCCTTAATTCTTGTCAAGACAGGGTCATGACTAGCCCACCCAGGAAGATCAGAACCAAGGCTCCCAAATTGGGAACAAGACTTGCCCACCAGTATAAAAGCCATTATTCCCTCATGCTCATCCAGGCCTGTGCATTAGCAGACAACTTGAGCAGAGGCACAGAAGGTATGTGTTAGGAGAGATGGGATGGACTGGGAAATAGCAACAGATTTATCAGGGACATGAAAGGGGACCATGCAAAGGGATGAATGGGGTGTTAACAGTGACTGTGAGACTGGGTACAAGAGCAGCTAAGCTGAGGTGAGAGATACGGGACAGAGAGCATCAGTACGTGAACGGTGTAGGAGAAAGCAGACTTGGTGAGCTAGCCATTATGTTTTCCCTTAGTTATGTCTGGACGTTTGGAGGAGCTGAGGAAATAAGCTTGGCAGAGGACCAGCAGGCCACCTACTCCAGCTTTCTCAGCCCCATGGGGGAGGCTTATTGAAAAGAATTACTGGGCAGACTGAGGCTATGCAGTGCTTAGTTGCGGAACAGGCCCACCCTCAGTTCTGTGATGCCTTTGGCCACCTCCATCCAGCTCTTTGATGATTATTGCCCCTGGTCTACTGGTTTTTTTTTACTGCACAGCTTCTCAGTCCATTGACTGATCGGTGGCCTGTAGGACACTTGCAGAATTAAAAAAGCTAGTAAATAATAAGAGGAACAAATCAAGTTCCTTGGGGATTTTGAAAATGGACCATACAAGAATTTTCAGGCAAGGCAACATTTTGAGGATGATACGTACATGTAGCAGGACCTGAATAGGTATCAGGAAACTCCATTAATGCCAGCTGTGCCTTCGTCAGAGGATACAGTATGAATATAATTACCATCTCTGATACCAACCTCTGTTTTACACACCTGTGTCAGGCTTCTGGGTTCTGTGTACAGTGTAGTTACAACCCAGCCTTGGGAAATGCTTGAGCTATCTTGTTAGTGCTCTCCAGGCAGCAGACATTTCCAGCTATCCTGCTACCACATTTATCTGCTTTCAGGTAGCAAAAATGCGTTGTGTATAGTTTCTTAGGCACATTTTACTAGATGGTAGCTTCTCTAACTTGTCCTGAACATAGTCTGAACATATCATCCACCAGGTCTATGTCTCACAATATGCTGCTAAACACCTACTTTCCTGGAAATTAGTGGGAGGAGACAGTGGTCATGCTGGGAAAGCTGTCGCTATTTGTTAACTTAAATCGTTTTGTATTACATAAAATAGGCCAAACTATGTGGCTACTTGCACCCATGTTTTTTTGCAGGTATTTCTGTTGTTACCTGAGAGAGAAAGCACATAAAACTTGTGAAACCCCCAGATCTATAGCCTCAGTCTTTTTCTTGTTCAAGTCTTCAGTTCTGTGGTATGAGGAGTCCCATTTCTGGAGTCTGGTCATCACAGTGGGCTTTACACAGTGCTGCAAATTTCTTATTCAAAGGCAGTTACCTCATTCTAGTCAGGCTATTCTATTTACTCCTTTGTAGTGTACTGTGTCTTATGGCAACTGGTCAAGGAATGCAAGTTTCTGTGACAGCTTTTGAAGTCCTTGACCTTCCTGGTGATGGTCATGCAGTGTGTAATTAGCCGTACCATCAGGACCTAAATATTTGTCTTTCCTACATGACTCCTGTGACGTGAAGTAATCAGCAAAGTGGCTTATTTGGCTATGAAGTGCCTAATCTTAATTTGCTGTCATTATTGGACAGACTCCTGTATAGACCTTCGTTTTGGTCATCTAATCAGTCATGTTTGTGGAGGAGGTTCTTAGGAGTTTGTGTATTAGGAAGTTTATTTCAAGAAGTGTCTTAGGAGAATGGCTCCATGTACACCAAAGATCTGCTTGTTTCCTCTCAGAGCTCACTGCCTAATCCCCTAGTTCATATGGAATTACTGAAAGGAATGACCAGCAGAAACCAGAGCAAGACAAGGTGCATTGTACAGATGTAAAGAAGGGCTAGAGAGAAGAGAAGTGTCCCCAGCTCTGCTCAGGAGTGGTGAGGTATGACTGTCTTGAGTCGACTAGTGAAACAGCCTGGGAATCAGACTGTACTGGTGGTTCATCTTGGAACTGAAAGAGTGGGGAATTAATAGAGTGTGGAGAAAACAGGGCAGTTAAGAAATGGCCTACTGTCTTATCTTGAAAGGCTCTCTGTGTACATCAGTCAGTATTCTGTTCAAATCATTGTTTCAAGTCATCTCAGCTCCTCAAATCCTAACTATACAAATAGAATGCAGGATAATTCTCAGGGTGTTTTAGGCACAGTGACCTAAGACACAGGACAGCCCATTACTTCTCCTATGTAACAAGCAGTTTTAACTGGTTTCATGCATTCTGGGATATTGATGAGGCGGATATGTGGTAGAGTTCATAAGATCAACACTCTTGTTCTAGGATATAACATGTGAAGTGTAGTGAGAGAGGTGTGTAGAGAGTTGTGCTTGCCAGCTTCCCTAACACCTGACACCGTGGTCATTGAGAGAGAGTGAGAGTCTCCTAATGTGGTCATATTCAGGAGAATTTGCATGTCATGCAAAGTAGCTTTCTTAAAACTTTGGCACATATTTAGAAAAAAATGTTTTGTAGCACTTTCAACAAAATTGACAATTACACATAGAAGTTAATCGTAACTCACAGTGCTGTAATGACGAGCAGAATCTTGTAAAGAGTGAACAAAAACGTAATGTGACGTCTGATAGAAGAGAATGCATCAAATGTGAAAATATCAAGGAGAAAATTAATTGCTACCTAGGAGCCTACAGAATATATTTCCATAGGAATTAGGAGAAATCCTATTGCTTCAGTCTACTCATGATGAGTATAAGTGAAAGGAAAAAAACAATTTTTTGGTTGAGGCTGGATGAGGTGACCTTATAATTCTGCCAGCCATTAATATCTCATAACACTCAGTGCAGCAATGCTAGTAGGAACTGGAATAAGAAGACCTCACTACACCCAGTCGTGACTAGCTCATACCTGTTAAATGTTGGAACTGAAAGACTTGTGCGGTAAAAGCTAATGTGTCTGACACACTCACTGAAAGTACCAAAAGAATGTTGCTCTCCTTCATTGCAGTTATCTGTAGTGTATTTGAGGTTTTTTCTGCCTCTGATCTATTTATCCTAGAATTGAACATCCCATATGGTTTATTCAAAGCTAGGGCATGAAAAATATTTTAAGTCGTATTTTAGGCATGATAATTCTCTCCCAGCTAAGCTGATGACTAGCAAAATTGACTTCAGTTCTGTTAGGCTGTGTTGAGATGGGAACTAAGAATTGTAAAGGGCTTATTTTGTTCAGAATTAGTTTCAAGACATAAATGTAACATCTTCCATTCTTTGGTGTGTCCCTGGGGCTTCTCTGTTCATATCATAGCACACAGTGGTGCTGTTTTAATTTTTATCTGAAAAAGTAATTCAGGTATTTTTTGGCTGATACTAAACTGATGGAAATAACTGCTTGTAATGACATACAGGTATTAATTACAATGTTTCTCCAGTGTTAAGGAGGTTGATACATATATATAGTTATGTCAAACAGCAAGTAATACCTCTAGAAGCCTGTTTCTCTATGACTAGCAGATTTGATTGCTAAACCAATAGCATTACAACATCCAGGAGTTTTTAACTGAACAGAAAAGACTTTATCTTTCTGTTTCTTTCACTAAGAATGCTATTTTAGTGTAAACGTTAAAGTCTTCAATACTTGCTTTCAGAAAGAGTATTATATGGTAAGTCACATTATTTAAGATAGTTGGAGACACTATTTCAATTGACAAAAAATAAGTGTTTATTTGGTTATATTATAAACAAATGGTCTTTTAACTCTACAAACTGTGGCAAGACTTAAACTGATTATACCATGTCTTTGGCATCAGTAAATGCTGCAATCGTGTTTTTGTCCTAGCCCCTCCAAACAGATGCATTTGTACCCGTGTTCCCAGTGTACAACATGGTGCTAACTCAAGCAAGTTTAATCTAGAAGCATCAAGTAAAAAAAAGAGAAGATTTTGATCACCCTAACTTTGATCATTTTGTCAAGTCTCATACTGAAACCAATATAATTGTTCAAAGAAAGCAGAATATTAAAGCTATATAATTAAATTGCTTTGTCACAGAGAGTGAAGTGATGTCGCAGGAACAGAAATAGCCACTTTGTTTTGAGTTCTGTGACCTAGGTGGGAATCACAGTTACTTCTGAAAGTCACCTCTAGATGGTAGAGACATAGTTATGCAGCAGACTGAGACTGCTTCCCCCTTCTCCCAGGGTGTCCAGTAATTCTGCCAGTAAGGACAGCATCAAGCGATGAACTGATAGCCAGAGACACAACTGCCAAAAAGCAAATCTGCGCCTGAAACACATACGTACATAAGCGATATATGGCTCTGTATATCTTCAAACATATTTCTGTAACATTACTGATTATTTTCTCTGATTTACTAAAGCTATAAACCAGCTATATATGGCCATAGGTATGGCTTTTTGTGTAAATTATAATTTTGTATGCTATTGTCTTAGCCTCTTCCTGTCTGCTAGAATTTTGGAGCTATGAGGGAGCTAGGAATAGTTTTCTGAAAGTGCTGGACATCTTTAATTCACACTGGCCCAAAAGAATGTCAAACCTCTGAGTTCAGATAGAAGTATACTTACAACTTGAAACATTAGAATAAAACATATCTGCAAACCTACCAGAGTAGATGAAGGGTAGAATTCAGCAACATATGCTGTATGTATCAAAAAAATGGAACAAATCCAGTGGCAAGTTGTGTCCTTCTTTCTGGGCACGAGAAGAAGTAACTTGACTATTTCCTAAAGAAAGACAAGTTTATGTTTTAAGAGGGATTTTTTGCACAAAGTGCTTGCAGTGAGGCTCACTTGCAAATTTAATGGCTGAAATTATGAAGTAAGTTTACTTGACATAAGAAGAGGTGTTGATATGTCTTCACTGCTATCAGCATGCTTGCAATACAATTGTGAGTGGAGAGACCAACTGAATATAATTTTTATTGTATTGATTTTTTCTGATGAGAGGAAAACATTCAAGAAATTCATAAATATTATAGTGGAAGGAGATGGGGAGGGTAACTTTTGATATATACCTCTGTGACAAATGTGAAGTAAGTAAGGTATTTTGAAACATCACAACTCATGCGAAACCCATCACGTTTGGTTAAAAACATTTTTGTGAAATGTAGTGTTGCATTTTAAGATAAGATGGAAAAAAATTGTGATTTTCATTTGCATTTAATGACTAATATGTATTTCGTATATTCTGACGTCTTCGATTTTCTAGTTTGATTCCTTATACTTGTTCTTTTCCTGATGATACTTGACTGAAAGAAAAATTTTGATAGTTTATTCTCATTATATTTATGTTAATGGTTTGAATGTTTTATAGTATTCTGTAATACTTTTTTTTTGAAAAAAATCATATTAGGTTAAAAGTATCATTGAAAGAATTTATTTTATAAGAAAAATTAAAGAATATGTCAGCTGTACTAGTTCTTATAGCCACATATAAAGATTTTTTATAGACTGTTGGAAATACAGTACTAAATACATAAACAATTAATTAAATGTAGAACATACCAAGAACGCACATCAGTGAAACTGGAAAATGTTAGAATGAATTATTTCTGTGCAGCTTGGTGTGGCTTTTGCTTTGGAAATCAAGCATCAATTTTCTAGTTTTGACTGAAATAAGGACCACCCTGAAGCCAAGCTTAAATGAAATAAATCTCTTAGGAGGCTCTATTTATCATTTTGTTATAAATTTGGCAGCTAAAAAGACATAACAAAATATGCAAATTAGAGATTAAATAACTTTTATATTAAAACAAACAATTTTTGCTATTGAATTCATCACTGACAGCTGATTCCTTGGGGAGATAGAAATTGCTTAAAAATAGTTCGGAAAAATTGTCAGTCTTACAAAGGATACATGGTCCTAGGAGATGCAGGGCTTAACTACACCAGGTTCTAGTCATATTTTCATAATGAAACACTTCTGGAGAGACATAAATATAATTAGAAGCTTAAACCATTAATATTTACCAACATACATAACTCATTTCATCTATGTCATGTTGATAAAGGATGAATAATTATCTTGTAGGAAAGCTCTATGAATAATTATCTTGTCAGGAAAAAAAATTATGACCTCAGTATGTTTAGTGCCCGCTATTAGGAAGTTTTGAAATACCGAGCCAATCACTGTCAGACAGTCTTTAGATTAGAAATTGATATGGAATTGATGTTAATCTCTGTTGGAATGCCTTTATAATGAATAATTCGAGTTTGGAACTAAAGGAAAATGTTAGTAAAAGTATGATATCACTCTGACTAAATATTAAGGCAATGTTGGTAATAAATTCTTCTAACTTTTCTATCAGTTTATCTAATGGATGACCACTGTAGAAGAAGGGTTTTTACTGCTGATACATACAGTTGTTTTTAAAAGCAAGTTGTGAAAACATTGAACATTAGTAGCAGAGTATTTCTAAAATGAAACTTTCTATTTTGTTTCCTTGTGTCAGCACAATTTGATAGATCTGAATATCTTTTACTGATCGTATATGCATTTTGTATTTGGCTTTTGTCCTGTCAAGGACATGAAACAAGGTTTTCCCCTTCTTTACTACCCACAAAACAGTAATGTAACAAGCAGCTTGTAAGAGTACGTGCAAAGGAGGAAAAAGAACACAGCTCTGGTGTCCTGATCTTGCTCTTCTGATCCTCAGAATGGTCCAGAAGATGCAGAAATTCTCATTGTTCAGTAGCAGGAGAAAATGCTATATCCATGCTTCTTTCAGCTTGCAATGTGGACTTAATGTAGTTCCTTCCGCTCTCCTCACTTATGTTTCAAAAGTGTATCTCTGTTTGTGACAGCATTCTTTCCTGTTATCTGACAGTTAATAATTGGAATGATTTTCCTTTGCCTCTCCACCAACCCCTTTTCAAATACAGGAGTGAAATACTTAAATGGGTGGCCCATGTAAAAGTACTTAAGGTAGGTATTTCAGAGTGCCTTCAGTGTTTCTTGGCTCTGGCTGGGCACTGTTTTTTTCCGCTATGTGCTTTGTTATATATTGTCGTGTTTTGCTCAGGCTATTTTTAATAGCGTAGTGTACCTGCATATTTGCTTGCTTGCAAAGTGATACAGTTTTAATCTATTGGCCCTATGTTTACCGAGTGAGAAATGGATCCTGTATTTGATCACTGCTATATACTATTAGAAGGAGCTCAAGCAGTAAGAACTAAAGTTGGGGGAAAAAAATATTGTATTTGTATGGCTACTACAGAAATATCTAAGTGCATTATAAATATATTTGATTAAATACCTTCTCAAGTGCCAGACATGATAAGAATAGTCATAGGAACGCACTGCTTCAGCAGATACAGTCGTGGTCAATATAGTGATGGTACTGGGTGAAGGACGAGAACAGATAAGGTTCTGAGCCTACAGAGTCATAAGTTGCTGCTTACTTGTCAGAGACAGATAGGCAGAAGTGGCCAGCTATATAACGCCGCTAAGAGACACGCACAGCACGTTTTAGGAGTTTGATTTATAAAACGCTATTCAATTCTGTGATTAATACATGATCAGTACGTGAGACGTCTGATGCAAACACTCCTATTTTATTCTAGTGACTTCATATATAAGTATAGGGCTATTTAATTTTGAATTACCTTACAGAAAGAAATAGCGATTGCACTTGGTCAGACATTGCTCTGGAGGAAGATGGGATATAAGGAGGTTGTACTGCAAAGGGCAGGTTATTGTGAGTATAATACATCTCAGGAGATGGATGGTAAATAGTGTGGTGAGATGACAGGCATTTTATGGCCTACTCTTGCAACAGCTTGCAGTCATAATTTTTTTGATATTTCATGGCCTTAATAAAATGGCACAATTAAGCTTTTCATTTCTTTCCATATTTTAAAAGCAAAGTGCTACACATAGTAGTATGTTCAAATGACTCACCTGAACAACATCAGCCGTGTCAGTTAAAATTCTGTACAATGAAATAATAACCATAACTCTTGCCTGTTCTTAATGTGTAGGAGCGTGAGAACTAGTAATTATTTATTCTTATGTATAAACTTAAGCTTGGAAAGAAAAGTTAGAATCATACTACAGTGATTTTAAAATTTTTCCAAGGTTTATGTTCACTGAAATTACAGAATCAGTGCCAAGGAAGTGATTAATTTTTAGAATTTGGAGTACCCTGCATATATCACGTATTATTCTAGTGACAATATACTATTTAGTAGTTTATATTGCAATAAGTTCCTATATAGTTGCACTGCACTGACTGACAGCCATTGTCCAGAAGAACCAAGCAAAGGTGTGAGGGTGGGCTCTACTTAGCCAAGGTAAAACAGGAAGTCAGTTTATATTTGTAGACTTTGATCATTATTTTCCCTTCCTACAATTGCACTAGCACTTTAATTTATTAAAATGCAGACTTAGAAATAAAACTTAAAACAATTCAATGAATCCATCTGACATCAGCTTCTTAAGGATGACCCTGGTTCATTGCCAACAATGAGACAGTGAGATTCGTTACATAAAACAAAGCCTAAAATATCATCTTGCTACTCTTCAACTGAGTGAAAACCACCATTGAGGTAGACAAAGATTCTCAGGGAGAGAACTCAAAAAAAAGCGAGGAAGCCTGAGGTGTTTATATATGCTACACCATGTAGCATATAGTATTTTTCAACTCCAGGTTTCCCATTCAGCTGAGCTCACTGACTTTGAACTTGCATGATCTGTATTTTCATAGGTAGAATATAAAAGCCAGTTGTTTATATTAATATCCAGTGAGAATTAGTTGAAAAATGTTTTATATCTCCATGCTTAGTTACCTGCATTTGCTACTCTCTGCAGCAGGAACATCCCCAGTATTCTGTTAATTTTGTACTATTTTAAGACTTCACCTTGGTAGACTGTTCATACTCTACTGTTTTTTGTTAAAGCAAATGGAATCACAGACTAAGAAATACTTATTTAGAAAAGTTGTAAAATGTTGGATCCATGTCAGTTGCATCTGTATTAACAGACTTGTATTTATTGGGAAGAAATTGCATGAACAATCCCATTACTTCTGCATCTTTAAAATGCTGACTAGCTTGGAAGCTGCCTTCTTGGAAATACTAATTATATAGTAATTCAGTCTGCTTATAACATGTTTTCAATTTTCACTACATATTCTGCTGTCAGAAAATCCTCTGACATTTGGTTTTATGGAAATATTTAAATTTTAACAGCAAGCTACTGCACTGGAACTCTGGCTTTTGGAGACAAGGATGGACTGATGAAATTGTTCTCTTCTAAGTGGGACATTCAAAAGAATTTCCAATTTATTTCCATAACCAATGAGTTAAGTCAATGTGGAGAGCATCTGAAATTCCATTGTAATTTAGCAGCATTTGTAAAATGGAAGCAACATATAAAAGTGGTGATGAGCAGCATTCAAACACTGATCTAAATTGATGTTTTGATTTATTTATTTAGAACTTAAGTGTATCTTTCCAGCTCAGAATTTATTAAACTATTCCTGATGCTTTAACATAGCTGCTTTTCAAATATGTGTTACCAGATCAGTCTTTCAATGTATTTTTTATATTTATATTAGAAGGCTAACTTTTGCTCACACTAATTTTTAATGGAAACACTCAGAGAAATCCTTTTGCTTTATATTGCAAATTGATCCATGTTTTATAAGCGCACATGATTTCATTAAAACTTCTTGGTAGTTCATAAATAATGTAACAACAGCGTGCAATATTGACAATAACATGAAAATAAGACCTTAAAAAAAGGTACCTGTAGAAAAGAGCTAGTAAGACGTTTGTTTTCTTATGGACTTAGGATGTTAGCAGCTCACTTTTGTTACTAGATGTGAAGTTTCTATAAGCAAAACCCTTACGTTTTGCTACTACTATCACTTTGTAAGGCCTGTAGCTTCTTGAATTTTCCCATCTAAAATCTTCTAAGTATATGCTCTGTTCAAGTCTAGAACTGTCTTAGTCTTGACTGTCATAAATAAATAGCGACAGCTCTCGTGCTAACATCCCATCAGGATCTGTAAAACGGGCATTGCTCTCTCTGTCCTGCCTGCAGGGCCTGAGATCTGATGCAGTCGTTGGCATGATAGGACTGGAATCCTTTTCCTTGTTGAGTTGCCCATAGTCTGGAGGATTGTAGAATATTTTCACACTCTGTGTAAAAAGTTCATAATCTCAACTGGTAGTTATGTGGGTGATGTAGTGCTATCTCAGAGGCACAGCAGGCACTAGTTGCTCTTTCATTTTTTACCTCCAAGATTTCCAGCACTGGGCATCTTATGGTGATAGGGACAGCATAACTGGCAGACAAGCAGACATCCCTATCAAAAATCCTATTCTCGTACTGTGCGTTCCTTTACTTTCTTAATCGACTCAGATTTTTTTCTCTGACCCTTTACTCCTTTCAGTTAATCTCCCAGTGCTGACGTTACTGCCACCAAAACTGCCCTGTGCCACGTTTTACTTCCTGACACTCTTTAGATAAATGTATTTAAAAGATTTATACATATGTAAGAAACAAACAGAAATACTCAAGTTGTATGTGTGTAGTAGCTCATTAGTCCCATTCTAATATTCTAATAGCCATGTATTTCCATAACAATGCCGCCTTCTCTTCAAACTTCAGAACTTGCTTTAGATCCATGATGCAACAGACCATCATTCAAACACAAAGTCTCACTGGTGCTTCACAGAGTATTTTGGAATAAGGATTTTCTTGCTCCAAATCATTTACATGATTAAGGCTTAAATCTATTAACTTTTCACGGCTGAAGCATGTCCTTTTCTTGCAAAAACTACAGTATAATAATATTTAATGTAATAATATAAAAATAAAACTACAATATAATAATATTTATATGGAGAAAGATAGGGACAGAGTTGAAATGAAGTTGCAATAAAAAATGAAGAGGTTCACAACACTATAGTAAATTATTTTTAGGAAGATTGTCATCTGTTGAGAGATGTAGGACTTTTCTCTAGTTTCTAACTTTTTCAAGTAATAAATACGAATTACATCCACTGAAAAGAGACTGGCAATTAGTTTAATGGATTATAGTCAATTTCTTGTCATACTTTTTAGGACATTATCAGATTCATTCTCAGTAAAAGTTCTTGCTCTATGGAATGTCTAAGAATGTCAGAAATCTGGAAATTGGGAAACTTATTCAGACGGTTCTGTGTGATCTCAGAAGAGTGCACGTTTTCAATGTCATAATTCTAATATTTTGAATTATTTCAGTGTAAGGATTTTTTAAACCTTGTAGAAAGTTTAGTCATAGTAAGAAATGCTGTCAAGGCTATTATTTAAAAATAAGCATTTCAGTACTTTTTTTAGAGTTTCAGCTAACAAAAATCTTAGTATTAAAACAAAGCTGTTTGTAAGGTGGCGTAACACAAACAGTACTGGGCCAGGAATGTCAGTTCAGCTCTTTTGAGCAGGTAAAATTAAACTACTGGGTTTATATATTGCCAGCATTCCAAGTTACCTATTTTCTATTCTAATAGTGCTATTAAAGAATTTGAGCCCTGTTTGCAGTGCTAGACCTTAGTGCAACTTGAATTCAGTTTTAATGCCTCAGTGAAGAAGATGCAGCCCAAGCAGTCGAGGTAGAGCACTTCCCCACTAGTCCTGCCCCTACCCCGAGGTGTAATCGGAATCTGTACTTAAGATATCCAACAGGAAGCTATTTGCTGCTAATGCCACTGTCTTCCCAGGGTAATGAAGAAATAGTACATAATTTTCACATACAAAATCTGTGTTTAAAGTGAAGATCCCCCCAGACTGCCCTCGTGAGCAGCAGTGCTAATTTCAGGTCCTTCGTCTGAATCAATGGCAAGGTCCTCTAATACGCTGTTTTTGCAGTCAGAAGTCCATATTCAGTTTCCCCCGAAAACAGCTGGAGTTGCATCCCTTTCCATAACGGCCAATTTGGATTTCATCAGAACTGTAAACTGATATTGTTCGTCATATGCAGTTATTAAACTGTCCACAAAAGCAGGGGGATTAATTGTGGCCAAGCTCCAGGTTTGATTCATCCCCTTTTCAGTTTCATTTAAATTTGGTTCTTTACTTTGCTTCTTGTCGAAACTTTAAAAGTGTTTCTGAAACTAACCACTGTTTAACAATTGCCACGTTTCCTCCCACAGGAAGTTATGTTTCACTTGTGGTTAAAGTAATCCATAACATGTTATTGGTTACTATCAGTTTGTCAAAGCATTAGTATTTCTTTGAGTTACTAATATCAGTGAGAGACAATCTCATTCATTTCCAAAACTGAGTGCTACTGGCATAGAAACTCACTAAAAGCTAGTAGTTTCTCTACGGCAAGGGACTATTAAAAGAGAAGGATAGAGAAAAAGAAATATTGTTCTGGAACGAGATCCCATACTGCGTCACTGCTCTGGTATACCATGAGAGAGAAACACAGCTAAAATACAGAGACTGGGATTTTTTTTGAGAACTTCTGGCCACAATGAATTTGGGTTTGGAACTAAAAAAAAGAGGTGGAAAGAGAAGACATGCATGCCTAATACTGAAGGAGAGCTTGTTTGTATCTAGTGTATTGAAGAAATTGTTTGAGAATAGTTCATTCTAGTGAAAATATTACTTTTGTAACAGTGCCAACATCAGTGTTTTCTCATTCATGAATCAGAGCTCTTTGCTCATTTGCAGTTGCTTTCTTCTCACCCTCTTTCTTTTCCTACTGTCTTTTTAGAGCAAAAAGCCATCAACAGTTGCCTAGCTAAGCACTTGCTCAAGTATCAGTTGTGAGGGTCCACACAAAATTTAGCTGGGCCTCATCCATTTACGCTAAAGCACCAATGTGCTCTTCTTCTTTGTGCAGCGCACCAAACATTTGATTTTGTGTTGCAAATATTTAGCTCTGCTGCAGAAGAACTTGTGTGTCTTCTAAGAAGTGCAAAAAAGGTGTTGAAAGGCTGTCCTTGCTGCAGACGTGGGGGGTCCAGCACAGGCAAAAAAGCACGGTGTGGCCTTTAAGTCCTGCCACCAACTGCAAACTGAGTGTGAGTTCAAAGAGCAAATGAGCGTGTACTTTTAAAATCTGGAGGGGCAAAAATACAGAGGACCATAGGGGTAACACAGGGGTAGGTATCTCTTAGAAACAGCTGTGTAGTGACTGAATGTCAGCATAGGGCTGTCACTACAGGTACCTGGGCTTTACTGAGATGGACCTGCTGGTTCTAGTTCTGTTGGCATGAAACCTGGAGACTCCCGATGATACATAGCAATGGACGTTCTCTGCAGAAGAATATTGGCAATTTTGTTATAACAAATCCAACTAAAACAAAATGATAGTTGGGGAAGGAGGGAGAGAGGGACGGGAAAGGAAGGCATTATTCCTTACGACAAAACATTCTTCGCTTTCTCTTCACCCCCTCAGCAAATTAGCAGAGTAGGTCCTTTATGCATGCAGGCCTGTGCAGGAAAGTTACTGAAGCACTGACACAGAAGGAAATCATACAAGATATTGTACCTGGCTCCAGTAAAATTTGAGTGTGTGGGTGGCAAGGAGCTTAGTTCCATGTGCTTTCCACCCCACAGGCTGCTCCACAACTTCCTGTTGTGGAGGTTTCTCCTCTTTCATATGTGGCTTAGTGCAGTAGGCTTGCCTTGCCCTTGGTTGACGTATTTGCAGTCTGTGTACAGTAAGTAGCCTTGTGCAGTTTGCTCATCCAAAAAGGCTGCATATAAATTTGACTTATGAACTCTGTAGGGTGGTGTTATGAGGAATTATCTCAACTAAGAATAATTTTTCATTAGTTAAACAGGAGATGACATAGTGCATGTTTTTTTTTTTTCCCAGACTTTTCAATATGTCCCATTCAGGAATCAGGACCAAAGACAATGTTATTTTAGTTCGTTTTGGAATATATTTACTCATTTCCAGTGTGTCCTGTCCTTCTTAAAGTGACACATGTTTACTCAGAAAGGAGTATACCAATCACTGTAATTTTGTATTTTGTGCTTTAATATGAAGTGTTTTCTGGCAACCACAAAGAAAATTCTGAGACTAAAATCTGAGCTCGCAATCAAAGTAACAGGTCCAGGCTTTAATGATTTAGAGGCAGAATTACATACCTACTTCCTTTGCTTGTGAGTTTTTGAACTAAGGGTCAACATGACGACAGGTTATATCTTACTGAAACATAGCCAAGTGTGACTGAAGCATTAAATTTCCTTATTTATTTATAAATTTATTTATCCCTTTTTTTAATCCTCTTGAATTTTTTTTAAGGAAGAAGACAGTAGAATGAATGAAAGTGTAGATCAGAGCCAAGATTTTCATCTTCATTGTGGATCAGATCTGGACAATAAGGTAAAAGTTTTGTGGTTGAATGATTGTCAAGGAGTAACTAGGGCAATTGAGGTCGATGTAGTGACCATGGAAGTAATTTTTTTAATGATTGGAAGTCTAAGTATTTCGACCACTACAATGAAGAGGTACAGAAGGCTGATTGATGTCACAGGACATGGATAAAGAGGATGAGGGGTGTACAGCATTTTATATCAGAAATATTTATCCTTACCTGTCAGTCATCATCAACAGGCATTCAGATTCTGTTGACACAGCAGTATTAAAGTTGTTTCAGCTTCAGTAACATGAGTTTGTTTTACATTTCAGGGATTTAGCTAAAAAATATGAATGAAAACATAATACTTTTTTCCATTTACCATTTTGGTTGGGCTAGTACAGGTCAAACAGCTTTGTATTTTATTGCCTTGAATGTGTAGAGTATACTATGGATGGGATACTTCATGGTTAAGACAAACTAATGTTTTCTCAATTGAAAGCAATCACATTACATTTTTATGATGTAAGTAGCATCAATAAAGCTTGAATAGGCATAGCTGTCAGTTGCCTTATGTACCAAAGAGCTTGTCCAGGGTACTCAAGTTTAACAGTTTGGCTAACTTTGAGTAAACGTATTTCATAATCCAGAGTCTTTCTGGAGAAACTATAGATGTGATTTGAACATATAAACAATATAGATTATAAACTCTTTTGCCATGTATTTTACTAGCAGAGTTTTCACTTGTCTAACTGGAATCATATAAAATTTAACTACCAAATATAAAAAATATCAACCTCTGATTCAGTAGTGATACTGTGTGCTACTACATCTATTTTTTTAGCCCGTTAAGGCTTTACATTGTTCAAATAGGCTTTACACTAAATACTTTGGAAAGAATGGGGAAAGTTTACAGATTTTGATCCTCTGTCTGTGCAAATTTGTTAGAACATTTTGTTTAGTCACAAAATAAAGTGCATTTAGGGAGTCCAAATACCAGGCACATGGGTCCCAGCTGGCTAATTTGTGCAAGAGTGTGGGTCTTTCGTCTACACACCTCATTCCAGGCCACTATTTTTTCCTTTTATCCAATTCAATGAGCAGCTGCATGCACATTAATGACCCTGACGCTTGGAGAGCAGACAAGTGGTCTTTTCTGTTTCTACCATAAATGCCACTCAATGAACCAGCCACTAGGTCATGCTCAAGTGCAATGGAATCTTGTTTTTCCCTCCCAAACATCTAGCATCACCTCCACCCTGACATCAGCTTCTGTCAAGCCAATGAAGTTGTTTCACAAATACACTTATTGTGGTTGATATAAAGAAAAGTTTTGTAGGTGTAAATATATTAAACTTACTTACAGGAACAGTAAGAGTAAGATGGAATTGTGGAATTTGTCTTTTTTACCCCCTAAAAACTCTCACATTTTAAATTTTAAAAAATGTTTATTTTATCATTGTGGAATTAAACAACATTGTAAAAAACCTTATAAGATTCAGCTTTTTTGGAACCACCTAAGGGATTGTATCACCAATATTTTCTTCCTCATGAGGACAATAGCAATTGATTGCTGTTGATTGACAAAGATCCTTTGTCTTTCTCTGTGCACTTTCATTAACAGAGTTTATTAGTTCTCTTCAAATTTTAACTAGATATTTTTTCAGGAGTGTATTTAAGAGAAAAAAAAATATTATTGTATCTAAAACAAGATTAAAATGTTAATTTTCATGCTTTTGGTGTAAATACAAATTTTAATTGAAAAAATTGAATCAAGAAAATAAGTTATAAAACTGCTGTAACACAAATAGCAGAAGCTTCTAAAAGACCTCCATGCAGAAGAAATATGGATATTTTGGAAGCAGTTCCTAAGTCACTAGTATGAAGAGTCTTTTGTATGGACAAGATCAGCAGACATATCAGACTGAAACGTAAATCCGTTTACTTCAAACGTGGTTTTGTAGCTTTTCCTACAGCCTTTCTGGAAATTAGAGAAGACATTTGCTTTTAAGTAAGATTCTTTCTGATGGAAGAGTCTTAAATCAGAAAAATGGTGCCTTAGCATTTTAAGCTTATTTGAAGTATGTTGCACATCTAAAATGACTGAGAACCATTGGCTTAAACAGACATTACCTAACCCTGAAAAGTCTGTGTCTGCGGAATTTGATGAATATATGGAGAAATACATTTAGTGCAGCACTCTTTCCACTGGATTAATCAGTCCAATGAAATTACCTCACCTTGACGATTCTTTCTCTAGCAGCTTCCCTTTGAAAAATTTCCTTGCTTTTGGGCAATAGATCAGTTGTGAAAGTACCCATCTCTTCCAATGTTCGCTGCCTCATTTTGCAGCTTGTACCACTGGTTTGTGACCTGTTTACGCTATTCCACTTCAATCTTGGAAACTGTAGAAAAGTTGAAAAGCCAGTTAAATCAGTGTTACTTGTTTAAGACATTGTACCAAACGTGTTCTAGATGAATTGTGGAAGAGGGAGACAAAGGACCATCTAGCAAATCACGTGTAGAGCTGGGATCAGAATGTAAATTTGCTGAATCATTATTATAGGTTCTTTTCATTATATTATACTTTCTTTTTAATTTCTGGCTGATCTTTATCAAATCTTGTTACTGGCATCCGGCTTCTAGGCCAGTACATTGCTGAGCATCTAGCAACTGGATGAATGTACAGTAGAAAGCAAGGTGAGAAAACGATTAGGTAAAGTGGTGAGTTAGTTATATTTTTTTATATGGGATTGTGGAAGATGAAACTTGTAGTTGTTATTTATCATCAAAAGCTTCCATAAAGGCGCAACTGGTTGCTAGGAGTCACCATGGAATGAATATTTGTCTCATTGCCAGCATTTGGTTGAGCAATGGCAGAACTGGGAGTTGCTGCCCACAGGGAAATTTTACTGATCTGTATTGGAGGCTGCAGGAGAGGACTTTAAGAACACTTGAGGCTCATCCAAGCTAGACACAGCACTACTGGGAAGATGGTGCTGAGGAAAGATCAGAGAGTGTAAAACTTGGTAGCTTCTGGGAATGAGGACTAAACTGAGATCTGCAATAAAACTTTCTCAGCCTGAGAAGTTTAAAAGGAAATTTGCTATGAAATTAATTCAGTCATTACTTCTTAGCTGTTAATAAGAACTAAAAGTTTATTGAATCACTCTGAAGGGGATCCACTGTGACAAGCTGTGACTGTGTCTTGAAATAAGGTACAGAATAACTTAAGAACTCTTAAAATATTCTGTAGGGGTTATTTCTATTCTCAGTCACACTGATTTCATTCATAAGTTGCCTATGTTTTAAATTTAATGATAGTCTTATCTAAGATCTGAAGTTGAGGTAGGATAAATCATCCTCTGTAAGTGCCTGTCTCTCTGAATCTACTAGAAGGGGAGCTTAGCTTGTAAATTTAGTCTAGATGCAGTTATTAGAGTTAGGTGAGATTAATGCCACTCCTAAGGTAATAACACATTTTTAATGGGTATCAAAGGTTTATTATTACCACTTAGTGGATTACTGTAGACTAGATCGTGTTCTGCTGACCCGAGGCCTTAGAGGCAGGATTTTTTGTCTTTTCTTGTACGCTCGGTACTGAATGTCTACGTGATATTTATTAAATGCTGTCTGAGCCTGATACCCCACATTATATGATAGCTTAGGTGTTTTTCTTAGATTTACACAAATGACTCATGCGTAAAGATAGGCAAAGACATGTAATAATTGGTAGAGCAGTTGAAAGTCAAATGAAATAAGTTGAAAATTATTGGTATTGATCTGTGACACAAGAATGAACTGTACACACCCATAATCTGTTTAATAAAACAAAGTGGACGTGTGTACTCCACCATCTAAGTTTTTTCATCTGTTTATAACTTTATTGTAAAATGATCTTCCTAGTGAGAAACTATGATATCGTTATTGTGTTTAAACTTAAGCCTCCTGAAGACATGTCATAGTTGATTTGTATTTTCTTCAGGTAAATTTATAGGCCTTGCAGAGTAACTCACTACTGTGTTACTAAGGCCTTCAGATTTTAGCACAAACAGATTTGATTTGGAAAAAAAATACACTTTATTTGCTCCTTCTACAGCATGTCCTTAGGCCAATTACCTTAAACAGTTCAAACTCAGTATTTAATTACTGTCTCCATTATCTTTTAGATTATAGCAACATCAAGGTTAATTATGTTAATTTTTGTATTCAGTGTTCTAAAGCAACTTACAATAGGTTCTCTAGAAACAACAGATGTGTAGACGTAACTCTTTTCACCACCCACATTATGTTATGAATACAACAGGGTACTCTAAATGCTTTGGCAATGAGCATAAAAAAAAAAAAAAGCTGATCCTGAAAATACCATTAACATTATTTATTTTGAAATTGACACTGCTCAATTTTCAGGCTAACACCCAGATTTATCTGTGTATCTCAGATAATCCAACACATACACAAATCAGCCTAAAATGTCTTTTCCTTCATCTCTGTTCTATCCATTTAATTTTTGGAAAAGGTGAAGAAAACATAGATCGAGGAAAAGAAATCAACTAAGGAATTTTGTTTATTATGATTGGACAGCTGCATTTGGTCCACTAAGGATCACTTTATGTTTTATTTTGATTGAGGAGATACCAGTCTGCCAACCATAATTTGTACAATGCTGCTATTGCAGTTGAAAATATATGACCTTTTGCAGCTGACAGTGGTACTAATTAAGGTGTCATTGCTGAGCAAAATTTTCCACCCGTGACATAATCAGTGATGTGTTTTTTGTTTTTGTTTCTGCATATTGATATGTTGCCAATTTAATCAGCCTTCACTGAGAATCATAGTGTCCCCCATTAACTTGTGTGAGGTTTAATTCTAATCCTCTTACATTAAGTTAATCACATATTTAGTAAATGTTGCTGAATAACTTGCACACATGTTTAAAGTTAACAATTTTGCTGAGTCAGGATTGTAATTTAATTTTTCAAAACCAGACTTAGCTGGAGAATGCATATTTATCCAACTTTTAAACTTTCCTAGGAAAATAAAGGTACTCTTTTTTCAAATTTTCATATCCTTGGATCTCTAGTCTTTGCCCATGTATCTGTACATCTTTTCTAGCCTTTGTACTATCTCTGCATCTTTGTAGGAAGACATAGTCATCCTGTTAGTCTTCAGTTTGTTTCCCATTTCATACCTTTTTTTCCATCCCAGAAGACAAATACAGAACAAAATTATACTCTCTTGTCTGAATCATAGCTACTACTGAATCCAGTGATCATCTTTTTCTTTGTCTGTAGAGAAAAATGGAATGCCATTCTACAGACATCATGTAGATTATGTCACGTGTCTGGATTATAGACATTCATTTTGTACTAGGGAATGATTTCACTCAAACTAATGTCCATACATCTATTTTACTTAAGAGAAAAGCAAGCAATACACCACTGGGTTTCAAAGAAGAAAGTAATATACTTGTTTTGATTTATAAAGACCATGTTTGCCATTCCAGCACCTCTTACCCTTTGTTGACTTTCTCCAAATAAGAGGAGCATGTGAGATACAAGTACTTCAATGTCCATTTGATTTTCATCAGACAAGGCTCAGAGCTGAAGAAGGAGCAGGATCTAGCCTTTCATGAAGGAGAAGCAGTTAGCAACTTGAAGGATCCTGATTATGATATTTGCCCAGATGGAGTTCAGATTTGTGAATTTCTAAATAATTGGAGTTTTTTGGGAAAAAGAGACAGTAGGATACAACAGCCGTGATGTAAGACACTTTCTAATGGGCTTTTCTAATTGTCATCTCTAAGGTAATATTCTGTGCTGTAAAGCATTTATTTGAAATGTGATAACACTAAGAACTGTGAGTTTTGTATCACTGAATACTTAGAAAACCAGTAAGATTTCAGGTTATTATTTTAAAGAATTATAGCATGTGTTCTGCTTCTTTGTGTAGGGTGCTATTTTTTTCCAAAGTACTAGGCATTTTCTTTACCTGAAAGATTTATAATCAAATATAAAACAGGGATGTGTGTACTAGAGAATGAAATAGGGAAGGAACACATGCCTTGCACATCCCATAATATTTTTATTTCTAGTATTTCGTCCATTGGGCACTGGTTTGTATGGATTTCAAAACTGAAAAGATAAGACTGAAGACTTGGAGGAGTACCTCCTCTTCTTTACCTTTCCTGTGACTCTGTCAAATAGTTGTATTTCAACCAAAGGTCTCCACGGTCAGAATTAAAACGCTTTAATACATCCTGGAGAAACACCTGAGGTTGTCTCTCCCACACTGGCAAAGTCCGTTTAATGAGGCATGAACTTCATGATGGGAGTAGCTCCACTGATGTCACTAAAATCAAGCCTATATTTACTTGCTTAACAGCTTCTAAAGTAGTACTGATCTATTTCGATTTGGAATTTGGACAATTTAGATTTAGTCTGGTTTTGAGATATTTGTACTGTGATACTGTGTGTTGTAAATAATATTGCAATGAAAAATGCTTACACGAGGAAGTCTATTTTTATTGGCCATGTGCTTATAATTCTTCAACTGTTAGGACAACATATCTTGCCTTTCCCTTGTCATTATTTTGAGAGATTATTTGCTATGATGCAAAAAATAGAGCTGACACAACAATTTAAAACCAATGACATACCGGCAGTTTTACAGCACACTGGGTCTGGGGTTGCCAAAAAAGCATAAAGAAGAAATGCCATGCAGTGGTGAGATTGTCAAAGAGGGAAAGGCAGCTATATCTGGAAGCTTGCCAGAATGCTTTCTTCAAAGGACTGCATATGTCCTTGCATGGGCTGTTGTCCTCAGTTACAGCATGTTGCAGGGAGCGTATTACTCAGTAATCTCTTTTCAAGATGCTGTCACATTTGTGCAACCCATCAGTTCTCAAAAAAATGTGTATGATTAAATAGGAGCAAGACCAGACCCTATCCCTTTCTTTCTATGTTTACTCAGTTCATTGCAACTACTTCCAGTAGATTTTTGATGCAAGACCTGTGACGTAACAGGACAACTATTCAAATTACAGTCTTCCTTGGTTTTTGTAGGAACATGCTAATTTGCTCCAATCGTATACTCTGTCTAGTTGTGTAATCGGTATTGTGTTTATTAGAATTGTGTTGATGAAAATATTTTGTAGTCTTGACTTCTATATCAAACTACTGGGGGGAGAAGAAAGGAGATATGTGGATCTATGTCTCAGCAATCTAAAATAATTATTTCATGTCATCACTGAGTTCAGTCTTAAGCACTTAAATCTGTTGTAATGACTGGTTTGGACAAGAACTTTAAATTTTGTTTAATTTTGAAGAGAGATCTGGTCTAAAATAGTACATATGGAAGAAGGCAAGTTAGCCCCGATTGAGAGGGCAATGAAAGTGAAATGACATATGAATAAGGTATTGTTTACAGGAAATAATGGATTATGTACGGCACTGTCTCTGTGTGGGGAAAAAAAGTATCGTGAGATTGACCACAACTGTGGCTCATAAATTTGACTGGAGACAAGGGGTTAAAATATCCATTATCAAGAGAGCGATGGATTAGTTTTGCTTTCAGGCAATACCATGGTGATCTCTTCCTTTTCCTTTCTAATTATAACAGTATACCTCTTAAATGTGGTTCTGTGCTGGCTGGATGCTGTCTCAGGTGATGTAGTTGAAAAACACATGGCGTACCATGACAACTTACTTCTTCGTTGTGGATGGCAGATACTGTCAACATACAGATTTTCCTCCATATGGACTAATAATGACTACCACCAAGACATTGTTTAGGCATTGTGAAAAATCAGATTGAGCGAGACAATTCAAAAAGAATAAAAAAGGTTAATGATACCTAGAGTCAATCAAATTTGTGTTCTGGCTTTGATCAACCTCAGTGAACAGGAACAGTCCCCCCTGATGTGCTTCTACTTGTTCTGGGAGTACCTTTCATCATCCCTCTGACTGACCACCCCAGCAGTTCCCTTTTGGGACCGCATCTCTTCGCCAACAGAAAAGTGAGAACAAGATTGGCTGGTGGCGGTCCCCTACCAAAAAGTCAAAGCAGTGCACACACTGAAAATATCCACACTTCGAAAACCGCAAAAAATGAAGAAAACCTAAGAATGAAGAGAGTGCTCCTGCTAGTTCCTGATTGCCATTAGATCTATTATCACTTGTTATTGCCCACCCAGTTTTCACTGCGCACTTGACAATTTCTTATTAGTACTCATAAAACTACATGCAAGAGTCAAAACCACAGATCACTAGGATATTTATTAGAAAATGAGACTCTTGAATAAGAAATGTGATTCAAACAATCTTCTAGCAATATATTATCTTGACCTCTGCATATGCTTCTGCCAATTTTATGACAGAGCAACGTTAAATTGAGTGGGTGGTGTAAACTAGGAAGGATTATACAGGCCAGAGGGAACAGATCCTGTTACTGTTGCGTTCCAGATATTTCTAATTTAAGGATTTTCATAGGACAATGGTTTTGGAATAGTACACACAGTACTTGTTTACAGGAGTTAGTGGACTTCACTGAAACATATGTTCAACTTTCCCTGTTTTTTAATAAAGATTCTTGTTTCTTCATCCCAGTTTCTGTAAAGAGGCCCTAGATATGTGAAGTGAGTTATGCATAGGATATGTGGGAAGACCCACGTAGAGTGTGTGGGAAGTCCTCCATCTGAGGCCTTTCAAAGCAGGTTCTTCCACAGGAGAAGTGTGGTGGGTTGTGGGAACAGAGGATGGTGAAAGGGAGCTGGCAGACATACATTCACGTGGAATATATTAAGCACATTCCAGTCGCTCCTCTGGGTTTCCCCAATAGCTTGAACCTCTGCATCTGACTCACTTGGTTTTATGACCTCTTATTGCCCCGGCTTTTGTGCTCTTGATGTTCCTTCTCCTTCATCATGTCTTTGTCTGCCCACACAATTTGTTTCTTCATCTTTCTAGTAGTTGAAAGCAATGTGCTTTCCATCCACTGTTCATATACCCTCAGTCCTTTCCCCTTGCTCTCTACTCTTTCCTCCGCAGAATTTCAGCGTATTCATATGTTAATGGATAGCTATGCAGTGCTTCTGTATTAAATGCCTTACCACACGTATGCCAGCTGATTCTTGAATTATCTTAGAGTCTGATTGTATTATAAACTGTAATAGGCTTTCCTTTCACATTCTGACTTGAACTCAGATGTTCCCAGATTCCTTCCCTGTGTTTCTATTGCTAGGCTTTTCTAAGAATACTGAATAAACTTGTAATCCTGCTCCACATCGAAACTGTGAGATGCATTTCAGAATACCATTTGCAATTACGTTTGTCATTCCACAACATTTGGCATGCTGCTGCTGGTGGCCTACTTGTTGACAAGTAACAGATTTTGTGACAGGCCACACAATATACCATAAAATACAGAGTATCAACACTGGGCAATCAATCAAACGGGCTTAATAATACAAAGAGATTATTATTTGAGGAATACTACATATTCCTAGGACCCTAGCCAGAGACAAAGGTGATTTTGCTACCTCACACTGCCATTAGACCAACTACATCTACTCTTTCAGTACGGGAGTATAAAAGAACTACTGTGTTTCTATCTTGTCAAGGTAGACAGGGGAAACCTTAAATAAGGGGGCGAGGGACAGAAGTGACTGATCTAGCAATGAAAAACACATCGAGCAGCCAAGCTCAGAAGAGAACTTGCACTTTGATTTATGCTTTGTAGCCGCTGCTGTGTGTTTGCAAAAAAAGACAGAGCCCAGGGAGGGAAATGTTTGGACTGTATTCACTGTAGCAGCAGTGTGGGAACTAAGCACTTCTGTTGTTAAACTATTGTTAAATCAGGATAGAAATTAGTTATAATCTCTTAGCTGAGCTTCCATACAACTAATGTAGCCCCAAAAGCTACAGTTCTGCAGGCAGTTTGCTGACTTGAGAGCCAGCAAGACATTCATTTTAATCAAAATTTTATTTTCAAAGATTGTGTATTTTATAATAATTATGTATTAAACCCAGCTTCTTACACTATGAAAGTTAACATGGCTCTTCTGAACGGAGTGTTTGACAAACTTGAATATGATGCTATGCTTGGAATTATGCCTAAATTAACCTACATTAATGATTTTATTTTAGAGTGCTATCTGTTCCCACACTAGGTTTTTTTAAGGTAAGCTTATACTATCTGCAATGCAGTCAGTAGCCTTTTTATAAGATGACATATGATTTTTGCATTTTTTTTAAGCAGAGTAAATATCCAAGGTAAAGTTTTCAACTGAAAGTTGCTTTTGAAGAAAAACAAAACAAAACCATATAAAAATGGTGGCAGGCACGTGAATTTTAAGTTTTTGGATAAGGAGGCTGAATGATTCATTCTGTAGTAGTGAAGTGTTAACTGTGGAACTAGTGTGCTAAGGGAACGTGAAACAGACTGTAAGAACGTGCACAGTATTTGAGATACCAGTGCCCAGGTGCACGACTCTTGCAGTTTTCTGGTTTTCCTCTAACGACCCAAAAGCCGTATGAGTACTTTGTAGGAACTTAATCTGATGCAAACTGCTGTCCACTAACGATGCTGTCTGTGGCAGTCTGGCCAAGGGTGAAGAGGCCCAAATTCTCATTGCAAGGCAATCTTTTATATACACCTTTGTATTGTCCACACAAGGCCCCAGTGGTCTAGTAGAGCCTTTCTTATGATGTAGTAGAGTCCTTTTCATTAATATCATTAGAGTCCCTTGGGAAATGGTAGGCATACACAGGCACAAAGGTGTTAGAGACAGGTGGTAAACCCAAGAGGAGCCCTGCTCCGTGTTAATGTGGCTGATACCATAGAGTGGTATGGAAACTATTTGTCCAGGCCAGTAAATATGAGTCAGAATTCTGACACACCTACTAAGAGAAATAGAACTGTAGCCAAGAAGACCCTTTAATGACTCCATTTAGACTCAGACATAAACTTTGGACACAAAACAACTTCCTAGGATTTCTTTTTGTTTTCTTTCATAGTTCTCTTTGTATTCGGATAGAAGTTTTGATGAATTGGTACCTTATGTTGATAGTTGTCTTGCTTAAGATTTATGGTTCAAACCAAGCCCAGATAAATAATTGTTGGTGGTAGTTTCTGCCTGGCAGTGTTTTAATTTTAAATTCATCTAGAGGTGGCCTAGAAGGAGGACATTTGTACGAGAGGAAGTCTGAGTAGTTCAACATCTTAGTTCCAAATTTGATGGAATAAAATGAAGCACCAAGAATACATTTTTGGTTCTGTGCTTAACTACAATGAATTAGAATTCTCAGTGAGAAGTTTATTATGAAATTTCAATTTCATAATAAAAACACTGTGTATAAAATATTTGAAAACTCAGCTCCTTAATTTAAAATATCCCTTCCTTATACTGAAATTAAGCAAAATTACATATCCTCATGAAATTTCTGCTACAGTTTTCAATTAAGTTAAAGCAATATCTCCTAAGGGGGAAAAGAAGGTCTGACTCATTTATGGGTACTTGCATGCTAGCCAAAATGTTAGGGTGTTACAAATTTTTCAAAGAATATTACTTATTTTATATTTTTAAAAGTAATTTTTATGCGAGTATGGACCTGACTTAATAAAAGTTTGGCATTTCACATGGAAAACATTGCAATTACATTCACTCAATATTACTAATATGGGCTAGCTTTGAATAGAGCTCTTCAATTTTCCTTAAACAGAGTTCTGAAAGTATTTATTGGGATGTTAGCACTGTGAGGGCGGTATGTGCTTACTGTGACCTTGATGACATATGCATTTTAGAAAACCTAAAATCTTAACTGTTAAAATATTGCTACGAGAATATCAGGATTTCAGTGAGTGTCTTAGATTCTCATCTCATTTACAAATTAACACTGGACGCCCTGTTGTGCTAGTGTAATGGTGTTTACCTTTTCCTGAACTACTGTGAAAAGTGGAACTGTGTTTGTCCTTGATGTTTCACTAGACAGTCGTTTATTAATAGAGGAAACAGAGGTCAGCCCTGGGAAGGAATGTAATAAAGGCCTGTAACAAGGACAAATTTGGAGGTTGGTGATGCGAAAGAGAATACATTTGCATTTACATTGAAGCTTTATAAAATGGAGCAGCTAATGTGGGTTTCCTCCTATTATTTGATCTCAGACTATATGATTACTTTGTTTCTTAAAAGGTCAAATTTTAGAACTTCTACTTCAGTAACTGATTAAGGGATTTACCTGTAAGTATGCAGAACACAGGCTCTCAAAAAATAAGTGCTATCATTTTATTAAAGCATTTCTTAAGCAGGAAAGTGGTTACTTTAAGAACAGAAATCTGATTAGAACTACTGTAATCTCAGTAATTAAGGTTTAGTTTTTCTAGCCTGACTCTTGAAGGTTTGCACTTACTTCTATAAATGGCACAAATGAAAACAATACATGTCTGGCCACAAAAATACAACTGCGAGTAAGCCACAGTAGGAGATTAAATTTTTTATTTGCAAATCATGTAGTGGAAAACCAGCTTTCTAGATTCCTTAAAGTCATTGTCTCTTGAGCTTAGTAGAGGTAGCAAGTCTATATTAGCAAGTCTGTATTAGAGAAGAGACTGTAAGAACTGATAAAACAGGGTTTCATAAAGATCTCCCTTGAGAGGCCAGTGTGAAACTGGTTGCCATTTTGTGTCACTATTTCCCCACTTTGTTTTTCTGTTTCGTTCGTTGTGAACCAGTTACAAAGATTGTTTCTTTTGTAGGCATAGGTATTACTACTGCTCTTGCTGGTGGACTGGTTCAGCAATCCATTATTAAAATTATCCAAAAACATTACTAATAATTCCAAAGATTTTGGAGGGTTTTCTTAGTACCTAACAGAAACAGGAGTTGTGACTATGTGTTGTGAATGGACACAGGAAAGCAGTCTATATCAAAGCAGTTATTGAGTAGACCTCTGACATGATAGACACTCAAGTTTGTGTCATTTTTGCAATGAAAATATGAGCAGCAGCTCAGAATTCTTTCAGTCAAAGAGAACTGCCATGTTACTAGACCACAGAATTTCTTTCTTTTTTTTCTGTGCCCTAATGAGTATTTGCTTTTTCCTGAAAAAGTGAAATAGTTTTGTTGGGAAGGATGATTCAGTGTCCCGCTAGGTAGGATTTTCCTCTGGGAAATCCAAGATATGTTCTTGCTTCAAATTAAATAATGCAGAAATTTGAATCTGTATGTCTCACATCCTGTTCTAGTGCCATAACCCCCAGGGTAAGTGTAAATTCGAGGGTTTTTTACCTTAGTTTTGCCTGGGAATTTTTGTCTGGCAAGGGTAGAACTTCCTGGTGAAAGCTCAGTACATTTCCGTGACCAATTGTTTAGATGTATGGATGATCTGGAATAGGAAAGCAAAATTAAAGGGAGGAGAGGAGGAAAAAAAGAAATCTTGACTGGTTCTATGAAATATTTCTCTCTCAGTGGGATTATTTAGGGCATTTTCCCTAGTGAGGCATACTGCATTCTTCACCACGACAACTCACTATTCATTGAAGGAGACTGCACCCCACCTTGTGTGTCACTTCCAGATGTGATGAATCAGAGAATATAACTTGTCCTGGCTACAGCAGTGGAGGAAAGAACTTTTAAATTCACAAATTTCTAGTTTTGTTTAAAAATCTGAACCTCTCTGGCATGACTAAATGATTCCTGTAAAATACCAGTGGTGATAGTGGGGAAGAAGGTAGCATTTCTGGCTTTGAGGGCAACCTGAATTAGTACCTTGAAATAGCTACCAACACTTGGCAGTAGCTTTTGACATTTCAGTTAAATTGCTACTGATTTCTCATTTCAGTGCCAAAAATTCTGGAGTGCTTTCCCATTTGGAGACGAGGAAATTTACGGACCACTATTCTTGAGACTTTTTTCTCCTTTAACATTATAGGGCAGGCTCTCATCACTTGGGGCCTCTTGATTAAAAATAATTGGACTTCGGCAATTTCACTTTTCGTCTTTCTTGGACTCGTGGGTGTTTTGCATGCTTGCACGGGTTATCCACTGGAGGTTAGCACAGTAGGTTATTTTGTTGCCTGGTGCCTGTACAGCCGGGGTGGCCAAACTTTTTTGACATGTTGGCTGCACAGTGATTTACAGATTAAGGCTCTGGTCTGCAACGGTGCCAGCAAGGCTGCTGCTCTCTCTTGCTGACACATTGCGCTACTTTAAGCCGCAAACTCTTTGCTTACCCTTTCAGTCTTGTTATAGTTCTTATCCCACATTTCCTTTTGGTCCAAAACACTCCATTATTTCTGCTTTGTGCTGGGCTTCACTCCTATCTCTGTCTCTAGTAAGTCGTGAAAATGACAGAACAAATAGGATCAGCTAGCTGTGACCCGCTGTCTTTCAAAGGGGCCACAGGAGGGACCATTTCTGCAGCAGTATGGAGTATAAAACCAGGCCAGATGTTATTCTTAGGTTAGAGTGTGACCATGCAAGTTGTGTTTAAAACAGGTAGTCTTAAAGCAATGGAATGTGTTTTTCTCGGAAAGACTTCATAGGTAGCATACAAAAAAAATTTAAAAAACAAGTACGTGGAAGCACTGGCAACTGGCATCTCTGTGGGTATATTGCTGAGTTTCTTGAAGGAAGACCTGTCATTATAAGAAAATGGAAATGAGATGGAGAGTGTCTTATGACGTTTTTCCTAGTTTTATTCAGTAAGCACTAAGAACAGTTTTACCAGTTCAGAGCAAAGAGTCTATCTGGTCTAGTATTCTGCTTTCAACAGAGGCAATTATTTCAACAGTATTTTGGTTTTGTCAGGCATAAGATAGTGACTGGGGAAGAGTAGAAACAGGAACAGTAGGTGCAAGTGTGATCCCTCTAATACTTTTTCAGCTGCCAATAATTTTATCTCAGGGGATTTCATGAGCCTGATTTTACTTTTCTGTTTAGTTACCTGTAACAGATCTTTCTCTCAGGTACTCTTCAAGTCTTCCTTTGAGTCCATGAAAACATTTTGCATTCACATCCTTTGGCAAGGAGTTGCATAGAATTACTACTCCCAGCATAAAAATTTACTTCTTTTTGGTTTTTTGGTTGATTGGTTTCTGAACCTGAATCATATATAACAACTTATATATCTGACATCTGTGATTAAATACAAGCTGACTTTTAATTTATTTTCTTTTAATTGTCCTAAAGGCTGAGGAGGACTGTGGGCTATGCTCATTATTACTGTAATCTCTCTTGGTAGTTTCACTTAGCTTATCCTTAGCCTTTCAGATTGAATCTAAATTCAGGTGTCCATGTAATGAAGACAAAGCTCTTACAGGAGTTTCTAGAAACTAATTAATGGATTTTATAAAGTTTGATGATGCGTGTGGGGAAGAATTTCTTAATAAATCACTTCACCTCTTGCTGAAGGTGAATAGACAGAATGCTGGTTCCAGATACCATCTTCTGTTCTTCTGAATAAAAAAATGTTTGGAGCGTGTGAGTATGGACCGAGAAGAGACTAGCCGGGGCCGTTAAGGCCTATGAGTGCACTCCGAGCCCTGCCCTAGCCCATGCACAGTATGGCTGATGTACAAAACACTTTTGGAGAGGTAACCCTCCAAAGACATTTTTTGTCTTAAGTGAATTAGGAAAGGGTGAACATGATTTAGAAAAACAAACAAACCCAGTCTGTTGTTTTAAAATGTTTACAGACTAATTCCAAGCCTATTTCAAATGTTTGCATTGATTCAGAATTGTTTCTTTATTTTATTTTGCTCTGTCCCTTCTGTTTGGGTCTGTTTTACTGCTCTGGTGGTCTTATGTTGGTGGTAAGAAAGTATAATATCCACCACCACGTCTGTCAGCCTACCTCTGCTTCTTCAGTGTTCCTGCTGAGCTCCTGGGCTCTTTTAAGTTACTGCAGGAACTGCAGTAAAGTTACTTAAATGATTTAAACCTTATCAGCAGAACACATGAGTTTTAGGCAGCATTTTCCTCCCAGCCCTGAACTTCCTACTAGCTTGAAGTGTATTTGGTTACAAGCAGGAACAGGAATGTCTTCTACAACAAATAAAAGAAAAGTCCCTTCAAACGATTTTCAGTAGCTCATTAGTAAGAAGGTAGTGGCAGAGTTTAGACAACTGGACATACCAAACTGCAAACAGTTGTGCTTAATCATTAGGTATTGAAGGTGAAGAATGGTTTATATTTTTAAATTTTCTCTGGTACAGCTATCTAGTTGCATTAAGGTCTAGGACTGCAGGAGAGTTCTCTACGAGGGCTTAACACATGGCAAACTTAGAGACTTCAAATAAAGGCTTAAACCATTTTGTAGAGTGAAGTTTGCTTGATACTCTTTCTGTCCCCATTAAAAAGAGATCCCTGGCTTTAGCTTATCATTTGGCCAAAACCACAAAGAATCAGCAGATAAGAAGTAACTTTTGAGCCCATTAGAAAGGGACATTCTCATCTTAAAAGTGACTGTGATATAATTATTATTTGGAAATCCTATTTTATGAATAGTAACAAAAGAATTGCTTTTCAGTAGAATAATTTAAAGATGTATCGACTGCATCTATTGTGCAGAGGTGTCTGAAATTCATCCAGGAGAACATGTGAGTGAATCAAATATCTGGAAGGCTAATAAAGACTCCAGGAGGTCCTGAAATTTAAAAGAAATACCAGAAGGACTGTAAACAATAAGTGTTTAACAAGTGCTGACTTAAAGCTACTGAAGATATAATAGGTTTAAATTTACTGTTAGGAACGATAAAGTGTAGAAGGTCTGGCTTTGATGTATGGCCAGAACCACCAGTATGATAATTCCTGCCACTTTGATGTGAGTCCCAGGACAACCGATTTTGGAATTCTGTGTGGTTTTAGTCAACCCAGTTTCTGCCAGGGCCAAAACTGGAGGGGAAATGTGCTATCCATAAAACTCAACCACAGGAAAACTAGTCAAATAACATTAGAAGTCTCAATTGAACTCATGAATGTCAATACATGTAGCATGAAATTACATTTTTTTCCATGATTTTTTGGGCTTTAGTGTAGTACTCTAACATTATTCGTAGCAAGTTTGCTTGAGTGCAACAAAAATAATGACCTCTGACACATTGCTTAGTTTCTCTTGCTGAGCTGTGACATCTAGAGCAGCCGTCTTAATGGAGGCTGCCACCATCTTGATAGGAGGAAATCAGTGGTTATGGTTCCAGTCGTTTCATTATTATTCTTTGGAGGTGTGATGGGCCACAAGAAATAATAATACAAGTGAGAAAAAGAAGAGGTCACTTTGCAGCATTTTTATTTCTAGGTTTCTGCGGAGGTCATTCTCAAAATGTACAATGCACTAAGAAAGTTGGCATAGGCTTTCTTATACAAGTATGTGTTCGTGGGTACTAGTCAGAGGATTTCTGAGTCCTGAGTAACTGTATCATTCCATAATGCTGTATTGGGTTGGCCTGGCAGGATTTTGGCGGCTGGTGGGGGGAGCTGCAGGGTGGCTTCTGCAAGAAGCTACTAGAAGCTTCCCGAGTTTGATAGAGCCAATGCCAGCCGGCTGCAAAGAGGGACCCGCCACTGGCTAAGACTGAGCCTATCAGTAAGGTGATAGCAGAGGAACGCCTCTGTGAAAAACATATTTAAGAACAGGGAAAAAGAACTGCGCTATAACAGCTGGCACAGAGATGGAGGAGTGAGAATCTGTGCAGACAACCAAGGTCAGTGAAGAAGGAGGAGGGGGAAGGATGTGCTCCAGGTGCCGGAGCAGAGAGTCCCCCGGGTCGTGGTGAAGACCATGGTGAAGCGGGTTGTCCCCCTGCAGCCCATGGGCGAGGTGCAGATGTCCACCATGGGGCAGAGGACTCCACGCCGAGTGGGTGGATGCCTGAAAGGGGCTGTAGCCCGTGGGAAGCCCGCATCGGAGCAGGTCGCTGCTGGAACCTGTAGCCCATGGAAGAGTGAATGTCCACACTGGAGCAGGTTGACTGGTGGGACTTTTGTGACGCTGTGGGGGACTCACGCTGGAGCAGTTTCCCCTGAAGGACTGCAACTCAGACTCACGAGGGGTGGGCTGCCCCTCGTGAGGTATCTCACATTGGGGCAGTTTGTGATGAATTACCCTTCGTGGGACGACTCACGTGAGCGTGAAGCTTGTCTCCCGTGAGAGGGACGGACCCCACAGTGGCCCTGGGGAAGAGTGAAGAGTCCTCCCCCGGAGTGAAGAAGCGGTGGAACCAATGTCGGATGAACTGACCACAACCCCTGTTCCCTGTCCCCCTGAGCTGCTCGGAAGAGGAAATGGAGAAACCTGGATTGATGTTGAGCCCAGGAAGAAGGGAGGGATGGGGGGAAGGTGTTCTGCTTTTAAGATCTGTTTGCTTTTTCTTATTTCTCACTACTCCTCTCTGATTTGTTCTCTTAATAAATGTAATTAATTTCCCCAAAATCGAGTCTGTTTTGCCCAGGACAGTAAATGAAAGTGATCTCCCTGTCCTTATTTCAAACCCTGAGCCTTTTGAAATATTTTCTCCCCCGATCTAGCAGAGAAGGAGGGGTGAGAGAGCGGCTGTGTGAGTACCTGGCTGCTGGCCAGAGTCAAACCACGACAAATGCTTACATGAAGCTTCATCAGAAGTGGCAGTTACATCTAAAGAAAGAGAATCCATAGTCATAATTGAAAATCCGCCAAAACCACTCGGTGTGCAGCAGCAGGCAAAAATAAAAGTAAACTGCTGGCATTAGCAGGAAGAGTACTGAGAGCAGGACAGAGAGTGTATCTAAAACCCTGATATGCCCACATGCCGAGTACTGTATTTCTGATTTCTGCATTTCAAGAGCAGATAGTGGAGGTAAAGAAGCTTCAGAGGAGGGCAACTTAAATGACAATGAGGTTGGGACATCAGCCTTAGGAAGAGCAACTGCAGCAGCTCGGAGTGTTCAGTTGGAAGGGGAGAAGGCTGGAAAGGGTTGTCATCAAGGTTTACGACGACATGAAGGTGGTAGATATGATGAATGCAAAATGTTAACTAGCTGCTAAGACAACAGCGTTAGAATTAGAAGGCACTTGTTGAAACTAACAGGAGATGTGTTTAAAACAGGCAATAGTTTCTTACAAGGCAGATAGCTAATTTTGTATGTGTTGCCATAAAAGATGGTGGAAGCAGTATCAGTGCGTTCAAAAGGGTTTAGAAGAATCCATGAACATCCAGTCCATAAACAGGCACTGAACAAAATAGGCAGAGATGTACTCTTTAACATCCCCAACCTGGAGATTTGGATTGTTGGAGAATAGAGGAATGACTCTAGATAAAGACCAGGCTTGTGTATTCCCACCAGGTAGCATCTATTGTTGCCACTGTTGCCCAGGCTAAGATGGACCATGGATCTGACCCAGTGTGACATTTCTTGTATTCTTCTATTTTTAAATGTAAATGTTAGTGATCCATGATGGGAAACCTGTGATAATGCATTATAAGTTGTAGGCACTGACTGTGGTTAAATTACATATTTTTCCAAATTAATTTAATGCCGGTTAGATTGCTAGCCAGAATGCTCCTTAAATATCAAATAACTGAAGTTGAAAAGAGCTTTCTGAAGAACTCGTGATGTTACATGACCATTATTGATATTATGTATATATTTGCTATAAAACATTGGAGATTTGCAGCTTTTTTTTTTTATTACAATTATATTACTTTTAAGCACAGGGGAGAAAAATACTCAGAGAACAACAGAATAGTTTTAACTGTTCTAGTAATTCCAAAGTTGGAGGGGGGAAAATGTCTGCTTATTTGAACTCCTAACCTTTTGCTCTGGCATTCTTGCACCAGGGTGTTTCATGAGTATTCTGGCTTCAGACATGTCAGAAATATCACTGCTAGAGTCTCATTTACAGATATTTGATACTTCCACTTCCAACTGAGATCAGAAAGTGTGGATAAGTGTGATTTTTTGCTTGTTCGTTTCAGCTAACCAAACTCTTTGAAAGTTTGGAAACAAAACTTGGTTTTCACTCAGCTTTATGACATTAGAGTAATTTGCATTATAGATATTTTAAAGTCCCAGTCCAGGTAATATTAGGGTTTTAGCATTTTTCTCTTACTTAAACTAACTTGTTAGTCTGTAGTAATAGAGACCTACAGTAGCCATAGGTGATGTTCTAAGTAGCAAAAAACCCCATCTGCTGGCTTTTGTATTTGTAAATGGTTTGTGGAATTTCTATAAGCGAGTAATTGCCAGCCATGTGATTGCCAGCATGATGTCATTGTCTGTTGGAAGGAACTTCTTTGACTTCATGGGGTTTCTAATGGACTTAAAATAAACAAACTAAATTTTAATTGTGAATATCTTTCTAAAAGGTATGCACTGTGGTGTGAATATCTTCTAAAAAAGTATGGACTGTGGAAATAAAGAAATCGAGTAGTGCCACCGATCATACTACCTGCTCCCTTATGGCACTGCTTGCATTACAGTACTGCTGTTATTCTCTGAGCATGATGTACAAATCCTCACATGACTTCATAACTGGAATGCATGTATTTTTAATATTGAGGTTCACTGTCTGATGTTTTAATTTATTGAGGTGTTTATTCATGAGAAGCAAAAGGAACAAGACAAACAGCAGGAAGCGTGAGAGCCATTTCTGTCAGTCTAGTTGCTGGCTCTGCAGACTTTTTCAGTTACTACAGGATCTCCTCTATATGCAAGAAGTAATTTTCTAATGTAAAGCACTTCTGCATTTAAATTTTCAGTTTGAGGTTTCTGCTAAAGAAGCATTTCCCAACAAGAAGCTTTGCTACTGTGCTAATTTAAAAAAAAGAGTTGGTGCTTTTGTGGGAAAAAAAAAAAGTATTTTGAAAGCATTAAAAGAAGAGTAGTTACTTAGTAGCATTAAAATAGTGAAAAACAGTACAATTCTTTTATTTCCTGCTAAGAGAAGTTGTGTCCCTTTTCCCCGGTTTTCCCTCGGTTACAAGAAATTGTGATTTCCTTATTCTGGTGGAGCATGGCGCTAAGTTGCCCATTCAAATGTGGGGTGATTCTTGATCACAACCTTTTCATGCCTTGGCACAGGAAGCAGAAATTTGTTTTATGTGGTACTTCGACAAGCCGGTGTTTAAAATATTTTTATTTGATTTATATACTAAGATAATTTTCAAAGAAAGTTGGTGAATTTTATCTGTCAGCTGGACTATCATCTGCAGGTTTTTCTCCCTTTTTCCAGTACTCCAGCAGAGTGCTGATCTTCCTGGAGGTTATCCAGTACATGCCTGAAAGAGATTAAGGTAGTCTGCATGGGTGGGAGATATTTCATCAGAATTTATTACTGTTCAAAGCCACCATAATGGTTTCCACTTAACTCTTTAGTGTTAAAACCCATGAAAATTGCTAATACCATGACAAGTTCAAGATGTTGTAGATGTTTTTCATGCTTTAGTCCAAGACAGACCACAAAGAACCAGCAGCTGAAAACTCAGCTAACTTGCCTGTAGTCTTTGCTATGTTGAAGCCAGGTCATAATTTGCATTGTGTAACACAGAGATAACCTGTGGGTCTGCGTACCTTCTGTTGCTGTCAGTTAGCATGGCTTAACTGAGTAACTGAGTGGACTTTCTCAGTTTTTCTCCACCTAAGGGCATGGCTGAATATAAGATGCCACAGAGCTTCAGAAAGCCATTCAATTCTAAGATTTTGAGCAATGAAAGCTTCTAGTTTAAAAAAAACTCAAACATCTAAGAAAAAAAGGAAGCAACATTTAAAAAAACCAAAACAAACCTACAAAACGTTAGAAAGCAAAGGGATCTGCTTTCTTAGCAAACATGGCACAGAGAGCTGTTACATTCATATCACCACTAAATATTTGTACTTTGCCTTTCTGAGTGTGGTCAGGCTTCTTATACCTCTTCCTAATCATAGTAACCAGATGTAAAAGATATTTAAGCTTTTATTAAGCAGTACAGTAAAAAATTCTGTAAAGGCCACAGTAGCTCTGAGTTCTTTTTGATGTAAGCACCTTAGTTCCTCTCACCTGCAAAGGGAACAGTCTAGGGTAATTATGTAAAATACACCTGGGAAGTTGCAGATATGAGATATCCAAGGATTTAAAAGAAATAGGCCATTTCTATTTTGGCCATTGTTTTTAAAAGATCCTGTAATTCCAGATAGAAGGTTCCAATGTGAGCATGGAGTTTAGTTAAAAGGATTCCTAGAATCAAATACACTAACACACCCCTCCTTAATGCAGGTTTGTGGTTTGGGTTTTTTTTTAATTAACAAATTAATATCCATTCAACAAGTTTAACAGGAAAGAAAAAAAATTCCAAAAGATTCACAATACCAGAAGTCACCATTGCCATGCCATGTATCACGTTAGCTATCATTCATGTTTGTCTCTCCTTCAGTGTTTTTTGTTTTTCCTGGTCAACTCAGATAATGCTGAAACCAGTGGGACTTACCAGTGGCACGAAGAGTGCATCTTTTTAGACTTCACTTCGGGATCCATCTTGACATTGCTGTGCAAAATAGCACTAAGATTCTAGCTTCAGGAATATTAGCAAGATGCTACCCCTGACTGTAATTTGGGGAAGGGTAGCATGTTATACAAGAGAGTTATCAGGAATTATTAAAAAAGCTGCCCGTTCTAATTCAGAGAGTTTTGCCATCTCATATGCTGAATCTCCACCCGTCTGCCATTCTGAATGAAACCAGTTGTTTCCTGTGTGTCAGCTGTGAAGCAAGAGCAATGCTGGCACATACTGATTTCATTCAAACCAGTGAGAAAGCACAAACATTCAATATGAATTTCAGTTTTTTGGTAGAGTGTTAATGAACTTGTCATGGGTGTTTTTCTGGGATTTTCACTGGTCAATAATTTTAGAAAAAATATTTTTTCATATAAATGGTGATAAATACAGTCTTTCATAGTGATACAATAACAAATCTTAGATTTGTCTCCCAGTATGTCATCTTCAAAGAATAGACTGTTTGCAGCTGGATCTTTTTTATTCCTGTCTGTTGTTGGCAGTTTCAAAAGTATGAACTCATTGAAAGCAATTTTAGGAACAGAGGCAGAAACCTGTGAAAATCAAGCCACTTTCAATTGTCTTTTAAACAGGGATGTAGAAACTGAGGAACCCAGGTTCATGTTGAAAATAACAAACCTGGTTTCTGCAGTTGATTCCATATGTGAAAACATCTATTTCTCAGAAGATCATGCAACACAGTTTTTCTTTGTATCAGGCATCAGCTAACTTAGGGGAGGGCTCAGATGGAGAGTGACTGAAACTGTGAGGGCAAGCTCCCTGTCCTTCATATTATCATCTTTAAGATGTGAATCAGATGTTTAAGTCTCCTGACTGAGCCAGGGGGTTCTCTTCCCAGCTACGCTAGAAGGAAACATAAAGTCTGTCTCAGCTGGAAGTCAGTCGGGAAGACCAGTGAAGGACTGATACTTTAATTTACCATCTTTGCTCATTAATGGTTTCCTAAAGGATAACCAAAGTATTTGAAAATCATTTACTAAAAAATCTGTTCTTTCTCAGAAATAGATGACTGGAAGAATGTTCTCATAAACAAGGAATTGCTGTCTGTTTCTTCATCCTAAAATGATACTCAGTGATGAATATCTTCTTTTTCCTGGCTTAAGTCTTCTCCAAATCCGTACTAACTCCCATCTGTTTTTACTGGATTCTGTATATTCTAATGAATTCTTCAAGTGCCACGAAACTAGGCTTTAATGGAGAAATATTTTGAACCTGTTAATAACTAGGCTTATGCCTTATACATTTCCGGTGCTTACTCACTATAAAGAAAAACAGTAACTGAGAATATTAAATGTTAGATTTGCTAGGAATATTTTTTTTTATAATAAGACATGTTCTATTGCAACACAGGCTGTAATAAAGGCAATAAATAAAAAATATTTATATAATTTTTTAGAAGATGTCATTATATAAGGTTCTACCTACCTTGCCATTTTATCCAGAAAAAGCAAGTAGTGTTAATATCAATTTGAATATGGGAAGAGGCCTCTTTCAAATTTAAACAAAAATATATTGCCTTGTACACTGAATATGATAGTGAAAAAAACACATGGTGCAGCATATGAAAAAGCTCTATACAGGTCTTGGGATGGGTACAGTCCAGTAAAATCTGAGTTCCTATAATTCACTGTAATTTAAATATTCTTATACTTGACAAGCTGCCTTTCCCTCATAGCAAACAGATCTTTCACTGCAAAGAGGTATTCATATTCCTTTGCATATAGGTATGCCTTTAGCTTCTCTCTGGCTTTCCTTGAATGAATCAAATTGCCTCATTGTGGTGTGCAGCCTAAAATGTTCAAGCGTCTTCCTTTCCTGATGTAACAAAGCTATTAGTCTTTCTAGGCTAATTGAAAATGTCTAGAGGTGGAGTAGTCTCCCACACTACCTTTCTTGCAAAAGTACATGCAGGAGTGAGTTCCACAGCTTTGCAAGTACTCCCTGTAGACAGATTTTCAGGAGAGATGTTGCATGGCTGCATACATCTCCAGGACAGCTGTAACTCTAGAAGGTAGTGAGAGTACCGTATCACTGTCCTGCCCTTCTGTTTAGTGCCCCCTCCATGAGAATTCTAAGTAGAGTGCTGAACTAGGTATGACGTGTAGAGTAAAAGAAAAGATCCTCATGATCTTTTCTTTTACTCTACATGTCTGAAAAGAGCACGACTGTTTTCTAGGTAGCCCACTAGGTAGCTGAACAACAGAAACCCTAAGATTTGCCTTCGTGGACTCAACTCTCAGCCTCTTCTCTTGCGTCACGTGCTCCAGACCAGTTCAGTGGTCTTCCTCTGGGCTCACTCCAGTTTGCCAGTCTCTCTTTTACTGAGGGTCATGGGCTGTGTGCGGGGCCTCTATAAGCCATTCAATAAAAGAATATGCTTTCTGCATTAATAGCCTTTGAAATAATACTTTTCATCTTTAAATTCTTATACAAAAGAGAAATTTCCTCTAGGAGATTATTTTTTTTAATTCCCATTTGAGAAATAACTAAGCCGAAATAAATAACTATATAACGGTTGCTAATCAGGATAATGGCAGATCTGAAATTAAGTCAAAGTCCTGCTGCTTATTTTCCTATCCAACAACTGAGTAAAATTATACATTTTCTTTTTTGATTCCTGGAAGAACTGTCTCTCGGTGTCCTTGTGTTTATAGTTAGGGAAATTCAAAGGCACCTATATAAATTCTAGGGGTTTGTATCTCTGCTGTTTTCTAGATTTCTTTTGGCATTTGTCTTCTTTTCTCTTAGTACAGCTGAAAAGAGGCGAACTTTTACTTCTTTCATACCATTTAGTCTATTTTCAATTAAGTGTATCTACTCTACATCTTAATTTAGAAAACTTTTCTCCTTCTGATTCACTTTCCCATGTGCAGCATTCAAGATGTGCTGCAGCCGCAAGCAGTCTTACTATGAACCACAGAACTTAGGGAATTTTAAGTTACTGTTCAGGTGTAAAGCCTGTGTAAATAATTTTTCAACTAGCTTAGGTCCTCTCCTTCATTGCGGTCCCAAAGAGAAAAGATGCCATGATAAAGAAGTACTACTTGTTGGCTTTAGAAGGTTCATTTCAATAGGGGTTGGCTGTATTAAAGAGCCATTTACACTTTGTTGTCAAGGAGAACTTGCCAGGGGACCTAAAGGGTCATTAGCCTCCACATAGCACCATACAATGTAGCAGATGCTTCATGACATGTGACAAGGAAAGGTTTTAATGGTGTGTCAAGAAATCCCAGCCTTACCACTTTATTTTTTACTAATCTGTTGCTGTCTAACAATGACTTGCCATTTTCTTGATAGGTGGGCTTTTACTTACATGTGCCAGTGATGACTGTAGGAGGAAATTAAAGAAACATTGCCGGTGACATTATGTATTTCACTCCTGCTTTTAGTAGCTCATCCTTCTAGATAGAGTGAATTGGTCCTTAGACAAGAATTAAACCCAAAAATGTACATTCCTCGAGCTTTTAAAATTCCATTTGGCTTGATAATTGTGGGTGCAGACAAGCCAGGCATTTATTTTAGAAAACACCCAAGAATTTCAAGGAGTAACATAATTGTCAACTTCTTTCATGCACTACAGTTACTGAATTGTTACGATCCACAAGTATCAGTTGTGACCTACACGCAGTTTTAGGACCCTTCCTCAAAGACAACATGTGTGGCATCTCAGGAATAGAAGGATGCAGACCTGGGATACTTGTTACAGAGAATGTTCCTTTGCAGTTGTAGTCTTTAGTGATTCCTTATGTTTCAAATATACATAGTTTGTGATCTGAGGAAATATAAACTACAGCAGAGATTGCCTGAAGAGATTGTAGGTAAAGTTTTAAAAATACCAAAAATCCCAGCAGAAAGGAAACCCTTAGAAGGAGATTCACTGGCTGGACGGGATGTGACTATCTCAGGTTTTACTTGGTAAACAGGACAATTTTCTAAGAGTTTATTTGAATTTAGCCACTCTTTTAACCATCATGGTGGCCCTACAATATGATTTTCCTTCTCTGTCTATTTAGACATCTGTGTCTTCAGTGCTATATAAATCATCTGAGTTAATCTGAGAAGTGAAGGTTTCCAAGTAAGAGCGGCCACACCCTAGAGGCATGGCATGTGGGACAGAATGCCTTCTATTTTAGGAATTCCTCCTTTCATCCAAAGAAAATCCCTCAAAAAGTCATGCCTAGCCATCAGGGCCCCTCTGAATAAATGAGAATTTATTATGTCATCTTAACACTAAAAAATACTAATCTCCATTCTAAAATGGGTAGTAGTACTTTGTGTTCAGGGTGGACAGATGGAATTTTAGCTACGGTAATCCTCTATCCCAGGGAGAACATCTGTGCCTATTTCTCATTTACTCTATTTGAATAAGGTAAATTTAATAGTATTTACACTGTGAGAGAATGGAAACCTCTGAAATTGCTCAGAGAAAAAAAGGAGTAACAAAGTAAACTAAGACTCAAATACCCAGTCAGAGAACACTTTTTATAGGAACACTGAAATTTTACTAACAAGATTTTCAAGATTGCTGATACCTCTGCCTGACTCTGAACTGAAATCTTTGAATAGATGTCAAGTAGTGCATGTGTGGAGAGCCCAACAAGGCTGGTTTGTACTGGATCGAATGCGTGCATGCTACTCAGATAATTCATGTAGATGCAGACCAGGTCTACAGCTAAGGCTTCCTTTCTCTTCTGGCTGGCTCTAAGTCTCTGATGAAACATCAGAGCCCACATTGTGTGCCCAGGCAAAATTTACAGCTGGAAAAAGGATGTCATGGCTGGGAGAACTAAAATGCACAGTATCTCAGCTTTAGTTTCAATGTAGGAAAATAAAACAGAAATCAGCACTAGTTTTTTGTAGACAATAGAGTGGCCATTGTACCACAAAACAGTGAACTTATGGAAACTCATTCAGTTTTCCTTTGATTTGTTTCTTTCAAGCAGTCTTTTATTTTCAACATCTAATTCAGTCTACCTTAAAGAGCTTACAATTCGTGGTACTTTCTCATATACTTTCTTATATACTTTAAGCTTCCCAATCGCTTTTAAAAGTGGATCACATCAAAATGTAGAGATTGTCCTACGCTGCACTTCTTTACATATTTACGGTCACACGAGGTACATTTCGTCTGATTCATGACCACAGTGGGACCCGCCAATCTACAGCTGTGCACATAGGATCTTCTGTTGTAACAGCATTCAGCTATGGTTTCGTAGATAGAAGTAATGAGGGGCTAGAACTGTATCACAGAGCAGAATGTCACCTGGGAAGTAAAGATCCCTCAATGAACAGCGCTCATGTGCAAACTTATGGAATATATCAAAATAGTTCTATCAGGGTTATGTTTTTCATAGTCTTTCTTTGAGGGCATGGGGACACTTGACAATTTCAAAATTTTTTGTCTAAAATGAGGCCAACAGAAGATTGAAACAGAGTGCTTCTTTAACAGCGTTTTACTTATTTAAGACCTGCACTGTATTCCCATTTATTTTGACATACATGCATTTAATTAAATTTGAAGTATATGAATATATGAAGTATCTTTTGATGTATCAAAGGGAAGTTTCCTGACACGTGCTTTCAAAGTAATGTACCTTTATGAAGTGGATTAATTTTACGGCAATTACAGCTTTCTGTTAGAAAGGATCACTGAAGTTATTCACGTAACTGCCTGTTTACTCTTGTCTCAATCAAATGGCTTTGTTTTCAAAATAGGCAAAAATAAAATACAAAAGAAAAACAGATCAGTACCCTTTATTGAAATATCCAGCTCCTCATAATCTCACTAATAGATCCATTATGCATTATTTTAGGGGTGAGAAGTGAAATAGGCATACCATTTGAAGAATTACAACTTTTACAATATATTTGCAAATTTCCTCACATATATATGCATCAATTCCATCCCTGCCCTGTTTTTATTCCTGTTCTGGAGTGAAATTTTGGCCTAGCAGGACAAGTAATTTTACCACTTGGTTCATTCGTGTCAGGACTCAGCTGTTACCGCTTGACCCAAGACTGTCTTTCTCTAGATTTGTTCTGTGATGGAAGCAAGTATTCACAAGGAAGTAGGACAGATCCAGTGATTTTGGTTTTGATGGAGGACCATAGCTTCTTGCAAATACAGGTACTTTTTAATTAAAAGAAACACTATATATGAAAGACGTGAAGGAGCCATTCTCATTATAGGAATCTGTAACATAATTAGAAGGAAGCAAATCTGCTCTGTAGAGAAGCAGCAACAAAGAGGGGGAAAATCAATAAATCAAAAGGTAATGGGATCTGAACAGGCTACAGAGTTATATCTAACAACTGCCAGCTATGGAATGTTTGAGAATAATATTGTAGCTGTTACCTGGTAAACTGTAAGAAATCTGAGAAATGAAAAGATCAAAATGTAGGATCTCGGAGCAGTGCCAAGCTCTATATTGTGTGTATCTGCCTAAACAAGGAAAAAGTAGAACACTAATCCATTAAAAGCTCCCGTAATGATAATAGCCTAAATTAGAGGAATGATTTCTGAACTTTGGCATAAACCCTGGAGCCTAGTAGATCTCAGAATCAGAAGAATGGGCTTGAGCTGCAAACAGAGCATCGAGGCTTTGAACATGTGATTTTTTTGGACCACCTTTGTTTCAGCTATTGGAATAACGTGCACGAAGCAGAGAATAGAACCCCTTAGAATAACATTCATTAGTGAAGCAAAAGCAAAGTCCAAGTAGATGTATTCTGTATTTTCCTCCTCTGAGGCCTCCCACAGTAGAAGAAAACAGGGAAAAAGCATGGCCGGTGCTCCATCCAGCTGACAGAAAGTCCCCAGGGTGTGTCATCAGATGCCATATGTTTTCTTATTACCTAGGGTTTTAGCTTTTGTTTGGGTTTGATGATTTTTTTATTTGTTTGCCTTTTGCTCTGGAATGCACAAGTAATTTTGAAACTGTTTTAAAGAAGAGGGGGGAGTACAGTTTGAATTATCTGGATCTTTCTTTTCTCTTTGCAAGACAGCCTATGGAATTTGGCGTCTTAACCCAGCCGAGCCTGATGTGATCGCAAACCTAGTCAAATTTTTATTAAAATGTTTTGAATCTTTCAAACATGATATTGATAACTAAAATGGAGCAAAGAGACAGTAGCATCTGGTTTTAATGAATGTGGTCTGCTTGTACTTGAAAGCAAAACCGTGCAGGAAAAGACTGGAAATTCTTGTTCAGAGAATCAAAGTGCAATAGTGTTTTTCAATACCTGACATCTGTATGCTTAGAATGACCTGGGTGACTTTAGTCAACCAATTGTTCATATTTTTTAGATTAAAATGCCATATTTAGATCTGAAATACATTTGGTGCTTCCTCTCTCTCTTTTTTTTTAGCCTTTTGTGTACTTCTTTCCACTCCTACAATCTTAACAAACCCTTTGCTTTGACCTCTATCATACGTTTTCAATGTGGCAACTTTCAATATAGTGTATATCAAAATATTTTTATCTAGAAGCATGTGTGTTCCCATTACTATATTGTAGTCTAGACAAATAGCGCAACCCTTTGTGGAGATATTTTTCTCCTATGTGTGTTAACACTTGAAAGAGCAGAATTACCTGAAACAGTCTCCTGAACTGCAGACCCATCTAAAAGCCAACTTAATACGTATCTTGTCTTTCAGGAGGGAAAGAGAGGGGATTGTGAAAACAGATTCTGCAAGAGGCCTTCCTGCCCCATTACCTTAAGTCCAAGTTTTCTAGCAGTATTTTAGCCCATGCCCTTCACGGACATGCTGCATGCTGTTAGAGTTTGAATGCCTTCTAGCAGAGTCGTAGTGATAGAATACACTAACACAGCTTCCTGCATATTTTCTAGGAATTCATACTGCTTATGTGAGGTGCGTAAACCTCTTTGGAAATGCAGCCTAGGTAGCTGTTTAGGCCTTGCACTTTTAGTTTTGCTCAATCAAGATGATAATGCTGCTGATGAAGAGTTTTAATTACCCAACCTCTTTGTCGCTGTCTTCATAGCTGAGTGACTGAGGTGCCTAGCACAACAACGTAAAGCTGTGAGTAATCAGAGAAAGATGCTGTAGACACTTTTTGTACCACAGAGGAGTTTCATGCATGGTAAATGCATCTAACTGTGAAGAATACACCAGGTACTTGAAAATTGTACTTCAAATTCCATTTATTCCACTTATTTCAGAATAGTATCATCCTTATACTAGTATTTTAATTAAGAGTAAAGATTTGGAAAGAATAAATGTTCCATAAGCACCTACCTATTGTCTGTATTTTGAAGTTTTAATTCATTTTTTCATATGAAAGGCAGAGGATAAGTGCACCAATTAGTTAGCAGTATCTACATTCCTAAAGTTTTCAGCTTTTAAAGCTGTAGTAAAAGCAGCCTTCAGTTACCACTAATAGCTTCTTTGAATCCTTTTGTTATGATCCCAAAGCTGAGAAATCAATGAGGTTGGCCAGTTTGATTAAATAGTTCTCTTAAGTCAAACTATTGTAAAGTTAGCCTTTAAAAACAAATACACTGCATTGCCTTTGACCATTTACAGGTTTTTTTGGGGCTTCACCAAGCATGTGGATGTCTAATCAGGGGATTATCAAGTAGACTAGAGAAATATAACAAAGTTCTGTGCTCTAGTAAATATTTGTATAGCACAAGCCTGGAGAAAGTCCATGTTATATTTTACTGTTGATAATTTAATAACTCTACAGCACGCCTGAAATTGTACAGTAAAAGTCAGGATGTGTCAAATGAGGTATCCTGTAAAATTTTGTAACGTCATACCTAAGATGAGGTGTGTGCATGGGTAGGTAACACCGTCATTGGAAAATGCACTTCACAAATAATGTTTAGGGCATTTATTTGAATTTTGACAGGAAATAAAGTCATGGCTGTCCGGCTTATCCTTAGTAACAATGGCAACGTAAGTGACAACCAGAATAACTCACGTAGCAGTAGTCCAGTCTTTCAAATGATCATGGGACCAACCAACAGATTTCGTAGAACAGCCAAAAAATCTGTGATTTCCTCTTGCTACAGAAAATAGACCATAGTGTAAACAATAGATTAAATTAACTGAATCTGTCTTGCTTGTGTTTAAGGGATAGCATACAGCATGCCGTCTGCCACAGTAGTTTGTTTGCATTGAAATCAAGCAATAATGATCGAGGCACAGAGCATTTCCTGGGGATTAATGACCGGCTGAGAGGAGTTGATGGCCCAAAGAACAGCTCCTGGCCATTAACCCCAGTCAGTCATTAATCCAAAGGAAATGCTCTGCCCCAAGGTCTTTATTACTCTTAGAAAATGAAAACAAAGAAAAACAAACCTGTAAGGACCTAGGTATTTGTTCTGGGTGGTGGAGTTTCAGATCAGTTTGTGCGTGCAGATTTTGATAAAGCAAATACCTTAACACTTAGTTAGCTGGAGTGCTTGGTTCTCTCTAAAGCATCTTGTTAAGTATCTAGACCTACAGAGTTGACAAGAGGCTAACTGGAGAAACTTATTTTCAACTTTATTAATCGTTTTTCTCAGTATGGAATGCAACTTAAGATTAATATTAACGTGATTTAAATAAGGTGGCTGTGCACTTTAAATAAGTCTCTTTAAGTAGTCTGTATTTTGTTGAGTATTTAGAATAAGTGCTGGCAGAGCACCAAACGGACGTAGGCACTGTTCTTCTTAGACTTAAACACTTCTGATCTTGATTTTGGAAGCATTGGACCATCTGTACCTTTACAAGAAAAACGAGTTGTAAATGTGAAAAGTACACAATAAATTATAATTTAGCAAGTATATGCACTGAATTTATTGAGGTAATTTGCAGACCAAGTTCTTGGATGTTTGTTGTTTTCTCTGTGTTCTCCTGAGCTGAAGAGCACTTCAGAAAATTTAAAAAAAAAAAAAAAAGACTGTTCTTAAAATACAAATGTACTCTCTACTGTGAAGGAGGCTAATCTCTGCTTTACAGCTTTTAGGAAATCTCGAAAACTTTTTTCAGGAAATAAACTATCCATTTGTATACTATGGGGATATGTATGCATTAGGTAAATTCATCCACTCAACATAGAATGTGAATTTATGCATTTACAGACAGAAATTTTTCTTTCTAGATTATGTTATTATTAAGATGGGATTGTTCACTTTATTCTTCTTGCTTGTAGCATTGGTGGAATTCTCATCAGCTGGGACTGAACAGACTTAGTGGTCTACCTCCAGCCACCCCTAAATGGAGGTGAGTTTCCTGTCACATATTAACCTATAGAGGTCAGAGATTTGCTATACAATTTTCAGGTTTTTGTGGAGATATGCTATAGCACAACTGAATGCTGGCAGATTTTGTTCTTGTTTCATTAAAAGGCACATTTATGTAGTCCAGATAGTCAATAACAAACAGTTTACAAATAAAAATCTCTATATAGGTGAATGGTAAGAGTTTGGCAACAATTTAAGGAAAACAAATTGATGAAGATAAAAGGTCCATAGAAAAGTTGAGATGCTTTTTTTTATTCCCTTGTAGTTTCAATACAATCCAAACTAATTGGTTGTAATGCTATGTTGTGCTTTCTGTACGTCATTAATTTTATACCAGAATAATATGTATGGTACATTATTTTCAAAAGTGAATGTAAAACTGTACTCAGCTATAGTTGTGAGAGGATGTACTGGAGGACTATAGCGGCAGTGGCTTACTGCCAATCAGACAGAAAACTGGAATTCTATTCTTGAATTTTCACCCATGTAAGTATGTACATGTGGAACAGAAATCTTATAATAAAGAGCTCTTCATTCTAGCAGGCAGTTAGAAGTCTGATAGATAAACTAGAAAAATTTTGACTTAACTAAGGTGTTAGTTTGAGGAGAGAAGGTAATTAATCTTTGGAATAGTGCACAAATAGAACAATTGTGATAGACTATTCTTTTATTTCTTACTGCTATCCATTTATTTGTTTATTTTAAATGAGATAAACTCTGAAGAGTCCTTGACTCGTGTTATTTGTGAGATCAGATAGGACGATTGCAGTGGTTTGTTGTGGCCTAATAACCTGCCCCTAGCTTGTGCGATTCTAAGGGAATTGCTTTCTCCTATAATGTCTTCATTTAAAAAAAAAATCTTATAAATACTTATATTGTATTTGTAATTCTTCAAAGGAAACCAGCCATATTATAGGAATATTTTGATAAAAATAATCCTCGTACAAGGATTTAGCAGTTAGTCAAACAGTACTAGGAAAACATTGACTCATAAACTTCAGTGATATAGTGCTGAAGCTATGGAAAAAAAGGTTTTCACATAGATAGAGTTTTCAGGTTAGAAGAACATGCAGTGACTTCAATGGGACCAGGAATAGGTATTTACAATGTTGTACCTGAACATAGCTGTCATCTTCTGTTAACATGGAAAAAACCATTCAAATCACTGTAAAGATATTAGGACCTGATTTGAAACCTACTGGATTTGCCCTGTTTAGTGGGGGGTCTTTCAGTGAAATGCACTGGGGTTTGTATCGAGATCCTCTTTTGGAATCTGTAATCTTGTATGCATTTTAGAGACACTCCCAAACCAGTGCAGATTGCTGCAGAATTCTTAGTTTTCCCTGCTTTATGCAGACTACAAAAGGAATTGCTGCCATTTGCATACTTGACATGCCCATTACTTCCTTTAGAACAAGAACTCTTGTAGATGTGTAAAGCTACATAAATCAGGTTTGCAGCAAATGTATTTCAAATCAGGATGTAGTGTAGTACAACATAGAACAAATAGTATAATCTTTCCAGCATTTTTTTTTTTTAAAAGAAAAGAGCTTACTTATGAATTTGTAAAGGAAACAACTAGCTTCGCTTTAAGCTCTCCTTCCTCTTCTATTCAGGATACTATTTCTTAGGAAAAAAAGACCTTCAAGTAATGCTAAAACCAGGAAATATATAGTGAATGATAGCTTGGTACTTGCAAATCTAAACAGGATGTGCTATGTTTTAAAAAACACACAGATAGTAAGGTGCAAGCAATGTCATTCCACACTAAGGGCCAGATCTAAAAAGGGTCCAGAACTCGGTACTTCACACTGGCATTCTGATGTTCTGCAACTGTGTAATTTTATATATGTGGCCACCACAGTATCCTTTGAACAGTAATATTATGTATATGGAAAGGAAGGTCTTGGAAGGGACCGGAGCCACTGATCATCTAGTTGTTTAGTAGAGTGGTAAAGGCAGAGGTGGATGTTGAATCCTGCCTTAAGGTGTTTGAGAGGTAACCACTTTTTTTTCTGTTAGAACTTTGCAGCTGAGGTCCCTCTCCCAATATAACTTCTTAAGTCTTCACAGAATAAAGTTCGATAGGTTTTTGGGGGTTTTTGGGGTTTTTTTTTTTCATTTGTTTGTTTGTTTTAAAATCCTCCAGTGGCCATGACCACCTTCAGAATAATAAAGTGTCTGTTATTCAGGCTCACATGCCATGAATGGGAAATACAGGGTCCTTCTTCCACTTCAGAGGACGCAAACCAATCTTCTGCTGTGAATTAGTATAGACCCTACTTGTCTTAGAGGGATAAAGGGACACCAACTTTTCTTATGAATCTTAGCTACTATGGATGAACTGGTTGAAGCAGGTATAAGCACAGTTGTAAGACTTGGTGACTTCAGTCAAACAGCAAGAGGCCTAGGACCTTACCAATGCCAAAATCATCTGTATATGGACTTACTAATTATTTTGCCATTTAAATTATATACACTGTTCTTTAAGGCTTGAGTCAAAAGTCTAGTTCTCACCTTTTCCTGTTGTGTTCTAATCTTAGAACAAAAACCTTGAAACCTTCAGTTTTCAAGAACAGCTTCAGCACAATGCTTCTTGTTGCTCTCCACGCATACACATGCCTTTCAATTCCACCCTGCAATGGTAACTTCCCTTGCAAGTGAGCAATCAGGATTTGTATCTTTTTAGACAGAGGACAGAGCTGAAATTCTACCACCTTCATATATGGAGGTTTCTGTTGGTGCTGAACCGTTAGTAAGAAGTAATAGTAGCCTAACCCTTTGCCATATCTTTAACAAAAAAAAAAAAAAAAGAAAGAAACAAACTGTGGTTACTATTGCAGTGGTTTTGGAACCTGATCTAGAATGTCTATCAAGTGCGTTACCAGAGATCCTCGGGATGCCAGCCATTAGGCAGGAACTAAGGCCTGAGCTGCTCTGCTCTGTGGTAACTGGAGTATTTAAAGGCAGGCATAAAAACAGCAATGAAGACACTCAGATAACCGAGGTGCTTTCAAGAGTTTGATTATATTTGGTGGTAGCTGAATAGCCTTTTCATGATTGTCTAAATTCTACCGTAATTTCAGTTATATTTCTGCATCTTACCGTGGCTATTCGCTGAATAAAGATCAAAATAACACCTTGCACAATTACCATATATGGCCAAAACCCGCTGCTTTTGGTTTTCCTTTCAACATCAAAGCACTAGAAAGAGCATCTTCACTGAGTTCACTGACGTTCTTTAACAGGGTGGTCTGTAAATAGTCTAAAGGTTTGCTTACTATATTGAAGTACAAGGCTTGCATCACGTGCGTGCCGTCTATTTCTTTTCTTAGTTGAGAATTGCAACATATTTTGGGAAAATAAGGGAAATTTAATTTACCAGGTAAAATTTTTTGTCTCAGAACGAAAAGCAGTGAGTCTGAATTGTGCCTATCTGTACAGAACATACTGACCTTCTTAAAGGTCTTACCCAGCCTAAATGGTTCTCTTATTCTATGATTCTGTGACCTGAAGCAGTTTGTCACTTTGTCTTCAAAGTAACAGAGTAGGTTTTAAACCGATGTTGCTCTTTTCAGAATAGGTCTCCTTTATGTCAGTCATGCAGACAAGGGAATTGTAAACCGGAATAAAAAGAAACCAAACTAGTGTGAAAAAACTTGTTTTCTGCATACACAGAGGAAACTGTAAGTGTAGCCTTTGGAATAAGATGTTTCACTGTATGTGTAAGGGAAACCTGAGACAGTCTGAGGAAGCAGCAGCTCACACGCTGACCTTTTGGCACCCTGAGAAAAAGATGCGTTGTGTTAATTTTATGTTAGTGAGATAAAGACCCAAAAGTACAGATAGACTCTATTAAAATATGTTGCAACTATTTATCAGACCTAGAATAGCTGTAAAATCCTGCTAGAATTTTCTCTCAAGTAAACTTTCTCTCATCATCAAATAAAACATTTACAGGGACCAAACTTGTAGCCAGAAATGTGCTCCTGTGTTCAAACACAACTACCCTTTAGAGCCATCTCAATATCTTTCTGTCTAAACCCCCATTTTCAAATTGTGATAGGTGTTAGGAACATGAGGCTATCATATTCTATATATGTTAATTCCTGTAACATAATTCTGCAAGATGGCACACATTTACTCATGGGTTAAGATTGTAATTGCATTTCAAAGCAGTTCTCTTGAAACATTCTAAAACAGCTTATGTTCTTAAAAACTCTGTTCTTTACTTCGCATGTTTTAGTACTACATCCCATTAAAGCTGTGTTTGAAGTTACTAGGATTTGTTAAAAATTTGATAATGCCTAAGCAGATAAGAGATTATATGCTTTATGTATATATTTGAAGGATTTGTTTCAGCTTGGATACAGTGTATTAATTGGCCACCTACAGTGAACAGCGGTGTTTAATATTTAGAACCCTTTTCCTCATTGTTTTCCAGGCAGAAGAGCATTTAAGTATTCTTTTAACTAAATTTGCTAACTTTCTGGAACACATTTAAACAGTGTGTGCTACTTGTGTCATATTACATTAACTTCACTTCTACAGACAGGTTGTATACATATGTAATAAATAGCTCCTCAGGGATCAGATCTAGATTAACTGAGAAAAACGTACTCTGCTGTACGTTAAGTAATTTACAATATCTCAGTAAACATTAGAAAAGACATGTTTGTCTCACCAGAACAGGTTAACAGTGCCTGCAGCCTCCGTAATGATTGCAGAATGTTAAACTATCAAGTGGAAAGTTATAATCACTTTAAATAGTCTAATTTTTTTCCCCTAAAACATCAGACTATCTGGAGTTTGATACCATGATGTCTGTAATAACACCAAATGTTTATGACACGGAATGAAAGTGTAAAGAAAGACACCAGCTCTGCAAGGGATCTAAACAGTGTGACTTAAAAGTGAGAGAGGAAGGCTTGGGGAGAAAACTTGTTTAATTGGGTAATCTTTTATTTAAATCTTACCCCTTTTAAATTAAATTTCAATATCTGCAACTAGAGATGAAACTTGGTTTAGGCATACCATTTTATTTACATATCACAAAATCCCTGTAGCCTCTCTATTTCTACCAGCTCAGTTCTGCCTGGTAATTACTTAAATACAGGTATGGTAACTGTGCTATTGCTGGTTTTAGTTTGTACTGCCCCAGTCCAAATGTAATTACAAAGAGTGTTCTAAGGACACCTGTGAAGGTTGTTACAGAAGACTTCACATGCTTAACATGGATATTCAATGCAACTTTTAACACATTCATTGCAAATTTAACTTATTTGCCAGGTACTGAGGAAAGTGACATATACGTATAGTACATCAAGAAATAAAATTATCTTTTCTTCATGTTAATTCAGCGTATCTGTAGGCTGCATTGATTAACTGTGGAGATGTAAGTTTTACCAGCCCTAAGAAAACAGCACTGACCACATAGCACTCGTGTAGGCTTAGGTTAAACCATATAATGTAAGAAGTGCAGTGATTTCAGGATTTAGCCTAGATGCCTCGTCTTTGATACACAGAAGGAGATAGAAAGTGTGCTAAATTCCAAATGAGGAAGCATGTTTAGAATTCTGTCTTAATTGATCATTTAAGGACAATCATCTTAATTGTTTAATTACATTATTTAACTTTCTTAAAGTCAGGCAGGAGGCCCACCAGCATAGAGAAATAACAAACTGTAGTAGAAGAGTGGCTGGAGCAGAGGACCATAAGCCCTGGATTCTGGAGAAGCTATTTAACACTGTTTGCTTGTCCTGAACTTGAAATAATAAATACTTCATTATACTCAATTATTGGAAATCCTAAGACAAGAAGCACTGTATTACAGATAATCATTATTATTTCGCTATATATATTAGCTTTGCAATAAAAACAACTGGAGTTGTTTATACATGGAGTAAAGGTAATTCAATACATGTTATGTAGGAATGACTTAAAATACATATTAATTGCATATGAAAATGTTAAAGTAACTGAAAAGCAGTTGATGCAAATGTTCATAAACATTGTGGCTATCTGCAGAAGTATAATTAAGTTAAAAATCAAGTTGTCGTATTTGTTTAGTCAGTCTGATCTTACAAAAGCAGCCTGATTCATTGTACGTGTACTGTTTCGGAGGAGAGAAGAAATATTTTAAAGAAGATGGCAAAAGTGAAAATCAAGAAGACAGAGAGAAGGACAAATTTTAAATTGAGAGCATGGGAGGGGTGGTGAGGTATCCTGTAAAAGGGGTATCAGTTGGGATCAGAATCTCTGAGTACAGTTTGTTTCAGGTAGGCCTGACTCTTTATGCTGTTCTGATCAATCTGTCTATAAAGGACAATGGAAAAGACACAATAATTTGGTTCTGAGTTGAGGACCTGACATAATGACAAATATGTCAGGCTTTAACAGAAGCTGGAAAATAGAGTTCAGTGGAATTTCCCTACCAATCATGCTTTGTAGTTATCCTCTGCAGATGAGTGAATTGTGTGCTCTCCTTGTTTACCTACTCCTTTCTATCCAGGCAATAACTGGAATCCAAGATACAAGTGTCATGTAGTGCCAATAACTCAACATACAGGTTCATCTGTAGTCAAATACAGTGTCTTTATTAAAAGAAAGAAAGAAAAAAGAAAACAGAGAGAGCTAAGTGCCTTTTAGAAAGCAATTAAAAATAACTTAAAAAGCAATGACATTGCTTTTTAAAGAGTACTGAGTTGTATCTTATCATACCAAAAATAAGAAATTAAATTAAAAACCTACCATGAACTCAAGAATTATGTGGACACAATCCCTGTTACTTTAAAGTGAGATATAAATCCAGAGATTTCTCATGCCATCATTTTGTAAATAATTACAGTTCTGCTGAATCTGTTGTATAAAGTTTACATGGGAGGTTCAGTGCACCCTCGCTCTTGTTTAGAACATTCGGAACCACCAGAGAGATGTTGACATATGGCTGCACTGTTTTAGTGCACGAGACATCTACTACATGGGAGCATAATAAACAGGAGCATAAAGACAGGTTTGTGCAAGCAGTTTGGATTGACCTTTTTGGCAGCTGAAATCCATCTTGAGTACATGGTGCTGATGTGGACAGACATGTAAACCTCGTCTTGTTACCGCAACTACTAGTTTTACAAATATACTCCAATGCTCAAAATGTATATCATTCAAAGTAAAGTGATTTTAAATGGGTGAGGGTATGTAGCAGCTACAATTCGTAATAAGAGGCAGCAGAAGCTGTCTCTTAAGTTTGTGGTGATACCCCTATTGATAAATAAGGAGTTAGATACGTGTGTTTTACATCAGTAAGATTTCTTGTGGTACTTTCAGGGAGATGGCTTATTCCATGTGGTTTTCCCCTAGCAAAATATTTGACCGACTGATACAGTATTTTAATTCTGGCATTTAAAAAGCGCAATCTGCTGTCCTTTCAGTGAGCAGTTCTTACATCATAATTTCTAAAATTAAGAGTTTGTTTAAATACCTTTTACAGTCTTAGCATCTGATTCTTAGGAACAGAATTAATTCAACTGTATTGCATTTTTAAAGAATAATTTTTTAAAAACAACACTTTCTACCTTTTGACAAGTATCTAACATCACCACATTTAGTTTTGCTTTAACAAGTCCTAATCTAGTGTTGCATACCAAGGTATGAGCCTATTTGTATAGTTCAAGTAGCATTTGGATTCAAGAATATGATATAACCACTCATTGTGATAACTAATTTTGAGGTTTAATCTTAACTGATGGGATGTGGGCAAATGGTGCTTCACAGCCCTATATGCTCCTTATGTTCTCAATAATTTGCTATGAAATGGATAGAAGCAGTGCCTGTTATCTGTGGATATTGCCTATCAGATCTGAATAGTTATATAATAATGAGAGTACGCCTGTATTTTGTGAATATACCTACGTATAATATTGTGAATAGCATGCTTTTAACAGTTTTCACAAGTTCAACATGGACTCAGAATCTTTAAAACAGCAGTGTCTAGTACTGTCTCGTCATGATCACACCGCTGGCTTCACTTTTGTGTTTTTACAAGACCTTTCTGGAAGGAGAGGCTGTATTATATGTATGTTTGCTTGCACATATTAGAAAACAATTATGAGAAAGCGGTCCAGAGTACTTGAAATTTAATGTTCACTTAATACAGAATTAGAGATTGACCACCATTCTTATACTGAAGTGTTGTTGTAGAGTTAGCTGATTTTCATACTATATTGTAAAAATACACAGTCTGTTAATTTCTTATTTTAAAATACAGAAAGCATGAACCTTTGTTGACTGACTTACCCAATTCATGTAACACGTGGAAATGCACTCTTTCGTATTTATGCAGTATAGTGTGTAATACTATGGCTCAGTCTAGAATTTGTGGCCTGAAAGTGGAAAGGTATTTAATATCATAGATTCAACCTGGAAATTTGAAAATTCACGTTCTTTTAAAATCAGCATCATCACAGAATGATTGAGTTTTGAAGGCACCTCTGGAGGGCATTTGGTCCAACCCAGAGCTCGAGCAGGGCCATGCTGAGCTACGCTTACTCTTTCCTTAGTGTGGCACTCAGCAGAGGGGGAAAGTGAGAGGGAAGGGTGGCCTTTTCTCCCTCACCTGAACCGTTTGGATTCCCTTCTGTCTGCCTTGAGAAAGCCCTTTTTCCCTTCCCTTACACATATTGCATTACTGTGTCCTGGGCTCATGCCAGATTCTGGAGAGCATGTACCCATGCCAGATTCTGGAGAGAGAATTTGGCCTCACAATGTTTGCATTGTGTTTGCTCATTACAAGTAAGGGTGCTTTGAAAGTAGCCAAGTTTGAAACTGTAGCTGTCCTTGTATTACAGAGGCCTATGAAATGTTTTATGTTGCTAACGTTCATACACATTTGGACAATGCAAATATATTTCTATGGTTTTCATTTTAAAATTATTGAAGTGGTATCTTTGCTTCTTGCTGCTGCTTAATATTGCTGTCCTCACTCAAGCAAATCCCCCAGTGAGATCAACACAAGTTTTGCCTGAGGAAAAGGTTAAAAATTTGGCTTATAGTGGCCAGAAGGGAGTCGCGCTTCACTCGCCTTCTTCTGGTAACTGCATCAGTTTGAAATCTCAAGGGTTAGAGATCTTTTGGGCAATTCAGTTACAGGAAGGATGTTCTATGTGAACTGTCTAAGAATGCCTTATGCTCTTACTTGTGTGCAAAATACATGTATGATGTTCAAGGCCAGCTGTTCCACTGGAAGGAGTGAAATCCTAAATTTTACACAGTTCTGCATTTTTCCACTGAGGGATTTTTATTTATTGTTATTCTGGTTAAAGTGGTACTTAATCCATCAGTAAGAATTCCATGATAAAATTCAGGCTGTGCCTTGGGTGACCTGTCAGAAACTGTATATCTTATTGCTGGGAATCTTTTGAGACTTGGGATTTGATTTTTTTTCCTGCACATATATGAGATGTCTTTGGCAAAGGTCACACAAGTTTTAACCCACAATATTAAGTCACAAATGAAATTGATTTAAGTGGTCTTGCCGTACTCCCTCGTGAGTGCTTGCTCACATCTCAAAACCACCGTATAATTTGTCACAACTCAACGTGATTATCTGTCTTTGCTCAAGAGGACGATAATAACTAAAAAGTAAGTTATATTGCAGGTAAGGATATAGGATTACTGCTAGAGCTGATTGAAAGAGATTTTAAAAACTCTAGTCTAAGCCCATCTGACCCTAACTGGTGCTTACTTTCTGTTATTTCCTCTTTTTTTGGTTCTTTTGTCCTTTAGCCTTTTTTGGTTTGTTTTTGTATTTTTTTTTCTCTGGTGTGCTTTTTCATTGGGCTAAAAAATATCCTAGATTGCACCAAAAAGGACACCACAAAATTGGGTAGCAAACAAAGGTTCAGCTGACAGTGTGTAAATAGACCCGGCAATCTTTAATTCAGTTGTCCTTCATGCGCAAAATAAGTTTTTCAGTATGTAGACAGTGAAGCATGTAAATGTTATTTTCTGAACATGATCTAGATGGGATCATGGAACAGAACATAGTTTGAAAAGCTACCCTCCCACACACTCCCCCCACCCGCCCCATCTGGGTTCTTTGGGAAACGGGGCATGTTCTAGTTGCCAATCAAGCTGTTATGTAAAGTCTCTCTAAAGTTCAGTGCACTTTTAAAAATATTTCAGGATTTGGGACATTTTAAAGAAACCCTCCTTAGTATAATGAGCTGTGCATCTCTTCTCCGTGTTCGTTAGTTGCATGCTAATGGCTGTGTTTAAAATTCCTTCTTATCTTGTTTCCTGATTGATGGGAACTTGAACCAACCTCTGGACTTCCAGACCTTGCTCAGTTACTGTCATTTTCACTGGCAGAATAAATCACTTGATGTGAAAAATATTATGCAGTATTTTGATTCCTTGATCAGCCCTGTATTATGTATTATCTATTTTGTTTTCTCTGGGTATCTGATGAGGAACTATATTGTTTGACAGCCTCCATTATTTAACAGACTACCTTCTGCTGTTGCAGCACAGGACAAAGGAATTGCATGCCGTTCTTTTTATTTTTCTCTGCTTTTCTTCTTTGCTGTAGCTGCTTGGGTTAAAAGGCAAACAAACAAACAAATCTCTGTGGACTTCAAAGAGATCAAATTTTAAAAAAGCAAATAATTTCTTAAAGCTAGGCTGTTTTGCTGTGTTTCTCTCCTGTTTTTCTTTTCTTCTTTTTTTTTTTTTTAATTCTGAAAAGAAATAGCAGGCTGTAGGCACTGCCTGTGGCTTGCTAGCCTTGCTTCTTGTGTGGTCTGTGCAGACTTTATGATTTATTCAGCTAATGGGAAAGGAGCATGACCCCCAGTGGCCACAGAAAGAGAGCTGCATGTGGGTTTAATGCTTTCACCACAAAAATGTCTGCTATGACTAAGCTGTGTGGCTGAAGTCACTGTCTGAATGGTGCTAAAAAGGAACTTAGGCATTAAGTGTGCACTATTTACTATAGATTGGCTCTTGGGATTAGGCCAAGGGTTTCTTACTCAGTTTCAAAGAATAGCATGGAAGCTGCTAGGAAAATTAGAGCTGTGCAATTTATTTTTACCAGTCTCCCCAGTGAGTGACCCAGTGAAGGATTTGCCTCATAACACTTTTTTTTCATCAGTTACCAAAGCGCAATTCAAAATGTACTGGTTTGTTCGTGAGTTTTATGGGGCTTATTGTTTACATTTTCCCATCTCCTACTTTTCTTCATGTTAACATGACTTTCTAATACCTTTTTTTCTCTATATATTGCTTAGAACTATAAAGGAAAACAAGCTGGACAATATTTAAGCATCATTGCTTCGGACTAGTTACACTACTGTCTCTGATTTAAAGGATGAAACTGTGGGCTAGACCAGGAGTCTGCCCCTGCCCTTGCTGAAGAGAATGGCAAAAACACATATTCTTCATTGGGAAGAAACTGAAGTCAGTCTGGTTTATTATAACAATACTAGTTTTACTTTATTTTGCTGACTTAAAGGCAGGTTAAGGTACTCTATGTCTGTTTGTCTGCTGACTGGTAACTGTATTCACATGGATAGATTAAAAACAAAACCACCACCTATATTAAGAGGAGATTAAAATGCTTTGTAGTCTTTAAAAAAGAACTTCTGTGTTTCCAGCACTAACATCTTTCTTCATGCTATGTATAAAACCAGTGAAGCATTAAAAATTTAGCACAAACACTTCGCTAGTGGTTTTGTTGGTTTGTTTTCTGAAATATATTCTTTGTTATCTGAAAATAGTGAGCACACCTTTTAAAAAGACTTCTAGAAGAAAATGAGGGGGGAAAAAAGGTACAGAGGTATAGGAACTGACATTCCAGATTCCTTCCATCCTCCCATAGTTAGATATTTATCAGCTCCAGTAAGAATAAGGCAATCCAGTGTAACACAAAGTAAGATTTAATGTTAGTGTTTATTTTTAGTTATTGAATAATTGTCAAGCATGTAGAGAAAGGAAAAGATAATGAAGTATATTGTATATTATGTCTTTTTAGTATCAAAGTAAAAGTGGCCATTTTTTGTCTCTAAGTTTTATAAAATGGGAAAATGTAAAATTTAACAGATTTTATGTAAATAACAAAACCTTATGCATATGTCTTTGCATTTTGGCAGACTTTTATCTTCTAGACAAAGTTTTAAAATCTAGATGACCAATGTTATGATCCTAAATTGTATTTCTGCACACGGACATCAATTTCTGTAAATGCTAAGAACCTACAAAACAGGAGTAATGAAAGAAACTGCAAGTGTTTTGCAATTTTGAAATTCAGGACATTTTTACTTATAAATATTATTTTAAAAAATATCCTGTAACATTTGTATTTACTGAAAGTCAAATTTGGGCATCAGAGATTTGGGCATGAAAGATTAAATACCTAGGCAAACATGGTGAATTATCTGGTGAAAAATATTGAGTTGAAAAAGTCCAAGTATATTGTTTTTACATTTATTAGAAAATGTATTTTAGCTTTGCATTTTGATATGATCTTGTGTATGTGCAGTACTTGTTTTGTTTTAATGAATTTCAAAACCTCAGTTGTGTCTTTGTCAAATGAAAACCCTAAAACTAAGTTGTTAATCTGAAACAGTTTTTAAAAATCCCTTTTCCCTTTAGACAGGAACTGAAAGAAGTTATTCACACAGTTCTATTTAATAATTTTTAGACACAGAAGTTTGAAATTTTTGCTTGACTCTGGTTTGAAGCTTACCCTTTCTGTCCAGTTTTCTGGGACACCTGAAATAAGGTTTGAAATCTCAAGGTGGAAGCTTTCCTGCTGTGCTTGGTTTGTTCCCGAATCTTGAACAACAGAAAGAAAAAATGGGAAGAAACCAGCAGTGATGCTGTTATCTAAGCACAGAAATTTGTGAAAATGAAGTGAGGGGGTTCTGCAGTAGAGGATTAGGCCTGGTTTTAACCTTATAAATGTTTGTGTTTCCTGTTTAGAGGAGAGCTCTGACTTCATGCTGCCCCGTAACCCAACACTAGAACGACGTGGTGATTGTCCTGTAAGAGGACTTGGAAAGCCATTGCCTTGGGTTATAGAGGGCATTTTTGCTTGGCCGCTGTGCTTTGTGGAGATGTTCCCCTTGTCGGGCTATGGGGGATGGTAAAGAGAACTGTACAAGAGCAGTGGGAATAATAATACTTAAAGTGTACTTACCTACAGCATGCAAACTGGGGTGCGTGGTGTGCGGCACAGATGCCTTGTCAGCAAGAGGCATGAGAGAGGACAGCTCTGTGTGTCTGGCATGCAGGTGTTTCAGCTGGTATTCGCACTGTCTACTGGCCAACTTTTTTTTTTCTTCTTTTTTTTTTTTCTGGTGGAAGAGAAAGAGACAGTGGGAGGTAAAGAAAGAAGAGGGATCACCCACAGTCATTTCCCAGAATGGAAGAGGGGAAAAGCAACACATCAGCTCAACCCCTGTTTACACATATAACTGGCTCAGCTTTCCTTTGCAAGTGTAAATCAAATGGTACAGACTTGGGATGTTTTTCTCTCTCCCGTGAAGACAGCCTCTTCATTTTTTGACTTATGAGGATTGTGTTAGTACTCCAGGAGTTCTAGATTGAAAGCTGTAAACTTGGTTCTTGGCTTTCTTGACTGAAAACCTCCACCTTCTCTTCAGTGGGTTTCTTTTACGCTGGGAATTCACATAGTGGCTTGTGTCTCTGTGAACAACTTTGGCAACATAACGTGGCTATTCATTCAGTAGACTTAGATCCTTCCTTGGGAACATCTTTTCTGAAGATAATATTTTTCTGATATCATGTCAGCATCTGCCTTCCGTGACTAAAATGTGAAGGGCATGGAGAAGTTATTTGAATCTCTGAAATTTTTAGTAGTGATTGACAACTGGTAAAAGCTAGAGTAGCTCTTGGGATACTCTCACCTAAGTCGAGGTGCAGGCCAACTGGAACTTGCAGGCAGTTGTGTTATGTGATCTGCTGGCTTAACGTCACTGTTTTGTTCTGTTTAGGCTTTTGATAATGAGGTCCTAGATAATGAGGTCCTAAATTACTGGGGTCTGCCTGTACCCACATAAATATTACAGTTAAAAGCTGGTTTTCCTCATTTCTCCTTTTTCTTTGTTTTTTTTCCTCCTCATAAATGTAGCAGTCAGGACTCAGGTTTTTTCATCTATATTGGACATGTGCCATTTAGTCCTACATCTGTTCTCTGACAGTAGCCAGTTTCAGATGCCTTAAAGGGGAGTATATAGAAATGTAAATTATTATTACTGTTATTTTATTTTCTCTAGTACAGTATTACTACCAGATGCCACTTGGGGCTTGAATCTATCCTCGTTTGGGATATACAGTGTACTGAAATCTCATCAACCATTTTTTAGCTTTGTCAAGCTCGCGGCAGTGTGCTTGTTCATGGAGGCTGTAGAACTGGATGTGCGTGTTCTCATGAACAGAGTTCACGGGATAAAACAAAAAGATCTAACCCATTTAATCAGCTGCTGGCTTTTTCACGTCACTTTATGTAATCTGTATTCTGTTTTAACTGTGTCTTGGTGGTTCACCCTACAACCTGTTAGCCCTTACTGCCAGCATCACTAAATGCTCGCGTTACTTTTGCTGTTTGTACAGTGACAGCTGTCACTTAATGTAAAGAAAATTACAATTTGCTGCTTCTATTATTTGTTCTCCTTTGGTTCCCATTCTATCAGCATAATTTGCCATACAGCTTGGTTTTGCTCTGGAGTCACAGAGCAGAGTTTTCTCATGATTTTCTGTTAGCCAGTCATAAGATCTGAAAGATGTTGATCTGTTAGTTTATGGGAACATTGTCTTTGACTTCCTTGTCACGGAAACTTAAGCTTAGATGGCTTTGCCTGCTGGAATTTCTGATGCAGTTTTAGGATGTTTGGTATGGTTAAATTGTTACAGCCAAAGTCAGCTCCAGCCTGTTTTTTAATTCTTGCGGCTTACTTTCCTTGTCCAGGAAGCTGCTCTATTAATATCATAGAGTAGTTTGTGGTGCACGTTTGGTGGCAAATCAGTCTTTATAGCACAGAGGTTATTATACGCATCTTCTTGGACTGAACCTTTGTTGGTAATATGTTAACATATAATTCCGTGATGCAATTGTCCAGGAGAAGGTTTTTAAAACAATTGGGAATTTTTGCACTTCACCAATCTGAAATATTTCATTTTGTAGATGTTATTGTCTATCATATAATTGCTTGAATTTGTATAGATCTTCGGGAGGCAAGTGGCTTGGGTTTTAATTTTGGTTCTGTCATAGAGTATTCTTGGACATGTCACATTCTCGTTCATATTTAATTTCTTTTCATCGAAATGTGTATATAAATATTCTCTAGACAGACAAGTGATCTGTATATCTTAATTCCTTACTACTTGCCAAACAATTTCAGATCATCAGATGAAAGTCATTGTGAAAACTAATTTCTGCAGATTTTTACCTAATTTTAAATTACCTAATTTTAAATTACTTTTTTCAAATTTAGAATCAATCATTAACATTGGCAAATGCTGGATGCAGACCGTGACACTATGATTTCCACACGTAACTTATCGCTTCTTTTTTTGCTTTGCTTTTAAAATATATTTTCTATTTGTTGCATTTGACGATTGTCTTCGTCTGTGGTTTTTTATGTAGACATTTATCTCCCATATGGTGATTTGCCAAATGTATTCTCCAGTCTCGGGATAGGGTGATCACTTCATTTCCCCTGTCTACCCTTTTGAGACTCCATATTCTGCAATACGTGAGAGTAAAGCTCAGTCTGTCTTGGGAAAAAACGTTCTAATAATTCACCTTGAAGCTACTTAAATCTTACTCTGCAGTAGAAAACCACAGTTGGGATGGAGGTTTGAAGCTCACAGCATTTTCTATTGGTTTCATCTTTCTCATCATAACTATCCTTCTTTGACAAAATATTCTACAAGAAATCGCATCATGCCTACATATCAGCTGATTCTCCTATTTGTCTTCAGCTCTGTATCTTGATTCCTTGTCTTCCCTGTTGCTCTTGTACTTGCTGCTTGACGTTTTATCCCCTGATCTAGCTGCCCACTGCTGGTTGCCACCAGAAGAGGAGATGCTCCTATTGTCCCATCGTCTTCCTTTCACTCCTGTCCCGGAGCTCATTCTCCAGAGCTTTGCGCTGCTGCCAGCGTGTCAGCTCAGCAAACATCATTCATTTCTTGAGCGGGGAAAAAAGGAGTTTTCCACCGGAGCCACTAACAGAACTGATCCAGCCAGAGGCTTCAGGATCTTTCCTTCCAAATGGAAGTGCGGGGAGGCAAAGAGCATTCAGCTCATGGGCTGGGGGGTAGCGGGAGCAGGATTTCCCCTTTTGGCAGCCACCTGCAGCTAGACCAGATTGTGCATAATGTCGAGGCACATTCTTAAACAACTCGCAGTGTTTCTGATCTAGTGAGACCAGAGTGTTTGATGTGTTTAGTGGAGATCTAACTTTTCAAATAGGTCTGGCAGCAAGTACTAAAAAGCAGGTGTCCTCCAGACTGGTGTATGACTTGCATAACCAAGAGAAGGCTTCACAGAGGAGTAGCTACTAGAAAAAAAAACAGTCATAAAACAAATAAGACACCATTAGTTTAAATGGGCAAAAGTTCACAAAGGAAAGGACCTGGCAGCTGACACAAGTATTATTACTGGCTGAAAAGACTTTCAAACTTTTTGGCAACAACAAATGTCAGAGTGTTGGATTTGAACAGGTGAAATTTATTATAACCTTTATACACAAGTAGTCAGAGACAATCATTGTGGGTGTTCAAGTGATGAGAACTATCTGCAGTAATAGGTAAAGAAGAGATATAGACTATTTGTAACAGTCAAGCTCCCTGAAATGACACTACTGAGGAAATATGGTATTAGATCTTCTATATGCAGACCTGTTAAAAGCATAGGAAACTCACATATTTCAGGGCCTTAAGGGAGATGGAGGAGGACAACAAACAAAAAAGTAGAGGTTTCAAGAAAGAGAGAGATTGCTGTTGTGCTCAATAAACGTGAAGCTTGGATTTACAGCATTGATGGCAAACTGTCAGCTTAGACTTTTAAAATTGAATTTTCTCTTCTCTTACTCTGTCTAAAAACTTAAGAAAACAATGGCAAGTTTTCAGCTATTATTCTTTGTTAAAAACTGTTCTTTTTCTATGTTGTAGTGAAATCTCTCCGGCATAAACTGTGATGCTGCCTATCCTTTTCTTCAAATTAGAATGTATCAAATCCATTTCTAGATAGAAAATTGTATGCATTGCAATTTGTTGTGTTATCTAATAAGTATGCTCTGCACCCAGTCATAATAAGAAGGTTTGAAAATTAATGTATATGGCGATAGAAGTTCATACATTGAATAGAATAACATAAAATACTAAACTAAGTATATTTCAGCTGGGCAGAATTTACAGTTTCTGTTCTCGAGCAAATATGGTATGCAACTGTTTTAAACATGATTTCTATCTTGAGATGTATACTGATGCATATTCCTGTCTTATTTTTGTCCTGCCCTAGGACATCATTGCAGATAAAAGTTTTTATCTGAAAGGACTATTTCCTATTGAAATGCTTAAATAAATATGGAAGAGAATTGCATATATGCAGATGCCTAGGTATGCATTTTTCCATATGCTTGATAAATAGTTACTTAGAGTTTGTAAGTTTTTTTAATTTTTTGAGGGTAGGAAAAAGATTGTAGTATATGGTCTGCTTTTGAAATAGTTTTTGATATAGTGTTGAATAGTTTTTGAATAATATTTTTGGGGGGTTGAGGTATTTTGGGTTTTTGGTTGGTTTTTGGTCTTTTTTTTCTTTTTTTTTCTTTTTTTTTTTTTTTTTTCCCCTGCTGTGGTGGTGCTGAGAAATACTGGCACAGGTTGCCCAGAGAAGTTATGGAGCCTCTGTCCTTGGAGCTGGTCAAAACTCAACTGGACAAGGTCTTGGGCAACCTGCTGTAAGTGACCCTGCTTGAGCAGGGTGACCTCCAGAGATCTCTTCCAACCTCAGAAAATGTGTGGCTTTTAACTGGAGACCTATCTGTAGTTTTTTTCTAACTCGGTGTATGCACAGAGAGAAAAATATGTCAAGCCAGGTACGGTTTTAAAAAGAACTTAAAAATTGAAAAATGGCAGAAAGAAGCAAAAGTCAGCAACGTGCACCCTACTGAGCTGATGGTTGATGGGCAGAGTAGCAGTGAGAGCTTGGAGAGGCGAAAGCACACACTGGCAAGCTAGTCTTCCCAGTATAATGAAAAGGTTTAAAAACTATTCATAATGAAGAAAATATTCAACAATAATATCTGTTTAGCTTCTTATTGTTTTCTGTGTTTTAATTTTTTTCAAGTACTTTTCTTCCAATAACGTCCAATTTTCTCAGTTTTAGCACAGAGTGAGTCTCGTTTTTCTTAAAAGCTGGAAATGCTACTGTGCATGGATTACTGATATTTCCAGAGCTGTTGACAGACTCTGACATGCATAGATCCATTGAGTGACTCATAAAGCCCAGTCACCTGTATCCTTTGCTTGTTCATAGATGAAATTTTTGTATGGTACTGTCTTTGCAGACCTTGAAAGCTGGCCAGGACCTTTGACAGAACACAATCTGAATGTTGCTGCTAAAAATCTAGAAGTAAAGCAACATGGAAGAATACTTTATAATCTAAAATGTGCCTTGTGCTGCAAGTGGATGAAAGTGTGTTGTCAGCAAAGCCCTTTCACAGAAGGCTGTCTTTTGAAATAGTATTGCAGTGGCATGACAAAGTCCTTAATTTCTTGTTCTTTAGAATGAGTAGAATTTGCATCGGAAGAAGGCTTATAACCCTCCGTTAGGAAACCTATGGGTCACCCTGGATTGAGGTATATGACACAACCTGATTTTTTTTCCTCTCCATGTCTGTTTCTTCTTTCTCCTTTTCATGTCTGTAACTATGCTATTAGGGATTTAGTTGGGAACATCTTTTTTTCTTTGATGGTAGAGTATGAGCCTGGGTAAGTCAGCTACAGAAAGAACAGTACATATACTTCCCAGGGGTATGAATTTATTCTGCTAGAAGTATGTATTTTTTTTCTTTAGAGCAACAGGATGGACTGTATATTGCTTGGAAATGGAGAGTAACTTAAACTGTCTCAATATAAGCTTCTTAATGTTAACAGTCTATTTGAAAGGCTGCACTTCAGAGGATCCCAAATTTGAAACCTTTTAAATGATTTTCTTTCCTTTTTACATTCACTGTGTATCTCTCTTCCTTTTGTGTGAGTTCCAAATTTACTTGTAAGCATTTTACACTTTGGAAAAAATATTGAAGCTTAAAAGCCAAGTGCTTAGGAACTTCATTCTGCAGTTGGCAGAGCTTAGTTTCTTTAAACTATTAAATTATGATAGGCATGATTCTTACTTAGAGAAGCAACTCATGTTTTTAAAAATTTGGACATCTACTACTTTAAAAAAAAAAAAAAGCAGTCAAAGTTCTTAATGTTAACTCATCTCAGTGGTGGTTAGGTCTTAATCTACAGTCCTGCAAAGCAGCTATTTGGGTACCTAGACAGAGTTTTAGATATTACGATGTTTTAGATATTACGACTTTGGTGCACCAGGGCATTGTGACGGAGATATAGGTTGGTCTTGCAAGGGAATGAAAGAGGATATTTTTTTAAATGAAAATGAAGTTGATCTATTTCTTCAGAAGTCTTTGTTGATCTTTGAAAATGCCTTTTAATAACTGTCTGGATGTCACCTACACATACCAATAGTTTCTGGATGCCAAATACTTTTTCAGAATAAAAATGCATAGATGGCCAGAGGTTCAAGGTCAAGTGCAAAGTAGGACAGGAGAGGGAGGACATCGTTTTCAAGTGCTTCTTGGTAAAATAACCAGAGAAGACAGTAAGCCATTCATAAGGATTAAGGCTAATGGGTGAAAGTAAATTGTTTTAATTAGGTTTCTGAGTTTTAATCCAAAACAAAACTTGCGAGAGGCATACTGTAGATATCAGCATTTGATCCTACCCTATTAAATACATTTTCGGCATCTCAAGGAAAAGCAGCAATGGGATCGTCATCATCTCTCACCTCTCATAATATCTGTAGCACTCTTCTTAAATTATCAGCTGCCTCCCTGCCTGGCATGAAACTGCCTTGATCTTGATTTACAATGGTGGTAATGCTTTTGTTTAGTCTCGTGGTTAGCCATTTAGTAAATATTTTTAAGACCATATTTAACAACGATACAGAATGATAGTCCTTACATTTACTGAGGCTTTACAAGGTTTCAGAGTGAGTAGATTGTACTTTGCTTTTCATCAATAACGGTATTACACCTTTACCTGGTTTTATGCAAGGCGTTTCGGAGACACTTTTTTGGGTTCATGTATGGTTTCTGACTTCTGTGCCCTGCTGTTAGTCACCCTGTTCAATCCAGTTGCCAAACTTCAAGTTCCTTACTGTGCTAGTCATTTAATTCAATATGTACAAGTACAATTGCATATTCATTTCAGTTTGGCAAAAATATGGCAGCAGATAGCAATGCCCCAATTGAGCTTAGAGACAGGCAGGGAATAACCAGAAAATTTGGAAGACGAGGCGAAAGAAACACATGGGGTTTTTTGCCACTTACTGTAGTGGTCTTAAATATGGCACAGGTAAAGAACAGAAGTAATCTCTTCCTTCTGGTGTTGCCAGGGAATTCTTTGTGAGTCTGAAAGAGATGATGTATATGAGGACAGGGGCATAAATTTAACACTCTTCTATACCTGTAGTTGTCTAACAAAAAACCAGCAGAAGTTTTCCTGAAGTGTGCAGTCCTTGAGACTCTAGGAAAAAAAACCAAGGATTTGCTCGTCATATTATCTTCTCTTCCTGTATATCGTTATCCAGTAACACTTGGATTAGTTTTGTGTGCTCTCTGTTCTGCCACATTTAGACAAAACTGCAAATGTCCATGTCCTCAGGTACGCTAACAATTCAGTTAAAGAAGCATAAAGCAAGTAGTGAAAGTTCTGAACATTTTCAATAATGGTTTTTAATGGAAGTGCCATTGCTTCTTCCAGGGAAGTGGATGCAAAAAGTAATGGTCAAACTTGCTATCTGAACCCTACATTAATGAGTTCCAGTTTTTAGCTGTTGGATGTCCAGTTCTGAAAAATTCTAGATCATTTTGTTGTGGAAACAATAGCCTACACATCTAAAAGGTTTATATCGTTTAACAGCATTTTTAATGGCTTAAGGCCTGGTAATAGAACTTAGTCACATGTAATGCATCTCCCTTTCAGACATACAGAAGCTAAGTGCCCATTCACTGGAGAAGAGAAAGATGAAATACATTTTTAAACTTGGAGAGTCACTAATGAAAATTGTGTATGCAGTCTTTCTGTCATTATTAAAATTATATTTTGAAATTAGTATTCCTCAAAATAGGGTGATTTAAAGCTTAGCAAACAAATTCTTACTGAAAGTACCCTGTAGGACTTACTCTTAGGGATGATCCTGCAATTAGTGGTTCTTCAAGGAATAAAACCGTTTACATGTGTTCAGAAGACAAAGGGAAAACATGGTTTTAGAGTAATTTCTTATCTTTCAGCAGTATTCAAGGAAACTTAATGGGAGAAAACACTATAATTTTGGATGAGAAAGTACTAAAAGGAAGCTTCCTTCATTTTGTTCCTTTCTCTGCCAGCCTGAAGAGCAGCTCCAACCTCCTGTTCCCTGACAGGAAGGAGAAAAGAATTAGAAACACAGTGGATTCCTCAGCATAACTACTTCTGTTCCTTGAAGTTTAGCCACTGGTCTCATCTCTGGAAGTTTTTCCTGGCTTCAATCGACTTATTGCTCAGACAATAAGCACTGTTTTAACCTGTCAGGAGCTGCACTGGGTTGACAGTGTGCTGCTGTTTCTTAGACTGCTCTGTTTCTGAGATCCAAGGCTGACATAAATCTGTACAAGGGCTGAATTTGCAAGTGCCCCAATGGAATCCCCTTCAATTGCTATCTAGTTAGTAGGTTTCAGGGAATACTCAAGTGGAGACTCCTTGGCACTGGATCACCGAATTCTGTGATGGAGTTTTTAGCATAGGATGGCTCTGTTGGACTGTGTGCGCTTTCAAAAAAAAAAAAATCACTCAGCTTACAGTTAAAGTTTTGTTTATGTTTCTGCAGTGTTTAAAGTTGTTCCTTATCTGTTGGCTATGCCCTTTATCGTTCATAGGTCTGAGGGAGATAGAAAAGACCTGCTGTTTAAATTAACCCATCTCACATGGAGGGTGACAGACTGGAGGTCTCAGATGAGCATCTCTGCTGGCAGATCTTACGGTCTACTTAGACTCCTTCAGGGGGCAGTAACGAGGAGCTGAGAGCTCCTTGGCTGGCTCACTGGAGACTGGGGAGGGCTTTGTATACATAACCCCAGAATTACTAGTTGTATATGCGTGTTTCTGTTAGCCTTCTAAATCAAACTACCAAGTACCAGTGACTGGGCATAAAGGGAGGCAGGCAGGCAAGCCAGGAACAGAAACAGACGTAGGCCTAGTTCTTAGGAACGATTTTGGATTGCCTAGGGAAAGAGTGACATCTTACTATTCTATTTTTCCACAATAATTGTGCTCCCAATTCCAGTATTTTCAACCAGAAATGTATGGATATACATATGCTCATGTGAGTGTGCATATAAATGCAGACTTCATGACTGTTGAAAGTCTGAAACTTGAAGGACGTGCATGCATTGATGTGGTTTCAGAGGCTGAACGTCACCCGCAGCATACCTGCGCTCAGATTATGTGCTGGCTGCATCGCAACGTGCTTAATTCATCGCAGCGTTAGACAGCTGACGTTGTACCCACATCGAGACTCCCCCAAGCAGTGCACACCGGCTGCCTCTGCGTCAGGCAGAGTTCTGTAGGAAGTGATGTGCAAAATAATTCCATGCCGTTATTTGCTTTGTATTAAGCTCGTTGGCTCCAATCAGCATCTGGACCTCATTGTGTTTAGCATAGGAAAATCTGTGCTCTGAAAATTTTATTTAGCAGTATTTGTATCTTCCTATGTTTATATGTACTTTGAATTTGCAAGTTTTCTAAGCTTCTCCTTTGGTCTGTCAGTAAAAATATTTTGTCATATTTATAGTAGGACTGAAAAAGATGGCTTTTCCAAAAGGTGGGGTTGTTTTGGTATTTGCTTCACGCTACTGTTTGATTTCCTATTTCACTGATAGCTAGTGGTTTCTTTAAAGGCTATATTGTAAACGAAAGTTGGTCTTATAATGCTTTTGTAATGTTTATTATAATGTTTTGGCCTGAACACCTTTCATTTCCCAATAGGCAGAAATTTGCAGGATTGGGTCCATGCTGTAGAATTTAAACAAAAAACTCTATCGGATTTGCTGGGCACAATTGTGAAAACTGTTCAGTATATCCTGTTTTCTAAATGTCAGCCTTTTTTTTTTTCTTTCATAGTGGGTGGGCTGACTAAACAGAGACTTTTTTACATGGTACTTTGCTGTTTTCTAAACAGAGCAGCTATGTATGCTATCTAGTTTATATACAGCTTCTTTTTTTTTTTTTTTAAAGCAGGGTACTCTTATGAATATGTTGGATTTAAAAGAAGCTAGTCCTACAGAAAGTGCTTTGTTTGTAGTATCTAAAACTTTTCTTGATTTTTTTTTTGCATATTTTATTCGTTACCTTTCTCTGTACCACTTTCTGTGTGTTTAGAAATAATTATGCATAGGTCCTACAATACAGTAGGGCCAATGTTTTTAAGAGTTTTTGTTCTGACACATAGCATGGAATGGAGCTAATCAAAACATAAGTGTTTACTTTGCACCGCTCACTGCAGTTTTTAAGATACATATTAAACATTATTTTGGGCCTTACTACAGCGTATGGCTTTAAAGCATTAGCGAAAGACCATTCCAAATTAGGAAAATTAGAACAAAGAGCCATTCTGAAATAAATGAGTATTCTTAAAATATACCAGTGTTTAAATACTTCTAGGATAATTCTGCTGCTATGTTGTTGTTTCTGTTTGGCTTTCTGGAGAGTCAAAGGAAAGCATGGTTTTGCTGCAATTAATGTCTCTAAATGGACCCCATACAAAATGATTATCCTAAATAAGCTGCATAACTACTGCCTGGATAATCCTGCAGGCAACATATCAGATCAGGTTTGAGGTACTGTGTGGCAGAATTCATAGCGGAATTAAAGGCTCTTCTGAGCAAAACTTGTTCCCAGCCAGGGCAACCCTCATAAGCTTTAGCAAAGTCACCTGAAAGTTGCGCTGGAGATGTTGCTCAGTCTTTTTTCACTCTAAATCTGACACTGGGTTTCTCTGAATCTGTTGGGAGCAGGGCTGTGTGTGCCAAGAACTGATAAAGCACATGCTGGCCTCTCTTCCTACAGCTCTGCCAACATAGATTTAGCTTTATTACTGTGGTGTTCCTTTTCTTCATATTTCCTTCTGTTTTGTGTTCTTGTTTTTCTGGTTCATTTCTTGCCATTTTCAGTATTCTGTCTATTTCTGGCAGAAGAGGGACCAACTCTTGCAATCAGCAATGACTAGAGCAAGAATGAACTCCTTTTTCTAGACTTCAACCCTGTCCCTATCACATAAAGGTTCTTGACTGTGATACTTGATTTGGTAGTGCCTGTTGAGTGATGTATTAGAGCTGAAGGCAATGATCACCAAGCAGCTAGTCAGTTAAAAGCTTCATCATAGTTTTACTTTTGAAAATGATTAGTTACTGCTGCATCAGCTTTCTATTTTGTTTCGTAGTGCATTGCTGGTTTTGTGTCATTGCACCAAAGTGTTGCACAAAGGTGTGTACTACTCTTAGACTAAACCTGGTCTTGATCCTATAACAATGTCAGTGTTCTGTACTTGATACCAAATCAGAGTTAAAGTTAGAAATATCAAGAGTTTGTGTGGGTTAATGGGACAAGCTTCATGTTAAATGTTCTGTTTCACTGATGACAAAGTGTTTATCCAGGAATATGCATTGGAGAGAAATTTTGTATTTGGTATGATCCAGTTTGAGCCATGATTTTTGTTGTGGAGGTGATCTTTGATGCATCATTTGGTCATTTCCACTACCACAGAGGTATTCCTGGGGAGTGACTGAATTTTAAATTGAAGGGAGCAAAAAAGGCAGCCTGTTACGTTTCCTTCCCAGGTTCCATTGCCCACAAAACAGCATCACTCCATGGGGAAGTAGAAGGTTCTAGCATTCCTTTGGACGTGTGGGAAATGGCATGTGTGTTTATATGGCCGTGGTTTCACCTTACACATGGACCACCAGGTTTTAATGACACACTTGGCCACAGGAGGTTCAGGCCACTGACCACTATGTTTATTCCAATGAGCCAAGCCGTTGGCATTGGGAAACCTTTTACCCCAGTTTACACCAGGACATATAAATCAGACAGCAGATTTCTTGTGCATAGTCACATTTTCAACATCGGCACTGGGGATTCCTAGGGAAGGGGTTTTTTGGTTTGTTTTTTTTTCCTGTGTGCTACCTGTTAAAGGGAGATGTCATGGGGGGTATTTTGTCAGAAGGATGTAGCACAGAGTAGGTATGGAAAAATGCATTTAGGTAGCACATCTTGGTGCAACTTCAGGAATATGAGTAAAAACAGTCTAGCTCCTTAGGATGTCTTGTTTCTAATGAATGTTTTGTTCCATATCGTGTTCTTGTTTTTCAAAGTAAATGACGTTGGATGTTGGTATTTTCTTCAGAAACCTCATGCACATTAAGACTGTTTGGATGAGAGGGAGGGGGAAGAAAAATCGTAAGGGTACTAAACTATAAATGTTAAAATATTCTCCATTATTTGTTTTTTTCAAATCCATTCTTAAAATTACTGGGGGTACAGGGGGAAGCCAGATGTCCCACCATTTTCAGGCAGATTCTTCTCTGTGCAAAGAAGGCTGAATATGAGTCCATTCTGGTATTGATGAATACTGAAAGGCTCTCACATATGACAATATTAATGACTGACAAACTCTAATGTAAAGGAGGGATTAGATGAAGGTGAAACGATGTGGATCTATTAATAAAGCTGCATGTTACTAAAGCATTTTAGAGAATGATCTTATGGAACTGGTTTAAATCTGGATATGTCTTGCACTATAACTATAAAGCTTAATCTGTTCTTGATTAAGTCAACTAACTGAAATACCTAGTTGGAGGCATATGTATATTTGTTAATGAAGTCAACCCTGAAAACTTGTTGTGAGCTCGGTGAACGCCTGCTTGTCTTTGGTTCAGAGTTTTTAACCATGCTTACCACAAACTACGTAAAATATAAAGAGCCTTCTTTTCACTCAGTCCTTTTCTGATGTTAAAAAATACTTGCTGTTGGTATGATGGAAATGCTCTCCTACTCTCTTATATGGGCTATGCTTATGAAGTAACAGCAAGCTTCAATTAAGTGTTTCACAAGCTGTTGTTTGTAATTATTTGTTTGAAAAGGTTTGAAAGATTTTGCTTGCCAGAATCTAGTTATTTTTGACATCTCCACTGCAGTGAGGCTTTAGTGTTTAATGGTGTGCTATCGAATTTGATTCTTCTCTCTATGGTTCTTCCTCACCTCCACTAATAATACATTCTGCTTACATGCTGCATGTATCTATTTTCTCATTCTCAGTATATCACCAACAATGGTTGAAATATAGGCTTCTTCCTATGAATGCACACACAAACGCAGAAGCATTCACTGAAGTTCTCCTACTGACAAGAAACTTTTTTTTTTTTAACCATTAGCACCTCCTTCCTATCCTCAATTCTGCAGTGCAAGAAAAATGAGACAGCTTAGGAGGTCTGCAGCTACAATTTGTAGCACAAACTGATTAGTTACTACATGAGTTATTAGGCAATCTCTACTCCCACTAGTTGCATTTAGTAATGAGACATTCCTTGAGAAGTGCAATGAGGATTAATTAACATTTGGTATATTGAACTTGTAAAGTATAAAGGCCCTAATTCAACACTATTTAAGCATGTGATCAACTCCAAGCACATCTGCTTTATTTCCATCGGAATCAATGGAATTTAAGCATGTGCCTAAAGTTAAACATGCACTAAATCACTTTCCTGAGTACAAACAAACTGCTGATTTAGAGCTTATAAAAGCTATCTTTTTTTTCCCTGAAATCTGTAGTGGCAATTCCTAATCAGACTGAAGATAAGAAGCGCTCTCTATATTATAAATTTTTTTCCCTTTTCTTTCCAAAATAACTTTCATTTATTTCCATCAATGCATTAACTCTAATGCCCATGTATTCTCATAGGAAATATCTTCCTTCTTTTAAAAAAAAAAATTAATACATATCTGAAAAACACTAGGGTGAGCCATAAAGTGTCTCCAAGACCATCACAGATTCTCATTCATGTACTTGGAGGTATTCCAGATTATACTATGAAATGTATATGAAACAGGGTTTTTCAGAAAAGTGCCTTCTTGTGATTTGTTTTCAAAACGATGTGCGATTAAGTAAAACATTCTATAAAATAAGTAGATTGCTTAATGGTTAAATAAAAATGCAAATCTAGAATTTTTATTAGCTCTAACGCTTCTGTCCAAAAAGGCCTTGATACATGAATCATTATTCTATAGTATCAATGTGTGTACTTGATTCTTTAAATATTTATAGTTTGTGAATAGTTGCCATGCAGAACTCTGGATAACTACTCAGAAGAGATAACAGCAAAACCTGGCAGACTGATTGCAGTTAGACTTGACTATCTCTCTCATAAAATATTTCCCACCATTGCTTTCACCAGAACTTGTTGCTGACAAAAGCACTGACATTACAGGACTTTTCCTTGAGCTAAAATCTAACATAAACTTCTCAAAGTGAGCTATATCCTGTCATTCTGTATAGCAGCAGAAACTATTTTACCAAAACCAGGCAAAATCCTTCTTCGCTTAATTTTGCTCTCTAGGAAGTGTAAAGACTTGGTCAGCAGTTGGAATCTCTGATATCCCAGGACTTTGCAGACTTCAATAACAAGTAGTAGAAATTTCTACAAGAGCAAGCATGGCTTTTCTTTTCTCCAGATGTTAATCCATCCCAACAAAATGGGAAATCTGGAAATGATCAATCTTCTTTGTGAGAACTCTAGTAAACAACATATAGCAGCTTCATTTCCAGATGGTGAAATCCATGTTCACCAGACTTTCCACCATCACTCAGATTCACCTGAATGGGGCTCTGTGTGTGCTTGCTCTGTCGTTTTCCTGCTCGTGTGTGCAGCCCCCTCCACCTCTGTGGCTGTTCAGGGAAGTTCTTAGCTTTGCAATCAACTAGACCCAAAATGTGAACTCATTGACTATCACCTTATACCATGTTTTACCTGTAATATTATGTATGGGGTGAATGATGGCTCCACTAGTTTACTCTCTTGTACAGCTCCAACAGTTCCAGGAGTCGTTTTTAATCCTGAAATCTTTTTGTCCCTCTTCCTTTCTCCAGTTAGGAATTCTTAAACACCTTGTGAGTTTCATTTTTTTAATAACATCTTCAGTGGTTACATGCAGAATGATGTATAGAATAACCAGGGAGTAAAGAGTAGTGGATTATGGGTTTGCTATTCTTTGGCACAGCCTCACAAATTTGTGAGGACAGGGGAGTATGACAGAGGTGAAGAAGAGAAAAGGAGATTCAGAGCCTCTTCTAAAAAGGATGTTCCAGAGAAAAACCAACTTTTGCCTATGCTCCAAAAGTACCATGTGAAATCTACTACCAGTAACAACACTCATATTTAAAACACATATACTTCATCTGTGTTTACTAGTACTAATATTTTAATGTCTTTAAAAAAATCATTTCAATTTTAAAGTAGTTTTTCATTCCTCTTGTCACTGGGCAGTGTTAAAGTAGTCTGAAAGTTTATCCGGAATATATAAATGACAAACTAGCTTCTAGGTCACACCCAAGTTCTTCAGGTTCTTAAACAAAAATTCTTTATGATTAATAACTGATTGAAATAATATTCCAGTCCCCAGTGTCCTTTTGTGGTAGATGATGTGCCACAACTTAAAAGTTTATTTTTCTAGAAACATGGGGCAAATGTGCAACAGTAGCTGGGCTATATTAGCAAATGCTATAATTGTGTAACATTTTAAAAAGTTGTGAATGCATATTCTGCTTCAGTCTCATGTTTGGGACAGTTACTACAGCTATTAGAAAGTGAGCTTAAAATTATATTTTATTACATGTATGATAAATTTTAAAATAGTAATGTTGCCAGTCATGAAACTGCACGCTAGGATAGAGCAAAGTGACCTAATTTAATTTTGTGGCATTTCATAAATTGAAAAATGGCTGCTGTGCTCATTTCTCTTCATCAGTCAAAGCAAGGAAAACATGGCACACTATCAGGACTTACCAATACAGAAAATACAGAATTTTTGCAATAGGATGTCTAAAGTTGGACATTTGGAGTGGTATTTATCTGACCCGATTTTAGCTATTTTTAAATTAAGACAACAAAGCTAAGTTAGTTACCAAGATTCTCTATATCCTGGGGTGAGATATCCATAGCACTTAACAATTTCCATCCCACCTCAAAAGCATAACATAAATAAGGTGTTCTGCATGCGGAAGTGCCCGCTTCTGCTACTCACTGTACTTGGAACCCAGCTGACACATCAGATGCCTGATTTTTTTGATGTTTCAAATTAGTTGAGATGAATCCTATTCTCAGGGTCATACTCTGGTATCTAAATGTCAGTGACACAATTCTTGGGGTATTTACTCTTCTGGATTGATGCAATGTTGATTCTTTTTAAGAAACAGATATACTTAAGTTGTTTATGTTATACTCAGTATTCTTTTTAATTCTAATGAGTTGATGTGCTTCCAGCATGAATCTCAGAGCTTTCTTGGCTCACCTGAGTTGATGGCAATTTGTGGAGGTGAGAATCTGAATGTATGTATTTGGATCCCAACCTACTGCCCATGGATTAAATGTAGAAGACAGCAGGCATTTACACAGGTCCATGGATGGTTAATTTAAACCTTAGTCCCTACTCCAGAGCTTTCCAGTGGAGGTATTAAGTTAGTATTCTGATTGCTTATTATTTTAGTCAAGAAGATTTGTCCATTCGAAATTTTATCTTCTCTCTTTTGTCAGAAAAGTACTGCTCTGCCTTATATGAGTTAGTGAGATGTTATGAAGCAGTTCAAGCAACATCAAATTCCAAGCTGCCAGTAGTGCTACTAATAGCCTCCAATTTTGTATAATTACATATTTAAATAAAATGCAACACTCTTTTGAAATAGTAAAGTTTTATTGTGGCAGAACCAGTGATTACTAGGAGTTGGGTTTCCCATTCAATCTAGACCACCAGCTGGATCAGTGCCACACAATGTTGCATTAGACCAGCAGGTTGCTCTCACTAAGTGACCTTTATGCCTGGTGTTAAGCCCAATCCATTGCCAGTATTAAATTACAGCGATAAATCTCAGAATCAAAGTTCATACACTTTTTTATGTTAGTCCTTGTTCTAGCTATTTTTCTCTTATGCGTGCCTCTGAACTTCCTAGCTGTGGATAATAACAACAGCAGCACCACCAAATAGTTGGCAAAACCTTCACAAATTTTTGGCCTAATTTTGGACTTGGTTGGCTTGGTTTTATTCTCAGATACATGTTCGCAGCTCCCAGGGACTTCAGCAGATATTATGGATCTTGTGTTTGAAGGCAAAGCCGAGTCTAAAACATTTCACTATTGAATCATCATTAACTGCAGTGAGATTACTTGCATGTGAAATAACTGCGTTCCTGAGAAGTTTATATTCTTCCCACCATCCCCAGTGAGGAAACCTTTTTATCTTTTCTGTCTGTTTCACAGTACTATACTGCTTCTGTTTTAAAATCTGCCTGAGTTATTTTTAAAGTATATCTGCCTACTTCATAATTATTTGCCCGATTGGCATTACAACATCCTTTTGCGATTTTTTGCATGATTCTTCTGACACTGGTATTTCGCAATCTATTTTTTTCAGGAGAGATGCTGTCATCTTTATTTCATTTGTAAAAATGTAAAAGGAATTGTTTTCCTATATATTTTAAAAAAATCAAAACGATGAAACCAACACAAAACAAACAAACAAAAAACCTAACAGTAAAATGCGTTCACTTCAATATAGATTTTGATAGGAGCATTGAAAAATAGTAATTTATAACAGTATCTCAATGTGCAAGCCAAGATTACTGGTCCATTTTCCTGTGTGATATAAAATGCCTGTTCCTGCCCAACAAAGTTACCGGGCTATGTAGTCAAGTTAAAGAGTAGAGGAAAGAGTATCATTATCCCCATTTTACAGCTGAGTGAACCTAAATTCAAACATGCTTAAGCTCTGTCTAGACTGAGAAACTAAGGTGAGTTTAGCAGGTTCATTAGTTGACACGTTTTAATGAATCCATTTTTAGTCATCGCTTGATGACCAGAATGCACAGAGTAGTATTTTTTGAGTAGTCGCTACTTTTCTTTTTCTTAGACCTGCAATATACTGACTGGCAGGATGTATTTCCCACAAGTTTTGAGAAAATCGTCAGTATTGTTAATTACGTGTGATACTGACTTTTGCAATTGAGATTTTTGTAAGAGTGTATATTCTTTGCATGCATTTGGACTATCCTTTGACTGATGGGAATATCCTGGGAAAAGTATGAAAATTACAGTACAGCTATTTAATTTAGTACAGTGTGTTTAATTTAGTAAAGAGGTAGTCAGTATACATCAGATTCAAAAAGCAAACCAGATTAAAGAATTTGCTTGATACTTCTGTTGCATCGGTTAGAGTATTTTAACAGATGAGCTTGTTTTTTAAGAATGCTCTCTATTATATCCAACATGTTATTGAGACATGAACAGCTATACAATTCTGAAGCACCTGAGTGACTTAAAAGTGTGGCTGTGATTCTCTAGAGCAGCACACAGACTTGGAAGCCTGTTTTCCGTTTTTTTTTTTTTTTTAAGGAGATCTCTGCTTGTAAGTGTCCGTGATTTTTTCAAAATGTGGACTCAAAAGAAGGATTTACTAATGGATCCCAGAAGAAGAAGACACTAAGTTTGTAGCTGCTAGGGTTTTTTTCCAGAATAGAAATCTTCCAAAACACAGCTGTTCAGAACTTGGTAGGAAAGTTTCTTGTCTCTTGGTCTTTGAATTCTCTTATTACAAATGTAATTTTGATGAAAAGTCATAACTCAAATTGAGATAATTCTTCAAGTAACCATACCCAAATCTGTAAAAGATTTTGGATGTGACCGTCAAGGCCTTTGCATTTGTCTTTGCATTGAACAGAAAGCTAGTGAGCAGACAACCATGCTGGATGAGGCATCAGGTATCTTTTTATTATCTTTTGGCATAGTAGTTTCAATGGCAACAGCTGAAATCAGTGCCTAAGAATTTTAGCCACTCTCTGTGCATTTACTGTTTGGGACAGTCCCTACCCTGAAGATCCTGTAACCAAAGTAAAGAGAGACAAGGAATTGTGCAGTGTACAGATGAGAAACTGGGGGTTAAAGGATTTGCCAAAGGCCATAAACAAGTGAGAGAAGATATTAGATCCGTCACAGAGGTGGCTTGCCGACGGCAAAGTTGAAGTACATCAGTCGGGAGCAGACACAAGAAGCTCCAGCACTGGCCATTTTGCATCTACATCCGTTTTGCAGACTAACACATAATTAAACCGTTAATCCCTATGGATTGATTGGTACATTTCCACTGATGTAAGTGGAACCAAGATTTCAGGCAAGATGTCTCTCTAGAATTGTCAGTCTTGTCCAAGCTTTAAAAATAGGGGCGTCTACTTTAATGAAAAGATTGCGTTCCTTATTTAAACATTCTTTTACTCCTTCCTGCATTTGCACGTTAGGAAAACTGACTGATTTTTGCAAGAGTAAATGTAACTGAAGTCAGCCGGTTGCACTGTTAGATAACTTTGTTTCTAATGGCCCGAAGCCTGTCAGGTAAACCAACCTCATTCAGAAAGTTGCAGAATGGTAAAAGTTCAGTGCAATTTTCAAGTAAGGTTATACTTTCACTACTGGCTTCATTTGTGCTTGGTGAAACATAGCAGTAAGTTGGTGTGGGGGAAGGGGTGGTGCTCCTGTTTTTTTTCAAGTCAATAAAAATATAACAACTCAATAATAACATGGAATAAGTAATGTTTTTCTTAAAAATGCCTGTCAAGTGAAATGAATGATACTTTACCGGCCGTTTAGCAGAGTAACTACTACGACAGGATCAGTGTCTTGTGCTTTAAAAATAAACTTCTTTACTCTGAGTCAACATCTGCTTTGCCTTGGCCTTCATTTAGCAGCAGGAGACCATTATCCTGTGATGACTTTCTATTCCACTGACATCTCATCTGGTGCACCGATATTCTTAGTATTTTACTCCCCTGCTGTGCCCCTTCCCCTCAGCCACACACACACAAACACTCTTTATCTCAGCCTGTAGAATGCGATGTTCTGCTGTTTCTATGAATAGGAGATTACACATAATGTAATCAATCAGTTACTTCTACCACTAAGGAAAAATGTGTCCTCCAAATTAACTTCTTATATCCTAATAAGCAAGCAGCAACAGTCTTGGATGGATGCCTAAAATCTCGAGCATTTATCTAAACTGCCCTGACATTCAGAATCTGAGGTGGGGGACTAGACCACCTGAGAAGGCAAACTTTCTTGCAAAAGTTCCAGCCTTTCAGATCTGATCTGGTTATTGCCAGGGATAGGAAGATGGAAAATAATAGTGAAATAAACCAACTAAAATTTTGCAAAGTCTTGACTCAATTTAGTTTTAGGGCAGATTTTGGGAGACAAACTGGTTTCCTCAGGTTTATTTCAGATAAATTGTTATTCAGATTTACTGAATCTGTTAACGGTTTGAAGGCAGTTAATTCATAATGCCATGTCCTTTAATACAAGAGAATGTATCAAAGCAGGGATTTCTTCAGCTTGGTTTAACAGATTTTTTTTCTCCACAAAAGAAAAGAGAAGAACATAACCTCAAAATGTAACAATGCTTGTACTGGAGCAGTCCAGGGGTCTATTTAACCTAAGATGTCATCGAGAAGATTCTTGAGGAATAAGCGTAAGAAATAGGGCAAGAATTGTGTGATTCTACAGCTTTCCTGTTTTTATGATGGTGCAAGGACTAGATGAACCCTGGAGGCAGGGCAGGGAGGGAAATTGCTGTTACAGTTTGCAGAGCTTCTGGAAGCACTCAGTGCCTAATGGAGTGAGAAGTTTCCTCCTTCAATGTCTTTTTCTGTCTCCTGCACAGGCACGCATATCCCCACATGCACTAAAGTAATGGAGCACCGTTATGTGATGGAGTGTATGCATGCTTTCTTTAAGTTGTTTTTTTTGATGGACCCAGAAAGCCCTCTGGATGCGTCAATCAAAATGCATCCAGTTTCCCATGGTGTCCTTTCGAAGTGCCTGCAGTGAGTAACAAAGCCAGAACCTATCCTTCAGTATTATTATTTTTAGTCGAAGTAGAACTAAAAGAGGACGTGTTGTATGATGGGTTTACAGGCATGGTTTGAACCTGTCACCAGCAGCAAATTACATCTCTCACTTTAAAATATAACCTCCTCAATACTGTTTATTATACCTGAGTGTAAGCTGATTGTGATGGACCGTGATTGTCAACTGATGCAAGTAAGCAAGACAAAGATGGCTTTGTTTGGTTTTCATTTTTTTCTTTGAGAAGTTTAAATTAACGCATCTGTATGTGACCAGCTGAAAACCTCTTCCACGTGCTTTTTTCAATCTGAAAGTATGACCTATATGTTTTCATTTCTATCCTACTTTTTTTAAAGAACCACTGTGGGAACTTGCAAGATAAAACTGCTATTGCTGCCTCCTGCTTCAGATTATTTAGTGCATACTGCAGAACCACTGTGTGTATTTTTCTTGTTCATGGGTTGTTTCACTGCCTGTACCTAAACAGCTAAAATGAACTCACATTCAGGATTGATACCTTATTCTAGGTGAAGTTAGCATACAAGTCTTCACAGTAATTTGAACTAGTTTCCATTGAAACAGTGTCTTCCTATTTGTATTTTTTTTACTGTATTGTAGATTCCTACTCTTCAGCTGTTGCCAAATGTAGCTGATGTTTTTGTGAAGGTAATTAAGATGGGAAAGGAGGAAAAAGGTACAGACTTCCTCACAAATGTGTACTGGATTTGTCTGAAATGTTTTCAGAAATGGTGTTTTCGTTTTGTACTTGAGTATCTTGTCTTTTGCAATGTTTGCAATCATGTCACATTATATGCTCTGCCAGGTTAGGTGACTACATCAGGAGAAAGATCACCCTAATTCACTTCTGTGCTCTACCTCAGGGTAGATGTAGATTAGTACATGCTATCTCTTGATATCACAAAAGGAAAAACTCGACAGAAAAAACTCTTGAAAACTGCTGATTTGTATTTGAATACACCTGAAACAATGCCATTTAAATCAAAGACTATATTAGAACTGCATGGGGAAAATCCTCAATTTTTGAGTAATTTAGCACCCAAAATAAAAGCATTGTTTCTATTAGTTTTCACTTTTACCGTGAAAGGAAAGCAGATTAATGTGACAGTGGGAGAATAATTACACAAGTTTTGGACTGTTTTCCATATTGTCTTATGGTACATTGCCATATTGACCTTAACCTACAGTTTCTGACCTTAACCTATGTGTTTCAGGAAGGTGGGCTGCCTGAATTCAGCCTGGGGTAAGGTTCTAATACTTACATTTCAGACATCCAATATGTAAGGCTGCCAAGTTTGCACCTGCATTTTCCAGTAGCGGAATACATGCAAAACCAGTTTTGAGCATTGGTAAAGTATATGTGGCAAATATTTGATCCAATGCATGGACACAGCAAAGAAGTGCTTATGGGCAGATCTAATGTATGTGAGAAGCACTGCACTTACTGTGCATGCACAAATCAAATGTATGGTGCAGGGAGAGTAAATCTGGTAGTTTCAGAAAATTGCACGCTTCTCATTTATTGTGCAGTAGAAATGTTCATTTGCTGTGGAAACAGCGCTTAACTGTGCCATAGCACTGTCTGGACTCCTGGCTATTCAGAACTCCCAGAGTTAGAACATCCTTGACTGCCCCTAGAAGCAAATTTTCAATGCAGAAAAAAAAAGAACTTGTCTAGAAAAATAAAAAATTGACATACTCTTATTTACGTCTTTTCTTCAGGTGCAAAACTGGCTCAGAATTAGTCTCTGTTGTGCTCTGTGCTTTCGTGAAAAGGATGTATTTTCAGAAGAAATTACCTTGCCATATTTACTGGCATCAAGGAAGATAAGCACTTTGTTAATTTACAAAGACCCACAACCCCACCTGTACATCAAGAATATGAAAGGAAGGATGAAGACAAATGCAGGGAGAATATCCCAGTGCTTCAGGGAAATGAATGTCCCCCTGTGGGAAAATGTGTTAGGATCCCTCTCACTGTCGCTTGTGGTTTTGAAGTTGTGCCCTTGTAGAATGAGATTGTTTCTTGCCTTGTAAAAATGATGCTGCTCGTATTTCAGACAGATGCTTAGAAGAAAAGATGCAGAGAGATTAACAAAAAAAACCCCTGGTGTCCTGTAAGGCAGGAGAAATTGGCAGCATGATTCTTCCCTTTCCCTCCCTTCTGGATTGGGAAAAGTACTTTGTCAAGGCAGACTATTGACTTAATGCATAACAACATAGGAATTGTTTTGCTAGAGTAAGACATGAAGCTATCTAGGCCAGTGCTCTCTCCTGACAGTGACCAATAGCAAATGCTCTAAGATTAAGAAAAACAAACAGAAAAACAAACAAAACCCAAAATCAACCAACCAAATACAAAAAGCATAGTGAAAGACTAAGAATATTATGTCCAGAAAGGGAACTTTCTAACCTCAAATATTTATGAGTTAACGTATTTCCTAAGTACAGGAGTTTATACTGTTCCTAAGAAAAGTAAAATTTACCATAGCTTTGGATTTTTTCATTATCCACAGACATGTCTAATCTTGCTCTTCCCTGAGAGTGTAGTTATTTCTGATTAAGCAACATCACTTTGTGAGGAGGGGGACATCCTGAAAGAAATCCAGTCAGCTCTTGTTTCAAGGTTGGGATGGGACCTCTTTAAAGGAGAGTAGGAGACAATCAACACAGGAAACTTTAAATGTTAAAAATGCTAAATTTGGATAAAACAGGATACCTTGTCAGATATTTTTTGATAGCTCTATTAATGCTTTTGGCCATGATTTTGGGAATGAGGCAGTCCTTACCAAGACAGCAAAGCACTGGATACCCATTAGACTGGCCTTTGAATGCTGCACTGAGGCCAGGCAGATAGTGAACCTACAAACAGGAACAGTGGAGAAGCACGTGAGAGCCAGCACATGTAATATGTATGATGGCTTCCTCTGTTATTAGGTCGTTTAGTATGCCACACAGCTAATGGTGTTTGCGAGCTATCTAAACAGGTGAAGGGTACATGTATGGAAGGTGGGAAAGTTAACAGTATTCATGCTCTTAAGAGTCTTTCCTGAAAGGCTTTGTAGACAGTCATCGCATCTCACCCTTTATACAACTCTAACTTCCAGACCCAAATTTTAAAGGTATTGTTGTGTGTTTAATTCTATTGAATATTTTCAAAAATATTAATGGAGGGGTTTTTTTTCTCTGCAAATACAAGTAATTTTCATTATTTAGAGTATGAATGATGAGGTAAACCAAATACCATCTAAAGCACTTTGTGGTTTTCTTCAAATGGATGTTTGTAAATACTTCTTGCAAAGGGTTTCTTTACCCTGTATTTGCTCAGCATTAAACCTTGAAAAAAAATCTTGTGTGGTCAATGAAGACATCCAGTAGAAAACTGATTTGCTGAAGTACTTTTCTCAGAATGAAATTCACTTATATGACATACTTCATACAAACCCTGTATGCAATCCATTCATGTAACACTCTATCTTCCGGGCTCTCCTTTCATCTGCCTAGGTCCTTTTCTCTGTCTGTGTTTTTGTCTTCATGTTTTTTTTCTGTGCTGCTGGCTGAACTTAGGATATCAGATTTTATTCGCGTGGTTTTACTGCTTCTTAGCTCAGTTGACTATGCAATGTGTATTGAAAAATAAAATTTCTCACTATTTCCCAGCACAGATTCTTTTCCAGTGTTGACAGTACACTAAAGGATGTGTGTAAAGCAAGAGCTCTGCTGGGACATTTAATGTCCTGTCTCATTACATCTATGTCACCTCCCCACTCCCCCAGCAATCACTCACAGAAGTTTTAGTCTTCTTCAGCAGTCGTTCTTTGATGCTTCTGGAATGCAAAAGATTCATTTCTAGTTTGCACAAGATATATTGCAGAGTATATAGATGTACGGAAATCAGAGCTTAGCTGTTTTTTGGGACTGCCAAAGTTTCGCTGTAAGCACAACTTCAAACAGAGGTGCTTTCTCTAGACTTAGGTTTATCCTGAAATTTGCAGCTTGTTTTCATTGTGAATGTACTTGTGAGAAAAGTTATACTGTTACACTGTAGATAATTTTATTGTCACACAGAAATCGTTGCCGTATAGCTAGGTAAAAGTAGACTCTTTGGGCAACACAGACTGTTCTCTCTGGATTTTATTTGAATGTGTTGGCACTGGATTCGAGCCCGGAAGGTAAACTTGATGGTTGGTGTTACACAGGCATGTTCCTGCTGAAGCTGCAGCTGAATATAACGGTAGTAGTCTGTGAACTATTGAAACTTTTAGCAGTTCCAGCTCCTGGATCCCAGTCTTTGCTAAACTGAGAATTCTTCCCAGTGTTGGAACAGCAGCATTCTCCAGGAGCCTGGGCTGCCATCTCGTTAGCTTGAAGCAGCCTATATTTGTGAAAGTCCTGCCTTTGTCACTCAGCACCATGAATCTTTGCTCAGGGCACCCTACTCTCACCTGAATATTTCTCTTTTGTGGCATGCTGTGTTTTTCACTGAGACTTGGGTTGAAACAGTCCTTTCAACAGCTTGAGTTCTTTGACCATCCAGAGACTGCAGGTTTCCATCTTGGCTGAAGATAGATTTGAATTGATATGCACAGTACACCTGAATTCCAGAGAGCTCAGAATCTTCTTTTGATTCATTAACGGCCATCATTAATCTTGATAGAACCTCTAATGGACATAGTAATATTTGCATTTTGTCCAATCCTATTACTCAGATAACTGCCAACGGTCAGGCAGTACTGTGTTATCCTAGAATTAACAGATAAATCTTCCCCATGCGCTAATGCCTAAGTAGCTGGAGTTTTAACAGAACAGTTAATGTGACAAGTCTTATGATGTTAATTGGGGCAGAAAATGAAATATTTCTACTTGGTAGAAAAGAACAAATGTCCCAACTTAAGATGTAGACAAATTTCTCACTTGCCAGCAACATCAGAAAAAAAGCATACAGCCATCTTTACTGTTGTACGTGTCTAAGCTCTCACTATGCAAGTTGTCAAAACTGTTATTCTCAGCGTAGTATTTAAAAGGGGGAAATAATAATTATAAGAAAGATTTTACCTCACACAGTATTAATTTATCTGAGTGGCTTACACATACGTTGGATGATCTGTAGGTCTTCTGAAAAGAATCTGTGGACCTAAAAATTATCCTTCTTGCACAACCATGGATTTGAATTCCTTGCCCAAATATGCATGTGAATGTCAGTACATAAAGTGCATTCATATAGCGTGTAATTTTCAGTTGATGACTCTGAGAGCTTCACAGTAAGAATCCATATATAGCACTTTAGTATACGTCTACATTTGTGAAAATTTTTTGAACTATGAATTCTTTTGAATGCAACAGGAAAACATTTTGCTTTTAAGCTAAGCAATCTTCAGAAGAACTGGAGGTGCTGATAGAGTAATTGTGTTTATTCTTCCAGTTTCACAATTTCTGTCTTATAAACATTGTTTTGCATTATTGGGCTCCACGTTTCCCCTTCTCATCTGATGTTTTACAAATATTTTTCTAATTGCTTGAGACAGTGTGGTCCAATAAAATTACATCGACTTTCTGCTGAACTTGTTTGTCTGATCCACTGCCAAAAGTTGTAGGCAGCTAGGCAGCACACTTGGTCTCACTTTCTTTCACTCCCCCTCCTCTGAGGCAATGCTTTCAGACAGCCCTATACCCTTAAAAGACCATGCATGTGAAGACTCAGGGTTGTGAAGCATGCGCTTTACGTTTCTGAGCCTTTCAAACACTTCAGCAAGGCACTGCATCCTAGCAGATTTTTAAGACAGCTGAATCTGTTTCTGTCTGTAGACTGTTATGTGATTAAGTTAATACAGGTAAGTCGTACATTATATTTTACAGCGGAAGTACTTGGTTTGGCTCTGGGCCCGTTCATGTTTCAATGTAACAGCTACTCTCAGCCTTAATGCAGTATTTCTTCATCTGATAAAGGACAAATTACAGCTAGAAGTGTCCAGAAAGTGAGGGACTGTGTTGCCTTATCGTGCTGAGAGCCCACTTAAAGAAGGTACAAGGCGACATAACAGCTGACATACGTAGCTGTAAAGTATTCTATACTTTTACAGTGACAGGGATATTCAGAGGAGAGTTGCAGTTCTGTGGTTCTGTGTGTCTGAAAGAGCTCACAGAACAATGAACTATTATTCTTGAGTCTTGATAACAAGAGTGCCTTATAATGAGGGAAGAATTGTAACTAACTGTGGACTGAAAATAGACCCTTCCCTTTCATTGTCATGAACATGTTGTGTTTATGATTTGCCAGACACTTTCTTCATGGTGTTGCAGCTTTTCTATTTTTTTGCCCTCATATAATGAGATGAGCCTGTAATTTCTTTCCTTGCAGTACCTAGTTTTGTTGGGTTTCCTTTTGGAATGACCACATGTATATCATACACCTCATTTCGTGTACATTTTTGAGTGTTTCCTTACCATGTGCCATGTTTTGTGTGATGGAACATGATCAGGTCCAAGATCTCGTGAAGTAATTGGTTACTTGATATCTGGAAGCATTTTAAAACATACCTTGAGGAAAAAAAACAAAGCAAATAGGGCTGGTTTGCCACAGTGGAACAGATATGGTATGTGATCAGTTAGCTGCAGCCCACAGATAAACACAGACAAGCTAGCAAGCATAAACAGAAACCACATTATTGTCCCACTCAGACTTCTGGCCTCATGTTTGTTAAGTGATTTTTAGAGTCTGAAAAGCAAAACAAGAATTTTCAAGTATGAATAGCTACATTTGACACTATTTGATAACAGGCGCCTACAGTTCTTTTTAATCTTCAGCATCAGTCATTTTTTTAGCCGTCTTTCTCTCCAGTTGGTTAATAAAGACATGGGTTGTGTAATGGATGATATTCATCAATGCAACCTCATTTAATTTTTTAAGAGCTGCGTAAAGTGTAAACATTATATCTCTGGCTTGGGCAAATTGCTTGACATCCTTAGTAACATAAGAATACCTAATAGTAATTTCAGAGAGAGTTCGTTGAAGCCTCCAGATGTCAGGGGCTATGGAAGTGTAAAGTATTATTACAGATGTTTCTCATAATAATAATACATCTGATAGCAGGGCAGAAAAAGGAATTAAGGGCCAAGTACTTCAGTCATTAACTGAGCTGAACTCCCACTAAGGTCTATGTGAGTTTTGTTCAAATAAGGATTACAGAATTCAAGTGTAAGTAATTATTTCCAATATGGAATGATTTATACTGCTTTTCCAGCCTTGTCTTTCTAGAATCTTGAAAACAGAGTCAGAGTATATTGACTCACTGTACACAGAAAGCAAGCTTGCCAACGTCAGGCTTGGTAGCATGAGGAAAGTTTGACTCAGTCGGAGATACACAAAATCAAGCAGGGTCACTTAGGTCTGCAAAGCAGTTAGAAGTGTGCCTGCAGCAGAAAAAGACTGATCCCAGCTAGCTTTAATTCAGCTGACGTTGAGTACCACAGTCTCCCGGGGTTATACAGCCTGTGTTGAAATCTTTGCTGCCTGGTCCATGGTGCTGTCGGTGAGGTTCGGGCTGGCTTAGGAGTGCCCGAGCACTGGCACACCTCTGGCTGCAGCGCAGGCACAGCTTTTGCTAAACACACACCAAAGAACCGGTGGGTAAGGAAGCTGCTGTTCCATTTGATAAAGGCATTTTCAGTGAGAGTTTCACCTTTGTAGATTGTGAGCTCTAGGTTTTTTTTTTAAAAAAGCTGTTAATGAAATAAGGAGCTTTAAATAGACCATGTGCTTGTGGGAAAACACCACAAATAACTGCTTTGTTGCAAAGTCCGATTATAGTAACAGCTCTAAACACATTAAGATACGGTTTGGTCTTTCAGTATGGACAGCATTAAACGTATTCAAACAGTGTTCCTCCACACTGAAATTCTGATAAAATTCAGACATTCAGAATGCTGCTCAAGCTTTGTTAAAATATGTTTAGGTAAATATTGACTGTAGAACTTGTAGGTGTGCCATCTTCTGTGTTGTGCAGTCAAATGCTGCAAAATACTGGGTTTTCTTGCTGTGTGTAGTAGGTTGCTGTGTATGTGGTATGCAGAGTCTTCTGAGACACTGTTGCACAAGATGATAGGTGGAAGATCATTTTTGGCAACTCCGGACTTTTTGAAAGCCTCCATGCTGCTCCACATCTGTGTCTGTGACACAAAATTGTAGTTGTTTAGTGCTGGTGTATCTGTTTATACACATGGAGAACAAAAAGAGGACTGGCATAAACAAAATGTCATATACATTCAAATTTTGGTTACAGTAGAATAATCAATCTGAGATCATCACAAAATCGGAGTGCCAAAAAATATTAATCTGCCAGCTCATGAAGGGCAAGCCTCGAATTTCTGTGGTTTGGTTCATTTAAGCAGTAAGAAAGTTAAACACGTTTGTGAAACTTCTTAGATCCAGGCTCTATTCCTGCTTCTTCACAGTGTCAGAAGCTCAAATCATCATGTTCCTTTCTGTTCCTCAGTGGCTCTGGTTCAGGTATCCTGGGCAAGATTCACCTTGGTTAGACATCAGCAGTACAGGACCGATATATGAACGAGTCGCTAAACTCCCTTTCAAATCGGTGGGAAAAAATAGGCATTCTTGAATGTGATTCATCTAACCTGTGCAACCTTGGAACAAGATGTCTCATGCCTTAATAGTACCGATTCTTCTCCACAAGCC